>JAENHJ010000121.1:1307773-2615546 GCA_025330945.1 Mucuna pruriens
TCCACCATGCAAAAAATTAATTAATTTTTTAACACCTTAACGACTAACATGTTCTTCCGTGGTTAAGACCATTAAGTTGATTTCTCACCACTAAGAGAAATGATAGGACCATCAACGTTCTCCCCAAACCTTTCTCTATATTTTTAATGGAGTTCTCAATCATGTTTTTATCCATATCCATCTCCATAAACTCAAATCCCAAAACACCATTTTCAATAGGCAGAATAAGCTTTTCCTTATAAGGAACTACAACACAAGATAAGCTTACCAGGCCTATGTATATATATAGAAAGGGCGCTTTAAAAAAATTCTACTCATTCTCGTGACACTATTCCATTTATTACTTTTAATAATATTTCTTATATTTTTAGTAACATTTATTTAATATTAAATGTTACTAATTACATTACATGTTGCGACATAAATTAGATATAATATTGTTAAAATATTATCAAAATTATCGAGTAATTTTTTTTTTATATTTTATAATATTTTTAAATATTGTTAAAAGTCTTATATATTGTATTGTGGTTAAGAGATTAGTTTTTAATTGTTAGTTAGGGGTTACATTTGATAAAAATAACAGTAAATGTTAGTTTTCTTGCCTAAATAGTCTTAAAAAAAAGAAAAAATACAATATATAATGGCATGTGAGTAGTTTTTTTTTTTTTTAACAATAATATAAAGTAAATTTATTTTTAATTAACTTCTGCATTTATTAAAATTAAATTAATAATTTAATAATTAAATAATTATAATAATTATTTACTCACCGGTATAAGTTGGATGGTCTAGACTATACATTCATATTAAATATTTTATCATTAAAAGTAATTTTTTATATATATATATATATATATATATATATATATATATTTACATTAATAAAAATCAATAATTTATGTCGGGACTAAAAGATTAATAATGATTTTAATCCAATTTAACTCCAAGAAGTTGGCAGGAAGTGGCAGATTTGACATAAACAACTTGTGACAATTAATTGAATAAATAAATGATGCCAATGACATACATAACTCGGAGTATCACAAAAAAAAAAAAAAAATTTAGGCACTAATACTTGTTCCATAACATGAACAAAAAAATTCATCTTAATCCGCATTAGTTCAAAAGCTGACTAATGAACTAAATTTGTTCAAAGAATTGCATTTATATGTTAGACTTGGAGAAAAATAATGAAATGATTTACAAATTCATAAGAAGAGATAAGTGAACATATTTTAGGTGATTACCAAGAATATAAGTAATTTAAAAAAAATGTTGTAGATTTAATCTGTGGTAATAATTATTATTTTAGATGTATAATTTAAAGATTTCATTGAAATTCATTAATTTAGTTCATTTGATGTTTATTTAAACTTACTCTCTAAATATTCAGACATAACATTAATGTAAATTCATTGGAATGATACATGGTCTTTTTTTTTTTAATTGCGTAGAGACTAAAAGTTATTCTTTCATTAAAAAAAAACCATCATGTAGGTGAGGGAAAAAATCCAATTAAAACTAAACGACTTGACACCATAAAGTGCTTTAATTCAAACAGACTTTACTAGCAAGAGCAAAATCAAAGCATCTTATATCAAATTTGTTTCAAGTAAAATATGAAGAAGGTAACAACTTATGGAAAAAGTACTTGTGGATGACAAATTGTTTGATGACTGGTTACGCGCATTGGTATGATACTTTGGTCGTCAAACTAGCAAAGAAGATAAATAGGTTTTCATTCCATGAAGGATAGTCTCAAGAAAAGATATGATAGCTTATCGGATGTTTGCATATTTTGGATGCCGCTAATATTGGTTTCTATATATGATAAATCAAAGTTTAACTTGTTTTCAAATAAGGGTGTGGTGGTCCTTGAATGATTTTATAATCACTACCTTGCAGTAACAATTTGGTCTCAAAATTATGTCTCTCATTCTACTAATTAAGGAGAATTTAACACTGGTTTGGGTTAATATTATTTACTATGATGAGGGTTTTCTTTTGGCTATTGCTTCCACAGTTGGAAAACCTTTCAAAGTTGACATTAATTCTTTAAAGGTGTAGAAATAATTTATCACAATTTTCCTCATTTAAAAAAAATTGCGATAAAGTATATATAGATAAAACAATTACAGTTAAGAAGGTAATTAATTAGTGATAATTGATCCAAATATTTGCGCACACATTAGAATGGATCCGATCCCAAGAAAAGTGAGTGTGAAATAGAGTTATTAGTAATATTGGGAGCAGCTAGAAATAATTAAAGAGTAGAGAAGGGAGGAGAGGGTAGATGGCGAGGAATATGTTGGAGGAAGACTTGGTAAGTCAATATTCCACGTGGGCAAGGAGTGAGCAAAAGTAGTATGAAAAGAAGTGAGAAGTGAAAGAATAGGTATAGGGCACAAGATCCAAGAAGAATAGTGCCGTACCCAAGTGACGCCATGTTTGTGTCCAGTGGCAGTTCCTTCCTTCTTTAATACACTGCCATCACTCACTCAACACTATCCAACAACTGCCACAACAATAATAATGCTTCCATTTCTTCTTCCTCTTGTTGTTCATCATCATCATCACCTTCACCTTAGTTTCAGCCTATAACCGCCCCCAACCCGAAACAGACACTGCTCCTATTCTTTATATTAACTTAGTCACTGACAGGCATTACACCATTTTAGAACCTTTCGCTATCAACCTTTGATATATCAAATCACCGTACGATTCAATGACAGGGCCCGCTACCCTAACTCCCCTCTCTCTCTTCTTTATGATCCAGCATTGTGGGTTTTACTGCCGCTTCCCTTTTCCGGAGATGCCTATTTCAAGCCTCCACATGCCCTTGTACCTTCAATCTTCGTTTTAGCTACGGATTACCATTTTAATCACCTTTTTGCATCATTACATCGTACTTCCCTCTGCTCTTCCTTCTCAAAAATCCTTATTTCTCATGTGTGTGTCACACTTACACAACGTAATTCTTCGCTCTCTTTCCATCCATTCAACTCATGTTAACCCATATGCCTTTGTCTCCTATATATCTCTTTATATATAGGATCCTATGTAATTAATCTAATGTAACCTCCCCCTCTTCATTAATAATATCAATATCTAGTCCTCCCTATAATTGACCAGGATCTTCTCATTATTCCTAATAACACAAGTTTGAATTTTGCTTATACATAATTTATAAGTATTTTTGCGGGTAAACATTGACATCTGTTTTAATCCTGATAGATTCAAGGAGTTTAATTCACTTAATTCATTTTTTTTTCAAAATAATAATAATAATAATATCAATATCTCAGTCTCGCCTACTGCTGACGCCTATGTTATGCCCACATATGTGAATGGCACCAAATATTATTTCAACCAACGAGGGATTTTGTTATTGTCAAGATTATTATCATACAGATGCCTTCTCTCGGGCACAATAAAGAGACCGAGACAAAAGAAAATAATTAGTAGCGATGAAATCAATTCTTCAAAAGGAAAATCAGTACTAATTTGTGGATGTGAATATCGACGGGTTTCACGTACCTTGTACCAAAGGTTGCGAATTGTGTTGTTAATTATTGGTTAACACACGGACTTCAGGGGAAGGACAAATATGAGTTGTGGATATACATAACTATTTCATCTGTGAATTATATTTTGCATCATCATCCTTGTCGTGACATGTGTCACGTAAAAGAATATCCGGGGGGACCTACTCGATAATTAGAAGATACATAGAACTTATTATATCTTGCATTAATTTGAATTGGGTTTCTTGTTTTCTTGTCTTACCCATGCTTGGTTAGTGACAATAGTTTCACTATTAAAAAATATATATGATGGGGGGAGGATATAATTATGCTCTGAAAAACACGCACGGGCACAAATGGTGACCCAACAAACAAAATGATATATAAATAAAAAAGTGGGAGACAGAAGGATGTTCATACCATATTATCCCAGTGAAAACTTGAACATGCTTTATTTACATTGCCTTGTAATTAAAGATGAGTTGAATGTGTTTGGTTTGTTTATTTGGGAGAAGGAGAAAAGGACTGTATATGAGCACATGTTACTTACTAGGGGGTAAAGATGCTTCGAAATTGAAAAGTTTCTAAGAAACAAGATCCTCCTGGCGAAGATATATTCTGATATCTCATCCGAATCATACTCTTTGATTCGCAGTGCAATGATTAAGGCATAACGGAAAGCAGCAGTGGCAAGGCACATCAAGAAATCCACAGGCTGCAGGGAATCTCAATCCTCGCACCATGTACTGCTGCGCTATCCCAGTGCCTTAATAAGCCGCCTAGCTAGTACGACGTGACAAACACGTTCCTCCCGCGCTACATGGCAAAATAATTAAAAATTGCAAAACCAAAACGACGGCCGAATAAGGTCACACTCGCTAGCTTCGATCTCTACGTCCCAAATCTGACTATGCAGGAGTAGGACCACAAGTTTATCTCTTCAACCCCTTTCCTCTCATCTTCATCACCCCCACCCTCCATTCCTACCTCGTCTTCCTCTCTCCTTTATTTTCTATATCTTTCAAGTGCACATCTTTGCCATAAATTATACCCATTAAACAAAACAACCCAACTAATAATGCGCGCGAGCGTGTCTCTCTTTGGATTTCAAATTTTGATCAAGACCAAATACTTTCCGTTTTTATTAGATAAGAAGAAGCGAGAAAGCGGAACATGTGGAAATAACAATAACAATAATTAATATATATATTCGAATTTTTACTCCGGTACCTATATGGCTATATTTGTTGTACTTGTGAAAGTGGATTGGATTTTGTTCCAAGATTAGAAGACTCTTCTCACATGGGGTGGGGGGATAATAAGATCAGCTTTCTCACCCTCTCAAACACGTGCCCGTAACTTACACGGCATGGTGCGTGTCCCTGCCCCCTCCCACGGCCAACAATTAAACAAAATCTTCGCCTTCCTCCTCTTCCTACTAGCTACAACTTACCCAGCTTTTTCACTTCTCCATTTCCGCTATAAGTTGGTTAATCTTCTTCCTCCTTTTCTTTTGTTTGTTTTCTAAAAAAATTTCAAAAATAAATAAGAAAAGAAAAGAAAAGAAAAAAGAAGACACAATCATACAGCACTGACTTTGGGTGTACTGTCTCTTTAAAAGCCAAGTTAAAACAAAGAAACGGACGCGGAATTTAGGGGAGCGCTTAGAGCGAAAAACGAGAGAGATAGAAGCCTGTAATGGAAGCATTTGTTCGATCTTCACCAAGGGAATTTACAGAGTTCTGCACAAGCTAGCTAGCTTTAAGCTGCTTCAATTCTCCGTACAGAGAACAAACGAAGCTGAATTCCTGTTAACCTTAACCACACTGAAATATAAAAAAGCTGTACACCAGATAAAAGAGTCTTCGCTCGCTGGCGTAAAAGATAAGAAGGTTGAAATCAAAGACCTAGGCTAATTATTAAACTTAAGAATATATAAAGGGGCCAAAATGGCATGTCCAAATCGATCCAGTCTTTTTCCTTCGGCGGCGAGACGAAGCGGGATGCACACGTTCATGGCTTCAACTGAACCCACTCGTAGCGTCCCTCCAATGGCACGTCCTTAACAACATCATAATTGTACCTGCGAAAGAAAGTTTTAAAAGGAATGATGGAGCTATAGGATAAACTAATTATGATGTCAAAATTAAAAAAAAAAAGAAATAGAAAAAGAAGAAACAGTGTGAGATAAAGAAGGATTTAACAACTTACTTATCTTGAAATCGTTTCTGAATGTCTTTTTCTGCAGCAGCGAAGAATTCTTCGAGCTCCAACTCGGTAGGCATAATTTGCGCTGGTGACGCGGGACGGCAAGAATTGATCTCCATTGACTCCGGATCCTGCGAATTGTCTTGAAGCTCGCTGGAATGGTTCATCTCTATCCTAACAATGCCGACCACAAAAAAAAATAATTATGGCTCAGAATTATAGATAGTGTGTGCATGAATAATGATAATGATATATACACACAAGAGAGAAGGAGCTGTTAGAATTTTGAACGGAAGAAATTATGACTGTCGAGACACCATATTTATTTCGAACGCAAGGGACTTGAATTATTGAAAATTTTGAAAAGAGAATGCCACGAGGAACTAGCTTGAAGCAAATTCAAATTTAAATTTAAATTAAATGGATAAAATAGAAACAAATCGGTTCCATTTAGAAACCTCTTAATTTCTTCACCGCCATTGCACGTCGATGTTTCAACTTGCGCGCTCTCCACCTGTAAAGAAACGTTGAACGCGGTGCATTAATTTTGGCGAAGGAAAATGACTGAGCGAAAGGCTAAAAAGCGGTAAATGAATTAATTAAGGAGTACTCGTAATCTATAACAGCAATAATAAATAAATTGTTGAATGTAGAGAATTTAGAAAACGAAACAAGTGTTTAATATTTAACATGGATCCATTACCTCCAGATCTAAGAGTTTGATCGAGTCGTCATGAAGGCCAATTGATCCGTTGCTGGAACAGCAAGACGCCGGAAATTCAGCGGAGGTAGGGCTGAGGCAGCGTTCCTTGGTCTCCGGCAGCGGAGGTTTGACGACGGCGGAAGTGGTTCTCGGTGTCTTGGAGGATTTTGGCTGTCCCTGAGTGTTGGTGATGTTCTTTCTCTTGGGTGTTGGCTCAGCCGAACTGGCAGCTTCCATGGCTAATGCGGCTCGAGCTCGTGTCCTGACACCGACCTGAGCAGACATTGATGTGCGCTCTCCCTCTCTTTAAGTACCTGCTCTTTGAGATTCTACACCTCACCTCACCCTTCCTTTTCAGGTGATGCTGTGCGTTTTTTCGGGTTCCGGTTTTGCTAATGTAAGAGAGAGAAACAAAACGGGTGAGGAGTGGCGTGAGCGTAAGTTGGTGCGCGTGTGTAGTACGGAGACGACGAAAATTGTTGATAATGACGAAAGGCCTTCAACGGTTGGGATTGGGTAATTGCTTTTCCATAGTGGTGCTGGCAAGGGTGTGTTGTGGTGGCCCACTCCCTCTTAACAGTGACGGGGAATCTACAAACGGGAAATTTGACGGCGCCGTTATATGGATGAATCCACTCTGGTTTCTAGCCTGCGCCGAAGCGTGGCCTAATACACCTGTGACACCTCATTCAAACGGATGGTTTCCAAGGGGATTAAGGTTAGGACAAATCAGGGGTAGGGGTGGCTGACCTGGGATTACACCCAAAGTAACGTTGATTTCCACTTGAAAACAAGAATCATGCGGTTCTGATGAAACCATCATCATATACTTGCGTTGGGTTGCAGAATTCCGTTGGGTGGAGAACCGGTCTCAAGCAAAATAATTGTGTTCAAAACCCAATTACGGATATATCCTTCCTCTCAACAGTGAAACGCGAAAATGCCATTCACTACTCCCCACCATTATCCTGTTTGTGTGCCAAGTACGCCAGGATTTGGCGTTTCTCGTCCTTAACATTTCAGATGCACACGTCATTTATTTCCATCTTGCCTTAGCCACCAGGGACTACTACTATACTATGACAACTCTTGTGTACCCAAAAATAATACAACTCTAGTATTCATCATCAAAGTCCTTTTGCTAATAAGTCTCCTTAGACACTAAATAAATTATTCTTAAACATTCTATCGGATTAACATTCTCCGTATTTAGTCGTTAGACCATTTATCTTACATTTAATTTACTATTTTCTTTACACCGTAATATAAATTAACATGAAAATTAATTTGAGAAATCAATTAACCACATATTGTAGTTTGACATTTTATTTTCTACTACGTTACTAAGACTTTGTGATGAATACATTGTCGCGCTATTTTGATTTATTCTGTCAACCAACACTTCATATAATTGTCCTTTGTCATTACTAGGATAAAATAATGGCTGATAGAAGAAAAAAAAGTGACAAACTATATTGCATAAAATCATAAAATTAATTAACTGAGTTTTGCTAATAAAATGATATCATTATAAATTATTTATACTTCCAATTGTTTTGGGAGGTAAAGAGGTTTTTAATGTTTTTATTTTCTCGCAGCTCGTATTTCCTTTCTAGCGTTACACTCTCCATTGAAGACAATAAATTTTGAAATGATGAAATAGAACAAAGTGAAGGAGAAGAGGGCAGGGGGGACATGACACACATGGTCATTTAATTTAGGACCATGACGATTTTATATGTGAGGTAAGTATAGATATTAAATGTAGAATAGATTAAATACGGTTGAGAGATACGCATTGCAAAAACGTGCATCTACATACACGTGGGTCACATATATATCAATTGCCAGGAAGACATGTCTTTCTTCGTATATCATCCATACTAAATTACTTTTATGCTCATCCTAAAGTTTGTACAACTTTTTCTCTTTTAACAAAAAGATATCGGTTTAATTAAGTAGTGACATAAAAAGATATAACAGCTTCAAATATAACTGAAATATATGAACCAAGAATATAATTAAAATGACTTGAGATGATTTTGATACGATTATCAAACGGTTATGAAATAAAAAAATTGCTAGTGTAATAGTGTTTCAAATTAACGCCTATGAAAATCTGTGCATGTTGGTGAGTGGGGAACGGATGTTGAAGTTAAACCAAGGACGCAAACCCAAGGGAAGGAAAAGGAATGTCTCATGACTGAGCTCACCAAATTTTTCACAAAAATCAAAGCAAGCTTTTTTTCTTTCTCCTTTATTTTCTTGAAAACTTTTCAACTGGTTTATTTTTCTTGTTAATTTCTTTAACGTTGTTGTATGCACTGCTGTATTTTTTGGATGGGTCCAACTTCCCGGGGTCCATTCCATGCATTCTCTCATGTGTAGACAGGCACAAAGTACCATGATTTGCATGCAGGAATGGATCAGTTACAAAGCATAAGACGACAAATTCAAGATAAATGAATAAATAATCTAAGTTGCAAGAAATTGACAAAAAGGAAGCCTAGAAATCCGTCAACCAGTTACTCAGTGGGTAGAGGTAGTGTGAGCAAATCTCTGCACGCAAATCTCTGCTGGTAATGAACATATATGGTTGGGATTTAGGAATTATTAAATTATTTTTTAAACTATTTTCTAAATGGGGGTTTCAAAATTGAATTTAAAAATAAATTGATTTCCGTGAGATCGATTTCATATTGTTTTTTTTTTTAAATAGTTTTAATTAATGGATAGTATAAGTAAAAATTCTTGATTATTATGAAAAAAATTATAAATCTAAGTCATACGATTATATACAGATAATTAATATTAAAAAATAATTAATAACCCCTTAAAAAATATGTGTTTTTATTTTTTAATTTTAATTATTTAAATATGATCTAATGACACATTTATAATTATTCTTGTATACAATAACGAGCGTTCTCACAGTACATTACTTAAGATTGATTATAAACTTGTTTTAAAACTAATTTTTTTGACAAAACCAATTTCAATTGAAACTGGTTCAATCTAAAATTGAATTTTAAGAACAAACCGATTTTTAAATTGATTTTTATATATCTGAAATTGATTTTTGAAATTAGTTACGTACACCATAAGTTTGATAACTTTGAAAATAATAAATCTAAACTGATTTTAATTGATTAACTATACAAAATCTATTATATGATGGTACATGTCCATTAAATTGATAATTTATTAAAAAAAATATTGGTCTAGTTTAAAAAACAACTTTCATTATTTAAATTTTTTAAGTATGCTTTGATTTTGATTATAAACATTTTGCACAGCCCTAATCTCTCCTAACTAGCTTATCCCAAAAAATCTCTCCTCCGTTTATTTTAATTACCTTAACAAAAATCGCTAATTAAATTCGAGACTTGTTAAAGGAAAACCAAAATTCTCATAGCTTAAATTAACAAATCTTGGTAAAAGTAAGGGTGCTTAGGAGGAAAAAACTTATAATCAGAAACTTAATAATAATAATAATAATAATAATAATAATAAAATTATTATTAAAAAAATAAAAAAAATGATTAATATATATACTTCCAAAAAAATGTTCATTTTCAATATATAATAATAATAATAATAATAATATTAATAATAATAATAATTATTATTATTATTATTATATATTGAAAATAAACATTTTTTTGCGTGTATTACTCTTTTCTTTTATTTTATTTATAATTATACTAAAACAATGGTTTAAAAAATTACACGAATTTACTTATTTGTTTATTTTTGCTTAAGCTTCTATTGACACAAATTATTCAGTGAGTTTTTAAATATGAAAAATCGTGTAAAATAGAAATTGAAAATGCTAAGTAATTTATTACATGATTTACTTCCAAAATATTTTTTTTGTTTAAAAAAAAAATCTGCAAAGTTAATTTTCATTAATATTTACACAAGTATTACTATTTATCTCTATTATAATTGCTACAACACTACCATCATATATACTAAATATGGGATGATGTATCAACTTTGTCGTCCCTGTTACCATCACCCTATGATGGATTATGACATTCTTATTTATTGAGGATGAACAACACTTGGAGGAGGATCAACTCAATCATAAGATTTAGATGACTGAAAATGGTTAATCTATCAACTTTCTAATTTGCAGTGGTAAGAATATTTTGCCTATTTTTTAATTATTTTACTTAATGAAATTATTTGATATTATTAATTATATTTATTAACTACCCGGCTTTACTTCGTGCAATAAATACAGAAACTATTCAATCTAGGTTTCAGTAATCATACTCATATCGCGATGAAATCCCCATGCATCGATGTGCTAGAAATTTGGTTTAACATCTTTCGGTTTAATTCAATATATTTAAATTTATTTATTTATTTATTTTAACCTTTATATTTGTATACAGACATGTACTTACTTCTTAATTCATTTTCTTTTAATTTAGTGCACTTTGGCATGGGTTGCGGAGAATGAACCTCAACCATCGGGCTATCGACACAAATATGATATGTTGAGTGCTACCCGTAAAAGAAGTGTGAGTACTCTAATTGGATAGACAAGTTTGCATTAGAAGACCTTTGTTAGCTTTGGATAATACCTGTTTTTAAAAAAGTGTCATAACAAGTAAAGAGGAATAAGGCTTCGGAAAAGGTGGATCCATACTGTAGGGTCCATCATTATTGTTGAGTGTCCACTTCGCAAGGTATGTTTGAACTTCTTTTTAAATATTATTTAATTTATAAATTATAAAAAAAAATCACTAAAACTAACTTCACAGATGAGACAACAGCAAGGTCTTCTAGATCACTCATATTAAGAATGGTCCAAAAGAGTTTATAGATAAACGCTCTTGTCAAAATATTATAACATTAAACTATATTATAACATTAAACTACACACGTGTATAAAATTAACCTCCTTTAATTAATATTATCTAATTAATTTTATTTAACAATAATTATAATCAAAGTTTAAGGGTAGGTTGTCCCAACCTCTTAGGTAGTCTCAAATGAGATTGAAACTTCCTTTAATTCCCTAACTAATATAAGAGTGAGATGCTATATAGATAGGTTGACATGACATGTAGAAAGATGAGTAGCAGTATATAGTCTTTGTCTTACCACCCAAAGTCTCCCATTAGTGACAAGAGTCTCATGCTTTCCTTATCCCTAAGTCTCATGTAGACCACTACTTAAGACACATAAAACTCATTGAGCAGAGGGACAACACTTGTATGAGATGTTAAAAAAAAATGCAGCAACAATGGCAGTAGAAACCACTACAACTATCATCATCCGATCATGATTCATGACTGTAATTATTACGATGATGATTATTTTGTTTATATATTATTAATTTTGAACGTTGTATCACCATAATTATATTATTACTATTATTATTATTTTTGTATATTTTGATTTCTTTTTTGTTTATATTTATAATTTTAATTTTGTTTAAAAGATATTTTATTTTATTTTTATAATGTAATATAATTTAAATTTGATATTCTATTTTTAAAAAAAATATCAACAGACAACTAAGGCCCTGTAATTCCCATAAAAAATTTATACTCATTTATCGAATGCTAAGTCATCAATAAATACAACAACTTAATCATTCAATGTAGATATTTTTTCTTTTTTGGTAAAATCCTTCAATGTATACTAACCTATTGACAACTTCACTTCGTTATCGAAATTTCTTTTAAACAGTTATATTTTTAACAAAATTTCACCATCAATTTAACTCCTGCCCGTTGATAATATCAAAGTTTTTTATAGTAAATATCCAAACCTACATTCATACTAATCTATTTTCATGAATAAAATCATTTAATAAATAAAGACTCGTTGTAATTCATTTTTTCGGGTACGCATTAATTTAGATTTCATTATCACTCATAATTTATTATCATTCCTAATTCCATAAAACAAGTAGGTAGAAGAAAATTTAAGATTATATCTAAATAGGAATTATCATACACAAATGGAAGATGATCCACTTTAACAAGATTCGAAGTAACTTGTAAATAATTAAGTTTGCAATTTTAGTGAATATTTGTACATCGTGGTTCAAATTAAAGGCCACCTAACATTATAACCTCTTTAAATCAAAGGTGACATGACTCTAAAGTAAGATTCCCGCGAGGATAATGGACAAGAGCACATGATATCTAACCTTAATTCAAAGCGTGGGCACGGAAAACTATAATACATTTTTTGTTGTATTTGGCTAAGGTTTTGACCGCCACTCATTCTTGCCCTCACTACATGGCTTAATTTTAACTTCAATATGAATATGAAAGTGCTTTTGGAGTTTTTGTGCACTTTAATTAATTGAAACTGACCGCGGTGATTGAATCATAATAGGCCTACCATGGCCCAATTATTTTGTTCCGTAATTCTCTGCAAGAGAAAATGCTATTTGCTGCAGGCTTTTTCTGCAACGCCTGCACTTACCATAATTTTTAAAACCTTTTGTATTTATCATCCATTGTGAGACAGCAGTGAGGAGGAGCTTTTTTTACTTAAATTATGATTTCTCCCTATATGTATTATTCACGGCAAGGGTGTAATTTTTTTTAGAAAGAAAAGGAACTTAAATATGTTAAGTAAATTATTATTAGTAGGAAGTTAATAATAAATATTATAAACAACTTAATTGGATGAAGTTATTTAATGAAAAATAAAAATATTATATGAATGCATGATAAAATAATCCATATAATTGAAATGTTATACATAAAAGACTTAAATATAACTTCTTCACTGAAAATATGAATATTTAATCCTTGTTTAAATTTAGTTTTTTTAATCCTAAAAAGTTATATACTTTTAATCCTCAGTGATGGACTACAAATTCACAGTATCTATTAAATGTACAATAAAATATGATATATTTAAATAAATATGTCATATTTTCAATAAAAATATATATATAAAAGAATAGATAATTTTGTCCCTATTCTAGAATTGCTTTTAATATACATTTTCTTTTAGAAGTTGTATGGATTTATATCAAGTTATTATGTCTGCACAATCTATACTCAATATAATAGTTTAGAAAAATTATGATCAACCTTTAGCTCTTGATTAAACTATAATCTTAGTTGAAATATGAAGTGATTGTTATTTTTCTTTTTTGGTGCATGTAATTGTTCTATTATGATCAATGTTGTAAAAGTTGGATCGATCCTTAGACGGAGAAAGAAATATATTGTTTCTAGTGCATTTATATCTTTTAGTAACATTATTTATTGTAAAAATGTTAACTATTTTTTTAGTAACATTTTTTTATATATTTAGTGAAATTTATTAAATAAAAATGTTACTAAAAATATTTTACAACAAGGTCCAAATATAATATTTACTTAAAATATTACAAAAATTAATAAGTCACGTTTTTTAAATGTTACTAAAAGTTATATATGTTCATTAATTTAATTATGATTAAAACTAATAATATATAGTCAAAATAATATTTTTAATATTAATTATATAATATATTAAATAATAAATTAACACAAAATCATATAAAATTAAGTTAGGTAAAATTTTAAATTATCATAAAATGACCGTATTATATTACTTGTAAGAGAAAAATCAACAATAAGGGGAACCATAACATCAACTCATAGAAGCAAACAAGTAAATAATTTATTTAGTTCTTAAAATTACAATAATCTATTAAATTGGTTCCTAAAATTAATAATATCGTAAAATAGTCTATCAAATTATATATTATTATTTAATTTAATTTTTAAGAATGTAATGGAAGATGAAATTAGTCTCTGAAATAAATAAAATATCAAAATAGTTATTAAAATTATAATTATCTATCAATTTAAACCATAAAAATATAATGATCGATTAAATTGATTTCTAAAATAAAAAAGGGTTAATGCACATTTTATCTCATAACTTTTAAAATTTTACAAATTTTATCCATTATCTTTTTACACATTTTTGACTTCTAAACCTATAATTTTACAAATTTTATATAAAAAAAAAATTAAGGACTTATTTTGACTTATTTAAGACAAAAGAGGTAATTAATCATTTTTTATTTTATAAATTAATTTGATCGACCATTACAATTTTAAGAACTAAAATGATAGATGATTATAATTTTATGAACTATTTTCATCACTCATTATAATTTTTAAAGATTAAATTGAATAATAATATATAATTTAATTAAATATTTTATTATTTGAATAATTTTAATTAGGAGCGAATTTAACGAAACATTCCGGTTTCTAAGATTAAATTGATCATTCCCTCGTAAGTGAATTGCATACATTACCTTTGTAGAATTGATGAGTTTGGTTGTTGTTTGGACGGAGGCGAGGTCTATGGCTATAGTGCGAAGATATATATTTCGGTTGGCGTGGTTAGAGTTTAGTTTAGTGCTTAAGAGTCGATGACAATGGGTTCTGTGATGGAGGTTTCATCATTTTTGTGATGATAAAGTTTGGTGAGTGATGGAGGTGGCTTTGGTTTTGTAGAGTTGGATGGAAATACTTGTTGAAATGAGTAGAAATGGTTGCGATAAACAAAGCACATGAAAAAAAGGAGGTTTAATGGTGACTGGTTGGTGTGAGTCTAGTGGTGGTTGATGGCTCTGACAAATTTGTGAATGGAGGAGACAAGATGATGGGGTCATGATCAAGTTATAGTTAGGATAGTACTTGGTTGCAATTTTAAACATCCTTGAGGGGGGGAATCTAAGATCCTGGGACAATATATTTAAAATATATTATTATTATTATTATTTAAAATATATTATTATTATTATTATTATTATTATTATTATTATTATTATTATTATTATTATTATTATTATTATTATTATTATTATTATTATTATTATTATTATTATTATTATTATTATTATTATTATTTATTTTTATTTTTTATTTTTTTTTTATATTTTTAACCTACCCCTTTTAAGAAATGAGCTTCTTCTATTCTAGTTAATTTTTAATTACTATATTATATGAACGAATTACTTACTAATTATGTCGATAACTCGTTTTATTGAAAAAATTGACTATTTTTAGTATGATATTCTTTTTTAATTGTATTTTTCATTTATAAAATTCAAATATTAAACTTTATTTAAAAAATTCAAACTCAGTATAATTCGGATATGAAAGAAAACATTGAGATATCATAAGTGTAAGATGAATCATAGAAGAAAATAGATTCGTGATGGAAAAAGTTATAAAAGAAAATTGGAGATATAACATAGAAAAAATGTTGGTAAAATTATTTGAAATAAACTATTATTTAATTTCCATTATACAATTACATATAAAACAGAAAGAAAACATGTTTCGAAAAAAGAAATTATTTCAATGTATATGTCTTTTGGGGGCAAGTTGCATTGAGTAATATATGATTTGATCACCTCAGGATTTAAAGGCAAAGCCGGGTTTGATATAGGTGTTAATTGGTTTGCATCAATCTAATGAATTAAAAAAAAATCAATTAATTTAATTTTCTTTTTTTTCCTCTTTTCTAATTTTGCATACATACATAATATGACACCGTTTTAATTAAAAAATAAATAGTTATTCAAATAAATTTATTTATTTATTTTATTTTGATTTATATACAGAATATGACGTCATTTTAGTTAAGAAATAAAAAAAGTGTGAAAATGGGGGCATATATAATTGATAAACTTTACAAGGCAGTGATTGCAATATTGAAAAGGATCAAAAGTGATTGCCGTGTATCTCTTTGCGATGATAGACAGTGCAAAGATGTAATGCTAAAAGAGAAAGGGGAAAAGATGAAGAGAGAAAGTGGGGAGCAAAAGCAAATTGAAGAATCTCAAGGTGGTGCAGCAGTTAATAGATAATGTCCGAAAGGGGATAAGGGAGTTAGGGTGTATGAAGGGTTCAGGGGAAGGATTCCTTTCATATCAAGACATGTTTGTTCTGTTAGTGTACCAATGGTCCTCTTGTTTTCCAAAAGCATCTACTTCACTTTCTATGGCTAGGAGAGGAGACTCAGTACTCAGGACCCCTATAACTTACCACTTTATAAAGCGATGAGGGACTTTTGCCACTTACACCTTTTCCTCCTTTTTTTTTTTTAAGTTATCTGAAAATTTTGATTGCATGCACAAATCACAGTTCGCCAGCTTGTCTGTGCTTGTCTACTCCTTTACGCTCAAATGAATTCAAAGTTTAAACCTTTTAATTTTAATCTTAACCTGATCGATCATATGATGCCATGTGTCACTCGTGGAGGGACGATTTTAAATTAAAAAAAAATCACTTTGCTGCCGAAAATAAATAAATACTAATTAAGTAAATAAATTAACATTATATAGTCATTGTTCCACGTGAACCTAAAAAAAACCCAACTTAAATGAGCTTGGTTTAATAGTCATTGTCTTAATTTGAGTCAAAGTTAATCTTCGATATGAATTAAACATATTACTCAATTTTGAAGCCTATTTTTTCATATTTTGAATTAGGTCGCCAAGTTGTGTTGTGAAAAAAAATCTATGAACATCGTATCCTATTTCGAAATACGCATCATCATTTAAAAAATATAATAAAGTCTTATTATATTTAGAACAATAATCTACAGAACTCAATTTCATTTAAAGATCTCAGATATTTGTTCAACTCTGTCGCCAAAATCTATTCTACACACAAGATATCACTTCAAGGTTGAACCTAGGTCTAGGTTACAGGAGTAACAACTTAGTGTTGGAAAGGACTCAATATTTTTTTAAAAATTATTTAATTGTGTAATATTATATATATATTATTTGTCTTGATGAATTGGAGTAAGCTTTTTCCGTTACTTATGATTGCATCTTTTCCTTTTACAAATGAATAATCAAGATAATTATATTTAATTTCACACAATTGGTCGCTTATGACTTTTTGAATAAGCCTTAAGTTTCTTAGGCTCGTTGCCTTTTTGTTACCACAAGTGTCATATGAAATTTATATTATTATTCTTTAGTTTTCAATTACGATAATGGTCTTATATACGATGGTGAAGTAGCTACAACTGAGTTGGTTAACTTATTCTTCCATTGGTTTATTCATTTACGGAAAGCTTAGGGATATATAAAGTTGGAGTCGAGAATTAAATCTAGATCTTTACTTTAGTTTTTATTACACATGTCATTATTTATGTGTTTTCCACATTAAATTTTTTTACATACATAAATTCATTTTTTTTTTGGTCTAAAGTGAGTAATGTTGCAGGAGTTACGTGTATTAATTTTGGCGAGAGACAAATTTGGAATCTCAAAATACATATCTAATCTTTGTTTGAATCCCACAAACCTGAATCACAAACACAAAAATTTAAAGCAATATAAAATAATTTCTACTTTAAACTACAAGTTAAATATGAATCATGGTCAACGTGACCCACATCCATACACTTAATTAATTAATCACACATCGTAACTCTAGATTGTGAGACAACATTCTCCATTGTAACTGTTTGTTTGAGTTTTTCTTTTTTCTTCTTTAACTACTTAGCATCTGTAGAAGGTAAATATGTGGCAATGCTAATATTACCCCCCGGTTTTTAATGTATTGCTTTCAATACTTTGTCTAGAAAAAAAAAGTATATAGATATTTTTTTTACCGAGTTATCGTCATTCTATTAAAAGGTATGTCTTGGCGCATGTAACAGTTAGAATTATTGTAATAAGATCATAAAGTTAATGGTTTGAGTCGAGGAATTACATTAATATAAATGTAATGAGAAACTGTCCTTTTATTCACTCGTGCAGTATGTTCGACCATTTCTTTCGTCATGTGCGTAACGGGAGCTTTATAACACTAGACCTTTTCTTTCTCTAGTTATTATTTTCTGACATGAATAACAATGAAAAAAAGGGACGGAAGATTTCCATCCACCGTTATACATAGTATACAACACTGGACCTTTTCATATCCTGATCTAACATTGGTAGATGAAGCACATACACTTTCAAAATTCAATAGCTAGCTGGCACATGCCAGTGCAGTGTTCCTTTACATTATTCACACGGAGTGGTCCAAAATCTGAAGCATTGGAAAGATATGATGGAGAAAAGCCAGAGCAGTCTTAGTCTTGTGACTTGATAAGTGAAACAAACTGGCACAAAGAAGGAACATCTAAAAAGGTGGATGGGTGAACCCTTCAGAACCATTGGCATTCTGCAGCCAAGCATAATACTTTTTTTTTAAAGAAGTTATTACATAGTCTAAGATTACAACGATTTTGATTAATTTTAACATGACACAAATTAAGTATTATTGACTTTTTTTATTATAAATTAAAAGTTTTAATTATATATATTTCCTTGAAATTTGATCAAAATTATATGGATACTTTGTAGTTGAGATCACATAATTATTTTTTTTAAGGTCTTCAAGGAGCTTAAGTGTCCCCTTATTTCAAAATTAAGTAAAATTAATTTATCACATAAGCATAATTTTTAAAATAATTTAAAAAATTAACAAATTTATGGTTTAATTATAAATTGATTAATAGTTTAAAATTATTTTATATCGGAAGAGTATTGACATATTTTCTCATTGCAAAAATGTGATTAGATTATATAATTAAAAATTAAATTTAATTATAAATTTTATATTAAAATGTGCATGTATTGTGGGAAATTTATTTCTTGTATAAATGAAGTTTTTCCCTTGGTGGTTATGCTTAACGTGTTTCAATGTCATGTAATTAATGAAGTTTACTTTTTAATATTGCAAATAAGTCCTAGGATGTTGTTTGCAAGATTTATTTATTTTTTATTTTGATTTTTCTTTTCTATTTTTTTTAATAAAAAAACACAACCTGAAACGTTTCTTTCTCTCTGTTCTTCGTTTACAACAGTCAATCCCAAATTCTTTCGTTCTCTGAGCACCGACAGCACCTTCTCCCTTATGGCAGTCCTCCTTTTTCAGTTTTGGAACTTTTCTTATTTTTCTTTACCAACATCTGAAACGACGACGTCTTCCTTCCTTGTTCATTGATAATGTAAAGAGCAACAGTAACATTCTGAAACAAATTGTAGTCAACATTTCGCCACCTTTCATATATTTTTTGAAGTGTATATATTATGAGATAGAAAATAATAATACATACATACATACAATGAGCAACATGATAAAAAGAAAGAAAGAAATTTTAAGAAGAATTTAGAAAATAAATAAAAATAATAAATGTCATAAATACTGATATTCACTAACATTGATAGTGTAATTTAAAAATGTGTGAATTCTTATCAAATAATACAATTAAAAAGTACATAATAAAGAATACCAAACAATTCCTTTTTATATATAATATGAATTAGAAGAAAAAGCATGTTAGGAGCAAGGCCAAAAAGTAACAGATACACAAGCAATAGACCATATACTGATATACCTATATTAGTAGTTTTGTTTTCTTAAATTATTTTTATCTACCCCATCCCTAAAAGAAGGAAGAAAAAAAAACGTAAACTCGATTTATTTTTTACACTGCAAATATCTTTTATGAAAAATAATTTTATTTGATTGGGATATAATTATTATAGGTAATAAAAAAATTCTCTTTACAGCTATCGTATTTAAAAAAATTCAAAGAAAAGTGATTTGTTACATGAATGAGTACACAACTAAGCAAGAAATTAAATTTATAATATTCAAACGATGTACAAACTATATCGTCGCTGATCCAATAAAGCCAACTTTCTATCCTAAGAAACAAAAAAGATAGCACTGACCGAGGGTAAAGAAAATTCAAGAGAAAAATACTTGCATCATTAAGTTAAGAAATAAATTAAATTACGAAAGGGGAATATAACACGTATCTCTACTTAAGAGCTTAAAACAATAATATAAATATGTTTTCTTATATTGATCGCTTTCAATTAATGCAAAACTTCCAATTCGTACTTAAATTTCTAATAAAAAGTACATCCTTTTTCTTAATTTGTACAGTCATTTATAGAAGATAAAATTGTATTTATGTATCAATATAAAATTTGTATAAAATATTATATAATAAGAAGAAAGATAAACAGAAAATATACAAGATAAAATAATTGATGTAGTAAACAAATAAAAAGATCATTTAAAATTTATCGAATGAAATAATACAAGTCACTCTCGATACTGGCACTCAAATTGCACTACACGACTAGGGAGCACCGGAACAAGGGAATGGGTGCGTGGACTTTTGTGCCCTCGCAACCAATAAAAGGTTCAAAACACAACCCGCAATCGAATACCTGCCGCAGCGGTAGTTGCTGCTGACTCGATTATGGCTTCGGTCTCGTCCATCTTCATCTTTTGTCAAACTCTTTTTTTTTTTTTTTTATACCAAAATAATTAATAAATTACATATTATCAAAGTGATTTGAGCATAATTTAATCTTAATTATATTTACTTATTCACAATATTCAAGTAATGTTACTAATCACAATTTAATAATAAGTAATTTGATAAGTTGAATAATTATTATTATTATAAACTCTCGTCTTATTTTAAAAAGTGAGTATGATATTAACTCAGATTAAAAATTACGTTCATTTATATATAATATTCACATTATTTTACATATATTTTAAGATAATTATATTTATATGTAAGATATTTAACATCTTACATATATTTTAAAATAATTATATTTATAATGTATTAATATATTAATTCTAAAAATAAGTAAGTGTAGATTATAAATCTTATATATAGAGAGAGAAATATATAAATGTTAAAATGAAAAAATAAATATAAGTTATATAATCATTGAAAGTAGTCTCGTGACTTTTAATTTTTTTATATAACTTATATATTTAATTTTAATTATTTATATTAAGATTTAATTATTAATATTTATTTTTATTATCACATACAAAATTCTAATTCAACACATTATATATATATAACATATCAAGTGGTATTTTTTTAAATATGAGAAGTAAAATTATAAATATTTTTTTAATTTTATTTGAATTATCAAAATTAAAATAAAAATACATGATTTTTTAAGTATTTATGTGATCACCAACTAATTTCTAATCTACATTGTTTAATGACTCAAATGTATAGTTTTCATTTTTGTACAGTAACTAATAGTTCTCATTTGACATATATATCTTATATAAATAGAGAAAGAAAGAAGAGATTAATTACTCTGCAAATATAGCTTTCTATGAACTTATTTCTTCAATAACTCTTTTTATATATTAAATTTTATTAATCTAACAGATGAATTAAAAGTTAGTGAATCAAATTTACAATTTTTCATAATAATAATTTATTAATTTTTAACTAAATAAATTCATTTTAACGTATAATAAATTTTTCATAATAATAATTTATTAATTTTTAATTAAATAAATTCATTTTAACATATAATATACTTTTTAAAAATGCAAATAATGTCAACTATAATATGATTACATAACTACAAATATCTAATTTATTTAAAATTTAGTATACTTGACTTAATATATTTTATAATAATTATCTTAAAAATCATAATATTATATTTTTTAATTAGTTGATAATGTAAGTTTTATACACTTATTTTTCAATCTTAATTATCTAAATACAACAATACAAATATATATATATATATATATATATATATATATATATATATTTATTGTTTTTATTTTTCATAATAATAATAAATTATCTCCTAACACGTTTAAAACATATAAGTTAATATTAAACATTACTATAGATATAATTTTTAATTATTTATTGAAAAATTATAATTTTTAATTATATTGTATTTTATTGATTAGGTGATATTTATACTATTAGTGTATTCTATGTATACATATTTCTTTAGTTTAAAAAAACTTTACGTTTAAAATTTTGCAAAATGTTAAAAAATATTGCGTATCTCGGGTTTTATAGATAAAATAAAAGTACAATTGATTATATTATTTTCTCACTCTATTGATAATTTTATTTTACCAATGAATATATATAAGATGAGAGTAAAATTTAAAAATAATGAATACTTTCTTAATATTTTAAAATTATAAATTAATTTGAAATAAATTAAAATATAAAAGATAACTATTTTGAAATGGAAGAGGTTTCATATTAACTATTATACTAATTATACCTGAAAAACTTAAAACTAATCTGAATCTATGTATAATTTAATATGTATTTGAATTATTTTAAAATCGTGAAGATGATATTTTGTTTAGATAATTATATTATAGTAACCGTGATTGAGATATTCTGAACGTCAGAAGAAAAAGAGAGAAGAAGAGAGAGAAGATGGAGGATATAGAAGAGTGAGGAACATTTGGAAGTGCACTAGATGGAGTGTCAACGTTACCGCAGGCATAAGAACTGTTGGCTCACCTTCTTCCATTTCGTGTAGGGACCTTTTCACTGCTGCAAAAGGAAAGAAAACAATAAAAAGGCATATCTATTTATCATTTATAAACTAATTAACGAGATATATTGTTTTTTTTTTTTTTAAAAAGAGAGGGAGATAAAATGAAAAATGGGGTTGAATAAGGACAAATGTAAGAAGCAGTGGGAGGACCCAAGGCGAATAGAATTGGTGTGAGGGGCCCACAAGTGAGCGAAAGTATCAAAAGTGGGCATCGGATTCCAAAATTTGTCGCCAGGAAAGGAAAGGAAGGAATAGGGAAAAGGACTTGTCGTCGTTGTATGGGCTTGGCCGCATTTTGGGCGGGGGACCTTGACACCGAGTTTTGCATAACTCATCTCACTCGCAGTTCCCAGCAGCAAGTATTTAACCTTCCGAACACTGTCGCTTAGCGTTTCCATGCCACGCAATAATGCCTACTGGAACTTGATACTCAGAATTATACTCTTTCGTTTTCTATGTGAATTTGTCTTCCAGCAAACATTGTCGCGCTTTTCTCACCTTCCACATTCTCCGTTAAATCTGCAGTTTAATCCGTTTCTCGTTTTCAGGTACTTTTTCCATTCCTTCACTCTTACTGTTTCTATATTTTTCCATTCATTACGTGTCCAAAGTATTTATGACGTTGATTGTTAATATTTATTGGACTGGAATATTTTTCTGCATCGAGACTTAAAAATTCGGACTAATTTAACGTTGATTATGTATATATTAAATAGGTAGAATAGTTTCTTTACTACATTTCTTTTCTATTTTTTTACTCAACACAAAAAAATAGAATAGAAATGTAAGTAAAGTGAAGAATATATATATAAGAAAATGATGTAAAAATGTAAGGTGAAAATTATATTATTATTTTTAAATTCATATATTTTTCATATTACTTGTTAACGTAACAGTAGTATATTATAAATTTATTAGTATTTAATAAGATTCATTAGATTTAGTTTTATGACTTTTTTATTTAAATATGTTTTTTATGTTTTTTTTTAAGTAGTCTTTATGGTGTATGTGATCTAATATATTTGACTACATGTCACATTATATCTATATGTGATGATAAAAAAATATTTTAAAATTTTCAAAACCTGTGAGAATTAAATCAACCAAGTTATTTTATAAGAATAAAATCAAATTTAACCATATTTATAAGAATAAGAATATAATTTAATTATTTTTTCATAATATATATTATCATTAAAGTAGCTTAAAAATTCTAAATTATTTTTTAAAATCTTTCCATTTTTTCAGTGTGTGAAAAAACGTGATTTTACTATATTTACTAGTTACTATTAATTGCATGTTTGGAAATTTTGGAATGAGATAAACACTATTGTTTTAAAGATAATTTGATCATAAATTTGTTCAACTTATCTGTGAAATAAAAATTCCACATCCTTAAACTGATAAAGTAGGAGATGTGTAATTCAAAGACTCTACGAGGTGGAAGGCAATATTATAGGGTGATTATCATTCTGGACTATATGCCTATCATAGGATCAACAGTGAGTATTCTAGATTAACAGAGAATATTACCTTATAATCAACAGAGATAACCGGTTTAGAATTCTTGTGCCCCCTTGGCATATGACTCATTACGCTCTTTCCCTATTTTTCATAAGATAAATATTCTTTATCTTTCCAGAAACAAATACTCTTTATTTCTCCTACGATAAGTATACCGTTAGATATGAGATCATTGATCCGAAGCTTTCTGATACACAAGATCCGAAGCTTTCTGATACACAAGATCCTCAGAAGAGGCGAGTGTAGAGCATACTTGCATCTTACTCAGGGGTTTAATAGCATAAATAACCTACTAAAGGTTTTCAGAGAAGAAGAGACTTAGAAATGAAACATGTTTGATAAAACACGCTGGATGATTTTTTATTCTATCTTGCAAATCATACAAGGTCCCCTTATATAGCCGAGGGGAAAGGAAAACCTTATCTCTTAGACAAAGGGATAAGGGATAAGGATAATTAGACTGTCTGCCATGACAAAGGACAGCTAGCAAAATGACAAGGACAGCTAGCATAAACGACAAAGACAGCTAGTACAGGCTTAGACAGAAGATAAGATCAATTACATTCTGACCTTATCTTTTACAGTGAAATGATACAAACAGTAACAGTAAATTACATTACGATAAACACTATTTTGACACCTGTTCTTCCACATGGCACGTTTCTTCTGGTAAGAAATATTCTGTAGTGGTCTTTGATGATCTTGTCTGTTGTCCATTACTGCTAGATGAGATTAATCTGTGGAGATTATCAGGAACAATATCTGCAGGAGATCTTTTGATGGAATTCATTTCCCTGAGATGAGTAGCTAATTATAGCTGGTAACTTTCATCTAATGGATAATCTTCAAAGTTTCCCCATGAATAGGCAACATTGTATGAGCCAAGTTGACCTTCAGTGATCTGAAAGTATGGTCTGTGAACCATGAAGATAGAAACTAGAGGAGGATATTCTTCATTTGGGATTCTCTTTCCTTCTTCAAATATCATGATTCTCCTGAGTTCAGTTCTCCACCATTGTAATGGAGAAAACCATTCTAAGACTGTCCAGAAAAGGAAATGTTCTTTTTTTGGATTCATCAGGATATCATAAGCATCTTTGGTTTTGAGAGCTATAGGTATATAATACTGAACTGTCTTACACCAGATAGCCCATATTGTTGGTTCACATAAATCCCAGCCAATGTCACAGAATAACTCAAAAACACCTCCATAAAGATTCTTTGGGTTGAACACGAAAGAGGAGGTTAATTTGTACTTCATAGTTTGATGGATGAAGTAGAAATAATGAGTTTCTGCATACTCCAAGATTTTTGAAACTGTATTGGGATTCAGACCAGGTGGGAAAACCTTACTAGTTTTTGCTAGATTAGATAATGACTTCATCATAAAGATCAATGGAAAACTGTGAGATGATGAGATTATTTGAATAACCTTATTAGGTATGGACAACATGTCAGGGATGAGGTTGTTGGCTCCTTTGATATGTTTTACAGAGAAATTGTATCTCGAAAACCAGTCTTTCAGTCTGAGGATTTGTGGGTCAGGTGGCATCTTATTTTTGAACTCCAGTGTAACTCTGGGAAGGATGAATTATCCATCTGAACTTCGAACTAAAAACTCCTTAAATGAAAATCAAACTTTTTGATTCCATTTTTTACAACAAGAGCTTCTTTGAAGGTAGTGTGATAATGTTTCTCTCCTTCCTTGAACTGACCACTTGCATGACCGCAGTAGTATTTCTTGTCTCCAATTTTTTCTATCAAGACTGCCCCCAATAATTGTCACTGGCATCAGTTTGAAGAATACGGTCTCCTTCTCCGGGAATTTTTAATGCCGGAGGGGATTGTGCTATCTTTTTCAGCTCTTGAACAGCACTAGTCTGCTCTTGAACAGCATTGGTCTGCTCTGACCCCCAGGGAGGAGGATCTTTCTTTAGAAGCCTTGATAGCACACTGGTGTATTTTTTGCCACGAGGGATAAAATCCCTAATATAATTTACTATTCTCAAAAACTGTTGGATCTGTTTGATAGTCAAAGAATGATCTGGGAACTTTAATAATTCTTCAGCAATGTGTGGTTGTGGCTGATAACACCCTTACGAAAAATGCATTCCCAGAAAATCAATTTCTGATTTAGCCAAATAAATCTTTCTTTCTGAGAGCATGATGTCATGTTGATTGACTATGTCAAAGAACTTACTAAGAAGTTTCTTGTGAGAATCCATGTCTTTGGAAAATATTAAGATATCATCTATGTAGATGATAGTATTTTCCATTCTTGGTTCGAAGATTCTCACCATAGCCTTTTGAAATAAGGATGGAGCTACCTTCAACCCAAATGGTAGGACTGTCCATTGGTACTGAGCATTTGGGATGTAGAAAGCTGTCTTGTATCGGTCCTCAGGATCTATACCCAGCTGCCAAAACCCTGACTTCAAGTCAAATTTTGCCAAAATATTTAACTCTCTTAGTAATATGTTAATGATGAAGCCTTGGGTATAGGAAACTTGTCATCTTGTAAGAAATGATTTAGAGGTTTATAATCAATCACCAACCTCTTTTTGCCTCCGAGCCTTTCTGATCTTTTCTCAACATAAAAGGCTTGGCAAGCCCAGTTAGAGTGAGTAGGTTCAATCAATCCCTGTCTGAGGAGCTCAAGACATTCTTGCTTTGCCAATAACTGATCAGAGGGAGACATACCTGGGTGAGTGGCTTTTGTGGGATTGATATCTTCATTTAGCTTGAATGGTAAGCGGATGAAGAAATCTGTATTTTTCCAAAGAGGATTTGGATGAGGAAATTCTTCATGGCTATCGGCACATAAAGAAAGCAGTTTCCTCCTGATTTCTTCAACACCATTATCTTCTTCTTGAGCAGAGAACATCTTTAAGACTTCAGTAAAAGGCTTGAAGTCTCTTTTGTATTTTAATCCAGTGGAGATGATTTGAAGTTTGGCAGCAGAGGAGAAAACATCCATGCCGATCAATATATCCCTGTTGGGTAGTTTGCTTCCAATAACTTTGGACCAGACCACGCAATTGGGGAAGAAACATATCCCGACTGGATTGACCGAGATTAGTTCTGTCTTGAAGACTTTGCCATCCGCTGCTACAAAGTAACAAATCTCTTTTTTCGAGGCTTCTCTAGGAAGAATATCAAGGTTCATCATTGTTTTCTGAGCTCCCGTATCCATATAAGCAATTGCTTTTATGGGTTTTTGATATTTAGAGGGGAGTAGCTGGACTTCTACTCCTGGTTGGGGAGGAGAGAATGTAATACTGTTTACTTCTTTTGCAGAGAATATCGGAATTGATTCAGATTCTGATTGGCTGTCTTCATCAGAATATCTTAGTGCAAAAGCTGTTTCTTCATCAGTCGAGCTTTGCTCTGAGTAAATGGATTCAATGTCCTCATCATTCAATTTCAAAGAGGATGAGTTTGATGGCATTTTCTACTTTGTTGGGGCAGGTCCTGGAATAGTGTCCCTTTTTCCCACATATGAAGCACCGCTGGTTAGATGGTTTTCCCCTCTTTTGTTTTCTTTTGAAGAACTTGTATCGTTTCTTCTTTTTAGGGAAAAAATCTCGTTCCTTCTTTTTCTTTGAAGAACATGAGCAGGCCTTTTCCTTGCATTTTATTTCTAGATAAGGCTTTCTGCAAGCTTTGTTGAATTTTCCTTTTTGTTTGAGGACATCAGAGAAATATTTGTGTTGCCAGCATAACTTATCTAAGGCTTCTTGAGTCATTTGGTGAATTTGACCCATGGACATAGTAGAGAATTCCTTTTGAGCTGCCATAGCCATTCGATTGATTTCAGGCTGAAGTTCCTCAGGTAGAGAGGCAACATAAGTGTTCTTCAAGCTAGGGTCATTAGGACCATTAAGAAGATAAAATCTCCTGAGCATCCTTTGGAAATGCTTGTCAAGATCTTTCATCTTGATAGAGCAACATTTCATCTCATAATATTCTTGCTTGATTTTTTTATCAATGACTCCTCCATCACCAATAAATTCTTCATGGAGTATGGCAAGGATGGCAGCTGAAGATCCCAATTCATGGAGTTGATTTTGGCGAACTGCACCAAGGTGATGATACCATTCCTTAAGAGTGCCAGTCATTATGCAACAAAATTCTTCAATGACTTTATAAGAATCAGGATCTTTCATTAGCTTGGTGTCCAGCCAGGCTCCAAATTCAATAAGCCTTCTCCTCCAGAAGCTTGGAGGAACATCATCTAAAGTGAACCAGGGTCCACTATTGGGTTTGGTATTGTTGCGTTGTGGTGAGGATGTGACTTCATCATCAGGAGAATCATAGATGGCTTCAGTGTGTTCTGTTGTATTTGCCATAAGAATAGCATAATCATGGCCTTTTCCTGAATCACTTGATTCTGACTGATTGTCAATATCAGGAAAACCCACTGACAATTATTGGGGGCAGTCTTGATAGAAAAAATTGGAGACAAGAAATACTACAGCGGTTATGCAAGTGGTCAGTTCAAGGAAGGAGAGAAACATTATCACACTACCTTCAAAGAAGCTCTTGCTGTAAAAAATGGAATCAAAAAGTTTGATTTTCATTTAAGGAGTTTTTAGTTAGAAGTTCAGATGGATAATTCATCCTTCCCAAAGTTACACTGGAGTTCAAAAATAAGATGCCACCTGACCCACAAATCCTCAGACTGAAAGACTGGTTTTCGAGATACAATTTCTCTGTAAAACACATCAAAGGAGCCAACAACCTCATCCCTGAGATGTTGTACAGACCTAATAAGGTTATTCAAATAATCTCATCATCTCATAGTTTTCCATTGATCTTTATGATGAAGTCATTATCTAATCTAGCAAAAACTAGCAAGGTTTTCCCACCTGGTCTGAATCCCAATACAGTTTTAGAAATCTTGGAGTATGCAAAAACTCATTATTTCTACTTCATCCATCAAACTATGAAGTACAAATTAACCTCCTCTTTCATGTTCAACCCAAAGAATCTTTATGGAGGTGTTTGAGTTATTCTGTGACATTGGCTGGGATTTATGTGAACCAACAATATGGGCTATCTGGTGTAAGACAGTTCAGTATTATATACCTATAGCTCTCAAAACCAAAGATGCTTATGATATCCTGATGAATCCAGAAAAAGAACATTTCCTTTTCTGGACAGTCTTAGAATGGTTTTCTCCATTACAATGATGGAGAACTGAACTCAGGAGAATCATGATATTTGAAGAAGGAAAGAGAATCCCAAATGAAGAATATCCTCCTCTAGTTTCTATCTTCATGGTTCACAGACCATACTTTCAGATCACTGAAGGTCAACTTGGCTCACACAATGTTGCCTATTCATGGGAAAACTTTGAAGATTATCCATTAGATGAAAGTTACCAGCTACAATTAGCTACTCATCTCAGGGAAATAAATTCCATCAAAAGATCTCCTGCAGATACTGTTCCTGATAATCTCCACAGATTAATCCCATCTAGCAGTAATGGACAACAGACAAGATCATCAAAGACCACTACAGAATATTTCTTACCAAAAGAAACGTGCCATGTGGAAGAACAGGTGTCAGGATAGTGTTTATCGTAATGTAATTTACTGTTACTGTTTGTATCATTTCACTGTAAAAGATAAGGTCAGAATGTAATTGATCTTATCTTCCTGCCATCCAAACTTGTCTTATTTATCTTTGTTGTTTATCTTTAGGCTAATTTGTCTTTGTCATGGCAGACAGTCTAATTATCCTTATCCCTTATCCCTTTGTCTAAGAGATAAGGTTTTCCTTTCCCCTCGGCTATATAAGGGGACCTTGTATGATTTGCAAGATAGATAAAAATCATCTAGCGTGTTTTATCAAACATGTTTCATTTCTAAGTCTCTTCTTCTCTGAAAACCTTTAGTAGGTTATTTATGCTATTAGACCCTTGAGTAAGATCAAAGTATGCTTCCTTTTCGCCTCTTACGAGGATCTTTGTGTATCGAAAGTTTTTCTGGATCAATGATCCCATATCTAACGGTATACTTATCGTAGGAGAAATAGAGAGTATTTGTTTCTGGAAAGATAAAGAATATTTATCTTATGAAAAATAGGTAAAAGACAAGTAATGAGTATATTTTACGTTAATCCGGAATCTTCATTTGATGATCCTATGATGGCATATAGTCAGGAATGGTATCAGATTATGCCAGGATTATATGGGGTTTTGGAAGAATCTTTGTTCTCGCATCTACTTCTTCTTTCAGGGAAGAAATTTGGGTTAATCTTCTAAACCCTAAACCCTAAACACTAAACAGCTAAATGAAAATAAGGTTGAGATACATTCACGCGTTCGGTGATATATTCTATACTAAAATATTCAGGACAAACAAAAAGGGATGAGTTGTTCTTGTGTTTATCGGCGTGCACCCTGCACGTGCAACTGTGCAAGCCTTTTGCATGAACATCTTTTTTGTATTAAAATATGGATATCTTTATTTTGTTTAACTAACAGAATATTTTTCTATGGGCAATTTTTTCATTCTTTATAAGCCCGACAGGCTTTCCTTCTACATTTTTCATCAATGGGCCAGTCTTTAAGGAGTTGGGTTTCAACAGGGTTTAGAACTGTTTGGGCCTAGACGAGTAGACTGAGGTTAGATCGAGGAGGCTTCAGGTCTGGGCCCAGATATTTTTGTTTTAGGACTAACAAATATAATAAAGAAGAAAATTATGAAAAAGAAAACTCAAGGGACTAAAAACACACACGAACGGATAACAGAGTGTGGAGCAAGAGTAGCAGGGGAGAAAGAAGAATGACGAGTGGCGTGTCACCGCAACTGCAAATGAGGTTCAAGTCCTCATTCATCGGTGATCGTCTTCTACGCTGCTCAAGACACCAACCTCTTCCTCAACTATTTCATTACAACCCTGGTTCTTCTTTTTCCTCAACCTTCCGCTTCTTCTTCCCAATTATTTTCATTTTCGAGCTTCTAGGTTTTCCTTTTTTCAAACATCGCTGTGTATTTATTTTAACAGGAACCAAGCATGTTTCGATGCAGTTATCTCGAACGCTTTCTGGCTTGACCAATCTCTTCTTCAACAGAAGGTATCTGCGTTTGCAGCTAATCGCGTTTCTGCTGATTCCATTGTTTTTGTTATTTTATTTCAAAACTTCATGACGCTGCTATTTTGTTTTTCGGTTGCTGTAGAGTTTAAATAATAATTCCATTCAGCATATAATGCTGCTCAATTGAGATTTAACTCTTGAATAAGGGGATTTTGACATTTTGTACCTTTCGCAATGTGTGCTTGATGGCTTTGCAGAAATCTGGATGAATTGCCTAACAGCAAACGTAAACGTCTGAGACCTGGAAAAGTTTCTCCGCGGCGACAAGTGCCGAAGAATATACAGCGGCCTCCGTATGTGAATTCTATGAGTCCTGCAGGGCTTGTGAGTGGACCAGAGGTGCATGAAAAGAAAGGGATAGAATGCATGAGAGCTTCTGGAAGGCTTGCAGCGCAGGTTCTTCAATATGCTGGCACCTTAGTCAGGGTGAGTTCATTTCATCTTTTTGCCCGTTCAATCTCACATTCTCTTATTGTATGTATCCTACTTAAAATCAATTTATAATGTGAAAAAACAATTTGTTCATACTTTGAGGATAGTATATTGCCATTTGCTCATATTATGAGGGTTGTAACTCGTAAGTCCAAATTACCTAAGGAAGGAAACATTGCAGGTTGTTGATGTTGGCTAGTGTAGGATATTGCAACCGTAAATTTTTAAGAGTATATACTGACTTTATGTTTTTATTTTAAAAGAAAAAGTTGTTTTTATGTTTGTTTTAACTTCTGTTGACAGCCAGGCATAACAACAGATGAAATTGACGAAGCAGTTCACCAAATGATAATTGATAATGGTGCATACCCATCTCCTCTCGGCTATGGTGGTTTTCCTAAGAGTGTTTGCACATCTGTAAATGAATGCATTTGCCATGGAATACCAGATTCCCGTGTCCTTGAGGTCCTTCCTTCTATGCAAGTTCTTTTGAAGTTAAACGTCATGTGGAAAAAAAATGTTGACGCATTCTTTATTTGCAGGATGGTGATATAATCAACATTGATGTTACTGTTTATCTAAATGTAAGTTTTTCTTTTGGGAGGGGGTGGTGGTGATGGTGGCTGATTTTGCTTTTTGTTAGAGGGTGGAATGGAATAGCCATGAAACTTAATTTGCTATGTACTTTGCATGTTGCCATGTTCCCATTACAATTTTTTATATTAAAGCCATACTGATGATATTATCAATATCTCTGTTTACTATGTTGATGTTCTCTACTATATTGTTAGAGGGGATGGAAGCTAGCTTTTATTTATTATACCCACATATTTCAGTGGTTTTTTTTTTTTTTTAACTTGGTACTGTATAAATTTTTGTGTGAATTTTTAATTCATGTAGTGCATCTCATAACTTGAGCAGTTGAGCATGCTTCATTAAAGATCAGTTGTTTCCCCATTCTTATTTGTTTTGCATTACATCTTTTAATATTTGTAAAATTTAAGCTTTAATTTGGTGAATGAAATGTAAAGATATGAGTTGCAGGGCTATCATGGGGACACATCAGCAACTTTCTATTGTGGAGATGTTGATGATGAGGCTAGAAAAACTAGTTCAGGTACCAAAAATGTCTTGATGCCACCAATGACTGTGATTTTGTTGTTTGTCTTCATACTTATGATGTACTTTTTCAATTGTTTCTTTCTTCCTATATTTCTTAAGTAGAATCTTTGTATTCTTTCCCTCCAACATGAGTGAAAAAGCTACACTAACTGTACTATATTTACTATTTACTATTAATGGCATGTGAGTTGTGACAAGCAACAAGGACTGAAGCTTGCTTGCTTCAACTTTGGTGTTACTGGTTAGGTAGGAATTTCAATTTTGGATTTTGAATTACTTGGCCTGGAATGCTTATTTTTTCTGCATTGGTATTCATTCTAAAAAGAAAGGTCTGAGAATAAAGTGGTCTGATTTCCTTAGGCATTGATAATTGATGAAATAATATTAAGTTTTTATTAGAACTTTGTAATATCAGCAGAGAAAGAAAGCTACTTTACTGGATTTAATGGCATTGTAAATATTATGATAGCAAAGCAGTAACTATAGGTACCAAGATATAAAGCTATACAGTAGAATATCCCATGGTATTAAATTTTGTATATTATTCAGGATGCATATTATCCAGTAGAATATATTCTATTAACTCACCTAGTATCATAAGGCTTTTGTTGTTGTTGTATTCAGGATGCATAAAGAAGAATATTACTGTTATTTGTTTATGGCTTTGTACTGTCTGGTTATGGAAGTCTCTTATATGGCTTTGATTTTGTGGTGTGTTTTTTCTTGTCAAGAATTGAGACATTGTCCTCGTCACTTGTTTTGTGCTTAATAGGAGTGGGTTTATATATTAATACAGGTAACTAAAGAATGCCTAGATAAAGCAATATCAATATGTGCACCCGGAGTGGAATTCAAGAAAATTGGCAAAACAATTCAGTAAGATGCCCCCCCTCCCCATTTGTTCTCTCTCTTGTTCCCTCAATTTCCCTATACTGCAGAAAGCCAGAAACCCTTTTGCAATAAGATCAGTTGTAATAAACAATTATCTTTAGTTTAGACTCAAAGACCCTTAATTATGTACATCTTAACCTGTCATGAACATTTTTCGTCCCCAAAGAACCACTTTTTCCACTCTTAAAAGATTTGTAGTTCCTATAATGTCTATGTTTGACAAAACTAAATAATAAGCTACTGGCTAAAACCTTTTAAGGTAGTTTATTAAATTAGAAGTATTTGGTCAAATTAGTTGTAGTTGTTAACCATAAAATGATATCAAAAGACATATTTATATATTTTTATATAAATTCTACTTGTTTTATGGAGAAAGATATATTTTTAGGTAATTTAGTTTAGATTTTTTATTAATTTTATAGAGATAAAATATTTTATTAAAAGTTAGAATAGTAAGAAAGTGTATTAAAATAGTTAGAGAATGTAACATAAAAATGATTAAAAGTGGGTAAAAAAGAAAATATATTAAAATAATAAGGATGAAAACTGAAGAAAAAAAAGTTGCAATCATATAAGCTATTAAATAGCTGAAGTAGTTTTTATATGAAATAAAGATTGTTTACCAAAAATCTTAATTTGGTCAGGCAAACTTATTAGCTAGTCAAATAAGTTAGAAGGTAGCTTATTTGATATGCAAAACACACTCAATATGCTTACATTAAGTAAATTCAATTTAATGTATAATATTTTTTATAACAGTTTTTTTATAAAATTTTAAAACTATTTGATCCTTCATTAAGTAAATTCAATTTAATGTACAATACTTTTTAAAATATAAGTAAATATCAATTCTAAGTTTACCTAACTAAAAATGTTTGATTAATCTTATATTTAGTGTTTGATTGGTGAAACATAATGAAAATATTCAATGGTTGGATTATGAATTTGAAATTTAATGTTGGAGATCCTTAATTGACTAATGATGTGGCTAAAATAGTATATTAAGTGGAGGACAATTTTCACTTTATGAATTAGTTTTTTGGATTGAGTTAAGTTCAAACCTAATCATAATCTATCCTAGTGAGTGTTGTTGGGTTTATCAGACTACTTGTTATTAGATCATTTACAAATGTCTAGTCATGCAAACTTCACGTTCAAGATTTCTAGTTCTCAACATGAGGGAGATATGTTAGAGATCTCATATTGACTAGTAATGCCAAAAATAGTATATATAAGTGGAGATAAAACCCTCACCTCTTGAATTAACTTTTGAGATTGAGTTAGATCCAAATTCAAATTCTAAGATTTAATATATACAAAAGTTTATTAAACAGAGTAACTTTACCAAGAGTTAGTCCTGGAGTAACTTTACCAAGAGTTAGTCTTGGATTAACTTCACATTCAAGATTTCTAGTTCTCGATGTGTTAGAAATCTCATATTCACTAGTAATATGCTAAAAATAGTATATATAAATGGAGACAAAACCTCACCTCTTGAATTAACTTTTGAGGTTGAGTTAGACCTAAATTCAAATTCTAAGATTTTATATATACAAAAATTTATTGAAAGGAGTAACTTTACCCAGAGTTAGTCCTTGAGCACCCTTTCTGTATATATATTCATCCTCACCAGGGTGATATAAATGAGTATACTTTTTTGTCCTGATTATAAGAAACATAGGCCAGTCTTTAGATGTATTAATTGCACAAAAAAATTTATGACCTTAATTTATTATAAAGTCTATTAAAGAGACACTTATTCATTTTTCACATTAGTGGATCTATTTATTGATCTATTAACAATATGTCAAATTCATTAGTGAAAAAAATTACCTTGAATTTCGGGTAATGACATTAAATATACGTGTTACATGAATCATTTAATTCTATGAATATTTTAGTAATAAAGTTTAAATTTATGACATTATTAATTAAAATTAACCAACTTAACTGTCGCTATTGGTTCTAATGAATTATTTATTTATTTCTTATATAAAAGACTATTGTTAGTATTAAATTTAGAATGTTTTACAATAAAAAATTAGATAAAGTCTTAACCATTGTGAATATTACTCTTAAGAGTATAAAGGAAATTTTCCACTTGACAACGCATTCATTCAGCCGTTATCTTCATGAGAATTACTTTGTATGAATTACAGCCTCAACCTCTTTCATGGGGACTCATAGAGTAATAAACTTCACACTTTTAGTTGCTCCAGCTTCCATGTCATTTGTAACAACTTTTATAAAAAGCTCTCTCTGCTAGAAAACCAGAAGTGAGGAGTTTACTTCCTCCATTCATGGTTCCCTCAAGCGTATCCACCTTGAATTGTTCCTCCCTCAGGCCTTAACATCTCCTTTCTAAGGATGGGATTGCTTTTTTTTTTTTTTTAATAATTTGAATGATACAAAGCAGTATCTAAGCAATTACCTTGTTCATATTAATATAAGCTAGTAATCGATGACTGTAATTCAAAATAATTTTGATTCTTGATTATATAATGATTCATAATTGATGTCTTCTCTTTTCTTTTTAGTGATCATGCAGATAAATATCGTTATGGTGTTGTCCGACAGTTTGTTGGCCATGGAGTTGGACGTGTTTTTCATTCCGATCCAGTTATTCATCACTATAGTAATTAACTTTAACTGTACTTCTTTCATTGTTAGCTTTACATCAATTCTATAACCTGTGCTTAATTTAGTGATTATTATGGCTTAAGGAATATTGAAGCTTTTGTGTATCTGTTAATTTTAAAATTGATCATCATTATTCTTTAGAAGTTATGTTTAATTTTAGGATTTATCAAGTAATCTTGTGTTGATTAATGAATTGAATAAGTCAGAGTTGTTCTTTTTCTACAAAAAAGCTTAGTCTAAACAATTTAACTAATAAATCATATTTTATGTTCATGTTGTTCCATTTGTGAAGCAATATGCCAAAACAGAAGGTCCTGTTAACTTTCACATGACTCATTACTGTCTGCAAATATTACTTAATTTAGCTGTTCAGTTTTGTGCTATTTGTTTGGTCATGGGATTATTAGTGTTTCGAAGGTTTTTTATTGCCTTGTTTTTATATTTAAAATGTTTTATGTTTCTATCAGTATATCTAATCACTAGTGTTTGTAACAATTACTATTATTATCTGCAGGAAACAATGAAGGTGGAAGAATGATGCTAAATCAAACCTTTACAATTGGTAATTTTAGTTTGTTAATATAGAATGTTATGAACTCTCATGGAATGGGTTCTAGTACCCTTTATAATATGATATGTCAGTACAACATTTTAAAAAAAGTTATGGGTATGGCATAAAAAATTTCAAATAGGCTAAAGTGGGATCCGTATAAAGTTTCAACTTTTAATTGTTATTTTGGAGTACAGTTGTCATAGCCCTTCAATCTAACTAGGCTAAAGTCAGCAATGCAACAACTTCCCAGAACTGGGGCATGTGTGAAGTTTTAAGATTTTTGTTGTTGCTGTTTTTGCACTGCCTTGTGGAGGGGTGGATATATTGAGGTGGAAGGAATAGAGGGAAGTGAACATGGAGTGAGATGGAAAGCTTTTCATTTTGACTCCCTAGGGCTTGGTTGAGATAAGGGAAAATGGATATGACTGAATAATTTACTCTACTCTTGGTGGTGTGAGCGAACAGTAGGGAATGTAGACGCTGATGAAAAGACTAGTTAAAGCACTGTCCTTTTTCAGATCATTTTCACATTATAGGACGAATGGCCAGAAATTGTGGACCCAAAGTGAAATTGAGCTCATACCAAATTTTTTCCTATCCCTCTTTCACTACCCCTTAGTGACGTGCATGTTGTTTATCTTTCCCTTCTTTTTTACATATTTGTTTGTTTCGAGATAAAGCACGTCACAGGAACCCTGACCATTAAGCTATGTTTCATCACAAGATAATGATTTTCAAATAATGAAGGCTCACAATTGACTTTGCGGTCAACTTCATTTTTGGGTGCTATATATAATCAAACTGTAAAATTTCATTTCCATTTAACCTGCTAATATGATAAGTGTTCAGTACGGTGGAAACAGATGTCTTAATACGGTAATACATTGAATACATACGACATGGTTATCATGAGGCAGTCATGGCTCTGATATTCGTAACAACTGCCTTTTAAATTCAGTGTAAAAGTCTCTTGGGATAGGTTTTGTTATATCATCGACAATAACTCTTTCTGTACCTGGTAAATTTTACAGAACCAATGCTGACTATTGGCAGCATCAATCCTGTGATGTGGAATGACAACTGGACAGTTGTAACGGAAGATGGAAGCCTTTCAGCACAGTTTGAACACACCATTCTAATAACCCCTGATGGGGCTGAGATTATGACTCAATGCTGACAGATGCAACATTTAATATTTGTGGATAAAACTACCTGGAGAAACTCCATTATTTATATGCAATTGATTTAATTACTTCCATTTCCAGATCAAAAAGTTGTTGCTGGAACTTACCCAGGGTGGGGCGGGGGGAGGAACTCCATTTTTGTTATGTAATCTCTTCTACTTGTTGTATCTGTATTGTAACATAGTTTATGCTGTCTTCCGTGCTCCAATTGATACATATTCTTTCGTTTACTTTTATTCTTATGAGGAAGAAATTAAGTGGGGTGTGGTTTGAGATGAAAGATAGTCGTGTGCATTTAGTTAGTCCTTAGTACATTGCAGCTTTACATGCTGGAAAGACGGAAAAATATATAATTATCTGTTTGAGGCGCAGTTTTTTCAGTTGAGGCGTTGCCGGATGGGAAATACCAGCTATAGACTCGTGCAAGTGACTATCAGAAGAGATGTAATAAGGTGTAGTGCATGAATTTCCCGTGGGGCCTCATTGCACTGCACCAATCATAGGAACTATGATGCCAAAAGAAAATTGGTTTTGTTCTCTTTTAGTCTTTAGCCAAAAGACTTTTGCACTGAACCTCTTTTTGGGACATTGAGAACCCTCGTATATCGAACATCTTGTGCTGTGTCCTACTCCACATTTTGAAATTTCAAGTACGTATTAGCGCTTATTCACAAACACAACTAAGCACAATTATTCACGAAACTTAAAAAAAGAGAACCGTTATGCGTGCGTGTAGATTGGCTTATAACAGGTGTCACTTTAATTTTTAAATTCTGCATGTCAAGGACTAAACAATTAAAACAAACAGATTGTTTTGGTTAGAATAAATATTAGGAAAATGTAAAATAAAAGTTTTACTTAAATAATTAAATCAAATGAGTAATTAATATTGATAATTGTGAAATTAAAATTTAGACACCAACGTAGAGATAGGGCTATGGCTCGGGTCCTCCAAGAAAAAAATCATTTCTTTATTAATTATGTAGGTGTTGCGGAAAATATTTTGTCAACTTTTAATTTGTTTCCTCAAGTATTTTATAAATCCTTTAATGCTACTTTCTTATGACTTCAATTATTATGAACTTACTTTTTTACTCATTAAAAAGTTAATATAACTTTTTATTTCTTTTTCTTAATTCCATTGCGTTATGCTGTGTGCGAAGTGCGTAATGTGTCCATCCTCATTCTTTATTTTTAATTTCTTTTAAATTCTATGGAATTGTTTTGTGCTATGCTCTCTTTCCATGTTTCTAATTTTAATCTCTTATTGTGATGTAATTTTGTGAAATTGTGTGTATAGTAGTGGCTTGACAATGTTTGCAGGTTCCAGCAATCCCCTGTCAAGATATATAGGATACGTTTGTTTGTTTGCGTTTAAAAAAACGTTATTTTTAAAATATTTTTATGAGCAGAAGTAAATTTCTGTTACAATAAAAGTTAATTTCTGTTTGATTATAATTATAAAAAATATTTTTCTAAATAAAAGTATTTTTTAATTTGTTTGAATATGACAATCTAGAAGTGCTTTATTTAGGTATTTATTTATTATTACAAATTACAATAAAAGACCTTAAATAACTACATAACAGGAATGAGTAAGAACAATTATTCTCTTTAATTTGGACAGTACACAACACGAAGTTCATGTTCTTCAGAATAACCAAAATCAGACCATCTAGAAGCTACTTGCATCTACAGAGCATGTTCGTTAAACTTAAATTTCAATTTATAATTCCTTGCACACTTCATATAATATATAATTTTGATCTAATTTATTTCTATTTCCGAGAGAGTAAGGTGCAGCTTTTGACTTCTTTTACGTGACCGTCATGACAATTAGTAAGTTTTTTAATTTTGTTATATAAGTGTCTGTTTGGCCTTGCGTTTTCAATGTACGTAACCTAATATTTTCACGTCTAAATTAGATCAAACGTAAACGTTACAGGAATTAGCTTTTTAATTTAACGTGCATCCAATCCTTCAAAACATGCACTACGTAATTACAAGTTAAATTATTTGATAGCCAGGATGTGACCGTTTAAATGAATAGTTAACACGTATGAAGTTGTGTAAGCACTCTTTGAAATAAACCAATCGACATAGTCGTATTTGAGAGTATACGGTAAAAAAAAAAAATTGGAGTTATTTACTCATAATTACGAATTAATTCTCTAAGATATGGGTTAGGTTGAGCTGTTGTATTGTTGCAAAAATCTCAACCCATAATCCGATCTGCGATTCATATCTTATGGATTTGAAGTTTTAATTATTAATTTAACATTTAAACTGATGGTGAGTTGAGATAAAGTATTAAATAACTATCAGGACTTTGTTTTATACAACTACGACAATGAAATTTGAATCAATCACTCCATATAAATTATTCAAATTCCTACTATTACGTTTGACCCTAATAAATTATCATTTAGAGAATTTAACTTAAAAACTAATTCATTACGTGGAAATATCTCATGTTTTAAATATCACATTATACAAACTTTTTATTATATAAATGTAAGTTTTATAATATTTAGCTTCTTTTAGAAGCTTGCCACGGTATACTCTGTCGACACAAATTAAATGAAAATAATTTTTTCTTTGGAGATTTTCATATTCTTATGATTTAAGCATACCAAGATAACATTTGTCAAAATACTACTCCAGTTAGTAAAAGAATAAATAATATATCTAATCATAAATTAATATATAATAAATTCTTTTATAATAATTATTCTAAAAATTATATAAAAATAATTTGTAATTAATTAATAATATAAAAAAATTACATTAAAAATGAAGAAAAGGAATCAAGTTAACTCTCATTTTTTTACCCTCTAACGAATAAATATTCGTCTAAACTTACTCTATTCAAGAACAAATAACGTAAAAATATATATACATATATTTATTTTTTCAGTAACTTATTCTTTCGTTGTAAAATAAATACATATATGAAATTCTTATTCTACTCAATAAATAAATAAATAAATAAATATATATATATATATATATATATATATATATATATATATATATATATATATATATATATATATATATATATATATATATATATATATATATATATATATATATATATTTCATTAAGAAATTCCATCAGATCGACACCAACCAAAGAATTATATTTGATGATGGCAGTTTGATGTCGTTACATGCAAGTCATACTAGTTTAACAGGAAAAGATACATTTTGCATTTATTTTAAGTTTTACAATCGACGATAGTTAATTATTTTCTTCACATTTAAGATAGTAGAAAATTTTACAGTTGCATAATAAAGGAATTATAAAGCAAATCATTGAAGAGCTTCAACCATGGATTGTTTACTTTCCATCTTGTGCTCAGTTGGACTTTCTCCCCTTTCTTGCCTCCGAGAGAATTTTTGCAAACCTGAGGACATCAATCAATTTTAATTTATTAATTAGAGGATTGAAGCTTTTTTTTTTTTTTTTTGTCTAGGTCACTGCTACAAAATAAATTAAATAGATAATAAATAATTAAAATGAACCTTTTGAGTTCTTCCTCATTGGTGCCTTTATGTGGAACTGATTCACACAGACCCATATCAAGATTAAATCGCGTAACTGTTTTCTTCAATAACTGCTCGCCCACTTTTACCAGATTCTCCAAATTCTCTTTAGTAGCTATATCCACAGATGATAAATCCCCCTCTAATGTATTGTCCTAGTTGAAGCAACCATTGTAAGTCTTTTAACAATTTAATTACGGGGATTACTAATTACACGACAATAGAATCGCATAAAAACATGTACTAGGATCGACTTGGTGATAGAATATATGTTCAAGACTTAAATATGATTGTCGCTATTGTATACACATAATAAACATGGAAATGAGGAATGTCCACCTTATTTTTCGTGTGCACAAGTGGAGGGAAGTGAGATATATAAAAAAAGAAATAGTAATCGACGTGATAAAAAAAGAGAGAAAAAAATGGTAAAAATGAGATGAAAAATAAAGTATATATATAGATAGATAGATAACTCAAAAAACAGTAACTGTTTCAAGTCCGCTTATTTTTTATAGATATATATTAATGTATTGTCTATTGATATATGTAAAGAAAATTAATGTTGCCCCGCTAGAAAAATATAAACCATGACTATGGTAGCAACTAGCAAATAACTAAGCTAAAGATTGGCTAGAGATGGCACAGTGGATGACCATGCCACTATTGTATTCAAGAGTGGGGACGTATCCACGTTGATGACTTCAAAATTTTTAATTTTAGTTAATATAATATATATGTATAATTATGAATTATTTTTATAATTTATAATAAAAAATCTAATCCATAATATGCGTATTATCCTCACAAATCTATTTCAATTCTCATTCTTTTTATTTTTTCAATTAGATATTTTTAATAATTTTTTAGATTTGTATTTCATATATTATCTTCTAATAACTAAAAATTTTCTGAATCATTTTAAATTATTTTTTATCTTTATATACGAAGAAAGATTAAATTACATCAATATAATTTATATCAACTATTATATTATTCAATAATTTCAAATAAAATGTAAATATTATCGATCAAATCATTAAATTGAAAATTCTCTTTACATATATCATATATACAAATTTTTATATAAATTAAAAATTATTTGACACCTCATTCATATTGGTAAAAATTAATTCAAATATACTAAAATATAAATAATTTGATTACCTTTTATTGTTGATGTTCAATTTTAATAAAATTTGATACATATGATCAAGATAATATAATATTATAATTCAACGATTGATTTGATAAAATTCATATTGTATCTATATGAAATTATTAAATGATGTAATAGCTGGTGAGTTACATTTGTATAATTTGATCTCTCATTATATATATATTTTTATATATTTGAGCTTCTTACTTGTCTACCACTTTAATGTATTGTCTTATATCCTTATCATTTTAATCATTTTAAAAAATATATATATCAATAATTAAAAATAATCTTATGTCACAATTAAATTGTTTATTATACATCCAAAATAATAATTATATATTTAAATATATTTATTTCTTATAAATTTTAATTATAATATAACTTATATATTTAAAAATTATTTATTATTCAAATTTTATTTATATAAAATGCAAATTTATCATTTATATATATATATATATATATATGTTAGTTTATTAGGTAAAAAAATAATTATATGACAAAGAAAAGGTACACAAGAAAAAAAAAATATCAGTAAAAATGGTAAAATAGATCTTACTAAACATCTTGGAAATAAAAAAAGTTGGATCAAATTATTAAATTTTGAATTAAGTCAATTTAACTTAATCCAATAAATTTGATGGATCAAATTGCACCATGAAAAAGAGATTAAAAGTTACAAGGTCAATTTCCCTTAATATTGATTTTTTATAAGTAAAAAAATAAGTTAATTTAATTTATTCCAATGATATTAGGCTAGATTAGATGTAGTGATCTATTTTAACACTTCAAAAGACAAATAAGGAGAAAGGAGGAGAAAAAGAAATAAAATCACAAAAGAAACTTATTAAATAAAATGTAAGACCTACAAAATTTTAATAACAATATAAAATAATTAAAAAATAATATGTGGGAAAGCGTGTTGATTTAAAAAAAAAAAAAAGAATGAGCAGGGAAGTGGAAGTAGGCAGTAATAGAAGGTAAGTTACTTGAATACGGAGGTAGCTGTCTACGGATTGAAGCGAACTAAAAACGACAGCGTTGTGGTAGTCAACCATATCATTGCTTGCTTCGCTGAAACAATCTATAACAGGAGTTGATCCAGAGTTGAATAACCAAGTTAAACCTCCCCATCCCGACACCATCTTTGCATTGTATTTTTCCTCACTCTTGTTTGATCCTGTCCCTATTGACACTATCAGAAAACTATTATAGTCCATTGGGTTAATATTTCTCCCACCCACATGCCTCCTTATCAAATCCCTCGTCACTTCACTAATTGCAATCAAAGTCTGCACATGCATCAACCACCAAATTAATTAACTATATATATACATTTATATAAACCTTAATTTCTCCCTTTAATTTTGTTTTGCCTCAAGAATCTCACCGGGTTATTAGCAGCCAAACCACCATCAATGAGGTTGAATTCTTTTATCACTTTCCCTCGTTCATCTTGTTTTGTAAAATAATGAGCCGGTAAATAAGTTGGAGCAGCTGAAGTGCCTATGCAAATATCTGACAGTGCCACATCCAAAACTGGCTCCATTGCCATCTGCACAATATCATTCAATTCACAACAATTTCAACAAAAACATACAAGTAATTAGAAGAGTTAATAATTACCTGATACGAGGAAAAGATGGTAGGTTGAAGCCTCGTGATGTCAAAAGTTGGAATAACAACGTTTGTCAAGGTTTGGTGCAACATTGTGTCCCCTAACTTGCTTCTTATCAACTCATGGAGATACTTCCCGTCATACTTTGGTCCTGTCAAAGCTTTCCCTATGTTTACCAGCGGAGCGAGTAATCCCCTGCACGTCAAATGCAAGAGTAATTAATTAATCAAAGGATATACAAAGTTTTTGGATAAATTTTTTATAAATATTTATAAAAAAATTAAGAAAAAAATATAATAAGTTTCTTAATAAATTAAAATTAGTTTATAAATTAGTTTACGTATAAATTAATTTTAGTTAATAGAGATTTTTTTTTTCTCCTCAAGGAACTTATACATAAATTTACCTAAACATATATTTCCACTGCACAAGGTATATATATATATATATATATATATAGTAACCATATATATGTAGGTGATAATAGTAACATAGTAATAGTAGACCTTCTCTGGTAGAAAATTTTTGGGGAGTTTTCGAGGTAAAATGGCACTATATCTTTGGCAGCAAAAAGAGGGCGATTTTTGGCCTTTGGATTTGGAGCTGCTAACATGGAAGCAACGAGACCCCCTGTACTTGTTCCCGAAATTACATCAAAGTAATCTGCAAGCCTTGCATCTTCACCGTCTAACTCCTACGTACGTATGCATACATGCACATTCAAAAGCATTAGGATCTATTTTAATTAGATTTAAACACGTGTGTGCTCAGTGCAATTTTTGCTTTTATGTATATTAACCTGAAGTTGAGACTCAAGGTAGGCAAGAACAACACCGGGAATGATTCCTCGGACACCACCACCGTCAATGCTAAGAACCGTAATCAGATTCTCATATTTTGGAGCCAGAATTTTGGATTGATTTTCCATGGCTGTTTGAAAACTAAAATCAACTCAGTGATGAACAACCTTTTGGGTATGGCTGGAGAAGTTTTGAAGCACCCTGATGCAAGACTATGTATATATGGAGTACTATATATATACACTAATTTCACGCAAACCAATGAGATAGCTCGTGGCAATTAAAGAACTTCCGCAAAGGTTTTACTTTATTTTTAATTTATTTTCTGCTTCAACTTAGTTTTTCAGTTTAAATTTAAGCATTGTCCGTTGTGCCAAAGGTTATTCTTTAAGTAAAAGTTGGCCACATGTTTACGTCAAACGAGAATATGAAAAGATTAACGAAATGACAATAAAATAATTCTAAATCTTAGAACCAATTTTCCTGCTATAATCATCCTACCTATTTTGTACGGTAATGTTTTTTATAATTTTTCATTTAATACTTTTTTATATAATAAGAAAGGTTTGTAACAAGATTTGAATGAGGGTATATATAGTAATATTATGCTGATAATAATAATAAAATAAAAGAACAAGACTCAATTAACAATCAACACTACTACTAATTTTAATTATCATTTAAATTAGTAACTAAATTCTAATTAATTAATTATTAATTAATTAAAAAATTATTTTTCCTAACTAAATTAAAATTATATTCATTTATACTTCTTATTACTATAAATTAACTAAAAAATAATTATAAATTTTAAAAAATTTACTATAAATTAATTAATATTATTTTTTTAATTAATTTATTACTTATTTCATGTTATTATTTAATATTGTAGTAATTTTATAGTTAATTATTTTTACTAGAAATTAACTACAAAATAATTATTAATTTTAAAATTAACCACAAATTTATTTTATAGTAAATATTGGATTAATGATGAATGAAGTACGTGGAATTGAAAAGTGTATTATCGAGCAGAAAAATCGAAAACTATCCCAGATCTCTAGCTAGAGCGGGTCTCTGTTTATATTACATATATACACGTACCTTATCCACTACTGTCATTGACAGCTAGCTGTTGGCATGCTTAATTGGGTTGTTAGAATATCTTTGTTATGAATTTAATGCTGCCTCAGTGGGATATTATGGAGAGTCGATCTTATTATTATTAATTGTAAGGAATCCTTTGACTTGGAGTAATTATGATTTTTATATGAACAACTTAACTCTATATTTTAATGTCATTAAATGTCACGTGTAACATGAGATTATAAAGAATATAATTACGCATACCAATAATGCATAGGAGTGTGATCCATTCAAATGCAATTTGTCCCTTTTATATAATATGGTGATATCTTTAGAGCCACTTGGTTGAGTAAGACTATTAAATGAATTATTGTGCTCAGATAAATAAGAGATATTTATTATAATAAATCTATTCGGATATCAAAGAAACATAAATTGAGCTATATAAAGATGACTTATTTTGTACCTTGCATCCAAATAGATATCTAGAAAAAGAAATCACTTATATAAAAAATTATTTCGCAAAGAGTATATATATATATCAAATCATCAACATTTTCAACATTGGATAATAGCGATGCATAGTTAAATATCATTCATTATTTTTAATATTAATATAAAATGTTTATACTTATTATTATACACTACAGCATATATAATTTTAAATAATATTTAAAAAATATTACAAAGATATAAAAAATATTATCTGTTAGTTTTAGTAATATTTAAGTAAACGATGTATTTCACTCATGTTATAAAATATCTTTAGTAATATTTTATATTTAATAAATATTTTTAAATATATAAAAAGTTTACTAAAAAATAATGATAATATTTTTATAATAAATGTTATTAAAAAAGGTTAAGTTAACTGATAAGTTTTTATATTTTTTTAATTTTAATTAGGTATTTATAATTCAAAATACTTTAAAAAGGTCTTTATTATTTAAAAATTTTGTAATTAAATTCTCACAAACTAACACCGTTATAATTCCGTTCCTCTATGTTGACTAATATTGTACCATGGTAATTTACTTTTTTTTCTATCAACTGTTTTTCTATCATGTTAACGAGATATCTCTATACGGTTATTATTCTGTTTTTTTCAAAAAAAAAATTTAAATCATTATCTTTCAACAAAGTCACACATGAATATTTTGTTACGAACATAAAGAGTCATATTTGGCATAGACAAAGAATTAAATAAAGAAGACAAATTTCGCTTCAAATTTATTTTATTATCTCGTTTCTAAACAATTAAAAAAAGAGAAAACAAAAATAAGTAAGGTTAATTCTTAAATAAAAAAATTTCTTTAAACTTTATATTTTTATTATAGTATTTTATAATGGAAAAAGGTATAATTTTTCATATAATTCTTGTCGTTACTTTATAAACAATAACACATATGAACTTTTCAAATATCAACTAATTCAAGTATCCACTATATAAAATTGTGAAAATTGTCAACAGTTAAAATTAGAATTTTAAAAATTTTTAAAAAATAAAAATATAAAAATAAAATAATAATTATCCTATTAAGATATAATATAAGCATAATAAAACAAATTAATTATCATGATATAATCTATACTCAACATAAACTAACTAAATTGTAATTATATTAATTAGTAGACGATTTAATTATAAGACTTTTAAAGTATTTTAAACCATAATAACCTAATTAAAAACTTGAAAAATTATAGGAATATGCATATTAATTTAACCTATTAAAAATTATAAATATAATAGTGATAGTCAATTATTAGGAGGTCAGGGGACAAAGATCATAGCTTTGTTGCATTGTCCCATGATGTGTAAGTAACATTTTTAATGCCAATGATGTAAGAATAGAGATACACTATTCAAAATACATTCAAAGAAATACATGAATTTCTGATCTCATCATAAACACAGTATCCAACCGTTACCATTCTAATTTCATCAAAATAGTGGTGTTAAAGGAGCGTACCTGATCTCCTTTCTTTGCCACGATGCTTATGCTTTTTCATTATCTCATATTTAATTTACAAATTAATATAGATGGAATTTTCCCTTTTTCTCAAGAACTCAAACATAAAAAATATAAGCCAAATAATTAAGGCTAAAATTAATTATTTAGTCTTCATACTTAATTTCTGAATCACTTTCGCAACATTTTTTATTTTCATTTCAATCACAAAATTGATACTCAAGCAAGGTTGAATTATGCAAACACATTTAGACATGAAATGTCCGCAAACTATCCAAGGCACAAAATAACCCGTGACAATATCGCAAGAAGCTAGAAAAATGTGCCTTTTAGGAACTCTAATGAGGAGCAAAGAGCCTTTGAGAGGGCATTGCTCAAGGGGTTGAGAGCAAAGAAGGAGGAAGGTCTCAAAGAATGTGTGAAATGGGGATAGAGCATCCTTGCACGCTCTTTTATTTTTTATTTTTCATCTTGTCATTGGATGCTACAACTAATGGCTGCCCATCGGTGCTTCTAGATGACCCTTACTATGTTCAATGTAAATCTCCAACGTTAGTGTGTTTAATGCTAAAGCAACACTTTTTAGCATTGTCAAACAAACTTGGTGTTGGTTATCATGTAGATAGTGAAAACGTATTCTACTAATATCGTTAAGTGTGGATGTTAATACTTAACGTCTCATCGAAAATTGTTACTGCTCAAGATATTAATCAGCTCTGGGCGAGATTGATGTTTTTCATACATTTGAGTTTTAGTGGTCATCACTTGGTGAGGTGATGTCATCGTTGGGCAAGGACAACAATCCTAAGAGTGGGATCTTCTCGATCATGTTGCCCATTGAGCTTAATGTTTGTTAGGTGTTGGCCTTGACCTTTGAACTATTGCATAATTTTCACAATTTTAGTAATAGTGTTAGGTATGGATCTTTCCATCACTCTTACATCTATAGTCTTTTTGTCCTGGTGTATCTCTTTCACATTTAAGAAAAGTTTGGAATCTTGATTTATTAATTGGTGGAATACTAGGCAATCCGAAATTTTCTTGAATGATATTCAAGAAAAGAGTATTCTAAAAAAATTTATTGAATTTGAGGAACTGTTTTTCTTAGATGAAATGTTAAAGGAATGTCCGGAAACACATTTACAAAACCTTCGTACTGGAATCTATAAAGAAACAATCCAATTAATCAAAATGCACAACGAAGATCGTATGAATACGATTTTACACTTCTCGACAAATATAATCTGTTTCTTTATTCTAAGCGGTTATTCTATTCTTGGTAATCAAGAACTTGTTCTTATTAACTCTTGGGTTCGAGAATTTATATATAATTTAAGTGACATATTGTCACAACCTGCATTGTGACGGTAAGCTGGGTAGGCCGAGACCAGGTCGGCCACAAAGGAGTCGCCACCGGCGTTTTGGTTTAGGGAACGCCAGGAAACCTAACGGAAAGGCTGGTCTTGAATCAGGAATATGGGTTCGGGAGTTGGTTACACGCTAGGGGCACAAGGAGGCCCCCTTGCGTGTCTATCACTTGATAGTTACCCTTGGCTAGCCGTATAGGAAAAGGGGTGGTATTTGTATTCGGGTGGTGTTCTTGGGTTAGTCTTGGGAAGGGGGAAGTCCAGGTGTTTTTGGGTTTTGGGGTTCAGGATTAGAGGTTTTGGGGTCATTGACTTGATAGAGGTGTGCCCTCTAGGCCTACGTACCTCGGTTGCAGAGGGTTCAAAGTCTACGTAGTTCTGGGAGACTAGGCAAGTGAGGGGTTAGGTTGGACGTGGTCTCATCATATTCGCCGAGTCGTGCTCGGTCGAGGGATTCCGGCCGAGACGTACTCGGCCTGGGGTGGGGGTTTAGGTTCCACTTTGGTTTGACGTTTACCAGGCTAAAAGGGTTCAGGGGAGGATCATGCTTGATGATGCGAGCTGTATCATGCTAACCAAGAAAAGAAAAGGGGAACCAACCAACCTGGATATCGAAGTGAGTAGAAGACCCTTGTTTGTGGACCAATACTTCGGTTTGCCCTTCAGTCTGGACTTAGGACGCTTCTTTTCTTCTTTAGCAGTCGTCAGCTTTTCGCCTCTTCTCTTCGTTCTGTCTTCTCCTCCCCTTTTGTTGTCTCCCCCTTCTCCTCGTAGCAGGGGTTTATATAGGCTTGGATGGTGGTGGGGTGATTTCTCTTGGGCCGGTGATTAGAGTTGGGCTGGTAACGGAGATCACCCAGCGTGGGGAGTGGGTGGTTGAGATTCCTAATATCCTGGGTGATTTGGATAGGATTGACTCGGTCTCGGTAGGGATTCTCTGAGGTCTTGTGGGTTGGATAAGGTTGACTTGGTCTCGGTTGAGATTCTCCTGAGAATCCGAGTTGGTTGAGATTTTGTTTGACCCGGCTGAGAATCCGAGAGGTGAGTGGATTCGGTCTAGGTTTGACTGGGTCCAGGTGGTTGCCTGGGTTGACTCAGGGTTGACTCTGGGGAGGTCTTGGCCCATTCTCGTAAACTGGACCGGACCAATTTGGGGTATAACAGTGGCCCCCTCTTTATTTAGGCTTTTCCTGAAAAGGATGTAATTCTTTTTTGGATAAGCGTAAATAAAGATAGAGATGAGGATGGAGACTCAGGCCATGGTGGTAGTGGAAGGGGGTTTGGTTGACGTTTCGAAGGGTATTTGGCAGCGGACAAGGTACCCTCTAGCAGGTACCAAGCCCTCCAAGTTTCAAAAAAAAGTACTTGGCAGCAGGCAAGGTACACACTGGCTGGTACTCAAGCCCTCCGAGTTTCACAACGTTATTTGGCAGCATGCAAGGTACTCACTGGCTGGTACTCGAGCCCTCCAAATTTCAAAAAAGTACTTGGCAGCAGGCAAGGTACACACTGGCTGGTACTCAAGCCCTCCAAGTTTTCACAACGTTATTTGGCAGCAGGCAAGGTACTCACTAGCTGGTACTCAAGCCCTCCAAATTTCAAAAAAGTACTTGGCAGCAGGCAAGGTACACACTGGCTGGTACTCAAGCCCTCCAAGTTTCACAACGTTATTTGGCAGCAGGCAAGGTACTCACTGGCTGGTACTCAAGCCCTCCAAATTTCAAAAAAGTACTTGGCAGCAGGCAGGGTACACACTGGCTGGTACTCAAGCCCTTCAAATTTCACAACGTTATTTGGCAGCAGGCAAGGTACTCACTGGCTGGTACTCAAGCCCTCCAAATTTCAAAAAGGTACTTGGCAGCAGGCAAGGTACACACTGGCTGGTACTCAAGCCCTCCAAGTTTCACAACGTTATTTGGCGTGGCAAAGGTACTCACTGGCCGGGTACTCAAGCCCTCAAATTTCAAAAAGTACTTGGCGGCGGGCAAAGGTACACACTGGCTGGTACTCAAGCCCTCCAAGTTTCACAACGTTATTTGGCAGTAGGCAAGGTACTCACTGGCTGGTACTCAAGCCCTCCAAATTTCAAAAAGTACTTGGCAGCAGGCAAGGTACACACTGGCTGGTACTCAAGCCCTCCAAGTTTCACAACGTTATTTGGCAGCAGGCAAGGTACTCACTGGCTGGTACTCAAGCCCTCCAAATTTCAAAAAAGTACTTGGCAGCAGGCAAGGTACACACTGGCTGGTACTCAAGCCCTCCAAGTTTCACAACGTTATTTGGCAGCAGGCAAGGTACTCACTGGCTGGTACTCAAGCCCTCCAAATTTCAAAAAAGTACTTGGCAGCAGGCAAGGTACACACTGGCTGGTACTCAAGCCCTCCAAGTTTCAAAAGGTATTTTTGAGTTGTTTTTATTTTCTACTTTTACTTTTGTGAGAGCGGCGGCTTTTGGATTTTGGTGAGGTAGATGGGGTCAAAGGACCCGTGATTGGGGCGTCTTATGCATGGGGTGGTTGGGATGGAAACGTCCTACGTGAGGCTGGTCGGGTTGGAGACAGCCTACACAGGGATGGCTGGGAAGGAGACAACCTACGTGGGGGTGGCCGAGATGGAGACGGCCTACGTGGGGCTGGCCGAGATGGAAACAGCCTACACCGGGCTGGCTGAGATGGAGACGGCCTACACGAGGTTGACCGAGATGGAGACGGCCTACACGGGGCTGGCCGAGTTGGAGATGGCCTACGGGGCTGGCCGAGATGGAGACGGTTCTGAAGTATATCTGGGTTGGGCCGAAGATTTCTTTTTGGGCCTGTCTTTTTTGTTTTTTTTGTTTTTTTTTTGTTTTTTTTTTTTTTTTTTTTTTTTGGGCTCCAATATTTGAATATGGGCAGCTAAGGGGGTGCGCGTGGGGGGGGACGCGCCTAGCCGCCCTTCAGACACGCCCCTTCGTGTTCTGAGCTACATTGATGGCGAGGTGGCGCCATCATTGCGCCCGTTATGGGAAGCGTGGTCTATAATCATGGGTTGCGGGGTTTCGAGGGGAAGGTTAATAGGACTGGAGGCGCGTTCATTTCCCATTTGCTTCTGAACTCTGAATCTGCTCTTTCTTTGCTCCTTTCCTCTTCGCTCTGCGTTCTTTTCTTCTTGACTCTCTTCGCCTTCTTCCATCAGTCTTGCCTCCTCGAGCACCATGTCAGGTACTTCGAGTTCTGAGTCACGTTCTTCTTCCTCTTCTTTTTCTTCTTCCTCGTCTTCGTCTTCTTCGTCTTCGTCTTCGTCGGGTGAGGCTTTGGAAGCCATGCTCGTGGCTGTGGCTGAGGCGGGGGCCTCATCGGCCCCCAGGCCTTTGGGGCCCAAAGTGGGTCCTCCAGCGTGGGTCCATAAGGATGTTCTGGAGAATATGTCGGAGATGACCCGCTCTGAGGTGGAGTCCTTGGCGATGGACGGGAAATGGGTTCGCGATTCCCATGTTGGTTTGCTGGAGATGGTGCGTTGTGGGAGGCGGGAGCGCGTGTGCGATGTCGCCAGGGAGGGGAAGGCACCGTTCATCTTCATGTACGAGACGGTGTTGGCGGACTTGGGGGTGGTTCTCCCCTTTGAGTTTTTCGAGGCGGACGTCTTGAGGATGTTGGGGATAGCCCCTTCTCAATTGCACCCGAATGGCTGGGCGGCGATTCAAGCTTTCAGGGTGGTCTGCTTGGCCCTAGGGATTTTACCAACTGCCCCTGTCTTCCTCAGCCACTACACCGCCCGAGTCGGCCCATCTGTAGGGTGGGTCTCACTGACTCCTCTGCCTAACTCAGGCCTTTTCACTTCCTATACCGCCTCCTACAAGGGCTTCAAGAGCCGGTTTGTGAAGATCAAGGCGGCTGAAGCGGGCCACTTCTGTATTGACCCTCGGCCTTTGCCGCTGTATTGGCAAGAACCCCCAAAGTTTAAGGGGTTGGCGAGGAGTCAACTCTCCCTCGAGGCTAAGGTTGATTTGCAGTTGCTGGATCATCTGCCAAGGGGGATGAGCTGCCGAGACATCGTCTCTTGGATGTCTTCCAACAATGCTACTCTCCGTCTGAAGAGTGAGTCTTTTCGAGTTGACTTTGGACTCGGCCTTGCGCCGAATGTACTAATATGTTGTGCTTTGGTTTGCAGGTATGCTGAAGAAACAAGGCGTCGATATGGCTGAGCTGATCAAAAAAGCTCGCTTGACCAATGATGCCAGGAGTTCTGACCGAAAGGCCTCAGGTGCCGAGACTGCTGCGGCCACTGCTGAGAGGAGGCCGACTACTAGACTGGCCGAGAAGGACTCAGCCCCAACGATTGAGAAGCCGGCGGCTACGACCGTGTTCGACAAGGAGGCGGCCAAGCGGAAGGCCGATTCCGTCTCGGCTGAAGAGGCGGCTGCTAAGAAGGGGAAGACTGCTGCTGCTCCTTCTTCTCCACCTGTGCCTACGCAATCTCAGGGCAAGGTGGTGGTGACGGCTGGGCCGGGTTTGCCTCTTGGGGGCTTACCTTGCTATGTGGCCCCCCCCACTGTTGGTTCTTTGTGGGGGCCCGGATTCGACATGCGCAGCCTGTTCCCTGCCAGTCGCATACCTCCGCATGATCGAGGGTTGTTGGTGTCGGCTGGAATCGACAGTTCAGTTGACATGGTGACTGCCTACATGGCCCGATCAATAGCCTCTTTGGAGGTCTGGCAAGGTATGCTGCGGAAGGCTGAGCAGATTGTGGCCAAGGAGGCCGTGACGAAGAAGGAGCTGGAGAAGGCTCAACAAGCTAGGGCCGAGTCCTTGGCTGAGGTTGAAAGGCTGAAGGAGGCTGGTCAGAAGGCTTGTGCTGAGGCTGAAGACCTGAAGACTCAACTTGCTGCTTCTCAAGTCGAGTCCTCTTCGCTGAAGACAAAGACCTCTTCATTGGAGGCGGAGGTTGCTTCACTGAAGTCTGCACTGACTGATTCTCAGTCAAGGGTGGTGGAGGTGGAGGCTACTCTTGCTTCTAATGGGGAAGCTTTGAAGGCAGCAGAGGCTAAGGCTGCGGCTTCCGAGTCTGAGGCGGGCAAGTTGAAAGAAGAGAACGCTAGTCTTGCCGAGAGGGTGGCTTGCTTGGAAGGAGCCATTGTGGAGCAACATGAAGATGGCTTCAACAAAGCCCTTAGGCAGATAGCTCTATTGGCCCCTGATTTCGATCTCAGCCCGTATGCTATGACGAAGGATGTTCAAGATGGGAAATTGATTTCCCTCTTGGACTCTCCTTGAATTTTTGTAAAGGACTTATTTATTAATGGAATGATTTTGGCATTTTCTTGTGTTCTGTGTTTTTTTTTTATTTTATTTTTTTATATTTTTGCTTTATGTTGGTCAATCGGATTGGGATGTTGGTCTTGACTCGGACTCCGGGTTTGGGGGTAATGGGAACGTAATAAGAAACAATGACTTCTGTACTTGGCTTAATGGGGGATTGTAAATGACTTAATGGGCTAATGAGACTAACCTTTACAGGGAACAATGACCTCTGCACTCGGCTTAGTGGAGGGAGGGATAACTAACATTAAGGTGTAATGACTTGATGGGAATTGGACTAAGAGGAAGGCGGTTTCTAGACTCGATATCTGGGATCATGGGCTAATGGGGCCAACGCCTAATGATTTCTAAACTTGGCTTAGTGGAGGGGATTGAGACTGAGGTTAAGATTGCCACTCTGTAGGGGGGTTGGTGGGTGGTTTTTTTGGTTCGGACTCGGCCTTGTGGTTGAGTTTTGGAGGTGCAATGGTATGGCACCTAGCTAGCTTTGCTCTTTACTCGGTTTGGGCTTGGGGAAAGCGGTTTGAAGGTATGGGGAGAAATAGTTGTTTGAACTATAGGTGGGTGGAGTTTATCAGTCTACTCGGGTCGAGGTGCGAGTTGGTCATTAGGGAGGCGGTGCCGGGTGGGTCTCGGTGCTCTAGAGATCCGAGACCGACTCGGCGTCGTGGTGGACTCGGTCCCAATTGCTCCTGTGAGGTATAGGCTGGGTTCAGGCGTGGGTCCTTCTGGACTTAGAGAGCAACCAGTTCGTGACGTGTTTGGAAATGTATTTTGTTTATGACAATTTTAGCATGCCTTGGACTCAAAATAAAAATAAGAAGAGAAAAAAAAGGATAATGTTATTACTTTGTTGGAAAGATTACAAATTATTTCGGTAATAACATTTAACAACTGATTCGGGAATGAAATGAAGACTACTTGGACCGTGTTTTCCTTGACCTTCCATCATCCTGGCGAGGGTCTTCACTTATCACCGTGCCTTCTGGGACATTTCAGGGGTAGAACATTCTAACCGCATCTGCATTGACGGGGTAGGCTAGGTCTTGTCCCTCGGCGTTGGTTAAAACCAATGCTCCTCCCGAGAAGGCCTGTTTCACCACGTATGGTCCCTCATAGTTAGGTGCCCATTTACCCCTTTGGTCTTTGACGTTGGGCAGAACCCTTTTCAGCACCATGTCCCCTTTTTGGAAGGTATGGGGCTTTACCTTCTTATCGAACGCTCTTTTCACCCGCTGCTGATATAGTTGGCCATGGCACAAAGCGGTGAGTCGCTTTTCCTCGATGAGGTTTAGTTGGTCGAAGCGTTGTTGGGCCCATTCGGTTTCGTCTAACTCGGCTTCGGCCAGTACCCTTAGGGAGGGTATTTCTACCTCTATTGGCAGGACTGCTTCCGTGCCATATACGAGCGAGTATGGGGTTGCCCCTGTGGATGTTCGTACGGAGGTACGGTATCCATGCAGCGCGTATGGTAACATCTCGTGCCAGTCCTTGTAAGTGACCACCATCTTCTGTATTATCTTTTTCAGGTTTTTATTGGCCGCTTCTACTGCTCCATTCATCTTGGGACGGTAAGGTGTGGAGTTGTGGTGGGTAATATGGAATTGCTCACAGAGTTCTGACATCATCCTGTTGTTGAGATTGGTGCCGTTGTTTGTGATGATGTGAGCGGGGAGGCCGTATCGGCATACGATGTCCCTTTTGATAAATCGTATCACCGTCCTGCGCGGAACAGAGGGGTAGGAGGATGCTTCTACCCATTTAGTGAAGTAGTCGATGGCCACCAAAATGAACCTGTGCCCATTGGACGCTTTTGGCTCGATGGGGCCGATTACGTCAATGCCCCACATAGAGAATGGCCAGGGGGTGGTAAGGTTGTGTAGTGTGGAGGGGGCAGCGTTGAGGCGGTTGGCGTATGTTTGGCACTTTGCGCATTTTCGGACGTGCTGATAGCAATCTGCCTCCATCTGGGTCCAGTAGTAACCTGCCCGGAGTATCTTGCGAGCTAGGGCATGTCCGTTCCCGTGAGTGCCGAATATTCCCTCGTGTACTTCCTCTAGAATTTGCTTAGCTTCTTGTTCATCTACACAACGGAGAAGTGTCATATCGGAGTTTCTTTTGTAGAGCGTGGTCCCGCTTAGTAGGAAATTAGAAGCTAGGCGTCGCAGAGTTCGTTTGCTGTTCTCGGAGGTGTCATCCGGGTATTTACCAGTTTCGAGGTACCTTTTTATGTCGAAATACCATGGTTCGGTATTACTCGACATTGCTGTTTCACGGGAAAGACATTGGCAATACGCAGTTTGTGGCTGTTGTCGGACTTGGATCACCATTTCCTGTCCCTCATTTATCCGTACCATGGCGGATAGGGTGGCAAGGGCATCTGCCGTTTGATTTTCTTCGCGGTGGACGTGGTTGAAGGTGATCACATCAAATGCTGACATAATTTCCTTTGCATAGTCATGGTACGGGATTAATTTGGCGTCCCTCGCCTCCCATTCTCCACGGAGCTGGTAGATAACCAGTGCTGAGTCTCCGAAAACCTTGAGTCTCCTTACTTGGTGGTCTAGGGCCATCAAGAGTCCCATAGTGCATGCCTCGTATTCGGCCATATTGTTGGTACAGTCAAAGCCTAACTTGGCAGCAAAAGGGAAGCACTGGTTGTTTGGTGAGACTAGGACAACTCCGATCCCATTTCCGACGACATTAGAGGCCCCGTCAAACCACATTGTCCATTCGTCACTGTGTTGGTCCTGGTCTACTGAGGCGGTCATGAGGTGCTCGTCTGGGAACTCATGGTTCCATGGTTGCGCGTTTGGCAAGGGGTGGTAGGCGAGTTGGTCAGCCAGGGCGCTTCCTTTGACGGCTGTTTGGTTCACATAGAGGATGTCGTACTCGGATAGGGCCATTTGCCAACGTGCGATTCGTCCGGTGAGGGCGGGCTTTTCGAAGATGTATTTGACCGGGTCGTTCTTGGCCACCAACCAGGTCGTGTGAGCCATCATGTATGGTCTGAGTCTTTTGGCGGCCCAGACGAGGGCACAACAAGTCCGTTCGAGTGCTGAGTACCTTGTCTCGCAGTCTGTGAATTTTTTGCTCAAGTAGTAGATGGCGTGTTCCTTTTTTCCGGCGGCATCTCGCTGACCTAGCATACCGCCCATGGACTCTTCTAATACAGTTAGATACAGTATTAGAGGTCGTCCTGGCGTGGCCGGTACGAGTACTGGGGGATTTTCTAGGTAGCGTTTGATTTTGTCGAAGGCTTCCTGGCATTCTGTATCCCATTCCTTTCTTTGCTTCTTTCGCAAGAATTTGAAAATGGGGCTACAAGTGGCTGTTAGCTGGGAAATGAAACGAGATATGAAATTTACTCGCCCCAGGAAGCCCCTGACTTCTGCCTCTGTTTTAGGGGGTGGCATCTCCCTGATGGCCTTGACCTTGTCTGGGTCTACCTCGATACCGTCTTCATTGACCACAAAACCGAGCAGCTTGCCTGTTTTTACTCCGAAGGTGCATTTGACGGGGTTCAACCGAAATTTGTATTTGCGGAGTCTGGTGAAGAGCTTTCGCAAGTCTTCTATATGCTGCTCTATTGTTTTTGACTTTGCGATCATGTCGTCCACGTAAACCTCGATTTCCTTGTGCATCATGTCGTGAAATAAGGCTACCATGGCTCGCTGGTATGTTGCACCCGCGTTCTTGAGTCCGAAGGGCATTACCTTGTAAAAGAAGGTTCCCCATAGCGTGATGAACGTAGTCTTTTCTTGGTCTTCTGGGAGCATCATGATTTGGTTGTAGCCCGAGAATCCGTCCATGAATGAGAAGAAGGAGTGCTGGGCGGTATTGTCGACGAGAATGTCGATGTGAGGTAGTGGGAAGTTATCTTTAGGACTGGCCCTGTTTAGATCCCTATAATCCACGCACATGCGCACTTTTCCATCTTTTTTAGGAACCGGCACTATGTTGGCCACCCATTTGGGATAGTGAGCTACCGCGAGGAACCCTGCATTCCATTGTTTTTCTACCTCGTCTTTGATTTTGAGGGCCACCTCGGGCCTCATCCTCCGTAATTGTTGCCTGATTGGGGTAACTCCTGGGAGTAGGGGGCAATCGATGTTCGACAATCTGCACGGTCTAGGCCCAGGGCATGTCTTGGTATGACCAAGCGAAGATGTCCGCGTATTCTTCTAGAAGTTCAAGGAGTTTGGTCTTGGATGCTGGGGGTATTTGTCTGCCTATGCGAATTTCCCTCCCACCTATCTTTTTCTGCAGGCTCACGCTTTCGAGGTCCTCTATGGGGGCCTCGAATCTTGGTTTTTCTCTGTTCCTATCCCATTCTATGTCTTCCAGGGCTTTGGCTTCGGTGTCGATATCCTCGCTTTGGTGCGCGTCGGGATGGTCAAGTTCTTCATTTCCTAGGGGCGGATCGTTTATTGGACTGTTTTTTTTTTGTTTTTAGAGAAGATTTTTTAGAGAAAAGAAAAGGATGAAAGTGAAGGAATAAGACATGCTAAAATTTAATTGGAAAGGTCTGGGTGGTTTTTACAAGAATAAGACGAAAGGGAAAAAAATGAAAACAAGTTATCAAAACAAATTACATTTCCATCAAGTCTAGGTCTAGTAGTTCCTCCGTGGTCCAGTTGGTGAGCTCTGCCTGTGTAGCGTATACCCAGGGTTCTTGGTCTTTATGCCCTTCCGCGATCACCGACACGCTTCCCCGTACAAATGAGGGTCCTCGAGTGCTTCCATAAGAGTTGCTCGCCTGATATCCTATTCCGTATCGTCCTGGATTTTCAGTTACCTGGATTGGGGCAGGTGTGCCTGTCAGTTGGGGGCCTAATCCTTTGCCCGGCTGATACCCTTCCTTGATCATGATTTGCAAGGCAGTGCTTTCCTGAGGAGACGTGGCGCCCTTGGGTCCATGTCCGCTATCGATCTCTAATGACTGGAGGGAGGTTTCGAGGGCTTCTTCGTCTCCTTCGATGTACTCTTCGGGGGCGGGAGTGGTAATCACTAGTTCTTTCTCCCCCAGGATGCTGATGATGTGATGATCACTGATGAATTTCACTTGCTGGTGAAGGGAGGATGGCACAGCACCGGCAACGTGTATCCAGGGTCGTCCGAGGAGGCAGCTGTAGGCCGGGCGGATGTCCATGACCTGAAAATCGATGTTGAATAAGACTGGCCCGATAAGGATGGGCAAGGAGATTTCTCCCATAACTTCTCGCTTTGATCCGCCGAACGCATTTCGTACTATTACTGGAGCTAGTTTTTAATTGAAAGCGTCCATGGAGGCGAGTCTGTCCAATGTTGCTTTGGGAGGACATTCGGGGGAGGATCCATTATCGATGAGGACTCTAGCGATCATGTAACCCCGCATTTCTTGAGATGTGTAGTGGCTTAAGGTTATGGCCCTTTCCTTCTTTGGGTATCTCATCCTCAGAAAAGGTTAGATGACCTTTACTGGTGATGTTGCTAACCAAAGTGCCGAATTTCTCTGTAGTTATGTTATGGGCCACGTGAGCTTCCTGTAGGACTTTCAGGAGGAGGTTACGGTGGGCCTCCGAATGAAGTAACAGGGATAGGAGTGAGATTCGTGCCGGGGTCTTGTTCATTTGGTCGAGGAGCTGGTGCTCGCTACGCCTTATGATTCTTAGGAATTCTTCGTCCTCATTTTCTGGTGTCGGGACGGGTACATTGGGTGTTGGTGCTTTCGGGCCTCGGAGAGCTTCGGGTGTGTAAATGCGTCCGCTCCTGGTGAGGCTTCCTCCCTCGGCTATGTTAATGACCTCCCTCGTGGGTTCCATTTCTGGCGGTGCTGGCTCATACAACCAAGGTACAGCATGGTTATCTTGATAAGTTGGTTGAGGCGCGACATTGATGGTGAGGGAAGGACTTGTCATTTGCACCGGATCGTAGTAAATGATGACGGGTTCTCTTGGGGGTTCCTGCCCCTATTCTTTGCGATTTGGGGTATGGTCTGTTTCCAGTCTTACGCTCGGGCGGCGCGTGGTCCAAGGTGTTGATTGATGCTCCTCATGGGATGGGAGGGGTTGGTACTTACATTGGGCTTGTTTTGCTTCCAACTTGAGCCACCCCCGCTCTAGGAGATCTTGTACTTTGTGTTTAAAAGCCCAACAGATTTTCCGTGGTATGGCTGGGCCTCCTTCGTGGTATTCGCATTTGGCATTCGGGTTGTAATTCCGCGGGTATGGGAGTTCTAGGGGTCGTAGTGGCACGGTCGAGATCATCTGCTTTTGGAGGAGTTGGTGGAAAAGGGCCGTGTATGACATTGGTATGGGGGTAAAATTTCTCCTGAGGCGGTTGGTCCTGGGATCCTGGGCATTGGTTGGTTTTGTGGCCTTGGCCCCACTGGGGTTTGAGATACTGGGAGAGATGATGATCCCTGGAGGACTGAGGGTTATTGGTGAAGTGTTCGGGTCCTCCACGGATACTGACATTAGCCTCCCCTTCTTCCTTTCGGGCAGGAATTTTCTTGCTGGGTTGGTAGGGTTGCTAGTGAATTTTCCCCGCTTGATTCCTACCTCGATTCGTTCCCCTACGGTCACTAAGTCTGCAAAGTTGGAGGCGACACTCCCCACAGTTTTATCGTAGAAGGGGGCTGGTAATGTTTCGATGAACATAGAGACCATTTCCTTCTCCGTTAAAGGAGGTTTGACTTGTGCCGCTAGCTCACGCCATCGTTGAGCATAGTCTTTGAACCCTTCGGAGTCAGGTTTCGACAGGTTCTGGAGACGGGACCGATCTGGTGCCATGTCCTCGTTGTATCGGTATTGGCGGATGAATGCTTCTCATGAGATCCTCCAGGTTTTTACTTGCCCCTTCTCTAGGTTAACGTGCCAGGTTAGGGGCGGGACCAGTGATTTGTCTTGGAAGCAATGTACCAGGATCTTATCGTGGTGGACGTAGGCTGCCATTTTTCGGCAGTACATGGCCAGATGTACCCGGGGGCAGGAGCTTCCCTTGTATTTTTCAAACTTGGGGGTTTTGAAGTCTATCGGGAGGACCACGTCAGGCATTAGACAGAGGTCTGCCGCATCTAGGCCGTGGCCCCCGGTACCCTCAATGAGTCGGACTCGTTGTTCAAGGGAACTAATCTTTTCGTCACGGACCCGGGGTAGCCTCCGAGTGTCTAAGGGTGACCCCCTGGGGTAGAAGAGTAGGGGGTAAGGTGGGAGGCCGTCGTGGCTGGGCCGAAGGCCGTCCCATTCGGGTTCTTCCAATGTTGGAGCCTCGGCGGGGCTGTTCCAACCTAGAGGCATTCCATATCTGCGGGGTGAAGCAGGGGGGGTATGTCGGGGTTCCTTGGGTGGCGGTGTTTGAGGCAGTTCCAATTGTGTCTGCGGGAGCGGGTGGGGGTACGTTCCGGGTGAGAAGCTCGAACACCCTGTTCAGCTGTTCTTTTATCTCTCCCATGTTCTCCCTCATTTGGCCGACCTCTGCCCTAGTCTGAATATTTTGCTGTTCTAACTCGTCTATTGCTTGTTCCATGTGGTGGGTGCGGGCTCTAGTGCGGTACTGGTGGCTAGGTAACGTAGTTGACCTGGATATATGCAAGGGGAAGGGGAATTTTAGCAAAAAGAGAAGAGCAGTATATGCATGCAAAAATGTCCAATTACGGGTATTATTCAAAATGGATCGCCAAACACACAAACAGTTCCCGAAACAGTATATGGCCTAATCTAATCAGGGCAAGGGGGTCCGAGCCCTTAGTTGATCATACAATTCCCTACAAAGACCTAAGAATCCTGTTATCTCCCTTGGTAACTTCATGAAGTCCGCCATGCCCTCTGCTGCTTGGAGACTTCGAGGTATGTCTTTTAGCGCCAAGTTAGCTAGGCTTGCTAGCTTGAAGAATTTATCTTTCCAAGAGGCGGTTTCTGCCGCGGCTACATTTACTTGTTCTTCGGCGCTGTCGGCTATATCCTGACATCGTCGCTTCCACCCTTCTGCCGTTTGTTTGAGACCCTGGATGGTTTCCTTGAGTCGGGCTTCTTCTGCTTCTGCCTTCGAGCGGGCTTGGACTGCTTCCAACAGGATTTTCCGTTCCTGCTCTTTCAGGAGTTCCTTGGAGAGGTTGGCCCTTGTGAGTTCCTCTTCTAGGATGGACAGCTTCCCTTGGAGTTGGTGGAGTTGCTCCCGCTGTTCGGCTTCTTTCTCCCGCGCCTCCAGAAGTGCCTTCTCGAGCTGTTCTTTGTCTTTGGTTACCTGGTCACGCTCGGCCCTTCTTGTGCACATTTCTTGGTCGGCAGCCCTAAGGCAGCTGCTGATCCTTAACCGGGCCTCATGCTCTACCCTGGCCTTTTTGGTGATTTCATCGTTTACGTGCCTTTCGTGGTAAACCTCGTCTAAGGCTTCCTCGAGTTTCCATTTCCAGTGTGCCCTTTCGGCCTTTGTCTGGTCTAAGGATCTTTTGAGCCTTTCAATTTCGAGGGTTTCCTGTACTTTGTATGGCTAGGTGTCGGGACCTTGAGACCGAATTTTATCCCAAGGGAGCTTGAGTTCCTTGGCTCGTCTTTCGACCCATTGGCGGTATTCTGATGAGGCTCCGCAGCTCCGGAGTTTTTCTGAGGTTCCCCTCTTGGTTGGGTTACTCCAGGCGCGCCGTATTTTCCGATGGTGGACTCCTTCTCGTACTTCGGGCCCCCGTAGTGCAAAGGGAGTCAGGGCCCCTTCTGATGGTGGGACTATTATTGGGTAGCCTGCTTGCCGGACTGCCAGTTCTGGGTTGTAATTGATTGCTCCTTGCATCCCTAGTAAAGGCACGTTCGGGTAACCTTCGCATTTGATGATGACGTGTTGCCGTTCATTCCATGGCAAGTACCAGCGGATGGATCTCTCGGTTGCCTTTTCGAGCTTTTGAGTCCACTCTTTATTAGTCATGGAGGGCACCCAACACCATTTGAAATTTTCTATGGGGCAGGTGGTGCGGTGTTTGCACTGGAAGAGATGGGAGACCATCCAAAGATATAAAAGGGGGGTACAGCCCCTCAAAACCCCTCGTCTCTGTTCACCACATTGATGGAGGGAGTAGTATGTGTCCGCTAGGACCGCCATGGTGGGGTTTTCTCCTTTGTTTTTTCTGGCCAGGAATACCTCCATAGCTGGACGGCCCACATGATTTTCTGTCTGCGGGAATAGGAAAATCCCATATATCAACAATCCGAGGGTGTCGATGAAGGTGGGCCAGTCTTTTACTAGTCGGAGATGCTCAAGCCTTTGTTCTAGGTAGGCCCTGGGGAGGCCTTCCGTGCCATGGCGTTTTTTTATGATCGGGGCCAGGTCCGCCTCCGGAATTTTTAATAGGCGGGCTATGGTGCCCCAGGATGGGGGCTGCTCTTGGTGGAAGTATAGTGTCCCCTCTTCCAGGGGTAGGCCGAGGAGGCGTTCATACTCCTCCATTGTGGGGGCTATCTGGAAGTTGCTGAAGGTGAAACATCTCGCCGGTGCATCGTAATACTGGACCAGGGCTTCTAGGGCCTCAGCTTGAGTTTCAATGTCCAGCAGGTGTAAGAGGTTGCCATGTATCTTCTCAAAATTCGCACGCCATTGCCCTTTTAGATGACTGCCGAGGTTGCGGAGGGTGTGCAGCTCTGGCACTCGAACCTGGACGGGATACCCTATTCTGCTGTTGAGGATGTGTCTGGTTACCATTTTCTGAAAGTCCCGTAATTAGTCAAGTCGTCATGCGATGCCGAGTGTTTGGTTCAGGTTTGGGCAAACTAAGGTAGGTTTAGGGCTTTCGGCTAGGGCGGGCCGACTCGTATGAGGCTTACTGTTTGGGGTTGATTTGGGTCAAGGTTCGATGACTCGTACCGGGTAGGAATGGTTGGGTCGTCCAGGTTTTTTAAGGTTTTGGCGGGCACGGCTCGGATTCAAGTCCGGGACTCGGATCGAGTGGGCTTGGCTTACTCTGGTGGCCGACTTGGGCTATGGGCTAAGGTTTAGCAGGGGACTCGGATTAGGGCTTAGGTTTGGTTGGACTTGGACTCGGGTTTAGGATTCGGGCCGAGTGGACTTGGTGACCGACTTGGGCTATTGGACTCGGATTAGGGCTTAGTCTTGGACTTAGATCTGGTTTAACTTGGACTTAGGTCTGGTTTGACTTGGACATAGGGTCGACTTAAGTTTGGGTTGACTTGGACTCAGGCTTCGGACCGAGTGGACCTGGTAGCCGACTTGAGCTATTTGGACTGGGGGACTCGGATTAGGGTTTAGACTTGGACTTAGGTCTGGTTTGTCTTGGACTTAGGTTCAGGATTTGGGCTATGTTTTAGGTGGATTCCGGTTAGGGTTTTTGGTAGACTCTAGTTAAGGTTTTCTTGGTAGGTTAAGGTTTAGCCAATAGGTTCCTAGAAGGACCCCCCAAGGTTCTCACCATTTGAATTTCTAAACTTCCTCACCATTAGGCTCCTGGGTCTATGGACTCCCTGAGGTTTCCAGCACGATCAGGACCAATTTCCCAGAGTGTGTTGGCTCCCTCAGGTTATCAGCCCCAGGTGGAACTATCACGGTCACCGTACAGAGAAATCTCCAGTAGGGGTACCGCTACACGCCCCGCACTCCTTAACTCCCAGGTCCGGGAATAGGACTGCGCTCATGGATATGTTTGCTCTCTACCCCCCCCCCCCCCTTTTTTTGTTTTAAAAGACTGCCCCCGTATGCACCCCCCCACAATAAGGCATAATAGCAGAATATGGTTATCTATCCTATGATTCCATGCAATACATACAAAAGACAGGTAAAGCTAAAACCATACAAGACTTAGCATCACAAGCACCATCCCTCCCTGGGCGGGGCTAACCTAATAGGGCTCAATTCTCGTTTTATTTCCCCAGTGGAGTCGCCATCTGTCACAACCTGGATTGTGACGGTAAGCTGGGTAGGCCGAGACCAGGTCGGCCACAAAGGAGTCGCCACCGGCGTTTTGGTTTAGGAAACGCCAGGAAACCTAACGGAAAGGCTGGTCTTGAATCAGGAATATGGGTTCGGGAGTTGGTTACACGCTAGGGGCACAAGGAGGCCCCCTTGCGTGTCTATCACTTGATAGTTACCCTTGGCTAGCCGTATAGGAAAAGGGGTGGTATTCGTATTCGGGTGGTGTTCTTGGGTTAGTCTTGGGAAGGGGGAAGTCCAGGTGTTTTTGGGTTTTGGGGTTCAAGATTAGAGGTTTTGGGGTCATTGACTTGATAGAGGTGTGCCCTCTAGGCCTACGTACCTCGGTTGCAGAGGGTTCAAAGTCTACGTAGTTCTGGGAGGCTAGGCAAGTGAGGGGTTAGGTTGGACGTGGTCTCATCATATTCGCCGAGTCGTGCTCGGTCGAGGGATTCCGGCCGAGACGTACTCGGCCTGGGGTGGGGGTTTAGGTTCCACTTTGGTTTGACGTTTACCAGGCTAAAAGGGTTCAGGGGAGGATCATGCTTGATGATACGAGCTGTATCATGCTAACCAAGAAAAGAAAAGGGGAACCAACCAACCTGGATATCGAAGTGAGTAGATGACCCTTGTTTGTGGACCAATACTTCGGTTTGCCCTTCAGTCTGGACTTAGGACGCTTCTTTTCTTCTTTAGCAGTCGTCAGCTTTTCGCCTCTTCTCTTCGTTCTGTCTTCTCCTCCCCTTTTGTTGTCTCCCCCTTCTCCTCGTAGCAGGGGTTTATATAGGCTTGGATGGTGGTGGGGTGGTTTCTCTTGGGCCGGTGATTAGAGTTGGGCTGGTAACGGAGATCACCCAGCGTGGGGAGTGGGTGGTTGAGATTCCTAATATCCTGGGTGATTTGGATAGGATTGACTTGGTCTCGGTAGGGATTCTCTGAGGTCTTGTGGGTTGGATAAGGTTGACTTGGTCTCGGTTGAGATTCTCCTGAGAATCCGAGTTGGTTGAGATTTTGTTTGACTCAGCTGAGAATCCGAGAGGTGAGTGGATTCGGTCTAGGTTTGACTGGGTCCAGGTGGTTGCCTGAGTTGACTCAGGGTTGACTCTGGGGAGGTCTTGGCCCATTCTCGTAAACTGGGCCGGACCAATTTGGGGTATAACACATATTAAATGTGAAAGTTCACATATATGCCACTACTCAATGAGCTCTATGTCATTGAGTGGTGTAAGTTGAATTTTTAATTTTTTTTTTCATCTTTTTTGTTCACAAACTTAAGTATATCTTAATCTTTTTTGTTTAAAGGTCTCTTAAAATTTTGATTTTGACTTTGATTATTTTATTTTTTTTACATAAGTAATGCTAGTTATTTACCAAACTATATAAAAGATAAAAATGAAGAAAGTCAACTCCATTATGAATTTTTCAATTGATATATCTAAAGTCTAGGTTGATCACTACAAAAAATTAACTATTTTGCGATCCCAAATTTTAGTTGTTATATCCACTAAATTGGTCGCTAAATGACTTAGCAACCAACTATGCATTGTCCTAAAAACCCAAGTTCGTCAAGGCATTTAGCAACCAAGATTGATAAGAAAAATACATAGTCGCAAATGATTTTAGTTGCACTTGACCTTAGGACTAATTGAGCTACCAAAAATGACGTCGCTAGTTCGATTACTAAATATTAAAATAAATAGTGGAACAATTAATTTTATGTTGATCGCTAAATTTGTCACTATAAAAGAATAAAAGTTGACCCAAAAAATTATCATTTGCTATATAGTGACTATTACTTGTACTTTCAGTCGCTAAATTCATAACTTATTTTATTTATATTTGTAATAGGTAATTTATAATTTTAACCTAACAACTAATTATAAATAATTAAAAACTTAATCACACTATGAATAACAAAAGATATATAAATTCTAAAAATAGTATTTCAATAATAATAATGAACAATAATATATAAAATCATAACCAATTAAAAGTACCAACAAAATATACAATATCATAAGATGAAAATAAGCATGCAATGCATCATCAACATAATCATCCTAAGCATTGTCAACGTGGTCCTCATTATTATTTGTTGCACTATGATCTGGCATAGGTAACTTAAGATGTAAGTGTTGTAAAATAAGTTGAATTTGTTTATTTTGTGTTTCATTTTCTCATTTTGTTGTCGTATTTGCTAACTTTGCTCTTCATGACTATGCATCAATTGCACCACATCTTTCTCAACATACGTCTCCTTAGCTTCTTTTGCAATAATCTCATTTTTTAATTTTTGAATCGTTTTGCGCATTTTTTTTAATTATTGTATCATTGACATCTCAACAAAGGCAAACTAAAAATGTGTTGAGTGAATGAACGCATTACTTAATCCACCAAGTCCATGTATGATTCCTTTTCTTATCTCCAACAATGTCATAATATGTCTTCAAAAAATAACTACCCAACTACAAACAAATTCAATAGTCATATATTCAAGAATGTACCAAACTTTACTTAATTTTGCCTAATTTTTATAACGTATAATTATATAAATATAATTATATAAAATATATTTATATAAAATATTTATATATTTAAATATATTTATATAAAATATTTAATTATTTTTAAATGGGATAGCGGAGCTTACAATCAGCAGATCTGGGGCGTGATAAATGGAACTGGCTAGTGTAATCAGCAAATCTGGGGGTTCTAAATGGAACAGGGGACGTGGGAAGCAGATTGGGGGTGCAATCAGCAAATCTGGAGTGTTGAATGGAATAGGAGGGGTGTGGGAAGCAGATGAGGAGGGTTCAATCAGCAAATGCTGAATAGAACTGGGAGGGTGTGGAGAGCAGATCTGACGGTGCTAAAATTATCTAGAGGGGTGGGGGAAGCATATCAGAAACGGGAAAAGGGGAGTGGTTATGATGAAACAAAAAAGGGAGAGGGGCAATTGCTGAAACGAAAGAGGGTCTGGGTAGGATGGATTTGGGGTTAGGGATTGGGAACAGGGGCGGGAAATTTATTTTAATAATATTTAATATTAATAAATTATTATATAATTAATTAATTAAAATTTTAATTTTTATTCTTCTTTTAATATTTTGAATAATTGTTATGGTATTAAATATATAATATTTTGTGTGCAATATTTTAAATATATAATTTGTGAATACCTTATTTGTATATATTTTTAGATATATAATTTGTATTTATTTAAATATATTTATATAAAATATTTAATTATTTTTTATTTAAATATATTTATATACAGTATTCTAAATATATAATTTATGTATAATATTTGAAATATATAATTTGTAAATAATTTATTTTATATGTAATCTTCTAAATATATAATCTATAGTTTTTAAATAATTTTTTATATAATACTTTAAATATATGATTTATTGTTATTTAAATATATTTATATACATTATTTTAAATATATAATTTATTGTTATTTGAATATATTTATATACGTTATTCTAAATACATAATTTATAAATACTTTATATATAATATTTTAAATATATAATTTCTAAATAATTTATTTATATATACTATTTTGAATATATAATTTATAGTTATTTAAATATATTTATATACAATACTTTAAATATATACTTTATTGTTATTTAAATATATCTATATACATTATTTTAAATATACATTGTTTGTAAGACATTTTGTATAATTTCTTTGGTTTGCTTCCCTTTGTATAGAAACTTTAGATGCATGTTTTTTTTCCTGTATTTTTTTTTTGACACCCATAATGCTGGATAGGGTCTTTTGAACACCCTTGAGTCTTCTCGATGACATCTTTTTACATTAGGTCCTTTAGACACAACCTTTAAATGCTAGGTTCTTTGGATACGCTGAGTGGTGGACTTAACCTAACTTCCACTTGATGTTTTGCTTAATGGGCTATACATGAACCTTGCCCCCAAGGCCCTCTTTATTAGTTTTAATCCTTGTAATCAAGATAAGGTATAAAAGTCTAATCCTTACTCATTGTAAGCAACTTTTAGTCATTAAACTAATTTATGAGGCCCAACAAGTTAGGCCCAAAAGCTAGCTAAAACACAACTATACAAAGCTTGGTAATTTGTGATGCTAATTTTGTCATTATAGGTCAAAAAATTTATAGTTTGGCTTCCAAGTCCAAGAACAAGCCCAACAAGGTTTATTATAAGTAATACCACTTAGAAACAATAGTTTAAATGTTAAAAATAAGTCTATAAAGACTCATGATTACAGTCAAAAGATGTATACAAAATAGAGTCACTGTTAGGCCCTCGTTGATTCTTAAAGGAGTTCTAACTCTTGATCTATTTCTCCTTAAAGCTTCTTTAGCTTTCTTTTAGTAATTTGATATTCAAGTGTAGTGATTTTCATATTCTTAAAGCCTTCATGTTGAATATATATATATATATTATTTTGAGCGACCTTTTACCTTGAGATTTTTACCAATGTTTTGAATCTTGTATTTTGGATCTTTAGATTAATCGTAGGCCTATATTAAAAATACTAGTTTATTAACAATTTCAACTATAATATAATTATATATTTAAAAATATTTATTTATACACAAATTTATAATTATCAAAATAATAATTTATCATGTATATTGCATAACCTATATATATTAACTTAAATTATCATATTATTTATTCTTTAAAATTAATTAATTTCAATTTTAGATCAAATAATTTTATTTTTATATATTTCAAATCAATTATTAAATAATATAAATTATAAATTATAATTTTTTTAATTTCTTTATTCTAATTTCTTTTAATTTTAGTCGCTATATTAAACATCTTCAACAACGAAATATATATAGATCGCTATTTTGTACTTTATTTATATTTTTATTATTTGTTATATATCTTGAAATATTAGTCATCGAACACGTTTCAATTGTAATACTTAATTATGTTTCGGTCACAAATTGATTGCAATTTAATTACATTAATTAATAAAATTATTATTGTATTGATGCATTTAGGGAGTGATGATTTTAGTGATTAAAAAATCAATCACAAAAATAACTTGATATAATAATTAAATAGAGATTGATGACTAAACAGTTGTTAATAATTACAGAAATATTTGGTAGCTAAATTTGATAGTTATTTTACATTTTTCTAGCAGTGATATATGGATGCTTCCCAACACATTAACTTGACACATTCACTCTCTTAAGCTTTAAGATGAGCTAGGAGTGGAGATTTTCTTAAAATTAATTAAAGGTGTTTTTAAAAAATATTCTTCTTGAGTATTGTAAGACCATCCAAAACTGAACTTAATATGCGATAAATGAAAAATCTTTATTTTTATTTTAATTTTTAAAACGTAACAATTAATTATTTTCTTCACATTTAAGATAGTAGAAAATTATACACTTGCATTGTAATCATAGGGGAATTATAAAGCAAATCAATGAAGAGCTTCAACCAGTCATGCATTCTGCGGATCACTTGCTTCCCATCTTGTGATCATTTGGACTTTCTCCCCTTTCTTGCTGCCGACAGCGATTTTGCAAAGCTGCAAGCATCAATCAATTTTTATTAGAGGAGTTGAATTTTTTATTTTTTATTTTTTCTCGGTTACTGCTACAAAATAAATTAATAAATAATAAAAATGAACCTTTGAAGTTCCTCCTCATTGGTGCCTTTATGTGGAACTGGTTCATACAGACCCGTATCAAGATTTACTCGCGTAACTTTTTTCTTCAATAACTTCTCTCCTACTTTTTTCAGATTGTCCAAATTCTCTTGAGTAGCTAAATCCACAGATGCTAAATCCCCCACTAATGTATTGTCCTGATTAAAGAAACCATTAGACGGCGATAAAATTGCATAAAATTTTAGCAAAAATAAACATTAACCAAATTTTAAATGATAAAAGTTCAAAAAAATAGTAATTCATTATATTATTTTTCATAGACATAACTACAAAAGTAAATATTAAGTACTTAATTAGTATTTTGATTTAAATATACTTTGTGATTATTAAAGTACCGTGTAACAAAAAAATATTAATCTTTTATTATTAATAGATACCTAAATTTGTATCTTATTAAAAATAAAAATAAAAAATACTAACAATAGTCTCCTTAACATTTTTTTCTAATATCATCTTTATTATTTATTATAATTTATTAAAAATTACAAAATTTTAGTAGATCTCGTATCTAAATAAGTCTCTTTTAATTTAAAACTATATAAGGTCAATAAAAAATTATGATTTTTAATAAATTTTAACCAATTACATAAAATATTAGAAAAAGATTAGAGAATGTTATTAGTATTTGTTATTTATTAATGGGCAGGTAGATAGGGATATGATGTGTCCAAAAGAGAGCAGGGATAAGTGGGGAAGAGAAAGAAAATTAAATGTAGAAAAATTAGAGAAAGAGATGTTTGAAAGGAAAAGTGAGGAGAATGATAAAGATAAAAAAAAAGAGAGATATGCAAAAGAGAGGAGAAGGAGAGATGCAAATAATTTGAAGTTTATGTGAGAATTAATAAAGTAGAAGAAAGAAGAGATTTTTAATTTTGAAAAAGAATGTTATTTACTTATAAAATTGTGTGTAAAACTAGTATTTTAATCTATGGAAGGAATAGGGTAAATATTTATTTTATATAATTAAAATTTATAACAAATAATTAATTTTGAAATTATAAATTATAAATTATGTTATAAGCAAAATTTATAATAAATAAATACTTCTAAATATATAATATATATTTTAATTTTATGATAAAATTTGTATTGCAATATAATGTTATTTTTAACTATAGATAATTTTTTAAAATAAAATATTAAATTTTAATTTAAAATAAATATAAAAATAATGGATTGAAAAAAATAAAAAATTAAGAAAAATTCTTAACAATATTTTTGTTAGATACAAGCACTTAAAAACATTCTTGTTCAAAAATAATTTCAAAAAATTGTTTTTACGAAATGAAGATTTATATTTATAATATAAGAAATTAGTATAATATGTATACTTTGAAAATTTCTTAAGATTCAATATCAAAGAAATCATTTTAATATATAATATTTTAAATTTGCTTAAAATTTGAAATTTTCTCTCAAAATTTCCACCCACCGAAGCACACTTATTTTTAATGAAAAAAAAAAAATAATAACATGAAGAATATTAGAAGTGGGCCGCGGTCTTGCGTACTATCTAAACTTAGTAATGAAAGGTAAGTTAGTTACTTGAATCCTAAGGTAGTTGTCTTCGGATTGAAGCGCACTAAAAACGACAGCGTTGTGGTAGTCAACCATATCATAGCTTGCTTCGCTGAAACAATCTATAATGGGAGTTGACCCAGAGTTGAATAACCAAGTTAAAATTCCCCACTTGGATACCATCTTAGCGTCGTACTTTTCCTCGCCCTTGTTTGATCCTGTTCCGATTGAGAGAACAAGAAAACGATTATAGTCCAAAGGGTTTACACTTTTCCCATCTGGGCTCCTTATGAGTTTCCTCGTCACTTCTCTAATTGCAACCAAAGTCTGCTAAAGAACCAAATTAATTAAGTATTGACTTCAATCAAAAATATGGTTGACTTTTTGTAGCTGCTTAAACCTTAATTCTCCGCATTGTTCAACAATCTCACCGGATTATTAGCAGCCACACCACCATCAATAAGGTTGAATTCTTTTATCACTTTCCCTTGTTCATCTTCCTTTGTAAAATAATGACCTGGCAAATATGTTGGAGCAGCCGAAGTGGCCATGCAAATATCTGACAGTGCTACATCTAAATCTTCCTCCGTTTCCATCTGCATAACATGAGTCAATTCACAACAATTTCAAGAAAAAAAAAAAAAGTTAACTATATATATACAAGTAAAAGAATTAATTAATGACCTGATACGAGGAAAAGATGGTAGGTTGAAGCTTCTTGACGTCAAAAGTTGGAATAACAACGTTTGTCAAGGTTTGGTGCAACTTTGTGTCCCCTAACTTGCTTCTTATCAGCTCATGGAGATACTTCCCGTCATACTTAGGTCCTGTCAAAGCTTTCCCTATGTTTACCAGCGGTGAGAATAATCCCGTGCACCTGAAATGCAAGAGTAACCAAAGTCTATATATATATATAGACACATACCATATAATTGGCTAGTTCTATATATTTACTCCACACACAAGGAATATGTATATATAAAGCATATTAATAATATTTATGTGTTATAATAGTAATTAATATTAGTAATATATAGTAGACCATGATGTCGTCTGGGGGAAAATTTGTGGAGAGTTATCTCGGTAAAATGGCACTATTTCTTTGGCGGCTAATAAAGGGCGATTATTGGCCTTTGGATTGGGAGCTGTTAACATCGCAGCAATGAGGCCCCCTGTACTTGTCCCAGCAATTACATCAAAGTAATCTGCAAGCCTTGCATCCTCATCATCATCTATCACCTACATATATATGACATATGCATACACCTTCAAAAGTATTAGGATCTATTTTAGAAACACGTGTTTTGCTTTTATATATATATATATATATATATATATATATATATATATATATATATATATATATATTAACCTGAAGTTGAGACTCAAGGTAAGCAAGAATAACACCGGGAATGATTCCTCGGATGCCACCCCCATCAATGCTCAGAACCGTTATGAGATTCTCATATTTTGGAGCCGGAATTTCGGAAGAAGATGGATTTTCCATGGCTATTTGAAAACTAAAATCAACTCAATGATTAACAACCGTGTGGATATGGATGGAGAAATTTTGAGGCACCCTGCAAGACTATGTAGACTTTATATATATTTGATGCAAACCATGAGATAGCTAGTGGCAATTTATTAAAGAACTTGGCAATTAAGTTTTATTTTTTTTTTACAACTTCGTTTTCAGTTTAAATTTAATCATTGGGCCAGAGGTTGTTCTTGAAATATATGATTACGTGAAACAAGACCAATATGTTTAATAATAATAATAATAATAAAAGAACAAAACTGATCAACAATCCACATCAGATTAATGTGATGAATGAAGTAACTGACGTGGGATTTGAAGTTTATATATCCATCCAGCAGAAATAAACTGGGAAGTTTCTCAGGTGTCTAGCTAGACCGGGTCTCTGTTTAATTATATATACACAAGCTAGTGACGCTATCTACTACGGTCACATATCCATGATCACAATTAGCTGTTGCTTAATTGGTTGTTATTTAAATATACCTTTCTTGAGAGTTTAATGGCGGCTTCTCCCCTTATTTATAATATCACCGGCTTAGTCCGAATACGTCTAAATCTTTGCAAACGATTACTGAAATTACTTTGAGGAATGATAATAAGAAATGTCTCTTTCATAAACCTCACAAACAAACTGTTGGAAAATAGCAATGTTTATTCCCTCCTCTGTGAACACAAAGGTGAGCACTATGCGGAAGCGTAGAAATATAATGACAGAGCATAGAAGAATATGACGCCAGAGTTTTTACGTGAAAAACCCTATAGGGAAAGACCACGGGACCTAGTCCAGTAAAAGATCTCCACTATAAAAGTAGGATTACAAAGTATTTCTCTCAATCACTGAGGATCTCTCAATGAATCTCACCCTCTCAGATGGTATACAAACCTCTCTGTATATAACTCTCTTTCTCTCAAAGAAGAATACAGAAAAGACACTCTAACTCTCTTAGGATTTCTTCACTTGGATGTGTTGTTGTTGTTATATCTCTCAATCTAACCCCTTCTCCTCTTATAAAGAGAAACCTAGTGGGCTTGAGAGTATTGGGCTTTTGTCCACATAATTGGGAGCCCAAAAATAACCCAATATGTTCATCCCCCAAGCATTGTGACTTGTGAACCACAATTAAGGAGGGAATTCCAACAAATCTCCCCCTTCCTGACTTAATTGGGAGGCACCACAATACTAGTACCTTGGTAACAACCTTCAATATTCTTGGTTGGCATTGACTTAGTCATCATGTCAGACCAATTCAAATCTGTATGAATTTTCTCTATCTTCAATTCCTTCCTATCCAACACTTCTCGTATCCAATGATAACGAATGTCAATATGCTTTGAGCGTGAATGGAACATGGGATTCTTGGTCAGATGAATTGTACTTTTGATTATCACAGTTCACCACATAATCATCTTGATCATGTCCCAATTCTCTCAGAAAGTTCTTCATCCATAGCATCTCTTTTGAGGCTTCAGTGACTGCTATATACTCTGCTTCAGCTGTAGACAATGTCACACATTTTTGAAGTTTTGACTGCCAAAAAACAGCTCCCCCTGCAAAAGTAATCAAATAGCCTGATGTTGACTTCCTTGAATCCACATCTCCTGCCATATCTGAGTCTGAATATCCAATGAGCTTTAGATTTTCATTGCCAAAACATAAACTTCTTTTGGCAGTTCCTCTTAGATATCTTAATATCCATTTAACAGCTTCCCAATGCTCTTTTCCTGGGTCTGATAGGAATCTGCTCACAACTCCTACAGCATAGCCAATATCTGGTCTTGTACAAACCATTGCATACATAAGGCTACCCACGACAGAAGAATAGGGCACCTTGTTCATTTCTTCTTTTTCTTCTTCATTCTTTGGACATTGGGATTTGCTAAGTTTGAAATGTCCAGCAATTGGAACATGAGCAGGTTTGACATTGTGCATGTTGAACCTTTTGAGAATCTTCTCAATGTAATCTTTTTGAGATACCCACAACATTCTTTTTGAACGATCTCTAGAAATTTTCATTCCAAGAATCCTCTTTTATCGCACCAGGTCTTTCATGGCAAATGACTTACTCAATGCCTTCTTGAGAGCAGCTATTTTTATTTTGTCATTCCCCACAATCAACATATCATCAACATATAAGAGAAGTATGATGGACTCACCATTTTCATATTTCTTCACAAACACACAATGGTCTGCAGAGGTCTTCTTAAAATTATGTTGGGTCATAAAAGAATCGAATTTCTTATACCATTGTCTTGGGGCTTGCTTTAGACCATAAAGGCTTTTCTTCAGACGACACACCAAGTGTTCTTTGCCTGGTTCTTCAAAGCCTTCTGGTTGCTCCATGTAAATTTCCTCCTCTAGATCTCCATGTAAGAATGCTGTTTTGACATCCATTTGTTCAATCTCCAGGTCTAGTTTTGCTGCCAGACCGAGAACTGCTCTTATAGATGTCATCTTCACCACTGGTGAGAATATTTCATCAAAGTCTATTCCTTTCTTCTGGTTGCATCCCTTCACGACAATTCGTGCTTTGTATCTTGGGTTTGGATTGTTCTCTTCATTCTTGAGCTTGAACACCCATTTGTTTTGTAATACTTTTCTTCCTTTTGGTAATTCTACCAAATCGTATGTCTGATTATCCTTTAAGGATTGAATCTCTTCTTCCATGGCTTGCAACCATTTGTCTTTGTCTTCCACCTCAATGGCTTCTGCAAAACATTGAGGTTCACCTTCATCAGCAAGATTTACATATTCATCTGAAAAATACCTTGTTGACGGTTGCTTCTCTCTTGTTGATCGTCTCAATTGGGGTTCTTGTTGAACATTCTCATTTGCTTGATCTTCTATCGTCATGTTAGGTTGATCTATCTGATCAGGTTCTTCAGTCATCTCATCAAGTTGTCGCTCCTGAATGGGCTCTATCTGAGGAGTCTCTCCCCTTATGTTGTTTACCACAAGAGGACTTCGATCAGTAATCACCTTGAGTGTTGGTTTCTCTATTTTCTTGATGTCTTGGATTGTTTGATCTTCAAAAAACACCACATCTCTGCTTCGAATAATCTTTTTATTTGCAGGATCCCATAATCTGAAACCAAATTCATTTCTTGGTGAACCAAGATATACACATTCTTCAGCCTTTTCATCAAGCTTTGCTCGTTCATCTTTTGGAATGTGAACATATGCCTTACATCCAAAAACTCTCAGGTTGTGGTATGAGGCCTTTTTGCTGGTCCATACTTCTTCTGGTATCTCTCCATTTAATGGTCTTGAGGGTGATAAGTTAATCAAATCAGCTGTAGTAACCACTGCCTCTCCCCAGAATGTTTTAGGAAGTTTTGCATGAGACAACATACTTCTTACCTTCTCAACAATCGTTTTATTGAATCTTTCAGCTACACCATTCAATTGAGGTGTCTTGGGAGGTACTTTCTCGTGTCTGATCCCTTGAGTCTTACAATAATGCTCGAATGGACTCTATATTATCCACCATTATCACTCCTCAAACATTTCAACTTTTTACTAGTTTCTCGTTCAACTAAGGCGTGAAACTCCTTGAATGCTCGAAGAACTTCATCTTTTCTCTTTAATGGATACACCCACAACTTTCTGGAGTGGTCATCAATAAAGGTAACAAAATATTGAGCACCACCAAGGGACCTTTCATATGTTGAACAAACATCTGAATGTACAAGATCCAAAATATGCTTTCTTCTTCTTCCACTATCAGGTCTATGGAAGGATACTTTGTGTTGCTTACCTACTAGGCAATCTTCACATAATTCAAGTTGCTGTCCCTTTATGCTTTGGAGATGATCTTTCGCAAGGATCTCTAAACCCTTCTCGCTCATGTGGCCCAATCTTTTATGCCACAACTCCTTACTTTCTTCTTGAGCAATATTTGTCTCCCCTTTGCATATCTTTCCTTGCATGATGTACAAGGAGCCTTCCTTCTTGCCGCGAGCAACAATTAAGCTTCCTCGGCTAAGTTTCCATTTTCTGCCACCAAACTGGTTGTTCATTCCAGTATCATCTAGTTTGCCTATTGAGAGAAGGTTTAGGCGTATCTCAGGCACATGCCTTACCTCCTTTAGCACAAGTTTGTTTCCATTTTCTGTTATCAAAGTCACTTCTCCTATTCCCACAATCTTGCTTGTGACATGATTGCCCATTTTTACTGTTCCAAAATCTCCTTTTTGATAAGATGAGAAGAATCCTTCATGAGGGGTAACATGAAAGGATGCTCCGGTATCAACTATCCAAGTGCAATCATCAAAAGCAACATTTAGATAATTTTCTTTACCAATAAGGAATACGTTTTTAGGTGCCCGATGCTTTTTTTGTTGTGGTTTTTTTCTTCCAACTTCTTTTTTAGAGTCTATCTCGTCGGGATGGACCGATCCGACCTTCGATCTCTCTTCAAGAATCTACATTCTTGTTTCTTGTGGCCAATTTTTCCACAATAGAAACATGTCAATCCTCTAGGACGAGACTTGGATTTTCCTCGTGACTTTCCATGGCTTCCTTTGCTTCTATGCTCACTCCTTCCTCTATTCTCAACAACATTGGCTTCGAAAGTGACTACTCATTCCTCTTTCTTTCTTCCGGATTCTTCATTCAACAGACTATACGTAATAGTATCCAGACTAAGCTTTCCATCTAGTGTTGAGTTCTTTGAGAGTGACAACCAATGTGTCCCAACTCTCAGGTAGAGAACTAAGGAGTAGAAGAGCTTGTAATTCATCATCAATCTTCATATCTGCCTTCATTAATTGATTCACAATACCTTTGAAGGTGTTTAGATGCTCAATCATATTCTGGTCGTCAGAATATTCTAATTTCACCAACCGTCTGACAAGATAAGCTTTGTTTCTAGGAGTTTTCTTTTGAATCATAGATTCAAGCTTTGTCCACAACTCATACGCGTTGGTATAAGTCGACACATGCTCAAACAAGCTTTTGTCGATGTATTTTCGAATCATAGCAACAGCTTTACGGTTCAGAATCTCCCAATATTTTTCAATCATCCCTTCTGGCTTTTGATCATTTGTGATTGACTCATACAAATCTTTGCAGTATAGATGATCTTCCATCATTGGCTTCCAATAGAAATAATTATCTGCAGTTAGCTTGAACATGTCTCCATCATGAGTGAATGTATCTTCCATTTTGGGATTCACAGGACTATGATTTTTCAAATCAATAGCTCTGTTACCACTGTTGGGAAATAGCAATGCCTATTCCCTCCTCTGTGAACACAAAGTGGGCACTATGCCGAAGCGTAGAAATATAATGACAGAGCATAGAAGAATATGACGCCAGAGTTTTTACGTGGAAAACCCTATAGGGAAAGACCATGGGACCTAGTCCAGTAAAAGATCTCCACTATAAAAGTAGGATTACAAAGTATTTCTCTCAATCACTGAGGATCTCTCAATGAATCTCACCCCTCTCAGATGGTATACAAACCTCTCTGTATATAACTCTCTTTCTCTCAAAGAAGAATACAGAAAAGACACTCTAACTCTCTTAGGATTTCTTCACTTGGATGTGTTGTTGTTGTTATATCTCTCAATCTAACCCCTTCTCCTCTTATAAAGAGAAACCTAGTGGGCTTGAGAGTATTGGGCTTTTGTCCACATAATTGGGAGCCCAAAAATAACCCAATATGTTCATCCCCCAAGCATTGTGACTTGTGAACCACAATTAAGGAGGGAATTCCAACACAAACATCAGTTACTGAAATTACTTGATGCTTACTTAGTTACTTAACAGTTAACAGTGATTCTTTTAATGGAGATTACAGTGGTCACCTTAGCACCGTTGAGGTGGCTGACAGCTCGAGATTTCATTTTTAGAGAGGTATTAATTTTTTATTTATTTAATTTATATAAAATTAAAATAAAATTTTATATAATTTTATATAATTTTAATTATATAAAAAATAAAATGTTTAAATATGTTTTTAGTCTCCATAAAATAAGTGAGCTTTGATTTTTGTTCTGGTAAATTTTTTTATTGATTTTCATTTTTCTAAAATTTGTAATCACTAATTTTCATCCTTATAAAATGAGGAAATTTTGGTTTTGATCCATGTAAAACATTTTTATTTTATTTTCATCACTCTAAAATTTGAAATAACTATTTTTAGTCCATAATTCTCATTTTAAGATAAATAAATAACATTTATTTTAAGAACTTAATTTTTTTTTGAAAATATCATAGGTCAACATGATACCATATACACTATGACGTATAACGTGTGAAGGTCTCTTGATCTTTCAATGAAAATATATGTACCTAACAAGTGTCATGTAATATTAAGGATAAAAAATAATTATTCAAATTTTAGAGAAATAAAAATTGATCAAAAAATTGTATAAAAACTAAAATAAAAAATAGTTTATTTTACGATGATTAAAAGAATTGTCTTATTTAACTGGTATGCCAGACAATTAGTTAGATGAACAATTTGTTACTGTCAAAATACTTGTTCATCTCAAAATGGGTGAGAATAGATAAAGAATAAAGACATGAAAAAAATTTGATTTGATTTTATATTTTTAAAGTAAATAAAATATAAACATAAAACTAAAAAAATAGATTATGCATACAAACAGGTATATATAAATGATAAATGTGTTGGTTTGTTTAACATTAAGAATAATTTTTTGTTTGTTGATAGTGTAAATTTTTTTTATATTTAAACACTTTAAAATTATACATGAATATAAATTACTTTGATGATTATCATTAAGTTTTATCTTACAAAACATATAGTTTAGTCATTTATATTAATTTATAATTTATATATCTTAATTTTTATAATTTTTATTATTTTACTACTTGAATATTATATAATATTAAAAAAATAAATTCATTTGCTACTGATTTATCAACATTAACCTGTAGTTAAACCATTGATATAATAAATTTTAAATTAGTAAAAATAATATAACAACATACAAAAAATGAGAAGATAGAAATATATAAAAGTGTGTGATGATAGAGAAGATTAAATATTTAAATAAAGATAAAAATAAATATAGTTTGAGATAATTGAAACATATTTTTTATTTTTTGTTAGTTGTGCGAATAGTGTGTGAAATTCTCTTTTTTATTATATATAGATTAAAATAGTTATTTTAAACAAAAATATTTTTAGTTGTCATTCTTCAATTTCTTATTGCTTTTAAATTGTTATTTTTAATATCTTTACTTTTAAATTAAATTTTAATATTTTAAAAATATCAATACTTAAAATTACTTTATTGTTACACTAAAATAAAATATAATTACCCACAAGAGACCATCAATACTAACCTATGCCAAGGATTCAAGTATAACTTTGATGTCTATATATACCACCAATGTCATCATTGTAACAAATAAGTATTTAATAAACATCATTATTCTTAGAGTTATTACTAACTTGAGTGTTTGAATGTCTTTTATCGATGTTTACCTATTTTTCTTCATCGAACTAGAGTCACATATAACCTTTGACAATATCAACTCTTGGACCTTTAAGCATAGTAGGATCAATATCAAAAGTTTAGTTCTCCACAACTTGATGCATTTTAGACACATTGTAGTCAACTTCAAAAATATTAATAATATAATTCAAACACATCAAGATTGCATTTTTAACTCATGACTCACACTTGCACATAATTATCTATGATTAGATTACAATATAAAATAATGCATTGTCAATATATTTTTTTAATGTAATATGTATATACCAATTGTCCTTTTTTTTTTCCAGGTAAGTTACCAATAATCTTAATAGAAAAAATACTTTTATGTTGAAACAATTAAAATATCTCTTTTAGGAGATGTTTGATAGATGAAAAGATTTCAATTTATTAAGAATTTGAAGTTGGAAAAGTTAGATTTTCATGTTTGGTATACTATCATAAAAAAATATTCCCAAAAATTATTGTTTTATGAGAATGATTTTTTGTTAAGTTTTTTCACCAAAACATTTCTATTGGAATGTGAGATTCTAACTTTTATGAGTTAGTGAAAAGTTTTAATGATTAAAAAAATATTATGATATCTTCATAAACTTATTTAATATAATTATAAATTTAAAATAATTTCTTATTAAATGTAATAAATAACTATATATAAAAATAATAAATATTAATAAATTTTTTTAGTATATTTAATATATTTTGAAAATAAAATTATTTTATAAAATATATTATTTTAATCTTTTAATATATTAAACATTATACTTTAAATATTTTTATTTTTTAAGACTTTAAAATTGTCAAGGTACTAGTTAATTGTTTAAAAATATTATTATTACAAGTGTTTTACTAGAAACTATAACAAAAAATTAAAGTGAAAAAAATAAAATTTTTGTTACATTAAAGTTAAATAAAAATATTTAAAAAATTACATAAATTTATCAATAATAATATTTTAAAAAGAATAAATTATAGACTTGAACATTTTTTATTAAAACCAAACATAAAATTTTTAATTTTTAAAAGATTTACCTAAGCATTTCAACATATTTATAATTAATCAAACAAATTTTCATTAAGAATCATAATTATTTGAATTCATAAATTTTCCAAAACCATTATTCTCGGATATAAAAAAAAAAAACTATCGTCAACCAAACGGTGGCAGTCCCGTTTCTAACGTGCTTGACCTATATTTAATTTACAAGTGTTAAAAAAAGAATTTGTTGAAGCAATACATATTACTTTTTCATTCTAAAATTAATAGCAAATAATTGTGAGTACTTATTTATTTTTGAAATCACGGCTTTGGTAAAGTTGATGATTATTTTATTTACTAAGACAGTGTGACGTTTAGCACAACTTCCAAAATGAAGCCATAATTGAGATGAAGAATTGATTATAACATGTGGAGTTACAAAGAGTTGTACATTTAATTTTTGGTATAAGGAATTACATTTGTATAAAAAAAATATGTATAACGTATAATTTTTATATAAAAAAATATAGAAACAAAAAAAAAGTATGAGATAAAATACGTGATGTGATAGAATAAAATTGAGAAATTAATATTTTTAAAATGTATGTTACATAGATTTAATACATAATCAACTACTAAATTTTAACTATATCCGTCACCGGCTAGAATATGTCATTTCCGACGCAACTTGTTCGGTTAAGATATTTCTTCAACTACAACTTGTAACATTATTGCATTAATTCTTTAAGGTAGTCATTTCTTAACACTGAATTAATCTTCCTAAAAATAAAATTAAACATTAAATTAAAAAATTATTATCTTGATGCACTTATTAAAGAGAAAATTTAGATATACTACCATAAATATTATTAATTAGTATATTTTCTAATTATAACTTGTCATTTTATTTTAATAATCACTGTTCTCATTTTTTGTATTTAAAAAATCAGCAACAAATATTTGACTAAAAATAATATTTTTTTTTTGTCGAAACAACCCACGTTTTTTCCTAAAGATAACAATGTTGCTTAAATCGGATAGAACTACTAATAATTCTTATATATTTAAGTTTTATCTTTATTAAAATAATAACATTTATATTTTTAAAAGACCAAAATAATGTTTACTTAAGGAAATTCGTCCCCTACAATCTTAACGCCCTCTTCAGTTTTTGACGATGCTATCATGTACTCCTTACCTTTGTTTTGATTGTGATATTGGTTTATCATCTTGCTACTTAATATATACTGCATTCTTTGCAAGAGATAATTTTAGTTTTAGAATAATGGTCATGATGCTTTCTCTTCGTTGACTTTGCATATAAATATTCTTATATTTTTAAAGAAAGTTAGAAAAAAATATTTCTGTTATATTACATATTGCATTTTCAGATGGTGAGGCTAAAGCCTGTACATAAGAATATAAGATAGTGAAAGCCTGGTGTGGCACGTCTTCAATCCAACAATTATCTTCAAATCTAACTGCTAATTTTGCAGGTGTATCAGCTCAAACATTACCATTTATTTTAGTAAACTAAAACAAAATCACATTGCATTTTTTTTTTCTAGTATTAATTAACTTGACGCCCAAATTGAATAACAGCCAAAAACAGTCCAAATTATTTTTTTCGATAAAAATAAAATTCATTCCCTATACTCTAAAATCTGAAGTCTTTTATAGGTTCAAACCTATTTTGCTAGATGATTTAAATATGGTATGAATTTTCTTGAGTCATGTTGTTGTTGTATGGGTGTATTTCTTAAAAGAGGGGAATAATCCTTTTTTTGAGCTATACTGGCACGATGAGAAGTTAAGCTTTATAATTAAAGGGTAAAATATTTTTTTTTCCTTTAAAATATTTTAAATTTAATTTAGTCTTTAAAAAAAGTGTCTTATTGTAGTTCTTCTTATTTAAAAATACTTTTTTTTCAAGGTGTATTTTTAGCTATTTATAACTGTTGTTAAATGTTAATTACAATCATTTTGAAGATTAAAAGTGACATATCTTTAAATTAGAGGGGAAAAAATTTTAAAAGATTCATTTTTTTTAGAGCAATCAAAAATACATTTTATCCTTAACTAAAAGATGTTAAAACATGACGTTACCCATTCAAATCAATTTTCACCAATTGATTCGAGTAAGTTTATCAATTTTTTTTTTAAATTAGCCCGATTCAATTCAATTTAATTACTTTTTTCGTCTAATTTCATCTAACTCGATTTATGATTGCTCCTTTTAAAGACTCGTAAATTTGAACTTAGTGTTGTGTCTGGTACGTGAAAAATTACATTTATTACTATGTGTCAGCATTTTATGAATGTTTTTATTCCATACAACTGATACAACACTTTTTAAAGATTCCTGTGTGAAATAGTATCATTCATATGAAATTATCACATGACCATATAAATATTTATACTCTTTTTTACTTTTTAATTAAGAGTAACACTTAAAAAAAAAATTAAGAACAACATTTGTCAACGAAATACCTTATAAAGAATGTCGAGAAATGCTATCTTTTTAATTACCTTTTTAATAAATTTTATATATAATATTTTTTAATAATCTCACGTCGACTAATAATAATATATATAAATAAGTGATAATACTTATTTTATGAAATAGTTTTAAGTATTGAATTAAATTAAATCTCAAATATTAAAATGATATATAAATATATTTTAGAAATTATTCAACTTATCATACCATTTATTATTATATTATTATCTTAACTACTAATATATATATATAGTTAATAACAAAAGAAAGTATTAGATATTCTTAAATTATCATGTATTTATATAGTCTTAATCAATTTTACATATCATATAGTCTTTTTATCTTTGTTTTTATTTCAAAATTTTAGTTCTTTTAACATTTTCAAGTTATTTTTCTCAATATCTAAATGAGTTTAAGAGGATAAATTAATATTTATATAAAAAAATTAACCATAAAAAGAAATTAGTGAATAAAATAGTTGAAAATATAGAATTTTTTTATATTATTGAATCTATAATCAATTCTTACTCTAATTATTATTATGAGAAGTTGAAAAATATAAAAATTTATAAAATAATTTATAAGAACAGTAGTTAAAGAAAGATATTTTAGTATAAATTTATATCAATTAAATATTTTTTTAATCTGTATATAAATATTTTAGAGGATTAATATTTGATAATAAATAAAATAGTTAGATATAGATAATGTTAAACTATTTAATAATTTATGGGAGCGGAGCGTGAAATTAGAATGGAATAGAGGGTAAATAAAAAAAGGTAATGTAAATTGTGTGGAGAGTGATGAAGCAAAAGTCAAAAGATCTGGTCCAAGTAGGCAAGTAGCTTTCTTCTCTTTTTCTTCTCAGCTCGCATGTGGGCCTCACTTACCAAACCACGCCAAATTAGTTTTATCTTACTAACTTACTAATAATTATCATCGCCATCTTCGTCATCATAAGAATAGTAAAAGAAAAGAAAGAAGAAGAGGATTAATAAAAGTGTATTTTGAAAGAGAGAGAAGAGAGAGAGAGCTTGTAGTTGTTGTTCTTCTTCTCGTGTTGCTCGTCTGGATTGGGTTGGCTTTAGGGCTTTGAATGCCATCTGGGGTTCAGCTCTAAGGCAATCAAGCTCAAAAGCTGATCCCTTTCTCTCTCTCTCTCTCTCTCTCTAGAATAGCAATGGTAGAAGACATGTGTTTCCTCTACAAGGTACTTCCTTATTTGCTCCTTCCTACCGTTAAACCCGCTTGTCCTTTTTGCTCTCTAAGACAATGTGCTTCCCTCATTCGCCAATTATTCCCACCTCCTTCTCTATTCACTATTTTCTTCAACTTTCCACCATACTTCAGGGTTTCTCTCTCTTAAATGTAATTTTGAGTGTTTGTTGGTAATTTGTCCTCAAATTCTGGTGCTTTTGACTCCGAGTGAACAAGGGAAGAAGAAATATTTACCCCGGTTCAAACGATAATGGTTTCAATTCGGGAAAAGAACTATTGACACTGATATAAAGACCAACACTTTAAGCTCCTTTGCATTTTTCTGGGTTATTATCTGAATTTGGGTGCTCGTTATTCTTTCGTCGTCAATGTTTATTACCAAATGTGTATATCAGTTCTACTGGGGACTTGCCTTACTGAGACTAGTGCTTTATGCCTCTAAATTTTTTAGCTTTTATTGTGTTTCTATTAATTATTTTCTTTAAATTACTAACAACCTAAATTCCTAATAAAACCCAGAATAATTTCTTTTCCTTTTGGAAAAAAAATCCGTATAGTTGGTGATATTTAGCACCACTTTGATAATATCCTGTGTTTCTTTTACCATTTATGTTCTTCTGGGCTTTGTGGAAGGGGGAGGCTCCGTCAATTTACCTATTTGATGCCCTTCCTAGCGATGAAAGTTGACTCCTTTTTCGCATTCTAGTAACTTTCTCTTCATGTCTTTGCAGGAAATTCTTGTTATGAAGCCTCCAAAGAGATCACCAATGTTGTTGAGGACGGCGGTGGTAATGTTTTCGATGTTCTGTGGCGTTTTTATCTTCTCTGTATGTCTAAAGCAGATAAGCACCCAAGCTAGGACTAAATTTATGGAGTTGAAAGTCATTGACAACCCTTCTCAGAGTAGATTGAAGCTAATGAATACTCCTCACCTACTGCATTATCCTAAACCGGTATCCTTTAACAGGTAATGGGAAATTTCTGTCAATCTTTATCAGTTGGCTTTAATTAGGTGCTCATTGATTGCCTTGTTATTTTCCAGGAACGAGTGTGCTCATAATCCTGTACTATTGTTTGCCATATTGTCCAATCAGAGATCCGGTAGTGGGTGGTTTGAGACCCTTTTGAATAGCCACATTAATGTAAGCTCAAATGGGGAGATATTTTCTGTTAGAGAGAGAAGGCAAAACGTTTCTATGATTTTACAGACTTTAGATAAAGTTTACAATTTGGACTGGTTCAATAGTGCTTCCAAGAACGAGTGCTCTGCTGCAACTGGCTTGAAGTGGATGCTTAATCAGGTACACATACTTTTTATTAAGTTTTCTGACTAGTGTACTGTTGTCAACAAACCAACACATTCAAATTGATATGAATGCTAGTCCAATGGGTCAGGCAAGTTTCTTTTTTTCTTTTTGGTGAAAGAGACTGTTGTCAAACTTTGCCTGATTATCTGTCAAGGGTCGTGTAAGATTTATGTTGTTGTGTTGTGTTAGTTTCCTATAGTTGAACTTGAACACATACTGGCCTGAAGGATTGTCTACATTTTCACAAAACTGTAAAAAAATAACTATCCCTTCACCTCAAATCTTTACTAGACTATCACATGTCAATCATAAAATACTTTATCATCTGCTGACTCATTGGTTGCAAACTAAACTCCTAGAGTCTGTTCAATTTCTCTTGAGCTCATGCTTTTGCTATAGATGTCATTGATGTTTCAAGAAGAAAAACACAGGTTATGCTATTTTTATTAACAGGCATAGTTGTGTTCTATATTTGACTGGCTTAGATTGTATTTTAATTTTACACCTGGTAACCCTTCCCAGTATGTCTGTTGTGGAGGATTTAAGTTAAAGATAACCTCTGGGTGCTTAGCATCATCACAGTTTCCCACTCAGTATCTGGAATCAGCCATTCTCTCATTTGCTGACTGCCAGTTGTGAGCATTGAATAGAATTGAGCTACATAGTTGCACATGAATACATTCTGAGCTGTGAAATTTGCAGTGCAAGTATTATGGCTGATAGCAGTGACAAGTTTTACTGAAGGAGATGAGATGGATTCATATATAATCCTGAAGAGTAATTTTTACATACATTTAGTTAAGAAAAATACTAACAACACACTCTACTACTAATTGAGATTTATTAGAAATTACAAATTGGAGTAGGTCACACTCTGTATTTAAAGACTTCCTCTCTTGATTTTGTAATTTCCAATAAATTTCATCCAATAATAAAACGTGTTAAAAAAAAGTGTGATAGAGTGTATTCCATCCGACCCATTTTGTTTGTCCTTTTAGCAAAAAAAAAATTGTCTCATTTTAATTGTTGTTTTACAATATCAATGATTTAAATATATTTTTCCTATTATATCTTTGATCATTTATTATGGAGTGAGAAGATATAAAAGAGGTATATATGGGAAAGGGTCCAATTAATATGAAAGATAAAGGGTATATCAGGAAATTGAATAATAATTTTTATGAAATCTAAAATATTAATTATATTTCTTAATCTATGTGTCAAGACCTTAAACGACAAACAATATGGGATGGAGGGAGTATGTTGCTAGCACACTCCTCTATAGTGAAATATGGGTGTATAGACCCCATCAACTTTATAAAACTATGAAAGTATTAATAAAATTACTTGCAAAAAGAATGGGGACTACAACATCTTGTTCCCCAATTTTTCTTACTGACATCCAATATTAAAATAACTTTACTTGTGCATGCGCCTGCTGCAACCTTGCTTTTTAAATATTGATATTTTTATATACTGTTTAAGGAGTGTCATACAGGTGACCTATCTACTTAGATCTTAAAAAGATGAGAATTTGCCATTCAAGTATCTCTGATAGTTATTACTGTAGTATGCTTCGTGTGAAATTGAACCTTCTGTGTTCCCCAAGTTCTACCTATTTATTCTCCTTTTAAGTACTCCTGAAATTTTTTGTAATGTCAAGAAATAGTGTTGAGAATATTTGCTAAGATTCAACGATGCCAATAGTTTTGTTTTGCTTCACTTATTTCTCTGACCTCGAGTCATATCTTTGTGTTTAAAATGCACTTCTACTGTTACTTCAGGATCAGGAAACATAAATGTGAAAGCAATCACCTTTAGTGATAGATTTATGGACTGGAATTTTAATTAAATTGGTGGAATTTGATATATACTGTATACATCACATCTACCTGCTATCCTTCTCTTTCTCCCCTCCTTCTCACTCTCATTCACACTCCGTTTAGTTCCATCTAGTTTATGTTGATGTTTGATCTGACTTGAAGTAATAAAAGAACCAAGACATCTGGATTATGCAGGGATTGATGGAGCATCATAAGGAAATAGCAGAATATTTCAATCGTAGACGTGTTTCTGTTATATTTCTTTACCGGAGAAACTTGCTACGCAGGATGGTATCAATGCTAGCCAATTCATATGATCGTTATGCTAAGCTGTTGAATGGAACGCACAAGGCTCATGTGCACTCTGCAGAAGAGGTCTCTCCATCCTTCTTTCCTTTGATTTCTCTTATAGTCATGGAATGAAGCTCATATTTGGTTTCTTTTTAGGCTGATATTCTTTCAAAGTACAAGCCTATCATAAATTCTACATCATTGCTGGATGACTTGAAGGATATGGAGATGAGAGCTACTAAGGCTTTAGAATACTTCCACAGCACTCGGCATATGATCTTATACTATGAGGATCTTATGAGAAATCACACTGTAAGGACCACATCATGAACTCCTAAATCTTCTACCAAAAGTTGCAAAAAAAAGAAAAATCCTTTTGGATGTAATACAATTTCAAAATATGCCAGTAATAACTTCTATATGATTCATTTTTATTTCTTCCTAGTTGTCACTATTCATGTGTTTCATGCAGAAGCTAAAAGATGTGCAAGAGTTTTTAGGATTGCCACAGATGGAGTTAACAAGCCGTCATGTTAAGATACATAGAGGACCATTGTCAGACCACATTCAGAACTGGGATGACGTTAACAAGACGCTGAAAGGAACCGTTTATGAGAGTTTTCTTGAAGCTGACTATTAGTCTTAGTCTCTTCTAACTGCTGCAGAAAGGTGTAAATACCATACCAACTTCGCTGATCTTTTACCCCAGGAAAGCCTCAGGGTTCATAAGTTTTGGTTTTGGTTCTGGTTCTGGAACATTACCTCAGTGTTCTCATGCCGCCTTTGTCACAACCTCGTGATCAACTAACACCGTCTATGAAATGAGTGTCTCTTGTTTCTTTCTAGTCTTCTTTGTTTCTTTTTTTTTTTTTTCCCCCTTTCCTTAGTGAACATGTACATGCATTTGCCAGCTAATTGATTTAAGTAAAGATGTGCATTGTTTTGTTCAAACCCGTGTTCGGTGATTTGTTTGTTCATTTTTAACCCTTTCTAGACATATTTGAGCAAATATAAAATGGCAACCGAGTAATTGTTTTAGGGTATGTTTGGACTCGAATTTAATTATACGTAACTTATTTTAGCTAAATATTTAATTTCATATCGAGGAATTGATTTTGAGTATAAAATTAATTTTGAACTTCAACAACTTTAAATAGTTTTTTTTGCAATGAATTAAATTTTTTATACTGAATTTTTCTTCTAAGTTGTTTTTATAAAATCAATTTTTGTAAAGATTTGCCCAATTAAAAACAATTGTTTTTTCATACTCACTATGGGCTTCTAAGACAGTCCAAATCGATCTTGGTGCTCCTCTATGGGGCTAGCAAGCAAATACCAATCCGGCTTCCTGCCTATGAGAATCATTTCAGTTGAATAATATTTCTTAACATTATTGTTATCAAGCCTTGGATTGACCGATAAAAATTAATTTTGCTGTTAACATTTGGTATATTTACTGATGTCACGTGATACCATTTTTTATCAGAAAGAGTTTAGAAAATCTAATTGTCAAAGTCGAGTTGCATTTAGGAAAAGTTGCTTAGGTAATGACATTGAACATATGTCAGCATTTGAAAATGACAACATGCTTACATGATCAGTAACTTTGGGTGACGAGGTATCATTCTTTCTTTAACACGGATCGTTGAGTAAATCTGTTGCACACAATTTGATCACAGAAAAAAGAAAGTTCCATATCACTAGTGAACTATATTGCTGAAATTAAAACGACAACAATAAAAATACGAGCCTAGATAAAGTACAGTAAAGCTAACAGAATTAGACCCAATTGAAACAATTTTTGGTGGGTTGGGTTAACGCCTTAACGGGCCATTTAAGTTTTGCATGTGCCAATGGTAAAAAAAGTTGCACCAATAATACGTAATAGGTAATATAGCAAAGGCTCCTTGCAACCAACCGCAGCACAAAATTCTATTTAACCATGACGCTGAATAATATTCACCTTATTATTCAGTTGCATTCTAGTTGGAAAGCTGACTCTAAGTGAAAATCCTAACGGAGATCCACTGTCCTCACAAGAGAGAAATGATAAATTAATCTTCATCTAAGTAAAAAAAATAAAAATTAAACCACAAAATATATTAATACAAAAGTACACATGTATAATAAATATTAATTTTGTAATTTCATGTTTTTTTTTTAGGATTTCATAGTTAGTTATAAATTAACATTAACCTTTTTAAATTTAATTAAAAACATGTAAAAAGAAGTATGTTTTCTTTTTTTTTTAAGTTTGTTTTTTCATCGGAGTCAATATTTAATTTAAACTAATAATATAATAACATATTTTAATTATGAGGAACGCATTATAAATTAAGGTTCAATTAGCTTTTAAAGTGCCTCTAAAGTCAATTTACCCCTTTTAACGGGGGAAGGTGGTAATTGCAAGGGCTTAAATGATAAGAAAGCAGAAACACCAATGAAATGATAATGAAAGTAAAAAGACGAATTTTACGGTAATTTCATAGATTTGAATAAAAGAATACTTCTAAACAATTTTGAAGAAAAATAAAATTACAATGTAAGACACAAACACCATTACTTTTGACATATTCAATATCCTTTTATAGTTTGTCATAAAAAGTCATTTGCCCTGTCACAATTAATTAATTCAGGAAGAATATACTTAGCCAGTTTTATTATATATTGAACCCATGACTAAGAGTGACACCATGCAATTAGTCTTAAAATTAAATAATAAACCCATCGGTTTACATTCCACTTTTCTTCTTTTTATAAAACAATAACTCTATTCAATACGGAAGCTTTTATACAGATATGACCATGAACATCAAATAAATAAATAATTATTAAAAACAAATAATTGTCAAAACAAACACAATTTTTCTTCAATTGTAATTTCTTTGGGAAATTCATTCGTATCTTTCATCATTTTTCTTGATTAAAATAGTAGTTTTAAAATTAGAAGCTTATTGTGAGGTGAGGTTACTTTGATACTATATAAAAGCATGCAGTGTCGTGAGCATGGGTAATAATTTTATTAATTCTTAAATTAGGTAATAACTTTTACTATGACAGTTAATGTGTTTGATTTTATTTTTAATTTCTCAATTATTTTTTACTCGATTTTTTTACTTTTTAATTATTAAAATTAAGTACTTTTGTTTTCAATTATTACAATTAATTTTTCTTTTATTATTTTTCACCTAAGATCTTGCATTTTCATTTTTTTTTCAAGATCTTCATGAATTAAATTAAGGGATTAAATTCGAACAATATTTATTAAACAATCAAAATTATGCATTGATCATATAAAACGGATATAACTATAATTAATCCTATCTATTGTTAAGTCTTTTAGATTTCATATGTTGCTTGAAAACAAATCATTATAAACAAAATAACTACGATCAATGTTTAATCTAATTTTAAATTTTTAAATAATGAAATTAATGAATTACCATTCTAGACTATTTCAAAAATTACTAACGCTATATTAGAATTCAAACCTCTTAAGTAAAATTTCGTATTTAAATTTTGAAGATGAAAAATGTGGATTTTTTTTACTGAAGACAAAATTGGTAAATAATTCCTTAATTCTATAACAGTAGAAAAAAATCTTTCAGAAAATTTTAAACACAGCCACTGATAATACAAAACCATCTTTATGCATTTAATATAGGCTTTATAGTTTCATAAATCTATAGTCATAACTTTTTTTCAACATTACGTAAATTTATAATTATTTTTATAATAAATTAGTAAAAGTTATCAATTTTTTATTAAATTTCAACTTTATAAATTTATATTAAAAATTAGGTTAAATTAGTCCCTCTATTTATTTATTTATTTTATTTATTCTCTCTTTTATTAAAAGTTTTAATATAGTCATTTAATTTACAAAAACAATACAACATTATCATTTTTGTTCAAATTATTAATGGTAAAAATAGAGTTGTCACATATGTCACTTCCTTGAATTAAATATGTTTTTTAGACTTCACCCACATGGTGAACTTCATCCTTAATTGCACTTCTACTAACCACAAATATAACTCTTCAACTTCGCTTTTTAGGATCTAATTTGCATTTCAAATTTCAATCTCAATTCCTATCCTCACTTCTTCTTCCTCGAAGAAATGTATACCATTCTCCGTAAGATTAAAACTTTAATCAAATAGTACTCAAATAAAAAATAGAAAAAACAAGATCAATTTACTTATGTAAATCGAAATTGTCATAGATAATTTTCACATGCTCATAAAAAAACCTCTCTACACTCATCAATGTCTTCTCGTTCAAAGAACTCACTTAAACCACCATGACTCAAGGAGCTGCCTTAATTTTTTACTAAATTTCAAATTTATACATTTATATTAAAAATTACAAACTAAAGCAATTGCACCATACTAGGGCAATACCAAAGTGAACCAGACCACACTAACTAGCTTTCCAACTTGCCATTTTAGTATATTATTATATGTAACAAGGCTGACAGCCTAACAGGCTAACACCATACCTGCACACATTATACTATAATTTTTGAAGTACATTGTTGCAGCTTTTGTCCCCTATAATACATTAATCAACTCAACCTTGAACAATGGTCACAAAATCGTTTCAGTACCCAAGAAGAATAGCTTTCTCCTGTCATGTGATGTAAATTTCTGTTGTACCATAAATTAAGCGGTGCAAAAGTGTATAACCATCAGTTAATTGGCACGAGACATGCATATGCCGGGCAAAACGGCGATGTTCTATGAATATATATTCGAATAGAATATCGACCACAGGCGCAGCGCACTTGTGTAATGGAATAAAAATGTTTGAAAGTGGAGTTTTGTGAAGAAATAGAGAATAAGTTTTAGTTTTTAATAAGATAAGGTTCTTATTTTAAATTATATATGTATATATTTATATAAATAAAAATTATGTGAACTAATATGAGATGTAAGATGTTGATTCAGATTAAGTCCAAAATGATTTTTTTTTTCAATCAAATCTGATGATAAATGATAAATATACTTGCAAAAGGACACTTCAACGTTACACTAATTTAAGAAATTTTTAGGAAAATAATTTGTAAATACATTTGTTAGTAATAACTTATTTATAGAGATATTATAACGTGAACTAAAGTGGATTGTGAGGGCCTAAGGCCATTCTAAAAAAAACTTTACTTTGTTAGGAGTATTATGTTGTTAATTTACTCATGATGGAGGTATAATTTTCTGTTTTAGAATGTATTTAATTCACCTTACATCTAGGCAACCTGCTATGACTTCGGCCATAAACTTTTGGATTGAAATTGCATTTAGGTCGAGTGAATCAGTTGTGTGTCTTGGACTTGCATTATCTAATCTAGAATAATATTTATAATATAAATAAAGGTTAAACACATAATTAATTTTGATGTATCATGAATTGTAAATTTAATTCTTACACACAAAATTTTATTAAATTATGATATATATATATTATCGATTTGGTCTCTATTATAATATTATTTCTAATAATACTATATTGATGATACATTTTTTTACATTTTTTTAATTTAATATATATATATATATAATATTTTTTATTTGATCTATGAAAATTTAGAATATATTTTATATATAGAGACTTAATTGAATAAATTTTTATATATAAAAACTAAATTAAAATATATGATAGGAATAAATTATATATTTAATTTATATTAAAAAATAAGATGGTAAATATATATTAGTTTTAATTATATTTTTATTAAACATAAGAATGCGTCCTCTTTTCTTTATTTTTTTTGAGAATCTAACTCATAAAGAAAGTCCAAAGAGTGTCCACTACTTAGGAAGGGACACTAGTAGGTCCTCCGCACTATTCCTTAGGTTGAGCTCTATAAAAGGCCCCGATTGGGATCGATTGTGTCAAAGCAAGTCATTCGATATTTGTGAGTGGAATTTCCACTTGTTAATCATTAGCCTCCCAAATATGGCTGAAAACAAGTCCCTTTTGGCTTTGATTTTGCTTGCATTGATAATTTTGTGGCAAGGGTTCGAGTGTATAGAGGGAAGGAATGTGAAAGATGAAATGCAGAGTGTGATTTCAACAACAAATGTAGCAGTGGGTGTGTCTCCACCAACGCCACCCACCGGGGATGTGTCTCCACCTGGCCGTGACGTTGATAATTTTAGACCCACGGCACCCGGTCACAGCCCCGGAGTTGGGCACTCCGCTCACAACTAACACAAGATTTAGTGCTATTGGCTATGTATGCTCATTTAATTTGGATACGCTTTAGAATTTCACTATATATGCTTCTTATTCCAGGGAAATAAAACCCCCTAAAACACACTAGTAGTAATAATGGTTTATATCTATGCAGCTTGCGTCCCTCATTCTCATATTTTATCATGCTTCTAGATTTGACACACATGTACTTTAATATTTTCTATTATGTGCCTAATAATAGTAATTTTATAATGTCTAATAATAGTGTGTTTCCTTTAGTTTTTTAAATGGAGATCGTCTTCTCCTTTTAAATTTTTTATTAAAAAAATTATTCTTAAACCATGAATGATAAAAGTGACTTGATTTGTTAGATTCACTCGATCATTTAATTTACTTCTTAAGGTACATTGAGTTGGGAGGATTCAGTCTATCATTCTGTTTGACTTGCCCGTTTTGACAGGTTTAAAAAGGTTTGCAACAAGGTAGGGTGGGTTAGTTCGTCATGAAAACAATTCTTTTATTTTTATAAAATCATGCAAAAAAAAAGTGTAGAATTTTATAGATTTTGTTTAATTTTGATAGGGAAGTGGTGTGGTGTTTAGAACCTAATATTTTATTCAAAGAGATGATTAAGGAAGGTAAATATGTCTCTCTTACAAATTTTAAATATTTCTGTTTGCACAGGAGACAAAACATTTAGAGAAATTAGATAAAATAATATAATTAAAAATTATTAAGTGAACAACTAAAAAAGATAGTAGCTATATTAAGCACCTAAAACTATTTGCTTTGGTAATTGTTTTAGTTTTATAGGGAGGATTGCATTTTTTAGGACATATATTTAGAATAAGTCTTGAGCCTGTTTAAATAGCTTGATGTCAAGCGGGTTAAATATGAATTAAGATAACTCATTTTTCTTCCTCTAGTTTAGATGATAATTCTATTTTATTTTTTAAACATAAGATGAATGTTATCCATTTAGTGAATATCTCTTTTCAAAAAATAAAACCGTTTTATAGGTTCAATTCACTTAAAAAGTTTAGTTATAATAAAAAAAATTTTAAATAAACTTACAAGAGTTTAAGAGTTTTTTAAAATATTTAAAATCATACATGTCTAGTTATTTTTAAAAAAAATTAATAAATCAATTTAAAATCATTGAAAGTATTAATCAATTAATTTAAAATTGTTCTAATCTAATAAATAATGTCAAATCTAAGTAATTGATATACAATTTCATCAAATACTTAAAAGAAATTTTTTATTAATATATTAGATTATATATAAGTTATATGTCAAGTTATATTAACATATAATTTTATTATTACTTTCACGCATGTGAATCAATTAGCGTAAAATTGTTTCAACTTAATTAATAATATTGAGAGTTTAAATATTAAGTATGTAGTTACGTTAATTAGCATAATTACATTCAAGTTTAAATACTTAAATGAAAAATTTTGTCTTAAAATTTTAAAAATCTGCATATTAAAGAAATTTATTTAAAATTAAAAAAACATGATAATAAAATAAAAAGTGTCATTCTTTAAGAAAAAATTTGAAGATATCAAGTTTCCCTAGAATATATCATAATTTAATATATAAAAAATAAATTTAAAAATAATTGACTTTGTTTGAGAATATGAGATTTATAAAAAGAGGAAAGTTAAAATAAAATAAATTGGAAATATAAAAAAGATGAAATTGAAAGAGAAAAGCAAATTTTAAAAATACTTTTTTAACAATGAAATCATGTCTTGACAAAAAGTTCATAACCTTTAAAAAAATGCATAGCTTGATATAACAGTAGTGTCGAGTTTGAATTCCTACATTAAAATTTGATAGAGTCTTTCTAATTATAACAGTCTTTCTAATTATAATAGTCTAATATAATTTAATTCAAATTAGTTGAATCTCTAATGTGATTTAAATACTATGTTTTTTCAAAAAATATAGTATTACACAATCTCATTTTATAAAGTAAAAACTTAAATTTATTACATATGAACGAATAAATAACTAATTACGGTAAGTGCGGGCACCGTGGCATGATAAAGTATTGAATTTTTTTATCCTTAACTTAATTATATATTATTATTTGAAAACAATAGATGATCTTACCCTTTTGAGTAATTATTCCCAATTGATATTTTCTTGTACACCAACCAATTAACAGAGCAATGCATGTGGTCCGCGGTATATTGGTAAACTACGAGTTCCCCAATCCGAGGAGCCATCCATTCCTAAGATTCTTTGTTCCCACTCAAACTGAGTGGACCAGTGAGCTTGACCTTAATTGGTACCATACACCGCCACTTTACAGTACCAATGACTTTGTCTATGTTCTTGTTTTTTCCTAACATAATTATAAATGATAAATTTTTTATTTTAAGTAAGCTAAATTATAATCTTATTATTTTATTTTATGGTAAATTTCTAAATTTTTATTTTTTTTGTAAAATTATTTTTAGTTCTTAAATTCAAATCAATGTTGTATTTTTAAAATTTTTTAATTTTGAGATATAATTTTAAATTATTTTTTTATTTATTCAAAAGGTAAAACTTATATAAATTTATCTACAAAAAATTATGGAAGTTAATTAAGGTTAAATAAATAAATAAGATAAAATGTGTTTAGGTCAAATTAATATTTTATGTTTAAATCGATTAATATTAAATAATTGCAAATGTTTTTAGGTCAAAATGTTTTTAGGTCAAATTAAGGTTAAACCGATTAATATTAAATAATTGCAAATGTTTTTAGGTCAAATTAATATTTTATGTTTAAAATAAAATATATTACTTACTAATTAACTTAACAGGTGCAATTTAGCATAGTTTTTCTCCACGCAACCTATAAAATAACGTAGACGTTATTTTTTAATTATAATCTAAAGATTTCGTGCCGCTTTTTTTAGCTGGACTAAAGTTTAATTAGATAATTAAATTTTAAAAATTCATTAGAATTAAAACAAGTCTCAAAAATTCACAAATAATTATAAAATACTTACAAATTAATTATTAATAAAAAAATAACATCAACCATAAAATTGAAACTCAAGTATGTGTAAGAAATGAATTTGGAGGGCAAAGGGACGTTTGTTGGTTATAAAAAGATTCCACGGCTGTAAGGAATAAAGTGCGCATGGCCGTCCCGCATAATAATATATCAACACTAATCATGACTAAAGTCGGTCAAACATCGGCCTGACGTAGACAATCCCTTTTCTAAGTCATATTATATTCTCTTAATAAAGTTTTGGGTCTTACTAAAGGGTACTCATTAAAAAATTAATAGATTTTTTTTTTTATTAAAAATGATGTTAAAGTTATATCAGGAAATATTTTTTTATTTTTATTTTCTTAATCTATCTCCTAAAAATATTGGATAGCATTTTTTGTAAGTTTTAAAGATTTTTTAAAGATCAATAGTATTTTTTATTATTTAAAAAGAGTATAAAATATTGTTTAAAATAAAATTTTAATCCTGCAAATATATATAGTGGATATTTTATATATAATTATTTATTTATATAAATCAAAATTACTTTATTATATTCTTTCCATGGATCAAAACAATATAAAAATAATATTTAATTTGATTTAAATTTGTAAATGATAATATAATTATAACACTAATTTTTAAAGAAAATATAATTTATCAGAATTTAAAATAAGATAAGATTTAATTTAAATTTGGAGATACTAATAACTCCTAATGACAATAGTTAATACTATCTAATTTAATTATAATAATATAAAATACAATTTAATTTGAATTTAAATTTAAAATAACAACATATTTATAATAACAATAATTTAAATTTAAAATTTTAAAAAATATTTTCATTCTCGTAAGTTATGTTTGATCATCACTGCTTAATGAAAAATAAATAAATATGATATAGAAAATGAGTTATTTGAGAGAGTGGGGAGCGACCATCTCAGCCTCCAAAATAAGTATTCAAATTATATGAATATATTTAATTTTTTAATTTTTAATGTTATTTTCAATTGTGTGAACGTAATTATATTTTAAGTTATTATCTCAATCCATTAAGTTTTTTATTTTATCTTTGAAATATAATTAAAAATGTTTAGTCTTTCAAGAAAAAATAGTATATGCATACATTATCGTTCAATTAAAGATTTTTATATATAGTTATTTTATTGATTTTTATAATAATTAATTTAAAAATTATCTTTAAGATAAACTGTAATTAATTAATCATATAGATTTATTTTACATAATGCCTAAATTTTAAATTCTTCTTTTAGAAGGGTATAATATTGTTTTTTTTAATTATAGTCGACTGACTTTTTCTAGTTACGTGCATGTATCCGCATTCTTAAACAACTTTTCTTTTTATGTAAAACGTTTATATTTATTAAATTTATTTAATAAATTACTTAAATTTTTATTCTAATATTTATATTTTAAAATTTTGATTTTTCGTTTCTATAATTTAAAATTGATTTTAATATAGAAGTGTTTACAGTTTGGCTTAGTTTGATTTTAAAAAAATCATACTAAATATAAAAATAATAAACAGTTTGATTTAAACGTAATGTGAAATTCAAATTAAATCAAACCAGTTTTTTGCTGTTCAGTCTAGTTCAATTTTGTTTATTATTTTTATATTAAATTCAAAAATTACTTTTTATTTGATAACTGAAAAAATAAAGCATATTTTAATAATCAATTAAGTTATGACGAATCTTAGAAAATGACATTTAAATATCCGTAAGCAGTAAAACAAGGTCGTACAGGGTAATAATTGCATTACAGTTATCTTATAAAAAAATGCATTACATTATACCTTCACAGTTAAATAGTTATATCCACTCAATATCAAGAGAAAATAGGCTGGGTAATATTTTTTTAAAGAAATAATTTTATATTATTATTTAATAACAAATTATTGTATAAGTTAAATTTATTAATTTTAATATAATTATCCTAAAAATTATATCAACAATAATTTATAATTAAATACGTGTAAAGTTTATTTATACTATTTAATATGTGCAACGAGTTATTATTTAAAAATATCAATATTGTAGCACCCCATTTTTGTCTCCATGGATATAAAAGGATAAGAATCTCATACATCTTGTAGGGTCCCATTTTTTACCAGATACGCGGGAGGGATCGAAGATCTCGCACGTATCACGCCTTCTTCAACCCCAAATCTGTCGCCTGCCTATGAACAACCCAAGAAGTAAGGAAACCTAGTTATAGTGGAAAATAACAGTAAGTGAGCAAACGCACCACGAACTGATACGGTTAAGCCACCTGTAACATAAGGAAGGAATTGTAGGGATAGGGATGATACACGTGGCCAAATTTGATGCATATATAGCCTCATGCGTAGCCTATAAAAGGTCCAAGTACAAAGAGAAGGGAGTCGAAAAAATTGGACTGAAAAGTTGAAATTGAGAGAAAGGAGAGACTTCCTTGAGCACAAAGTTGTCATTGAGTCTTGAAGAGCATTTGAAGTACAACCTAGGTGGAACCACCGACGAAAGTAGAGGAGAGAGAATGACGTTAAAACTTTTGGATAGCAGGTTAGTCACCGAGATTCCATAGATAAATATTTCCCTAGGCCAGCATAGAATAGCTTAGCATGTCATAAACTGCGATTTACATCCCAACTTACTAAACTCTCTGAATACCAAGCACCAGTCATGTATACGCATTAGCCAATATGTAGTTGACACTCAACCAGACTGAGACTGGATCCAAGTAGCTAGGAGTTATGTTAGCTCCAAACTCGACATCACATACATCACAAATTACCAAGTTGACACTTCACCTGCCTAACTCCATCTTGGCCGCCTTCCCAAAACTGGTTGGCCGAGTTGGTCTCGGCCCCTTCCCAACACTTATCCTTAGACTCCCCAACATCTACCCTTGAGCTTTTCAGTCATAACCATCTCTAAACTGTCGTTCACGCCCATCCCTTTTCAATATCATTTAACCCCTAGACGCCTAATAGATAGTTCATTCCTCCACAACCTCACCTACCCCGCGGGTACTAATGGATAACCCGTCCCTTTCCCTTTTTTCAAGCACACGCTTAGCACTCCTTCCCATACTACCGGGCCGACTCTGTCTCGGCCAACTCCATCTTGGCAGACTCCGTCTAATCATCCAATCCAACTTTGTTAACACCCCAAGGGACAGTCCACCCCTTTCCACTGTCAATTAGCCCATGAACGCCTAAGGGATAATTCGCTCCTTTCACATGAACTTAATCACATGTCTAGAATTACATGAACTTTGATTCCTCTAACAAAAAAGAGGTACGTAGGAGTAAGAGACACACTCTTGTCAAGTTATCCACCCAAAAATCCCAAAAATACGTATGTGTATCCCTTGTATATATACTTCATTATTAGAAAGATATCAACTAAATGTAAGAGTCATTTTCATTCATGCATTTAGTTAGGGAAACTATCTTGTAATAGATGTGATAGGATACCTCGTGATCCCTGCGCGTAACCGACTTCCGAACCCAATTCTCTTATCCGAAGACCAGCCTTGTCCATCCAAGATTTCCTGACTTTTTCCATAAAAAATACCAGTGGCGACTCCAATAAAATTGAGTCGGTTTCGACATCCTATTGACCGAGCCAGTTTTTCAAAAAGGATTTGATTTCGAGATTTATTTCAATATACGACCCTTTGGTCGCGACAGATATTGCAAGTGATATTCTAAAATAAATTATTTTATAAGAAATTTTGCTTCAACAATCAAGGTTGAGTTTTGATCGAATAAAAATGTGAATTAGAGTTTTAACGGTGAGAACATTTTAATGAATAATCTACCCCAGCTCATAAACAAAGATATATTTGTGACATTGCAGTGTGTCCTTCGGACAGATCACATATGATTGTTTCACTTGAAGTTGTCAAGGAATTAAAAAGATTTTTAGATTAAACAGAAGGATCCCATCGTTGTACATTCATGGTGTGGTGCGCATGTAGACCAAACTATTCTTTATTAGTATTAGTATTGCTTTATCATAGCTCGTCAATTCTCGTACATGTCGATCTGTCTAAGAAAAAAATTAAATCTTTAGGACTTTGTCATACCCTCAGAGCCATCAAATATTTAAGCATCCTATTATGTATGATCCACACACAAAAAAGACAAAAGCAAAACCATAACACACGAGAATTTAACATGCGGAGCCATCAAATATCTAAGCGTCCTAATATGGTGGGCTCAAAATCCCACACACAGAAGCAAAACCATCAAAACACACAAAAATTTTACATATGGTTATAAAAATTATAATACTTTAAGAGTATTTTATGAGTTATATTTTAACAACATTATTTATAAAAAAATTTTAAAAAATTATTTTTAAGATTTTATTTTATTTTATTTCATCTTTTAATTTTTTTTTCATATCTTTATTTTTAAATCAAATTTTAATATTTTTATAAAAATTATTAATAATTAAAAATAATATTATATCATTAAATGTTAAAATAAGTAATTTGATCCTTATATTTAAGATCTAAAATTTGATTTTTAACTTTAATATAAAGTCATAATTATTAGTATAATTTTTAATATATTTATTCTAAAAGTCAACATCATGAATAATATTATAAAATTATTTTACATTAGTTTATTTAAAATATTTATTTAATATTAATTTTAAATATAATATAATTTTTATATTTAAAATATTTAATATTATAAATTTTAGTTATATAAAATAAATATTTATTTATTCTAACAATTATTAAAATACTATATGTGTTTATAAATAAATAATAACTACTGACGATATATTAAAAAAATATGACAAAAAGTTGTAAAAATAATTACACTTTGCTAAAAATTGCACTCGATGATACATTTAGGCTAGTTTCACGAAACTTCCTTCAAAGTTGTGTTAAAGTAAAAATGTAAAATAAAATTTTAATTAAAATAAGGTAAAATTTATATGATAATATTTTTAATTTGAAAAAGAAATTAGAAAAAAAGCAGAGCAGAAAGAGAAAGAGTGGGAATTGGGAGAGAGAAAAAGCAAGCGAAAGCAACCGCAAGAAAAAAGAAGAGAAGCTAGTTTTTTTTTTTTTTTTTCTAAAAACTCTTTCACTTTTAAAAATTATTTATTTCTTTTTTATAAAAATTAATCTGCTTAATTTTTTAAGAGATTTTTATAAAATGCTTTCCATTTAGCTTCTCCTTTAAAAAGAAGAGAAATTAAAAAAATGATTCAAATATTATTATAAATGAGATAAGAAAATTGTTACAATAACACGTTTCTAACATACGAATTTTAAATTTTTTTATTATTAGTTAACATTTATTTTAATTAATAATAATAAAATTTTAAAATAATCAAACATTACTATAAATAAGATAAGGGGATTAATAGTAATATGGCTTTAATATGCATTATTTTAAAATTTTTATTATTAGATAAATTATTAAAATTATAAAATTATAAAAAATTATTAATTTTAACTAATAAAAAATATAAAAAGTATATTGCTATTATATCTTTTTCATAAAATAAAAAATATACTTAGTCTATGTAAATATATTTAAATTTCGTTTTAATCATTCAAAATAATTTTATTAATTTTGATATTTAAATTTTAAATTCTTTTATATGATTATTATGACGATTTATAAATAACGTGACTTAATTTAGATATTTGATATCATACGTCACTTTAAATACTCGTTTAAGAGATTGTTTTAAAAAATTAAAAAGCAAACAAAATTAACGAAATCATTTTTTTTTTTGTGTGTGATCTAAAGTCAAAGTTAATTATATTTTGGAAGAAGAATATGTTTAAGTCTTTAAAACATCTATAATGTTACTGTTATCTCCCTTTTTAATCCTTAAATAGTCACAAACTAGATCCTTACCATGAAGATACGATAGAATTCAGTACGAAATTTCGTCTGCATTACTGCATATGGAAAAAAATTTGGAAGCTGTGACGAGGATTGATGTTGACAACAATTCAACAAATTCATCTTGAATCAAATGGGATGCACCAAATGATGGCTTTGTCCAATTACTAGTTACACCACGCGCAGCACTAGTTGACTTTGCTCCACTTAGCAGTAAAATCAACACACAGCACAACTGTCTCAAAATATTTTCTAAATGAATTTTTAATTATTTAAATTGTAATATTGTTTTTTGTATTTTTTTAGTCGTGAGAATCAAAGACAAAGGCAATACTAGAAAATATTTTTTTAATCTGAAACTATTTATTAAATAAAGTTATTGTTATTTTATTTTAATGTTGAAACAATTAATTTTTTTTATCAATAGGATATATATCTCTGCTTGCCAGTGGCCACCTAAATTTTCTGCAAAATTCTTTTATTAATTTTTGGATTTGGTGTTATTAAAAAGTGTCTTGAAGTATTGATTAAGAATTTAATATGAAAGTTACTTCATTTATTTTAAAATATTTATCATTTAATATAATTGCATCCGCTATGTATAAAAATTCATATACTAACTAGAAAAACATTCGCATAGTTAATTACATTTATTCCTATTGATATAAATATTGTTTAATAAAAATCAAACCATTATTGTAAATATTATGAGTTTATAGATGCCAACAATACGATTCATGGATAATATATAATTGTCTCTTATACTAACAAAATGATATATTATTTGTTGTAGATTTTATCTAACAAAAACAAAAATATTAGTATAAAATTGTCCATTTATTCTTCCAATATCATCTATGGTGCCTGTGCAAAAAAAAATGATATTTAACATCTGTCATAACCACAACCACAACACAAAAATATCAGTGTAATCTTAATTGAGACTAAATTCATACAACGCTTTGAATCTTATTTTTTTATTTTTTGTTGTATATAAAATAATCTTAACACAAGTAAGCTAGCTTGCTACTTTTGATATTGTGAACACATATAAATAGTGTTTGGTTTAGCGTTTGTCATGCCAATGAAGTCCAAATCTTATGCAACTTACAAGCCTTTCTCTCATTTTCTCACTTAGTTTCACTCTCTTTGAACAGTCGATGCTGCCACCATTGTTGGATGCCACCACCATTGCAGGTGAACTTCCATGCACAGCACTAAAATTAGCGTTGTTCTTTTCTTTTTAAATTGGCATAACTTCCATTTTAATGAGTTCATCATTATAATTGTTGTTAAAGTATAGCTTTGTCAAAAATAGCATCAGCTACAAGACTAATGCTTGACTAACATTTGTGGTATTCACATAATTTTGTGATCTCTGACAATAAATATTTTAACAGTATATTATAACATATAATTTTATTGATATAAAATATCGATATAAGCATATTGCATTATTAGTATGCATGATTCATCTTACCATTAACATAAACCCATAACATTTAACCTAACAGTCTATTTTTTGTTAAAATTTTATAATGAAAAAAGTTAAAATGATTGATGATTATTATTTGATTTTTTTTCTCGTCATTCACTACAAAATAATGTTGCAACATAACATAATATATATATATATATATATATATATATATATATATATATATATATATATATATATATATATATGACTTTTAGCAACATTTAAAAAATATTATAAAAATATAAAAAATATTATTTATTAGTTTTTGTTAATATTTTAATAAATATTAGATGAGTCATGTTATAAAATATCATTAATAACATTTTTATTTAATAAATATTATAAAAATAAAAAATACTAATAATAATTTTACAATAAATATTACTAAAAATAATATACGTAAAGCTATCATAAAAATAAAATGTCAAGCGTAGATATTGCTGTTGAGTATAGTCTTGATAAACTACTAGCAACATTGTGTAGATTTACAGTAATAATATTATATTAATATTATTGTACCGTACCAATACAATATATTAGTATTTTTTATTTATATAAACTATAAATATTTTCTATAAAAAATAATCTTACTTGAGATCAATAAAATTTATAAAAAGAATTCATTTAACTTAATATAGACCTCTTATTCAAAATCAATAAATATCACAAGATAAAACAATATTGTGGTAGTCAATTTATACATTTGTGATAATAGATTATATTAGTATTTTATAACCCAATTAAATTGATTATTATTTTAGATTTTAGATTTTTTGTCAAATTATTTTTTAATTTAAATATTAAGAATAAATTAATTACATATCTTTCAAAATTTATCAATATCTTCATTTATTTGTAGTAATTTTACACTAAGTGAATCGAGACATTAATGAAATAGTTAAGAGCATAATAATAAAATTCAAAGATCTAACCATACATACATCTCCCTTATACATTATTTCTTGAAGTACTTTAAATCAGCTCTTACCCTACCTTTAGATCAATATTTAGTTTACTTATCGTGACTCATGCATAATACATATAGAGAGAAGGGAAAGAATTCACTTTAAGAACAATTCTAAAAAAATTACTTCTCATTTATATTTTTAAATTTTTTTATCTAACAAATAAGATGTATTATATGTTAAATTTGTTAGAAAATAAAAAAATAAAATATGAAAATGAGAAGTAACTCTCTTATAATATATATATATATATATATATATATATATATAATTTTATTTTGTTATAACGTATTAATATTCATCAATTTTTATATTTACTTGTGAAGAAGTAGATCAACACTTCCTTATTTACTTGTTCTTTTCTCCCATTCATTCAACCCCTTGTTGTCCATTTCGTCCTTGTTGTACCCCAAATCGGTCCGGCCCAATCTCTCAGAATGGGCCAGACCTCCAACCTCAGAGTCAACCCCGAGCCAATCCTGGCCCGCCTAAAGGTCACCCGGATTCAGTCAAACCAAGATGGGAAAACATTAGACGAGACCGAGTCAATCTTACCCACGACCCCGATCCACAGCCGAGTCGCCTAGGATTTTAGGCGAATCTTAACCGAGACCGAGTCAATCTCACTCACGACCCCGATCCACAACCGAGTCGCCCAGGATCTTAGGTAAATCTTAACCACCCCCCCACACGCGGAGCCGCCTCTGTTTCTAGCCCAACAACAATTACCATGCGAAGCCCAAGGGGCACCACCCAACCACTACTCAACCTTATATAAACCCCTGCTACGAAGTGATAAGGGACAGAAAAAAGAGGAGAAGGAGAAGAGACGAGAGAAGCAAACGGAAAGCTGACGATTGCTAAGAAAGGAAGGAAACGTTCCGAGTCCAGACTGAAGGGCAAGTAAAGGTGCTGGTCTATAAGCAAGAGGCGTCTACTCGCTCCAGGATCCAGGTTGGTTGGTCCCATTTTCTTTTCATAATTAGCATAGTGTTGTTCGTATTGTCGAGCACGATCCCTCCCCGAATCCCCTCTTAGCCTAGTAGTCCTCAGCCGGAGAGAAACCGAGACCTCACCCAAGGCCGAGTCTGTCTCGGCCGAAGAGAACCATCCACCCCATACTTTCACCTCTTGACCGAGCATGACTCGGCCAAAAAAATAAGACCATAGTCAGCCTAACTTCCCACCCGCCTAAACACCAGAACTACGTAGACTTTGAACCCTCTAAAGCCGAGGTATGTAGGCCTAGGGGGCACACCTCTATCAAGTCGAATCTCAAAATCCCCAAATCCAAGGAAAGCTCCAAAAAAAAGGGCCAGAATATCCTACCTGAATCCCCCCCTCTATCCAGAACCCAGGCTGAGAAACCCAACCTTAAACCTAAGCACGGTCCCCTGCCCCACAGAGCTGACCAGAGGGTAACTATCGAGTGATAGGCATGTTAGAAGACCCTAGCATGTAACCAACTCCCGAACCCATATCCCTGACGTCAGACCAGCCTTTCCCTAGGTTTCCCTATATTCCTAAAAAATGTAGGTGGCGACTCCAGATGGCCGAAAGCAATTCGGTCATGAGTGGGGACGAGGTAAACTCGACCCCGCAGTAGGTGCGTCAGTCATGCGTCACGATTTTTAGGTTGTGACAGATGACGACTCCACTGGGGACTATATTCCATCGAGAGTTGAGCCTTGTTAGGTTAGCCGCATTTGATGGGGATGGTGCTTACGATACTAGGTGTTGCGTGTTTTCAGCTTCACTCGTCTTTCGTATGTTTTGTGTAAAATCAGAAGGTAGACGACAATATCTTGCTATTATACTGTGGGGATCATACGAGGGCACCCCTTTAAGAGGGCTGTCATGATGAGTGTATATATATCCACGAGCGCAGTCCTATTCCCGGACCTAAGAGTTAAGGAGTGCGGAGCGTGTAGCGGTACCCATACTGGAGATTTCTCTGTACTGGTGACCGTGATAGTTCCACTTGGGGCTGATGACCTGAGGGAGCCAGCACACTCTGGGAAACTGATCCTGTTTGTGTTGGAAACTTCAGGGAGTCCATAGACCCAGGAGCCTAATGGTGAGGAAGTCTAGATATCCAATGGTGAGAACAAACGAACCCTAGTCCAAGTCAACCAACTAAACCTCAATCCGAGTCATAAACCCTAGTCCGAGTCAGCCAACTAAACCTTAGTCCGAGTCGTAAACCTTAGTCCAAGTCAACCAACAAAACCCTAGCTCGAGTCATAAACCCTAGTCGAAGTCAGCCAACTAAACCTTAGTCGGAGTCGTAAACCGTAGTCCAAGTCAGCCAACTAAACCCTAGTCCGAGTCATAAACCATAGTCCAAGTCAGCCAACTAAACCCTAGTCCGAGTCATAAACCATAGTCCAAGTCAGCCAACTAAACCTTGGTCCGAGTCATAAACCCTAGTCCAAGTCAGCCAACTAAACCTCGGTCCGAGTCATAAACCTTAGTCCAAGTCAGCCAACTAAACCCTAGTCCGAATCATAAACCATAGTCCAAGTCAGCCAACTAAACCTTAGTCCGAGTCATAAACCCTAGTCCAAGTCAGCCAACTAAACCTCAGTCCGAGTCATAAACCCTAGTCCAAGTCAGCCAACTAAACCTTAGTCCGAGTCGTAAACCTTAGTCCAAGCCAACCAACTAAACCCTAGTCCGAGTCATAAACCCTAGCCCAAGTCAGCCAACTAAACCTTAGTCCGAGTCGTAAACCGTTCCAAGTCAACCTAGTTCGAGTCATAAACCCTAGTCCAAGTCAGCCAACTAAACCTTAGTCCGAGTTGTAAACCTTAGTCCAAGCCAACCAACTAAACCCTAGTCCGAGTCGTAAACAGCCCGACTAAACCTTAACCCGAGCCATAAACCTTAGTCCAAGCCAACCAACTAAACCCTAGTCCGAGTCGTAAACAACCCGTCTAAACCTTAACCCGAGCCATAAACCTTAGCCAGCCAACCAAACCCTAGTCCGAGTCGTAGACCTTAGTCCAAGACAGCCAACTGAACCCTAGCCTGAGTCATAAACCTTAGTCCGAGTCACGAACCTTAGTTCGAATCAGCCGTTCGAGTCACAAAACTTAGTCCAGGACAGACAACTAAACCCTAGCCGAGTCGTAAACCTTAAGCCAATTAAACCATAGTCCGAGTCATAGCCCAAGTCTGCCCACTAAGCCCTAGCCCAAACCGTAAACGTTATCCCCAAAACCTAAGTCGGCCAATTAAAATCTAGTCCAACTGACCCTGGTCCAAGTCGGCCACTCCCAAATCAAGGCCGAGCCTGCCCAAATTAGCCCCAACCCGAATCAGTCCAATCCATCCTCAACCCGAAACCGTCTAGCCTTTACTTGGTATTGCATGGTAACTTAAACTAATTACGGGACTTTCAGAAAATGATAACCAGACACATCCTCAACACCAGAATAGGATATCCCGTCCAAGTCAGGACTCCAGAATTGCACACTCTCCGCAACATCAGCAGTCATTTAAAAGGGTAGTGGCGCAGGAGCTTCGAGAAGATGCATGGCAACCTCCTGCAAATCTTGGAGATTGAGACCCAATTCGAGGCCCTTGAAGCCCTGATCCAGTATTATGACGCGCCAGCAAGATGCTTTACTTTCAGCGACTTCCAAATGGCCCCTACGATGGAGGAATACGAACGCCTGCTCGGCCTGCCCTTGGTAGACGGGACACTATACTTCCACCAAGATCAGACGCCTTCTTGGGGCACCATAGCTCGGCTATTAAAGACTTCGGAGGAGGACATAATCCGAGTTAAGAAAAAACGCAATGGTACAGAAGGCCTCCCCAGAGCTTACCTGGAACAGAGACTCGATCATTTTCGACTAAGAGAAAACTGACCCGCCTTCATAGACACCCTCGGGCTACTGATATACGGGATCCTATTGTTCCCCCAGTTAGAAGATTATGTGGACCGCACAGCCATGGAGGTATTTCTAGCCAGGAAAAACAAAGGAGAAAACCCCACCATGGCGGTTCTGGCAGACACATATTATTCCCTCCACCAGTGTGGTGAACGAAGGCGGGGGATCCTAAGATGCTACACTCCCCTTCTATATCTCTGGTTAACCTCCCACCTCTTTCAATGCAAACACCGTACCACCTGTCCTATAGAGGATTTTAAATGGAGCTGGGTTCCCCCCATGACTAACAAGGAATGGGCTCGTAAGCTCGATGAGGCGTCTGAGAGGATCCGTCCGCTGGTACCCACCATGGAATGAAAGAGAACACGTCATCGTCAAATGCGAAGGATATCCAAACGTACCTTTGCTAGGAACACAGGGGGCAATCAACTACAATCCAGAATTGGCGGTTCGACAAGCCGGGTATCCAATAATCGTCCCGCCGTCGGAGAAGGCTTTGACCCCTTTCGCATTGCTGGGACCCGAGGCATGGGAAGGGATCCATCACCGAAAGATACGGTGTGCCTGGATTAACCCGACCAGAAAAGGGACTTCAAAGAAGCTCCGGAGCTGCGGGGCTTCATCAGAATACAGCCAATGGGTGGAAAAATAGGTCAAGGACCTCAAACTTCCATGGGACAAGGTTCAGCCTCAGGACCCAGATACTCAGCCGTACGAAGTACAGGAAACTCTCGAGGTCGAAAGGTTCAAAAGATCCCTGGACGAGACAAAGGCCGAAAGGGCATACTGGAAACGGAAACTCGAGGAAGCACTAGATGAGGTTTACCACGAAAAACACGTGAATGATGAGATTATTAAGAAGGCCAGGGCAGAGCACGAGGCCCGGGTAAGAATCAGCAGTTGCCTTAGGGCTGCCGACCAGGAAATGTGCGCAAGGAGGGCCGAGCGCAACCAAGTAACCAAAGACAAGGAACAACTCGAAAGGGCTCTTTGGGAAGGTCAAAGAAGGGAGGCCGAACAACAAGAGCAGCTCTATCAACTACAAGGGAAGCTGCGCCTCCTAGAAGAAGAACTCACAAGGGCTAATCTTTCCAAGGAACTCCTAAAGGAGCAAGAGCGTAAAGCCCTACTAGAAGTGGTCAGGGCTCGCACAAAGGCTGAGGAAGACGAGGCCCAACTTAAGGAAACCATCCAAGAACTCAAACAGGCAGCCGAAGGGTGGAAACGACGATGCCAGGACATAGTTGACAGCGCCGAAGAACAAGTAAATGCGGCCACAATCGAAACCTCGTTCTGGAAAGACAGATTCCTCAAGTTAGCAAGTCTGGCCAACCAAGCGCTAAAGGACATACCCCAGGGCCTCCGAGCAGCAGAGGGCATGGTTGACTTCATAAAATTACCTAGAGAAATAACAGGCTTTTTAAGTCTTTGTAGGGAGTTTTATGACCAATTAAGGGCCCGGGTTCCCCCGCCCTGATTAGATTAGGCCGTGTACTGTTTTTGAATTATTTGTGTGTTTGGTGACCCGTTTTTGAAATACGCCCGTAATTAGATATGTTTTGCATGCATACCCTGTTCCTCTCATCCGTTTCGGCTAATTTTTTTTCCTTTCGTCTAAACCAGGCCAACCACGATACACACATCCAGCCACCAATATTATATTCGAGCCCCGCACCGTCACATGGAGCAGGCAATAGACAAGCTGGAGCAGCAAATCATCCAAACCAGGGTAGAGGTCGGCCAAATGAGGGAAAACATGGGCGAAATAAAAGAACAGCTGAATAGAGTATTCGAGCTTCTCACTCGAAGCGCGCCCCCACCCCCTCTTGCGGACACAACCGGAACCGCCTCTAACGCCGCCACTCAGGGAACCCCAACGTACCCCCCAGGCTTCACCCCACAATACGGAATGCCTTTGGGGTGGAACGCACCCGCTGAAGCCCCGACACTGGAAGAACCTAAAATAGGGTGACCTTTGCCCCCGGCCACGGCAAGCCTCCCCCACTTCCCTTATTCCTCGGCCCAGGTAGGGATCACCCTTAGGCACTCGTGAGGTCACTTTGATCCGCTGACGAAAAGATTAGTTCCCTCGAGCAACGGGTTCGGCTCATTGAAGGGTCTTTGAAGGCCACGACCTAGACTGCAGACCTCTGCCTAATGTCCGACGTGGCCCTCCCGGCAGACTTTCAAGACCCCCAAATTCGAAAAAATACAAAGGTAGCTCTTGCCCCCGAGTACACTAGCTATGTTCTTAGGAAAATGGCAGCCTATGTCCACCACGACAAGATCTTGGTGCATTGCTTCCAAGATAGCCTTACAGGCCCCGCCCTGAACTGGTATGTCAACTTGGAGAAAGGGAAAGTGAAAACTTGGAGAGATCTCGCAGAGGCATTCGTCCGTTAGTACAGATACAATGAGGATATGGCGCAAGATCGGTCCCATCTCCAAAATTTGTCTAAGGCTGATTCTGAAGGGTTCAAGGACTATTCCCAACGGTGGCGTGAGCTGGCAGCGCAAGTTAAACCTCCCCTAACCGAGAAGGAAATGGTCTCCCTGTTCATCGAAACATTGCCAGCCCCCTTCTACGTCAAAGCTGTGGGAAGCGTGGCTTCTAATTTCGCGGACTTGGTAATCGTAGGGGAGAGAATCGAAGTCGGCATCAAACGCAGGAGATTCACCAACAATTTTGCCAATCCCGCGAGAAAACTCCTACTCGAAAGAAGGAAAGGGGAGGCCAATGCCATGACCATCGGAAACCCGAACACTTCCCCAATCACCCTCAGCCCCTTAGGGATAATCGTCTCCCCCAACTCCCCGAGTCCAAGCAGAGTCGAAACTACAAGCCCGACCAATGCCCAGGATCCTAGGACAACCCGGCTTAGGAGAGTCTTCACCCCCATACCGATGTCATACACGGGCCTCTTCCATCAGCTCCTGCAAAAACAGATGATTACGACGACGCCATTACGACCTCTGGAGCCCCCGTATCCTCGGAATTACAACCCGAACGCCAAATGCGAATACCATGAAGGGGCCCGGGCCACACCACGGAGAACTGCTGGGCACTGAAACACAAAATACAGGATCTCCCTGGAAGGGGGATGGCTCAAGTTGGAGGCAAAGAAGCCCAATGTGAGCACCAACCCCCTCCCACCTCACGAGGGAGCATCAGTCAATGCCCTGGATCACGAATCCACCAGGTAGGACACTGGGGGGCAGACCATCCCCCAGATCGCGGTAATAGAGCAGGACGAGACCCCACAAAGGGAGCCAATTACCATTTACTACGATCCGGTGCAAATGACGAGCCCTTCCCTCACCATCAGTGTCGTAGCCCAGCCAGCTTATCATGACAACCATGCCGTACCATGGCTGTACGAGCCAGCACCACCGGAGATAGCCAAAGAAGAAGAGCACGCGAAAGAAGTCATCAACATAGCTGAGGAGGGAGGCCTCACTAGAAGTGGACGCATCTATACACCCGAGGCTCTCCGGGGCCAGAAAGCTCAAACTTCTAACAAAAGGCCCGTCACCCAAACAGTGTTGAATGCCGAAATACCCATTCGAACACCAGGAAAAGAGGATGAGGATTTCCTGAAGATCATAAGGCACAGTGAGCACCAGTTCCTCGACCAAATGAACAAAACCCCGGCACGAATCTCGCTCTTATCCCTGTTACTCCACTCCGAGGCCCACCGGAACCTCCTCTTGAAAGTTTTACAGGAAGCTCATGTGGCCCATGACATAACCACGGAAAGATTTGGCACCTTGGTTAACAACATCACCAAACCAAAGGTCATCGACCTTCTCCGATGAAGAGATACCCAAGGAAGGAAAGGGCCACAACCAGCCGCCCACATCTCGGTAAAATGTGGTGGTTATATGATTGCTAGGTCCTTATCGACAACGGATCATCTCTCGAACGTCCTCCCCAAGGCAACACTAGATAAGCTCACCCCCATGGACACGCAGCTAAGGGCTAGCTCCATAGTGGTGCGGGCATTTGATGGGTCAAAGCGAGAAGTCATGGGAGAAATCTCTACCCATCCTCATCGGGCCGTCTTATTCAACATTGACTTCCGTGTCATGGACATCCGACCAGCCTACAGCTGCCTCTTGGACGACCACGGATACATGCCGCAGGCCGTATTCATCATCTCTCTTCACCAGCAGGTGAAGTTCATCAGCGACCACCGCATAATCAGCGTCACGGGAGAAAAAGAGCTAGTGATCACCACTCCCGCCCCCGAGGAATACATCGAGGGGGACGAAGAAGCACTTGAGACCTCCTTTCAATCACTAGAGATCGATAACGGACAAAAACCCGAGGGCGTCACATTTCCTCAAGCAAACACAGCCTACTGATTATGATCAAGGGAGGATATCAGTAGGGAAAAGGACTAGGCCCCCATTCGACAAAAGCACACCAGCCCCGATCCAGGTGTCCGAAAACCCAGGACGATTTGGAATCGGTTACCAGGCAAGTAACCTCCAAGGGGGCGCTCAGGGGCCCTCATTTGTACGAGGAAGCGTGTCGGCAATTAGGGAGGGGCTTGAAGACCGGGAGCCATGGGTATACGCCACGCAGGAGGAACTCACCAACTGGACCATTGAAAGATTACTAGACCTAGACCTTTTGGAAATGTAATTTGTTTTTGATGGCTTGTTTTCATTTCTTCCTTTCATTCATTTTTGTAAAAAAAAAAACACCTAGACAATTCCATTACCAACGAAGTTTTAGCATGTCTTTCTTTCTTTTTGCCTTTTCCCTTTCTTACGTCACACTAAAATAAATCTCCTCTAAAAACAAAAACAGTCCGATAAGCGGCCCGCCCCTAGGGAATGAAGAACTCGACCATCCTGACACGCCAAGCGAAAGCATCGACACCGAAGCTGAAGCCCTGGTAGACATAGAACGGGATATGAGTAGAGAAAAACCAAGATTCGAGGCCCCAATAGGGGACCTCGAAAGTGTGAGCCTGCAAAAAGAAATAGGTGGGAGGGAGGTTCGCATAAGCAAACAAAATACCCTCGGCATCGCGGGTTAGGCTCCTTGAACTTCTGGAAGAGTACGCAGACATCTTCGCCTGGTCATACCAAGACATGCCCGATTTTGACCGGCAGATTGTCGAGCATCGGTTGCCCTTACTTCCAGGGGCCACCCCAATCAGGCAACAACTACGGAGAATGAAACCAGAGGTGGCCCTCAAGATCAAAGATGAGGTAGAAAAATAAAGGAACACAGGGGTTCCTCGCAAAGGGCCCACTACCCCAAATGGGTAGCTAATATAGTGCCAGTTCCCAAGAAAGACGGGAAGGTACGAATGTGCGTGGATTACAGGGATTTAAATAGGGCCAGTCCCAAAGATAACTTCCCACTACCCCACATTGACATACTCGTGGACAACACCGCTCAACACTTATTCTTTTCATTCATGGACGGATTCTCAGGCTATAACCAAATCATGATGCTCCCAGAAGACCAGGAGAAGACAACATTCATTACATTATGGGGGACTTTCTGTTACAAGGTAATGCCGTTCGGGCTTAAAAACGCAGGTGCAACATACCAGCGAGCCATGGTAGCCTTGTTTCACGACATGATGCACAGAGAAATTGAAGTCTACGTGGACGACATGATCGCAAAATCAAAAACAATAGAGCAGCACATAAAGGACTTACGAAAGCTCTTCACCAGGCTCCGCAAGTATAAGTTACGGCTAAACCCGGCCAAATGTACCTTCGGAGTAAAAACAGGCAAGTTGCTCGGTTTTGTGGTCAACGAAAACGGTATCGAGGTAGACCCGGACAAGGTCAAGGCTATCAGGGAAATGCCGGTCCCTAGAACAGAGGCAGAAGTCAAGGGATTCCTGGGACGAATCAACTTCATATCTCGTTTCATCTCCCAGCTAACAGCCACTTGTGGCCCCATTTTCAAGTTCCTGCGAAAGAAGCAAAGGAAGGAATGGGATTCGGAATGCCAAGAGGCCTTCGACAAGATCAAGCGGTACCTAGAAAATGCCCCGGTACTCGTACCAGCCGCGCCAGGGCGACCACTAATCATGGGAGGTATGCTGGGACAGCGGGATTCTGCTGGGAAAAAGGAACAGGCCATCTACTACCTCAGCAAAAAGTTTACGGAATGTGAGGCGAGATATTCAGCACTCGAACGGACTTGTTGCGCCCTCGTCTGGGCCGCCAAAAGGCTCAGACCATACATGCTGGCCCACACAACCTGGCTAGTAGCCAGGAATGACCCGGTCAAATACATCTTCGAGAAGCCCGCCCTCACCGGACGAATCGCACGCTGGCAAATGGCCTTATCCGAGTACGATATCCTCTATGTGAACCAAACGGCCGTCAAAGGAAGCGCCCTGGCTGAACAGCTTGCCTACCATCCCCTGGCAGACTCGTAGCCATTGAGCTATGAATTCCCAGATGAACATCTCATGGTCGCCATGGTAGACAAGGACCAACGCAGCGACGAATGGACAATGTGGTTTGACGGGGCCTCCAATGTCGTAGGAAACGGGATCGGGGTCATCCTAATCTCGCCAGATAATCAGTGTCTCCCTTTTGCTGCCAAGCTAGGTTTTGACTGTACCAATAACATGGCCGAGTACGAGGCATGCACCATGGGGCTCCTGATGGCTCTAGAGCACCAAGTAAAAAGACTCAGAGTCTTCGGAGACTCAGCCTTGGTCATTTACCAGCTCCGTGGAGAATGGGAGGCAAGAGACGCCAAGCTAATCCCATACCATGACCATGCAAAGGAGATCATGTCGGCATTCGACATGATCACTTTTAATCACGTCCACCGCGAAGAAAATCAAACGGCCGATGCGCTTGCCACTCTATCTGCCATGGTATAGGTAAATGAGGGACAAGAAATGGTGATCCAAGTTTGGCAGCAGCCACAAACTGCGTATTGCCAATGCCTTTCCCGTGAGACGGTAATATCAAGTACAGAACCATGGTACTTCGACATAAAAAGATACCTCGAAACAGGCAAGTACCCAGATGATGCCCCCGAAAACAACAAGCGAACTCTACGGCGCCTAGCTTCTGGTTTCCTACTAAGTGGAACCACGCTCTACAAAAGAAACTCCGATATGACACTTCTCCGCTGTGTAGACGAGCAAGAAGCTAAGCAAGTCATAGAGGAGGTGCACGAGGGAATTTTCGGCACCCACGTGAACGGACATGCCCTGGCTTGCAAGATCCTTCGGGCAGGATACTACTGGACCCAGATGGAGTCAGATTGTTACCAGTATGTTCGAAAATGCGCAAAGTGCCAAATCTATGCCAATCACCTCAACATTGCTCCTTCCACACTACACAACCTCAATGCACCCTGGCCCTTCTCTATGTGGGGCATCGATGTAATTGGCCCTATTGAGCCAAAGGCGTCCAACGGGCACAGATTCATTTTGGTGGCTATTGACTACTTCACCAAGTGGGTAGAAGCAGCCTCCTACTCCTCCGTTACACGTAGTACGGTGGTACGGTTTATCAAAAGAGACATTATATGCCGATATGGCCTCCCCGCTCACATCATCACAAACAACGACACTAATCTGAACAACAAAATGATGTCCGAACTTTGTGAGCAATTTCGTATCACCCACCACAACTCCACACCCTACCGTCCCAAGATGAACGGAGCAGTGGAAGCGGCTAATAAAAACCTGAAAAAAATAATACAGAAGATGGTAGTCACCTACAAAGACTGGCACGAGATGTTACCATACGCACTACATGGATATCGTACTTCCGTGAGAACATCCACCGGAGCAACCCCGTACTCACTCGTGTACGGCATAGAAGCAGTCCTGCCAATAGAGGTAGAAATACCCTCCCTGAGGGTACTGGCTGAAGCCAAGCTAGACGAAGCCGAATGGGTCCAACAACGCTTCGACCAGTTAAACCTCATCGAGGAAAAGCGACTCACTGCCTTGTGCCATGGCCAGTTATACCAGAAACGGGTAAAGAGAGCATTCGACAAGAAGGTGAAACCCCGCATTTTCCAGAAGGGGGACATGGTGCTAAAAAAGGTCCTGTCCAGCTTCAAAGACCCGAGAGGTAAATGGGCGCCTAACTATGAGGGACCATACGTGGTGAAGCAGGCCTTCTCTGGAGGATCATTGATCTTAACCAGCGCCGAAGGCCAAGACCTGAGCTACCCTGTCAATGCAGATGCGGTTAGAATGTTCTACCCCTGAAATGCCCCACAGTGCACGGTAAAAGGTGAAGACTCTCGCTTGGACGATGGAAGATCGAGGAAAGCACGCTCAAAGTCCAAGTAGTTTTTCATTCCCAAATAAGTTAGTAGAGATTATTGTTAAAATAGTTTGTAACCTTTCAACGAAGTAATAAAAAATCTCTCCTTCCTTCCTTTCCCGTTTCTTCGTTTGAGTCTTTCAATATTTCGACGCATGCTAAAACTATCATAAACAAGGTACATTTCCAAATACGTCACGAACCTGCAATCCCCTAAGTCCAGAAGGACTCACGCCTCAGCTTAACCTATACCCCATGACGCTTCTAAAAAAAAAAGAACCCACAGGACCGAGTCCACCCCAACGCCGGGTCCACCCCGAATCCTAGGATACCGAGAAGCACCTGGGGCCGATTTCCAAACGGCCGACTCATTCACACCCCGCATCCCGACCCGAGTAGGCTAGACGACCGAAACGGATGATCCAAGACCTTAACTCACCTACAGCTCAAGTAACTACCCCTAACCTTTTCGAACCGTCATACCCAAGCCGAAGTCGTTCTCATGCGGTTCAAGCCGAATATAAGACGGAGCCGACTGGATATTCACCCTCGCCACGCTTAACCATTGCATCTCCAAAACCAAGCACCAATCTCACTAGGAACCGAGTCTGAACTAAAACCATTACTACCCTTAGTATTAGGTCCATTGAACATCATCTCAATCTGACTAACACCATTAAATAATAATCAACGGAAAACCCAAAAATAAAAAAAAACACAAAGAAAATGCCAAAATCATTTCATTAATAAATAAATGTATTACAAGTTCAAGGAGAGTCCAAGAGAGAAATCAGTTTCCCATCTTGAACATCCTTCGTCATATCATAAGGGCTGAAGTCAAAATCTGGGGCCAGCAGAGCTATCTGCCTAAGGGCTTTGTTGAAGCCGTCTTTATGCTGCTCCATAATAGCTCCTTCTAAGCAAGCCACCCTCTCAGAAAGATCCACGTTTTCCTCTTTCAACTTGCCCGCCTCCGACTCGGCAACCGCAGCCTTAGCCTCTGCCATCTTCAAAGCCTCTCTATCAGAAGCAAGAGCAGCCTCCACCTCCACCACCCTTGACTGAGAATCAGCAAGTGTATACTTTAGCGAAGCTACCTCAGCCTCTGATGAAGATGCCTTTGTCTTCAGCAAGGAGGACTCGGCTTGAGAAGCAGCAAGTTGGGCCTTCAGGTCTTCAACCTCAGCACAAGCCTTCTGACTAGCCTCCTTCATCTTTTCAACCTCAGCCAAGGACTCGGCCCTAGCCTTTTGGGCCTTCTCCAACTCCTTCTTTGACATGGCCTCTTTGGCCACAATTTGCTCGGCCTTTCGCAGCATACCTCGCCAAATCTCCAAAGAGGCTATTGAGCGGGCCATATAAGCAGTCATCATGTCAATGGAACTGTCGGCTCCGGCCGACACCAATAGCCCTCGGTCATGCGGAGGTATGCGACTGGCAGGAAACAGGCTGCGCATGTTGAATCCAAGACCCGACAAAGAACCAACAGTAGGGGGGCCACGTAGCAAGGTAAGCCACCAAGAGGCAAACCCGACCCTGCCGTCACCACCACTTTGCCCTTGGGTTGAGTAGGCATGGGTGGAGGAGGAGGAGCAATGGCCTTCCCTTTTTTAGCAGCCGCCTCCTCAGCCGTAACGGAGTCGGCCTTCCGCTTGGCCGCCCCCTTGTCGGACACGGCCAGAGTTGTCAGCTTCTCAGCCACAGGGGCCGAGTCCCTCTCGGCCAAGCTTGTAGTTGACCTCTTCTCGGCAATAGCCGCAGCAGTCTCGGCACCCGAGGCCTTTCGGCCGGAACTCCTGGCATCGTTGGTCAAGCGAGCTTTCTTGATCAGCTAAGCCATATCAACGCCTTGTTTCTTCAGCATACCTGCAAACCAAAAACATAGTATATCAGTACATTCGGCGCAAGGCCGAGTCTGAAAACAACTTGAAAAAAACTCACTCTTTAGGCGGAGAGTAGCATTATTCGAAGAAATCCAGGATACGATGTCCCGGTAGTTCATTCCTCTCGCCAGGCTGTCCAGTAGCTGCAGATCAACCTTGGCCTCTAGAGAAAGTTGACTTCTAGCCAGCCCCTTAAACTTTGGGGGTTCTTGCCAATACAGTGGCAATGGCCGAGGGTCAATACAGAAATGACCCGCTTCAGCCGCCTTGATCTTCACGAATCGGCTTTTGAAGCCCTTGTAGGAGGCCGTGTAAGAGGTAAAGAGACCCGAGTTGGGTAAAGGGGTCAACGAGACCCACATTTACCTGACGGCCGACTCTAGCGGTGTAGTGGCTGAGGAAGACAGGGGTAGTGGGCAAAATCCCTAGGGCCAAACAGACTACCCTAAAGGCTTGAATGGCCGCCCAGCCATTAGGATGAAGCTGAGAGGGGGCTATCCCCAGCATCCTCAAGACATCCGCCTCGAAGAAGTCAAAGGGGAGGGTAACCCCCAAATCCATCAGAACCGTCTCGTACATGAAGACGAATGGTTCTTCCCCCTCCCTGACAACGTCACACACGCGCTCCTTCTTACCACAGCGCGCCACCTTCAACAAACCAACGTGGGATTCGCGAACCCACCTTCCATCCTCCACCAACAACCTCACCTCAGAGCGGCTCATCTCTAACACGTTCTCCAGTACGTCTTTATGGACCCACGCCGGTGGACCCACCTCTGACTCCAAAGGCACTAGGCCTTGTGAAGCCCCCCCTCAGCCACAGCCACGGGCATGGCTTCTAGAGCCTCACCCGAAGAAGAAGAAGAAGAAGAAGTGTAGGTCTCAGAACTCGAAGTACCTGACATGGTGATGAGAAGGATTAAAACTTGGTACTGGTCGAGGAAGACGAAGGCTCAAGAAGAAAGAAAGCTCAGAAGTGCAAACCCAAGTGTGAACGAAAAGTGGAGAAACAAGCGAAGCACAAACAAATAAAGGAAATGAACGCGCCCCTGTAATAAACCCTCGAAATCCCGCGACCAATAATTACAGGTTGCGCTTCTCCATAACGGCGCAATCATGGCGCCACCTCACCATCAATGCAGCCCAAAAAACAAAGAGGTTGTGTCCGAAGGGCGGCGAGGCGCGTCCCTCCATGCGCATCCCTTCAACTGCCCCAGAAATTCAAATATTGGAGCCCCAAAAAAAAATCCAAAAGAACACACAACAAAAACAGGCCCAGGTACCCTCGGCCCATTACTTCACTCAATCCAAATACACTATCGGATCGCCTCTATCTCAGTCATCCTCGCGAAGGCCGCCTCTATCTCCACACCCTCCCATGGACCGCCTCTATCTCAGTCATCCTCGTGCAGGCCACCTCTATCTCCACACCCTCCCATGGACCGCCTCTATCTCAGTCATCCTCGCGCAGGCCATCTCGGTCTCGGCCAAAAAAGTCGTTCTGTCCATGGTCCGACCCCAGAACACAGACAACAAGCTCCCCTCATGTCATCATCCCCACAAGAGCCTAAAGACCGTTGCTCCTACATCCTCTAAAAAAAAAAAAAAACAACAAAAACAACAACACATATATAATATACTTTACGAGCTTGGGTACCAGCCAGTGCGTACTCCGCTCGCCTAGGAAATTTGGAGGGCCTGGGTACCAACCAGTGTGTACCCTGCCTGCTGCCAAATACTTACCTCGGAAATTTGGAGGGCCTGGGTACCAGCCAGTGTGTACCCCGCCTGCTGCCAAATACTTACCTCGAAAATTTGGAGGGCCTGGGTACCAGCCAGCGTGTACCCCGCCAGCTGCCAAATACTTACCTCGGAAATTTGGAGGGCCTGGGTACCAGCCAGTGAGTACCCCGCCTGCTGCCAAATACTTACCTCGGAAAATTGGAGGGCCTGGGTACCAGCCAGTGTGTACTCCGCCTGCTGCCAAATACTTACCTCGGAAATTTGGAAGGCTTGGGTACCAGCCAGTGTGTACCCCGTCTACTGCCAAATACTTACCTCGGAAATTTGGAGGGCCTGGGTACCAGCCAGTGAGTACTCCGCCTGCTGCCAAATACTTACCTCGAAAATTTGGAGGGCCTGGGTACCAGCCAGCGTGTACCCCGCCTGCTGCCAAATACTTACCTCGGAAATTTGGAGGGCCTGGGTACCAGCCAATGAGTACCCCGCCTGCTGCCAAATACTTACCTCGGAAATTTGGAGGGCTTGGGCACCAGCCAGTGTGTACCCCGTCTACTGCCAAATACTTACCACGAAAATTTGGAGGGCCAGGTACCCGCCGCTGAGTACTCCGCCCACGCCAAATACTTACCTCAGAAATTTGGAGGGCCTGGGTACCAGCCAGTGTGTACCCCGCCTACTGCCAAATACTTACCTCGGAAATTTGGAGGGCCTGGGTGCCAGCCAGTGAGCACCCCGCCTGCTGCCAAATACTTACCTCGGAAATTTGGAGGGCCTGGGTACCAGCCAGTGTGTACCCCGCCTGCTGCCAAATACTTACCCCTGAAATTTGGAGGGCCTGGGTACCAGCCAGTGAGTACCCCGCCTACTGCCAAATACTTACCTCGGAAATTTGGAGGGCTTGGGTACCAGCCAGTGTGTACCCCGCCTGCTGCCAAATACTTACCTCTGAAATTTGGAGGGCACAGGTACCAAAGTGTACCCGCTTTTCTGCCAAATACTCACCCCTGAAATTTGGAGGGCCTGGGTACCAGCCAATGTGTACCCCACCTGCTGCCAAATACTATGTACCCTGGGCCGTCCCGAATTTGGGGGCCTGGGTACCAGCCAGTGGGTACCTCGCCTGCTGCTAAACGCTTTACGAGTTGGAGTACCAGTTGGCCAGCTTGTACTCTGACCGCTGTCATAAGCCTCCATCCTCACTCACCCAATCCAAGTCTTTATCTTTATTTACGCTTATCCAAAAAAGGATCACGTCCTTTTTAGAAAAAGCATAAATAAAGAGAGGGCCACTATTATACCCCAAATCGATCCGGCCCAATCTCTCAGAATGAGCCAGACCTCCAACCTCAGAGTCAACCCCGAGTCAACCCTGGCCTGCCTAAAGGTCACCCGGGACTCATCAAACCAAGACTGGAAAACATAAGACGAGACCGAGTCAATCTTACCCACGACCCCGATCCACAGCCGAGTCGCCCAGGATCTTAGGTGAATCTTAACCGAGACCGAGTCAATCTTACCCACGACTCCAATCCACAGCCGAGTCGCCCAGGATCTTAGGTGAATCTTAACCACCCCCCCACACGCTGAGCCGCCTCTGTTTCTAGCCCAACAACAACCACCATGCGAAGCCCAAGGGGAACCACCCAACCACTACTCAACCCTATATAAACCCCTGCTACGAAGTGATAAAAGGAACAAAAAAAAGGAGGAGGAGAAGAGAGGAGTAAAGCAGGAACGAAAAGCTGACGATTGCTAAGAAAGGAAGGAAGCGTTCCGAGTCCAGACTGAAGGGCAAGCAGAGGTGTTGCTCTACAAGCAAGAGGCATCTACTCGCTCCAAGATCCAGGTTGGTTGGTCCCCTTTTCTTTTCATAATTAGCATAGTGTTGTTCGTATCGTCAAGCACGATCCCTCCCCGAATCCCCTCTTAGCCTAGTAGGCCTCAGCTGGAGAGAAACCGAGACCTCACCCAAGGCCGAGTCTGTCTCAGCCGAAGAGAACCATCCACCCCATCACCGCCCCATCACAAGCCTTTCACCTCTTGACCGAGCATGACTCGGCTAGAAAAATGAGACCATAGTCAGCCTAATTCTCCACCCGCCTAAATACTAGAACTACGTAGACTTTGAGCCCTCTAAAGCCGAGGTACGTAGGCCTAGGGGCACACCCCTATCAAGTCGAATCTCAAATCCCCAAAGCCAAGGAAAACTTCAAAAATGCCAGAAGATCCTACCTGAATCCCCCCTCTACCTAGAACCCAGGCTGAGAAACCCAACCTTAAACCTAAGCACGGTCCCCTGCCCCACAGAGCTGACCAGAGGGTAACTATCGAGTGATAGGCATGTCAGAAGACCCTAGCATGTAACGAACTCCCGAACCCATATCCCTGACGCCAGACCAGCCTTTCCCTAGGTTTCCCTATATTCCTAAAAAATGTAGGTGGCGACTCCAGATAGTCGAAAGCAATTCGGTCATGAGTGGGGACGAGGTAACCTCGACCCCGCAGCAGGTAAGTCAGTCATGCGTCACGATTTTTAGGTTGTGACACTGATGAATTAGTTAATTAAATTTTATAAAATAAATAAAAAGAAATATTACGACATTAAGAAAAACTCCACCATTTATCAATGGTTAGGGGTTTACTATCTTTAGCTATTCTTCTCTCCGAAAAAGGTCATCTGACTTAGAAGGTATTTCTTAACGGACATCCTACCGAAGATAATTTACTTAAGATGGAATCCCACCTCAACTCTACTAATTGTGAAGTGCTTTATGTAATGTTGGTGTTGAATCTACGAATAATCTTTTTTCTTTTACATGTATTTTTTCTTATTGCATTTGGCAAAGCCTCACTTTTAATTGGTCTTATGTAAATAGGAATTATAAAGTTATTTGGAAACGCTTACGGTTATTTATACCTGGTCTCTTTGATGGCATAGAAATCAGATTATCCTTAACTCTCGTATACTAAAGAAGCTATGGAAACGATCAAAATCAGAAGTTTGTTATGGATTAAGGATTGATTTGAAAATGTGTCAATGGGATGCTAAGAGTGGTAATTATATATCCATTATCTTATTTATCTTCTTATTATATCATGTAAGTAGGTTGGAATGTTCTCTTCTTTTGTTGAGACGCATCTTGATGTATTTGAGAGTACTTCTTTACCTTAATATAAATTGGGTAGGGATCCTTATACTCCATCATACATTTTGCTTTATTCAAAAAAGTGCACAATGAAATAATATAGTGCAAGATGATGCAAGATATGAACAAAGATTGTGCATGATTAAGCGGCTAGGAATCAGAATCCTTCTAACTTCACCTAATATAGTTTTAGTTTCATTCCTCCTTCAATTATGACCATTTTTATCCAATAATCATTCAACTTCACTGGCATATATTGATCTAATCCAATTTCCTTGATAAAAAAAAAATCCCCTCTTTCCTTTAATTATAACCCCATTATTTTATGAGATTAATCCAAAAATCTATTAGAAAAATTTAATAACATTCATCCTAACCCAACATAGGAAAACTTACAAATACATAAACAAAACCAAAGAATACAGAGAAGAGAAGGAAGAAATTATCCAAAGAAACATCAAAATCCGTTCCCATCTTGATTCATCAATGCATGAGGGAGAATTGGAGTGGTTGGACATTTAAGTTTTCCATGCAAGAACTCCCAATTTCAGGTTCTGTCATCATGTTCGACCTAACAGAGTGATATTGTTACAGTAATAAGGTAACATACCATCATTGAGAAACAGTGTAATAGATGCTCACTGCGATGATTTCACTGGGTGAAGGAGAAATTCGTCATGATGGACACAATTTGCTTGGTAATAACAAGTCTTTGTTTGGAAATAGTTAAGAATTAGAAGGAGAGTCCAACTCAAAAGACTAGTCTACTAGATGAAAGGATTGAGAAAGTTTAACTTAAAATACTAGTTAATTATGTGGAAGAGTCTATCTACTTAAATATTATATCAAATTTCATTTTCTACTACGGATGACAAACCATTCTTCTTGAGAAAGATAGTCTTACAAAATCATACAGAGTATAAATATAAGGAAAAATATCAACTATTTATTAGAGAAATATACAATTCAAGTTAACTCTTAATATTAATATTTATTCTAATTTATTTGTTAAATATATTACCCATCATTTACTGATATAATTATTCATTAATTTAATCTAATAAACTTATAAGAAAAAAAATAGGTCATATACGGTTGGTTAGTGTAATGAGTTTTGCATAGTCATTCAATCACAACTCCTCACATACGATAAATTTATTAAATTTTTAAAAAGGTATCTTAAAAGTCATTCCAACATTAATTTGTTATTAGACAATAGTATAAAATTATTTTATACTATCCATCTATAATCATTAAACTATAAATTTATGCATGTTACATAGAATAAAAAATTTTGTATTGCACTAGATTGGTTAGATTTTATTCAAATATTAAACCAATATTTATATATTTTGACATAATTAATTATTGATATGATTTAAAACAATAATATATATTCAAAATTAATGTTTCTTGAAATCTCACTGGATTTATTTTTACAATATAATACTGAGACAAAATTTTCAATTAAATATGATTATATAAAAGCCAAATAAATTGTAAAATAAAATCATACATGTATTGTTTAAATTGAAAATTGTGTTTGAGTATTATATTGTAAAAATTAATCCAATTTTGCATATATATATATATATATATATATATATATATATATATATATATATATATATATATATTTCTAAGTAATAACTTACGAATAATTATTTTTAAGAATATTTATATTAAGTAAATTTAAATTTTTATGAATATAGTTTAATTAAATTTTTAATGTTCAAATTTTAATATATTTTATCTTTTTCTAGTACAATTCAAGCTCAATTAAATATTTATAATTTTCAAAATTATCTCATCAAATACATATACTATATGTAAGATTTCTTCTAACCCATTATCTTTATTTATAAAAAATTAACACATAAAATTAATATATTATTATTTAAATATTAAAAAGTTCAAATAAATAAATACTATTCAAATACATTTTATTAGAAATTGTAAGAATGAATTAAAAATAATAAAACTTATAAATGTAATAATATATGGTAAAAAAATTATATCAATAATATAAGAAATGTTATGACGTTTTCTTTTAATATATGCATCTATTGTTTATTATTTTATTATTTAACACGATATTTTTTCAAAAAGAATCTCTAAAAAGATTGGAATATAAACCAATATATTTAATTTATATACTTAATGAAAATGAAACATAAACATTGATATATTTTTACGTGAGCGATATTTATTTTCAATGTAAGGAAATCTTTTAATAAAAAATTTAAATTATAAATTTAATAATTTAAATATGAATTTACTATTATTATACATACAAATAAATATTATTATCAATGATTAATTTACGGAAATGAAATGTAATCGTAAATATTTTTTTCATATTTTTGGAACTGTGTATATTTTGAGAGAAGAAAGGGGTAAGAAAAAAAAAGTTAATGTAATATTGGGTAATATGTGATGAGAAATATAGGAAAAAAATAACAAATGTAATGGATAATATGATTAAAAGAAGTATTAAAAGATGAAATTTAAGCGTAATATTAAGAAAGAGATAATTAATAAATAGTAGCTGTGGTCAACAATATTCTTCAAAAGTTTAAAAATATTAATAATACAATTAAAAAAAGAAAAAAAAATTAGATTATGCACTTCATTCAATCTCATTCGAAGACAATATAAAACTATTTTCTACTCACAGTACATTACATTAAATTTTAAAAGAAAATATCAATTATATAGTCAAATAGTAAAGTCAAAATTATCGCATAACAAAATATCAGAATCTACATGATAAAATTATTGGGCAATTCCTTTAATCTGTAATATAAATTAATTAATTTTATTCTTAACTGTACGGAATAATCATGTTACGAAATGTCAAATGGATAATTAAATACTTCCAAAAAATAGTTAATATAGCAAAATGCCAAATAGTGATTTAGGAAGCAAGAGTATAACTTCTTTTATTAGAAAAGAAAGTTTTATCTATCAAAATTATTAAGGTCGTTTAATGCTTACTACTTCTTTAAATGAGTAAATATTATTTCTTCTTATAATATTTTCTTATTAATCCTCTTAATAATATATAGTAGTATTAAATCAAATAGTCAATATATTTAGGTTAAAATATGTTGTCCTTAAAAATTTAGCCAATTAATTTGGATTTTAGTTCCATAAAAACGATATCTAATTTTATTAAAATACATGCTTTTAGTTTTTATTGGTTGATTTTGTCCATTAAATAATGATATGATATATGAATCATTTATGCAAGTTACATAACTTAATTATTTGTGTTACATTATCACTTAATGGACCAAAACAACATGGACCAACTATTTTAATAAAATCTTAAATGAAATGAAATTAATTTTTTTATAGGATCAAAATTAACATAAACTATTTGTAAATACCCAACTTTGTCCTTAGATTTAAAAGGGAAGGGGATAAAAGGAGTGAAAGAAAGGGCAGGTTGATGCCCTCCCTTAAAAGGAAAAAGATAAAGAATATTGAAAAAACAGATTGGAAAAACGGGCCCTAATAGACCCACATTCTCTAATTTGCCTCGAGCAGGTGCCAATGAGTAGGGAGTCGCGCCTTGCCCTCTAGGAAAAGTCATCTCAAACTTGTCATCCCGTGGGCAACCAGAGGTGCAAGAAATATTTTCTGCCATAAAGGTCAGGGGAAAAGGAGGAGAAGGAACCACTGCATTGAATGTGAAGTCATTGCATTAATTAGAAGGAGCCCCGTAGAGGGCACTGTGACATTTATGAGGTCCTATGGGAGCCACCGCATTCATGGTGGAAGATCTCCTCGAAAGATCATGGGAGCAGAAGCTAACCTATAAAAGGAGTTGAACTTGAGGGAAAGGGGGTTAAAAAAAACTTTGGAGGAGAACTAGTTGAAAGAGTTTTTTTTAGAGAGAAAAACATTGAGAAAAGGGAAGAAAGAGTAAGATCAATCTTCTCCCAAATACAGTGACAAGACACATGGATACCAAGTAAAATGCTAGCAACTTTTTTTTAAGTGTGCATATACAATGTGGTGTTCGGTCCTAACCCATAACATTCCGCCAAAAACTTAAAGGTTCATTCATACCTCAATCAGCAGGCCGATTCCGGATTGGCCATGCCTCAAACCCCATCTAATATCCAAGTCCCAATTGACCAATTATGAGTCGACACTCCTTGATCGATTCTGAGTCAAACCTCGTTGACACTTAGTTGTTACCTTTTGTCCTCACTGACTCCTAGTCGGCATTACACATTCGCTGACTCCTAGTCGGCACCTTACTTCAGTTGATACTTAGTCAACACTTCTTTATGGTCGATTCAATATCGGCCTTTTCTACATAACCCTTTAAGCCTCAGCCAGAACTACGTAAACTTTCATTTCTCCATTGCATTAGGAGATACGTAGGAGCAAGAGACGACTCTTGTTAAGTTCATAAAACCCAAACTTTGGTATAAAAGTCATTTTCTACTTCCTGCGTCTAGTTAGGATAACTGTCTTGAGACAGACGTGATGTGATACTAATGTTTTTCCTACGCGTAACTGACTCCTGAATCCGAGTCTTGATTCCCAAGACTAGCCTTATCCAGTCATAGATTTTCTGGTATTTTTCTTGAAAATGTCGATAGCAACTCCAGTTCTCATGTTCTCTTCTCTAAAAGAAATGTAGACTCCAAACTTCTTTTCCTTGCTAACTCCGTCGCGGCTTAGGTTGCGACACTATTTTTTAGAAAAAAAAAACATTTTTAAATAATTTATTTAATAACTTGAAAATAAGAAGAAAAAAAACATTTAAGAATTTATAATTTATTGATTAAGCAGGAGATTCTTGTTCTATTTCTATGTCCCATATATTCGTAGAGAAGCTAATTTTGTTGCTAACTACCTTGGTTATTTTGGGGTTCCTCAATCCCAACTTTTATGTAGTTGGAAAAGACCTCTTGCACTCTCTCCGGTTAAAGGATAGTCTTGGGTAGTTTTTTTATTTTTTTAATTATTCCATTGAATAAAAATAGAAAATTATTTAAAAATTCAATGTAATAATAAGCACATAGATTAAAAGAAATTACCTGGTAGATCTAATTTAGTTAGATGAGCTTGATGAATAAGTATTAGGAACCTTTGTATTATGTTTGATTTTGACAGATAAAAAAATATTAAAAAAATTAAATACATTCTCTTAAATGCTTTTAACTACTTAAAATAAAAAGTCTTAATTGGATTTTATAATTTTAATGTAATAAGTATTTTTTTCTTGATGACTAGTGTACTTATACATAAGGTAGGAAAAAAAAAACTTAAATATAACTCTTTAAATGCATTTGGCATTATTTTTTAATTATAATCGAAAATTTATCTTGAAAATCAATGCTGACTTAATATATTTATCTTTATTATATCTTATTTAGGTAAATTATAAGTTTTAATTGAAAAGTAACACTTAAATTATATACAAAACTATACCTAAGTGTTGTTCAAATAAAGAAAAATCATTTTAAATAATTAGAAGTGTTTATTTAATATTACTTAACCAATAGTATGGGTTAAAAGCGGGAGAGTACTTGTTAACACGACTCTTAAATATATATAACTATAATATTTAAATATTACTTATTTCCAGAAAAAAAAATACGATTCAGTTATCCGATAGTGAAGCATTTAAAAATTTACACTTTATTAAACTTTATCTAATTTATTAATTTTGTTTTTAAAAGCAACAAATAAAATAAAATCGAGTCTCGAAACTGGCATATATTTTTAAAAGGAGAGCAAGTGATCTAATTAGAAATTTTATAACAAGATGATAATTGAAGCGAATGTTGTAGAATTATACAAATAAAATCGGAGTTGAGAAATATATTATTATAATATGTGATTGCCAGTAGATTTTATTCTGATTGCCTTTTTCTGAATACATAAGATCGATGACCTCTTATATATGTTTGCACTACTTTAAAGTTCATGACTATATATATGAAAATGACTGCAAAGGCAAGGATCTTATTATGTTAGCTTTGGAATTACTTTAGCACACTCCATCACTTACTCCCCTTCTTGGCGAACATCCTGACCAGGTTCACAGAAGCAAAATATCTTCAATACTTAGAATTCTCCATGTCCACATAAAATTCACATTTATTTTTATCAATGAAAATGAAAATCTTCACTATAAGTACAACAGTTGCTATGCCTTTGTTTGTCCAAGACATGTATAAGAGAAGCATGAATAACTTGAGGGATTTTCTCTGTTGGCTGTCTCTTGGAGTTCCTCTGAACGCTTCATGTTAGGGGCTAGTGAGTCTAAACTGGTACCTGTTTTAGGCCTTCTTTCATGAAGTGTTTGGGGGAACTCTTAGGTTCAACTAACACTGCAAAACAAAAATATTACTCGATTTCATTTCACTCCCAAACCATGTACACAGGTATCTTTATTGCAGAATAAGGAAGCACGCAATTTAATTACCTTGAACAAGAAAACCACACAGGTATTATTACTACCTTGATCAATTTCTCTCTCTGCATTCTGCTTAATTTCTTAATTTGGTTTCATTGTCTGTCAAAGCTTTCAGAATTTGTTGAGCTAGCTTACCTTGTCCATTACCAATGGAGCCTAGGCACGATGTTGGGTTAGATTTTGAGTTCGTAAAGCCTAGGCACATATTAGGTTGAGTATATCTGTACATCAGGAGAAGTTGAAAATAATAATACAAAGTTGATAATGTATGTATATTGTTGTTGTCATACATTCATGTGCACGCGTAAAGTTGTTGATGATGAGCTTTTACATCTTTGTGTTGATGGGTGATGGAAGACTAATGGAGGTTGTTCGGTAGATCTTGAGTATGTGCGGGTGTGTGACTCCACGTGTAACTGAGTTTATGCACCTATCTTGACTAGTTCATAGTTGCTCACGTGATTAGAGTTTGTCATACGTACTTTAAATAGTTTTGGCACATGTGATGTTATTGACCAAAGGAACATTTTGATATTATTTAATTATGTTAGGAGACACAGTTCACTAATCCCTGAATGAAAAGTTGTTAATTCCATGCATGAGCATGCACAGTTTGATTACAAGGATGGTCATGTCTATTATAACAAAGACGCTATATTACCTATTTCCCTCGACCATGCATTTTCTTTCTAGATATCTTTTCTATACTACGAGAGAGGGATGAATCACATCTTCTGTAGTAAACAGAGTTCACGATTAGTTGTGTACATATCTGGTTTATAGGAGGACCCTTTAGATGCTTCTCAATTCTAGTTTCAGTAGAGGTTCCTCGACCAACATAGGATGTTATGAGTCCTTGGAGTTGTTATTTTGATGTATTTTGTTGAGCTCTTATTGACAATTTTTGTTACTAATCTACGGGAGAACTTATGTTATTTAGATATGTAATTATTATCTCTACTATTGGGCTGCAGCACATTTGAGTATGGAACAAATTTTCATTTTCTTATTATGAATGATGTGATTAAGCTATCTCTATCTATGATTTTCCTTTTGGTTTTTATATTATATATTCATACTCAGATTTTTAATATGTTTGAAAAGTGCAAAATTATCCATATTTTATATTACTATAAAGTTTTATTTTCTGCAATTAGATGTGTTTGAGTTAATGCATGTAATGTGATGAGGCATTACACTAATAGCTCAAGTATATCGTTGTTAGCTCCATATGGAGTTGTGTTTATTTGGTGCATAAGTATTGGATTTGTTGTGCATTGACATCTTATGATTATTGGCTACTGTACTTGAAGATTCTCACCCTATTTTCCATTGTGATTCTCTGCCATTCTGCTTGTGGTTTATTTGGTCGTCAAGTATTTTTTAAGGAGAGGTCTCCAGCTGGGAACAAATCGCATTGAGTTGATTGAGGATGATGGTGGGGGTGCATAAAGCATGGTGCTTTGATTATGAAAGACGTCGTGTGATCGTTGAGGGAGATGTTATCTTTTACCTTCAGTTTTGTTCATCGTTTGACATTCTCATTTTCAGTCTACCCATCAAGCAGATGGGGAGGGCAGCCTATCATTCCCATGTGAAGGATCTATCACCATTTTGGTTGAGGATCGAGACCAGGCCTGATTGTTAGGATGCCGAGTTCTTTGAAGAATCCCCTTGAGAATTATCAGTATTAGTTGGGGGTGTTGGCCAGCTTAAGGAGTGTAGGTATATTGGTATGGGGCTTTTTTGTTATTCTTTTGTTTGGGAGCTCTCTATCTAGCTATGATGGATATGTATTTTGTTAGTTGGCAAACATTTGTTTCTTTCATGCGTTTGTGTTTGATTTTAAATGACAATTTGTACAGGCCAATGTAACCAGAGATGCTAATGAATAATTATACTCGTATTATAATAATAATAATAATAATAATAATAATAATAATAATAATAATTAATATTACTATTATTATAAAACCTAAAATGTAGATTACATTTTGCTTATTTTCTTTTTTTATTTTCTTCTTTTATTAATTTTTTTATTTATTGTGTTGATATCACTCCATTAAGGTACGAAATCTCTAACTTCCTATTTCATTCTTAAACTGTTATTGAATTTCATTATTACTCTTTATTCTTCTTCCTAAGTACAAAATAATTCTTTAAGTCTATCCAAAAAAAAAACATCTTTTTTAATTTTTTTTATTTAAAGATTTATTTTTCGTCTATAATATATATATATATATATAATATAATATGAAATTGATTCAATAATATGTATATATATTTTATGTTTATTTATGATAGTAGATATGAAATTGAGTTCTTTTTTTAATTTAACTTTTTCTACTTTATAATTATAACTAACTAGTATAATTTATTATTTTTTGACATATTTTGGAGAGAAAAACTGAGGACCTGGAAATTTATAAATTTGTTATTGTAGATGTTTATCATTTTTAATATTTTATGACTAGTTATTATGTTTTGTAAAAGGTCTTCGAATAAAATTTTAATTTTTGTGATGTTTTATAAAATATTTTTAATAGGATTTTAATTTAATTATTGTCATATTTTTAATTAATATTTTTATTTATTAATTTTTATAGTTAATAAAAATGAAGGTAATAAGTATGAGCATTTAGGTATCCAATAGAGAAGAGCACAAACATTAATTTATTACCTAGAAGATATAGGTTTAGGCCTGAAAAGTTTTTTGCGAGAATGAATATTATAGTATCCTACTCATTGTTATCCTTATGCATATTATAGTATCCTACTCATTGTTATCCTTATGCATGACATATATATTAATTATGCATGAGGAAATATCTTTTTTATGAATGATGAGTTTATTAGTGTTAACTATTGTGGTGATGTTTTATTTGGTAATGATGTTTTTTTCTTAGTTTGTACTTTCTTATATACATCTATCTTATTTATCTATTTAAAAGAAAAAGAAAAATTTACCCTCATTATTTTATTTAATGTAAAGTTTATATTTACTCTCATCTTCGAGAGAGAAAGTGACAAAGAAGAGAAGTATAAAAGGAGAAGGAAGACAACCCGCCAGAGTGGAGAAACACTGAAGGATAAGGAAGAGTCGCACCTTGTAGTCCTTCTACCGACGTGAACATTAATGTCCACCATGGGACCATCGAGAAAATTATCCTCAACAACCACTACACTCAAGGATAGAGAGGTAGCGGCTGCTGGAGCCAAAGAAGCCCTAAAAGTTGAGGTAGGAGGCTGTGGGGCGATGAGGAAGAGGAACATGGTGCTGGTGGAGGCGAAGATTTGCCCAAATCTACTGCTAGGATGGCATGTCCATCCTCGTCACTGGCATAGATCCATCCAGATCCACCGCCAAGTAGTTTGTCCTTGTCATCGGCATAGATCCACCCAGATTCGTCCTCATCACTGGCACAAATCTGCCCTAATCCACCACTAGGGAAGCATGTCCGTCCTTGTCGTTGGTGCAACTGGCTTTGTCGACTACCATGTCTCTCTCACCCTCAAACGGCATGGAGCTAGCATTGTCAGCCTTGACAACTTCTCATCACTCATGAAGTCTTTATCGTCGAAGGTGACGTCAACGATACCAAACTCTTGGCCAAACTCTTCGACATTGTCGCCTTTACCCATGTTAAACACCTTGCCACTCAGGCTGGCGTTCGCAACAGCATTGAAAATCCCCAATGTTGCATCCCAAAACTGTCCGGGATTGAATCTTCTCCACCTTGATCCACGTAAAAAAGAAGATCATGGAAGGTAGTTCCCACAAAATCGGCACCTACCAAGAGAGAAGAGTAGGGGATAAGATATAGGATATTAGATCCTAAAATTAAGGAGAGAATCATGGGAGGAGAGTAGGGGATGAGATATGGGATATTAGATCCTAAAATTAAGGAGAGAATCGTGGGATATGAAGACAAACAACGGCCCAATCCGAAACCTATAAAGAGGCCTCAAGCTGAAGTGCAAAGGGTCAGAAATTGAGAGCAGAAACTCTAGAGAAGAGAGAGCAGAAACTCTAGAGAAGAGAGAGCAGAAACTCTAGAGAAGAGATAGTAGAAACTCTAGGAAATTGAGAGCAAAAACTCTAGGAAATTGAGAGCAGAAACTCTAGAAAAGAGAGAGCAAAAACTATGGAACGTTGAGAAAAGAAAAGCCCACGACAGCACGACACAAGCTAGACGAAAACCAGAATGAGCCGGAAGCACTAGACAAAGGGAAGAAGACACCAGACTCTTCTGGATATCAGGTTAGTAAGTGAATGCACAAATATTTCCCTTGGGTGAAGCCTTAGGTAGCCCCTTTCATCTCTACGAAACCAAAGCCAAATCTCCCAACCCCCTTCCTCCCAAGCCTCCCTCTTGCTGAGGCCGAATTCGCCTTGGCCTCCCTTGGCCGGAACAAAACGACCTCACCGTGACATCCTCCATCACTAGGACTGAGTTCATTTCGGCCTCATGTGGGCCAACCATCCTCCTGAAACTTTCCATCACCAAGGCCGATTTCATCTCGACCTAAACACAACCAAGCTGGTACTGATCGGCTTCACTTTTTCCTTACTAATAACCCAGCTAGAACTACGTGGACTTTGATTCCTCTAAAGCCGAGGTACGTAGGCACATGAGGCACACTCCTATCAAGTCATAAATCAAAAAAACCAAAAACACTTACTCCTACCCTTGACTCTCCGTAATCCCTACAGGACCCAAACCTAAGCATCATCCCTACAACCTTACAACTAACCTAGGGTAACTATCAGGTGATAGACATGTTGGGACACCCTGTATTCCCAATGTGTAACCAACTCTCGAATCTGCAACTTTGATTCTCAGACTAGCCTTTCCCCAAGTTTTCCGGCGTTCCCTTGGAAAAAATGTCGGTGGCGACTCTTAGTGGCAGAGTCGGTTTCGACCATCCTATGGTTGGGACCATTTCGGCCCACCTCGAACCATTTCGTGCCTCGTCACAAATTAGGTTGTGACACTCAAGCCTAAGTATGTATTATAACTAAGCTTCATATCTTAAAATATGCAAGGCCATAGTTTACATTTTGTGCATTTTTGAGTATCAAAAGGATTTCGACTCCCAACTCCACCACATCAATCACCCAAGCATGTGGGGCCGTGGACCACTAGGTTGGTCAACTATCGAGTGACCTACCAAGATGTGCAACTTCAACTTTAAAACGTCTTCGTTTTCACTTGGTACTTGTGGGGTTGTAGACCGACCAACTGACCGAGTATTACTAAGGCGATTGACTGTAACTTAACAAGACTTCTAGTAGCCCTGTAATAGTAGGGGCAACGACTAACGTCATTACTTGGATAACAAGAGACCAGTACAAGGCAGCACCGTAGAGGCCAGACAGTGTAGCCCACGCACTGTAAAAGTCAGACAGAGCAATCCTCGAGAGGGAAAGTAACAAAGAAGAGAAGTATAAAAGGAAAAGAAAAGCAACCCGCTAAGGTGAAGGAAGAGTCGCACCTTGTAGTCCTTCTACCGACGTGAACAATTACCTTGATTTCTTCATCTAAGTTTATGTCTTAGGAGGATATATTAAAACACTAAAATATATGTATATTTTTAATAATATTAAAAATATAAAAAAAATAATTACCTATTAATTTTGATAATATTTTAGTAAATATGGTATGAGTTATATTACAAAATTATTACTAGTAATATTTTATATTTAATAAGTATTACTAAAGATAAAAAATATTTTCTAAAAAAATATTAATAACTTTATTATATAAATATTACTAAAAATGATAAATATAACGGTGATTAACTTTGAGTAACTCATCTTTCTCCAACCTTTTCATTGGGTTGGCCGTGACTGTGTGAATAGTACTCATTGGATAGAGGAGGGGCATTCTCCAAATTTTGGTAAGTGAACAAGTAATCGAGATTGCTTTGGTGGTTAGGGGAGCTCACAGATGCAATGGAAGAACCGATTCTCACAAACAACCTCAAATGTTCTACACTAGCTGGTTCAAAGGAATGGAATATTTGCTGGGTGCAGTTACATGAAAGTACTTTTACGCTTATAAAGTCAGCGACTATAATATAGATGATAAAAATTAAAATTAAAGTTATTGTGTACCCAACGTTTCTCATGCCTTCCTTGTATGATTGGTCCTTTTGTTGCAAGGATGCATAGTGTAATTTGTGTGAATGCATGGATGATATGACGTGAGATATTTTTTATTTGTATAAAGTACGACGCATGTGTATTGCTCGTCATATTACGTTGGTCATGAGATGGCCCTCATCTTGGGATTAATTAATTGGATTCCTCTTCTTACTTATGTATAGGTAACGTGTTCCTTTTGTAAATTTGGATCTCACATGACCCAATATATTGGTCCTGAGCATCTTGTAATCCCTTATTTAAACTATTTTAGATATCTTCGACAAATTAATTATAAATGCAGAACTACAAGTGTTTTTATGTTATTTTCTAAGTAAACTTTAAATTTTATCTCATAAACACATACTAACTTTAAGACTGATGTTTATAATATAAGTTATTCAAATAAGATTACAATTTTATTTAACAAATAACACCATATATAATATTTAAAATACTATATGAAAATCTTTAAAAAAAAGTTTGTTTAAATATGTTAAAAGGCTATTAATTAAGCCATGCTTTTCAATTAAATATGTTTACTATTGATGGCCATCAGATATCTGAAGTCTGTGTACTATAGCAATAGCGGTATTAGATTATTTAGATTTTATCCAAGTTCGTGGACCCGTCCGTGGTGGCACCGGAAAGAATTTTGTAAAGTTACTAATTTGTTTTTCTTTTTAAAGAAAAATATTTTTTGTAAACCAAAGACTATAATATATCACAGTTTATTGAAAAGCATATTGTTTTTATTAATTTAATAAACAAAATGTGCAAGTTTTCAAATTTCTTTCAAATTTTTTTAGATAGAAAATGCTTACATAAAAGTATAAAAAAACATAACATGCATGCTTTTCAATTTTAATCACATTATTTTGAATGTATCTTACAACATGGTAGATTTTACTATATAATTTACTTCTACATTACTAATGTGGTGCATATAGTATTAGCTAATGTTATGTCTCCCTAACAATTGCATAGTCAAATCATGTTAGTCAATGTTAAGCATAGTCATATTTGATTAAGCATACTCAAATATTTTTATTAAAAATATTTTTTACAATCTAAATTAAAAAGATAAAATTAGTATTCTAATATTTTACCTATCTTATTAAATTTTAATCTTTTAAATTTTGTTTTATTTTTTATTTTCATTTTGATTTAGAATTTTTTGTCAATTGTGACAATTTTTTTGCAGGTAGAAATTGTGCTCTTTTTTTTTTTTATTGTGACAGTTTTTAACTATATTAAACCAATAACTTAATATAAAAAAGCACTAAACCGAAGAAAAGAAAAGTTAAAGAAATAAATTACTAATATTGTTAATTTAGAAACACATAAAAGTTGTTTTTATATTTCATTTGAAATTTTTTTTTGAAATATGTAAACTCTCGTTCTAGTTTTTGAAAGTCATTTCATTTACAAAATCTGACTTTAATACTTGACTTTGCATAACATCATTTGTTCCTTCTTAATGCAAAAATAATAGTAGAAAATAAAGTGAAAAAGAACTAAAATAAATTACTTTGGCAAAGTAAAAAAACAAAATGAGAAATTTGACAAGTTAGAAATTGAAATGAGTATAATTAGAAATGTAAATGAGTAAAGTTAAGCTAAGAATACAAAAATTAATCTTAATGTGTGAAAAATATAAATGACTTAAATTTGATTCATTTAGGACTAATTTTAAGTTTGAGCTTGAGTTGGTTAAATTTTTTAAAATTTAATTTCGACTCATTTTATAATTTAATTTTTTTCGAATTGAATTTTTATTTAAATAATTTTTTTTATTAATTTAATTTTTAACATATACTTTTTTATTAGAAAATAAAGTAAAAAGGTAATAAAATGTACTTTTTTATTCATATAAAAATGACATAAATTGAAAATAAAATATTTAATGATGAAAATAGTATATTTTAAAAAAAATAAATATGGTCATTATATTAATTTAAAATGTAATTATTAAAAATAACTTAGGTAAATATAATTATATATAATACGATAATGAATAAATTATAATTATTCAAGTAAATATAATAAATATATTTATCAATTCTTCTAGTAATACATATATGAATTACATGTGAAGGTTTGAACTATTAATATTAAGTATATTAAATTTGAAGTTTAATCATTTAAATTATTGAATTAAATTTTAAAATTCAAATTATTTATTTAATATTACAAACAAATTTAATTACATATTCACCCATCTAAAATCAAATAATTCATAAATATTTTAACTTGTATATCACGGTTAGCCTTACTTATATAATCCTTCAAAGAAGAAAGCTAGGAAACATAAAATAAAAATATTATGTCGCCTTGGTAAATCAACCATGGGACAAAACTCACAAAATTAAAAAAAATATTGACATAATTATAAAAATACAACATACTAAAACAAGACATTGGAATAATATAAAAATATAATGCAATAATATCAATCCTTAAGTTCTTTTTAAACAACAATATTATTTCACATCTTGTTTTTGTTTGATGTTTATGTTCCATAATCATAAATAAAAAAAAAGATAATTGTTCAACACCATCAAATATCACTTTCCACTTGATTTGCTAGAAGAAATTTGGTTAACGTCATCAATCAAACACCTTGACATAAAATTATAAATGATTAATTAAAATAAACTACTCATAGAGGCAAGATAAATATAATTTATGTTGTAATTAACAACATAACATACTTATAATAGAATTACTACATTCAAGTTAAACGTGTCATTTTTAATATTAAAATTCCTTCACTCAACAACTACTTACATAAAATTGATTTTACTACATAAGTATATTTGATGAGACATCCCATTCTAATATATTTTTACATAAAAATAAAAAAAACATAACCTTAACATGTTCATCTTCATCGTTGTTCAAATCAACATAGTCATCCTCGTGATTATTTTATGAATTAAATAATATCAATTATTTTTAGTAATACAAATAAACTAATTTTATAACAATTTAATAAATGACTAATTTTAATGGAATGAAGTATTTTAAATTGGTCTATTAATTCTTTATCATTAGTCATTTCTTACTTGTATAATTCTATGAGTCTTGATTTATATTTGCCTCACTTATCTCTACTTTGAACAATAGATCTTTGTCCAAAAATAAGTCAAACTTAGGATAATTATCATGATTTTTCTAGAAAAGATTCTTTAAGATATTACAACTAATTTTTTTTTTGCACATGATGAAAATAAATGGTCATTTTTTAATATAACATTTTCGTAGAGCAAATCAAGTTTATTGTATACTTTCCCAAAAATTGAGACATTATCCAATCAAATAGTGTAAAAGTGATTGATTTTATCTCATTCATTACCTCTACCTATAACTTAAATTTACCGCAAATAAAAAAATAGAGAGAAATGATGTCAGTAATAGGTGTCATCTTCAGTGTCATCATGTATAAAAAAGTCATACAATCAGACATATAAATATAATATTAATCCATAGAAAAATCGAATATACAACCATGTTTAGAATAAGACAATGATATGAATTAAACATTACAAGAGGAAGTCATATAAAGTACAAGTGAAAACAATAAAAGATTAACAACATATATTGTGATGATCACACACACTCCAATATATAGAGAACTAAATAAATAATATTAAAATAAATTCATACAATCTATAAAATAAAAATTCCCTTTTATTTATCAAACTAACCGGTATAGTTATTATTTTTATATATTGGCATTCTCAAATGCATTTATGGTGTGAGAATGAGAAATTTTGTGGTACATATAAAAGGCCAACCATAAATTCCTATACTTAGCATATTATTAAAAGTTGAGATTGTCAATTTAATTAATACAATTCAATAGTAATTTAATTAATATAATGACACTTTAACCTTTTATGGGAGAAGATGGGATGTCCCATTTTATATATATAGAGACTCATTTGAAAACATTTTTTTTTTGTGAGAACATGATAAGAAACAATAACAACCATTGAATTAAGATTAAAAATAATAGACCATTAAGATTAAAACTTAACTATAAATACAAATCACCACTACAATCACCATTGTTGTCTCATCACCATTATTGTCCCCACTAGTGTTGCTACCCTCATCACTATCATCATGGTGATGGTGGTAGGGATGATGGTAATGTCGATGTGGGACGATGTAGGGATAATAATGATAGCAGTAGTAATCACGATAGTAGGAATACCAATGATAACAATGTCAATGGCGATGGTGGGGCGATGACAATAGTAGTGATGAAGACAGTGGTAGGGACGATGGTGGTGGTGGAGGGGGTGTTATAGTGATGCCGGTAGTGACTGCAATAGTGGTGTGGTTGTAGGGTTGATGATGACGATAGTAACAAAGATGAGTGTCACAACCAGATTTTGTGACGAAGTGAAAAGGGAAAATTAAAGGGGGTAGGCCGAAATCAATTCGGCCTATGGAGGAGTCGCCACTAGCGTTTTATTTAGGAACGCTAGAAAACCGAGATGGGAGGATAAGGTTGGTCTAGAACCAGGCGGGTTCGGAAGTTGGTTACACACCAGGGGCACAGAGTGCCCTCAGCATGCTTGTTACTAAACAGTTACCTAAGACTAACTTTTGGGTTTACTAAGGTTTTGGTGCGTGCAAAGAGGGGAATGTCATACGGTAATTCATACTATAAAATCATGCCATAATTCAAAGGAGAACATCATACATCATAAACTCATAAATGGAATTACAACTAAATGCATCCTGAAATCATTGCTTATTCTATGCATGGGGGGTGGTTTGGTTTGGGGAATAGACTTGAGAGGAGTGTGCCTCCTTTTCCTATGTACCTCGAACTCGAGGATTCAAAGTCTACGTAGTTCTAGGCGGTTCCTAGGGTTGGGAGATTTGCTTAGCCAAGGGTCGAGATGAACTCTGCCCTGACCGATTTTGGTTAAGGGAGAAGGTCAGGGAAGGCTCGCATGGGGAAGGCCGAGACGGGTTCAACCTGGTTGAGTTTAGAAAAGATGAGAAAGGGAGAGGCGGACTCGACTTGGGCAAATATTATACTATTTAGACTAGCAGACTTACTTACTTATTCTAAGGAAGTGTAGGTTCTAAGTGTGTGAAGTTGACTAGATTCTAAACTAGACTACAGCGTTTATGATAAGAGAGGGGAGAGTACCACTAACCTGGAGTCCGCCGTGACACAGAGAGGTTGGAGGAATGCGGTCTCTTCTCTTCTCGTTCTATGGCTTGTTCTGATTATTCCTTCTTCCCTTTGTCTGGTACTTCTGGTGCTAGAAAAGTGCCCACGTTTCCAAACCCCTGGATGAAAAATTTCATATCAGAAATTGATTTTCCATATTCAGCAAATAAAGCTTCTGTTGCAAAAATCACTCTCAGGCCCATGGCAGCCTCTCTTCCCAATGAACCTCCAAGATCAAGAGGCTTCTCGGTCACAACTGTTGGTGAATACCCATGAAACTTTGAATACTCGTCAAGAATCCAAGCCATTGTCTGTGCATTAGTCCCCATATCAGGGACAGGAACATCCCTTTGAATGCCAATGAGATCATGAATCTTTTGGGTGAAGACACGAGTGAGACGCTCTAACTTGCTGACACTCAGGTCCCTTGGGTTGCACCTAATCCCACCCTTTGCTCCTCCATAAGGAATGTCTGCTACGGCTGTCTTCCATGTCATTAGCTGAGCTGGAGCATTCACTTCATCAGGATCAACCTGTTTCATGTCGTGTCGTCTTCTCTTCTCTATCTAAGTTTGTTCTCTCTTGATGTTCCTAGTGTTTCCGTAGTGCTCCAATTTTCTTGTGCTTTTTGGTGAAAAATTGTTTGACCCCCGCTTATTCGCGGCAAGGCCTTATATAGGCTGTGGTTGATATGAGAGTGTATCTTATCCCATCTCCAGGAGATTTTATTGTTTCCGGTTGTTACCGATAACGTATAGAATCTTCAGGATTTTATCGTTATCAGTTAAGGAAAAACCAACTGTGGTTATTTGTTGATAACATATAGAATCTTCAGGATTTTATCGTTATCGATTAAGGAAAAGTCAACTGTGGTTGTTTGTTGATAATGTATAGAATCTTCAGGATTTTATCGTTATCGGTTAAGGGAAAACCAACTGTGGTTATTTGTTGATAACGTATAGAATCTTCAGGATTTTATCGTTATCGGTTAAGGGAAAGTCAACTGTGGTTGTTTGGGTTGGACAGTTTTGGGGTGCTATAATGAGGGTAACAGCATTAATGGTAGTGCTTATAATTGAATTTTAATCATAACAGTTTATTCTTTTTAATCTTGATCCAATAGGTGTTATTATCCGTTCACATACATGCAAAAGTTGAAATTAATATCTTACTTTTTATATATATATATATATATATATATATATATATTAAGATACTAAAAAAATAAAAATTTTTATGTATTTAATTATTAGAGATATTTAAAATATATATATATATAGTCAAAATTATATTTTTCTTAAAATCTTATTTGATTAATTTTTACATTGTAATAGTCACACACCATTTTCAATTTGAACAATACAACTGTTTTTTTGGTGCGATGAACAATACAATATGATTTCATGTCACATTCAATTTGACTTATTGATACTTCTAAGTGATGTTTTATGTGTAAATGCTTTTATACAGTTATAGTTAAGTAAATATAAATGCTTTATGAACATATATTTTAATTAAATTTTAATATTATATTTTATTTGTTTTATTAAAAAATATTATTTATCTATAGGAAAATAATTCAACATCAGAGAAATATATGAAAAATTTAAAATTATCTTATTATTATTATTATTATTATTATTATTATTATATATATATATATATATATATATTATACCACATAATATTTTATTCAATGCATCATATTTTATACATTTATAAAAATTTTCACATGTAAAATTAAAATGTGTTATTGATTAAACATTTAAAATTTTAATTAAATAAATAGTATTCAAATTGGAATAGAATTAATTTATATATTTTATGAAAATGAAATATAAATATTGATACATTTATGTGATCATTATTTTTAATGTAAGCTAAATATTTTATTAAAATTTTAAATTATCATTTTAATCACTTAAACATGAATTTAATGTTATTAAACCAATAAATAAATGTATTATTAACATTGATTATTGAAAAGAAAAGAAATCCTAAATAAATTTAAAAACGTATTTTTAACACTTAAAATATATATTTTGAGAGAGAAGAAAAAGTGGAAATAGTAAATTAAGAAGAATTAAATATGTTTAGTTACTATAAAATATTAGGTTTTGATTTTGATCCTTGTAAAAAATATTTATCTATTTTCATCATTTAAAATTTGTAATCATTTTGACCCTTATAAAATAAGTAAATTTTGGTTTTGGTCATTGTAAAATATTTTTATTTTTCTAAAATTTGAAATTACTATTTTTATTTCTCAATGTTCATTTTAAGATAGATAAAATATTTATTTTAGATATCTAAAATTTTTTTTTAAGATATCACACGTTAATGGTCATCTACCCGTTTGTTAAACACAAAAATAGTTAACGACTATTACATATCAATTGGAACAAAAATACAATTATTTCAATTCTTCTAGAGTGACCAGAATCAATAAAAAAAATTTTACAGGAATCAAAATCAAAACTTGTTTATATAGAAAAACTAAAAATACATTTAAATCAATTTATAAAAACATACCAAATTTAAGATGTATTTAGTAAAAGGATAAAAAAATATAATAGATAATGATCTTGAAAATGTAAAAAAATTAATAATACAGATAAAACATGTATGGGCTATCATGTCCTTTAAAAAAAATTAAAAGAGTTATTTTTCATCTTCACTATTCATTATAAAAAATAAAAATTATAAATTTAAAATATCAATCATACATAAATAATTTAGATTAAAAATTAGTTAATAATAATATAACTACTTTAAAAAGTCATATATTTTTAATTTTAATTATATAAATATAATCTAATTGCCCATATTTAAATTTCTAGTTTTTTCATAATAAAAAAGTGTTAACAAACGGGTATCAATTATGCAAAATTGGATATGTTTATAATATGTGATTGATGGTTGACTTTATTGGGATTGATTCACTCTAATTCAAAAGGGAGAATAAGAATAGTTTTTTACTTTTGTTTTCATGAATACACATAGCAAGGATGCATTTCCCTTTTTCTAAATATATATATATATATGATCGCCTCTTATATTTTCCTGAGCCTTTTTATGACTGAAAATGACTGGAAGAGCAAGGAAAAGGATCTTATGTTTGTTTTGAATCACTTTATTAGGAGCAACATATGAGCCCACTCCATCACTCACCCCCGCTTCTTGGCCAACATCCTGACCAGGTTCATACAAGAAAGCACCTTCATTGCGTTGAATTCTCCATGTCCACATAAAATTCGCATTTATTTTTATCAATGTAAATGAAAATCTCCACCATAAATACAACATTTGCTGTGCCTTTGTGCATCCAAGACAGGTAGTAGAGAAGCATGCATAACTAATTCAGAGATATTTTCTGTTGGCTGTCTCCTGGAGTTCCTCTGAACGCTTCATGTGAGGGGCTAGCTAGTGTAAACGTTATAAGCCTTCTTCAATGAAGTGTTTGGGGGAACTCTTGGCCTCAACCAACAACACTGCAAAGCAAAATTAAACCTCATTCATTTCATTCACAAACATTGCTATTATGCACACTTTATTATCATTATTAATTACACAATAGGAAAGCAGCCACATTGCTCTTCATTCCACATATTTACTTTCTATTGCACAATTTATCATCAAATTTTTTTTTTACGGACTCTAGTAACTTAATGAGTTGGTCGATTAAAGTAAGATAAGCTCTCGCATCTTGCAAGCAAAAGTTTTTACACATTTTTTTTTTAGACGAAAGTGAATATAAATATATCTGTAAGTATTTATTAATTTGAATCTAAAAACAGTACTTTCTCTATCTTGTGTGGAGCATCACCCTCTTCTAAATTTGAAAACCTACCCCAAAAAAATTCACTAGCAGCTAGTTAGCTCAGTCGTCAATCAATTTTGATGGTTCTCAGATGCATCTTGAGCAATTTTGCATATGGTATAATAGCATAATTGGATTTTTCCATTTCGAGAGTACATATTCGTGAATTGAAGATTCGAAATGTAAAGAACATTAGTGCCAAAAAAAATAAAATAAGGCTAACTATGTGGCGGTATAATTAACTGATCTACATTTCACTTAATCTGTAGTGAATTAATAGGAGAATCATTTATATGCAGTGGCTCTTATCAATGGAGTGTTGAGCATGCCTCCACCATTCATGATCATTGCAGGCAACAGGATCTTGCTGTGCTCCATAACAGTACTGGGGGGATTAAGAATTGTGGATAATATCTAACTTCATTTATTCTTGTAAGCTCCTATTCATGATTTTCACATCCCTTATCGTTTACTCTATATTTTAAGCGTTTCTTTAACATTTCTTTGACAAAACATTAATATATAATATTATAATTTTTTTTGACGTTATTCTTTAACTAAAATTAAAATTTTACCACAAAAACTCATGTTAACTTTAATACTGATATTTATAACATGAATAACCAAAATTTAACTAATTTAATTCTTTTCAAATTCAAAATGAATATATTATTAATTTGAGCCGAAACTTAATATGAGATAGGCTAGAGTTTAGAAACAAGACATAGATAGATACAACGATCAAAGAATTCATCTCAGGCCAATTTTTCACTTACAAAACATCCACATTATATTGTATACCCAGTACGGCATACCCCCTTAGGAAGGAATTAAATAAATGAGAAGAGGACAAAACAATTGAATTACACCCAACAAAACGGGACAATTGACAAACACCATTGAGTAAAGGAAATCACGTGAGAATTTATCTGAAAAATGATTGGACAAAGCTCAACAATCCAGGTCTGCATTTGGACCAAAAGATGATGCACTTGAGAGATGCAAAGTAATTGGTGTTGGTGGTCACTTTAGCGTAAAAAATGGCAGCAATACACATATTAAATTGGAATAATCCTCCATTTGCAATAAAAAAAGGAACTAAAATCAAGAGGGATGAGGCAGCCACCATGCGCATAACACCAAAGCCATATCATCTGCGCTTATATAAGTAGCAGCAGCCAAGCCATTCGTCCATGCCCAGTACACAACAAAAGAAAGCAATCCCACCACCTATTACAGTGACAAATCTCCCATCCATGATTATGTAGGTGGAATTACGTTTTTTTTAAAGAAAATCTGCAGTGACGTTGGCCTTTGAGAGTGTACTTTTCAAAACTCAAAATATCATAAACCTTTTATTAGAATTTTATAGAATTATAAGATTAAATTTTAGATACCACGTACCCACCGTATATATAAATTGAAATGGAGTTGTTCCAACTTAGTCATTAATCTTAAATGTTGCTCTTTAAATATGTAGTTGCATTAAATGTTACCTAGTTCAGGCATAAGTGTTTCAAGGAAAGAATTCCTATGAATTTTAGTAAAAAAAACTAATAATTAAATTTTAGATTGTTAATATTAATTATAAAAATAAAGTTTGTGATATTTTAATTAATAGATATTGGTTATTTCAACTTATGATGAGTGAGCTATGATGGACTAGGTGCTTAATTATTTGGTACCCAAATGCAAGGTCTCTATTATTATCTGGCGTCTATAAAACTATTGTTCCATCAGACCATTTTCTGAGACACGGTGTTGTAGGAAATCCTAGCCGTCAGGTAGAGAGGTCTCTCCACATTTCTTTACTCACGGTTTTGGATTGAGAAATAGCAAACATGGAATCAAGGTTCTCTGGAGTTGGATCAAAATTCTCGACATAAATTAAGGGTTCTTTGAAGTTACATAAATTCTAAAACTTCTTTTTGATTAATTTGTGTGATATGAACATATTATAATTATCATTCATTGTATTTTGTAAAATCCAAACTATTGGTATTAAAGTATAGGATTGGTGCATGTCATGGTTGTTTTATGTTAGAATAAAAAAAATTTTAGATCCGATGAACTTTATCCTTTTTTATTAAATTTTTTTTGCTAAATTAGATATAATAATTTGGGTTTTCTTTTTCATAAGATGTTGGTAATATTGTGTGTGCCTTATATGTCAATAATTAACAAGAAAATTTTGAAAATAGTCAAGAAAATTATCGTTGTGTTTTTAATCTTCACTTGATGATTATTATTCTTCTTGTAATATTCAAATTCCTATCATTTATATTATGATTTTAAAAATTGTTTTGGAGGATTTGTCTTGTGGTTTAATCTTTAATAATGTACTATTTTTAGAAGAAAAAAAACATTTTTAAGTCATATATTTAATATCTTGAAATTAAGAGAGAGAAAAAAGCATTCAACACTTTTTGTTAATTTAGTAATTCAAGTAATTAAACAAGGAATTTAATAGTAATATTTTTAAAATGTAAAATAATATTTAAAAGGGTCTGCCCCGTGCTCATAAGGCACTAATACTTAAAAACTTAATAAATAATTTTTTTATTAAAAATTATATTAGAGTGCATTCAAAATTATAGGAAGTACACTGTAATTCTTAATTAAAAAAAAACTTTCACTTTTTAATTTGGTTGCCAATGTCCTATTTAAGTATTCAATGGCACAAGGCAAAGCACGGTTAAAAGAAATTAAATACATTCTCACTACAACATTTTTTTTATTTTATTACTAATTTTAACCACCATTTAAATTAGTAGCTAAATATTAGTTAATTAACTATTAATTAAATAAAATATTATTTTTTCTAACTAAATTTAAGTTATATTCATTTATACTTCTTATTACTATAAATTAGCTAGAAAATAACTACAAATTTTAAAAATTTATTACAAATTAATTAAGATTATTTTCTTAGCTAATTTACTACTTATTTCATGCTACCATTAATATTATAGTAATTTTGTAACTAATTATTTTTACTAGAAATTAGCTACAAAATAACTATTGATTTTAAAATTAACCACAAAATTATTTGGTAATAAATTTTAAATTTTCTAGTAGTGTCTTAAATGCTTTTAAATAATCAATATTAATTGAGTTTATATTTTAATATAATAAATACTTTTTATTTTTGTTTGCTTGACCAATGTACTTGATATATAAGATAGAAAATGGATAAAATTTAGATGTAACTCTTTTAGTGAATTTGGTGTTTTCTTTCCAATAAAATTTTTATCTCAGGAATCAACGTTAACTTTAAATCTCTACCTTTATTATATAGGTTTCCAAAGTGGAGCTCTAGTTTTAATTAGAGCTAGAGCACTTAAATTAAGCATCTAAAAAACTATACTGTCCATTGAAAAACATTTTAAATAATTATAAATGTTCAATGGAATATATTTAATGTTTTTTAACCGTTATTAGTAAGACCTTTAAATATATAACTTTAGTTATATTACTTTATTTTAAGAATAAAAAATATTTAATTGGAAGGAAATGGAGCGGAGAGATTTTTTCTTAAAGAGGAGAGGAAAGGAGAAGAGAGCAAAGCAAAATTTTCGCACTCCTTCAATATTAGGAGATTTAGAGTGGAGAAGCAATTTAAAACATCTCAACTATAAAAAGAAAAATATTCTTACTTTTGTTTTAAATTTTAAAAATTAAAAATATAAAAATAAATTAATTGTTAAAATCTCTTTTCTCCTTTTAAAATAAACAAGAAAAATATTAATTTTTTTATCGATCAATCAAATAAAATATTTAATTAAAATTTTTTAAGTCTTTTCGTAGTCTTCCTTAAACCAAACAAACACTAAGTTATTTGATATTGAAAATTTTAAAACTTTACACTTCATTAAACTTTTTTTTCTTATTTTTTATTATCGTTTTTAAAAGCAACAAATAAATTAAAATAAAATCATGTCTCCCACGTGGCATACATTTTTAAACGGAGACAGCACGTCTATTGACTAAGAGAAGTTTTATAACAAGTTGATAATTGAAGTGAATGGTGTAGAATTACCAATGAAGATTCCTTGATTATATTTTATAAGAGTCTAGCACTGGACTCCAGTTAAGGAATCTTCAACTTCATTAATTACAAATATTGAGAATAGGTGCGAGTTAAGAAATATATTATAAAACGCACAATCGGATATGTATAATATTGGATTGCCGTTGATTTTATATACTATTTATTTTATAATATAGATGGAAAGTATCTATTAAAAAAAATAGTGACTAATTTTTATGAAAACTATAAACTCATGGGATTTTTTAAATGTCTAAAATTAAATTTAAACTTTAGATATTCTGATTAAAAGACGAATATTTATATTATTTTCTTTTTCTAAACACAAAATATCACCTCTTATGTTTGCCCTAGCTTTAAAGTTCATGAGTATATATGAAAATGACTGGAAAGGGCAAGGATCTTACTGTTATGTTAACTTTTGAATTACTTTAGCGCACTGCATCGATCATTTACTCCCCTTCTTGGCGAACATCCTGACCAGGTTCAGAGGAAGAAAGTACCTTATTGCGAAGAATTCTCCATGTCCACATAAAATTCACATTTATTTTTATCAATGAAAATGAAATTCTCCACCATAAATACAACAGTTGCTGTGCCTTTGTGTGTCCAAGACAAGTAGTAGAGAAGCATGTATGTATGTATAACTTCAGTCTTCAGATATTTTCTGTTGGCTGTCTCTCGGAGTTCCTCTGAACGCTTCACCTGATGGGTTACCTACTCCAAACTGGTACCCAAACTGGTACCCGTTTTGGCCTTCTTTGATGAAGTGTTTGGGGGAACTCTTGGGTTCAACTAACATTGCAAAACAATAATATGAGTCCAATTCATTTCATTCCCAAACACGGCTATTAATTATTTGACTAGATAGTGTTTGAGGGGAATCTCGTCTTCAACATAACTCAAGAAGCATGCCACTTAATTACCTTCAACATGAAATCCACACAGGTTTTTTTTTCTGTAATTTCTAGCTATACTAGCTACTATCATTACCTTCAATTCCTCTCTGCATTCTCCTTTATTTGGTTCCATTGTCTGTCAAAGCTTTTTGAGAATTTGTTGAGCTAAACATGTGAGTTCGGATGAAAGATAAACTTCTTGGATTTATTTGTACATCCATGATGGTCTATTGGTCATCATGCAACTGCAGCCAAAAATTCATTAAAAAAATTAATGCAGCTAAAACATTTGTTATTATATTTGGATTAAAGATCTGAAAGTTCCTGAAGATTTGCCAAAAAGACTAGTTATTATCTTTGTGCCAGTTTAATTAATTGACCTATACAGTCCCCTTAATTTGAGGTTAGGTCAAGAAAAATCACTTTGTTTATAGAGTAAGTTTTTGGACAAATTTTTCTGTAACTAATTATAAAATAAAATAAAATAAAAATTTTCATAAGATGAAATTAGTTTATACATAAATTAATTTGTGAAAATTATCTCATGTTAATTTCTTTAAAATTTAATTTTTAAGTTACTAATTTTATGATATTATGGAGTATGTCGACCATCTCAAAAATTTTGATGTTCCTTTTAAGTTTTGATTTTGATGTTCAATTGCTGAGTTTCTCCAAATTATTATCATAAATGTCTATGAATTTCGATTACTCATACTTCTTAATCATAGCTAGGTATCAAGATTTTAATAAACGACCAATGACAACGATTTTGGGGTTGTAATGTACAATATTGCTGAAACCTCAAAAGATTATAGCTGTTGAGGGAAAACACAGGACATACTATACTAAGTGCAACCACTTTAAACGTGCACTTGCATGTAGCCACCACTCCCATTGTTGAGAATAAGAAGATCACAAAAGATAAATACGGTGATGCTGTTGAAGAAGTGTATATATTAGAAGCACGCTAAGACAACATCGAGTACTAATATTCGGGCTTGTGATTTGCCTTGCTTAGATTTCTTAATTATATGTAACCTTGTGAGTGTGAGAGGGTAATAAAGGGCGACTTCAGAATTTGGATGATCTAACTTCATGATGTAAGTTCTCATTGGTGATTTTCACATTAATTCGTTCAACCTTCCTTACTCGAAAATTTCTTAATTTAAATTTCTGCTTAAATTTGTTTTACGAAAATTTGTTTAAAGGTGTTAATTAAAAGGATTAAGCTATAGTTTAATATATATTAATTATAGACAGACCCTTTAGATTTATTTTGAGAAAAAGGAAACTTTAGTCTAATCTTGCCAAACGGTTATAAGTTAATTACTTGGGCTGAACATGCTATGTTATTAGCATTATTACGTGATTTATTATAATCTAATATTACTATTCTAAAAGGAAAGTTTATATTTCAAGGTTAACTAATCCCTATTAAAAAAAAGGTTAACTAAGCTTATTTTTATGCTGCATAAACAGGTTTGAAATTTCAAATGGATAACTATAGTTAAATAGTTCACAAACAAAGGATATAGTTAAATGCATATATCATAAATGAATTAAATTGAGACTCACTTATTAACTTGAGTAATGTCAAGATCAATTGTCCTTGTTTTTAATTTATCTTTTTATTTTATGAATGAGATTGACTCCACTAATTAAATTGAACATGTGTATAAAATGAAAAAAAAAAAAAAGAAGAAGTGGATTTACATTTAGTTTAAAGAGGTAAGTTTATGAGATACTATAATTTAAAGGCATGTTATGTATTTTCCTTAACCTACTCTTATTAATCCTTTCATATTTTATACAAAATATTAAATAAAAACATAAATATATTTAATGACTTGGAACATTAAAAATATAATACTTTTTGTTTAGTAATTAAGAGATTGAATTATTATCATAATGTTGCACAATATTTTAAAATTATATTAACTAACTAGTAATTATCTCATAATTACACAGGTATCTATAAAATATAAGTAAAGTGTGAAAATATAAAATTTAAAAGTATATAAAGAAAAATTAGTTACCACTAATAAAAAAATATAAGGAAAAGGTGTTAGAAAATGTTCATTTTGAAAATATCTTAGAAATTAGTTTAATTAATAAATATAATGGCAATTTATAAATATCACATTGTACTTAATGTTGATTGAATAAATTTAAGTAATTACAGAATCATATAATGAATTAAAGGGAAAAATATTTATTCAATTTTATATAAAAATTCACGAAACATACTTTATAAAACAAGAAAGGAACATGACATGAGAAGGAGAGTATGTCTAAAAATTATTTAATTTTTAAAATAAGAATTTAAATTTATAATATAGAGGTGAATTGAAACCAAGTGCAAATATATTCTTACTTTCTTAATTCATACACCTTCTTAATTTTTTTTTTATCATTCGAGTCTCTTAATATTCAGAAACTACATTGAGCCTAACTAATTTGAGTTTACCTACATATTAGTGGGTAAAACCCTCAATATCTTTTTTTCTTTGTTCATTACAAGCTAGCAATCTAAAATCTACTTAACGGAAAGTTGTTTATCACTTAAACCAAAAGTATTGGTACATACACCAAGAGATAATTTATCACCGCGTTAACTCATCTTCCACGACCTTGTCATGTTACTCATTTGTCCAATATAAAGGGTGGACGATCAACTTTGGGAGGGTTTAGTCTTCTTATTTCATGTCTTAGGTGTATCTATTTGGATGTTGTAGTATAAGGTTACCTCTTATTTTGGTTATATGGCGAATGACTTTGTTTTAGGGAACAACTCTTCCAATCTTATTTATGTTAAGTTTTGTGTGTACTCTTAATACGAAAAAATATTCCATTTAGCATTAGCTTTTGGCTTACGTTACCCAACAATTCATTCTAAATGTGATTTTAACATCAAATTTGCATTAACATTAGGCACAACACAAATACAATCAAAGCAATTTGCACATGTTTCTAAGATGTCAATGCTAGTAGCATTGACTAGATCAACACAAAAATAGAAGCTAAAAACAATGTGAAAAAAATTATGTTAATATTTGTGTCCATCACTTAATTAGTCGATGCTAAATTGCTTTAAAAGTCAACACTATATTTATACAAAAAGAAGCCAGCGTGATACCAGTGTTATAATCTTTTTCAAAATCATTTTCTTTTTTGTTGATCTATTACAAAGTTCTAGATGTATAAATTAAAATAATAAAATCATAACAAGGACATAATATTAATAATAATATACAATAAATAATTATATAGAACTATCCTCATGTATGTAACATGATAATCAAACTATATACAGTAAAAAAATATGAAAAATAGAACAAAATTGATAGGTTTTAACTAAGTATGAATCTCACACTTAACATAACTCTCAATACTATGAAGATACGTACAAGATTATCGTTAAAATAGAGCATATTCGCGAAAAAACTTAAGATAGAAAGGCATTGAAAAGAAGAAAACAGATAAGATTTAGAAATATCTCGCTATTGATTTTGTAGAAATTAGATAAGAGAAAATAAGATTCGTCACAAGTCTCATGGAGAACTTAATGAGAATTAAATGTTTTAATCCAAGAACAAGTCAAAAGAACTCTCTCAAATGCTTGTTATGCAAGATATTACAAATAAACCAAAGTTAGTTACAATTCAGTTATGATCAAATTTATATACTAATCTTGCTTACAAAAAGGCATGAAAACTAACTAACTGAAAATACCTTGGGCCTCGAAACAAGCGCAAGCTAAAAATAGGGCTTTGAGTACGCTAATAAGAACTGCGTCCAAAGATGGGTGTTGTCCAAAGGGCCCAGACATTGTCCGAACTGTGTGCATCCAAAGAGTCGTCCAAAAGACCCAGAGGTTGTCCAAACCATGTGTGTCCAAAGAGTTGTCTAAATGACCCAAACATCGTCCAAACCATGTGCATCCAAAGAGCCATCCAAATAACCAAAAAAGTTCGACATGACCAAAGTTGTTAGTTTCTTTACAACGAAAGTAAACTACAGAAATTATGCACAAGATCCTATGCTACTCGATGACACATTCCTAAAGCATGAATATCGTTAAGCTTTCTTTGGACACTCCTTGCCCTCTAAGGAGATCCATATTCTTTTGGACTTCTTCCTCAAACCTCTTCATCCTTCTTCCAGTTAGGAGTCCTTAAAGGACTTCTACCTCTTTATGCTTGATGTCCTTTTCCTGCTCATCCTGCCTTCCCAGATTTACATAAAAAATTATTTTTCATCAATCATCGAAGGAGTAGTCATCTAAATGACCTTGATAGTGAGGATGTGTAGGTATCTTACTCTTAGGGGAGCCTAGGCCCTCTCCACATCTACCAACCAATATAGAACAACTTGCATTTACTTCACCAAGGTATAACTCCTCTACTCCATAACCTTGACCCTCTTCTTAACAATCATAGTCATTTGTCTAGTATCTACAATCGCCTACCTATCCATACTCACCTATTTAGCTCTACAGACTCTCTCTTTAGATGTGGCATTGCATAATGAAGAAAGAGCCTAAAACCCCTTAGTCAAACTTGGTCCCCAAAACTCCTTAATTTATATATTTTACACATTCACTAGCATGGTATGCCTCTTTTGGCCTGTGTGAAGGGTTCAAAACCAATTTGGTTTAATTTCCTCCATCCATTCCTGGCATTTTATCCTTTCTCATTGGCATGCTATTCCTTTGTGTCATGGTAGTTGAATCAGGATAGAAATCGTGAATTGGAAAGCCTATTTTTTGAATTGTGAATCAAATCATATCATGAATCGTAAGATTCATGGTCAATAATAAAACATAACATATATATGTATACAAGACATATAAAACTAAAAATTCATTATCAATAACTAAAAAAAGGGAGCATTTTAAGATAAATAAACATATAAAAATAAATACATACATATATATATATATATTAGTATTTCGAAGTCAAATAGCTAACAAAGTGACATAAGCTTCAAAGCAAACAAGTATACAAATAATGACAATCATAAGGCCAAAAAAAGTAGTTGTTGCCTACTGCTAACAAATTCAGCAAACAAATTGTTTGCTACTACACAATTTAGCAACATATCCTTAAAAAAAAGTGTTGTTGCGAATAAATTAAAAAAAAGTGTTGTTTGCTAAATAATTTTAGTAAACAGTGATTGTTGCTACTGTACAAATTTAGTAGTATAACCTAAAAAAAACTCTTACCCATAGTCATTCATTATCCCCACGATCAACATTACTCAGTTCATCTTCATCATCCAATATAAGCTCTTCCCCTTCTTCATTGTCTTCAAATTCATCCTTATCTCCTATTTTGGATTTTCCCTTATCAACCTCGATGTTCAAATTTCTTGGACCTATGTAATCAAAAGAAAAAAATAAGTTGTAGTTCTAGTTTGTTTTAAGTTCTAGTTCTAATTCTAACTTGTAACTTATAAGTTCTAAATATAAATAATTACCTCTCTTCCTTTTCTTGCTTGGAGCTCCCTCATAAACATCAAAACACTCATGTACATCCATCCATGAAGCATCAATCTGTAAACAAAGATTTTCTTTTTCGGTGATTCATTCATCATTCGATTCAATATCAAACAAGCATATCAGATCATAGATATCTCCCTTCTCTTCTCTACTCTTTTTTCTCATCTCAAGTTGAAGATTATATTTAACAAACACAAATGCATTTAATCTTTGTTGCTCCAATCGATTTCTTCTCTTAGTATGCACTTGGTCAAATATACTCCAATTCCTTTCACATCCCATGACACTACATGTGAAACTCAAAATTCTCATGACTACCTTTTGTAACTCTTTACCTTCTTCACCATAACTCTTCCACCAAAGAGCTATCAAAACAAAGTGTAGAAATAGAATATAATTAACAAAGTATGCAAGTTATTCTTACTTTATAAACAAAGAGTAAAGAGATAAAGCTTAAAGTAAAGAGATACCCCGGTTGTTTCTCATCTCTAGTATCTATTACCATGTTCATTCCAAAAATCCCCTTAGCTCCTTCGAATTTTTCAAGTTGTTGATCAATTGCAAATCTTGTTCTTCTATCCAAAATCATTCTTTCAAGAGTTTCATATAGACCAATCAACACCTTACTATCTGGATTGAAGTTTTTGTCATAATGATATCTGACCAAATAAGAAATAAGTTACTAGGCACACAAAATATTCTAGTACTTAGATGAAAAATTAGATGTAAATAACTTACTTGGGATTGAGATAATAAGCAGCTGCATGAAGAGGTCTATTTAGTTGCAAATTCCACCTAGTGTCAATAATCTTCCACACTTTTTATACCTTGGACTTTTGCTTTTGAAATTTTTTAGCAATTTGCTCTTTAGCCTTGTCCATTGCTTCATAAATGTATGGCATGGCTAGTTTTGAATCACCTTCTACAAGCCTTAGCACTTTTACAAGTGAAATCACACACTTTAGGCAATATGTGATTGATTTCCAAAATCTACCATCACTCAACACTAGGTTCATCACTTGCTTAGCCTCACTTTTACTAGCATGTGAACTAGTAGCTCATTCCTCTAATGCAAACATAGATCTAAGAGCATTCTTTTGTTTCTTAATGCAATTTAATGTAAGATGAGAAGTTACAAACCTTGTCACAACTTACCTTGTCAATTCCCTTCCTTTGGAATATTGTCTATACAATTTAAGAACCCATGTAGGCCTATATATGTAGGTAGTGATTTCTTTGCATTGGCAATGGTATTATAGAATACTGGAAGCTCTTCAATATCCTCAAGGACTAGATCAAGGCAATGATCTACACAAGGGGACCAAAATAATTTGGTTTTCTTCTCCATTAACATCCTCCCAGTTGCCACAAGATTGGAAGCACCATCTGTCATAACTTGGACTACATTCTCCTCCCCAATTTCTTCCACAATGATGTCCAACAACTCAAACATTTTTTTGTCATCATTTATCACATCACTAGTATCAATAGACTTTAAGAAAACACTCTCACTTGGACTATTAATAAGAAAATTAGTAAGTGATCTTCCTTTCCCATTTGTCCAACCATCACGCATCAAGGTGCATCCTCATTTCTCCCATTCAACCTTATATTTTTCTAGACTTTTTTGGATATTATCAATCGCTTTCTTCAAAAAAGAAACTCTCACCTCATGATAAGTAGGAGGCTTCAAACACTTCCTATATTCTCCAACAACTTTCAACATTTGAACAAAAAGAAGACTCCTTACCAAATTAAATGGCAATGCATTACCATATATGCAATTGCTAATTTCTTGAATTGCAACATCCCTATCTTTACAAATTTCATTTATTGCCTTTTGTTTGACAACTTTAGATGCCCCCTCTTTTCATTTTGCTACTTCTTCCGAACAATCAAGGCTATTTTTTTTTTGTCTTTACCTTTCAATAACTTGACAAATATTTCCTTAACATCATCTAGAACACTTGTACAAGCACTAACATTTACCTTTGTTCTAGCAGGATGATGTTTCATTCTTGCAATCCCACCCCCAACAAATATGAGAACAATATTTCATTTCACTTGAAGTCAATGTGGAGGGACACTTTCACAATGTTGTCATGTAATATCAGCCTCTTTCTTTTTTTCTTAACTCATTCTTTCTTTAATAACACACAACCAGTAGCAAAAAAACTAGCAACAACAAACTAGTAGCAACAAACTAGCAGTAAAAAAATAGGGGAAAAGACAAACCAACAGCAAAAAAATAATGCAATGCACCCATCACAAACCAGCAATAGTGTAGCGCACCTACCACAAACTAGCAACACAGTTACAAACGAAGAACAGAAGAACACAGCAACAACATAGCACACCCACTCTATTTTCACACAAACGAAGAACAAAATATGAGGAGACAAGAGAAAATGTGTTACACAAAAGGGAACAACATGGGTCGATCCAAATGAAGCATATTGGCTTATTTCCCCTCTTTTTACCTCACTTTTCGAAAAATAAAATTTTTAAAGGTTTTCAAAACCAGGTCATGTGCAACCCGACCCCTTTGGGCGTGACCCATTACAAATCTAGAATCATCGTAATTCACAGGAGAAATGCGATTCATGCGATTTTAGAACGATTCACGTAATTCATTTTATGATTCAAACGCAAAAACGATTCACATGATTTGAATTGTTTTCCCTGTGATTCATTTTATATCGAATTGCATAAATTGTATTGAGATTTTTATGATACTAACTACACTACTTTGTGTTCAAGTGTATTAAACTAGTTTTCTAAGTAATTTAGGTCACTAGGAAAGATTTTTAGATAGTAGGATTTGTAACACTATAAAGTGCAATTCACACCCTAATAAGGGAAAATGACTTTAGATTAATCTAAAATTAATTGGACAAGTCTTTTTTTTTACTATAGAAAGGGCCTAAAGGCCTGGACAAGTTAATTATATGTTAATTGAACCGTAGGTGAAGGTTTGGTCTCAAAATTTTGCAGATTGCAAAATCCATGCAGCTCAGTACACAATGTAGTTGTATTGGTTTCATTTTGAAGTCTTGGAGCATTTTGAAGTCTTGGAGCATTAGGACCATTGTTTGAAACCGAACGGTTGACCAATTTGTTTGCTCTAAAAACTGGATCATCTTAGAATAAGTGAGAACCAGTCAAGAATCGATGTAGAGAATCGGTTTGAACTAATAATTTAAAATAAATAATTTTTTAATTTTAAATTAATTAAGATATTATATTTATTCAATATTATTTAGTTATTTTATTATTTTATTAATTAAAACTCTGATGGAATCATTCAATCTTGATAATCTGATTTTAAAAACATTAGTTATGACTTAATTTTTGCCACTGTCACTTAGTTTTTTCCATTATCAACTAGTTTCTTGGTTTCTCATGTTGCAAATCCATTGCTCATTAGTTGAGTTGATATAAAATGAGTTTCTTTAAGGTATAATTTCTTACATGCATGACAAATTTCGCATGGGTAGGTTGCTAATTTGAAAATCTTGGTTCCAAATTCTCTCTACTACTTGTGGTACCTTCAGAATTTTTCATGTATTTTGAGGTTTCTAGATGCTACATGGTTTATCCCATGCAAACTTAGATTTTTATGATGAGATTTTTTATTATTTATTTGTTATACATGTGTAGATATTTATTTATTTCATATATTATTATCAATTTTGTTCTGTTGTATCATATTTTTATTATATATATTAGTAGTGTTGCTAATATTTTACTACTACTCTTTTAGTTAAATTTCACTGGAAGATGCTTATTAGCTCAACATTATTTAGCAAAAGTGATAGTTATTTGTATTCTTTAATTAAAATATTAGAGATTTGAAGTTAATTTTTAAATATGAAAAAAAAATCATATTAAAAGATAAATACAAATTGTTTTGTGAGCTCATAATCCCAGATAAAAATCAGCCATTGTTGTTTATAGTAAATACTTTGCACATATCCCATAGATTAAAAAAAAATTAGGGATTCTCAATATCACTTTTAATAATATTTTATTATAAAAATAGTATTGATACTTCTATTAGTAACACTATTTTAGAACTTTAGTAACATTTAATAAATTTAAAATATTGTTAATGATAATTTACAACATACCTCATATATAACATTTATTAAAATGTCACTATTTTTTTTTATTTTTATAACTTCTTTTAATTATTGTCAAAAGTCATTTATATAGTACAAAATAATATGTTTCTATACATATTAAAATTCAATAATAACAATACATATAAAATAAAACCAACATCTGATCTAAACAAGCTAAATATATATATCAAACAAGGTTAAAATATTAAATATGAAATCAAATTGCATAATATATATAATTTTTTATTATATCAAGCAAACTGGCTATCTAGAGTCCAATTTGGCTTTAGAAATCTAGCGTAATAATCACAAAGTAAAGCAAACCAATAGCAAAAAAAATCCTCAAAATCCAGCAATCAAAACTGAAAGAGCACTCAAAAGAGAGAGGGAGAGCAATAAAGAGAGAAAGTGGGGGAGGGTTGAAGGTTTGGATTCACATTAAATAAGACAAAATTACGTTAAATTAAAATATCAATAACTTAATTTTAAAAAAAATAATCACACGTATGATTCCACGTGAAAAAAAAAATTAGCTTAAATATATTTTCAGTCACAGTAAAATAATCGAGTTTTGGTTTTAGTCTCTATAAAATTTTTAATCAATTTTCATTTTTTTAAAATTTAAATTTTTGTTTTTGGTCCTTATTACTATGTGACACTTGTTAATCACATATACCTTCAAAAAAAAAGTCAAGTAACCATCATAAATTATACACACTAGTATATATGGTATCATGTTAGTATATAACATCTTTAAAAGAAAATTTAATTCCTAAAATAAATATTATTTATCTATCTTAAAATGAAAATTAGGGACTAAAAATAGATATTTCAAAATTTATAGGGATGAAAATCAAATAAAAATGTTTTATAGAGACCAAAATCAAAATTTTCTCATTTTATAGAGACCAAAATTAGTTATTACAAATTTTTGAAGGATGAAAATCGATCAAAAAATGTTACAGGAACTAAAATCAAAACTCGATTATTTTACAAGACTAAAAACATATTTAAGCAAAAAATATTCTATGTTTAAAATTAATTTTAAGTTAAAGTAATTTTAAATAATTTTTTAATTTTAGAATAAAAACATTCAAACATAAATTATTTTATTTCATCAAAATTAATTTTAAGGCTCAACCAAAAATACACAAACTTAATTTGGAGTCGTGCGCTATCAATCATGAAGCTAGAAGCATTATTCAATGTAAGTTTCAAATAGCTATCATTTTGGTGCCAATATGCATTGTGCGGTTTCAGAATTAACATTATTTTTTATCCTTCCTTTTCTTTCTTATCTTGATTTTCTTTTTGGTCTCCCATTTTCGCTTTTGTTCAAGCTTTCAGGAATTGATGCCATGCCAAGGACCATCTACATTTTACAGCTACAACAAATTTCGCCAAGTTGAGTACGTGACAGCAATTCACTCTTAATAAAAGTTCTACTAATTAATTATATAAAAATAAGAACATATAAGTTATATATTTTAGTAAAAATAAAATATTTATGATGCCTAATAATTCATTGCTCTAAATTTTAAAGTATACAATAGCAAATGATAAGAAAAGTGGAATAGAGACTCGGTAGACACACTTAACGTATTATATAAATCTCTGTCTTTTGTGATAATTAAGGTTCTTTTCGAACATGAAAATACGACAATTAATGTATTCTATAATAATATTTATAAGTAAACAAGGAGCATCGGTTAAATAAGATTTCATGGTTGACATATGATATTCCCACTTGAACCAAAAAATTCAGAACCAGTGGAATCAGCATTAAAATCACTTTCTAAACTTTGTTACCTACAAGGACATGTAGAATATTTGATGAGAGGATTTAAGAGCTTTCGGCCCGCCACGTCACATTAAAGTATTCTCCATTCTTCATTTGACCCAAGACACTGACCAGGTTCAGCTATAGCTACATCAACATCGTTATTTTCTGCTCTAGTGGTCCTCCTTCATATGTGAAGGAACATTCAAGTTTTTACTATAAAGGGTTGGATTCATCTGCCTTCGTTGTCATTGAAACACAAAAAAGCATGCAAATGTGGAATGGAAAGTCAGTTATCCCACAGAGTTCCTCTTATCACTTCATTGTGTAATTGCTTGCGCCTTTTGAGAATCAAAATTCTTAAAAGGATGCACAACAAACAATGAAGTGTTTGGGGTTTGGAGTACCAACTGAAATTATGTTGGATAAATTTTTTCATAAGTTTTTATTAAAAAAAAATTATAGATTAAATTAACTCATGAAAAGTAAAAAAAAAAAAAATCAGTTTTTAAATTTATAAATTATATAACTTATTAAGAAGTTTATTTCATTTTTTCTCCTATAAATATTTATGGAAGAGATTTATCCTATAAATCTTTGTTTATAGAGAAGAAGTTAATAAAAAAAAACTATTCATACTTAGAAGATTATCCTATATTTTCTCCTAAAATTTTCACATTATTTTTTCATTCAATCTAATGGTAACTGAAAAAATAATAATTTAGTATAATGATAACAGAAAAAAAAATCTTAGTGAATTAATTAATGAAGTTTGAATCTGCTGAAAGAAAAATCACTATTATTTTTTTGTAAAATCTACAATTTTATTATTATTAATTGTAAGAACGTCTTACTTTAAAGTACATTTTAGGTCTAAAAAGATATTGAATCGGCAAACAAGTTCTACACCGAGGAGGGTGGGAAATATATTACTCGAACAGATTCCTTTTTGAAACATAAAAAAATTCACACTACACGTCACATTACATATAATTCATCTCTATCTATTACTAATTTTTACCTTTTGCATATATTTATATCTCAAAATTAAAGGAAACATCTTTTTATTATTATTTTAATTTTATGTTTACAGAACATTTTCCGTACTTGAATATATTTAAAGATGGATATACACGTAAATATAAAATATATATAACAAGTAAGAGTTCGTATCATATTAAGGTTATTACCTACATTAATATTATGTTTAAATATTGAGTAAATATATTATAATAAATTCATAAACTTCTAAGTCAAGAAGTATTTTTTTTTTAATATTAAAAATATACATTACACTAATTAATAACTGTAAAGTCAAAATTAATAAAATACAAACTGTTAATTTATTTTACTTCATCATCAAAATTTGAGTTTTAAAATTAAGGAAGGTAAACATTTATTTTTTATGTAAATATTATTTTATTCCAATAATATCAATAGAAATTAATAGAACATAAAAAAGTAATTATTAGACTAAACAATAACTTAATTAAATAAATAGATTAGTGTAACATTTCTTACTTTTCTTTTCATGTTTCAACCATTTGTACGTATATTTTTCTTCCAAAATATTCTCATAAAACTTGCCACGGTGAGGACTTGACAACCTAGTTAAAAAGCATATTCTAAAATAATAGTTGAAATTGAAATGACAAAATATCCTGCAAATTTTGCAATATTAGATGTCGATCCATCTGTTTCTCACCATCCAAGAATATCAAAGATAGTGCTCCTAGACCATACCTCCTCTTCCATGTAAATATTCAACTTAGACTTTGATTATATTCCAGCTATATATATCATTGACGTACAAATGACTCATAACTACCAGAAAAATTACTAAATTATCTTAATTCAATTCATTTGAACTTCTTACCTAAACTTTCCACTATCCATCAACTTAGCTTGATAATATTCAAACAACAAGTAACCTAATTTCATCACATTTTGTTAATTTAAATTTAATATAATTGTTGGAGCTTAAGTGGAAGATGGAAGTTACACATTAAATAAAAATAAATAAATTGAATAATATATAAAAATAAATAAATTGAACAATATACAAGTAAGAAAAACTCCCACATATAATGTCTTAGTGTTTTATATTGAAAGCCATGACAAATTCATTTATGTGGTTGGCTAAAGGTTTATTGGTGAAATCTATAAATCATATTTTTTTTATTGGATACGATCTTATTCAAATTGAATATAATTATTATAAAAAAACGATAAAAAAAATTTAAATTTTTAAAGTTTTTTTTTTAGTAAACTTCTTCATAAACACTTATAAAAAAAATAAAATAAATTTTTTCATATACTACAATTAACTTATATTTAACTTATGTATAAATTAATTTATAGAAACTCTCATTTTTTTTTAAACTAATATAAAAGAACTTGTATAAATCAGTTTATAAAGAAGCTTATTTCATTTTTCTTCTTTTCTATCTTCTTCTCAATTATTTATAAAGAAATTTATTCAAATATGTCTTAATATTTCCTAATATATAGTTGTATATTTGATCGGTAGTGTTAATTAAATGTACCCAAGATTTCAATTAGTTATTTTCTTCCCTGGTTGTGTTTTATAAGAAATATAATATAATTACATGGTGAACATGAACTAAAACGTGTGCTAGAGGTGGATAATGGAGAAGATAAGGCCAGTGCCAAAGACAAACAAATTTTTTATTTTCTTTTACGATCAATTTAATAGGAATACACGCATGTTTAAAGGCTTTTTACATTATTATTTAACTACAGATTTTTATATAAATAAAAACTATTAACTTTTGTAGAAGTACTTAAAAAAATTTATTTAAGCCCGTGTCTAATTAATTAATAATAAACATATATTAAAATTAAGCTCTTTTTCCCTCCCCAAATCATTTTCAGCTTCCTTTTCAGACAAAAGAATAAACCCCTTTTTTAAAAGAATCTGGTATATCTTTCCCTTCTCAGGGAAAATGCAACATAAACATGGACCACACTTTTACTTGGGCATCTTCTGCAACTGGTAAGTTAAAGCAATGTGTTCAGATATCAGTGAATAATCCTATTAACTGCAACCATTAAATATACTTCTTCTCCCTTGACAACAAAATCCGACTAGGTTCATATTGACAACATTTTTCTTTATTTTAGTAATTAAGTTATGAATTATACAAGAATTTATCTCAATTAGTGACTGTTCCCCAAGCGAAAGGCCAATATTGTGACTACACATAGAAGGTGAAGGAAGCACTATAAATAAAAATGTTGTTAGTAACAGTTTATTGCCTTGCAAAGAATGAAAAAAAGAATTCAAAAAAGGAATAATTAAGGTCAGTTGTCCCCTTGAATTCCCCTGACCACTTCATTAGCTAGCCTTTAGGTTTCACTAACAGTGAGGCTATGTAGTTAGTCTTATTGAAGTGTTTGGGGGAACTCTGGGAGCCATATCTGATGTTTTTTAACAGAAAATGGTGTTCATTATTATGATCGGTTTTTTCAAGTTTGCAGTGTAATTTCTCAGATGCATGTCATATATTTCATTTTGCACCATTATTGTTCTTTCTCTTTTTTTTTTTCCTTTTAATCTCAGCTTTGACACGGATCCCCAGTTACATATAGCTCTCCGGGCTGCATCAGTGGTAGAGAATTGGTTTGGTTTGCTGGGGCAGGTGGAAATGGTAAATGATTTTTTAAAAGAAAATAAATTTGGTTCAGTTCTATTTTTAGTTCAGGTAATATATCGTGTTTTATTTTAATTTTTATTATTTTAATTTTTTTAAGTCTTGAATTTTTTTTTATGTTTATAATATGTGAATAATATAATTTTAATTTTTCCAATTATTTTTCTAAAGAGACTAACTTAAAATGATATAATATAAGAACTAAATTAATGAAAAAATACTACATTAAAAAAGATAAAAATAATAATAATAATAATAAAGATAAAATAAAAATAAAATTTACAATAATTATTTTAAAAAATAATTTTATAAGAACTAAAATTAGTGGACAAAAAACGGAGAATTAATTATGATTGATGAGAAATTGTGCACCCTCTTGCTCTCCTTAAACATTTTAATTAAAAACCAAGATGTAATTCATTTCACTATAAATCAAAAGTTATAAAATCTAGCAATATGACGAAAATTTAATTTATATATGGGAAGCGACCATGATCTCACTAAAGGTGAGCATTTTTCTACTCAATATAATTTTTTTTCATACTCTAAGATAAAAAATTTAAATATTTAATATCTTAGTTAATATTAATTTCATTTACATTATATAAAAATAATAGTTATGACAAAACTTACATTAAGTTTTTAAAAATATTTTTAGTATATTTTTAATTAAGATTAGAGTTTTATCCACTAAGAATACGTGATTAATTTAAAAAATATTTACACATCAACGTAATTTTTAAAATAATTATTATAAAAATCAATCATCTTATAATTTATATTGAAATTAGATGTCAAAGTAAAAAAAAATCTTTACACTAACCCTACATATATTATTTATTCATAGACTTTTAAGTTTTAATACAATTCTGTATTAAACCAATTAAGTAAAATTCTAATTTTATTCTTTTTATGAGTCTCAAATTTTAATTATATTTTATATAAATTTTTGTAGAAATTTTTAATTTAATTTTGAACTTAATTATATTTTAGTTCATCTAATTTGATATGTGGACAATTTTTATTCTTATATTTTTAATTACTCGATTATAATTTATACATTTAAAAAATAGATAATTTATTAAATATTTATAATTTTAATTATTTATTTTTTCTACACGTTTAAAAAATAAACAACTTTAGTTATACTCTACACGTTTAAAAAATAAAGATTCATGCTGTAACAAACATGATGAGTTAAAAAAAAGTAGTCATTTTTTTTTAAATTGATCAACTTATATCACAAATATCTAATGTGTCATTAACTATTTAAATTTTACAAATTAAATTATTTAGTTATTTATATTAAATTATTCAATATAAATTATTTAATATTATATTATTTAATATAAATTATCTTATTATTTATATTAATTATTTAATTATTCATTAACAAGTTAATAATAAAATTAAAATTATCTATTTTTAAAAAATATAAATCAAAATTAAGCAATTAAAACTATAGAATCAAAGTTATTCCTAAATTAAATTAGGAAAACCAAAAGGAAAATCAAACCTAATTTTTAGGATAAAAAGTAAACACATGAATCGCATACTAATTAGAACGATCAAAACTATTATATTAAGATCAATATCCAAAAGTAAACGATAAAATGAATAATGTTTAAATTTCTGATAATCACATGGATCTTAATATTAAAAAATAACTCAACAATTTCAATTTTTTTTTTTTTATTTTGAAGATATTTTTGTTTATTCTCTTGTGCTATTCTAATCTCTTTTAAAATTTATCTCCTCGAATTAACTCGATTAAATTACAAGACATCAATTGTAAGTGTACGTATAGGTTCGATATCTCACAATGTACTCGTCTCTCCCATTCTCTTATCTCTTTTCCTCTACTCCTATAAGGCTTATTAACGTATACTTTATAAATATGAAATATTTTGTGTAAAATTTGATGATAAATATAACAAACGAAATTCAATTAAAGTCAGAATACAATCTCAATTTTACTGATGTGCTTCTTATAGGTAGTACATCTAAACGGACATCGTCATCAACCCTCCATGCTTCCAATCTTGAGAACTAAAGCCTCAACCAAATATGGAACCTGTTTCTGTTAGGCATTAAATGTAGAGTGTGTTTCGAAACAAGTTATTCCCAATATAAACCAAAGTTTCACTCAATAAAAAAGAAAGGTTTGATTAAATTTTTTTTTCTTTTAAGTTAGTGTTTTCTCATTTTTCATTCCTAAAAAAAATTAAAATAATCTCTATAAGTTTCAAATTATTTACTTTTAGTCTCTGAACTTTTATTATAAAAATGTTAAGTTGTTATTGTCTTCGCATAGCACATCAACAAAAGATGATGTCACAATAAAATCATCACATATTATGTTAGCATATTATCACATCATTAATATCATTTAAAAAAAAGTGTTACGTAACAACAGAGATTAAAAATGAAAATAAAATTACAAGAACTAAAAATATATTTTTTACATAAATGAATAATAAATAAGTTTAATTTTAAATTATTATAAAATAAGAATATTAAATAACAAGAATAAATCATTATTTATAAACACAACATGTACCTAAACTAATATCATTTCTCATTACATAAACACTCTGGACATTGTCATTCACCATATACATCATTCCTTCCATCGCTAACACATATCTTACAGAAAAAAATAGTTATGAATTATTCTCTTTTCTTCTCACTCAATTGTCTCACACTCTTACTTTTTGTACATTATCTTATATTTTTTTTATCATCATTCATAGTAGATAAAAGAGAAAATAGGTAAGGTGAAAACAAACTAAGAGTAAATATTTTTTAATAAAAAATTATAATAGTCATACCTAACTAGTCTTTTGCACAAAATATGGAGAAAAAATCTAGTATACGAATGATTTGAGTGCTAACTATACCAAGTACAGAACTATTGTAAGTAACATGGTTATACATCTCATGTTAGACTTATATAATAAAAGTAGTTGATAGATAAAAATTCATATCAAAATTTATAAATTTAACATAGTCTCAATTTTGTTAAAGTTTGACCTAACTTACCTTATTTTCATACTTAATAATAAAATTTATACACGCATGACACATAAGTTCATATCTTTCTACTCCACATAACATTCTCTCTTTTCATGTCATACTCTCAACTTCTATTTCTTCGCAACTTTTATGCTTAGTTGATTAATGACTTGGATAATGAATTCTAATAAAGTTCTTAAAGTTTTGGTTAGTATATAAGATGTTTGGCCTAACAAAAATTACAATAAAGTAATATTAATTTTAGATTAACTAAGATACATTCTCTATTTTTTAAATAATTATTTTTTAAAATTTTTATTTTTATTAATTTTAAATTAAATTTATATATTATATTTAAGATTTAAATATTTATCTGTACTTCCAAATATATCACTTTGATAGTTCATATAATTTATTTTTATTTTTCATCTCTTTAAAATATATTTTTTATTTTAGTCCCTATTTCACACTCAATGTCATAAAACTAATAATGTTATCGTGACATCATCTTCCTTTAATTGACGTGACGTATGATGACATCAATAATTTAACATTTTTTAATTGAAATTGACGGTAAAAATAAATAGTTTGAAATTTACAAGATTTCAAAAAAAATTTATAAGAACGAAAATTTTAATTAAGCAATAAATAAATGTTCTTGGTTCTCCATTTCTTTCTTTAAGGGAAGTGTGAACATTCGTTCTTGAAGCTCCAAACCACAATTCAAACATACATGTAATAGGGTAACTAAAATATCTGCATAGTCTCTACTTTGTCCACTTATTAATCATTAGTAAATTTCCTACTATTATAAAACTCAAATAGAATAAGTAGTTAAATGTATATAAAAACTCAATAGGTGAGAAAAAGTTGTAATAATAAAAACAATGGTTACTTACTCCATTTCAAATTGATTCACGTTATACCATTTTATTTTTTTTATATTAATTGACATTTTGAGCTTTAATAAAATATAAATTTTTATTCTGGTTTTATTTTTAATAAATATTATTATCTTGAAATACTTAATAATATATTTATAAAATTAAAAAAAGGAATAATAATATTTTCTTAATTTGTGTAAAAAAAAATCTTAAAACCATTAAAACTAAAGTAATCAATTTAAAAGAAGTAATCAGCAGCGTAGCCATTCCCCATGACTCAACAAGTCATTTAATGCTTATAACCCATTAATAATAAGTAAAATTAATTTTGTATTAAGATTATCGAGAAAGAAAGAAAAAATTGATTGCAATATCCCAATTGTTGACTGTATGTTAGCATTATTATATTATGTGAGATACTTTATTATTAATAGTTAAAATTTATTAAAATTATATTTTATAAAATTAATAAAGAAACCATTAAATGTAAAGTGAGATTTATAAAAAAAAAATTTAATAAATTTTAATCAATAATAAAAAAAAATGTAACACTAGCATTTCTCTAATTCCATTATATATATATATGAAGTATCACCAAAAAAAAATTATAAATAAAAAATGCTTTTGATTTCTTGTACTATTAACTCATCAAGATCAGTCCAATGAGGAGATTTGAGTAATATATACAAATTTTTATATTCTAACATTTTTTTATTATATTTCCTTACTTTATAAAAGTTTAATTTAAAAAAAAAAAATACCGTTAGAGCGATGATTTCCAATGTTACCAGAAAACGGCTATTCTTTTATCTATTTATTCAATACAATTTCAATATTTTTTCTTCATATTATTTTATATTGAGATAACTTTTACTTAAGGATCCTTTTTCAGTAAAATAGAAACCAAAAGTTAAGAGATTTTTATACATATATTTGTAGGCTCAATAGCTAAAAGTTAGCATTTTTTTTCTTGTAACAGCCGGCTGTATCTCTGATACATATTCATAAAAAAAAATATAGCTGAGAAAAATATTCTCAAATTCACACTTTTCGCTCTTTTATTTTTTATTGAGTTTAATAATCATTGATATAATTTCAAAATAATTATTGTAAAAGTCAATAAATTTAAATAATTATATAAAACTATTTTTTTACTGTACATAGCCTATTTTTTCTTTTTTAATTTTGTCTTCACATTCTTTTGAAGAAAATTCTTAAGGAAAATAACTAACATCAAATTATTACCCATCAATTTCTTCCATTTTATTTTTCAGCGGATGTACCTTGCCTAGATCAAGTGTGCACGATGTGGCCAAATCTAAAAGCCGTTTGTTTGAGCATTTTCTTAAGTGTTTTTAAATTAAAAGATGTTTTCAAAAATAATATAATTATGTAATTTCATGAAAAAAATAGTACAGATATATAAAAGAAATGATTTTGTTGCTTTTTTCATAAATTAAAATGAATTTGTGAAAGAAAAAAGGTCAAGAAAAAGTTGCATCACATAATCACTTTTTTAACCTTAATGCAATGTCACGGGAATGGATCCTCACACGTGAGAAAAGAATTTGCATCCTCTTCAATGTTACGATTTTACCGTTTATTATCTTAAATTTTAATTTTTTTTAAAAAAAATTGAATGGTCAAGACCTGTAGTGATAATGTTCACTGCAGAATATCTCCACAATTCTTTCGATTGCTCATAATGCCTCTGGTGTTTCTGAACTTTGATAAGAAAAGATTTCTCAACTTTTGGAATACATCACATAAACTAGAAAAACAAGCACAAAAGCTTAGATTCGTAAATATATACCCACCAAAGCACTCCTATTAAAAGATATTTGATATCAGACGCTGACCACAATATGGTATCCCTTTCTGTATCCATGACCATAATAGTAATGAAAATGAAAAGTAAAGAAATGTTGTAATGTAAGTCTGCATGTTTTTTACTATTCAAGTTTTTACCTCCTTCAAGTATCCTTGCCTTGAAAAGTAACATAGTATCACCTTCTCCACTGAGGTTGGGTCAACTTCTCTGAAATTGATAATACCCATAGAACACAGTGATTAAAAGAAATAGAAAAAGCCTAAATAACAATCAGAGTGCACAACATTTAATGTGTGGGAAAATTCCACAATCTTCTACTTCATTTAAGTCACACAGAAACAGACAAAAGTGCTTTAATGAAGATCATGTCACTTATAACCTATTTTAAATGAAATCATGCCATAACCTAATAGGTTTCGACTTGTTTCATACCTTCACCCTCTTTTTAGAACTACATAAATTTTGACTTCTCCACATAGCAGGAGATAGTAAGAGCAAGGGATACCTCTTGTCAAGTTTATTCCACAATATTTTCAGACGTCATCCCACAATATTTTCACCCAGTAGATAAAAATGAGCATATAATGAGAGTTCTATTAGTTTCATGCATCTAGTTAGGGTAACTATCAAGTGATAGGCGTGGGGGATGCATTGTATTCCTCATGTAACCGACTCCCGAATTCATTTCTCTCTGGTTCAGATTCTTGCCTTATCCAAACATGTGTATTTTTTTTGGTTTTCTGGTGTTTCGTCCATAAAATGCCAGTGGCAACTCCTATCCTCCATGGTGAGATCGCGACATTCATTTTCATGAAGTATAAAGGCAGAGAAAATATAAGGGAATACATAATGTAGATGTTTAATCTCACAGCAAAGCGCAAGTCACTCTAGTTGGAGCTTGGTGAAGACTTGATCATGCACTTTGTTTCGATCTCACTTCCTGGACACTTTGGACAATTCAAAGTGAGCTATAATATTCAAAAGAACAAACGGTCTCTCAATGAACTTATATCTCACTGTGTGCAAGAGGAAGAGAGGTTGCAAAGAGATAAGACTAAAAATACTCAACAAAAGAAACCAAAGAAGAATGAGGAATCAATGAGATTTCTTAAAAGGACATGAGAGGAGACATGAGGAGACATGCAATTCCAAATGACTATGAACATGAGGATGGTATTGGTTTAACAGATGATTCAATCAACTTTTGTCAAGCTATGCAAAGTTCTAACTCTCAAAAATGGATTGATGCCATGAAAGATGAGATGAAGTCCATGCAAGACAATGACGTTTGGGATCTCGTTGAATTACTTGAAGGTGTGAAAACTATTGGTTGCAAATGGATATTTAAAACAAAAAAGGATTCTAAGGATAATATCGAGAGATATAAAACTCGTCTAGTTGCTAAAAGCTTTACTAAAAAAGAAGGCATTGACTACAAAGAAACCTTTTCTCTGATATCTTCAAAGGATTCTTTTAAAACCATAATGACACTAGTAGCTCATTTTGATTTAGAGCTACATCATATGAATGTTAAGACTGCATTTCTAAATGGTGACATTGACGAAACAATTTATATTGGGCAACCTGAAAACTGTATCAAATGACTCTAAGTATATGATATGCAAACTAAAGAAATTCATTTATGGCCTCAAACAGGCTTCTCGTCAATGGTATCACAAATTCCATCAAGTCATTACCTCATGTGATTTCAAGACAAATGTAGTTGATGATTGTCTATATCACAAGTTCAGTGAGAATAAATACATATTCCTGGTATTATATGTCGATGACATATTACTTGCTAGTAGTGATACATGCTTGTTGCATGAAACCAAGAGATTTCTAACGAAGAATATCGAAATGAAAGATCTTGAGAAAACTTCTTTTGTATTGGGTATTCAGATACTAAGATTGTTTTCAAAGTATCTGATAATTCATATTTTAGACACCTAACAAGGTCTTAAGATGGGTATAATTGACTCTATTTTGTAGCTAAGACTCGCATGTTATTTGAGATTCAAATTATTGAGCTAAAAAGAGGGAAAATACAAATCTGAGCTAATTCGTGGATTTTATCTCACAAAAAGGTTAATTCATTGTGCAGGTCGAACCTAGCGTCCCGGCTAGATGAAGTCATCCCGGCCAACTGAAGGCGTCCCGACCACATGAAGTTGTCCCAACCAGAAAGGCATTTTGGCCAGATGAAGTCGTCCTGGCCAGACGAATTCCTCTCCATGCCGGCTCCACCTCCAGTAGCCAAGACCTTTCCGTAGGCCGACTCCATCTCCAGTAGCCGACTCCATCCCCAGATGTCGAGTCACCTCGTCTATCCGGATTCATGTCGACAGCAAGACCGACTCCGCTCCAACAAATTCGGCACGTGGTTAATTAGGGAAACCATTAGTCTGATAATAGTTAGTTAAAACAATTAGTTTGTTAGTAGTCTGTTATTTCTGTTAGTTGTTAGTAGTTATAACTGTTAGTTAGTTAGTTTACGATTAGTTAGCTAAGACAAACATGTATGTAAGGAGATGCGTAGCTCATTCATTGGTTCCACCCCCACCTCCACTTCTCCGTTGTTCGTACGTACACTCACACATACACTCTCACTTCCATTGATCGGTGATTCACAGTGCTTCAGTATGGCGTCCAGCCAGTCGAGTAGGTGCAGGTTCAGAGTCTGAGTAGCAGTTGATTGTTAGAGGAGATTGACCAGTTTAGTTGGCATACTCTGGTGGACTAACCCCTCTGTTCTCTAGCCATCCTCGGTGGAGCACTATAGTTCTTCCATAAAGGTCGTTATGGGAGGCTGAGTCCATGATTCCACAACTCCATGTATCAATACAATCGTTTATGCAATAAATTGGTTTGTGTTTCTCTATCTTTCCGTATGTGATTCTAGTTCTGTTTCTCTACTTCTTGCTTGTGTCATGATCATGCATGCATAAGAGTAGATCACGTTAGGTTAGGAGCCGGTTGGAACCAATCTAATAACTTGTTAAGTAATCGATAGAAAGCCTAAAATCAACCACGTGCGTAATCCCTACTAACTCGAGGCCGCGGTTATGTAAGCCCTCAGTCGGCAATAGACGAATATTAGGCGGTCGTCTTAAGACCTTACGTTGGTTTAGAATTGCACCCATTACTAAGAACTGGAACAGATTGGTTGCTGAACTTTGGATTGATATGTTAAATATTCGTTGTTCGTTCATTATTACTTTCCGTAGGTAGTTTACTTTCTATCTTGCATTTACTTTGTATTTCCAATACAAGTCGAAACCCCCCTGCCTTTACATTCCTGTTATTGTCCGAGTCTGCATTCTACATTTCTGCTTTCTAAATAATCTTCTGATTCCCACGCTAGGCATCACGAATACACGTGTCCTTGAGAGATTCGACCTAGGTTGACCCTATGTTACAAAATCATAGTAAAATCTAGTTTTATTTGAGACTGCATCGACAGCAATTATCAATATCCTAAGGTTATCACAAGATAACTATATCAACAAAATTTTAGATAGATTTGGCATGAAAGACACCCCGATAGCCAAGGGAAACAAATTTAGTCTCAAGTAGTGCCTCAACAATGACCTTGAAAGAAACGAGATGCAAAAGATTCCCCATGACTCGACAGTACACTCAAATTTGTACTCATCCTAACATTGCTTTTGTAGTGGGAGTTTTAGACAGGTATTTGAGTGATCCTAAAATGCAGCATTAGAAGGCAGTTAAACGCGTGATGCGTTACTTGAAGACAATGTAGTTGATGGTATTGAAAGGCCATTGAAAATCTACTGTGACAATAATTAGACAATCCTTTATTCCGACAATAATAAGAGTTCTACAAAGTCGAAGTTCATCGACATCAAGTTTCTGGTTGTTAAAGAAAGAATTCAAAATAAATAGATTTCCATAAAATATATAAAAATAAGTTTCATGCTAACTGATCCATTGACTAAAGGGCTGATACCCAAGATCTTTCATGAGCACACTGCTCATATGAGTGTTATTCCTTAGGATACCTTAGTTCAGTGGAAGTCTGTATGTTTTATGTTTCAAGGATGATTTATGTTTACATTTTGAACTTGCTTATGTTTCCTTGTATGTAATAATTGTGTTACATTCAAAGAATTTGGATTGATCTCACTAAAGATTGAAAGAATGACCAATTGAAAATAGACATGTTTGAGATCACATTGCATGTAATTTCCATGTCACTCATTCATATTTGATCTATGTAATTGAATATATTAATATGATGATTATCGTGATCTAATCACGCTTGTTTGTGATGAAAGTTACAATGCTTCCATTGTTAATTTACAAGATAGACTAGATTGTATTAAGGAGAAGTCAAGTAGGATATAATTGTAATATAATTGCTTCAAGAGAATATGAAGCAAAGTAGGAGATTGTTAGAAATTTGTAATTTCTTTTAATTTTTTAGACATTATATTTAAAATATAATTATATAAGCTATTTATTTAATTAAGATGATTATAATCCTAAGTAATCCAATTTAAGTAATCAAATGGATTTCTTAAAAAGACTCGATATGGGCTTAATGAATGGATACCCATGTTAGCCCATTAGGGAATAATGGAAACCCTATATATAGGCTAACACATCAAGAACGGTTATGGTCCCTAATACATCAAATCGAAATATACGTTTTTTTGTTCTCCCCATCAAAAGAGAGAAACGAAAGTCCTGGAGGAATTAAGATAATTTGGTTGAAGAATAACATAGACCAACTGCTCATGGTTACTGGAGGTTGCATTGCGTTCTACGATACCTCATCATAGATCCAGGTATTTATACAATTTTGAAAGTTTTGATGATCTAATATAACATGATAGGAACATGAGGAATCTAAGAGTAGGAAAACTCTAACATATTATAGAAAGGGAACAAGAGGAGGAGCCAAGGGGAAGAGGTAGCTTAGAGATGTTGGAGACATCCCAAGTAATCTCTAAAGATTAATGTGTTGTTAAATTTCAACTTAAAACTAACTAGCAATAAATAAAATTGTCCAACAAATATATAAGTTGCACCCTAAGGATTGACCTCCCTAAGGATTGACCTCCCTTCACAAATGTCTGCCAGAATAAGTGATGCCTACCAAAATAGGTGATTCACTAAGATAAATAATAAGCTCTAATATTATGTTAGATTTCCTAATTGGCAATTAGTGAAGTTGGCCAATAAATATATAAGTTGTACCCTAAAAATTGAGATAAACAATATGAGACTTCCCAACAATGTCTTCCATCTATTAAAATGCTTTTGTTTTCATTTCAGGAAGAGTATGTGTAGTGAAATTCCTTCTAGGCTAGGGTGAAAATGCAGCTTGGATTGAATGACAATGTACTTGCATACATTCCTATTTTTCACCTTAAGTTTCTTTTTACTCAATTTAGTGTTTTCATTGTTCTAAATGTTTTCATGATTGTGGTGCCACTCATAAATTGATCGTGTGGGTAGTCTAGGAAATTGAAAAATGTATGCATGCTTAGACCATGAGATAAAATTGTCCAAGAATAGAGGATAATGGTTGTGTGAGATTAATTGTGAGACTCCATAGTTAATACCTTTATTCTAAGAATACAAGTTAAAGAATTAACTGGATTAGGAACTAAAAAGGATTAATACACTCTAGAGTCTTCCTATTAGTTGATCGATTAGGTATTAGATAGGTTGGAATTCTAAATACTAGTGAAAACAAACCATGCGAAATTAGATTCTCAGTATCTTCAATATTGTGTGCTTCCTCTCTAACTTGCTACTGTGCTTTTACTGTTTTTCAAGTTACTTTTATTTTGTTTTGTTTTTCTTTAATTGTTTTACGTAGGAATTCTTCTTTAAATTGATTTGTTGTCTAGATAGTAGTAGGATTAGCGAAGTGGTAGTTAGCAACCTAATTCTCGTGAAAATGATACTGTATATTATTTGTGTGATTTAGTGCACTTGCAAAACTAATCAATAATATTCCAAAGAATCTACACCAACAATCAAGCATTATAGAGTGGGAAATCAATATTGTCGATTCACTATAAATAATACAAAGCACGATCCATTTTTGTAGTGGAGAAACCTTTTGATAATAAAAAGAAAGAAAGAAAACCATCGCTTTCAGACAAGTATGTGAACTTTAGTAGTCCTACTAGTCTAACAAAGTCTTGTAGTAGTCAATCATTCATAAGAACAGCAAACTTTTCCTCACCACAAAACATGCAAGCAAATAATTTAAGCATGAATTTATATAGATGGATACTTGTGTCTATGCATGTCAATATTGTATCCAAAAGCATATCTATCATAATCAATTTCTTCTTTCTTTTTCTTTTTTTTTTTTTTGTGGGGAGGAAACGTTAAACCAGAGCTTCAACCAATCAGTTAATTAAAAAATAGAAAGACAAAAGTGCAAAATCTTAAATGCTTACCAGTCCCATCCCTTGAAGATGACAAAGATCTATCAGACCTGATCACTCCTCTGCCGCTCACAGCTATCAGCCTTTCAGCTCTCGGGGAAAATGAACCTGACCTGCCATTAAGTGAGGAGGAAAGTGAATGTCGCCTGGTTGTACTGTTTTTGTCTAGTAAATCAGTAGCAAATCTTGGGGAGCCTTGTGCTCTTAGCTTAGCTTTTGCAGATTCAGTAGGAGCCATATAACTGGGAAGTCTTGGAGTGTTGTATAACTCATTATCTTGATCATTGAAGTTAGCAGGTAGTGAAGCTCTTCTTTGGCAATTGTTGCTGATACAATTGTCACCACCATTCAAATCCTCATTGACTCCTTGAATTCTTTCATTTTCACCCTTCTTCACACCTGTCTTCAAGACAGCAACAGGATCATTATGTGGCTCATTATCATTCTTGTCTTTTGCTTGCTGTCCATGACCTTTCTCAGGATCAGACTCTTTTGACTTTGGCACTGCCGAATCTTTCATTTTCTCTGAAGAGGCATTTGGGCCCTGCTCTGAAACATCAGTGACAGTATGATCTAAAATCTTTCTACTGCTGTGTTTTCTTTTTTCATTAACAACCTCAGACCCATTTGAAAGGTTATGCCCGTGAGTTTTTTCGAAACTACTTTTCTCGGTTTCTTTTTGTGGGTGTTCCTGAGCTGAAGGCAATGGTTGGCTTGAATCCTTCTTTGGACGATGTTTAGATTTGTTAGAACCTAAAATTGAACCATTGTCGGCTTTCACAGCAGGAGATTTCCGAGTAATTTTTTTAACTTGTCCCCTTTGAACTGTCTGAGAACTGCCATTTTTCTCATCAGACACTGAGTCAAGTTTCTTTTTCAATTCAGGAAGAGGTGCCCAAAAGTGTGACCGTGTCCAATAGTCAAGCCACTTCCAAGCCAAGATAGGTTCTCCAGGATCACTGTTGAGAGATAGAGGAACTGCATATGGGGATGAAGCCAGAAGCTAAAATGGATAACATATGTAATGAGCTTTAATCAAAACCAATATGAGATAACTTAGTTTCAGAACAATAAGAATTAAAAGGGAACAATAAAAATAAAAGTACACCATTACTTCACACAACCTTTGTTATACCATCCATATTCAAAAATCATTAATAAAAGAGTGTAAATTAAAAATGGTAATTGACCAAAAAATATTACTAAATCAACTTACAATCAATGCTCACGAGGTTCACTGGTTCAGTGAACAAAACTAACTCGTTGGTGTTGTCATTCAACATTAATAATTACTGGAACTGGAACTATCATTGAACACTAACATCATTCTCCATGATGCATGACAAATACAGGCAGTTTGAGAAAAAATCGGATATTAAAGGATGGAGAAACTTCAGTTGAAGCATACAGTGAATATAATGTGGTGTAGAACAAGATCGTGAACCTAGAAACATAACCAAAACAAGTTGAAAACTTCAATCTCATAGCACATAGAACTAGAGATGAGTTTATGAGCCCAAAAGTTGAGACAAATGTATCCTTTTTTTATAGGCAATAACCTAAAAAGTAGCACCACATTAGGAGAAAAAGTGAAAAGCACCAAGCTCAGACATAATCAGGGGAAGAAATCTTCATGGACAGTAACATTATTATCTGTTAATAATATCTTGTAGTTTTAATGAACTGAAATAAATCATATATCAGATATTAGAAGTACCTAAAAGAATCTATTTATCCTCTATGTAAGCATTATATATCAGTTCTTACCTTGCAAACAAAGGCATTTTCAGACAGCTTCTCTGCCTGTGTGGATGAAACTACCAAAATAGAATTTGAACAATGAGTATCCTGACAAAAAACATGTTGAAGGAGTTAGTGAAGTAATAAAAGGGCAAGGAGAATACAGCTGAAGACATTCACCTTTTCATTCTCATGGAATAAGATCTATAAATCACTAGAACATGCCAACTATATGGTAGAAACACCTTTGGATACTAACTTAATGAGAAACAATTCCACCAGAAAGGCAGGGAAATAATGCATGGATCATTGAATTGATGAATTAGTTGAAGAACTTTTACCTTACGAAATTTCTGGACTGCAAGCCCAATATCAGAACGTCTAACATTGTAACCACGAGCCAATGCTTGAAATTTAACTATTCCCTTCACACAGTATAAAGCAGAAACAGCTTGTCTTCTAACCAAGTGGCCACGAATAAGAGCTTGCAGTTGTATGACACCTTTCAGTGTTTGAAATGTTTGACGAGCCTTCAGTGAAATTATGCAAGAATCACTCAATGCATTCATTAACATATACAAAGGAAAGTTCCCAATGAAGAATCAATGTTTAGGACTTGCATGCAATAACATACAAATTAAGAATCAATGGGTACAGAGAGAATTTCAAATGAGAATATATTAATAAAATGCAGGACAGACAAGGACATAGCTTTAAATAAAATACTTATATTTTTTACAACAAAAAATTTGAAATATTAAAAGTGAAATAATTGCGGTTGCATTTGTATCTGTAAATATTTCTAATACATTTATATATGGAATGCCCAAGATGTCTTTCATAGTTTCAGATAATAATAACTTAGACATATCTGTTAGTATAACCGAATTGTATAATTACAGTGGAGTGATTACCAGATAGATTCTACAAGCAGCCTGAACTTTTATAGCTGCTTCTGTAAGCTGGAGTTTCTCGAGATCCTCTTGAGATCCAAAATTAGCAACATCTTGCACCTTAGTCTCTTCATCTCCAGTTGAAAGAACACCCCTATCATGTGATGAACTACTAACTACTTCCTTTTCTGAAAGAACTCCTTTAGAATCATTAGCTTCAGATATCGGTGGGGATATCAGCAAAGTATCCACAGTTGGATCAGGAACGGGTACCTCAGAAGACACCAGCACATCCTTGTCACTTGAAGGTTTCTTTACACAAAATGAAACAACAATTACAACATGCATATTTCAAAAGTCTAAGCACTCACAGTCACAGCTCATAGGCAACAACAACTAGACTTTCTCCCTTCCATAGTTTCTCTTATAACATAGACAATGACTATAGTCTATAACAAATCAAAAACACAAAATGGATGTCAAGTGTCAACCACCAAATACTTACAAAAATATCATTCTTCTTTGATGAATTAGACTTTGAAGACGATTTCTTCCCCAAGAGTAAGTTCTTGAACCATTTACCAGGACTTCTTCCTTTCCCCATGTCAATGCTTTAGAAAACACAGAACTCAAGCATCAAAATCTGCAAGAACCATATACAACTGACCCTTAATTCCATATTAATTAGATGTCAAACTAAACTAAATTCACTAACCATAAATTTTAAATTTAAAAAAATAAACATTAATAGCCTAACATAAATGCATTTTTCAAGCATAACTAAAAAAGGAAACATGAGTGAGCAGTTATGTACAGAAAAAAAAATACCATAAAGTAAATGAAAAATCCAAAACCAAACCGCGGTGCAGCCTATTTTCAAAAAAGGACAAGAACTAGAACTAGAAGTCAAAAGTTGCAATTAATTGTACACAGCACCAACCAAGAGTCAACTTCACTATTTCCTTAAAAATAGCATTAAAATCAGCAAAACCCAACCCAAAAATAAAAATAAGCAATAAATTTTTATCTTCAAAAAAACAAAAACAATGAAGCAAAGGTGGAATACAATACAACAGATTCAGATCAACAACACATAAAAGCAAGGTCAGGGAAAGAGGATCAAACCCACAAATAGAAAAGGCAGAAGCAGAACCCTAAGCCTCCAATGTAGAAGAAATGAAACAAACACAAGTGAGGAAATAGGTGAATGTTACTAAGATTGAGATTTGGGAAGAGTAAAGGGTGAAAAAGAAGAAGACATTTGAAAGGTTTTATAAAGGGAAGGTGAGGTTTGAATCAAAGTTTCCGTTTTTGGTTGCAGCGAGGGAACAGTGAGAAACTGAAGGGACTTAGAAGGAAGAGAAAGTATGGCTGAAGCTGAAAAGCAACGTCACAGATTCCTCTTACGAGGTTTCAAAACTTCGAACAAATCGATCATCCAATTAAAAAAAAAAGAAAAAAAAAACAAATTACTGATCCATAATGATAATGAAAATGCCCTTATTTATTGGGATGTTTCTTTCAATATTTATCTTCTAATCTAAGTAAAAAAATATAATAATTGTGCCTATGATATGACACATGAGATCTGTCTTATATGGATATATTTTGAAACCACAATGGAAAAATGTTTAACTACTTTGGTTGGTTTGAGTTCTATTTTTAAAGTGTATTTAAGGTATATATACTAACAAAACAATTTTTAGATAATATAGTTAAGTTTTCTAGCTGAGCTCATATTTTTGGAAGTATAGCAAGTTCGTGAGGGCCATCTTCCAAAGCTCATATTTTCGTCTCTTATTATTTTATGCATTTTCAGTTTAAAAAAAGTTTATATTGGTATTTAATTATAAATTATATATTATGTATTCTAAATTTATTAATTTTTACAATAACTAAAAAGTTGCGTATAATTTTGATTAGTTTAAATTAAAATGAGTGTATAAAAATTATACTTTTTACATTTACAGTAGCTGGCATGTAAAATTGGGAAGTTCATATTCATTTTAATGTAAAATAAAATCGTAAGCTGATTCAAACAAATAAAAAAATAACGAATTTTTTATATTTTTTAAACCACTTTTTTATCAACTAAATCCTATTAGATTAAATCTCATGTAAGATTTATAAAACTCAGCAAATCCAAATCCAACTCAAATTGTTAATATATATATATATATATATATATATATATATATATATATATATATATATATATATAATTTTATATATGTTTTTTGTTTTTTATTGATTTTTTATTATATTTTTCATATTCATGGTCAATGGAATAAAATTATATATATTCTATTTTTTGTGATTTTTTACTTTAAATATATATGTTTCTATTTCTTTTAAAAAATATTATAAGATAATTAATTGATTAATTAACATATTTTTTTTCTATCTTCTATGTTTTTTATTTTTATATGAGTTATTAATATATTTATATTTAAAGATAATTTATTTATTTTAAATAATAATATTTAATATTTCATAACAATAACAAATTAAAATGTTGGTAAGATACATAAATGAAAACCAAATTATCTAATTTAATTCAAACTGAATTTTATTAAATCAAATTGAATTAGATTCTTTTTTATTTTAAGTTATCCAAACCAAAATTAATTAAGCTATATATTATTTGAATCTTTAGATAAAATATTTTTTTATCTCAAAATTAATATAAACTGACCTACGAACACCCTAATATAAATTAAGGATAAAAGAAATAAAGAATAAAAATAACTCAACTAAAAAATAGCTAAAAAATATAAAAATATAAATAATTGTGATTTTTATTTCTCTTTTTATTTGTGGGACTCTTTTATAGTTTTTTAATTATTAATAATTAATTAAATTTCATAATACAGTATATATACTAATAAAATATAAACTAAAGAACTAATTCATCTTGTATTTTTTATAATATCCAATTAATTAATTCACCAAGATTAAAAAAATTAGTTTATTTAGATAATAGCACTTCCATTACATTTATCCTAAATTTATATGGTTTTTTTTAATTTTACTTAATATAAATGATATATATTCTTAGTTTTTATAAATAATTTTTTATCAATTTTAATTTTTAATCTCTTTTATCATTAATATATTTATTTGTTTTAATTTTTATTGGTTCTACATGTTAAGAATCAAAATAAAATTCTTAAAATACTCTTTATATTTAATATTTTGTGTGTATGAGAATGATATTTATCAACTAAATAAATCTTCGGTGGTATATTTAATATTTAATATATTAAGCCAGCATGAGAGCTATCGATTTAGATACCAGAGTATACTAAAGCCCAAATATAATGTCAAATAAAGGCCGAAGAAAGGCCCAAATGTAATTTGCAACGTAGCGGAAGACCCATCACTTCCAATAACAAAGTAATGATGAGTCTGTAATCTCGAAGCCCAACAAAAATTTGTGAGGAAAAACAGTTTCTGGAGTCCCAACCAAGAAGGCATTATGAAATATGAATGACAACACAGAAGAAATGGTCTGGTGATACTAATTACTAATTAATTTTCTCACCAAATTTTTTTTTACTAATTAGTTGGTCCTATTGAGTTGTCGAAATTTGAGGCAACCTCAACTGTTTTATAATTCAACGGACTATTTAACAATATACTCCTTTAATTCATATTTTATTATTAGTTAAAATTTATAAAATTATAAAAAAATTATTGAATAAAAGTGAGATTCATATAATTTAATAATTTTTAATGTATTTTAAACTTAAATATGTTTGTAATTAATGTAAAACTAGTAAATTTTAATTTTGAATTTTGTAAAATTCTTTTATTAATTTTTATTCTTCTAAAATTTGAAACCATTATTTTTGTTTTTACTATTATAAGACATTTTTTAATTACTTATGCATGAAAGATTTAAATGCCTAAGATAAAAATCTAAATGTATGTAATATTATGTTATTATATGATGAATTCAAAAAAAAATCTAAATATCTAAAATAAATATTATTTATTTATCTTAAAATAAATATTAAAGACTAAAATTAGTAAATTCAAATTTTGGAGGATGAAAATCAAATAAAAATATTTTACAATGATCAAAACTAAAATTTACTTATTTTTATAAGAAGGAAAATCAGTAATTTTAAATTTTAAAAAGATAAAATAAAACAAAAAAAAAATCTTATAGGAACCAAAGTTCAAATATACTATTTTATAAGGATAAAAACATATTTAATCTTATATTTTATTTAATAACAATAAAAAAAATATATTTAAAAGAATATATTATTAACATGTTTCTTAATATGTACATGTGGAAATTAACTGAACTTTGGTGGACGTTATTATGGGGAAATAGAAATTGAGATGGAAGTCATAGAAAGTTGACAAAAATTGGTGTCCATAAATAAAGAGACATTAAAGAGCAGACTAGAGTTGCCATACTGAACAATCTTTATGGCAGCTTGTGGTACGGAAATGGTGCAACCAGTAATGTGTCAAAATTTCATGCTTAGATGCTGGGATCATGAACACCAAGAGGATTAGGTGTAACCAATTCAGAGTACATTATCAAAGAATGTGTCATGCTAACAATGTCTGTGCCAAGTGTGACCCAACCCTTTTAACTTATCAATGCCTTTTAACACCTTGCCGACACAAACCCACAATCACTAAATTCCAAAGTCAAAGGTTTTACTTTTTGGAAAAAAAATTATATTCCTTCGTGTTTTTTTAAACTTTTTTATTTTTTATATAAATTAATCTAGAATGTATTATGTATTTAATTATTTTTTATAAAAATATTTTTAATAATAATTTTTTTAGTCAATAAATAATAAATGAAATACATTAATATTTTAATTTTTTTAAAAAAGTTTAACTTTATCTATATGAAAAGTATATTAAGAATTTTATTATCACTATTTACATGCATAATTAATAAAAGTTAAAATAATACATATATTAATGATAAAGAGACTAAAATAATTAAAATTAGTAAAAATATTTATTAAAAAATAAAAGTATGTCTGATTAATATTTTGAGTAAATTTAGAAAAAAAAAATTTAATATATATTTAATGTTATTATCTAAATAAACTAATTTTTTAATCTTGGTAAATTAGTTAATTGAGTTTTATAAAAAAAATTAAAAAATATATATAATTTTATTATTTTTTAATTAAAATTTAAATTTTCATTTTAAATTTTATATTAATATTTAATGTAAATATTAATAGTCCAAATTATTAAGATAAAATTTTAATTTAATTAAAAATTAACATCAACAACACTTATAAAGTTATATTTAACTTTTGTGTTTAACCTTTTGGTATCTATAAAAACATCATACTTACTCTTATATATTAAATTATAATGCAATATCTCAATATATTGTAATTTTACCTTTTGTGATAATTACACTAACTTTTCTCAATATTAACATTAATTACACTTATAATATATTTTATCAGATAGTTAGTTACACTTACCTCTTTTCTACCTCTCTTAATTACTTTATAATTTTTTTAAAGTATTGTGTGTATAGTGTATACATAAAAATAAGAGAGATATGTATTAATTTTTTTAAAAATAATGAGTGCCTACATATATGTAAAAATCATATATAAGATTAGGAAGTAGATATAAATTTGCAATTAAGAAGAGTATTGTAGTTAATACTTAAGCAAAGTCAATGAAAAAAAACCCTTAACCTTTTACAGTGTGTTTAGAATCATAGAAAACAAAAGGAATGAATGAAGAAGGGAAGAAAAATGTAACAAATCAATTTATTCCACTGTTTGGAACACACGTATAAAAAGTGAAGGAAACTGGTTTCTACGTCAAAAAATAATTCGTTCAAAATTAAACGAAAAGTGGGGGGAAGAGAAGTAGAATGAAGTTGCCTTGACATTATAGCGTTGTACATGAACTCACGTTTTTATATTATTTTTTCTCCGTTCGATCTACACTGCAATAGAGGGTTTTGTTTAAAGAGAACATAGAAAAAAATATATTATGTATATGTTGAACTTTTCTTTTATTCTTTTCCATATCAAATAATCTAAGAATTATTTCATTTTCTTTTTTTTTAATTTTTTTCACTTCATTCCTTTTAATTTTTTGTTAAGCGAAACATATATACCGTTAGTCTACTTTTCATTAAATAACACATGTTATTTTAATTTTTTAAAATTTTAAGTTTAACTATTTATTTGATCCTTATATTTGTATTATTTTTACATTTAGATTTCTATACTTAAAAATTACATGTTTTAGTTCTAAGTATTTTTAATTATGTTTTGGACTCTTACATTAAATCTCATCTAACGTAGTTAACAATGTACTTTCATAGCAGTAGTGATGTGGCGTTCACATATCTAAGTTTTACATTTTTATTTATTTAGTTATACTATTTTTACATATTGGTTGTTATACTTAAAATTCTATGTTTAAGTCATCATACAAGCAATTTCTTTATAACACATTTTTCTTTTCTTCTTCCTCCCTCTTTCTATCTCCCCTCTTTTTTTCTTTTTTCCCTTGTCCCCTTCTTTCTTTTACATGCGGATTTTGTTTTTTTTAAATCCTCATACATAAATTATTTCTCATTGATTCTAAATCAAATAATTTCAAAATTGTAAAGTTGATACACACTTTTTAGGTAAGACAAAATAGCTTTAGAATAATGATTTGTATGGACACTCGTTGTAATAATAACTTGCTACATCAAATACTTAAAAAATATATTATTTTTATGTATAGTTTGAAGTGATTATGATGATAGATTTTGATTTAATATCTCATTTAATCATTGAGGTTTGATTAAAAAGAAAAAAATTAAAATGAATTTAAATGTTAGTTTGATTTAGAATTTTTTTTGTAACTATATTATCCTTGAATAAAAATTATTTTCAAACATAAAAATTATTTAATTAATTTTTTATATCACATAATAGTAAGATTTTGGAGGTGGTTCTCAAACAAATTTAAAGAAAAAAGATGCATGCTCATTGACATCCAACAGTGAATGAAATGTTTAATTCTTAGGTTGGTTGGTTTCTCCGAAAAGAGAAAGAATAGGAGAGGGAATGAGAAATGACATAAAAAAAAGAAAGAAAAAAGGGAAAGAGGATCCATTGGAAGTGCTTATCAAAAGCATCTTTGTTATCAATTTTCTTAGAGTTTTATGGGCATGTTAGAAAAACTAGAGTTAACAAAGTTGCCGGAGAAGTAATAATAAGGAAAATCACGTATGATGGTGCATAACCACGAGATGTTCCTGGCTTCGCATGAATCATTGGGTGAATATTAACATACAGGTAGGTCCCCAACAACATGGCAACACTCAAGTTCATGTACCATGCAACTTCGATTTTTGGCCACGTGGAAAATGGGCTTGGTCGGGCCACGTGGCGGCGTAGAAAACCCAGTTGCTATTTAAGATGATGTAGTCTGCGTGCGTAGCATCTTATCAGGATTATTGACTTCTAGTTTTGAAAAGGTTTCCATCAACAACTTTGGTGGCTTCACTTACTCTCTTTCTCAGAATCCCAGATTCTCTTTACATAGTTTCTACCTGCTCCACGTTATTCAAACTTTCTATCCTCATGCAAGCAAACTATATTTTCTTAGAATCATTATGAAATGAAAACCTACTTTTCTGTTTCGGCTTATTAGCTGTTCTGTGTAAGTTACTACATTCTGCACTACTATGTATCAAACTTTTTATTTTAACTTCACTTCTTATTTAATGTTTTATTTATGAATTTGTAATTTTAATTTTAATAATATAATAAAATACATATTAGAAAGTAGGTTAATGAATAATAATAATAATAATAATAATAATAATAATAATAATAATAATAATAATAATTTATCATTATTATTATTACTAAATTATAATTTTGATATTTTATTTTATAATAAAATTCGTTTTGATCTTTTATCTTTTAAAAAAAATATTTTATTTTTAAAAAATTTTAAATTTAAGTTAATATTGTCCTTCTAAAAAAATTATTTATTTTTGATTGAAACATAATTTTAAAATATTTTTTTTATTTAAGACGTGAAATTTATATCATCAAATTTATTTATATAAAAGTTATAAAAATCAGCTCATGTTGAAGTTATAAACAATGTAAAATTTGTTAGAAATCCAATAATATAATTGAAAAATCTCATTAAACTCCTTATCTTATTTGAATTCCATTTTTATTATAAATTATTATCGAAGTAGTGGCAGTAAAAGTCAAGAATGCAGATAATTAATATTTTGAGCAATAACAGCTGCTGTTACAGTTATGCTTCTTGGTGGCATATTTCAATTTTTTAGCTTCAACCCTGCAACATATAGTTATATACTAATCTTTCCGAGATTCACTCACCATTCTTTATCTTACAACACAGGTGTTTGAGCCTCAGAAAATGAAGAATTTCTTGGTTTCTTTATATTACTTGTTTCCTGCAATCATTGCAATCATTCTTGTGCTGCTCACTCCAATTCCCAGTGCACAGCTAACGACAGGTGAGAACAGAATCCTTCTACAAGTTCAGAAGCTTCTTGAATATCCTGAAGCTCTTCAAGGATGGACCAACTTGACCAACTTCTGCTCCCTCCCTCCCTCACCTTCTCTCAACATTGTGTGCTCCAATGGCCATGTAACCAAGTTAACCATCATTGGGAACAAGAGCTCCCCTTCCTCTCATGCAACCAAACTTGTGTCTTGGAATTCATCTCAGACTCTCTCAGAAAGATTCTCCATTGAGTCTTTCTTTACTGTCTTGACAAAGCTCTCAAATCTCAAGGTCCTGTCATTGGTGTCACTTGGTTTGTGGGGCCCTTTACCTTCCAAGATTGACAGGTTCTGGTCACTTGAGGTGCTCAACATTAGCTCAAACTTCATTTATGGGGAAATCTCATCATCAGTCTCCTCCATGAAGAATCTAAGGAGTCTTGTTTTGGCTGATAATCTTTTCAATGGGAGTGTGCCTCGTCTTAAGAGACTGGCTTCTCTTGAAGAGCTCAATTTGGGTGGCAACAAATTGGGTCCTGAATTCCCTTCATTGAGCAAGAATCTTGTGAAAGTTATCTTGAGAAACAACTCTTTGAGATGTAGAATCCCTCCCAAACTCATGCATGTTTATAAACTTCAGCTGTTTGACATCTCTTCCAATGCAATATTTGGAAATGTACCATCATCTATTTTCTCTCTTCCTTTCCTCAAGTACCTAAACTTGGCTGCAAACCTGTTAAGTGGTTCCCTTTCTGTGAATGTATCATGTAGTTCTTCTCTGACATTTGTTGATATCTCAGACAACCTCTTGGTGGGAAAATTGCCATCCTGTATTGGTTCAAAGGCTTCAAATAGAACAGCACTTTATTCTGGGAATTGTTTGTCAACAAGAGGCTTAAATGATCAACATCCATCTTCTTATTGCCAAAAAGTGGAGGCAATGGCTGTTAAGCCATCTCCTAGAAGCCAGAAGAAGGAGTCAGAGGTGCCACTATGCATAATACTTGGTATTATTGGAGGTGTTGTGGGAATTGCAGGGCTTCTGGTTTTTCTCATTCTGTGCATCTTCAGGAAGTCCAAAGCAGACAGTAATTATAACAATGACATCTCTGCTCCTGATAAATTTTCTGTCCGTGCATATTCAAGACCAAATATTAGTGCAAGTAAGGACATTCTTCTTCTTATTATTATTATAAATTACTCATATCTCTTGAGGTATGTTTAAAGTACACTGCATTTCTCTTCATGAGAGATTAATATGTATTTCACTTGTTAAGGACATGTTTTTCCTTTATGTGATTGACATTATTAACAACTAGTTTTGAATCTCTATTATCAACTTTGGAGCTTTAGAATATAAATAAAGATTTTTATTTAAGTTTCTAAGTCGATAATAAGGATGTTTGGAACTTTGTCTCCTAAAGTTCTAAAATCAATAATCGAGTATTTAAAATTAGTTGTCATTGATACTAAATGTAATAGAGAAAGAAAAAATGTTTTGAGTAGTTCATTCATACTTATTTACCACTACTACGAGTTTTATTTGAGTAAAATGTATAACATTTCATTTCTCAAAAAGAAAGGGTATAATTTTTAAAATTAGAGGCAGTGTACTTTAAGCATCCATTGAGGGGATAGAATGCAATTTATTTATCTATCTTTAATATGATGATATGATAAAATAAGCTTGGTTGTTGGTGTATGATGATATGATAACCCGTGCACATGTTAAATTTAGATGATAATTTGTGTTCCTCTTGTGGTGGCTTACATGTTTCTCAATATTATTAATCCTTTGTTTAACTCATGCATTAATTGTTTTCTTCCCCTGAGGAAACAGGACGTGTTCCTCTGCCAATGAGGCAAAGGCAACTGGTCCTTGGATTCCCACCATACCGCAATTTCTCATTAGAAGAAATTGAAGATGCTACAAACAACTTTAACCCATCAAATCTAGTAAAAGAAGGATCACAGAGACAGGTAAGAGAATTTTCATATTTGTTCATTAGTTTCATAGTGATAATCTCTACAAGACCAAGTGGCAATGGCCTATACTCTTGCATTGCACAGCTATATAAAGGTTGGCTCATAGATGGTTCAATGGTCATGGTCAATCGTGTAAAACTAAAGCAGAAGACTTTGCACAAAAACTGTATTCAGAGCTTGAAGGCATTACCCTATTTAAGGCACAGGCATTTGGTGAGTGTTCTAGGACACTGTGTCATTACTCATCAGGACCGTCCCCAAATTATAAGCACAATATTCATTGTATTTGAACATGTCTCAAACGTGTCATTGAGGGATTACCTTTCAGGTAAACAAAGCATTCACACAGAATTAACACTTGAATGACCAAAAAATGTAACATGAAATTATTCCATGTAACAGATAGGAGACAAAGGGAAATGCTGAAATGGCCACAAAGAATGGAAATCAGCATAGGCATTGCAAGAGGAATCGAGTTCTTACACACGGGAGGCATATTTGGCAACAATATAAAAATTGAGAATATTCTGTTGGATGATTGCCTCAATGCAAAAGTTAGTGGATATAGCATTCCGTGGCCATCCAAGGTTTGAACATAACATATGCAATTTGACTAGTTCTCTTATATTTGCATCATTGCATCTCTCAAAGTCTCTAACCTCAATGAAATCTGCCGTTAACAATTTTTAGAAAGGTCATGACAGCAAACGTTATGAACAAAGAGCCCTCAATCAAATTGGCAGGTATTTCTCATTTTAATCTAAACCTTTCTTCCACTGATGCATCATTAACATGTTATCCCCACATGCAGCACCTACAATGCAGAAAAGGAAGACATCTATCAGTATGGTGTTATTCTACTTGAAGTTATCACTGGCAAACTAATTACATCTTCCAGTGAAGTAGAGGAGCTGAAGGATGAGGTATGCATGACATTTTATTCTTAGCCAGATAAGCATTATTGAATTTGTTTCTCCTATCTCTAATGCACTCTGTATCATATTCAGCTGGAGAGAGGTTTATCAGAAACTCCATCACCATCACTAAGGGGTGCATCACCAATGCTAAAGGGTGTGTCTGATTCTTCCCTCCGGGAAACTTGTGTGTATGAATCACTGAGGACTGCAGTTCAGATCACCATCAGTTGTCTCGGCAAGGTTTCCAATAAACGCCCTTCAATACAGGATATTCTCTGGAATTTGCAGTACTCCCTGCAAGTTCAAGAGGCAAGGACCAGTGGTGTAAACCTCGTTACAAAATTGTAAACTTGCTGTAACAAAATTGTTTGCTCGCAGTTCATAAGTTATTTAATCATAAAGAATAAGGGTTGGTTCACTTCTCGCTTTTTTGTTTTAAAAACTGTTCTTTAAAATAATTTCTACTCTACTCATCAATCAGTTTTTCATTTAAATTCTAATACAAACAACAATAACAATAGGAACAAAGCCTTATCTCACTTAGTAAAGTTGATTATATGGATCACATAACACTACTAAGTTAAGTTAAAAACCAGTGTTTCAAAAATATTATTTATTATAAAATTTCTTTTGACAATTTTCTCTAATATTCTTTTTTGTTTTAAAAATTGTTTTTTAAAATAATTATGTTGTACTCATCAATCACAACAACAACAAAGCCTTGTCTCACTGGCTGAAGTTGATTACATGGATCACACAACACCACAAGTTTAGTTAAAGACCCAAATTTTAGAGATATTATTTATTATGAGATCTCTTTTGACAATTTTTTCTAATATTCTTCTTGGTTTCCCTCTCTTCCTCTAAGTATAACTAAAAATCATACAATCCTCTAAGTATAACTAAAAATCATACAATTTATTATTCTCATTGGTGCCTTCCAGTTTCTTCTTTCTTCGTATCTAACTTGAAGTTTTGAAAATTATTTTTAAAACAAGTGTTTCAAAAACCAAAAAAATAAAAACAGGTAAGAGACTTTTTTGGTCTTCCTCTCTTCCTCTTCACAAGAATAAAAATCATACAATTTACTCGTGCCTCCCAATTTCATGAAGTTTTAAAAACCAAAAAAAGGAAACATGTAAGAGATGTTTTCTCATCCTCTTCTTCAAGTGCTTGAATGACAAATTTTTAGAAAACAAAAATGCATGTAAATGACAAACACTTTCAAATGTGCTGAGAGAACAAATAAATTTTGAAAAACAGAGAACAGTTTTTGAAAACAGTAAACAAATGAATCCTAAACGGTATTGTACTATTGTAAATATATAATATCTTAAAACAGGCCAGCATTTTTAAACATTACTATTATTTAAGTACTTATCAAATTTTGATTTAGGTTCATATCAATCAATCCCTTGTTCCCCCTCCTTGAACCTTTCGGTTGATAACTATTGTTTAGAGATAAAAGGCGTAACATAGTCTGTTAACGAAATCATGTTATAATGACGAAACAAAATGAGAAGTGTCAAACAAAACATGATTCTGCACAATATAGAGATCATAAGGGGATCATCCATTCATATAAGTTTGAACAAACACATTGACAAGGGTTAGAAAACACAATTGTTCTCTTAAGTACTTATTCAATCAGATCCTTTGACAACCTTTTAACAGCAATAAGGCCCCAAGATAATTAATCAGCAGTCCAGCTCTGCTCAACAATGCCCCGTACTCTTCTGTTGTACTCACGTTTGTTTTCGCTAAACATCCGAGCCGCTTCTGAATTCGCCGGAGAGTTTGGGTTTGGATCACAAAGCAAGCTCTGCAACAAGAAATCCAGTTTCATGAAAACACAATATTCAGAGCAAGGCACAGCAACACATTATATTCTATCAAAATGCTTACTAATTAGTCAAGTGTTTTTCTTGTTTAGTTTGGCAGTTTGGCTTTTGGAGGATATCTAATCCTCTTATATTGTACTTATTATCTCTCTCTTATCTTATCAATAAAGAAAAAACAGTGATAGAACTAAAGATAAATACAATAGTTTCTCTTACATTAAGGAGAATGGAATTTTTTTAAGAGGAAAAAATCTGAGATTACAATACAGCTGGTTGCTATTGAACCTTGTATCACTTCCTAGATTCTTAATTACTTGAAGAAATGGAAAAGATAAATGATGGCAAGACTTAACTGACAGATTATTGTATTGTTCACAGACAAATTTGACAAATGCATATGAATCTACATATGATACACTCTTGTACTGCTGTGAGTATGCAACACTAATTGAAAGGAAGTATTTCTTATTTCATGGTCTCAGAAGCCAAGGCAGGTAAAGGCTCCTACAGCTACAACCCTTAAAGGCTTCTACCACTTAAGTTGTAAGCCACATGCCATATGAGGTTTGTCATAACGATGACCCAAATAAATCACTGCTTATCAAAAGAAAGGTACACAGATTTCGGGATTAAAATATCAAATCAATGTCAACATTAAAGCAATGTCAAAATATAGAGAATCACTATGACCTGAATTGAGGTAAGTATTGCAGCTACATCATAAATCGGGCTCCATTGATTTTGTAATATGTCCAGGCATATGCTTCCATCTGCATAAACTAAAAGACAAGGAAAAGGGACTCAGAAATCAGAACTGGAAATTACTAAACTTGACAAAAGAAAATAGTACTTGTTTCCGTATAGATCCATTGATCCATTGAGGAAAAAAGACTCTTGATAAAATATTTACCAGTGACTTCCAAAATCTAAATTTATTTGGTAGATTCAAATAATGATTTTCAGTTCTGTTTGAAGTTGGATAGTAAGCCTTGGGTGCTGAATATACAAATAGTTTAAGTGGTTTCCATTTCAATTCCATTGTGTGATTTGCAGGGTCTTATACACGCTGGCTCAGAAAGAGAGACAAGAAGACAAGTTCTAGTTTCCTACTTACTGTTTGGATGAAACATTTGAGAAACAAAGCGCACTGTAGGTGGTTTATTAGGATAATCCTCGGAGAACTGAAGTGTTAACTTAAATGTGCCTGAAAGACACAGAAATTAGATCAGATAAGCATAATGAAATTAGAAGACACGGTAACCAGGTGTAACTAAAATACCCTCACATGAAGAATCTATCAAACAGTAAAATCAATCACCTAAAGAAGCCTAAAAAAATCAATACCAACACATGTAACACCATAAGTATATGCATGAATTCAATAAAAGAACGCCACCTTTCTAGATGCTTCCAAATTGGATGACAGATAAAGACAACCTAACATAATTGAAGATTTCTAGCACTTACATATTACAGCAACATATTAATAATAGATAGCTGAATGCAAAGTTCAACTTTTATCTTCTCAATTGTCTGTAAATGCAAATAACCCAAGTCTCTGACCATCCACTAGGGGTCAAGGTTGTGCTATCATATCAGACCAGGAAATGGCATCATATACAAAATCAAAATCATTCAAGTCTCATGTTAAAGGGGAGGGGGGAAGAAACAATACAGTACCTGAGAAGATGCAAAGAAATTTTCATACGAACATCAAAACAATATATGAAGTTTTTTTTTTAGTAAATAAGGTACAAGATATTATTGTACCTCCATCCCAAGGGGTGTCATCCGGTCTAGAAAAACAAGAAAAGCATAATTAGACCACAATCCGAAACCACAAAAAGGAACAACCCCTTAAGGAAAGAAAAAATCTAAGGATCTGCAAATTCTTGAGTTTACTAACGTACCCAAAGATAACTGCATTCCAAAGCATAATATTATTGTCTTGGGGAGCCCCACTGATGCCAGCAGGAGGATCTAGTTGCAATCTTTTAAAATCTCTCATGAGTCTCTTCCTTGCAGGAGTTGACATCCTCACAAGTCACAACAAACCTATATTTCAATCAAGTCCAACACAAGCAGTTGTATTCAGTAATTGACAACCCATTGTGCACAGAGAAACAAGAGATAAATAGATAGAGAGCAGCATCAGAAAGCAACTGATTGAAGAGAGTAGCAATAATAACAAATTATTACACAACACATTAAAAGTTTAAAAGAAAGAAAGCCACAAACAATGAAAGATAAAATTGATTTTACAGTGGTTCACAAGAATCAAGACAGTAAAGTGATAAACAATGGTCAAACTTCACAATTTCCAGAATTATGTATGATGAAAATCCAATTCGTACAAAGGATTAGTTATTTAACAAGGAAAAATAGTCCTCCTGGTATGCATCAATGAGTTTAAAGCTAGATTCTTTTCACTGACAAAGTCAAAACCACAAAGTGGGAGGAAGCAAATTCATGTTTACACAGCACACAAAGCAACATACTCAACTCAAGGTTTTCCAAAATACCCACAAACTTGGTTTCTTCACAATCACAGCCCAAATCCTCAGAAGATCAACTCTTCCACTTACAACAAATTTCCAAATCGGGATTAGTAAAAAGTAACCAACCAACCAAACTACAAAGCAAATGGGTATAAGTTAATTTCATAAACAACCCTTCCTAGAACATCAAAAACAAACTTTTAAGCAAAACTGGGGTAAACAAAAGAAAAAGAAGAACCTTAGAGAGAGAATGGTAACTGGTGACTGGTGACTTGTGAGTGAACTGTGAAAGGTGCAGTCCCCGGTGAAAAGGAGATTTGATTTGGTCATTTGGAAAGTGCTTCCATGCTTATCAGTGAGAGAAAGAGATTCTTCTGCTAGTTATTATCATCATTATTATTAATTAATATGTGATATATGGAAATTAAAAAAAAAAAACTTTCATTATAGTTACTACTAATCTTAACGTGACATTAATTTTAATACGATATAATTGAATGTTATTATTATTTTTTATATAAAATAAAAATTTGAGTATAAATATTGATTAAGACTAATCAATACAGTAGTCACCTAATAATTTTTCGTGTGGGCTTTCTTTCTCTTGTAAATAGTACTACTCATGAACATTGAAATTGCTTGGCAATTTGCACAACTCACGAATGAAGGCTTTCACACGTTGTAATGGATTTATATACACGCGATGTCCCTGTTGTTTGAATGAAATTTAAAATCTGCATCCACTACTGCTAGTAGCAATAGCAAACTTTGGACATCATGGTGTAGGAAGGAGTTAGTCGAACCACGGTTACAAGAAACATTTACATTTAATATCTCATGGCATCTAAAAACACTCTTATGCCGTTTTACAGTTAAAAGCTTAACATAACGATAAGATAATTTCATTATTATTCTAATATATTTTAAACTTACATAAATATTGTGCTTACGTAAATAAAAGTTGATCATCTGGCTTAGGTTTGGAATTGCACTTTTTCTTTTTTAAAAGTGGGAAAGTGGTTTTAAGAAAAGCATGCCTCACCCGACACCCGTCACCATTTTTACCTTTGTCATCTATCAAACAAGACTAGAAAATTATTTTTACTAAGATAAATTACAACCTCATGTGAAATAGAAGAATACAAGAAATGAACAATTACATACTTTCTTTATAATAGAATAATATATATTTCTTCTATGAAATAGGAGAAATACTCAGAAAACACTTGTGGAGGATACTTTCTTAAATGGAATGAGCAAACCTATGCACAATTCAACTAATTTTTACGAACATAAACATGTCCTTTTTGACTTCAATGCCATAAAGTGGCTCTTACGGTTTTATATATTTCTTGAAAGCAATGAAAGATACAAGCAGAAGAACATAAAAAACTCCGTACCTTTGTCTTCTATACCTATTTTGGTACAATAGAGAATATAAGAATATATCTTTGATACTTATTTTCCTTTGGGGAATCTACTTTTTGGTCGATTACTATACATTGGTGCAGAACAAAAATGCTTTCGGCACTGCATGGAGCAACACACGGCAATTATAATAATTAAGGGACATATTTTTATGAATGTGGAATGGGAGAAAGCATAAATATGATCAGGGACGGATCCCACTTGGCAATTGTGGAGCCAATTGTCCCACTAACCTTTTGATTTTTTTTAATATATATAATATATGTATAATAATAAATTATTTATATAATTTAAAATATAATAAAAAATTAATTTATAATAGAAATATTATTTCTACAAATTTATTTTTAATATTTTTTCTAATTAAAGTATTTTCAATATTTCAGTATTATTTTCAATATTTCAGTATTATTTTAAATATATATTTTACACTCTATTCTTGCAATTTAACCAATTTTTTTCAATTATTTTTAATTATCTTTTTTATCTTTCATATATATATAGAGATAGATGTGTGTGTGAATTTTTAATTGAATTATTTAAATTTTCAATTTAATAGTTTTTTAAAATAAATTACTTATAACTAAAAATAATCTTATTTTAAAATTTAAATTATTCATTATATTTAATTATAGTATAATTTATATATTAAAATTTATTTATTTATTATTTAAATTATAATTATACAAAAATAAATATTTTATATATGATATATAAATTAAAGAGAAAATAAATTATGCATTGAGAATATAAAGTAATTTTATATTATCACTTAATTACAAATAATTATGTATAATAAATTTGTTAACTTTTAAAATAATTATCTTAAAAATTATATTAATAATGATTTTTCATTAATTGATAATATAAAATTACTTTATATATAATAATTAAACTCTAAACTAAAATATTGATTTATGTATATAAATATTACCCGTAACTACACATTTCTAGATTATCACCGAGTATAATCAACAAGTGGATATGCTATTGACCCAATCTTATAAGGTTATATTTTTACGAAAATATTAAAAGGATTAATAATAATATTCGAAATCTTAAGAAGGCCTCCTTTTTTAATTTTATTACATATAAATAATAGAAAAGTGAATTTCTTTAAACCTTACTGTATATTATAATTTTGTCTATTAAGTATTCATTTTTAAAATAAAAAATAATCAAATACAAGCGCGAATCTCAAAGTTCATTTTATGAGAAAAGTATTCAACTCTTTAATAAGATTGAAAAATGTTTTAGCTTGAACTTTTTGCTCGAGATAATTAATGTGACATGTTTATAATTTTTGGAAGTGAGTGATTTATAACACTTTATTCGCTAAACTATCCACTGATAACTTTTTATATATATATTGTAGAAATTCCTTTATTTTTACGCTGTACTCAAACAAAATTACTTCATTGTAGAATTTCCTTATTTTGCTTCATGATTTGAAATTAGGTATAGCGTTTTATCAAGGAAGATGAAATGTTATAGAATGAAGTTATCTTTGATGAGTGAAAGAGAATTAGATTTATCTTTATCTATATATAAAAAATGCAGTATGAGTATGCTTTAAGGGTATATTTTCTGCTCAAAATTAAGACAACTAAACATTTTTGTATCAGATAGGTTTAGTCAATTTATTTATTTAATCATAATAATGTTTGTATTTGTTGTTTTCAATCTTGGTTATACATATTCAGGTAAACTTATTGCGTTCAACATTGTATTTAATGAATCATTTTCTCAATAAGTGCTTTAATCTTGAAAAAATGTTTCTAACCTTCATTTATTTGTTGTAATTAATATTGCTTGGTCATCAATATTGATAAGATTTTATTATTGTATTTTTAAATACACTTATTTATTTAAGGTTTTATGAAGTTAAATTAAATATTTATAAATTGACGTATTTATTTATAAATTTTTTTTAAGTTATTATGTTATGTTATATGCATGAAGTATTTACTAATTTAGTCAAAGACTAATCTTTGATAACCAACTTATATATCTGATCACTTTCGATGGAATTTTTCCTCTCCATTTGGATTTGAAATCTTACTTAAAGATGTACAAGTTTATTTTTATTTGGATATAATTATAAATTAAATGATGAAATCATGTTAACAAAAAAAAATTATTTATATTTGAAATTTAATTTAAAAATAAATGACTAAACCATTTGAATTCATCTAATCATTTTGTTTAGGGTTTAAATTAAAGAAAGAAACATTTATATCACTATATTATAACACATTTATATTATATTTATAAAAATCATAATTATTTTTTATATTTCAACCTTCAATTGTAGTGAATATATAAAATTTTTACTCTTTTAATTATGTCATTGTTTACATTCTTACTTGGGTTGCAATTTTTTCAAAATTATATGTAGTTAATATTACAATTTAGGTCTTCTGATAATTCCTGCAGGGTAATTGATTTAATGTACTCTAATTTTAAATAAAAATAAGACGTGAACTATAGCAATATTAATGTTTGATATTATTATGGTTATTATTTTTTATTTAATATTTTATTAAAAATGTATTAATTCATTTCTTATGCTTTCCAGTTGTTTAATAAGTATTATAAATATTATTATTAATATTTTTATAAAAATGAAAATGCCTGACTAATTTTTTAGATTGGTGAAATTTTGTGGTAATTAATGAGTGTGATTTTCAATTATTTTTTAATATACGTGTATCTTGTAGAAATATAATAAATAACTTTTAGATAATATATTTATATGATTTCATATATTTATTTATATTATTTAATTACTTTTTATGTGCATGTATCTTATAGAAATAAAGTAAGCAATCCTTTAATAATTTATTCATAAATATTATTTAATAAGGATTGTCACGGTATGTAATTTGTAAGATAGTTTTATCACAACATTTCAAATCATGTTATACTTACTGATTATACTAACAATTAAATTGAAGTCCAAATATACAAAAATCTAGGTCGCGTACATAATACCTATCTTGGTTTTTTTATGGTAAATGTTCAAAAAAGAAGAAGAAGCCTACAGGTTTATTTTCAATTAATTATATTCCCACCCTAAATTTATTAAAAAAAATTATGGAACCTGTGTAGTTATTTCATTTAACTGTATAATAAATTAAAGTATGAGTTCAAATGATAAATGATAAACTAACATAGGTTTATCCATTTTTTATTTAATGAATTTTTTCTCTTGATTTTTTATTTTTAATTAATCATAGAGTGTATTTAAAATAGTGTTACAGAGTATAATCTAAAACTTTACCAAGGCTTAAAAAGATGCACACCTAGAAAAATTATAACAATTACTGGATGCTTTATTTGGTTTATGAAAAACAAATAGAGGAAAGAAAGTAAGAAGAAAATAAAAGAAAAATAAAAATAAGATGATTGTTTTGGTACAAGAGAAAAGAGAAAGAAAAAAATAAGTATATGTATATATATATATATATATATATATATATATAATGACAAAAATATTTCTAAATAAAAATAGATATAATAAAGAAAATAAAAGTATACAAAATAAAAATTACATCAAAAATTAAGGTAAATTTAAAATATTTATTTTATCTATTATATAAAATATGTAAAAAAAAAGTTATTTATTTGTAATGAATATCTATACTATATAATTAAAAAAATAAGTTATTAAGGAGAAAATTTTTAAAAATCAATAAAAACTAAAGATAAATTTAAAATTATTTATTTTATTCTTTAAAATAAAATAATAATTATATTTATATTTATTACCATAAAAGTTATAGTAGTAATTTTATTAATTTTAAATCTTTGTCATCTTTTTTCCAAAGCTGGAAAAAGAGTTTTATTGTCAGTTTCACTATTTCTTTTTCTTTTTCATGCTTTCTTATGTTCTAAATGGTAGAACTTTTTTTTTATATAAACCTGTATTTTTTTCCTTCGATTTTTTTTTTCTTTTTCCTCCCTTTATTTTTTTTTTCCAAACAAAGGATAGTGTTTGTTTGAATAAATTGTTTCATAAATTCTTATAAGAAAAGAAAATAAAAAAAAATCAAATAAATTTTTAAATACATCAAAATTAACTTATGCATAAATTAATTTATAAAAACTCTTTCTATTAAATAAGTTTTTTTTTTTTTAAGACAAGTGGTTTACCGATTTTCAGGACGAATTCAAAAATTTTAAATAGCAAGAACAATACTCATATATATAAATTAGTATTTTAATATGTACATTATACATAATAAGTTAAAAGGTTATATGCTAAAAAAATTCAAGTATACATATAAAGATAAAATAAAAATAATATGAAATGGTTGGAAAAATTGGTTAATTCCAAAAATAATATGTGAAATGCAAATTAAAAAAATATTAAAATTTTTTATTTGAGAGTAAGAATAATAAGAGTACAAATATATTTGTTGAGACAATACACATTATAAATTAAATTTTTTATTATATTTCAAATTATAAAAATAATTTTTAACTATAATTATTTCTAATATTTACAAATATAAAAAAGAAAATACTGGTCGCAGCTCCCCTCACCTTTTATCCGCTGATGTTGCTCTTTTGATTAAAGCACGCTGCTCTTTGAATGATATTATTTAAATAAAAAATGTTATTTAAACAACATGTAATAATAAAAGAAAATAAATAAAGAAATATGTGATTTAATAAGAAATAATGTAATAAAAAGAATAAACATAGTAAATAATGTTATATAATTATTATAAAAATTATTGTTTATATATCAAATTTCGTGGTAAAACCAGGAAAATGGATCAGAAACTAACCCCAACATGTGAGAACAATTGACTGTTCCTATGTCTTATAAAAGATCCACCTCATTGATGGATTAGATTTAATTGTAACTGTGCATTCTATCTCACACACTACTCACATTTGTGAATATTAAGTAGGATTTAAATAGTATATTATAGCATCTCTCACTATATTTGTAGATCGGTATACCGACGAAGCATTGTTAGGTTGACTGATTATAACTTAGTGAGACTTTTGATAATCCATGATATAAAAGATAATAGTTCACAATGTTGTTACTTGAACAGTAAGAGACCAATACAAAGCAAAATTGTAGAGGCCAGACAATATAATCCTCGTAGAAGAAGAGGACAAAGAAGAAAAGAATAAAGGAAAGAGAGGAGAGTTGAAATGGACCCTGGAGAGTTCACCACTACGGACGTGAACATTGGCGCCCGATGACCATCACACTTAGAAGCAGAAAGAACCTGTTGGAGTCGACGAAGTTCGAGAAGCTAAGGTAGGAGGTAGTGAGGGCGATGAGGAAGATGTCCTAGAGGAACATGGGGCTGGTGGAGGCGAGGGTGCGCCCAGATCTGTTGCGCAGAGCGGTCGCGCCTAGATCGATCCCTGCCACGCCTAGACCTGCTCGAGTAGAGCCACCAGCATAGCCATTGTGCATAAATCAGCCCTCTCTGCTTGGCACACCTGTCACATGCAGATTCACCCTTGCCAGTTGGGGCTATTGCTTCCACCAATAGAAAAGGTTGTTCATAACCTTGTCCTAGTTATTTGGCTAGGGTTTTGATTATGTTTGTAAAGGAAAGAAGTGGGTTTCATTTTTTGTGCTGTTGGGTTTAGCGCATATAAGCTCTATCATGTGCCTTCTATAGCTCGCAAGTCTGCGCATGTTGGTTTCAGTAGCAGAAGCTGTGTCAAAATCTGCAGATACCATTAGAATCGTCTCCAAAGACGTCAAGGATTTTTTGCGGTCTAATTCAGATCAAATCACTAATAGCTTGAAGCAAATTTCCAAGATTGCTTGCTTTGAACAATTGTCGAAGTCTTTAGTTAGCGTCACCCGCGCTGTGACCATGGGAGTCTTGTGTGGCTATCAATCCATGAACTGGACCAACATGACCAAACCGGTTCAACTGTGGTGGATCGAGTGCTTAACAAAATGTTTACACAGACTGGCTCAGGCTTTGCTTCTGTAGTTCTTGGAAGCTTTGCTAGGAACCTTGTGTTGGAATTCCCTCCTTAATTGTGGTTCACAAGTCACAATGCTTGGGGGATGAACATATTGGGTTATTTTTGGGCTCCCAATTATGTGGATAAAAGTTCAATACTCTCAAGCCCACTAGGTTTCTCTTTATAAGAGGAGAAGGGGTTAGATTGAGAAATATGACAATAACAACAACACATCCAAGTGAAGAAATCCTAAGAGAGTTAGAGTGTCTTTTCTGTATTCTTCTTTGAGAGAAAGAGAGTTATATACAGAGAGGTTTGTATACCATCCGAGAGGGTGAGATTCATTGAGAGATCCTCAGTGATTGAGAGAAATACTTTGTAATCCTACTTTTATAGTGGAGATCTTTTACTGGACTAGGTCCCGTGGTCTTTCCCTATAGGATTTTCCACGTAAAAACTCTGACGTCATATTCTTCTATGCTCTGTCATTATATTTCTACGCTTCCGCATAGTACCCACTTTGTGTTCACAGAGGAGAGAATAGGCATTGCTATTTCCCAACAGTGGTACCAGAGCTATTGGTTTGAAAAATCATAGTCCTGTGAATCCCAAAATGGAAGATACATTCGCTCATGATGGAGACATGTTCAAGCTAACTGCAGATAATTATTCCTATTGGAAGCCAATGATGGAAGATCATCTATACTGCAAAGATTTGTATGAGCCAATCACAAATGATCAAATGCCGAAGGGAAGATTGAAAAAGATTGGGATATTCTGAACCGTAAAGCTATTGCTATGATTCGAAAATACATCGACAAAAGCTTGTTTGTGCATGTGTCGACTTATACCAACGCGTATGAGTTGTGGACAAAGCTTGAATCTATGATTCAAAAGAAAACTCCTAGAAACAAAGCTTATCTTGTCAGACGGTTGGTGAAATTAGAATACTCTGACGACCAGAATATGATCGAGCATCTAAACACCTTCAAAGGTATTGTGAATCAATTAATGAAAGCAGATATGAAGATTGATGATGAATTACAAGCTCTTCTACTCCTTAGTTCTCTACCTGAGAGTTGGGACACATTGGTTGTCACTCTCAGCAACTCAACACCAGATGGAAAGCTTAGTCTGGATACTATTACAGATAGTTTGCTGAATGAAGAATTCAGAAGGAAAGAAAGAGGAATGAGTAGTCACTCAGAAGCCAACGTTGTTGAGAATAGAGGAAGGAGTGAGCATAGAAGCAAAGGAAGCCGTGGAAAGTCACGAGGAAAATCCAAGTCTCGTCCTAGAGGTTTGACATGTTTCTATTGTGGAAAAATTGGCCACAAGAAACAAGAATGTAGATTCTTGAAAGAGATCGGAAAATTTGGATCAGTCCATCCTGACGAGATAGACCCCAAAAAGAAGTTGGAAGAGAAAACACAACAAGCGGTGGTATTAGGCAGACTTATCTAAAACGTATTCCTTATTGGTAAAGAAAATTATCTAAATGTTGCTTTTGATGATTGCACTTGGATAGTTGATACCGGAACATCCTTTCATGTTACCCCTCATGAAGGATTCTTCTCATCTTATCAAAAAGGAGATTTTGGAACAGTAAAGATGGGCAATCACGTCACAAGCAAGATTGTGGGAATAGGAGAAGTGACTTTGATAACAGAAAATGGAAACAAACTTGTGCTAAAGGAGGTAAGGCATGTGCCCGAGATACACCTAAACCTTCTTTCAATAGGCAAACTAGATGATACTGGAATGAACAACCATTTTGGTGGTGGAAAATGGAAACTTAGCCGAGGAAGCTTAATTGTTGCTCGCGGCAAGAAGGAAGGCTCCTTGTACATCATGCAAGGAAAGATATGTAAAGGGGAGACAAATGTTGCTCAAGAAGAAAGCAAGGAGTTGTGGCATAAAAGATTGGGCCACATGAGCGAGAAGGGTTTAGAGATCCTTGCGAAAGATCATCTCCAAAGCATAAAGGGACAGCCACTTGAATTATGTGAAGATTGCCTAGTAGGTAAGCAGCACAAAGTATCCTTCCATAGACCTGATAGTGGAAGAAGAAGAAAGCATATTTTGGATCTTGTACATTCAGATGTTTGTTCAACATCTAAAAGGTCCCTTGGTGGTGCTCAATATTTTGTTACCTTTATTGATGACCACTCCAGAAAGTTATGGGTGTATCCATTAAAGAGAAAAGATGAAGTTCTTCGAGCATTCAAGGAGTTTCACGCCTCAGTTGAACGAGAAACTGGTAAAAAGTTGAAATGTTTGAGGAGTGATAACGGTGGAGAATATAGAGGTCCATTTGAGCACTATTGTAAGACTCAAGGGATCATACACGAGAAAATACCTCCCAAGACACCTCAATTGAATGGTGTAGCTGAAAGATTCAATAGAACGATTGTTGAAAAGGTCAGAAGTATGTTGTCTCATGCAAAACTTCCTAAAACATTCTGGGGAGAGGCAGTGGTTACTGCAGCTGATTTGATCAACTTATCACCCTCAAGACCATTAAATGGAGAGATACCAGAAGAAGTATGGACCGACAAAAAGGCTTCATACCACAACCTGAGAGTTTTTGGATGTAAGGCATATGTTCACATTCCAAAAGATGAACGAGCAAAGCTTGATGAAAAGGCTGAAGAATGTGTATATCTTGGTTCACCAAGAAATGAATTTGGTTTCAGATTATGGGATCCTGCAAATAAAAAGATTGTTCGAAGCAGAGATGTGGTGTTTTTTGAAGATCAGACAATCCAAGACATCAAGAAAATAGAGAAACCAACACTCAAGGTGATTACTGATCAAAGTCCTCTTGTGGTAAACAACATAAGGGGAAAGACTCCTCAGATAGAGCCCGTTCAGGAGCGACAACTTGATGAGATGGCTGAAGAATCTGATCAGATAGATCAACCTAACATGACGATAGAAGATCAAGCAATTAAGAATGTTCAACAAGAACCTCAATTGAGACGATCAACAAGAGAGAAACAACCGTCAAGAAGGTATTTTTCAGATGAATATGTAAATCTTGCTAATGAAGGTGAACCTCAATGTTTTGTAGAAGCCATTGAGGTGGAAGACAAAGACAAATGGTTGCAAGCCATGGAAGAAGAGATCCAATCCTTAAAGGATAATCAGACATACGATTTGGTAGAATTACCAAAAGGAAGAAAAGTATTACAAAACAAATGGGTGTTCAAGCTCAAGAATGAAGAGAACAATCCAAACCCAAGATACAAAGCAAGAATTGTCGTGAAGGGATGGAACCAGAAGAAAGGAATAGACTTTGATGAAATATTCTCATCAGTGGTGAAGATGACATCTATAAGAGCAGTTCTCGATGCAAAGAAAAAACTAGACCTAGAGATTGAACAAATGGATGTCAAAGCAACATTCTTACATGGAGATCTAGAGGAGGAAATTTACATGGAGCAACAGAAGGCTTTGAAGAACCAGGCAAAAGAACACTTGGTGTGTCGTGCGAAGAAAAAGCCTTTATGGTCTAAAGCAAGCCCCAAGACAATGGTATAAGAAATTCGATTCTTTTATGACCCAACATAATTTTAAGAAGACCTCTGCAAACCATTGTGTGTTTGTGAAGAAATATGAAAATGGTGAGTCCATCATACTTCTCTTATATGTTGATGATATGTTGATTGTGGAGAATGACAAAATAAAAATAGCTGCTCTCAAGAAGGCATTGAGTAAGTCTTTTGCCATGAAAGACCTGGGTGCAGTAAAGAGGATTCTTGGAATGAAAATTTCTAGAGATCGTTCAAAAAGAATGTTGTGGGTATCTCAAAAAGATTACATTGAGAAGATTCTCAAAAGGTTCAACATGCACAAAGAATGAAGAAGAAAGAGAAGAAATGAACAAGGTGCCCTATTCTTCTGCCGTGGGTAGCCTTATGTATGCAATGGTTTGTACAAGACCAGATATTGGCTATGCTGTAGGAGTTGTGAGCAGATTCCTATCAGACCCAGGAAAGAAGCATTGGGAAGCTGTTAAATGGATATTAAGATATCTAAGAGGAATTGCCAACAAAAGCTTATGTTTTGGCAATGAAAATCTAAAGCTCATTGGATATTCAGACTCATATATGGCAGGAGATGTGGATTCAAGGAAATCAACATCAGGCTATTTGATTACTTTTGCAGGGGGAGCTGTTTCTTGGCAGTCAAAACTTCAAAATTGTGTGACATTGTCTACAGTTGAAGCAGAGTATGTAGCAGTCACTGAAGCCTCAAAAGAGATGCTATGGATGAAGAACTTTCTAAGAGAATTGGGACATGATCAAGATGATTATGTGGTGAACTGTGATAATCAAAGTACAATTCATCTGACCAAGAATCTCATGTTCCATTCACGCTCAAATCATATTGACATCCGTTATCATTGGATACGAGAAGTGTTGGATAGGAAGGAATTGAAGATAGAGAAAATTCATACAGATTTGAATTGGTCTGACATGATGACTAAGTCAATGCCAACCAAGAAGATTGAAGGTTGTTGCCAAGGTACTGGTATTGTGGTGCCTCCCAATTAAGTAAGGAAGGGGGAGATTTGTTGGAATTCCCTCCTTAATTGTGGTTCACAAGTCACAATGCTTGGGGGATGAACATATTGGGTTATTTTTGGGCTCCCAATTATGTGGACAAAAGCCCAATACTCTCAAGCCCACTAGGTTTCTCTTTATAAGAGGAGAAGGGGTTAGATTGAGAGATACGACAATAACAACAACACATCCAAGTGAAGAAATCCTAAGAGAGTTAGAGTGTCTTTTTTGTATTCTTCTTTGAGAGAAAGAGAGTTATATACAGAGAGGTTTGTATACCATCCGAGAGGGTGAGATTCATTGAGAGATCCTCAGTGATTGAGAGAAATACTTTGTAATCCTACTTTTATAGTGGAGATCTTTTACTGGACTAGGTCCCGTGGTCTTTCCCTATAGGGTTTTCCACGTAAAAACTCTGGCGTCATATTCTTCTATGCTCTGTCATTATATTTCTACGCTTCCGCATAGTACCCACTTTGTGTTCACAGAGGAGGGAATAGGCATTGCTATTTCCCAACACCTTGTTCTTGCCTTTTATTCAGATCAACATAACCACTTAGTTGGAGAATTGAACTCGAGCAATGGGACTAGTGGTGTTACATGTGTTGGCTCCAATTCGAATCTGGTTCTTGCATGGGTGGATGTGGTTTGTGGTGATAGGTGTGGGGAACTAATTGGGAACTATGTTTAATTGTTTGTGAGCACCACAGTTGTGGTTTATCTTGACAAGACCATGCATATCAATATCAACACCTATGACGATTTCTTTGCTAACCCAAAGTACGAGACTAGTGTGAGAGACATGTTGGTACTTGTTTGTAATGGCACTTTGGAGACTCTGTCAAGACATCTCACCAAGTGTTAACAAGTTCAAATATTGATGTTGGTTCTTATTGTATAAACTCTCAGAAATGAGGACTTGGGTATAGGAATATCGTTAATTGAATCTAAGGTGTATGTTTGTGGACCGGTCGGTCTATCCAAGACCGCTAGGTCAACCGATTGTAACTTAACGAGACTCTTGTGCAGTGTTGAAGTATTAAAATGTCTTAAAATATGCAAGGTCATAGTTTACATTTTGTACAGTGTTGAAATATCAAAGGATTATGACTCCCTATTCCATTGCACCAAAATTAAAGATTAATGACCCTCAGGCAAATTTAAAGATCTGTGTGAAGCGGTTAACCAATTACTCTCGGACAAATTTAAAGACTTGCGTGAGGTGGTCGACCAATTACCTACGGACAAATTTAAAGACCTGTGTGAAGTGGTCGATCAATGACCCCCTAGGAAAATTAAAAGACCCGTGTGAGACGGTCAATCAATGACCTTGCAAACAAATTTAAAGATGTGAGACAGTCAACCAATGACCTCTCGAATAAATTTAAAGACTTGTGTAAGGCAATCGACCACCAACTTCCTAACAAATTTATAAAGACATATGTGAGGCAATCGATCAATGAACCTCAGACAAAATTAAAGACTTGTGTGAGGCTGTCAACCAATGACCCATCTAGCAAAATTAAAATTAAAGACCTGTGTGAGGCGGTCGTCCAATGACCCCTGGAAAAATTTAAAGATTTGTGTGAGGCGGTCGACCAATGACCCCTCGGAAAAAATTAAAGGTTTATGTGAGGCGGTCGTCCAATGATCCCCGAGCAAAATTAAAGACCTATGTGAGGTGGTCGACCAATGACCCCCCAAGCAAAATTAAAGGCCTGCGTGAGACAATAGTCCAATGAACCGAGACAAAATTAAAGACCTATGTGAGATGGTCGACCAATGATCCTCGGGCAAATTCAAAGACTTGTGTGAGGCGGTCAAAACTATCCCTAGGGCAATTAAAGACCTGTGTGAGACTATCGACCTAAACAACCCCTTGGGCATGTGGGGCTATGGACCATCCAGCTGACCATCTACCGAGCGGCCAACCAAGATGTCCAACTTCAACTTTAAAGCATTTTCGTCTTCACTCGACACTTGTAGGGCTATAGACCAACTAGATGGTCGACCGCTGAGCAACCAACCAAGATGGTCAACTTCAACTTTAAAGTGTATTTGTCTTCACTTGACGCTTGTGAGGTTGTGAACCAACCGAGCCACCTATTGTAACTTAATGAGACTCCTTACAACTCGTAATGATAGAGGGCAACGACTGACAACGTTGTTGCTTGGACAACAACAGACCAGTGCAAGGCAGCACCGCAAAGGCTAGGTAGTGCAGCCCACGCACTGTAGAAGTCACACAGTACAATCTTTAAGGGAGAAAAGGACAAAGGAGAGAAGAATAAAAGAGAAAGAAAGAAGAGTTGAAACGGACCCTGGAGTGTTCACCACTATGGATGTGAGCAATTTGTATTTGAAGAAATTATTTGTATATGATGGTTAATGCTATCATTTTTCAATTAAGTACCAAAAATGATATTTTAAATAGATCATTTTTATTAAGTATTTTAGTTTATTATTTTGACCAAGTATTAAAATGTAGTATTTTGGTTTATTTTACTTTGACTAGAGAATGATAGAAATTTTGAAAATTTGACAAATAAGACCATAAATATCATCAATGGGTTATTAGTGGTTACATGTAATAAGGGTTATAACTTCTAAATACTTTACATATCCTAAGTTCTAATACCACATATTGAGTACTCACTACAATGTTCTCAACCATTTCAATTCATGTAATCTATCTATAACTTTATCCTTCAATAACTCTTTATTCTATGAATAACTTTTTTCTAAATCTTTCTATAGCTTTCTTCTTGATCTTTTTTATGATATCTTCTCTTTCTATAACATTTTCTTTATTTAACATGTTTAAATTATTATTCGATTATATTTTTTCTCTTTTATTTATAATTTATTTTCATGATCAATAATCTTTAATATTGATAAATTTTAATAATAGACCCAAGGTAAAAACCGTACAAAGGTTAAAAGTCTTCAAAGGAAATAAATATCTAGTTCCTTGAATCTATACCATGAGGTTGTGTTTGTTAAAAAAAAAGCAAACATTCACCGTGAATGTTGACTCCATACATAAGTGCTAACAACTTTAATTTTTATCATTGTACTTACTAAGTACTTATATATTGATACTTACACCTATTACTTGCACTTTATTTTGGTGTAAAATTAATAAACTAATAAAAATAATTTCTACAACTAAATTGGAAAATCATTCTTAAATTATTCAACCATAACCATACAAGTAATATTAAGAACCAAATCATTTAACCTAATTATTTTTAAACGAAATGTTCTAATTATTAAAGTTGATTGTAAAAAAAAACTTAAATACATTTTAGGTCATTACAAATATGACATTATCTAGTTTTAATTCTTGCAATTTTTTTTTGTCATTTTTAGATGATAACATTTTCTTAATATCATTCTTTAGTCTAAATTGAAATGTAAAAATGACATAAAATAATATAATAAAATTAAATTATAAATTTGTAAATAAATTATAATTTTTTTATAAAAATACAATATTAAAAATAAATTAATAAATAAAAAAGAATAATATAAAAATAATAAAAGTACTATTTGTGGCATATTAAAAAATAAATTATAAAATTAAAGGTTAAATTATAATTTTAGTCCTTATTTTTGTCTTTTATCTTTTAAAAATTTATTTTGGTCCTTTAATTCTTAAATTTGAATTAATGTTGTCCTTCCATAAAAATAATTTTTTTCAATTTTGGGACACAATTTTGAATTATTTTTTACTGATTTAAAACATGAAACTTGTTCCGTTAGATTTATCTACATAAAATCTATGAAACTCAATTAAGGTTTGAAAAAATAATAATAAATATAGTGAAAATTGCGTGAAAGTGAGTTTTATGAACATTTGAAAAAGAATTTAATATAAAATTTTCCAGTTCTTCAATTGCCTGTGAAATTTATTTTTCATATAATTTTATCTTATTTATGTTCTTTCTTAGTTCACACATTAGTTAGTTACTATATTTCACGTAGATGAATATAATAAGATAAGTTTTAAGTTTTAAATAAAAAAAAAAATTCAAAATCATGCCATAAAATCGAAAATAAATTTTTTTTTTTAAGAATAATGTTGACTCAAGTTTGAAAGTTAAATGATCAAAATTGATTTTTTTTAAATAAAAGAACAAAATAAATTTTTAGTGTTAGATAAAGGACCAAAATTATATTTTAGTCAAAATAAAATATATATAACTATTTTACTTATATAAAATAAAAATACATTAATTCTACTAAATAAATAAATAAATACATTAATTAATTGAATTACGTATTTAGAAATAATCTAATTATCTTCTTAATTTAAAATATTTTTTTATTATCTTAATTAATATCGATAATCATGAAAATAATAAACTAATTAAAATGAGTGATAATTAATAAAAAAAATAACCCTTTTACAAACACTAAAACCATAGTCATATTTACAGGTATCTAAAATGTATTTAAATCTAAAAAAATAAGTTACTTAAAATTAATAGTATATCTTAATAATTTTTTATTGTTATTATATATAAAATTACTAAAAATAATTATATACAATTTTACCGTGAAAATATATCAAGTTAATTAAATTGTAACTAATTTTTATGTGTTTTTATAAATCTATATGACGTAATGATTCTTTACTTTTTTTTTTATTACATTGATTCTTAGTCTTATTATCATATGTTTATAAATTACAGACTATAAATTTTTAAACATTTGAGATTATATTATAGAAAAAATAAATTTAAAATACAATAATGCTAAACCAGTCACTCCATTTCCTGTAATATGCTATAACACGTTTTCTCATAGATCGTAGTGGTTTATGTAGAAGCAGGAGTATTAGTAGTTGAGAGCGAGAAAAGAATTTATGAAAGATTTGACATGTAATGAATAATTTTTTTAATATACAAATAATAGAAATAGGTCAAGAGGGGATAAAGACTATGATATTTATATCCGCACATATTTTTATTAAATTTGATTGATAAATCTCTACTAGCAGTCTTATTCTTTCATTAAGAGAATATTTGCTTTATAATTTTTATTACTCATTATGGTCCCTTACCTCTTGGATCAAGCATGCCATTTTAAAAGGCCTCCAAATTCTACTCACGAGTCAAATCATGGACATAAAACATAAAACATGCAACATAACAAAAGAGCATGAAGCATTCGATGATGAGGAGAGAACACGTAAAACTAACAAAGCTGGTAGCAGATGGATTTTACAAAGAAGCACTCTCCCTCTTCTCCCACCTCCACTCTTCTTCTTCTCCCACCCTTTACTCCTTCACCTTCTCCACTCTCTTCAAAGCATGCACCAACCTTCGTTCCCATACCCATACCCAAACCTTTCATGCCTATCTCCTCAAAACCGGTTTCCACTCCGACCCTTATGCTTCCTCTGCCCTCACCGCCGCCTATGCCTCCAATCCTCGACATTTCCTCCACGCACTCAAGGTGTTCGACGAAATGCCTCAACCAAATATCGCCTCTCTCAACGCCGCGCTTTCCGGGTTCTCGCGAATCGGGCGTTGCGGAGAAGCTCTCCGGGTGTTCCGGCGAGTTGGGTTGGGCCCCTTGAGGCCCAACTCCGTCACCATCGCGTGCATGCTCAGTGTTCCTCGTGTGGGTACCAACCACGTTGCACTGATGCATTGTTGTGCGTTTAAGTTAGGGGTTGAGTTTGATATCTATGTTGCCACCTCGCTTGTCACTGCCTATTCAAATTGTGAAGAATTAGTTTCGGCGACTAAGGTGTTTGACGAATTGCCTGTGAAGAGTGTGGTGAGTTACAATGCTTTCATTTCGGGTTTGTTGCAGAATGGGGTTCCTCGTTTGGCTATGGATGTGTTTAAGGAGATGATGGGGGAGGAGGAGTGTTTAGAGTGTAGACGACTCAATTCCGTGACGTTGGTGTCTGTTCTTTCTGCATGTGGGAGTCTACAAATTGTTTGTATTGGAAGGCAAGTTCATGGGCTTGTTGTGAAACTTGAAGCGGGTGATGAGGTTATGGTGGTGACTGCACTTGTGGATATGTATTCGAAGTGTGGTTTTTGGCGTTCTGCTTTTGAGGTTTTCACAGGAGTGGAATTTGATAGGAGGAACTTGATCACTTGGAATTCCATGATTGCAGGAATGATGTTGAACTTAGAGAGTGAGAGAGCTGTTGATATGTTTCGGAGGCTGGAATCTGAAGGGTTGAAGCCTGATTCAGCTACTTGGAATTCCATGATCAGTGGGTTTGCACAACAAGGGGTGTGTGTGGAAGCTTTTAAGTATTTTAGAGAAATGCAGTGTACTGGTGTGGCTCTGAGTTTGAAAATTGTTACTAGTCTTTTGTCAGCGTGTGCAGATTCATCTCTGTTACGACATGGAAAAGAGATACATGGGTATGCCATAAGAACTGATATCAATAGGGATGATTTTTTGGCCACTGCCCTGGTTGATATGTACATGAAATGTGGGCAAGCTTCTTGGGCACGAAGAGTTTTTGATGAGTATGATACAAAACCATATGATCCGGCATTTTGGAATGCAATGATAGGAGGGTATGGAAGAAATGGAGACTACGAGTCTGCCTTTGCATTCTTTGATGAAATGCTGGAAGAAATGGTTCGACCAAACAGTGCAACATTTGTTAGTGTTTTATCTGCTTGCAGCCACACGGGTCAGGTTGATAAAGGATTACATTTTTTCAGAATGATGAGAAGAGAGTATGGCTTGCAGCCAAAGCCTGAGCATTTTGGCTGCATGGTTGATCTTTTAGGTCGGTCTGGTCGGTTGGGTGAAGCTCAAGATCTGGTGCAGGAATTAGCGGAGCCTCCTGCATCTGTTTTTGCTTCTTTGCTTGGGGCTTGTAGGTGTTACCTAGATTCCAATCTTGGGGAAGAAATGGCCAAGAAGCTCGTAGATATAGAACCAGAAAACCCAGCTCCTCTGGTGGTCTTGTCTAACATATATGCTGGGCTGGGAAGATGGAAGGAAGTAGAAAGGATAAGAGGGATGATCACAGATAAGGGATTGGACAAACACTCTGGCTTTAGCATGATAGAAGTTGCATGAAAAATACTTGTATATAAAAACTTCAAAATGAAATGGATAACATAAGAGTTTGTTACAAATGGAGTGTTTCATCTATTTAAACTTGCATACAAATCACTGATTCAACATCTCTTCCACCGCAAATCCATAGTAATCGTCAAAAGAGTAAGGAGGATCAGTGACGAAACAAGAGATTACATCTCTCAGTGTAATGACTCCAACTACTTCATCCTGTCCATCAACTACATAAATCCTGTGAATAGACTCAGAAGCAAGAGTATGGATCACGTCCTGCAGTTTCGCATCAGGCTTGCATGCTATGGGATGGATAACTTTTCCAGTTACTTGTGATGCAGAGGCAATTTTGTTCATGAAATCCATCACAGTCAGCTTCCTGAAAGTCAAAATAGAGGAGCAGTGATTAGTGAAGGAGAACATTTCAGTTAAGTAATTAGTTCCCTCACAAGCCTGTGTAATAGCCAAAGGTGTACCCATTGTTTGCTTTCCCAAGTTTAAAAAATAAAAAACACCTCATACACACTCACACTCACACTCATGTATATTGAAGTAGATAATCATATAAAGCTTGGTCGATTAATATTCTTTTTAAATTTGTTCTCATTTGTTTGATTATTTTCTTTTTTGTCTTTACCGAAAATGGTAGTATCTAGTATATGTCTATTGAGTTTCTCCCATCACTATTTTTATATGCTTCTCCCAAAGAGAGTTTTATTGTTGAAACTGTAAAACCATTTTCATCTGATTTTGGAGTTTTTTACAGAGTGGCGTATATGTCTCCCTAGTTATTGTCAAAGATGCGTAACATGCAGGTTCAAGATATTTTACTTTGTCTTACCTAAAATTAGTGAACAGCTCAGGGCTTAGCAGCAAATATCTGATGTCTCGTATGCTCAAGTTTCCAACAATTTTCTTTGACCCCTGTACTACAGGAAGACCACCAATTTGATTATCCCTCATCCTCTTGAAAGCTTCAAGAATCAATTCATTGCTCTGGATGCTGATAATCTGTACAGGAAGGAAAATGAAATTTTAAACCTTCAAGCCAAGAGAAGCTGAAAATTTAAAACACCAATGCTTGCCTCATCAGTAGACATAAATGGAAGTCCCAGATCAGGTAGACGCCTTTCTGCAATGCAATCAAACCAATCTCTTCCTTTGCATCCCTCGAGACCTTGGACAACTGCAGACTGAGTAATGAAGTTGACAATGTCAGGTTTACCTGGTTCTATCACAGGTACATTCCTCAGCCTATACTTTGAGAGAAGCAGCATGACAGTCAACATAGCACTATTTCTGGCAACTGGAACAAAAGGTGCCCATCGATATGACTTAAGTATTGATTGCACCTGTAACCAAAAATCAATTCTTTTTAATGCGGAGGTAAGGAAAGAATTTAGCAGACCTATAATTAGCTTAATTTATGAAAATAAAAATAAAAATCCCAAACTGATTATGCTGGAACACACCCATCATTTTTCAGTGAAGTGGTTATGATTAGCTACAAGCACAATAAAATTCAAATAAATAAATAGCTAACCAGCCTAGCTCTGTTGGCACTGGCCTCCTCTATTAGCGAGATATCCTTACCTAAAATGATTTTTTCCCAACCAAGGAAGAAAAATGCTCATACCAAGACACAAAATGCTAACATAAGCATAAAAGCCAAGGACTTGCAGCTAACTCCAGAACCTGTGGTATTATCATGCTTACCGTTGTTGACTTAAAGGGTTCTTCTTCTAGCATTACTTTGTAAAAGTCCTCTCCCAGGTTATCAGCAGCTTGAGGTGCATCTTTAGCCAACATTTTATCTGCAGCAATGCCACCTGCCACTGCAGCACCTGCTGCAGCAGCTGTTAGCCCAGCAATTGCAGCAGGACCTGTCACTCCCAATGCTAGTGCTCCCAAAGCACCAATGGTTCCTGCACCAACACCAGCAGCTGTTGCTGTACCTGCCGATAGCGCAGCTGCTGCAAGTTCTGCACCCTCCAGCACCCAGAGAATGATTGCTGAATAATCTATGATGCCAAGGTACCTACCTCTCCAATCTGAACTAATAGCTGCATTCGGGTCTTTAACTGGAGCGGCTAAAATGTTGCTTGCAGATAGAATCTTAACTGCTTCACTAATGGGCGTGTCTGCTAGAATTTCAATCACTACCAAAAAGTATTTTACACGTTACTGCTTTTGGCAATGGATATCCTTGACACACATTAAATGCATAAAGTGATAGTGATTGAATGAATGCTATTTTATGGTTTACCCCTTACCTTTTCCGTTAGGAACTGCTGGAAAAGAAGAAACAGGAATCTTTGCAAATGCATCTGTCAACGTCTCCTGCAATGACTGTGGTAGCTTCTTTCTGGATTGTATGGTATCGAAATAGGCATCGCACTTTGAAATTATGGTGCTTGGTCTGAGCTCTTGTGCTTGCGCCATATTAGGAACTAAAGTAAAGGCACGTATTGGTATTAATTGATGTTTCAATAATTTTCATGAAATTACAGAATTGCAATCATAGAAATATGTAGACTCTGTCTACTTCTTGATTTACATTGAAAATAAAGCAAATGCTTTCTGCTGTCAAAAGTTATGAAGAGCAATGGGATTTTGTTACATTTTTTAACAGCATGTTGAGACCTCACAAAACAAAAGGATTCTTTTGAACTGTGAAGATTTTAACAATTCTAGTTCGTTTTGGTTCATTCATCTCTCAGATCTTAATCACCCCCTGGACTTTGTTTCTCTCGAATATGCATATGAAATGATAAGTGACTGAAAATCCTAGATGGCTTGATAGCATGGAAGATTACGTTCCATATTCATATGGGAAAGTGATTTGGTATGATGCCCCCTGCAAGATTCCTCTATGCAACTCTTCAATCTAGTCATCCTCTAGATGAACTAGTAATCATAATTACTCATCTCCTATATCATATAACGATAGGCCATAATTGCCATTTCCACCTAATCAAATATTTGATTGGTATGGCTAAATCAAAATAATTGTGTGGTGAAGACATTGTTGATCCTAGGATGAATCTGATAATGTGAATGCATGAACAATAGAACTTGATATGAAAACATGAAAAGATAAAGAAATGGAGACAGATTGAACTTACTGCTTTATGAAATGCTTCTAAATCACAATGCACGAATAATAGACTTTGATTTGAATCAATAAAAAGATAAATAAATGGAGAAATATTGAATTTGACTTTACCTGTGGCTATGTGAATGCGTGTGGGTAGAGAGCCTAGTTTTATTTCTGTGGTCTATATTGGAAAAGCGGTTATATCTGGTTTTTGAATGACTGCTGGGGGTTGCTAGCCATGCCAAGTGTTGTAATAGGACGAATGTCAAAGCCTGGTTGAACCATTTGTTAACTACTAATTGCTTTTCAACCCTTAAAATACTATACTGGTTTGATTTTGTCTTACCTCTGATCTTCACATCAACAAACACCTCCACCAAACTGAGGAGGCCCAAGATTTGCCTATAAGCCCAACAGCCCATTATCTTAACATGATGCAGCTGTAAATGTTTTTCTCAAGACAATTATTCGATGGTACAGATTTTTTTTGGAGAAAACCAGTGCACAAACGCCTTAATTTATTGTATTAATTATTCTTTTAATTAAAATATCGTTAAATGGAGATGTATTAATTAATTAAATAAAAAGAAATTAAAAAAAATGGAATCTTGATAATAATACTAAAAAATATATAAATTATTAATAAATTTAATATTACTATCTAATTTAATTAATTTTTAATTATTATATGAAGTAATTAAGACGATCTTATACATAGAATTAGAGGCAGTGATGTGGGAAATTTGATCTTATTTCATTATATAAGCTGGTTGTCATCTTCCCATAATTCTCAAATGCTTACATATTTGTTTTTCTTTCACATTTTGTTCACTTGTTGCCGTAATTAACATCGAGTTTGGCTAGTAGCTACATGCTAGAGACTCCCCCTTCAAACATCAAGGGAACTTTATCAAACTGCAAATTGCATGGGAAGGACGTTTCATATTATCAAATATCAAATTCCATCCATATCTCACCTTAATAATAATAACTAGCGGAATCACAGGCTACATGTTTCTGTGTCTCTGCAATTCGGAAAAGGAGAAAAGGTCGGAAGTTAACAAATATAGGTAAAATGTAAGAGATAAAGTGAGAGAAAAGAAAAGATAAAAAATGATATGCGAGTATTTAAATTGTGGCTTCTTAATAAAAGTAAAGGGTAATTTGATTTATTAAATTGTGTATATCAAATTAAAGATATTTTCTTTATCTATTGTAAATGATGATAATAATAATAAAAAAATGTTATTGACAAAATAAAACTTCATTATACAAAGGAAAATAGTATTATATCGTGCTATAATCACAATGAAATTTTGGGAATTGTGAATCAAACAGCCTTGGAAACTGCTCATCAATGCCTTTCCTTTCTATTGGCATAGGTGTCCAAGTGACTTACCACTTGTTTGTATACTTTTTCGTTCACACTTATAAAAGAAAATAAATAAAAAATAAAAATAAAACAATTTTTTTCGTATGTTAAAATTAATTATTTCATACGTTAAAAATTAATTTTTAGAGAAGTTAATATAAAAGAATTTATATAAATTAACTTTTATATAAGTTAATTTTAACTTTTTAAAAGAATTATTTTTTTCTATAAGTACTTATGAAAAATTTATTAAAAAATAAATATTGAGCATGTAGATCAAAACTAAACAAACTAACAAAATCAGAAGAATCACATAAAAAATTCGTAGGATCTATGGATTAGGACCAAAGGCATAAGCCTTAAATCTTAAAAATTTGACTGATTTTTTAATTAATCAACTTGGCATACAGAATGAGCAACCAATTTTTATTTTTAATTTTTTATATAAATCTATGAATAAATTATAATTTCAACCTCTTGTTTTAGTGTGAAAATTCACTTTAGTTTTTTATCTTTTAAAATATTTATTTTGTTTCATTAACTTTTAAATTTGAGTTAATATCGTTATTTCGAAACACTTATCGTTTTTTTATTTTGGAACATAATTTTGAATTTTTTTATTGATTTGAGATATAAAATTTATTATATTAGATTCATTTACATGAAAATTATAAAATATAATCAATGTTCATACATAAAAGTTATAAATATGATGAAAAGTGAGGCCTACGAATAATTGAAAAACTCAACAATCTAATAGTTTATAACTCTTTCATGTGAATATTATTTGAATTTTATAGTTTTTATGTAAATAAATTTAATTAAAGAAGTTTTACATATTGAATTAGTAAAAAAAATTAAATTTTATTATAAAATAAAAAATATTATTATTTTGGAAGAATATATTAACTCAAATTTAAAAATTAAAAAAACGACTGAATCAAATTTTTACAATTAGACGAAGAACTAAAATCATAATTTAGCTTAAATTTACCGTTTAAAAGTTCTATTTCTTGCCTCTAAATTAGGTTGTAGTTCTGCCTCATAATAACCACTGTTATTTTAATTTCAATCATTGCATGCATGTTATCAATAAAAAAAAAAATCATGCATGTCCTTTGTGTCCTTTGTAGGTTATGTCAAGCTCCCATTTCGGGTCTCCTTTGTTTTATTACCAAAATCAATTTCACATACGAGTTACACATTTTAATATAAAATTTGTAACTAAAATAAATTTGGTATACACTATCATATCGTGTTGAACAACGATTCAAAAGTAACATAAATTCTATCAACATCTATAATACAAAACTGACACATGGTGAAGCTTGATGAATCCTTTGGAATAATGCTTAATGTTGTTTCACTTCCATTGCTCCAAGAGCTGGTTACTTCTATTAGAACACGAACCAGAGGCACTTTTAGATAATGGTAGTGGAAGTATACTCGAGTTTCCTTGTTGAGAGTTAAGAGCAGCAGAAGACATATTCAAGTACCTTGATGATGCACACGCTATGTTGTTTTCACTACATAGCTTTAAGTTCAGTTCAGCACTCTCAAGAACATGATTTTCTCTTAACCTACCACCACCAGCTTCATTGCCAACATATGTGGAGAGAGCAGTTGCTAACACTGATTGAAATTTTGGGTTGCTTGTGATTATTGCCTTGGTTGCAGCAACAATAGGATCCGGCAAAGACTGTTGAGAAATGGTGTTGTTGCTCGTGTAAATAGGCTGATGGAGATGCCCCATAGAAGGTTGAATATTTCCAGTGTTTAACATGTAATTACCACCTTGGTTTCTGTTCTGAGTTAGTGTTCCAGTGTTGAAGTAGTTGCCACTATAACTGCTCCAAGGTGTTTGAGGCATGCTAGATTGTAGGGCAGAGAACCCTGAGGAAAAATTAAGGTTTGTTGATGATGAGTATTTTGGCATGTAAGTGAGGCTTGAATTTGAGGAATTTGTTGGGTGTGCTGTGAGGTCCAGAGTGATTGTGGGGTGAGAGTTCAATGTTGAAATAGATGAGTTGGGGAAGTAGAATTGGTTTGGTCTTGAAACTTGGTATGTAGATGAGATGTTTAGAGAACTATTAGGGTTGTAGTAATTAGGAGCACTAGAGTTGATAATGGAGGATATAGCTGAGTTGACTAGTCCTTGTTGTGAACTCAATGAGGGAGATTGGAGCATGGAAGCTGCAGCAGAAGTTGTGCATGCCATTGCAGTGGCTGACATAGGAAGTGGGTGATTGTGGGTTCCTTCATAGGTGGTGATCAATATGGACATGTCTTCAGCACATCTTTGCACCTGAAATTTAATTAATTAGCAGAAATTAAATAGGGTTAATTATACTAGTATTCGTTAAAATCTTTTAATTTGAGCTCATAAAATCATTAAGACAAGAAAAGTTAAGAAAATCATTACTATTCAAACCTGATAAATCTACCTTTAACTTTTTACTAACTAATCACTTGGAGTTGTGAGGCCCAAGTACGAAGTGATTAAAGTTAAAGATTTGAAGCGTGGTAATGTTAAAACAAACAACCAAAATAGGTTAGTCAAGTTTGGAGGAAATGGAGTACATTATTTCACTGTTAGTCTTCCCATCCCATGCCATGGCACAATTTACAAACTCAATTTATACCTATCTATTTAATCTAATTCAATATAATAAAATAGTGAAAATTGAGATGTGAACATTTTTTTAGAGAAACAAATTGAAAGAGTAAAGAAAATGAAAAAACAAAATCAAATTAATTAATTATACATGACTGCATGTATCATATATATCTAGAATAATTGTTAATTTCCATTCTTGTTTTCTATTCTGTTTATTAATTATCCAAAACAAACCATTAGGGAGGTCATACCTGTTTTCTTACGGGACAAGATGGAGAAACAGTGCATCGATAATAAGCTCTGGGGCATGGATTTCCTTTTGCCATTTTCTGTCCATATTTTCTCCATTGGCACCCATCATTCATCTGTATAAAAATTCAAGAAGAAGTTCTAATTTTAGCTTTTATAATTATAAATTAAAAAATAATAGTGCAATATAAAGCTGATTAATTATAACCCGATTGCAATTTTTTTAGACTAACTTGCTCCTTGACAACTTCATGACTTAGGTTTTATTTTTCCTTCCAATATTTGTTTTCATTAAGGTTTGGTTTCTTTTAATTTTATTTATAAACAAAACTTTATTGACAAGAGAGTATAAGGGACATTCTAATCTGAATACATTAATCTAATAAAGCCAAAATCAAAGAGATAAACAAAGCTAGATCAATACACCATATAGAAAAAGAACAATGAACCCTATCTATCTTAGCCTTAAACCATATTTATTATTGCAATAAAATCAATCCTATATTGTCAAGAATAAATACTATCTTAATATAAAATAATGTTGACTAACCGTTTGGGTATCACATCTTGCTCTAATAGAAACCCTAGCCTTCTTGACCTGATCATGTTGAGAAGCTTCACTTTTATCCCCACTTTTCATTGTCTTCAAAACTTTACTGGGTGGCCACATCTCAGTTGGTTCCTCTTCCTTCGCTCCCTCACCAAAGCTACTTTCATTGCTAGGATTATTATTTGCAGCTTCACCTTGATCTACAGGATCCAAATTGATATTCAACCCAAGTGCAAGTCGTTTATCCACTTCCTTACCTATGGATGATATCCCAAGAGAAAGGGACACAAGTTCACTCTCTTCATTCTCCTCATGGCTAAATACACCTTCATCTTTTGTAGCATCTTGAGGTTTGTCTTGTTGAAGGATGTCAAAGAACTTCAACATCTTGTTTTCTTCTTTTTCCTCTCCCATTTCCCCCTTAGCTGATTCGAGATTTTGATCCTGCATGTGATAATGATGACACATACAAGAGGCAATTAAGACTATAATATTAGCAAGTAACTACTACTACTACTACTTTTGTATGTGATAAGAGAGAGGAAAAGAGATGAAGGAAGTGGAAGGTAATTGGAGTATATATTCCTCAGTGATGTGTGCAAGGAGAATGAGATTACTTTGAGATTTAAACACGTATGGTCAAAATGCAATCGATTACTTTTTACTTTGTGCATTGAAAAAAAGGGTTATCACATTGGTGCGAACGTGTGTATACTATGCGTCTTTTATACTTATAGGTTTTGGTGTTGACTCGAGCTACACTATGCGTTGAATGAGTTTATCTTGATTTAGGATTATCCAAAATTAGGTTACTTTTTTTCACTTTGTCGATGGTCGTGTTTGCACGGGTTTACTGTTCTAATTTAAACTAAAACAATCCCTGCTAGCTAACTGGTAATTAGATATTTAGTAGTGCTTTTGTAAGAGTTCATAATTTGTTATATTTTGAAGGTATATATGATGATTTTTTTATGAACCGCATATTTAAAAGCATGATATACCTTGAATATTATTTTAGAGAAAACTAAAAATATATTCGGTAACAAATTTATATTTCTTTAGTTATTCTTAAAAAAATAATGATAAAAGAAATAAAGGAGAGTAAAGAGTAGAAATTAATAGTTGGATTATAAGAAATTTTATTTTCATATTATGGAAAACATCATATATACACTCCTTCATCAAGAAATAAAAATTCGGTAATTAAAACATAAAAATGTTATTTAATTTCTTTAGGAATAATAAATTTAAGAACATTCCTTTTCAAAGATATATTGAACTAATTAAATGGAATGCTATATTATCATATTTACAATTCTTAAAAATAATTTGACAATCAATAAAAAATGCATTAATTACATGGATAAACGCACATTTTTATACATTTTCTTATATTTAAGAGAAATATATATTAATAACACGGTTTTTTTTATCATTACTTTTGGAAAATTAGTATAGTAAAAATAAAAGTACGCCTTAAAATTAGTTATCTAAAATTATATGTGTCATTGCATTTTTATTTTAAATAAGTCCTTTAAAAATAAAAATAATCATCATCAAATTTATATTTTTTATTATAACTTTAATTATTTTAAAGAGAAATTCCAATAATATTTAATTCGAAAAGGTCATTTTAAAATAAAAATAATTAGTGTAATGTGAAATAAAACCCTGATTATTTCGTATTTTCTTAACACTAATTATAATTTATTTGACTCTCTATCCTTTATTTCAGTTCAATAATTTGACATTTTATAAGGAAATATAAAAAGAAGTGTGATACAGTCATGTGAAACAAGCATTACACTGTATAAAATCATGCTTTCCATGAACTCCAATCGATGTGATCATCCCACCTATACTAAGATGACTTTGACCAAATTATTCGAGTGTGCTGGTTTTTCAACATTTCTCCAGAAAAAAGGGAAGAAAGGTAGAAGCATCATTAACATAATTTCAGTTCTGAAAAAAAAGTCTTATCCCTGCTTAGAAAAAAAATGGTTCCTTGGTGGAAAGCTAAGAGAGAAGAAGCTGAATATATTTTCCCAATGTGGGAATTAAGGATACAATTAAATACTATTGAATTGTAATTAGCAAATGTTGTAATAAAATTGGAATAATGTTTTGTTTTCATATTATTCTTTTTAATATTTTATAAAGTATTAAAATAAATTTAATATCTTAAAAACATAATAGGCAGCAGTGTCTTTTATTTAATATGTAGAAATTAAGGTGTAAGAAGATAATATTATAAAATAATTGAGAATTTAACCAAATAAAAAAAATTGAGAAGGGTATGAATTTCTATTTTTCATGTGAGGTATATTAGGAGTCCAAGTACATTAACTCTGTAGAAGATAATTCTAAGCAAGATTGGTAATAAGGCAGTATGTTACAGATATAACCAATGTGCTGGTAAGACCTACTTTCTAACATACTTTCAATTATTTACTATTTTTTTAAAATTTACAAAATTATGATTAAAATTTATTAAAGAACTTATGCACTGTCATTTATTTATATTTTTAACCAATTAAAAATCTTGATATATTTTAATTTAAAAATAATTATTAAAAGTTCAACAAATTTACCCATAACAGTTGGTGGTTAAATGACATAACACAGTTCATTTATATTATCACTGCATAAATTATTTTTTTATAAAATTAAAAGTAAGAGTCCCATAATTTTGTAATTTAAAAAAAATAATAATAAATAATGAGTTTAAAAACATGTTATAAATATTTAATATTAATTATACAGTGAAGGCCACATGATTTTGAACTAAACCATGACTTTTCCTACTTCGACAACATGCATGCATGTATACAACCATTGGATGTATATGCATTTCAATTGACTTTCATTCCCATGAGGTTGAACAGTTGGTGCTTTGTGCAGGGTTCTCCAATACCCACGAGATCCAAAAAGTGACAAATTTTAATTATATATAAACTTTGTTTTGGCAAACTTTTCTATTACTATATATAAAAAAGTTATTTTATTTTAATTTTTTTTTATAAATGCTTATGATAAAATTTATTCAAACAAATACATAAATAAAAACTAAACTGTTAATATTATGATAGTGAATATATTTTCCATAATGCATCCTTTCTCCCCCAAAATTTTCTTCTTTCTATGGGTGAATTTAATTGGTCCATTCAGTTTTACAGTTTCAAAGAACTTTAAATAGTGAATCGGCTAAACTTTCCTATTAATTAAACTGTCAAAGAAAATTGGATATATATTATTTAAATATAAAAATATTAGAAAATTTGTATACAATTTATTTAATATTGTTAAATCTAAACTATTTATATGTCAAATTGACATTGCATAACATAATCTGTCACCTAAATTAATCCGGTCCAATCTGGTTATTGATTTGTTTAACCCATTCCAATCACAAAAACATTTGAAGCATTGAACAAAAGCCGAATTGGTCGCAGGTTCAGTCCTAACAACATTTCAAGTGGAAAGAAAAAAAAAAGATTAATTATAATTTTTTATCTTTTAAATTTGGATTATATATGACTTTGATTTTTCACGCTGCATGTGCTTACACACAGAAGCTATTTTCAATCTTGTAGAAAACCCATTACCCATTATTGTAGCTTACAAAATGGTTCATTAACACTCAGAAGTATGAGATATTTGACCAATTCTCACTGTGTGTAGAAAAATCTAGACAAATCACCCGAAACACATCGATTAAAATGTACTTTTGAAAATTTGAGGTGAATTATAGATCAAATTCAATGGTCCTATAAAAGAAATTAGGCTGAAATCTACATGCATGCACCATTCCTAAAATCATTCACTCCTGCCACACGTGTGATATTGTGTTGTTAAAAGCAAAACGATATATCTTACTTTGAAAAGATTGAAACTGCTAATTACATAATACCCAGAAAAGGAATATATATACATGTGAAATAGATATATAAATTCAAAAAGCATAAAAGGCTCTTTGGAAAAGAAACACATTAATTCAATAAAACGTTATATATAGAGCAAAGAAAATCACACCTTGTCGCTATCAATTATCTCTTCATCACCGTTAAAATCCAACAAGTTATTATCATCCATCACTGGATCGGAGAAGAGCAAAGTTTCTAATACAGCTACTTTTCTATGGCGACAAATTTTCTCTATGCAAGCCTGGCTTCTTATATACTAAACCCTTCATATGTTGACTTCATTTATATAATTAATTAAGCTGAAATTCAAAGAGTTTTTTTTTTTTTTTTTGCATTTTCTTGTCAAACACTGAAATGTCAATAGCCCATATATATAAACTTCAAGAACAAGAATTCGATCTATTATTTAGTTTGTCGTCATATGTATTAATTACATATATTAGTTGGCTTCTTAAGATAAAAAAATATTATAATTCTGGGTTTCAACGTTTATGAAAGAGATCGGAGAAACATTTTATAATACAGAATTCATGTCGATCAGTTGTGGTAGGATTGAAGATTCATCTGTGAAAATTAAATGTCACAAATGCCTATCCCAGTCAAAGTTATAATTAATCACATGCATCATCATCAGCCTTGACAATGGTGATTATACTATATGGGTCCTCAAATTTGCTTTGCATCATTTTTTTATTTATTATATTTAGACCTTCCTTTTCTCCTTTTACACCACTGTAACACAACATTCATCTCATGGTCATAAATTTTGAACACTTCAATTCCTATCTCAAGGGTCATAATAAAAATATTAATATTACAGTCAAGATTTTATTTTCATACTTTTATTTTTATTTATTAAAATATAAATTAATTATTTAATAGTGAGATAATTAAATTATAAATTTAATTTAAACTATAGTTTAATTCTTAACTTTGTATATTTGTTATTTATTAATTTTTATATATAATTTTAATTAAAACAATTAATAATTTAATATATGATTTATTAATTAAAACTATAGAAGCTAGTAAATTAAAAATAAAAAAAAATGTGAGATAGATTCTCTATGAGGCTTTCTGAATCCGATAAAAACCTATCATTACTACATACGTAACCTATCATTACTACATACGTAATTTTTAGTAACATTTTAGGTAATTATATTTGTAAAATGTTACCTATATTTCTATCAACAACATTTTATATATATTAAAGATTACTAAAGATATAAAAAATATAATTAATAATATTTTGTAACATAATTTAGATACAATATTTATTAAAATATTACTAAAATTAATATATAATATTTTATATTTTTGCAATACTTTTGGTATTCATCAACAAGAGATTTGCGATGGGTTTAGTTTATTGTTAATTAGAGTCGCTAAATTAAAAAAAAATAGTTATAAATTTTAAAATGACGTTGGTGACGAAGTAAGGATAGATAATGTCCCACACTAAATTAATTTAACAAATTTATGTGAGAAAGCGCGACAACGAAATATGTTTTCATTTCTAGTTTTTCATTAATTAGTTACGGACAATTTTGGAAGGACTATAATCCATTACAACGCCGTCCCCATTAGCGATGGATTGGAGAATCTTCTTAATTACCGAATTTCTTATAATGAATGTACAAGAGATGAAATTTAATTCAATTTTTATATCCCACCCTAACACCTATTTTCTCTATTGCAAGGAGACAAACTTAATCTCGTCTTGTTCTTTTGTTATATCTATATAGATTTATTTTTAGATGTATTAATTACAAAAAAAAAAAAAAATATTTGTATATATACCGGTCGGCCATCTGACCAAGCCTATTATGCAGGTGCTCAGATCTAGTAAAGCTCCTATGGAGGGAAGGGTTTCAAACCAATCGTGCAAGCAGGTAAGTGGACCAGTTCGATGGGTCAGTTCACTCTAGGAACGTATGTAGGCTAAGGATAATATCGTTAATACAGTTATAAGTTAGTTAGGAAATGACTTGACTAGTTAATAACCAGTCTGAATGTGTTCCACAGTGTATAAATACTAAGTTGGATTAAGTTTTAGGGATTGATCCAAAAACTAACTAATCACACTTAACTATTTGTACTCACAGACCAGAACAGTATCCTTATTTTATTATATAGTTTATGTTAACGAAACACTCCTATATTCTCCATACTTGGAACAATTGTTAAACGAAGGAGTGTCATTAATAAAAAAAAAAGTGATTATATTAGTCACATTGAATATATAAGTCACCACTTACACTATTTAATTTTACGAAGTATTTTAAAAAAATTAAATTTATAATATCATTAAGTTAAATTAAATTAATTAATTTTATTAATTTTATTAGTTTTGATGAATTAATTGTTAACTTTTGTAAGAAAGACAAAAAATAGTATTACTTAAATAAACTATTTTTTCTCGAAAGTAAAATCTCAAAGAAATATTTGTTTCACGCTATACAAAAATCATATTCTTAAGAATATTATAGCTGTGAATGCTATTCTCAAGTATATTTAAAGAAATGTTCGGTTCCATTTTAATATTATTAGAAAAAAATTTTAAAATTTAAAATAGTTTAAATAAAAATAAAATTTACAAGTGTGATATATAGATAACTTTCTATCACATTCCCACCTCCTCGTTATGAGAATAAAATTCACTTAAAGCATGAACATGTAACTTTTCTAAAAATAAACTATACTAAGGAGTTATTTTTATAATCTTCTAACCAACATGAAAATAAATATTTTCACCTTCGCAACTCTAGAGGTAGAAGAAGATGACGTAAACCAGATACTTCTTAATTAATTAAAAATGTTATTAATATATATGTCTATAACAATTTTAATGTATTTTTTTTAAAAATCCTATTTATTAATTATTTAACTAGAGAATAATATTATGACAAATTCATACCAAAGACTTTAATGTAATAGTTAAAGATATTAAATTAAATTTTTTTATTAAAAATACTTATTTTTATCAAAGACTAAAACTTTTAAAATAATTAGAGTATTTGTAGAGTAATTATTACTCTTTAACCAATTGCCTAAATGGCCATTAGTTAATAGGACACATACTATTAAGTACGAACATTCTTTTTATTCATAGTAATAAGCACTTACATTAATCAATTATAGAAACTGTTAATGTCGTAAATATTTAAGGATATGGTTAAAAAAATAAAATAAATGTTCTATAGTATTTTAAAATAATAATTAAAATAAATTAAAAATAAGACTTAAATATGTTTTTAATCCCTATAAAATAAGTGAGTTTTGATTTTAGTTATTGTAAAATTTTTTGATTGATTTTTATTCTTCGAAAATTTGTAATCACTGATTTTAATCCCTATAAAATAAGAAAATTTTGGTTATGGTTCCGTAAAATATTTTTATTTGACTTTCATCATTCTAAAATTTGAAGTATTTATTTTTAGTTCATAACTTTTATTTTAAGATAAATAAATGACATTTATTTTATGGATTAAATTTTTCTTTTGAAGATGTCATATGCTAATATGATACCACATACATTAATGTGTATAACTTATGATGGTAATTTAATATTTCTTTAAAGATATATGTGATTAACAAGTATCATATAATAATAAGGACAAAAAATATAAATTCAAATTTTATAAAAATAAAAATTGATAAAAAAATTTATAGGAATTAAAATAAAAAATTATTTATTTTATAGAAACTCAAAGCATATTTAAGTCTAAAAATAAAAATAAAAAAATGATAAAAATGTAATAAAAATAAAATTTCAAAACATAAGTTATATTAGAAAGATAACAAGTGATTTGTGCAAGTAATATTGAGTCCAAATTCTTTTTATATATATACATTAAAAAAAAATCTCAAATATATCAACTGATATACCTTTTCCAAATAGTACTTGTGGGTAGAATAGGAATAACCTCGAGACTAATCATCAATAAAAGAAAAAAGATGATACAACATTAAAAATATCCTTTTTAAAATCTAAATTTCTTTCACTTAATTGTTCACTTTTTTTTCACTGAAGTGTCATTTTTAATTATATTAAGAAAGATGTTATAGCTTTCAAAAGAAAACACCGACACATCTTCCAAACATTGTTTTTAAAAATTATTTGATATTTGATATTTATTTTTAAATCATTCGATCCATCTTTCGACTTTATTTTTTTGAAACGCGTAGCATTTTTCTTATATTAATTAAAAAGTACATAAATATGAGATTAGGTGATTCTAGTCGCTTTTACTAAGTTAATGTAGTTCACTCGGTTGTTGGTGTTTTAGTCATGGATCTCTAAAGTAGTAAACTCTGTGCAAGATGGTGATAAGTCTTAAATCTTGAATTTAATAATAAAAAAAAACCTCAAATTACTGCTCCATTGGTTGGATGAAAAGGAAATAAATTAAGGGGAAGAAAAAAAAATTTAAATATAAGCGAAGAAAAAATTTAAACAGAATTCGAAAATTTTATTTTTAACTTTTCCTCCCTCTTTACATTTTTTTTCTTAAACTAAACAATAAAAATTTCTAATTTAAAAAAAATTATTTCCACTATTTCGATCTAACTGTAGGGTAAAATAAGACTGGCTGCAAAATTAGGTTTAGGGTTTATGCACGCTTGAAGATTCCATTCTCATTAATTGTTCTTTGAAAGTAAAAATAATCTCTCTTTCTTTCTGACCATACATAAATATGTTGGTCTAAAGACCTGTAGACGTTAATGAAATTGTGAGTAAAATAATATTTATTTGTCTTGTCTATTTAATGTTTTGAAGTAATGATGAACCTTCCATTATCTAATCTTATATAGCTTATCTAAGAAGGAATCAAACTTTGGGAAGCACAGAAAGAAAAATAGAATTGAAGTTAGAGAAAATCCACAAGAGCGTATATTTTATATTTAAATTAATAAAAAGCTGGTAGGAGTAATTGACCCCTGATGTGTATGAAGAACAAAATAATTGCTACTAGATATGATTGGTCAAGGAATATCCAGCTCCTCAAGGCATGAACAGAATTAGTAAATTATTCCAACTAAGGAAACTTGTTAATAAGAATATGTCCCTTATTTTCAAAGCCATTCATTCCAACCTTTCAAGAGTCATTCCTGCTGCAGGCTACAGCTACATGGAAGAAAACATTCCAACATTAAAAGGATCATTGCACTACCTTAATTCAATGGGGAACTTTAAGGGCCTGCAATGTGTGGATGTACATGCATACTATACGTTAATTATTTACTATATAATTTTTTTTAGATAATACAATTACATCCTACAAAGATAACCATATTTAAATCAAATAACACTATTATAAACCACAAAACTCATTTTAAATATTTAAATATCTATCATTAGAATTTGAAACTACTGTTTAATATGTATATATTATTTAATTATTTAACAAGTTGTGTGTCTCTTTGAATATGTAATGTTAGGTCCTCGAACATATGATGTAGCATGTACCTTGAATGGTAGCTGGCATATAGATGTACACAAGCATTGTCTATAGGAAAAAGTGGTTCGGCCTGTATAAAAAAAAAACTCTTATGCCCCACCCAACAAAAAAAACGACTTTGATCTTGAATTCTTTTTCTACCTTCTACAAATTGATGTTGTCGAACGTTTTTTTATTTTTTTAAATTAAAATGTTATATTCAAACTTGAATAAGTCAGTTGGTTTCGTGATGTTGTAGACTTCCTAATATCTATCATCTTTAATTTCTAAATATATATAAAAAAAAAAACATATGTAGTGATTATTTGAAAGAAATCAGACTTTAGCAAAGAAAAGAAACTATATTTCTTGTAATGTGGAGGAAATAAAACAACAATGACAAATATTCTGTCCATATTGATTCCCCACTATGATAGTTCCCTAAAAATTCATTTTACTACATATACTAATGTTTTCATAATATATATAGTGGCCGTTTTTAAATTCCATTCCAACAAATAACAAAACAAGGTCTAAATAGTACCCTGACCTTTTCTCGTTAGCATTCTGCAGCTCCTACTAAACAAGAACTTGGTTCAATTTTAAGATAACCCGTTAGTAGGAGATGTATAACTATCATAAATTCTCATCGAGGTTGGCAGTTTTTCCTATCTTTACATCAAAACTTTGTTAATAAATCTTAGTGAAAATTTATGATGGGATTGCTTATTTCCTATTAATAAGTTAATTACCTGAAGCAAACTAAAACCTAATTTCACACAATTAACAGAAGATAAAGTTGAAATAAATTATTAAAAGGGGTTAATTGGATAAAATATGTGGCCAGTAAATAGAAACCGTTGATGATAACCTTTATTTCTTAGAAAGAAATTAAATATAATGATTTTTAATTATTGTTGAATATATTATTTCATGCTTTAAGTACTTATGCCATTAACTAAGGATCTAAATGAAGCAAATAATTAATGACGTGCTTGACTAGTTGTTGTTTTATTTTTTCAATTTTTAAAAACTATTTTATAAAATAATTTATTCATTACTGATTAGAATGGAGTTGAAAAAAGAAAGTTTTGTAAATTTAGATTTAGTTTTTTAAAAAATATTTTCTCACTATATTTAATAATAATCATTTTTGTTATCATTTGGTTTTCGTCACTATCATTATCGTTATTACTACTATATTATCATTGTCATCACTATCATCATTGCTACACCATTATCATCATAATCGTGTTGCCATCACATTATCAGTTTCACCACTATTATCATTGTCGTTACCATCATCATGACTATTGTTGTGATTACCACCATCGTCGCCAATGTTACCACCATCACTACTAAATTGTTATCGTCACCATCATCATCACTATCAGTACTATCATTATTGTCATCGTTACAACTATCATCACTGTCATTGTTATCGTTGTTGTCTTTTTCTACCAACGCGCAATCACACTTTTAAACTAATTTTAACAAGATAGAGAATTTTTTAAAATTTATTTTGAAACTGAAAATTAATTTTTAAAATAAAAAAACTAAAAACTAGTTATGATTTTTAAAATTTACAAAGAAGTTACGTAGTAAAAGAGGAAGTTATATATGAGTTGTGAAAGTTACGACGCAATTTTTGTGATTTTTATAAATTTAAAATTAAATAAAAAAAGAGAGAATGAAAAATTACATAATAAAAGAGGAAGCTACGAATGAGTTCTGGGAGTTATATCAGAAGCAATTTTTTGATATATAAAAGGGTAAAGGTCTCTTAATAAAATGTAGACAAACCAAAATATTTTCTTTATATATTATTATTGATAATGCATCAAACCTCGTTGCTATGTCGCATAGATATAAATAAAAGGCACATGAAAAATTCGGTGTTTTCACATTTGTAAGGTAATATTACAAAATTTGAAGGATAGCGTTATTCATGTAATAATTTTTTTTTTTAAATTAATTATTTATTTCTTGAAATTATAATAATAGGTTGGTCCATAAAATTAATAATATGATAAAATAGTCAATAAAATTATATATTACTAATTAATTTAGTCTCTATAATTATAATAGAGAATCAAATTGACATATGAAGTCAATTTAGTCCTTAAAATTATAATAATTGATCAAATTGATCCTTAAAATTCAAAAGAGTTCGTTATAATTTTTACCTCTTTACTTTTTAACTTTCGCATACCTCCTAACTTTTAACTTTAACAAATTTTGTCCCTCAAAATTTTTTTCTCACATTTTGATCTTAAACTTATATAAATTTATCAAAATTTGTCAATCATTTTTAACTTTTCATGACAACACAGTCATTATTTATTAAATATTTTTATTGTAATTATACAAATTTATTTATTTAATTATATAAAATTATTTATTATTTATAAATTACTTATACACCTTTCATTCTTTTATAAGATAATATATAATTTAACTAATAAATTATTTTTTATGATTTAATAAAAATAGATATATATAGTTAAAATAAAAATATTTAAAAAATAAATTCATCATCTTAACTTTTAATATTTTTATATAATAAATATATACTTGAAGAAAGTAAAATACAATTAACAAATACAGTAATTATATATATAATATATTTTTATATATAAACTAAACAAATAAAATGCGTGAAAAAAATTATGACGAAATTATAAAACTTTAAAATTATAAGATAAAAAGTACATTTTTTATTTTAAGGACCAATTTAAACTTAAAATTATATTTTAAAGGACTAAATTGATTGATAACTTATTATTTTAAATATTATTATACTATTTTATTTATTTAAAGAATTAATTTGACTGTTCATTATAATTTAAGGGATTAAATTGATTGATGAGGTATAATTTTAAGGATTAGTTTGTTATTTTATTAATTTTAAAGTTCAACTTAATTAACCATTACAATTTTAGGGATTAAATTGTTAATTTACTTATAATTTTTTACAATAATTTTATATTTTATATTTTATATTTTTTATTCATTATTTTATTCCACGTTCTCTTTCTTGTGTATATATATATATTTTAAAATTAATATATAAATAAAATCACACAAGTTTTTATTTGCGCTGTTTTTCTATTATTTTGTGTGCTGAACATTACACAAGTTTAAATCCTCTAAACAGTGACTATAAGTAATTTTTTTAAAAGAAAAATACTAATAAATATATTTATTACAGACTTTTTCATTATATTTTTATTATTAATTAAATTTTATGAATCCTATATTTTATTTGGTAAAATTCATACGTATTAGAGAATATATTACCAATATTTTGATATTTAAATTTTTATCTGGAATTTTGAATCGTATCAAAAGAAGCATTGTGGGGATATAATCTTATTTTTAACCGACCACAAAGTCCGCACAAATGACACAATTACGTGTTAGAAAATAAACCCAATTGTCTTAATCTTCTTTCCATGAAATAAAATAATATAATTTTTTGAAATTATGTATTATGTATACACCTAACTAAAAGAAATCATTATTATTATATACAAAAGCCGTATTTATTAAGGGTATATTAGGTAAACTATTTTGTTAAGAATAAATAATAACTTTGCTCATTTATCGTATTGTAAAAATTCTTTTTTTTTAAATTTATTTTTTTAAAATTCATTTTGATCATTTAACTCTCAAACTTGAATCAATGTTATCCTTTAAAAAAAATAATTATTTTTGATATTGAGACATAATTTTGAATTATTTTTGATATTAAGACATAATTTTGAATTATTTTTATTGAGACATAATTTTGAATTATTTTCTTACTAATTCAAGACCTGAAACTTATCTTGTTAAATTCATTTATATGAAAATTATAAAAATTAATTAATATTCAAACAAAAAAATCATAGATAAAGTAAAAATAGTGTGAAAAGTGAGTTATATAAATAATAAAAAAATTGAAAATTTTCATATTAAATTCTTTTTTAAATATTCATGAGAGTCATTTTTTATACAATTTTTATCATGTATGGTGAACTTTTTTTATTCAAAATTTAATTAAGTCTCATAATTTTTATATAAATAAATCTAATAAAAAATTTTCACATCTTAAACTACTCAAAAAAATAGTTTAAAATCATATCTCAAAATTGAAAATGATTATTTTTTTCAAAATAAAAACATTAACTTAAATTTAAAAGTTAAAAGACCAAAATATAGTTTTTAAATATAAAGGATCAAAACAAATTTTTACCACAAAATAAAGGATGAAAGTTATAATTTAATTCTTTTTTAAAAAAAATACATATATGACTTTTGACTATATTTAAAAAATATTACCAAAATATAAAAGTGTTATATATTAATAACATTTTAATAAATATTCTATCTGCTTCATGTTATAAAATATTATTGATAATATTTTATATTTATTAAATATTATTAAAATATAAAAAATATTATTAATAAAAATATTAATAATATTTTTATAATAAAATATTACTAAAAGTAGTATATTTTGCAGTTGCATGAAAGCATGAACTCTTCAAATACTATTTACCTTCTGTTTGTTTTGTGCCAAAATCACGATCTTGTCCAACAAAATCAATTCTAAGATAATAGTGTTTTTTTAACAAATGTTTTCTCATTTCAAAAATTAATTCTGGAAAGAGCAGAATTAATTTTAAGATAAGTAAAAATATTGAACCCTCTTTAAATAAAAATGATTTTAAATATGAACTTTACAAATCATATTTTGTTTATACTGAAAATGAATTATATTTTATTTTTATCAATTATACAAAATTAATTTTCTTAATTTACTTTTAAAATATCATATTTAAATATAAATAATTTTTTTCAAATTTATTCTTTTAAAAATAATTTTTCTAAAGTTTAAAACAAACGGATCCTTACATGTATTATGTCTTATTCTTCATAAAAACATTTAAAATCCCGTGTGGCTTTTCTAGACCAGTTAAAAACATGTATTGTCTGTTTTGCTTTGCTCGTGACTCTAATCAACAATACCATCTTTTATAGGGACAAAGTAAGGAGGAAGGTCTTGTCACTTTATTTAGTATACAAAAGTGGTCGGTGTTGTTGTTTTTCTTTTTTTTTTTTAAAGGAGAGAAATTTGGTATATTATTTATAAGAAGATATTGTCAACATCAGAAATGATCAAAAGAGGAGAAGTTATAAGGGAAACTGAAAAAAGTTAGTATTCCACATTGTCATAATTAAGATTAAAATATGAGAGAAAATAAATTATATATTATTAATATAAAATAATTTTATATAATTGTTCAATTATATATATATATATATATGATAAATTTATTAATTTTTAATAATTTCCTTAAATTATACTAGGGATAATTACTTAGAATTATATCATTAAACTCTTAAAACATTAACTTCAAAACGATTAATTCCCCGTACTCATCTGTATGACACGCAGGGAGGTGGCTCATTTTATCAGTTTGGTGGCTCATTTTATCAGTTTTTTTTTTCTTGTACATATATACTCCTTTTATCAGTTAATAATTATACAATTATAAATAAAATTCATATGATTTAGAAAAATTATATGATTTTTAATAAATTTCAATCAATAATAAATATTAAAGTGTGTTTAAAATGACATGTTAAAAAAAATTATTACATGATTTAGAATAATTATAATTTTAATTAATCTCTATATAACATATAATTAAGTCTTATTAATTTTTTTATAAATTAAAAATTAATTATATATCACATAAAAATCAATTAAGATGACAGACATATATATAATTTACACTGTATAATAATTTCTTGTGTTTAAGAAATTGCTAACTTTTCTCATTATCCAATTAATGTCTGGACTTGAATTCGGAAAAAGCATTTCCATTCTATGCAATTTATACTCCAAACAATAGTTCATTCATCACCTTCCTTGATTCTTCTGCATAGAACTTAAGCATTTGGTGCTTTAAGTGCCAAAACCTGAATTTATATTCACACAATCGCATCACAAGATTAAAACATGAAAATAGCATCATAGCTTCGAAATGCAACTATTCCAAGTACAGTTTTGTACAAAATAATAATAAAAATATTTTAGTTAGTTTGTATATATAATATATTAGTAGTTTAATGAACGAGTAACTTTCATATTTAAAATTCAAATAAAAGTGTTCAAAAGATAAATAATTAATTGTTTTCTTATTATAATTTAAAATAAAAAATTATGTGAATAATATTAGGTAAAAACAAATTCAAACATTTATATATAATTAAGATTTTTTTATTACTTTAATATATTTGATAATATTATATAAGAATAAATTAAAATTTTTGTATTGATCGTAAGAAAATTTCCAAATTAATCATAATTTATTATTATAATTTTATAATTTAAAATTAAAATGAAAAAGTCACATAGAGATAAGGAGAGAAAAAAGAATTACTCTTAATAATTGTGAGTAAAAAAACACATTCAAACGAGAGAAGATAGAATATATATATATATAGAATTGAGAAAGAAAAGAAAAGTCTTATTCTCTATAACGCTTACTCTATTTTATATAGAGAAAGTAAATCATTTCAAGAAAACAAATAATTAAAAATATATCATAAGTAGTTTATAAATACGATAGTTATACTATTAAAAATAATTGAAATTAGGCAGTCAGTTCCAATAACGTTATTAGACTATAGTCATGATATTAAATCAATGTGAATTAACTTTAAGCCAAGTTGAACCAGTATCAGTTAAAATGCTACAAATGAAACTTTAATTTAAGACCTGATAATTAATTTAGTCATCCATAACTATTAAAGTTACAGTTCTGCTACTAAAAAAAAAAAAAAAAAGAAGTCACAGTTCTGTGTTGGTTATAATGCTACATTCTTAAATTTAATGGTTTATTTTTATCAACAACACAGAATAACTATTATTGAAGAGAATAAATGACATCTACTGTAACCATTACAAGTTAAAATAATAATACAAATCCAGCATAATCATAAAGCACTCATTTTTGTTTTTTCCACATGCAGTTAATTTCTCACTCCTTATACTCCTTTCTTGGATGGCTAATATGATTATTGACTATGCAAGCATTTAAAGGAATGAATACACCAATCTTGAAAGGGGCCTGTAGAAGAGAAACTCGAGTACCTGACAAAAAATGCTATTCGAATCACACCAAGCTATTGATTGAAACACAGCATAAAAAACAACAACCCATGCTTAATGTATAGTATAAACATTAATCAATTTTTTAATGTATAGACATTCAGTAATCAATATTTTAATATATATATATATATATATTACTTTAATTTTAATTTATATAGATAAAGTAATAAGAAATAGATCATCGTGAAATTATACATGGGTATGATTCATACAATAGAAACTGTTAATTTTTATTTTTAATTTTCTCTTGTGTATCTTCTTTTAAAAGTAATTTTGTTCAAGACAAACTCTCTTACACCAGGACACTTTTTCCAACTGAAATCTGAATCCTTGATTTGTCGAACTAGTCCCTTTCACTTTTCACTGGACGCAACCACATTGGTATAGAAACATGTTATAATCCAATGACAGATATTTGTAAAATATTCATACAATAAAATGTTATTAAATATTATAAGAGTATTTAAATTTCAATTTATATTAGTGCCATTTAATCTTTCATAATATAATAGAAATAAACTATCCTAGTGACATTTTTTTATTGATAAAATTAGTAATTAGTCGTTCATGGGCCTAGTTAAGTCTGTCTAATAGTAAGGTCAACGGATGAAATTTTGTCCACGTAAGGTTACTTCAATAAGAATGTTTAGCATTAATTAACAATATTCTACTTGGCATAATATATATGAGAGTTCAACCGATCATAGATTAATTAAAAGACAAGATGCTAATTGCTACGGACAGCTCAAAAAGAATTGTAAGCAACTGAGCAGGACTGCCAATATTAATACTTAAAATGCTTGACCATAACTTAAATTGATGCATTATTAAGATTCTTAGAAGTTATTAAAGAAAAATCAAGTGGGTCAATCTGCAATAGATCCTGGTCAAGTAGTTTGTATTTAAGTGGATAATATAAGATCATTTGCACACGACCTTAAATTAGGTTGACCTCAACGTTTTTTATCAGAGCTAAACATAAATTTAATCTTAGTGTGACAATCTATTCCATAAAATTATGTGTATACTATGAAGGAAGCGGCACATAACGTTACCTTCATGGAATGTCAATAGTCCTTCCAGTTCCGAACCAAAAAAATATGCTAAACATGCTTAATTTATTTAGACCCCATATAAATAAATTACTTGGTTTACATGCCTGGCAAAACTATAATATTGTTATAACAATTCATCGTTCTCCCCATTAATAGCAATTATAATAAGCACGAGTCTTTTATTGTTAGATAGAAAGATAGATTAATATATACAGAGAGAGATTATTTTCATTTTATTTTTTTCATGTAGGATCTTATTATATAATATTAGTACGCATTCTTAACAGTGTCTATTCAATTGTGTTTTTTTAATTACATAAAATAAATGAAACTGATCAAATAATTTTATTTGACCTTCAAGGAAACATATATTTAATTGATGACTATCTATGGGTTTTAAAATTAATTAATTCCATTGTCGCCTGCCATTTATTAGTCCCACCTTATAATTATATTATGTAATATGGTTTACATTACAACCCTATAATTTTTCTTTTTGCTGATGTACAAGAAGCAAAAGCTCTATTTCTTTCAAAATTCACACTTACATTTCTTATTCGTTCCTTTGTTATTTTAAGGATACATGTATATAATGCATAGATAAAAATAAAAAAGTATGTGTAATTTTTGAAAATAACAGATATTAAAACATAAGAATAATATATAAAAATAAGGGATTTAATTAAATACAATTTTTTAATCAAGATAGGTCTATATGTAATTATTAGTTATCACTAACTTTAAATATAATCAATATAATTATTCTTAATTTTTAATATTAGAGAGTTTTTAATAAGGACAAAAATGACAAGTCGGAATTGGATTCAATTCAATTCGATTTAATAAGAGTTCACTTTGTTTCAATCTTAATTCGAATTTTATATAAATATTTTATTTCAATTCAAACTTGATTATTTGATTCAAGCTTACAAATAATATTGTTGATTTTATTAGCTTGATCTATTTTAAAATTATAATAATTTTACATGTATTTATTTATTTATATAAAAGTAAAATTAATTAAAAAATAATAATTATATGAATATAACAAATAAAATATATAATTTAATTATATATATCAAGCGAGTTGATTTATGAATAATTGAGTAAAATTATAAATAGTTGAAATTCTAATAGTTTACTTAGTAGATTTAATTTTTAATTTAAATTAAACCAATTTGAATCATGAATCATGTTGTACAAGGCATTTATCTAATAAAATCTCAAATTATGTTTGAGCTGCCCACTATCCACTATGTTTAAATTAGTTCGATTCTTTGAGCTAATGTCTACTCACATAACAGTTCGAATTTCACATTAAACCCCGAATTAATTTGCAATGAAAACTTGATGGGACATTTTAGGATTGAGGATGACGAGGTCATTGGATACTTCCATTCCATTTTACAGACACTATTGTTATAGCCGTACCATAAGATAATATAAAGAAATCATACAACAAATATAATAAATAAAAAGATGATGCGACTAAAAAAGAACTTATATGATTATGTAAAGAGAATAATTTTTAATTTCTTCAACTGCAAAATTGATTTTTCAGAATCTAATTTTTATTCACTTACATTCTTATCTAATCATAAATCATTTTAAGTATAATTTTTAAAATAATTATCATAATTATACATGACAATGTAAAAAAATATTTTTTTATTATTAATATAAGAATTCTATTACATTATCAATAGATCATTTATATTTTAATAAAAGTAAAACAGATTTTTTTTATGGATTCACATGTTTCCTCCTTTGTAAGTAGTCTTGTGGAGGCTTGTACCAATTTACCTTCTTTCCAAAGATCATTTCTTTATAGTATTCGAACTTATAAAAAGTATTTTTGTACGCATTCTTATCTTGCACCCTAATTTAGTCACTATTAGATAAATCTCTTGGATAAAAAAATGTTGTTAGTTTGGTACAATATTTCTTTGTTTTAGACCACGAGGTAACATGTATTGTTTATTTTGAAATGTTGATGAAACTATTCTTCATTCAAAAAACAGGAATAAGGATTGTGAATTCCCTCCACAAGAATTACTTTTCTAGTGCTCGAACTGGTGTTCTTGTCACTGGAGAGAATTGCTTTACGCCTCAAACTTATCTACACTTTGCCGTTGCATGTTCTCATGTTACAATGTTCCTTTGTGATGCAACAATGAAGTCGAATACTTTTGACCCCAAAAAGAAGAATGGATTTCAACAAGGTTTGAGTAAAAACATGCCGTTGAAGGCCTCCGAGCCTATAGTCCTAAAGTGCAATTTTATTTTTGAGGGTGGATGTGGAATTTCTTTTTCTGATATATTGGTATTGCCACAGAGAGCACACAATTTGCAATAGGAAAATAAGGTATTAAATACTGGATTTTCTAATAGACTCAAACTCAATACTAGTGTCACATCATATTCTCTACTAAAGTTCGGTTTGACATAACTTAAGTCTAATTTGAAGCCCATATCTAGCTCTTATTTGAAAAAAAAAACAAGTTTGATATTTTCATGACTAAATAGGGAAGCTATTGCTTATTAGTGATTTTAATTAAGCAAAAGCAGCAACCCCTCTTTCCCTCACTGGCTTGACAATGTTATTATTAGTCTATAAAGATTTTCACTATTAGCTAATTAGAAATCACTCTATATATAATTTTTTAAATAATTATTATAAAAATTAACATTCTTTTCATACATGAAATTTTATGATTGAAGGAGTATAAGAAAATTTTTACAATGTCAATACATGCTAATTAAATCCAAAAACAAAAGGGGGAAGCAAGAGTAAGATCACAAAAACAGAAACAAAGTAGTTAATAACTTATTTTAATAAATAAGTAAAAATTATATTAATAATGAGTTTTCTAATAATGATATCTCAAAATTTCTCAAAACAATTCTATTCTACCAGAATGAAGAGACACGTTTCAAAGTGGAGAAGGTAGCACAGGGTGTAACTGCCTAGAGTCTTGAAAATAATTGCAAAAGTGATCCCTATCTATTCCATTCATTGTCTGTTCCGTATCTGGGGTTGGTACTATTTACTCGACTATATACCTCTGGCTTTATGGAGTTTGCAAAAGCATTCCAACCTAGAAGGTATGGCATGATATACTGCATAGAAAAGGCAGCAAAAGTACAATGAGCAAAACATTAATCAGGTTGAGTGCATAAAGAACAAATTGGATTCACTCAAGAAAAAAATATGTTGTAGAACAACCTGTTTTTAAATGCTATATTACCACTTTATTGAATAGACATAACCAGGAACTTTTCATTCCAAATTATAAATTGTGTCTGACAGAAAAGCAAAAACTCTATACACCTTGAAGATTTCATGACAACTAATTTGGCTACACAAGTAGTTTTCTTGACTAAGGTTGTGCTACTATTCCATAAAGTTTACTGCATGAGAAACATTTGATTTCTTCTTCTCTGGTATAATAATCAGCCATTTCTATGGAAAAAGCCTCAGAAGTCAGATCTGAAGTGAGCTTGTCTTTAATGTAAGCAAGTAAGGTTGCTTCTACCCTTGAATTTTAGTGGGTTAAGATTACAATGTACTCTAAATTAAATCATGCATATACACCCTCACTTGTTCATTTTAGAAAAGCCTTATCTTTTTGCTACTACATATTCCCATTGCATTATCAGAGAATCATGGTAATGAATATTCTACCGTTAGAGGAGAGAGAGAGAGAGACCATACATTGAAAATTGACCTTAAAACTGTTAACTCTGCCCTTGAAACAGGGATAAAGATGCTATCCTGAATTTCCTCCATGTTCTGAGGCTTCTTTTGAACACCTTTAAAAATTGACACAACAAAATCAGAACTGAAGTAAAGACTGATCACTGTTAAAATATTGCATCACTAAGCAATCTATTTGTAGTATACACAAAATAGTGAACTGAATCAAACCCGGAGTACAGAGTATCCCCAACAACTTCAAGATGGCAGGAAAGTTAAATCAAATTGATACAATAACAGCAACAAAAGTTTATGAATAAGAGAATTACTTAAGCTAAATAAGTGACCAGTAGCATCCACAAGTGGTTCCACCTTCAAAACTTTTTTGACTTCAATGTCATCGTCACTGCATAACACGACAATTTCCAAAATGCTTTAAAAGGATAAAATCACAGCAGCCGTTACTTATGGCACAACATACACACCCAAAAAAAACTCTAATTCGCATGAATCCACATATATGGTCGTATTACATGTTTTATTTGCTCCATGGTTTGAAGATACCATCAGATACCTTACCATTGCGAAAAGGAAATTCAATTTGTATCACAAGATAAAGGAAGCAATAATCAGAAACTTATCACTATGTTGATATGTTAGATAGTTCGTTACAATAACTAGAAGATACAACACGGAAACTACCTTTTTGGCTTCATAGTCTCATGAAAAAATTCCCAAGAACCCGTTGCACCAAGGCTAATTAGAGTTCCCATTTCACTCACCGATAGTGCAAATACCTGCATTCATGCAAAGTGAAGAATTACCTCATGTTTTAAACTATTAGACTGTGTTCAACACAATCATAAGTTCCAATGAAAGCACATCTGTTTTTTTGGTTCAAGGAAGGCAGATCACTGAGAATGGAGGCAGAGTGCATTGCAAGGTTTGAACCTGCACACTCCTTGCATATCTCATAGCTCTACCAACTAAACTGTCTTAAAGGAACAATGAAATCATATCTTTATTTTTTCTTGAATTTTTCTTGAAGGAGGGATAAAAACCATTCAGTTGAGTTGGCAATGGCAAACATACAGAAGCATGAAGGCAATGGACAACGATACTATGATATGAGTTGCTACTTGTTAGCGATAGGATGACATGAGAAGAGAAATCATTTATAAATTTATTATAATAACTACATGTATAATGTCTAACCCAAGGCTCATTCAAAAACCAATATTAAATTTTCTTAATTTCATCATACGTGAACAAAATCATAAACACAGACATGCACAAATAAAATTTCAGTTTTGCAGAATGACCTTGTCCTTAACTCCTTCAATTTCAAGTCAGGCCTATTCTGAATTAAGTCCAACCACTGCATGGATTTCTCTCAAAACATTCAAATTTCTTTTAACTACACTAATTTCTTACATACAAAAAATTAACCATCAGTATCATCCATTAAACTAGCATAATCTCCAACTAATTAAAACTTACGTTTCCCCAAAGTGAAAAAAACACAGCAGGCGTACAAGAGTAGCCTCTCAACTCTAAACAATCACTAAAACCCATGTCAATACTTTTTGTATTGAAGCAAAAATAAAGGAATTTTAACAACCTAACCAAAACCAAAGTATATCGATTAGATTTGCATTTAGGACAAATCCTAAGTTTTCAGTGTAACACTCTCAATGGTTAAGATTTAATCTACATTATATTTTAAATTCAATCTAACAGGTCGTATTTTTCCACAATTGAGTGGACTTGGTGCACCACAATTGTTTGGTTCAGTGGAAAGAAACCGAGGAAGGAGAGAAAATTTAAATTTTGAACTTTTGTTTCTTTTGGGTTTTGCACATATATTCTCCTTAGGAGACAATCTGTTCAAAGCACGGTCCCTTTCTGCTGGACCCAATTGTTTCTAAAAGTAAACTTTTCTCTTCTTTCTGGATCAGGATTCCCAGTGGTCGGAAAATTCACGCATTCAGCTAATCACAACTGTTAAATATAGATAGAACTGCTTATAATTTAGGTTTAATTATTCATTTAGTCCCTGTACTTGCATTATCTTTATGTTTTTATTCTATACTTAAAAATTATCTATTTTAGTCCTTATACATGCATTTTTTATACCGTTTCGGTCCTTGTAGATAAGTGTGGCTTAACTCCTTTAAGTAAAACCACCACAAAATGAAAATTATGAAAATTGACAATGTAAAACCATCATAATTTTTCAGGCTGTGTAAAACTACCACAAATTTCATGATTATTTTTATTTTTTGAGACTAATTTGTGACGGTTTAATAATTGCCAAAAAAATTGTGGCGATTTTCCGTTGTCATTTTTCATTTTGTGGTGGTTTTACTTAACGGGGTTAAGACACACTTTACTGCAGAGACCAAAATGATATAAAAAATACATGTATAAGGATTAAAATGGATCGCTTCTAACTATAGGGACCAAATGGGTAATTATACCTATAATTTATCTGGACAGCTCTAACTTAGAATATGTATTCGAAATGTAAAATGTGAACCATCAATATTCAACCAATGATTCCTATTCAAGAACCAGTGAATGCAGGAAATCCATTTTCCCTTCTCCTTTCACTCACTCTCCAACCAACACAAAAGAAAATGCATCCTTATCCCCATTTTCTTTCCACTCCATCATTCCTTCCAATTCCATCCAAACATACTTAAGAACACATGTGAATTTCTCATATTTTAGAGAAACCAAGACACTAAGTATAGACTTGATAGAAGAAGAACAAGTTACCTGCTTTTGGTTCCAATCATAATAATCATAAATGGGCTCCTCAGTACCAATTGAAGGAGCAAACTGGAGCAACACATAACCTTCCCTAGACACTTTGAACGCCCCGGACTGCAAAACAAAGAAACACCAGTACCTTCCATAACCAAACACTCCATTCAAAACTCCACATACAAACACTATACCAGAAATAAATGAGCATACACTTGTTGTTTCAAATTCCGGAGGTCTAGGAGCCACCGTGAGCACACCCTTTCTCGTGTAAACGGAGTAATCCACGTACACCTTTTGCGGCAATTCTCTAACTGAACAAAATACCCATCATTCCATACTCTGATTTTTGAAAGAAAAATATTGAATTTTGTTGTGGAGTTGAAGAATAAACCTGGAGGGCGCTGTGGCTGTGGCGGTGGAGGGAAGGGTTTGGGTTGGATGAGGTTGGGGCGGTAGCATTTGACGGAGAGTGATGGGAGTGTGAAAGAGAAGTTGCGGCGGTTCAAAGGAATGATAAACTTTGGAGGGACGAAAGAGTGGGTTGGTAGTGAGAGATGGTTCAAGGTAATGGACTGAACCTGCGACATCTTTCCCTCACTCGCCTTCTCTTCCTATCGTATGTTTTTTATATTCTCCGAGGATAAAATATGATTTATAAGAGATATGCGCAAAATAAAAATTTAATATGATATTAATTTCATATACTAGGATAGATGTGATACAAAATATAAAATGCCAATCTTTAGTTAAATTAATGTTAGATTAGATTGTCATAATAAATTAATATTAAGTTGATTTGAAGGAAATGATTGGACTCAGATATTTGAAGTCATTTTTCGTTTTCGAATATTATTAAACTCAGTCCTTACTTCAAATAGCATATGAAATAAATGTTATTAGCCGGTGAAACAAAGATCGATGTCGAACATCTCTACTTTGTTAAAAGAACTTATCTGCTATTTCTCTTCACTTCATCGAGCAAAACTTGAGAGTTTAATTTAAGAATTGTAATTAAATATTTTATTTCTTACAATAATAATTATTTTTTATTTAATACACTTGCTTGTTATAGTTATCTTTGAAATGAACTCTATAATTAATTTAAAATTTTAGCAATAAACTTTTCATTTGTAATGATAGATGTTTTCAAATTATATAAAATTAGTATGCATGGACAAAATAAATTTTTATTTTATATAACTAAAATTTATAATAAATAAATATTCTAAATTTATAATAAATAAGTTATACTATGATAAAATAATTTGTAATTATTAATAATATTTTAGAAAAATATTAAAATTAATTTAAAATTAAAAATATTACAAACAATAGATGGAAATAGATAAAAAAAATTAACTTTTTAAAAGAAAAAAAAAAAGCAAATCCCAAAAGCCCATAAAGAAACCCGAGAACGGCCCAATAACTCAGTACCCTGTGGGTTTTTTCTTCTCTCTAAATTGGTAATAATGTTAATCCGGGGTTGCAGATAGTTCGCTTCGACGGCACGCATCACGCAGCGTCGATGTCTTCTCCCTGTAGCGAGTGTGGCAAAACCTCCTTCATCCGCGACGATGTCTCTGGCGAGTTGGTGTGCTCCTCGTGCGGCGCCGTTCAGCAGTTCGACCAATACGACGCCCAAATCGGCGGCCTCGACGGTCCCCAGGGCACCTTCGTCCATGTCGGCACCGCCGGTGCCGGTAGCCTCTACTCTTACCGCGAAAGAAAACTGTTCGCCGCGCAAAACACCATCGATGAACTAACGTACAGGTTAGGTTTAGCGTCGAAGAGCGTCGACATCAGAACCATGATATCCACGATCACCGAGGGCGAGTTCGGGCAGGGCGAGTGGTTCCACGTGCTCATCGGCGCGTGCGCGTACGTCGTCATGCGAAGGGACGACCGGCCTTTGCCCATGGCGGAAGTGGCTTCCGCGGTCGCGTGCGACGTGTACGAGCTCGGAAGGATGATTCTTCGCGTCGTTGATTTTCTCGATTTGAGACCTGATTTTCCCGAGTTTGACATTGTGCATTCGTTGGAACGGACGATTAACAATTCTAATAGTTTTGCCTCGGTTGAGAGGAGTGTTGCGGAGAGAATGCGGAAGCAGGGGGTGTTTTTGATACAGTGCGCTGTGAAGTGGTTTTTGAGCACCGGTCGTAGGCCGGTGCCGTTGGTGGTTGCGGTTTTGGTTTTGGTGGCGGAATTGAATGGAGTTGAGGTGAGGATGGAGGATTTGGCTAGGGAGGTTCATGCTAGGGTTTCCACTTGTAGGGCTAGGTACAAGGAGATACTTGAGACGCTTGTGAAGGTTGCGCAGGTGTTGCCTTGGGGAAAGGATGTGACGGTTAAGAACATTGTTAAGAATGCGCCGTTTGTGATTCGTTATATGGAGAGGAAGTCTATGTTAAAGGATGGGGAAAAGGAGAAGAAGGAGAAGGAGAAGGGGAAGGGTCTTGATCGGCCTGTGGTGGATTTGGAAGATGTTGTTGCTGAATGCTTGAGACATGATGGGGCATATGAATACGGGGTTGATGGCATGACTTCTCGGAAGGATTCTCGGTATTTTGAGAGTGATGCTGATAGAGTGGGTGTTAGGAATGTTGACAGGCTGCAGATTTCGCCGGAATGTTTGTCCATGCTGTATAAGAAGTTCTTGAGTGAAAGTCGTTCTGCTGAGAGTTTGAGAAGGGATGAGAATGCTCAGAAAAGGAGTTTACGATTTGATCTGCTAGAGTGTAGGGAGTGGTGGGATGGAAAATCAGAACTGAGCAAAAAGCTTCTGCTTAAACATTTGCTGGAGAAAGATGTTGGAGTGGATACCATGCCGCCCTCGTTTGTCACTGGTCAGTTGAAATGTAAATTGAGGCAGGAGAGGATCAATGCTGCTAAGGTGCGGATAAAAAGAATTATGGATCCGTTAGATGCTGATCTGGGTGAGACTCTTGACCCTTCAGATGGCTCTTATCCTAAAACAAGAAGGAAGAAGAGAAAAGGAACGTTAGTTGATGATGTTGATTGGGAAGACTTGATTATTGAGACCCTTGTTCTTCATCGAGTAAAAGAAGAGGAAATTGAGAAGGGGCATTACAATACCTTGTTGGATCTACACGTGTTTAACTCTGGCATTGTATGAGAGTTTTTAGATATACAGGCATTTTTTTGGCCGTAGTTTCAGATATACTTTCATATGATAGAGCAGCAGATATTATCTTGCTGCAGGTTTTGTACATGCATTTTAAAGATATACATGTTATTTTGGTGCTGCTTTCAAGAGATTGCTGTTTGAATTAAAGCTACACTACACCTTATTTTAATCCTCTCATTTGGCTATTGAGTTTATGCACTTGTTGGGAGTGTTGTTGGGTTATGTTTGCAGTAGTAATACTAGTATTATACTTGACTTTAAATACTAAATATAAATTGGAGTATTAGGCTAGTGTTTAGCATCACACCTTTGCAATCCTTCTAGTGAAATATATCTATCCCACATCCCCTTCTCTTTTGGATCAAATTCCTAAATTTAAACACAAGGCGTGCCACAAAAGTTTTGCAATTAACACCGATTTCGTCTCTCTTGTCTCTATGCATTTATTTCTCTAATCAGAACTAGGGTTTGTTCTTCATTTTGTGTTTTGATTTTGATTTCATTGATTTGCTCACGGAACTCTTCACGGTTTTGGGTTTCCTCATAAATGCATTAGTGTTTTTCATACTGTAGAGGTGGGTGTACCCGAACAAAATGGAGTTTGTCCTGAATTGTGTTTTGTGTTTTGATTTTATTGACTTGTGCTTTTTATTTTGTTTCTTAGGTAAGCATGGCAACTGCCAAATGCATTCCCGTGAACAATATTTAGTTGAATTTGTGTCTTTGGGTTTTTTATTCAGTGTTTTAGGAGTTTTAATCGGTTTAAATTCTTGAAAGCCATTTATACTTATTCAATGTTTCCATAGTCACTTGAGGAGTTTTGAATAATGATTTAACGTGTGTGCCCTTTGTTGATTTTCTGTGAATGGTGTTGTTTATTTAAAAATTACTATTGTTATTGCTGTGATTGATAATAATTCTTTCTCCTTTTCTTGCTCTTATTTTACTATGCTCTCAGTTAAGATTATTTCATGTCAGCAAAACTATAACGAGTCTTTTTTCTCACAATATTTTATGCTCTGTTTTTTTCCATACCAATAAATATCAATTAGCAATAGGTTATACCAAAGTGAGAGATTTGAAATTATATAAATTTATTGATATTTTCTCTTGATGAAAGTAACAAATGTACTTTGAAACTTGTGTTTCATCTGGTTACTGTAAATTTAAGTAGGCAGATTTTTTTCATTTTATATACTTCTAAACTTTGTATTTATCTTTGAGCATCTCCTGTTTCTAATTATTCTGAGTTATTTCATTCATTTAAGCAACAACAATCTTTTCTTCTTTATGTTTCTTACATGAATAATGAATTGATAGCCGTCTGATACATTACTTTCCTCTGTGGTGATTTTATAGTAGATCTGTGCATGAAATGGACCAACCACGAGTATTCCAGTGATTGACTAAACCTTCTTTCTTTAATGATTCTATCGTCACATTGGTATTCACTGTTCCGTTTGTATATCCAATAAACAATTAACACAATGTTGTCTTATTGCAAGCAGACACTCACATGCTAAATCAGCTAGGCGTAACGATGCCCAAAGCTTATCATTTATTAAATATGCTTCTAATAGTTGTTCAAATTATTAAATTTATGTAGACAGACATTCACATACGATGTCTAACCCTGCTCAACTTGTGTACATCACATTAAATGTTTTTAATTACTTAAAAAATAAGTAGTAAATGACTGTTATATTTTCAACACAGTAAATGCTTTTTTTTTTCTTTTTACATTTATTTTCTTAACTAGTACTCTAAGGGTATTGTTTAACATTTGTCACAAAAAAAAAAAAAAATAGAGCGATTGTTTGTTCTATTATCACAATTTCTTTTTATTTCTCGTTTAAGATTTTGGTACCCAAATTAAAAACATAATTAATATGTTAAATTTCTGAGTTTCCCAATATAGCCTTAATTTATTTTATATATTTTCCTCAATAATCTCTTCTGTTAATTAAAAAGTAGCAATTAATATTATCTTTTTCTTAAGACAAAGATATAGTTAGATAAATAATAATAATAATTTTATCTTAAAAATTTATTATCCATAAGATAAATAAAAATATTTTTTTTTCAAAGATGATAGTTAAACAAACACGTCATGGTAAAAAAATAGTATATTGTTACATTAGCTTTTTTTTTTTTTTTTTTAAATATATAAAACAGTTATAACTTTGTGTTTTTATATCATTACTTTAATATTCTTTTGTTTTATATTTTAGTAAAATTAATTTTAAATATTAAATGTTAAAGGAATTAATATTGAATTAGTCTTTTTACTTATACAATGTATGAATATCTTTCATATTTTATTAATGTTTTAAAGAAAACTAAAAGCATTCGAAAGATAAGAAAACTTCTCAATTTATTAATTGTTTATTATAATTTAAAATAAAAATAATGTTAATAATATTATAAGTTTAATGATCATGCATTAATTTTCTTCTTTATCTGATCACAATTTATTATTGTCATAATTTTTAAAATAATAATAATAAAAATTAACAAAATTACTACATGTATAGTCCATTTTCTTTAATATTAAATAAAAATAAATTTAAACTTTTGCAATGTTAAGAAAATTTTTGTCATCATGTTAAAATGGATTGTCCAACTGAATTTGACAAACTTAAAATGTAAGTTGAATTGTGCCAGCTTAAATTTTTTATATATCACAAATTTATTGGTTTAGTCTAACTTATTTAATTCATTGAGTTAAGTCAAATTGATATTTTGTTTATCAAAATTTATATATTTTTATAAGAACAAAATAATGTCGGGTTAAATATGCTTGATATTCTCATATTATGAGCTTGATTTGTCCTCATCATTTGAGACAAATTTAAATTATTTTTTATCATAAAATTTAAGTGCATAACTCATTTTATTTGTAGACTTTTCAGATAACATTCAATAGATTTTTATTTTTGTATTGATAATAATATTTCTAATTTATTATTAAAATTTTATAATTTGAAATTAAATAAAAATATAAAATTATGTACAAATAAGAAAAGTGAAAGAAAACTTTTTATTCTCAAAAAACTATAAATAAAATTACATTTAAAAGAAAAAGGAAAATATATAAATAATAAACTAACAGAAAGAATAGAAAAAAGTGAAAGTCGCACCCTTCAAATTATATATAGAGTAACTGAATTAATGTCTAGCTAAAATAAAATTTGAAATGTTTAAAAAAATGCTTTGTTAATAGTAAAGTACAATTACTTAACAAGAAGGTGAAATTTTTTACTCCTTACAAATTTAATAAATAAAAAAAAATATATTAACAAATAATATTATATAATCATCACACATTTTTAATGATTTGATTGATTGGATAAAATTAATTGATTGATTGAGATAAAATATATCAAAGTTACTGTATATATTAAGATAAAATTTGACTATTCTAAATTGAAAATATTACATTTTAAAAGATAAAATACAATATTAATTATTAATTAATTGAGATTGTAATTAATTTTAAATTGTATCATATATATATATATATATTTAATTTTATTATAATTTTTAATTATTAATTTTTTAATAATAATTATGAGTGCATTATATTTTTTAAAGTGCACTTCCTCGAGTCAAATCCATTACAAATTAAATATTATAAATCGTAAGATTTTTCAGAATTAACATATTTTATATAATTCTTGTAGAGTTACACTTTTCATTTAATCGATATCATTTAAAAATTATACTAGTATTTTTTTAATATGTACAATTATACGAAATAAATCTTTATTTTATATAACTAAATTTTATAATAAATAAATATTTATGAATATATAAATTATATAATAATTAAAATTTGTAATAAATAATAATAATAATTATTAATTATTTTATTTAAAAATATTAAGTTTAATTTAAAACTAAAGATATTAGAATGATAAATTAAAAGAGATAATAATTAAATATTTTTATAAACACTATCGTTAAAAAACAAAAATTCTTGTTAAAGATTTACCACAATTCCTAATTAATTAAAGGTATAAAATATTACGCTGCAATGAAATTCAAATTTAATTTACTGATCACTAAATTAATTTTAAATTATAGATAAAAAAATGAATTTAAAAACATATCCAAATCCAATCCAAATATATTAAATTTTCAGACAGTATACGGAGGCAAACAAAACGAAGTCGTTTGGGAAGGCGGTTCCCGTTCTCGTGTTTGGGTCAGCAGTCAAAGCATATGATAGTGCAAATACCCGACCTAACTACAAACCAGCATCGCGCACAGGACGCACCATCTCCCTCTCTCGCGCCATGGCTATGGCTATGCAAAGCGGAATCGGGATCTCCAAGATCCTCATCATAGCTGGAGCAGGTTCTTCTCTCTCTCTCTCTCTCTCTCTCGTAATCGCTTATCAGTAACTACTTTCCCCACTTATCTGATTTCACTCTGTTCCTTCAGGTTACACCGGCACCGTCCTCGTCAAGAACGGCAAATTGTCCGATTTAATTGGCGACCTTCAGGTATTTCCAATTCCACTGCCTTCACTCTCCTCTTCATCCACACAATCCACTTCTCTCTCTCTTCACTTTAGTTTTTTAAATCCCGTGCCAAAATTGTACGATTACTTTTCTTTTCAATTTTTTCTCTAGTATGGATTTTGTGATGGTGTCATTTAAGTCGAGGAGCTTGTGTTATATATAAACGAGTAATGCTTTGTTCGAGATGGTGATGGTAGAGTTTCGGAAGATTTGTTAATAGGGTTTCGGACGATTCGTTTTTAACTTCATATGATTATAAGTTGTTGGTGATCGTAAATGCCTTTGGTTCCTATAAATTTGGAATTATTGTCTCAAATGAAAGCTAAATACGGTGGTCATCGTGTGTTTTCTATAGTCCTCGTATTTTTATTTTGTTTCTACGTTAATTATTGGATTGAGAAGCTGGATGATTGCATTTTTTTATTACTCTGGATATTACTTATATATATATATATATATATATATATATATATATATATATATATATATATACTGATGGTGTTTAATTTTACTATTTTTGGGGTTGTAGTTGCTGGTGAAGGGATTGGAAAAATCTGGGGAGCAGGCTGAAGGTGAAGGTGAATATGCTGATGCCATAGCTGCTCAGGTAACAACGAACTGATTGAATATGTTTTAGTGTCTTTTATTTATGAAATGCAATTTGAAGAGAATTTGAAATTTCTTGTTACGAAACTATTGCTTGACTTTGCTCTAGGTGCGTCGTTTGGCTAATGAAGTTCGGCAGATAACATCAAGCAGGCCTATCACAGTACTGAATGGGGGTTCTGGACAAAGTAATATATTCTATTCTACCATCTAATGTAGCTGTTGCTTAAGATGCCGTGTTTCACTTTTTATGTTTCTCTGCATTTCATAGTAGGCTGCCAACAGGTTGATGTGTGTTGTGTAGTCTTGGAGCACATTTTGTAATTTATCTGCTCCATGATTTGCTTTTCTAAGTGTTTGTCCTTTTTGACAGGTAATTTATCATCACTTGTTGCTCCAGCTGCTGCCTTGGGTGCTCTGGGTTATGGTTACATGTGGTGGAAGGTATGGAACTGCTTGCCTGCTTGGATTCTTGTGCATTCTTTGAATATTTTCATTGGTTTATGGTCGACATTGTATAGTATTTCTCTTTTACTAGTATTTGTTTTTAATTTTTCTCTCATTTAAAGATAGCAAATTGATATTCACCCCACAATTCTTTTAAATGATTTTATCCATTTAATATTTCTGATTTAATTGTTGTTTGTGATTCTGATTTTTTTTTTCTCCTTCCCAATATCAGGGCATTTCATTCTCAGATCTCATGTACGTGACTAAACGGAATATGGAAAAAGCTGTTGCAGATTTAACAAAAAAGTTACAGCATGCCTCAGATGTCATTGCTGTAGGTGTTCATTTACTGCTTGTGATTTTCTTTTTACATCTTTATGTAACTATGTTTGTTTGACACTGCATACTTATTGCACTTGAAAGCTATGAGGCTTCATTGACATAGAATTTGATATTACTTCATCCAAGTGGTTGAAATATTATGTATCATTCATTAATATGACTCACAAGCAAGGTGTTTCACTTTGAGTTTTTCTATTGACAAAAATTGTTTGTTGCAACTGTCTTTATTTGTATCACAGGATGAATTGTGTAGGGTTGGAGTAGAAAGTACTGTTCAATAGGAAAATATAAATAATGCTTCTGAACTAATACAATTACAAACAACTTATAACAGTAAAAAAGGGATCATCAAGACATATAATAAACAGCTGTGATAGTGTTGTACCTTAACAAAATGGCAATTCAGAAATATATAGGACTCCTAAATCTATGCATAACCACCTTTCTGGCCTGATTTTATACAGTAAGCAGTGATCAGGAGGCAGTACTTTCCAAACCATGACCTTAACCATCTAGTCCAGGATCCATTGGTGCACAAATCTTTTAACCCTAGAAAGAGAAAAGAAAAAGACTGAAGAGTAGCTTACATACCATTGATAACTTTGGATAATTAAGAAGAAATGGTCTTTCTCATCACAAAATATTTTGCCAACAAAGTATTAAGTTGCTCCTGTCTGGTTAAGTTATTTTTTAATAGAGACGAGGTTAATAGAAAGGAGGATACATGAAGAGATTTAATTCCCTACCAATAAAGTAAACTGGCACATTTTAACAGACTACAATGCATCTGTTGTCCTTGATAAAAGGAAGGGGGGTTAAAAATATTTCACTCACATTGCTACAATGACCTTTGTCCAAAATATTTATCCCACCATTGTCAAGCTTGAAAGATTTAACATGAAAAATAATTTTTAAATGTCATAATACTCAGTTTTTACTCATAATTCACCCTCATTTCTTTTGATGGCAGGATGCCAAGAAGCATTTGACCCAGAGAATTCAGAATTTGGATGACAAAATGCTCAAGCAGAATGAGTTGGCACGGTCAATTAAGGATGAAGTACGTCTTTTGAGTTTTGATACATACAAATTTGATTCTGGCACTTGTACCCACATAAAAATACATGCAATCAAACAGATTTCTAGACTACACATACATAAAAATGCTCTTACATTACATGCATTCCTTTTCTATTTAGACATATATACTGGTACACATAGTAGTTAATAGCGGCTGTAGCGGCCGCTATAGCGGTGGAGCGGAGCGGAGTAGTAGTGGTGCGCGACAGCGGTGGAGCGGGCCGCTATTGTCCACATGAAGGGGAAAAGTCGAAAATTCCCTCCTGTTTAAAACATTAGTGAGGGCATTTTTGACTTTTTGTGTTTTAGAGTTTCAGTTTAAATAATTTTTCAGTAATTTTAAGTAATTTTTTTTCTTTAGTTTTTTTTTTTTGTTTCTGCCTACTGTTTTTACCTATACCAGTACCCCTTTTCTTTCTCTCATTTCAGCAACTCATGCTCTATTCTATTCTTGTTCCTGTTTTTTTTTTTTTCCTCTGTTTCTATTTATGTTTTTGAGCTTATATATATATAATATATATATATATATATTAATAATTTTAATATATATATATATAATATTAGAATAGTGGCTATCCCGCTATCCGCTATCCCGCTATCCCAGTTCGGGGGTTAGCCGCTCCGCTCCGCTATCTTGGATTAACTATCATGCTGGTACATACTAATTTTCTTCAGACAACTGGATCAAGATTCCTTCAGAAGTTGTTGATATCGAAACTCAATATGTTGATGGATATCTATTGTAGTGAATATTATGTGGTAGTAAGGTATCAAAACTCTCCATTGGGCTGTCTTGATCCCACCCTGATGTGGTAGTAAGGCATCAGTAATGAAGTGGCTTACATGCCTATCTTGTTGCTATATATACTTAGTCATTATACTGAAAACAACTCTTGAATCTTGATTGATAATAGAATATCAAGTTCTCTATATGTTAGATAAGCTTCATATCTCTCCTCCTTTTACCTCTTTCTGTGGGAGCATTATGTTTCGGTTTCTGTTTATGGCAGTAGAACATTGAACATAGTGTGTTTTTTAATTAAATTTATATTTTACAGAAGACCAGCTGCTGTATCTTTACAATTTCTCACTGTTTATTCTTTTTTACCATATAACTTATGCCCCAGTTATATTGATGTCTCTGCAATAAATTCAACTTTATAATTTTTCATCTGGCTGCTAACCTTTTTGTCTATCTTTATCCTAATTGTTGGATATATTTTCTATTTGTAGCTGTTTTCCCTACTTTCCCTATGGCTGTTTTTCTGATTGCTTTCTGCAGTGGTCTTTCTTCTCTATGTATCCTTACTTTACTTGTAAGCATAACTTTTCTGTGTATATGATGATGTATTTTGCTGGGTTGTGTAAGCAAGGATCTAATGTAAATAAAGCTCAAAGTGTGTATCATTGCTACCACTCAGTTCACTATATTTTTGTCTGTTTAACTCTAATCATTAAAAATCTTCAAATCACAAGAAATCATTCTTTTTCTTTTTTCTTTTAAATTCTAAATCTTAGAATATTTAACTTTTTTACTTGGAAGGCTTGATTTAGTTACTTAATCAAATTGCTGAAAGTTTTTCCTACATTACTCATTGAGGATCTTTAGACAGTCTAGAAATATTTAGGATAGTGTTTTTTTAGATACCTATCTTTTACAAGTTACATAGGTATGCTGGTAAGCTCTTTCAAATCATCTGTGTAGTCCAGGATAAAGGAATTGAAACCACAGTTTATCAATGCCATATCCATTTGTATTATAATTTATAAGTATTATGGGAAGAAAACAAATATGTGGTTAATTGTGATACGCCTTTCACAGGTTGCTGGAGTTCGAAGTACTATTACTAATTTCCATGATGACTTGGGTCTCTTGCAACAAACAGTGGAAACATTGGTATGTAATATGATTGTTTTCATGCAGTGGCTAGTTAATTGTTATCATGGTTGTCTTGCTAGCATAGGAGTATGACAAAGGATATTAGGAGTTTGGCTTGATTATTTGATTTTCATTTGAATGAAAATATCTATCAAGTTGTCAGAAAGTAACTATTATGTCTGTGTTTCCCCAAAATTGGTTAGTTGTTTTATTTGCTCCCATGTGTGTGCCTGTTCACGTGCATATGTTTGTGTGTACCATCTCTTTTATTTGATTCATTCTTATGTTGTATAATTATGCCTTTTCAGGATGAAAGGTTGGCTACATTGAGTAGTAAGCAGGTAAACCTTTTTCATGTCCTTAATTTGGAAAGGAATATGTACTTGTCATAAACTTTTTTGTTCCTTTTATTTGGAACATCTCTCATGGGTGTAAAAAATGGAAGAACTAGAATGATTTGGTATGCATGTAAGATCTTGGCATGAAAATGGTTACTCCTGTTGACATGCTTAAAGAAAATACTGATTTGGTAGTGTGGTTGCAGGATTATGCAAATTATGGATTGGCATATCTCATTGACTTTGTACATGGAAAAAGCCGGAAAATGCCTGAAATTTTGCAGGTTGGAGTTTGTTCCTTATATTTGTCCGTTGTAATTATATTCTCTTTTGTTGTTTGTCACTCAAATTTCCTGTGAATGCTAAATATGCAAATTATATATGGTCTGGAGTCTGGATTATGACTCTCTTATCTGCTGTGAGTGTTTAAGTGACAGTGAGAAACCTAGATTGGCTTGAAGAGCTTATATTTAGAGCTGACTTTTAAATTACAGTACATGACACCATATTCAGCTCTTCCCATTCTTCTGGTGGCTTAGTTATTAATTATATCTTCTGTATTTTCCTGTTAGATAATGATCTGATGTTAATTAGTAAATATTCAGCAGGAACAACCGAAACTTTCAGGGAAGTCCCCTAATTTGCTCACATATCAAGGAACTCCAAATCTGAAGGTATTCTTCTACCTTGTGCTTTGTTTTCTACTGTTATTTTCCAACTGGAATACGAGTTTGGATGTATGTTAATATACTTATTGTAGTTATATCCATAGGATATGGTATCCCACTGCATTCATTAATTTGAAATTTGTTTCTTCTAATATGCTCAATGATTCTGTTTTCACTTGCAGGGTCTTAAAGATATTGTGGAAACGTTGTCTATTGGTTTAGACAGGTCAGCTTCAGATGCTATCATGCCAGATGGCATGGATAAACTAGAACAGAAGAGAAGGCCATTGTTGAGGTTTGAATAAGCTCATTTTTGGTTCTTTGAATCTTTTCCCCTATGTAGAAGGATGCATTGCATGCTGGGCATTCTAACTCACTTTTATAAATTTCCAGGGCACTTTATTTTTTATAACCTGTAGAGGACTGAAGAGTGATTATAACTTTAATTTGCTTCTCACATGTTAAGAAGTTGTTCACTGACTGCTTAAATGTTGCTTGGTTAATTTTACCTTCATATGTGAAAACAAAAATAGGGTAGGGTTGAAATCCTTGTCTTGTAGAAAGGACATTGGTTCCTCGGGAAGGCAATTTTTACGGAGAAGTGCAATGATACAAAAACTGGAGTTTGCATACATTTAATATTAATAATTCGACTAAGTTGACGTAGTTTATAGACCATGTATTCCATTACTAGAACGCCCAAAGATATATAGGCCCCAGTTGTCTGATGACCTTGCGTTCATATTATTGACTAATGGGCTGTCTCTTCAACAGATTAGCCAAAATATTTCTTTAGAAAAAGAACTGAGCCTAACAGTATAGAAATTTCTTGTACGAATCTAGGTGTCTTTTAAACCTGTTTGAAGCTGTGGGCTGTGAACTTGTTGTCTTTGTAAATAAAGCATTATGTACTTTCATATCAGTTGTTGCAGCAATGAAGCTACTAAACATATATTCCCTTCACTGATGTTAAGAGACGAAGTGATAAGAACAAGAACCCAAAGTCTTATAAACAATAGAATCTCATTCTTCCGATGTGGGACTCAAGTTCCATATCTTGCAATTGGATCCTAAGATAGAGAAAACGAGAGACATGTGATGAATTCGTGTGTTTGAAATTGAATTACAATGAAGAGCATACAGTTACTCTAATTAACATATAATTCTGTCTTATTTACGTTATTACTATATTTATGTTATTTCCAACAACTAATTCCAGACTTGGTCTAAAAGCTCAAAATAACGAGGCCAAGGGCAAATTTTTTCCTATGCCTAGTAATCCTTCTCTTCAGTTTATCAGAAAATTACGAGATTGGAATGAGAAATCTGATTTATCTCAGGAACTTCTGTTAACCTTAAGCAAAATTGAGATCTTCATAGTTGTTTGCTTTCTTGTGCTTATAAGTTATAACTGCACAATCTACTTGCATTATTTTGATTCGAACTTGCTTTGATTTTCAGGACTACTTCAACCAGGTGTTGATGACAAGGTTTTAAATCATGATTACCTAGCTTTTAAGCGTTCCTTCTTCCCTTGTTTGTATTCAGCAGTAACCTTCAGTTCACTTGTTCATAAATCATAACATACTTGTGATAGCTGTTGTGATTTTCACATATCAAATTTTATCTCTACATAGTATTAATAGACTGGATAACATTTTATATTCAAGCCAGTGAATTTGTGATTCTATGTTGTAAATAAAATTTTGCCAGTTGCTCTTGGCGTATGATTCATGACTTCTATTGTATTTGTTTGTCCTAAATTGTGATCGCCTTCTACTCATAATATATGGCGTGGATGTGGCATCATGAACTAATGATATACGAACAAGTTAACCTTTTTGTAAAGCTTACCGAGGTTTCCAGTCAGCAGTTTAATTTGTATATGTTAATGTTAATTGGCACTATCGTCGGTCCTTTTTAAGTTTTAACTAATTCATCACGATTAAAAATTTAATTAATATAATTAATATTAATTTTTCTTATATATATATATATATTTAAAATTATTTCTACTGCTAATAAGACATTTTATTTATTTATAACTTCTTTATTAATTTTTAATTTCTTTCCTAATTAATATATTTATTACTTTAATGTTTAATAATTATGGATGGGAAGAATTAAAGGAAGATTTTTAAAATATTTTTCATGTAAGTTCTGTAAAAAATATAAGATATTTATATATTTTATTTATTGAACTTAAAATTATTTTATAATTAATGATAATTTTCTCTACATTATTATGGTTATTATTATTATTATAGTTAGTATGATTATTCTTCTTATTATTATGATAATTTTTATTGTTATTATTTATTATAATTATTATTATCTTGATTATTATTATTTATTATTATTATTATTATTTATTATTATTACTATTATTATTATTTATTATTATTACTATCATTATCTTTATTATTATTATTATTATTATTATTATTATTATTATATAATGTTTGCCTAACTAAACTTTTTTTTTTTACTTGGAGTCTAATTCAGTGGAGTAATGAGAAAATATAGCACATTTCAATGAGTTATATCATTTAGCTTTTATAAAAGCTGATAATTTATTCTTTGAAAATAAGTTTTTTTTAGAGTTTTTATTAAAATCTGTGACACAGTTTTTAATTTGATTTTTATAAAATGACTCGATTAATCGATGCATTTTATTTGGCAGCAAATTCTGTTTGAACCACATCATCTACGAGAGGAATTTTAATATTTTCTGTTGACATGTTTTATTTTGATATTTCTTATTATTTGGTGAAATTTATACGGTACTCATATTATGTGACTTTATTTTTATTTAGTACAATTCGTAGAAAATTTACTTAATAATAAATACTATAAAAGTGTTAGCTAAGTTTTAGCAATTTTTGGCAATTTCTTACATTAGTACAACAGACATGGTTTGATATGAATCTTGGGCGTTTTTAAGCAAATTCATGATTCAGTTAGAATCAACCAAATTCAATTAATTGCTTGGAATTTGCTTTTGAATATAAATAATTTTAATGTAAAATAGTTGAAAATAACCCAAAACTTGCAGTGAAATATCTTATGATAGAAAAATAAATACTTCAATTACTATGGATCATAACATTTGACGATTGAAAAAACCACCGATTAAATTTGTTCATTAATATTTTTCTCAAGATTTTTTTTTGGCTATTTTTGTTAAATATTAGTGTTAAAGTGATTTTGAAATGTTTGTCTTAGACCTGTGTCATATGCATTAACACATTATTTAACGTTGTTAGAATTTTTTTTTTAAATCCCCATAACTTGTCCATTCCACTCCGGATATGTTTGTATATTTAAGGTTAAATTAATCTGAGTTCTTGAATTATTTAAATAATTTTATACTTCAAAAAGTTTATAATTAGGTTTCTGCTCACATCTTTGTTAAGATTCCATTAAGTATAAGGACTTAATTAATATTTTAAAGAATTCAGGAATTTATCAAATAATTAAACTAGTGACGAGTTTTCTAAATTATTTGAAAATTTTCAATTAGATTTTTTTATTTAAGAGAACTCTAACAGAAATGTGATTACAGATCCAATTAAAAATGATTTAAACCGCAGTGATTCCCCTGCAAATATAACAATATCTCTATCTAGCGATGTATTTCTACGTGCATGGGTGTGTATGAAAAATGGACACAATAGCTTACATTACATGCTGATCCAGTAAAATATATCAAATAATTTAATACAAATTTAGTGTAATTTTTATTTACAATTTCTTTTTTCTGCATCAAAGATATTCTTTAGGCATGCCTAATTCTTTTTGAATCTTTCTATCGAATTTAAAGAAACTAGCTAGCTATCATTTATGACAAGGTATCACATATTACATAAGGACAGTTAGCATATTACATAAGGACAGTTAACATCTTGCTTGCTTGTTCTGTGGTTATTTTTCTTCTCTCCTTTGGCAAAGAATGGTGATGACTAACAAGGCCTACCCACAATGCATCTAAGGCAGCCAGCATTGCGAGTTAGCCTTCCCACGTGTGTGCCAGGCTTGGCACTTATCATGTCCAGCCTATTGAATGGTCTATTAGTCAGGGGAATCCCACCTTGTCTGAAAAATGCTCCATTCATGTACTCATCATTGATTGATCTCCATTGCCAGTTTTTCCACTCTTGCTCTGGTGCGTAGTCCCTCTTTGTTATCTTCATCAATTCCAAAACACCAAAGTATATATATGTCACTTTCATCAATTTCATTTTGCATGTTACTTGAAAAGTAATACAATACGTATCTATATTTTATGCTAATTTTTTGAGGTTGCTTTCTACAACAAGGATGCAATAGAATAAACTATCCTGTGTATACATGTGGACATAGTCATGAACAAGTGATGCATGAGACGGTGTTGTTGACATTTAGAGTTTAAGAAATAAACTTGCTTTACCTAGGAGGATCAATGCTAAACCGAATGAATATTATTGTAAATTCTTTTGGACAATACTAATAATGCATGTCAGCTGCTGGAACACACATTGCATGAAGGCTAAAGAAATTTGAAAAGTACTGTCTCTAAGATGGTATCATGGTATTACTAATGGGAGAAAAATAATCAACATATAGACTACATGCATACTTCTACCAAGGCACACCTAGATTTGTAGACCATTGAGGGTGACTTTGAGTATATATTTAGATGCATACCTCTTTAGCATTATTGTTGTCAGGGGCTATGAATCGGTTACCCTCACTAATAATGGTAGGATGTTTGCTACCACCAATGGCATACATTTCCCAATGAGTGTAGTCATTGTTAACCACGTGAATAAAACCAAATCTGCACCTTGGCATCCTCTGGACTAATCTCTTGCCAAAGTGATTGAATGCCAATGTGATCTGCATTATCTTATCAGCTTCGAAGCTGTCGCTAGAACCAAACAGCATCACCTGCATCACACCAAAATCAGGCAAAAATATTTTAAATTTTAAATTCAGGAATGAAAAACTCTAAACAAACTACTTAAAAGAAATTAGGGCAAAATATATTTTTAGTTTATCAAAATATCTTAGAATTTGATTTTAGTTTCAATACAAATTTAATACATTTTTAGTCTTTATATTTATCAAAAGTAATGACATTAAAAACATGTGTTTATGTTAAAAAGTAGAAATTATTTTATAAAAATTAAAATCAAAATTTGAGCTACCAACAAATATTTTATTAAACTAAGGACCTCGTTGTGGTCTGTGAAATGGCTATTGGAGATGGTAATAGCAGTGGAACCCTGAATGGCATCTATCAATCCATCTCTGCAGTTTCTCATGGAAACATGGTCAATCCAAATCTGGCTGGAGCCAAAGATGTTAATTCCATCACCATCACTCTGAGTCCTTATACCAAAGTGGGTCTCAGAATCTCTAATAAGTCCACCATTGCCCACCATAATGTCAAAAATTTTGATTCCATGGATGATCACATTCTTGATGAACTGGATGGTAAAACCAGCCCCATTAGTAATGACAATATCAGCTCCTCTTCCATCAATGGTCTTGTCACTTGCCATTATGAGCTCCTGGCTGAGCCTAATGTTCATGCTATGTGCAAAGATGATCCACAAGGGTCCCGTTCGTGTAACTGCATGCCTAAGGGTACCAGGAATAGGATTTACCATGTCATTATCCAAAGGACTGGTTACCACATAGAATGGACCCATCTTTCCACCAATTGTGTTTCTTCCAAAACCTTGCGCACAATCTGCAAGCTTCTTGCGGTTGTTTGCCCAATTGGGGTCACACCTCCAACACCTGTCAATAGGGTTTGTTGCCCTGCATGGTCCTTTAAGTTTTCCTCCCCCCAAATTCCTTCTTCCATCACTTTCACCAACTAGGACCCTGTTTTGTCAAACAAAAAAGATAAAAGAACATGCATTATTTACACAATTTCATGAAACTTAACATGATGTATGTGGCATTATAATATGATAATTGATGAGACTCACTGGCTAACATTCTGGGTCATGTTGCTGGTGAGTGCATATGGGTCAGAATCATAAGCTCTTTGGTTCACTTCTTCAGCAGTTACTTCTCTTCCCTTCCAATATTTATCAAATGTTTTAGCTTGCCTCTCCCAAAACGCCTGACCCTCTTTGACATTGGCATGCAAGGTAGGTATGATGACCAAGCAGGTCAAAAGGAACAAGTTGTACAATTTTGGTTCCATTTTCTTTATTTTTTTTATTTAATTTACTTAGTTTGCGTGATTATGGCCAAGCGGAAGGTAACCTCAGCCGAATATGGATGGAAAATTTTTAAAAATTAAAGAACCTTCCGCTAATGAAATGAGTACACAACAAATGTGTATATATTTATATGTATGTGTTCTATGAAACACTTGACATGTTTGTTTATATTTGGGTGAATTAGGAGAAACATTTGGCTGGAGTTACGCTTAACCTCTATCAAAGAACAGATTTAGGGAGAAAACTTGCGGTGAATTTCAGTTTATTACTTGCATTTCTGTTCATGGAAAACAATTGATGCAGATCATTTCCTTGTCAAGGCCATTAAGGAAAACAGGTGATTTTGTTTGACAGGTGGAAGATCAAGCTCATAAAACCGTTGATTTGTACCACGCAGAGCAATTGTAGCACGGAAGTATAGATATTTATGGTTTTTCCATGCATGCACTTGAAATAGATATTTATGGTTTTGCCATGCATGCAATTAATGAAGGACCCCTTAAGACACTACGTGTAATAACTAATAAGTGTAACATTTGATGGTTGAGAAAAGGCTATAGGAAGAGAAATGGTTAAGTAGTTCTAGATGATAAATATCTCAATTAATTTATTCCATACATAATTAAGTATTATTATTTTTTATAAATTAAAAAATTTAAATATATGTTATGCAAAGATTAAGTATTATTATTTTTTATAAATTAAAAACTTTAAGCACTTAGTGCATATACGTGTTTGAATAAACAAATTAAATACAATTATTTTTAATAGATGTTTATAATTTGAGTATTTATTCATAATTGAAGTATATGAAGCTTACTGAAATAAATTAAAAAAATATTTAAATATATCTTTAATCTTTATAAAATCATTGTGTTTTAATTTTGGTTTTTATAATTTTTTTTCGATAAAATTTGAAATTATAGCTTTTGTTTCATGTTATTATATCACATTTATTAACTTCTTTATATTTTATATATATATATATATATATATATATATATATATATATATATATATATATATATATATATATATATATATATATAAAACGGAATATCAAGTGATTATTCTAAGAACATCTAGTATCTATAGTATCATATCAACATGTAATATCTTTAAATTTTTTTTCTAGATTTCTAAAATAATTATTTATATACTTTAAAATGAATGTTAGTGATAAAAATAGTGATTTAAGATTTTTGAGAGATAAAAATTAAAAAAAATATTATACAAGGATCATAATCAAAATTTACTCATTTTATAAATATTCAAAATCATAATTTCAAATTTTATAAAAATAAAAAAAAACAAAAAAATTATATTGAACAAAATTAAAACTCACTTATTTTACGAGAACCAAAAACATACTTTAAGCCTAAAAAATTATTTTGATAATTTTTTATTTAAATATATTTTGTCTTTCCAATTTCGTTTTTAGTTTCTCGTATGTTTTTCACACATTTAATGTCACTTGTTAAATGAAATATGGCATGTGATGACGTACATTTATTTTTTTATATCTATACATACACTTGCCAAACGTATTCATGCATGTGATTACATGACTATTATATTGCAATATACATAGAAAGCGTTATATGAGTCATTTTAAAAATATTTTTCATCCTTAGAAAGTTTTTAAATATTAGTTTTGATCTTCATAAAATTTAATTTTTTTATTTTAATTTTTAATTAATTTTTATCTAGTTTTAGTTTTTTCTAAGCCTACCATCTCTTCGTCCACTTTCACATTCACCTTACCAACATTATTACATAATATCGATTAAATAATTATTAAAGATTAGAAACAATCTAATAAAAAACAAGTGACAAATTCAAATTGGTGACTAGAACCTCGTCTCTTATATCCTCCAATGGTTAATGAAGCTCCAATTCTTGTAACTCTAATTTAGTAATCTTAGTAAATTTTGTAAATATTTTAGATTTATTTGACGTTGACATGTGTTTCAAGCATAACATTTTTCTTTCACTACTTCACAATGTTAATTACAACGAGAAATTTTAGTAGAGTTTTCTATATTGAGTAGTGTTTTTGGGTGAGGTTACCCGAAAGGATATTAAAAAAAAATGTGGTATCTCTTGATCCACCCTTACTTTGTTGTAATTGATAGTGTAATAATGAAAAAAAAAATTAAGCTTGGCTTGAAGATTGAATGTCTTATTTTTATCTTTGATTTTTTCAGGGCTTAAGTGCAAAAGAATTTAGTCAAGGAACACGTTAATAGAAAAGAAATATGGTATTTTGTCCTTGATGTTTGTAGAGTTTGCAGAGGTTGTTGAATGTTTTGGAACATCATTAACTATTAAAGGGTGGTGGAGAGTTCCTTGAAGGTTCTAATGCTCAATTTGGATTTGGATACTCATTTGTTATTTGAACAAACTCCATATTTTGCCTTCCATCTTTACTTCTAATTTCTAATAGTGGTTTCAACCGTACTATATGGAAGTGAATAAAAAGAGATTAAAACTAAACATGAAACACAAATAAACATAAGTAGCAAAGTTTAATTGTGTTTATAATTTTTTGTACAGGTCTTTTCTTTTAAAAAAACACTTGTAGTAAGCTAGACAAGTGCTTTCTCTTTTATCATTGAAAGGAAATTTACTAAAAAAAAACAAGTTCACAAGCTATTGGCATTGTAATGTAAGTAATTCAATTTTCTTGGTTAGAAAGCAATAAGCAAGTTAAGAAAAAGAGAAAAATATTTAATAATTTTATATTAATTTGTCTCATCTAAATATGTAGTCCATGACAACCTACCAAGATTTTTACTATCAAACTTATGAGAAACTATATTTCACATTATTATAACTATTCTTTTAATACAAGTCTCTTCATACTTTAAAAGTATTCTTTCTTAGTAAGTATTATACTTGAAAAATATTCTTTCTTAGCAAGTATTATACTTGAAAAGTATGTCTTTCATCTTCAAAAAATTTACACAAGTATTATTTCTTAGCAAAACCTCTTCAAATTCTCAACAATTTCACAAAGAAATGCTTAAGGATAAACTAACAAGGTTTTTGTCCTATTAGATAGATGGAAGTTTAAAAGCTTATATACTTACAAAGTATTCACCAAGATATAGAGAATATATAAAAATACTCAAAATATTTTTCAATATGCATAGAGATTCTTGTTTGACAAAACTTTTTTTATATATGTGATCTTCTGAGTATTTACAAAGATTTTTGGAAGCGTTCATTAAGGAGCATTGAGGAATTTTCTCTTTTTCTTTTCGAATTTGAATGTTGATGCATCAATTACTACACATAATGCTATCAGCTAGTCTTGTAAGAGTTAACAAATTAAAACATGCTACTTTTCTCCTTTTCTTAGTATTAATGCCACCGCATAGTAGAAAGAAGAGTTGTGTTGATAAAGCACTAAACTTTCTTAAATAAACTTATGTACTTATATATAGTCCTTTGTGGCTCCGGTGGCGACTAGATCAACGCATTATTTCGTCAAGAGAAGTTCCTATCGAAGTTCACTACGAATCTTTGGGTACCTATCATGAAATTTATGGACATTATCTAGTAGGAAGAAGTAAAAAAAAAAAAAGAAATTCATTCTATATACATCTGAACTATTGTTGGTCATATTTCTTTTTATCGAGAAATCGAAGAAGTTATACAAGGTTTTTGCCGGGCCTATTCACATGATATCTAATAATATAGATGGTTGATATCTAAGATAAGCAAATTTATGATACCAACGTAAATTTATGGATAAGTTATCCATTCTTAAATACTAGTTTTTCCTTAGAACAAAAACAATGAGACACTTAGATAGATGATTGTTGATACAATGGTCCTTTGTATCAAAAAGTTATAAGACAAATGGTACATAAAATTAGATTTTTTTTTCAAACATTTATACATATATTTTGTTTGTTGCCGTTAAAACTTTGAGTTTTCATATCGTCCTTTCATTTAATACTAGGTAAAAATAATTAAGGATTAAAATCAAAATTTGAGAATTTTCTAGGGACAAAAGTACTTTTAAAATAACACAAATAACATTTGTTGTTATATTTTAACTTCAATTTCTTAACCCCTAATGTTTGTATTATTAAAACATGTTACATTTGTATTTTATAAAAAAAAAACACTATTCAAATAATAATTAAATACTTCAATTTCATTCACATGATTTAATTAAGAGATCAAAAATACATAAAAAATTTATGAGGACAAAAACAAAATTGTTTAATTTTTTAGAGACCACAAAAACATATTTATTCCTAATTTATTTTACAAAATTTATCAAAAGAAATTAAAATAATATAAAAATTTATTAAATTATTTTCTTAAATTCAAATAAATTTTATAAAAGCTCCTTAATAAAGTCTCTATGTTTTAGAAAGAAAAATCCGAAAATTTTTGACAGATTTTTCTTTCAAGTTTTAGTAAAAAAAACCTCAAACTCTCCAAGATAACTAAAAGTAGAAAGAGTTTTGGTTTTTGGATTTTAAGGAGGTCTAAACATATTATGCTTTTGTGTAAATTTTTATTGTTACATAAACATATATATATATATATATATATATATATATATATATATATATATATATATATATATATATATATATATATATATATATATATATATATATATATATATATATATATATATATATATATATATATATATATATATATATATATATATATATATATATATATATATGGTTTAACACTCCTTAAGTGGGTATAAATTCCAAGTGATAAGAAGAAAAAAAAATATAGATGTGATAGATAATATAATAAAAAAAGGGGAGAAATAGAAGTTAGCGTAAAAATTAAAGTGTGAAGAAGTTATACTTAAAACTTATTTTAATGATAGTTTTACTTCTTATATAATTTTTTTTTTATATTCACACCCCTTTTTATGATAAAAAAAGGAAGATAGAAATTCAATTGAGTTTATTTTTCATTCATTTTACTTTAAGAAGGGTGGATCTAGAGATAGTGTAAACAACTAAGGCAAAGAAACAGTAATCAATTCAAATATACAACCATGATTCATCGCTTTTTATATTATTATCCTGAGATATTCTTAGTACTTAGTATGTAAGGCACTAAATTTGATACCCATGTAGTGATTGAGTGAACCAAATAACTATATATGTTTATGACTATTCCAGTTATTTTCATCTAATCATAAGTCAACTGATATCTGACGGTCATTCAAGAAACAATACTCATTAACAAATGAAAATGGAAATCATAAATTTACTTTTGTACACTAATTAACACGTTGGATTCCTTATCCATGAGACTGTTGAAAAAAAATTTATTTACCATCAACAAATATTTATATAGTATGTATGATACAACTCATTTCCTAACTTAAAGCATTCAAAATTTTGCATTTAATTGGCTGAAATGTACCCTACGCAGCCTTCTCGTCAGTGTTGCTTATGTGACCATAAGCCTATATACATTAGCAACAGCGTGGCACAACTCACTTCAATTGGAGCATGCCATACCCCCATCCAAATACAAAAAGAACAACCTATTCTTGAGTTAGACAACGGGATAATGTACAAGGGACTATATATACATACATGTATACTTACAAGATACTAGTTAGTAATGATTATATTCTGATTATGATGCTTCCCAAATCTTATAGTCATTTCCCTCAATAGCTAATGACCATTTGTGGGAGCCACTAGGTGGTTCAAAATGTCCAGGTCCGATCTTCATAGCTACCTTTTCATCGATGATGGCTGCATAAACATCCCTTTCTGCTTTAGTAATTTGAACCTTGAGCAAAAAGGATGAAAGGTTAGTGCTCCAACCATATATATAAGCATTTGTTTTTTGTAGTACATCATGTCAATTTGCCACCAAATGGCCCAACTTAAGAACATTGTCACGTTTTGAGTAGAGTTGTATTATTCATACAACAATTTATATAACAACATTCTATGTGGCTATTTTTCTCTGTCATATTATTAATTACATCTCTTACTTTTCTCTTGTTCTGACTCCTAGTTGTAAAGTTTGTTGTACAAATCACATTTTTCTTTTGAATAAGACAATCATGAAAGATATAAACATGCTTTCCATATCAAACACCAAGAAAGTATAATGATATGCTTCCTGTTTTAACCTCCATCACTAGAGAGTAGCCAAAATAATAGATGCATACTATGGAATGTTGTGTGTCATTTTGCATTATGATTTTTGAGTAATTGGTTTCACTCGTTTAACCTATGTTGAGAACCAAAATTAGTTTGCTTTTACATGCTAAGAAAAAGGTTTCTTCATATCCGTACGTCCACCCCAGAAAATAATGGGCACACAATACTAGATTTAGTACACAGGATAATATTCTGATACTTACTGTACTCCTGCAGTGGATATTGTTCCTCTTCCTGAGAGATATTAGAGTTGCTATTTCAGTTTTATAGTGAGAATTAATGTGGTCATAAAACACTGATGGGGTTCCTGGATGAGTGAGAATGTAAGCATATCCTTGCATTTCTTTTCCACTGGGAAACCTCCAATGACCCTGCAAGAGAAGATATTAATGAAGTATATAAGTCTGAATAAACAATCTGATGAAATTCCAGGGAAAATGCCTAATATGAAATATGATATCTAATTATACTAGTGCCATTATTCTTAAAATAGGTTAAGCAGCAAACATATTCTGTATGAAATCGTTGATAATAAATTTTTCAATGAAATTAAACCTAGAAAAAATGTCAAGATGTATCATGATATTTTTAAAAAGGGGAAGTTCAGACCTGAGTGGAACCAGTGTCATGATTCTCTATGAAGGTAACAGCACGAGACGACCACCACCCGACAACGCCTGGAGGCTTTCCCTTCTCATCTGACAATCGCCAATATTCACATCTTTCCAATGCCTATATTGAGAAAGAATTTAACATTTCATGATTAATGAATAAATGGGAAATGAACCCTGTTATAGAAAGAACATTTGTGTTTCCTTACAAGAGGTACAAGTTTCAGTTTGAAAACAAATTAAGAGGCCATTGTAAGGTTGTTTATATCATTACAGTTGCATATGTTTCGGATATAGCAAGAAGATATGTGATGTTATGAAGGGGCAGAGTTATCAGCAAATGAGCACCAAATTTGAATCCTCTAAAGCGAGCAAATGTGTAGTGTAAAGTGAGAAAGTAAGTCTACATCTACCCTTAAAATCTTAATTAAATTAAAGAATCTCATAAATTTAACCTACTTTTAATCAAGGGTAAATATATCTTTATTTTCTTACTTTACACACATACTCATTGTAGAAGAGCCAAATCCATGAGTACCATATGAGAAGTATATGTTCTTTCTATTTGGTAATTAATACATAAAATTGAGTCACAATATGACTCTCTTATTTGAACAAGATGAAAATTTTCGCCATATTTAGACACTCCTTCCCACAAGAGTTAACACTTAGCACTAACAGTGAAATTAATTATGTGTATGTCAACTAATTCCATCAAATAAATGAAACTAGTGATAATTTAAAAATACGATTGACTTTTAGAGAGGTACATGGAATATGTAAATTTGAACAAATGCTGTGAAAAAGATGTACCAGAGTTAATGCTTACAGAGTGAAGAATCCCTTTTGTGGTAACGTCAAATGCACCGGAGGTACCATTAGTGGCACTGATCCAGTCAACTATCCTCTGCCTATGAGCATCTTGATTATGATCCATTTCACTATATGTATAACTGAGGGAATCCCAGAACTCTCCCACAGCAAAATAAGGTTCACTTGAATCTATGTAGTCCTTAACATAACCACCCCAAAATCCTCTCACAAAGTCAAGCCTCCATCCATCATACCCAATTTCTTTCCTGAAGGTCACACACTCGCATGGTATTAGAGAAGTATACAATTCTGCAAGACACTATGATTAGTTATTATCACACCATAAAGCATATGAGATTTCCTTGTGAATATTTGAAACTTTCCATTTTTGTTACTCGTGTTTTCAATAAAGCACATGCAAAGTTTTGCATAAAATGAGTCTTTAACTAAGAATATATGTCTAGCACAAAACACTTGATAAATTTTGTCTGATATCTCCTGAACAGATAAGCTATAGCCTACACAAACTAGGGACTGGCATCCTGTACTACCAGGAGATGTCAAAGACAAAGACAATTGCACAAATGAGTGATGATAAGAAACCAGCTTAGATCTCTATCTGTTATAATTTGAGCATGTTCTAGCATCAAGATGTCAATGCACACTTACAAAAACTGTACATGAAACACGAATATTTGTAATTAGTTAAGCCACATTGTGGTAGTTGCTAAACATGTACAACTATCAGCCAGAATAAAGTCTGAAACATAAAGCTTCAAACATGAAATTTTACAAAAATTTAGAAGATGGTTTTAACCTCAATTCTCTGTGACAGAATGTCTTAACTCTCCAGAATAACCATCTTGGCAATGAAATCATTACTCCCAATATCATATGATTAAAATCTATGATCTACTCACAAACTGATTGGATGCATTTTCCTCTGACAACATTTTTTTTTTTGTTAAAAATAAGCTGAAGATAATTTGGGTCTAAAAATATCAACCTCAACCAGCATAACCATTCTTTGAGATCCTTTCTCACAAATTCCTGTGAATGATCAATGTTTGGAGCAGCATGAAAATTATCTCCACTACTCCTGTTGCCTCTACCCTGTATTGAGGTTCTCCCAGAAAGTAACAGTATCATTGAGTTAAAATTATCAATGGAACATAATGGAAAGGCATGAACTTGAACCCTAAAGTGAAACTACTATGTTGTAGAAAAAGTAGAGAACCTTTTATCTATCTTATTCTTCTTTAGGATTATTATAATTAGTGTCAATTGTCAAAGAACAAGGAAACAGAACAAATATCCAAAACCTTCACAAACAAACCTGAAAATGGGGATCATCGGCAACAATTGCACGATCATCCCAGTTAAGAGGGCCTCCAAATATGTTCCAAATACCATTCTGATTCTGATAATGAGCGCAGCGGTGATTTAAAACGGCATCTCCTAGAACATTCATCCCAACTTCATGAAATCTTTTCACCAAATCTTTCAGTTCATCAATGCTTCCGTATCTGATATTTATTTTCAAAAACAAATTGTAACAATTCATATGAACAAATTCCTTTTAATGATGATGATATGACTGTTATCTATCCTTTGAGATTAAGTTTTCTTTTTCTCATGTATTATATAAATCAGCAGCTCAACAATGTGCTGCCTGCTACTCAAGCTAATGAGTGATCATAATATTTGAAAGTCCAGCATATATATAATATATGCTGTTGAATGTAAGAACTGTTTAACATGAGAAATTTGCCTAACAATGAACCTTCTATCAAAGTATTAAGAGAAGATTCACATCAACAACAGTTAATGAATTAGACTGCTTCTAATCCAGTACCTGGAATTTAAATTATATAAATCGGTTGGCATGTAACCTTCAGGTGAAACAGACTCTGTAGGTGGTGGTAACCAGACCACAGTGAAACCAAGTGATGCTAGTTCTGAAGCCATTTCTTTAAGCTCCACATACCATCTTCCAGATTTATGAGATTCCCAGTTAAACCCTTGGCATAATATTTCATACCCTGTGCCTGTCCCTGAGCATATTTTTGGATCCAGGGACAGTGTCTCTGATTGCACTGAAGCCTCAGGTACCACAATAGTTGTTGACTGGGGTTCCACAATAGTTGTCTCAGGTTCCACAATAGTTGCTTCTGGTTCTGCAGTAGTTGCTTCAGGTTCCAGAATAGTTATCTCAGAGAAAGTTGGAATGGCGCTTCTGAATATATTATAGGCTTCAGCAGCCAGTCTTTCAATTTCTTGAAAAATGCTTTGTTGTGCTTTTTTGGATTTTGTCTTTTGACTCTTCTCAGAGGAATAGTCTGTGACCAAATTTCTTATTCCATTTGCTACTATATCAGTAAATGCAAAGAAAGAATTCTCTTGACTAGCCTCTTCAATCACTTCCCTCTGCACACCTTTTGATTGATCCTCTATGTTGGCAATATTAAGCAAGCTACTAGAACTTGAGAGGGGGATATAAAAGTCATTCCCCAGGTATTTGAGCCAAGTATTTTCATTTTGCTTAAGAACAAAAATAAATCCTGAAAATCCTTCTTCTAAAGTGATTAGTGCTGCAGATCCTTTTCCATCGTCTCTTGGCTACAAAACATGATGAATAGGTAAATATATCATAAAACGCAAGAAAGGCATTAACTACAATACTATGCCTCTATATCCTGACCACAAAAAGATAATCAAACTTGAAGTTTTCACAAAAGAGAGGTAGAGAGAGACAAGGGGGGAGGAGCAAGTAAAATAACTCTTAGAAGAATTGTTGCTTGAATACCAGCAGTCATTCATAATCTAAAATTCTAAATATATTCTTGAAGGCATAAAAACCATCAATATCTGTAAAAGAATATGTAGTAAAATAAAAGAGGACCTGGTTGTTAGTATGCATGAATGGCATTTAAGTTATAAAACAAAAAAGAAAAGAAGATAGATTTGTCAGTTCTGTACATGAAATTGAGTTCTCAAAGCCCTGTCTTTAAATGCCACTGTGTCTGGTGGATGAGGATGAGGTGGAACTTCCCATCTTCTTGAATCATCCCTACAAACTCCCCAGTGAAGTACAACATCTCCAGGTAGATCAGTTTCAAAATATAAATGGTCCTTAACTGCCTCAGACTCAAAGCATTTCTTGATGGAGACACTGATAGAGTTATTGACTAAAACATTCTTTGTGATAGATACTTCTTCATAGAAACTTTTTAGTTGATTATTTTCTTGTTCTGGAACTCTGGACTCATTGCTGTCATCTTGGTCTGTTTCTGACTTGAGGAACATTTCAGATATCTTCCCCAAATTCCCTATGATTGAAGAAATAGTATCACAAGATTATGGTTTATTTGACACTCCTAGAGCATTAAGAAGAGAAACAAGATAGAAGCAAATAAATCACTGAGTAATAATTTGAAAAACCTGGCCATAAACCAAAGCCCCATTTAGATCCAATTATGTTAGTATCCTCCTTGGGGTAATTGACCAAAGAAATCTTGAAATCTCTTTGCTTGTTCTTATACCAAGCTCCGGTTTCCTCATCCTGAATCAACAACAGGACCACCCAAAGTGGGAAGCAGAAATAAATGACAAAAGGGAGGAACAATGTTCAGTGAAAAGGTTCTTAGAATCAATGCCTGAGCATTCTCAACAGCTAATTATTAGAAATAAACCTTGAGAACAAAATTAATTGCTGAAATTCCATTATTTTCTTTAAGATCAATCCTGACTTCATGAAGTGTATCTCCTTCAGCAGATAAGGATGATTTCTTCAAAGGGGTCTCCACTGCATAGTCCTGAAATATTATTCACTTCCAACTCAAACTTTCTGCATGGCAATATGAACATGCATCATATGTGATCATGACAAATCACAAAGCAATTGTCTTTACCTTTATACAAACAGATCCAGCGGGCATCATATAAGCAGGAGGTTGATCCCATTCCCTAGAGAATCAAGCTTCATCATCATTATATATAAGACTTAATTGGATTATTAATATTAAGATCTGTTGACTCTTACAACAATATCAATTAAAGTGTAATAGTGACAAGGCATCTCAAAATCAGAAACAGAGAGAATCCAAGCATGTTGTTTAACATGATGTACCTTCCAACATCATCAGCATAGGTAACTCCCCAGTGAAGAATCCATTTTCCGGGTAGATTGCAACCCACCGTAAGCTCCCAGTCCCTCAAATCCTTTCCGCGATCGAATCTCACAGAAATCTTTCCCTCCACCTAAAATATTCCATCACAAACAACCCCATCAATGCCAAACACCAAAACATGTTTAATTACGTATAGACATAACAAAACAAACCAAAAGTAAAAATCAGAACACCTTTTTTTCTTTCATGCATGGTGATTCTGATTCCTTTTTACCCCCCCAAAAAAATAATAATAATAATAATAAAAAAACTTTCAATGACAAAATTGATCTGGCTGATTCAGAAGTTTCAACCTTTTCATTCTCAGAAAGTAAAAAAAAAAATACAAAAACAAAAACTACGACACCCAACAACTTGTTTGATCCAAACATATATTCCTGAAAATACAAAAACCAAACCTTTTCCCTTTTGGGTATTCCCCAGCACTTTCTCATGAAGTCAAACAAGATGATATATCTATATAATTTTTGGGGGTAAACTTAAGGCATCCTTCTATCCATAGCTAAAGACTAAGCTCTCAAAATATCGAGATTCATTTAAGAGGTTGGTTTCTCTCAACGTATATTATTTCATACACACAGAACTAGAGATCGATTCCTAACATGTTAAAGGACATGACTATCTACCGATCATATCACACTATGTTGATATATATATATATATATAATGAGAAGGGAAAGTTGAGACCGTGTGAGTTCGGTTGATTGGGAAAGTGTTGGTGATGGTATGAGGGCATTGAAGGGAGTGGAGGATGGGTGTGTCTGTAAGGAAAGCTGCATGGACGGGAGAGAGAATCCTGCGAGGTTGGTGAGAGATGAAGGAAGCATTGACGTTGGAAGAACGAATGATAAAGAAGAGTGTGCATGGGATTGGTTTGTGGCGGCGAAATGGAGGTTCTCTGCGGCAAAGGAAGAAGAGAGGATCTAATGCAACGCTCAACATGCTTCTTTTGCTTTGCAAGGAAATGGTAAGAAGGAAAAGAAGAGGACATTGGTGTTGCGTAACGTTGCCTTAGCTCTAACCAACTTATAAAGATAGGATTAAAATGTCATTTTCAATTTCTTCTCCACACCATTGAATGAGTTTTTCTTTCCCAAAGTATAACTAAATAAATAAATAAATCCCAGAATAGTAACTATAAGACAATTTATTTTTTTGAGGATCTACATATTCCAATTTTCTTGTCTTCTTACTTACTAATTAACTTCCCTATCAGATAACAAGGTTATCCTTATCGACTAATCTAACATTAACAAAAAGATCTGCAAATACTCTCCATCATCATAAAGAAGAAAAAAAGGTAGTTATTTCTCTATATTTTATTAACTCATAGAATTCTTATAAATAATATATTTTTTATTATTATTATAAAGCTCTAAAACTCACCTTCATGAGTCGTAGACAAACAAGATCGTGAGAGGGATGCGATCACATTCCTTGAACTGATAGGAAGCATATCACATATGAGAGAAGGCTTTAGAAAACAAAATGGTAATTTACTTGAGTAAATTACATATCACATGATACATGATAAAAATTACCCTCCATTCCTTACATATTAAAACACATAATATTTTATTTATTTCTAAAATTTTTCATTAAAATTTTGTTAAAAAAATATTACAAAATTATCTTTTATATTACCACTCATTTAAATATGTAAATATTACATTTTCTTCACCTTGTTCTAAAATATATTTCCCTCCTTTAATATATATGTTTGTGTAATTTTTATTTATAAAAAATTAGTTCTTTTAAATATTTATTGAATTCTAAATATTTTATTATTTATTTATATATAATAATTTATCTCAATTTAATTCTTTAATTATTATTTAAATTTTTAAAAAAATTACTATGAATTACGTTAAATTTAATCATATATTTAAAAGTTATTATTATTTTCACAAAATATATTTTAAAATAATTAAATTAAAAATTATATACATATATTTAAGTAAAACAAAATTAAACACAAATATTAAGGTGTATTTGATGCATGTTATTAATATAGTTTATTATAAATATTTAAATAAATTAATATTTTTATATAGGCTTATTTATTAAATTTAATACATAATTAATTTCAAGAATATTATAAAATATTATATTTATTAAATTTGATAAGTGTAATGCTAATACGTGTATATTAAAAATAAATTATTTTAAATGAATCTATTTATACTAAAAATTTATTATTAAATAAAATATAATTATTAAAAATTTTATACTTATATATATATATATAATATAATTAAGTTTTTATTATTTTATTACTTTTATAAAAATATATTTTATAAAATATATTTTAAATACAAAAATTCAAAATATATATATATATATATATATATATATATATATATATATATATTTTATCTCAATTTTTTTAAATTATTATTTTAATAAAAGAATTAATTTAATTAAATTATATATTTTTAAAAAATAATTGAGTGAGTGAATGATAATTTAATCAATTAAAAATATTTTAATATATATTTTATTAAAAAAATTTAAATTTTATAATGAATAATTTTTTATTGATGTTAAGTTAAATAAACTAAATTATATATTATAAAATAAGAGGTTTTAAAATAAGAAATGAGTGATAATGTAACACTTATATCTATCAACAAAAAAGAAATATAATTTATTATATATTTTAATATAAAATAAGAATAATGTAATACTCATATCTCATGTATAAAAATATAATTTATTTTAATGATGTTAAGTTAATGAAAATGATAAATATAATAATCACATCTCTCAAGTGTATTTGGATCGGGTAATTTTCTGTTTATTTTTTTTGCTAACTTAAGTTATACTTAGTACAGTATAAGTTGACCCATATTTAGCATAGCTTGCAGCGGGCTTGGAATTAAGATCTCGCTAATTTTATAAGTATTTGCGGTGTGATTTGGTTTAATTTTGAAAAAAAAAATTAAATTAAACATAAAAATAATATGTGGTTGGATTTAAATGTAATATGTTTATGTAACTTTAAAAATTATTTTAATTTAACCACAAACAAAATAAATTGACACAATTTAGAATTTGATAACTAATTGAATCATGACTAATTCTTAAAAAGGACATTTATATAATTAAAAGCAATAGTGCAATAATCATCACACATGATAATGATAGTATCTGCATTACATATCTCTTATAAAAAGAAATATACGAAAAATCATTTAATTAATTAGTTCAAAATTTTTAAATAATTTCGTTGGATTTTAAATAAAGGTAACAAAATGAAATGAGTTGGTCAGATCGTAAAAACTGTAGGCTAGGATTGGATCTATTAGGCTTGAGTTTTTTTTTTTTAAAAAAAAAAAACCTACATGTATTTTTAAGGGGGAAAATGAGGGGCTAAAGTGACCCAACGAACTATTGGATTAGATTATAAAAACTGACTCATTGAAATTTCAAATTAGCTCGACTCAAATTTTTTTTTTTTAACTTTTGGCCCATTGAATTGTGCCAAGTAGCCAGTAGTTGTAGCATAGATGATAAACACCTAGGTTTTTATAATTAATTTTAAACTCTTGTTATTTTATTTTTAAAGATAAAATATTTTATTAACAATTAAAATAAATAGTGTAAATATATAAAATTAAAAATAACCTTAAAATAGGAAATAGTATAATAATATAAAAATAAGTATTTAGGATTCTCTTAATTACTTTTGTTACATAAAATTAAGATTGAAAATAAGTTGAATTTGACTTAACTCAATTCAATAAGAATTGACTTGATTCGAGTTTAATATAAATTTTGTCTAGTTGGGAATTATTCAATTCATCTTGTTAGTTTGATTAGTTTAAAAATTATAGTTATTTTATATTTTATATTTTATATTTATATAAAATAAAAAATAATATGAAATTAATTAAAAATTAATTATATAAATGTAATAAAATAAAATATTATATGTATACATAAGTTGATTCATGAACCAATCGAATTGAATTATACATAACTTAAGTTTAATTTATTTATTTAAGGAGATCAATTTTTTACTCAAGTTTAATACATTTAGTTCATCAACCAAATTCAACGAATCATTTAACGAATAAGTCTCAAACTATGTTTGAGTTGGTTAGATTTATTACTAGACTTACTTAAGATCGTGAATTAAAATTTAGAAAGGGAAAATGAGGTATTTTATTAAAATACTAGAGATCAAATGAAAAAAAAAATAACAAGCTTTTTACTCACTTTTCAAAATAATAAAAGTGATTTTAGTTTTTTGTTTTCATTTGTAAAAACAACTTATTCAATTCTTTTATTTTTCTCAACAAGTTGGCATACTATTTTCTTTACTATTATCATTCGTCACCATCATTATCATTGTCATAAATTAATGTAGCAATGGTTACCTCTCCCATTGTTGTTGCCATAAAAATCACCCTATTATGTCTTTGTTGTCTTGTCTTAATTTATCGTCATTGTTATCGTAATCAACAATTTTATCATTGTTTTCATCATTATCACCTCAACCATTATTTTCATCATTGTCATTACTACTATTACTATCATATTATCATTGCTACAATAATCTACCAACATCAATATATTGTCATCATTGTAGTTACTACAACAATTTCTATCATCATTGTTATTACTATGTGACCTTATCATCACTATTAATTGTCACTATCATTACTATTGTTTTCATAATTATCTTAACCACCTACCACCAACATTGTTATCATTTTGGCTAATCATTTTTCATAGTTACCAAATAATGAAATCCAAAAAAGTAGTAAATGATATGTGAAATTTGAATTTAAATTTTAAAAATTAAAAACCACTAAAAATTTGATTTTAGTTTAAAAATGAAACTGGCAACTATTCCAAAAAGTCTTTAATTTTTATTATATATTTTTTCTCAAGTAAAATAAGTGATATTATTTAACTCTATTATTTAAAATTTTGTTAGTCCATTATTTATCTAGACTAGTCCCATAGGTCTAGGATATATGCACGTGGACAAAGTTTTTCAAAAAGTTATTAATTATGTTTTAATTCAAGCCATATATAAATATTAATAAAAAATAAAAAATTTAAAATAAAAATTTATTAAAACTTCAATTAAATATTATTATATTTAAATTATTAAAATAATTTATTTATGCTTTTAATCAATATAAAAATAAAATCATAATTTATATATATATAATATAATATATAATGTGGTGAGCTGACATCTCTGTTATTATTTTTTGGTAAGGTAATTAAGTCATTATAAAAGATAGTTAAATCAATTATGTCAGCAGAATAGACTCTTCTATTACTACTAAAGTAAAGAAATATAATATTGATGTTATAGTATGACTTTGCTGATACTATGCCGATGTAGGTAATTGTTGACCATATTATTATCTGACGGTTATAAATAACATAATCATAAATATGCTCTTTCTTTTTTATAATTATTCTGCCCAAATTCTCACTTGGAAATTGAAGTACTGGTGTTTTGTTTTTATAAAAACACCATCCATCTATATTTCGTGACTCCTCAAGGACCAATGCACTAATCATTTATATCCTTATTTTTCATCTTTGAATCTTTAATAAATGTTCTTCATATATAAGAGAAGAAGATCCTAATCCTAATCATAATCATTTAATAATATTCAAGTATTATAAAAAATAAGCATGAAGTCACATAACCTTTTAGTAATCTCCTACCTTAATTATAATATTCTAATGTGAGATTGAAAGACATGACAATTCGATAGCTAGGTTTTTATTCAGTCTAATATCACTGCACAATTAGCAATTAACTTGATGTCTTGCAAATCCTCACCCACACTACCTTGCCCCATATTATGAATATTTCAATTAAACTCATATTTTAAAAATCTTTTTGAGTAAATATTTTAAATCACAATCTTAATTGATCCATTACCCATAAACTAAAAAATATTTTAAAGATAAATATTAATCTAATGAAAATGAATCAATATATGACTTCAATAATAACTAAAAAAACACTACTTTTATTTAAATAAAGATGAAAACGAGTCATATTTCCCCACATAATTATTCATAATAGACTATGTCGGATGATTTTTTTTATGAGAACTATGTCGGATGATGACTCTAGAGTTGTCAACAGCAGTAGCTGTTGCCATGGTTGATTTCAGAGAATACGATTAGGACAAATAAGTTGTCTAACATTCATTAAATTTGAAGTTTATAATAAAGATTAAAAAATATATTAAATTAAATCAACGGCCATAAAATGCTAAATATATATTATATATATAATATCCCATTAAAAAATGGATAGAGAAACAATGTCCGTGAACTGGAACGTGAAACCAACGAACGAACATCAACCAAATCGTATGAAAAAGGTAATTATGGAGAGATGCATAAAAAGTAGTGTGGAAGATATGCTAACGACATCACACCACGTGTGAATCAAGAAAAGGATGAAAAGATTGTTAAACTGTGTGATTAAATGATAAAAGAAAATGGGGTAATTAATATAATAGTAATATTAATTCGTAGCAGCTATCATATCTCCATGGACCTTATATTTATTATAAGTTTTAGGTCATAGGACACGTGCATTCTTGTATTTCTCATACACCGTTCGTTCTCTTTGGTTTTTGTTCTTCTCTAGTATTGAACCATCCATTGAATCACTCTCCCCGGCGTTAATGACCATAAATTTACTTATTTACCTTTTCTATGATCATTAACAAATATCTCGTGTATTGTGCAGATCTTTTTAATTTAAATGAAATTTGAAAATATAAATAAAAATATATTTAGTATATATATATAATTTAACTAGATAAAAGATATATATAACTTAGATTTAAAAAAGAAAAGATTAATTAATAAGATTTCCGTACTTATTATATGTCATTTTGAGGTGAAAAATTTTAAAATATAAATAAAAAATTTAAAATCAAAATGAAATTAAAATATATAATTAATGTACACAAAGAAAGTAAGTTTAAGAAAAAGTGTAAATTTTGAAAAAAAAATCAAAAGTATAAATATTTGAGATAAATAATAAGAAACAAAGTTTTAACATAAAACAAAAAATTAAAGTATTATTTAGAGAAAGTTAAGATTTAAAACAAATAACAAGGGAAGAAAAATTGAAAGAAATTTAGAATATTATTTGTTTTAAAATGTGTAAAAGAAATTACTCAGTCGTCAATAAAAATTATGTTAAGCTTAATTTTTAAGATAATTATTATAAAAAATTTTAAAAATTTATATATGACAATTTGTAATTAAGTCACAATATAATTTGTTTTATATTATTTATATGTTTAGATTAAATTTATAATAAAATTATTTGTCGCAAAAAAATATAAAAAAATATCATTCCTCTCAATAATTAAAGATTTTATTTTGTTTTATTTTACAAGGGTGGTTTGACAATCATGAACATAAATATTTTCTAAATGCAAAATATTATCACCGAAAGAGTTGGTGAAATGAAAAATTCTATTAGGAGAGGATACGCCAAATTGACACCCTTTCAGTAAAATACCATCGAATCCTCGTTAACTAAGGTAGCATTTGCATGAATAAATTAAGTGATTTACTTAGCCTATAAACATTATCCAGTATGTTATTAGTTATTAAAGTTGGTTACTCGTTCGCTAGTTAGTTGGTTATACCTTTGCTTTATTTGTTTATATATGTATTTTTTTTTTTTTTGGGTAGTGTCGCACACAACAGTTTTACTATTTCAAAGTTAGCATTTTTGTTCATTTTTTTTGTTACATCCTTTAGTATTCAAGGTATTCTTTTTGTATTTATGTTTTTTTTTCTATCTTTCTTCTTGCTATAATCATCGACGATTAAGTTGATCAATTTTTCCTACACTTATCAAACAATTCAAACTTGATTCTTTTTCTCAATCCTTTATAAATGATAATTTCAATTTTTGGCATTGAGCCATGTGAATAGCTATCGAGGACAAAAATAAGTTTGGATTTGCCAATGGTTTAATCCTGACTCCGTCAGAAAATCATCCTACTTATCGTTTTTGGGTATGAAAGATAATTTAGTTTCATCTTGGTTGTTGAATTTGTTGGCTCAAGAGAAGGTTGATATCAGAAACTAAAAAATGCTTTTCATCCAACAGCAAAAACTATATGTTTCTTATACATATATTTCTTATACATATATTTACTAAAGAAAAGCAAAACAAGTAGTTCTACCTAACATAAATGGGCTACTTGCCAAACACACCAAAAAGCATGGGCCATTGTACTTTAGTTTGAAAATACACTAACTACTACATAAAAGATAAAATAAAAACAACACATTAGAAAATAAATGGTTGTATATCACAAATCTCAATGTCTCAACAGAATACTATTTCTAAGAAAATCACTGCAAGCATCATCTACTCAATATTTCACCTAATTCAAACCTTTATGGGAAAAATTTGGTGAATATTGATAGAACATTTTTTAGGTACTTAATAATTACATATGCTAAGCATATTTGACATCATCTTATGAGTAATATTGACACATTTGATAAGTTTTGGGTTATTGGATTTAATTGAATTTAGTTGCTAATCTTTGATTATTTTTTGTTTTAATTCTCATTATGATGTTATTGTCTTATGCAGGCCGCAGGCCATATCTAGGGTTACAAACCTTCAAATTGGACAATGTTGGTGGTTCTGGAAAGCTAAAACAAGGATCTATAATTTCTCTCTTTTAGGCTCAATCTAGTTCTACTGTCTTCAATGTCAAAAGTCCGGTGTGAAGTTGTGGCTCTATACCCACTATGTTGGGTCTTTTGTTGTTGTATATTCTGACCCAATTTTGAGACTTTGGTTGGTGGACCTTTGGGTTGCGAATTCCTCTGGTCCAAACCATCTTCCTTAGCATTTAGAGCATGTAATAGTTAGTTAGTATTTAGAAGTTAGTTAGACACTTTTGAAGCCTTTCACATTGAGTTTTAGGAGGTTTCTTGGATTGCAATTTTCCTCTCTTCTCCTTTCATTCTTGCTTGGTGATGCATTTTTTTGAGAAGATTGCCATGGAAGGCTAAGCTCCCTTATCAATTCAAGGTTTCATGATTGTAGTTCAGTTTAAGTTTTTGAATCTTTCCTTATGCAAATTGTACTATGTTCTTTCCTTTCCAATTCTTGACTCGTTTTCATAATTATAATTTCACTTGAAGTTTTGGATTGTGATATGTTAGGTATTCGATTGATCACCTAAATCAACCAATTATGTACTTGACTCCATGCTTATTAGGGACTACAATTGTGATATCAATTGTATAGACGAATGTTAGATGATTATCTAATGAAACTTAGGTTGATATGAATTTGCACCCTTATTAGAATCATGATAACGAACTGTATGATTGGATCCTTGAATTGATGTTCCATAATTCAATTGCATTCTATTTTCGCTCTGCATTCCACAACCTCATAATTTTGTTCTGCATGATTTTATTTTTTTGCATAAATTTAAATTTTTGTATAAATTTAGTTTTTTGAATGATTTTGTGTTATAGTACAAACCTCCCATTTACATTCTAATTTGGTTCCTATTCAATGAGACTAGGCATTACATGATTGTGTCCTTAAGAGATTCAACCTAGATTAGTCTCTACACCGCAAAATTAAGGGAAATCTAGTGATTTTGGTAGTGTTTCAACAACATTATCAAATATCATCTAGTCCATTCTTCCAAATGCGTTAGTGTTCAGCCTGTGCTTGACCACTTACAAAGTGAGTATGTTCTTAATTTTTCAATGGGCTTAAATGACAACTTCATCTAAGTTAGAAGACAAATCCTCCTAATGGATCCTCTTCCTTCAATCGGTAAAGTCTTTTCCCTCATTTCTCAAGATGAGAAACAAAGAGAGCTTGGCTTCAATTCTATTTCCTCTAATGCTCAGGTTGTGTGTATTGTGTAAGACATTCAACATCAAAATCCAAGACTATTAAGAAGGATTACCCTTTTATGTTCATATTGCAACATGTTGAGCCACACCAAAGAAAAATGCTTTTAAGCTACATTGTTATCCACCTAACCACAAGAATAATCAACCCACTAAATCGGCTTAAGTGTCAATCTTGTTGTTGCATTCACTACTACATCACCTATACTTGAGAGTTTGCTTATGTCAACTTAGCCGTATCAACAACTCATCGCTTACCTCCAAACTCAAATGACTTGAGCCTCAACCAAGGATGGTGATCAAGTTGATACCAATAACATAGGTACAAATTATTCTTCTCTTATTTTTATATCTCTTTCTGAGCAACCCATGTGGATTCTTGACTCAAGTGCGACATCCCACATATGTTAAAATTTATCCATTTTCAATTTTTATATCAAATTGCATGACAAACACGTCACATTACCAAATAATTCCATAATACCAAATAATTCCATAATACCAATTACAACAGTTGATATGGTTCCTTTAAGTACTTCCTTGCAATTAACAAATGTGCTTTTTATACCTGAATTCCATGTGAATTTGATTTCTATTAGTACCTTATTAAAGCAACCTAACTTGTCACTAAATTTCACACTTGACCATTGTGTGATTCAAGACACCCAGCAATCGAGGATGATTGGCAAGGGTAACTTGAAGTATGACTTATATTTGCACACACCTCTAGATCATTAAACTATTTTTGTTTCTTGTAACTCTGTTCAATCTAATAGTGGCTGTCACAACCTAAATGGTGACGTAGCCTGAGAGGGTCTGGAGTGGGCTGAGATGGTCCCAGCCCTGGGATGGTTGAAACTAACTCGACCACATGGAGTCGCCACCGGCGTTTTTTCCTTCAAGGAACACCAAAAAACCTATGGGGGAAAGGTTAGCCTTTGGAATCAGAAATGTGGATTCGAGAGTTGGTTACGCGCTGGGGGCACAGGGTGTCCTAGCGCGCCTACCACTTGGTAGTTACCCTTGGCTAGCTATGAAGGAATAGAGATTGTGCTTGTGTTTGGGTCATGTCTCCTTAGTATGGGTCACAAAATGGATGAGGCTCAGGTGGGGTGTTTAGGGTTTTGGGGTTTAAGACTTGATAGGAGTGCGCCTCTTGTGCCTACGTACCTCGGCTTTAGAGGAGTCAAAATCAACGTAGTTCTAGCAGCTGGTAAGGGTTCAAACAAAGGTAGAGCCGACTCGTATCGGCTTAGACTTACTGCGATCGAGATGGACTCGGCGCTGGGATGGGTAGGTTAGGAAGGTCCACACCGCATGTAGCCAAGACGAAGTTGGCCTTAGCGTAGGGGGTTTTAGTGGAATCACTATATCATCTCGGTTGAGGTGGGTTCGGGACTCACGACTAGGATATGTCATCTTGGTCATTGGGCCGAAGTGAGGGTCGAGGTGGACTCGGCCCTAGCGGCAGCGGTGTGGCAGTTGGTCTTGGTTTTATATGTAAAAGAAGGGATTCTTTAACCTAGAATAATGTCTAGAAAAGATGAGGTACTAACCTGGTATTCAGGGAAGGTGAGCTCTTTCTTCCTCCTTTCTTCTAGTACTTCCACTTCTCCTTTGATCCGCCCTTGAGGTTCCCCCTTGGCTTCTTTCATGCAGTCGTCAGTTTTCTCCTTATCTTTGGCAACTTTTATTGCACAATATTCTCGCTTAGCCTCCACGTTCTCTCTTCTAATTTTTTTCCACCCAGAACTCTTCGTTCCAAGGCCTTATATAGGCCATGGGGTGGGTGAGTGTAATTGCCAGGATCCCGTGATTCTCTCATGGTTACAGATATTATTTGGTTACGGGAGTTGATTCTGCTTCCTCTGATTTCGCTTCCAATGCAAGTCATCCGGGATCCCGCTTTCAACGCGAGTTCAAGATGGGGTCCGTTAAGGTGTGAGAGACTCGGTCTTGCAGCGACTAGAGTAGACTCGGTCTCGGCCCAATTTGGAGTCATGAGGTTTTAGCCCAGTGACTTCGAACTGGGCTGAGGTGGGGGTCGACTCAGGAACTTAAAGGGCAGAGTAGGGGTTCTAACCCCAGACAATTTTAGGGTGCTACAGTGGCCATTTATGGCATGCCAGGCTTGGCCATTTATCATATCATATTTTGAAAGTTGTGAGCAATAAAAGTCCTTCTTCTTTCCCTTGTAATTTCAATTCATGTTCATGTGATGTATGCATCTAGATAAATTTAAACATTTACCTTGTTTCTCATAATAATTTCTCTTCACATGCTTTTGATCTTATTCATTATGACATATGGGGACCATTCAAGTAGCCAACATACAATGGTAAGTCATATTTTCTAATGGTTGTAGATGATTGCACCATATTTACTTGACTTTATCTCTTGAGCCATAAATCTAAAGCTAGTAATAAAATATAATAATTTTTTAGCTTTGTGAAAGCATAATTTGACAAGTCTATAAAAGTTATCATATTTGATGATGCAAAGAAGTTGACTCTTGTAGAATTCTTGCAGAGCACTGGAACTCAACATTAGTTTGTCTGTCTTTATTGACTTGAAGAAAATTTAGTCACGAAGAGGAAGCATCAACACCTCCTTACTATTGCTCGGTTATTCATATTTCAAGCCAATGTTCCCATCCATTTTGGGAGGTGATTATGTCTTTATCACAACATATTTGATCAATCGTACTCCATCTCCAAACTTAAAAGGGAAGTCTCCCTGTGAGCTGTTTCTTAACAAGTTAACTTTTTTTATCATGAGATGCAAGTTTTTGGATGCTTATGCTATATTCCCACCATTCCACAATAGAGGAACAAATTCTGCCTAAGAGCCACACCATGTGTTTCCTTGGCTATCCACTTGGGTACAAAGGTTACAAAGTCTATGATCTTTGTTCTAAGAAATTTCTCATATCTAGAGATGTTATATTTTATGAATACATTTTTCCTTTTCACACTTTAGACAACGCTACCTCAAACATCTCTCTTAATTCCTTTAGACTTAATCAAACCAAAACCTTTACTTGATATACTTATTGTTATATCTGTACCTACTTTCACAACATAGGAAAATCAAACCCAAGAACCCCAACCACCAAAAAATCCACTCCTCACCCCCTTTTGTAGATCATCAAGGACTCATAGAATCCATTTTTATCTAAATGACTATGTCTGCACCATCTCTCACCCCATCCAACAATACTTGTCCTATGATTAGTTGTCTCCTCTTTATCATGACTTTGTTCTCCAAGTTCCATCCATCCTTTCTCATTGTTCTTCTCGTTTATTTGGATGATATCATCCTTGCTAGTCCAAACCTCAATTTAATACATCAAACACAACAATTATTACAAAGTCTCTTCAAATTGAAAAGTGCTTGGCAACCTAAAGTACTTTCTCGACTTAAAGATTGCTTCATTAGCTTGTGGTATCCATTTTTTCCAAAGGAAATACATCTTATAGCTTTTCAGGCATACTAAATTCCTCTCAACTAAGCCCTCTACCATTCTTATGGACCTAAATAACACCCTTACTAATTTTGAAGGAAAATTGTTACCTAACTCATCTCATCCCAATATTGCAAAGTTACTAGGAAGACTTGTATACCTCACAATTTCTAGATGTGACATCACATTTATTGTGAACATACTGAGTCAATTCATGAAATCACCTATATTCCTCATCTTCGAGCCTTACGTTAAATATTGCAATATTTGAAATCCTCATCGAGTCAAGGTCTCTTCTTCCCATCTCGTCTTATCTATGAGTTTTTGTTTATGTTGAAGTTGATTAAGGAAGTTGTCCTATAACTCGAAAATCAACAATAAGTTTTTGTATATTCCTTGGATCATCTCTCATGACTTGGAAATCAAAGAAACAACCAACAATTTTCAAATCATAAATTGAAGTTGAGTATTCGGCCTTGGCTTCCCTAACAACTGAATTACTATGGCTCAAAAAGTTGTTAAGATCTTGTGAAGTTCCTTTCACCACATCCATGGATTTTTGCGATTGCAAGTCAACCATACAACTTGCCAACAAACCCTCAAAACGAGAGAATGAAGCACATCAATATCAACTACCATTTCATCTATGAACATGTTACCTCTAAGTTCATTAACCTGGTTCATGTTACTTCTAAACATCAACTTGCAGATCCTATGACTAAGGCTCTAGCTTGTTAATAGTTTCAAGATTTTGCTTGTCCAAGTTAGGACTAAATATTTATCTCTCAACTTGAAGGGGAGTATCAGCATTATCCAGTCTATTATTAGTTATTAAAATTTGTTACCTTTTAGTTAGCTATACTTATGCTTCATTTGCTTAGATAGTTATACTTTTGCTTTATTTGTTTAGACGTGTATATATTTCTTCTTAGAGTTGTATCTCACGCAAAAGTTTTACAATTTCAAAGTTAATGTTTTTACTAGTTCTTTTTCTCTATATCTTTTTCTTGTTCTTCCCAATGATGCTCAATATGGGCCCCTGTATTAAAAAAGTAATCAAGTAATTATACAAAAAAAATTATGATTTATTTTCAATAAGGTTCTCTAAATTATTAAAATAATTTTAAAATTTTATAAGGTCGATCATCTTCATAAATTTATCCAAAGGTCTTGTGAGTATTAACCATTGAGTGCACATTCTGTAGGTAAGGCTTCGCAAGTCACAACAGCATAAGGGGATCATACAAATATTGAGATAAGATAAAATAAAATTACAGCAAAAACGATTTATTGAACAACTTATTATAATTAATATTAATATGACTGATATATGAATGGTTCAATACCAAACAAACATTTTTCCTAGTTGAAATAAGAATAAAAAATAACTGTTTTTTTAAAGACCACACAAATATTGAAAATAATCTTACTCAAACGGTAAAAGATTTTATTCCATTTACTGAGCTTGAAAAGCTCTACAAAGACCGCATATTTAGGTCCAATACGTTGAGGCTAAGAAGTCACACCAACTACGGGAAATTCCTAGCTTATCTTTTTACTCTCCACCTGCACTGCAACTTTGTTCTTCCCATGGAACCCTCTTAACAAAAAAATAAAACTGTGATTCACGCGAATGAATAATGAATAATATGTACTAAGTAGAGAGTCTAAATAAGCACACTCATCAAGTTACTATTACCACATGCCAACCTTTCTTCAGCATTTTGGCTTCTGTTTTTATGTTTCAGCATTTATCGTGAGACTAACAATGTTAACAAGCAAATTGTGGGGTGATCAAGAACCATACGGGTGGGTTCATTTGAATAACCTATGCTAACCTTAATGCAAACTTTTATGACGCAGATTGTCAAAATGAAAAACAGTAACAAAAATACCTGAAGAATTGTAACTATGTTTTGTCCTGTACACGTAGTTGTGAAGCTAAACTACTAGAGGTATGATACGTAAGTTTCAAGACTCTGCTGCATTTCCTTGGAGAAGACCATTCCTAATTTGTGAAGCAATATCTTTTGCAGCACCAGGTCCATGTGGAATGAAAACAGAATTGGATTTTGAGGATGCACCAATGTCCTTCATTGTGTCAAAGTATTGAGTCATGAGAACCATGTCCATGATATCCTTTGATGTTGTCCCAGGCACATTCTCAGAGAAAGCCAGCACACTGTCCCTCAGCCCATCTACTATGGCTTGGCGCTGACGAGCAACTCCAAGCCCTGCTAGGTACTTTGATTCTGCATCTCCTTCTGCTCGCTTGATCTGCAATATCTTCTCTGCTTCGGCTTTCTCACTTGCAGCCACCCTCAATCTTGCAGCTATTTGTCATGGTAAAAGAAATGTAGAAAGTAATCAGAAAATAAATCTCTGTTCAAACATGATAAATCTTTAGCTAAAAGTGCCTGAAAGCATATGCAACATTGTTTATTTGAAGTGCCACCAGCAAGTATAAGAAAGCAGTTGTTCAGAATAGAGAACCTTTTCAATAAAAATCTCTCAGCTAGGAAATTAATCCCCAGACACCACACTAAACTAACATTTATTTTGTTTCCATGTTTGAAAAAGAAATATGAAAAGTCTATAACTGAAGCAAAAACACAAACATCTAGAAAACATACCAGCATTAATCTCATTCATGGCTCTCTTGACACGCTCATCTGGCTCAATATCCACAATAAGCGTCTGAACTATCTCGTACCCATAAGCTGACATAGCCTAGAAAGTAATTAAAAGCAAACAGATTAAGGATGTCCTACTCCATTCTTATTTTAAGAATAAAACAAAAGGGGATACCTTTTCAAGCTCTTCTTCCACTGCTTTTGCAATTTCGTTTTTCTGCTCAAAAGTAGCATCTAGTTCCATCTTGGGAACACTGGCTCTGATAACTGAAATAGCAACACAAGAGGAGCAAATAAGTTTCAGTCAGAAGATGTACACATATTCACAACAGAAGCAGTAAAATAGGGACCATCAAAGACATAAGATTGTATCTGTGATTTGGTATTGCTGAGTTTGTAGTAAGCATCCGCTGCCTTTTCTGCCAATGCTCGATATTGGATGGAGGCAACAACAGTTACAAAGACATTGTCCTGATGGGATATGCAATAAGTACACCATGGTCACTCAAATAATCCAGCCATTAATAAAGATATTGATTGCACTTCAATATTTATCAATCAGAACTAGAGTTTTACTTGGATATTTCACGTGGTTACCGAAGTGAAACATAAAGAATTGCACCAAAATAAATAGTTAAAGTGTGAGTGGAAGAAAGGAACCCTTGTCTTGGTTTCACAACGAATATCTAACTGTTGAACACGCAAAGAAAGTTCACCAGCCACACGCCAGCCGAAACAGTGGGGCACACAGTGGCAACCAGGTTCGATAACATCATTGTACTTCCCGAAAACTTCTCTGATGGCCACACTTGACTGCTCCACTTGCAGGCAACCAAGCGCTTGTCCCATCTTCACCAAACCTGCCGCAGAAACACCTAAGCAAACACCAATATAACACATCCATTAATTCATTATCCTCAGTACTCAAAACAATAATAACAAAAACATGATTTCTCATTATTCTCTCTTTTTCAAATATAGAACAACAAAGTTAGTGCACTCAATCACCTTGATATGAGAATTTCAAAGCTAGAGTAGCGAAAATGAAACGAAGAGATAATAAGGGGTGATATTACTATTTATAGTGACGGATTTAGAAAGCAAAGAGGATGAAAGTGCTAAAGCGTATTACAAGGATTTCGGTTCCGAATCCAGATGGACCGGAAAAGGTTGTTTCTTTTTTGGACGTTTAAAATATATTTATATATTTATTATTTATCAAATTATTTTTTATTATAATTTATTAAAATATATAACTAAATCATAATTTATTAAGCTATTTAAATAATTTTCTATTATAGAGTAATTAAAAATTAAGACTATTGACTGGAATAAATAAAAATAATTTTTATTTAGGATGAATAAATAAAGATCTATTTTCCTGAAATCAAAAGATGTGAATTATTTTTCGCTATATCAGAATTTGAAATAAAGAATTTAAATTTAATTTGAAATAAAATATTTAAATTCAATTCATTGAAAAATACATGCTCAAAATAAATGAATAAATAAAGATATATTTCACTAAAATAAAAAGACATGTTTTGTAGAGTGAATATGATCTAAATTGGACTATTAACTCAACTTCATCCTAGGTTGATTTGGATGAGTTTGAATTTTGAAATTAAACTTGGTGTATTTTGAAGATAGAGTTGAGTTATGTTTTACATCTTGTGTCTTATATTTTTTTAAATATATATATTTTTTTAACAATTGTGTATTAATACTAAATTTTTGTATGACATAATATTATACTTATAATATTATTTAATTAAAAATATATACTATAAAATATACTTGATTTAAGTTTTATATTTTTCATTCATTGATAAATTATGTTAAGAAATTGAATTAACCTTGTTCCATATTTTTCAAATCTTATCAAGCTAGGTTTAGATTTGAATAAATGACTCAATTAAAATTTCAAGTCGGGTTTAGACAAAAATAAACTTGATCCAACTCATTTCATGTTCACCCTTAATGCATTATTTCTTGCTATATCAAAATTTAAAATAAAGCATTCAAATTTAATTCATTAAAAAAACACATACTCAAAAGAAGTCCAACACCTATCAACTCAAAAGAAGTCCAACACCTATCAACTCTCTTTTACACATAAGAAGAGTGAGTGATAAAAACCCAACTGACAAAGATAAAGATAATTTGCATGACACTGGAGTTTCCATGACTAGTTCGATAATTAAGGAAAACTTAGAGCAAAGTGAGTCAGAAGTTGCGCCAAAATGTGTCATTTTATTGCAAGTCGATGAAGAATGAAGCTCATCTTCAAGAACACAAATAAAGCCCAAAGTCATTGTCATGTAATTTGGGCTAAGTAGTTAGTTAGGATTCATTTACATGTATTTTAGCAAAATAATTTTGGTAGCTAGTATAGTGAGGAGTTATAGCGGTTGAGATTTTATATCAGGAGTTATATAGTAGTTGAGATTTTATATTGGAAGTTATAGTGGTTGGGATTTTAGAATGAGATTTTATAGTGGTTAAAATTTTATGTCAATTCAAATATTAATGGACTTTAACTTCCGGGCTACCTAGCTAAGTCTATAAATAAGTTATTGTAAGCAATTAGAAGACAAATTTTGAAATTTAATAAAATTTATTTTTTCTCTTATGAGAACTTTTCCTTTGTTCTTAGGATTAAGAACTTTTTTTTATAGAGTCGATTGTACTGACAGGTCACGGTTAGGGTCACGATTTGGTAACTTTGGTTGGTTCTATCAGAAGGTCGCAGTTAGGGTTAAGTTCCCCTTCACCTATTTTTAAAACGGTCCCTTAGTAAGATCGTGTCAGCGAGTAACTTGAAAATGTATTGGATGTGCATTTTCAATAAATCTTAACCAATATAAAAATGTCTTAATAATAAGACTAATCAACACTCATATTTATTTTAAGGATTAATAAGAGGAATATCATCCTCCTTTATATGCATGGGTAAGATCAAAATACTTCGAATAAAAATTTGATTAATAATATTTAATTTTCAAATAAATGAAATATTATTTGTATAAATAATCTTACTTGTTTGAATTTTTATATTTGTGTTAACAAATATTTTCAAAATATTCAATAATTTGAAACTTTTAAATGAATAGAATATTCTTATCCTGTGTTAGAATAGCCTCAAAGATGATAACTTATTATTAATTTTAAAAATTAATACATATTTTAATACAATAATGTCACAGTTTATGTATAATAATTTTTCACTTTGTTTTATTTTTATATAAATATACTTTATTAAAACATATGAAAAGATAATATCCAAAAAGTGCATGCCAATTGTAAAAATTATTAATAATTTTTTACCTATTTAAATTTATCCATTTTATAAATATTTAGTTTATAAAAAATATCAAAATCGGATATCATTTCCATAAATCCATTATATTATATCCTGATTACATGTACTTGTAATTCTATGATAAAATTAAAACTTTCAGAGTATCTTGAATTTATTATAATTGCAATTTTTAAAATAAAAATTCATTTGTATTGACGTCTATTTTTACTTTATTTTAATCATAATTTATTGACATAAAATATTTCTTACTTAAACTAAAGACAAATTATATTTCAATGTTAATAGTTCCATATAAAAAATAACACTAAAAGAAACTAAATTCTTGTTATATATTTCAATGCCTCAGTTGCATACATTCAACTCTAGAATCTCACTTGAAACTACAATGCTGTATTACAACAAATTAACGTGAAAATAAAAAATTCTATATTTATACACACAAGGTCAATAAACTAAGGTAAGGTAAGATTTTAAAATAAAGGAAATTAATTATTATTCTTTTACCCTAATTATGGATTTTAAACTATAAAACATTACATACCAATATTTTGTTATTATTATACAGTGAATGGAGATAGTCTTTGTTGATCCCATAAGGTGAACTTTGTACCTTATCCAGCTTGTGAAACCTTTGTCCCTATTCTAAACATGAGAAAAACAATAAATAGTTAAAGTGAAGAGTTTTCTTTTAAACAAATAAAACACATATATGTCAAAGATTTATAAGTAAAATCTTGAGATTGTATCTTATCCTTTCCTTCTTCGCCTTGTATATAAATGAAGTCATAAGACAGTTTCACAAGGATTTTTGTTTTCAGTTTTAGAAATATTTTAAGATATTGTGGATCTGCACAAGAATGAGAGGAGAGCAGAAAAATCCATCTGAAGCATTTGGTTCTCTCTCACTTATTAGCTTTCCAATAACACCTTAGGGCCATTAGTCGGATACAATGAAAAGTGAAGGAACTAGACCTTCGCCCACCACATTTTTTCTATTTTTTCTCTCCCATTTTCTATGTATTATTTATCTTGCTTTATTTTCACTATGTGTATGAGTAACTAAATCATTTTTATGGGTTATAGTATAATTTGCATTCAAAACCTCGATCTTGATTAAATACGAATTTTCTTTATTATTTCTTTCCAGTTGAACTATTTTATTATTTTAATACTTTTGCAAAGAACTGATCATCTTATATAAATATGAATTAACTAATTAATAACAATTGTACCCTAATGAATTGGTAGACTTATAAAATACTTAGATTTTTGAAAATCTACATAATCAACTTTTTTTCTAAACTTCTTATTAGATGGGTTGTATAATTTTTTTTGTTAAGTATAAAGATAGATTAAAACTCTCTCAAAAAAGTCATACAAGCTAGAGTATTACACATGAAATCAAGCACAACATAAAAATTTTGATACTGCAACAAAACCTACAAATCATGGTTTGTCAATCTATTTGCAACTTGATTAGCTTCACAAAATACATAACCCAAGTGACTTGTCCCTTGTATTAATGGATATTGTGAATACTTTTAACCAAATTGTAGCAAGGATGTGTCAAGGAACACCCTTTGGATAAGAGATTAACTGCAACTTGTGAATCTAAGTATACTCTAATTTTACAAAAAAAAAAACAAAACAAAAAAATCCTTTCCCAAGCTAACCTAATTCCATGTAGAATGCCCTACATCTCGATAGATAAAATTAAGCAAGCTCCAAGATTAGTTAAGAAACCATAAATGAAAAAGAAAAAATCATACCTATCCCTTAGAACTCCTCCACGAGATGACTTGCAACCTAATTTAGTTATTGATTCATCTGAATTCAAAGCTACCTTCATATGACCGAGAGGATTCCATCTGATAACTTGCTCACCAACTTGACTTGATACCTCACAAAAAGTTGTTATTATGCATTTCTAGCTAGCATTAATAGATATTAGTTGTCTTATGAACCACCTATGAAATTGACCATTGTTTATGATTTAAAATGAAATCATTACGCCTCCACCATATTACGTGAAGTATCTCTCCTAATATAATACTCCACTTCACATCCTACATAAAATATTGATTGGCTAAGTTAGTGAAAAGTCAATCTCATTATTCCATAAAAAAAGGAAAATGTTTTTGTTATAGGTTCTTGAAAGAAAAATTCTTAAATTGCTTTGATTGCACTACAATCTTGAAACAAGTGAAATATATCCTCAACATGTGCATTACACCCTTTACAAATCAAATTGGATAAATCCAGTGTTTTCCTTTTATAATTAGTAAGTAAGCCTCTATGATTTAATTTTCAAAGAAAACCTTGTATCCGATTAGGTCCTTTCCACCTAGAAATTACTTTAAACAAGGGAATATCAAGAGCAAGTTCATAACATTATAGAGAATCATAAGCTGACTCAATAGTAAAATTTTCATCATTTGTTCTACTTCATGTTGGTGTATTCATGTCATTGGGATGGTGAGGAGGAATAAGAGACAAATTTTATTGGTTATAAACTTTGGAATAAATCTACTAAATTTATCCAGTAACCAATATCCATGACTACTAGAATACTGAATAATTGTTTTATCTATCTCTAAGGGTGGAATTATTGATGAAGTCATATGTACTAGCCGAGCATAACGAAGAATCCATCGGTCCTACCAAAGTTTAACTAAAGTCTTGTTGCCTAACCTCTATATAAGGTTATTGTTAAATTGGTTGTGCAAATTAATTTTGGCTGTACAAATTGGTTGTACAAATTAATTTGTCTGTTGTGGACACTCGTTTTCGTCCAATATCAGAAAAGGAAAGGGGAAAAGAATAGGAAAAAGGAGGGCAGGCAAACTACCCTTCCAAAAGGAGAAAAAGACAAAGAATGTCAGAAAAGCAGACTAGGAAAGCAGGCCTGACAACCCACATTCCCCAACTTGCCTCGAGCAGGCCCCTCTAGGATGGGGAACCACTCGTCTCAAGCAAAGTCATTTCAGACCTGCCATCTCACGGGAAAGCAGAGAGTGTGGGGTGCGTCTCGCCACGATGATCAGAGAAAAGGAAGGAGCGGTCACCACTGTATTAAAAGCAAAGTCATTGCATTAATTGAAAGGGACCCCGCGGAGGACATTGTGACATTTACGAGACCCTAAAGAGAGCCACTGCATTGACGGTGGAAGATCTCCTTGGAAGATAATGGAGATGGAAGCTGGCCTATAAAAGGCCTTGAGCTCGAAGGAAAAGGGGTGGAAAAAATTTCTGGAGAAAAGAGTTAGAGAAAAGAGTGTTCTAAGGGAGAGTAAGCATTGAGAAGAAAGAGGAGAGAGTAAGATCCACCTACTTTTCGAGTACAACAAGGAAAACACTTGGATACCAGGTGAAACTCTTGGAACTTCTAAGTATCAATATCTGTTTGGTAGTGTCCAGTCATAGCCCCTAGATAAGCATTACCCTCAAGAAAAATAGCTTAAGCATCTACACCTTCACCTGTAGGCCGATTCCGGCTCAGTCATGCCTCAAACCATACCTAGTATCTGGGACCGACTAAGAGTTGGCATTCCTTGACTGACTCTGAAAGTCAGCTCCCTACCTTTGTTTATTTTATCCTCGTCGACTTCTAGTTGATACATTAACCCCGCTGGCACTTAGTCGGCACTTTTACATATTCGAGTCGATCTCGACCTTCCTCATATAACCCTTTAAGCCTTGACCAGAACTACATAAACTTTGGCTTCTCCATTGCAGTGGGAGATACATAGGAGCAAGAGGCAACTCTTGTCAAGTTCACAAAACCCAAAATCATCACCCATTTCCCCCTATAAATATTCATCATTTCGTGAAAGGTGAAAAATGTAATATAAGAGTCATCTTCTACTTCATGCATCTAGTTAGGATAATTGTCTTAAGACAGACGTAATGAGATGTCAATGTCGTCCTCATGCGTAACCGACTCCCGAATACAAACTTTGATTCCTAGGATTTGCCTTATCCAAAGGTTTCTTGTTGTTTACCTTAAAAATGTCGGTGGCGACTCTTGTCACTATGTTCCCTTCTCCGAAAGGAATGTGGATTCCAAATATTTGTTCCTCACCGACCTTGTCGCGGCCTTGGTTGCGACACCTGTGTTTATGAACAACTAGGAACACAACCTAAAAGAAAAATTATTGAGAGTCTGAACCAAGGAGTCATAATAAAATTAAAAGGTAAAGTATAGTTGAATAAGTTAAGAAATTCACATGTAATTAGGATTGGAGAAAAAAGAATACAGGTAAAATTGTAACATTTTTCTCTTTCACCACTAGTTTCTTGAGTACGATATCTAGACTCACGTCATGATACTATCGCTATAGTGTATGCTTATCCTTGAGCATTTTCAAAATGCATCAAGATTTTAGCGTCATTGTTGGAAACTAGTTACGTTATTAGAAGAAAGAATTTATAATTGGATTATACTTTTTTTTTTACTTATTTTTTCTTCCTATCTTTGTTTTCTTTTTTCTTTTTTTTTCATTTTTCTCTTTTCTTTTTCTTATTCATTGTTTTTGTTCTCTATCTATGATAAGTCATTATCAAAGGCATCAACTATAGTTTGACTTTGAAGTTAAAAGAGTTGCTTGCATGAATAGGAGAGCATGGAAGATTATGGCGTAGTAAGGAAATTAGCATAGAGGACACTATGAGATTACTTCATTCCTACCATAAGTATGACAAATAACATTAATTGTCCTCTAATAAGAGGCAAACAACTTTGAGTTGAGACTTGTCCTAATCACCATGGTATAGAACTCGAGTTAGTTCAAGAGGTTGCCTACTGAAAAACCCTTGACTCATAAAGTTCTACGGTAAAGATAAATAGTGTTCTCACTAATGTCATCTGCCTGGGATTGTTTCTATTTTTGGACAAGGTACTTAAGTGACACACATGATGAAATGAGATGATTATTTATAATGAGAGAATGAGGGGAGTAAATCTGGACCGTATTATCACATCTTATTATAAATATTCATCTCATTTGATACGCTCCTTATAGATTAAGAAGGAAGTTGTCATGGTTGATTCATAATAGTGGATAAAAAGAAGACTACATGTATATAGAAGTTGTGGTGTGATCAAGAAGATATATGTCATTACTTAGGGAATATATCTTAGAAGAAGTTCGATTTAGTGAGATCTAAAGTAGGATTCACTTATCTATCGTGTGAGCTTGCAAGTCAATGATTAGGCCTCTCTCCTTGTGCTTTTTCATTACCAAGTAGAATAGGTAAAAAAATTCATTTATCCATCATCCAACCAATCCATCAACCTCTAAATTTATCCATTACAAAAAAATATTAATAGATTTGATCCAATCCATCCATCTACTATTTTCAAAATTCATTAAATTACATTAAATAAAAATAAATAAATCTATTGGATAAAAAAATGTTGGAATAGGATAAATTGAAAGTTTTTCGAGGAGTCCCAATTGAAGATATTAATCTATCTATTATGATTCAAATTAAAATTTGTATTCAATCCATTTATTTGACACCCCTACTATTAGGGTAGGAAAAAATTATATTTGTTTTTACCTTACTCAAAATTTTGTTATTTTGGAACCTAAACATGACCCAGTGAAAATCTAGTAAATTAGGGGCAAGAACAAGTCAACTTGACATTAACATAATATATCAATCTTAACATTATACATAGATAAATTGTAAAATAAAATAGATATAAAACTTAAATTAAGATATATTTTCTAATATATATTTCAAAAATATAATAATATTATAAATATAATACTATGTTATAGAAAATATTATCTATTAAATAATAAAAAATAGGTTAAATTATTCTTTTAACCCCTCTTTTTATTTTTACAATATTTAATTTGATTTCTTTATTTTTAAAATGTCCATTTTATTCCTTTAACTTTTTTTTAAATGTTCAATGTTGCATTTTCGTTCAATTTTATTAACATTGTTACTACCAATTTGCACATAGAAAGACACTATTTAATATTTTTTTGAAAATTAGAAGATGAAATTGAATATCGTAAAAATAAAAAAAATAAATTAAATATTTTAAAAAGTGAAGGAGCAAATTGAATAATATTGAAAAAATATTGATTTAACTAACTTATTATTTTCTATTATCAAGATAACATTTTACATTATAAGTTAGGATAACTTGAAACATAGCTTAAATTTATTTTCAAAATACAACGAATCTAAGTTTTGAAATCAAACCAGTTAAAATCAACATAATGCCTGAAACATGCACATCCTGCTGTCAACCATCGTTCAGGCATTGTATTGCTGAAACATTTAAGGACTTTCTTGCAGTTGCAATAGAATTGATAGAGATCGTTTTGTTCATAGATCATGCTGATGGTGGGTGGAACCAGGGTGTACAAAACCCGAATCGAAATGAACTATTTTTTGGTTTAGCAAACTCTTTTCTCACATCTGAATTGAATTATTCCCTTAGTCAAATTAAACTGTTTTTGAATTAAACTGAACTAGTTTTTTTTACTAATACATAGAAGAAATATTGAAAGTAGAGGAATTTTTACTCTTTTAAAAATAATTCAATTTTTATAATTCGATTCAATTCTAAAATAGTTTATTTTTTATAAAAATAATTTAGTTCAGTTCTTTGTAAAAACAATTTAACTTTTATAATTTAGTTCAACTCTTCACCACTTCAGTTGATTCAATTTTTTTTTTACACCCGTGGGTGGAACTTCAACATTTGCAGGTGTGGAATTCTTGAGTGTTTTTTATATTGTTCATTTTTTAATGCAAGCCAATTCTATCAACACATTGAAAGTGGATGTTAATGTTGGTGATGGGAAAAGCATCGGTTTAACTTATTTTCCAAACTTATGTTGTGGGTTCCTCTAAAAGTTGCAAATTAAAATGTTGTGCCTTCTCTGTGCATATACACTTATCTTACAAATAAAACCCTGCCCTGCTTCATCTCTTATCTTGTGCATTACTGTAAGAATACGCTGGTATTGTCTCCACAACCTTAATATGGTAGAAAATTAATATGTATAACAGAAAATTAATGTGTTTATCAATTATTGGTTAATAGTTATTCAGTATCTCTTGCTCAACCTTACATTTTTTGTTTTTGTTCTAACAATGTTAACAAGGAACTATCCTGATTCCAGGACAATGTCTTCTCAATTTCTGCTTTGAATGCACTATCCACTCAGAAAATGATCCTTATCACTGCATAACATCAAAGCAAACACAAAGCACAAACCACAAATAAAGCCATTTCGCTCGCTATCATTTACTATTTGCAAAACAGTTTTATTTGCTTTGAATGCAATTCACAAGCTCAAAAAGATTGAACTAGATACAAAGAGAGTGGACACGAGATGGCAACGACATATATATATATAAAGTTGTGGAGAGGTGGAGAAGATATATGCATATAGTTGTGAAGCTAAACTTCTAGTAGTATGATATGTAAGTCTTCAAGACTCTGTTGCATTTCCTTGGAGAAGACCATCCCTAATTTGTGAAGCAATATCTTTTACAGCACCAGGTCCGTGTGGAATGAAAACAGCATTTGATTTTGAGGATGCACCAATGTCCTTCATTGTGTCAAAGTATTGAGTCATGAGAACCATGTCCATGATATCCTTTGATGTTGTCCCAGGCACATTCTCAGAGAAAGCCAGCACACTGTCCCTCAGCCCATCTACTATGGCTTGGCGCTGACGAGCAACTCCAAGCCCTGCTAGGTACTTTGATTCTGCATCTCCTTCTGCTTGCTTTATCTTCAATATCTTCTCTGCTTCGGCTTTCTCGTTTGCAGCCACCCTCAATCTTGCAGCTATTTGCCATGTAAAGGTTAATTAGGAAAAATAAAAACATGCATCAAATGAACTTCGGATCAAACAAGATAAATCTTTAGCTAAAAGTGTGTATGTATATGCAAGTTTGTGTATTTAATTTAAGGTGGCACCATCTAAGTTGTATTTAATTTTTAGCTCTCCGACCTAACATCCGAACATACATTCAGACTTGTTAGCTCAATGAAAAGCCAAGGCTTTTGTCTAATATGCTTATATATCTATAAGGTCCAACTCCTTTCTAAGGTAATACAGCTTTAGTTATTATATACTGACAAGGAATTGAGAAACTCTCCAATCAAAATATCTCAGCTAGAAAATCCGTAGACACCACACTAAGGTAACATTTATTTTGTTTCCATTCTTGAAAAGGAAATATGAATAACTGATGCAAACACATGAACAACTAGAAAACCTACCAGCATTAATCTCATTCATGGCCCTCTTCACATGCTCATCTGGCTCAATATCCACAATAAGAGTCTGAACTATCTCGTACCCATAAGCTGACATAGCCTAGAAAGTAAAAGCAAACAGATTAGGGATGTCCTACTCCATTCCTAATTTTAAATAAAAAGGGATATATACCTTTTCAAGCTCTTCCTCCACTGCTTTTGCAATATCGTTCTTCTGCTCAAAAGTAGCATCCAATTCCATCTTTGGAACACTTGCTCTGATTACTGAAATAGCAACAGGAGTAAATAAGTTTCAATCTTAAGATGCACACATAAACCTATTTTCTTTTAAGGTGATTCACAAGCACTAAAATAGCCACCATCAAAGACATAGGATTGTATCTGTGCTCTGGTATTGCTGAGTTTGTAGTAAGCATCCGTTGCCTTTTCTGCCAATGCTCGATATTGGATAGAGGCAACCACAGTTACAAAGACATTGTCCTGATGGGATGCATTACACCATGGTCAGTCAATAATCCAACCATTAATCAAGATACATATATGTGAAATCAGTTGTAGGAAAAAAATGGCCAAACAAAAATATTGTTAGATATGTCAACACATCAAGCATTTCATATTACATCTCTAATATCCTTCTTCATGCCAAGTGCGGATAATGGACTGGCCACCAACCTTGCTCTGACAGTCAACCTTAATTCCAAACCACTTGCTCAGAGTGATACTAAGTGTTTGTTTGGTTCAAAAGAAAAGTAATGGAAGGGAAGGGAGGGGAGGGGTTTTGATTAAAGGTTGAGTTTGGTTGAGAGGAAGGGAGGAGAGTACTCTTTTTCTTGTTTGGTTTACAATGAGGAAAAGATATAAAAAAAATTATTTTTTACTTTTGTAATTTTGAATTTTAAAACATAAGTAGAGATATTTTAGTCTTTACATTGAAATGTTTTAAAAATCCTCCCAATCTCCTCCAAATTCCTCAATATTGGAGGGGAGCAAAAATTAGATAAAGAGGGAACTTGCTCCGCTTCATTCCTTTCCAAAAAATTAAACCAAACAAAAAAAATTTTAAAATTCATCCATTTTCCTCCAACCAAACAGACTCTAATGGTATGATATGAATATTATATATGTTTCTATATTACATCTCTAACCACACTATCTAAGTAAAAATATAGAAACAATTTTGTTAAATAAAAAAAAAGTAATAATATTCAATTTTACCTCCAAAAATTCACACTACAAAAATAAAAAGTAACCAAATAATTTTCTAAGATAAAACCAGATCAATCAGAAATCATGTTAATAACCTTTTAAGTTAGTTATTGTAAAATGATTTTAAAGGATTAGGAATTTGTGGGTGATTTTGGTTTTATTTTTCTATTTAATTATTAGAATTAAAGTTTCATTTGGATATTTTACTTAATAAAAATCAGCACATTGTAAACATAAAACAGCACCAAAATACTTCAATAATGGTAGAAGAACAACAGCAAAATAAGTGAGAAAGTGGAATAAAGGAACCTTTGTCTTAGTTTCACAACGAACATCTAGCTGTCTGACACGCAAAGAAAGGGCACCAGCCACACGACTGCCGAAACACCATGGTACAAAGTGGCAACCAGGTTCAAGAACATCATCGTACTTCCCGAAAACTTCCTTGATGGCCACACTTGACTGTTCCACTTGCATGCAACCAAACACTTGTCCCATCTTCACTAAGCCTCCAGCAGAAACACCTAAACAAACACCTGCACCAATTAATTTATTATCCTCAATACTCAAAAGAATAATAACACAAACAAAATTTCACATGATTTTTTTTCCAACAGACAAAATAAAGAAGACTTCGTTTGCGTTTGATTTTCAAATACAAACGAAAAAGATAGTGCACTCACCTTGATATTGAGAACTTGAAAGCGAGGGAGTGAGTAAGAATTAAAAGAAAAAGTAGTATTTATACGAGGGAGTTTGGAAGAGAAAAGGTTGAGGAAAGTGCGAGCGAAGGAACAAGGTAAAGTAATGGCTGTGATAAAGCAGTTTCGCAAGAGTTTCAGTTTTCAGAATCCAAATGCATAACTAGTAAAATATGCACTTTTTCTTCGTCTTGCCGCGTTCTACCAAAAAGGAAAGGGAAAACTTATTATTTTATATAATAATTATTTTTTATTTTTCTGTTATTTTTTTATTCTATAAAAAGAGATATTAGAAATTATATTAGATAATTTAATTAATATAAAAATTCTTTTACTTTCAATATTTATTAACATATTAATTATATTATAAACTTATAATACACGTTATATTTTGAAATAATGTTATTTTTAATTTTTAATTATTTTTTTAAAATATTTAAATTCAATTTGAAACTAAAATTATTAAAAATAATCTATAAATGAAATTAAGAAAAATTTCAAAAATAGTTTCATTAAAAAAAATAGCTAAAAATATTGTTATCGAAGAATTACTACTTTAAATGTTATTGTTCAATATAGTTATTATAATTTATATACGTAAAATTTTAATTATTGATAATAAAATTAAATATTAAAACTTAATTTAGAATTAAAATATTAAAAACAATACATTAAAAGAGATAAAAGGTTAAAAATTATAAAAATATTTTCATTAAAGAAAAAATAACTAAAAATATTTTTTTTGAAGAATAATAACAATAAAATTTGTAGTTAAAAATAGTTATTCTAATATTAATATATATATAAAAGAATTGATTTTATGTTAAAAAATTAATTTTGGTTAAAATCAACATGTTAAAAAATTAACTTTAAGACAAACTTTAATTCTTAATTTTTAATGTTTTTTAAAATAAAATATTATATAATTTTAGACTTAAATATATTTTTTTAATTCTTATAAAATAAGTAAATTTTAATTTTATCCCTTAAAAAAATTGATTTCATCTCTCAAATATAAAATTATTAATTTTAATCTTTATTATTACCTCGTTCCTTTAATTGCTCATGGGCTTAATAAGATGTGAAGTAACGAATTGAGATAACACTCAACTCCAAGGCCTGTTAGGTATTTTGATTTAGGGTTTAGGTATTTTTATTCTGCATCCCCTTTTGCTGGCTTTATCTGCAATATCTTCTCTGCTTCAGCTTTCTCGCTCGTTCGCAGGCACTCATTCTTACTGTTATTTGTGATGGTGAAAGAACAATGTAAAGAGTAACCAGGAAAAAAAAAATGCATCAAATGATTTTTTGTTCAAACAAGATAAATCTTTAGCTAACAGTGTCCGCAAGTATATGCAAGATTGTGTATTTAAGTTGACACAACTCACACAAGTAGTTCAGGATGATGCTAATAACATTATGAATTTGGGAAGTATTCTATAATGAAAAATGAGTCGTTATTGAGATTTGTTAGCTCCATGAGAAGTCTTGGCATTTGTATATAATATGGTTATTTATGTATAAGGTCCAACTTTAAGGTAATTAATACAGTTTTAGTTATATAATGACAATGAATTGAGAAACTCTCCAGTAATCTCCAAGACACCAAACTAAAGTAACATTTATTTTGTTTGCATGAAAAGGAAACATGAAAAATACCAGTATTATTAATCGCGTTCATGGCTCTCTTGATATGCTCATTGTTCTTTCTTAGGAAAATCTCCAGAGGAAAAAACCACCCCCACTAGAAATCAACTTTTTTATATATTTTATATATATATATATATATATATATATATATATATATATATATATATATATATATATATATATATATATATATATATATATATATATATATATATATATATATATATATATATATATATATATATATATATATATATATATATATATATATATATATATATCCGTAAGGTAACGACAAAAGAGGGAGTTACGTCATCGGACAAAGTATAAACAATCCTAAAACGCGTGGCGGGCGGCAGTAAATTTCGTTTCGATATGTCAGGTGAGAGAACTCTACGCTGTGGGCGCTCTATTTGTGGCAGGGGAGTGGGCGTGGCTTCCTGGAATGACGTGGTACGATTGTACTACCTTTGTCAAACTTCGGACTCCACTCGAACGGTCCAACGGGCGGATATCGTCGAGCGAGTGTATGCCAAACCGGTCGGCCAGGCCGGATGGAACATTGCCCCTTAAGCTTTGTCTACTAAGACTTAAGCTTAGATCTTCCCCTCGTCCGATTTTCGACTCGTTGGTGTGCGTCGTTTGGCATCCTCACAGACCACGTTTCGGGATATGCGCGCATATCCTCTCTCTTGTCGTAATTAATGCGCGTCTCTTCGCGAACTTCGCTTCACAGGCGCAATCATTAAAAATTGAAACTCGTGAAAGCTTTCCCCTTACCTCTTCCAGCATTGCTCTCAACTGTCTCTCAGCGTCGTGTTCTCTCCTGAATCTATCCTCTGCAACCTCCTGTTAACGCTTCCTTCGTCTGCAACCAATGACACGAGGTATGATTTTTCTCTCTGTAGTTTTTGTGCCCTGTCGCATTACTTTCCCTTTCCTCTGAGTATGGGTTGTAGGCTCTTGTTGTTGTTCCTCTCTTCCTTTCTTTCTGGAGAGAACTGTCTCCCAGCTTGGGTCTCAAACTGACCCTTGCTTCTTTCGTCACAAGAGTCTCGCCAAACAACCCCCTTGGTTCCCCTAGTCAGGGAAATCGTTCCCCCGATAGGGTTGTGTCAGAGGCCAACTCCACTATCCAAGGAAGTGGAACTTCCACTTCTGGCTCTGGTTCGAGTGAAACCTACCCTCTCGATGTCTAATATCGCGATAATTCAAGCGACAACCTCTTAAAGGGTGACTGCTCTTGGGTTGACCTCGAAGTCAAGAAGATCTTTACCGAGTTGACGCGACCTCATTCACTACTGGGTATGGCGAGCGCCATCTGTCAACCTGGACCCTGGTTTGTGAATGTCCTTCCCTGTCGGTCGGGCGAATCTGTGGACGGGCAACCGGCTTCGGGAGGACTGTCCTATTTTTATTTCTATGACACGCTTTCGTTAAAGTTAGGTGTAAAGCTTCCCTTTACTCACTTCGAGCGGTCGGTTTTGCGTGTGTTGAATGTTGCCCCTACGCAACTTCACCCGAATAGCTGGGCTTTTGTACGGTCCTTCGAGCTTTTATGTGAGGACGTGGGCAGGGCCCCTTCGCTTGGTGTTTCCTTCTGGTTCTTCACCCTGCGGAAGGCAGATAAGGTGGGATGGACCTCCTTGAGCGGGCGGCCGAAACGCAAAATATTCAAATCGTTCTTGGAGAGTTATAAGTCGTTCAAGAGTCGTTTCTTCAAGGTGACCCGAGGGGACGCTGGGTCGAACCTCTTAATTGATAATACTGGAAAACCCTTTTTTCCACTACACTGGACCCCTCAACCGGCCTTGTCCGTGACGGTATCTTCAAAAGAGTTGGAGGGATGGGAGAAGGAATATATCGCCGAAGTTGAGCCGCCTCCACTCCTTTTGAGCTCCGATATTATTAAGGGTGCAGGTTTGTTTCTTGTACTCTATTCTCCTTTACCTGGTCTTTGTCACCAACTGACACGTGTATTCTTTTTTTGCGGGGTACTCGCCAAGCATCTTAAGAACATAAAGAAAAAGATGGCCCAGGTAGCTAAACCGGAAGTTGAGGCGTCTGCGATTCCCATTTCTGCGGTCGAGCCTAACAATGTTCAAACATCTGCAGGGAGTACAAGGACTCCTCCGGTCGTCCTATTGGATTCCCCTCCTGTCGACTCCTCCCCTCTGCAGCGTACCATAATTAAGAACAAAGACTTGATGTTGGCCAACTCTGAGTTGGAAACTGTTCAAGGTAACCTCGTCGCTCAGACTGAGGTCCTTAAGCAAGAGGCGGAGGCGTAGAAAGCGGTCGTGCTGAGTCTAGAGGAGAAGCTGATCTTGGCGGAATTGACACTTGTTCAAGTTCGAGAGGAAAAAGATCGAATCATCAAGACAAAGGACCATGCTTTGGACGAGCAAGAACGTTCAATCTTGGAGCAGTATGAGTGTGGATTCGGCCGTGCTATATAGCAGGTCAAACTCCTGTATCCTGATTTAGATGTCTCTGAGGTCGACCCTTTTAAGGAAATTGTAGACAAGCAATTGGTTTCGGTTCCAACTTCCCCGATTCTCTTGCTCATTAATTGTAACTTTTGTTTCGTGGCATTCCGTGTTTGTTTCCCAAAATCATGCTTTTCTGTATTTGTAATTCGTTGCCTATTATTCTTCTTTGAGTGACTTTTTCGGTAGTTCGACCTTCGGGTTCGAACCCTCGGCCAATCCCTACGCGCGCGTGTGTCCTGGAACTTTTGTTTAGTCGGCCGCTTATGGGACTTGGTGCCCTAGGCCAACTTTCGTTTAGTCGGTCACTTATGGGTCTTGGTGCCCTGGGCCGACTTTCATTTAGTTGGCCGCTTATGGGTCTTGGTGCTTAGATGTTTGTTAGGGCGAACAGGTGTGTTTTTATTTCGAATGAACGATTTAGCTGTAATACATTTGCAGCATAGCGGCATTCCAAGTTCTAGGTATCCTCCTACCATCTAGGTGTTCTAATCGGTAAGCTCCCCTTCCGACCTCCTCTACAATTCTAAAAGGCCCCTCCCAATTGGGTGTTAACTTGTTGGTTTCTGACGTTCACGTTATCCGCCTTAAGACTAAATCTTGAGGGTGAAAATTGCGGGGAATTGTTTTTCTGTTGTATCTCCCAGCGATTCTGGCCTTTACTGCATACTCCCTTATGTGGGCTACCTCATGTACCTCCTGTAACATGTCAAGGTTCGCTCTCAACTCTTCTTCATTATCTACTGGCTCGAAAAAGGTTGTCCAAGGGGACGGTTCTCCGATTTCGACCGGGATAACTGCGTCACTACCAAATGTCAATCGAAAAGGAGTTTCGTTGGTGGTAGAGTGAGGGGTGGTATGGTATGACCATAGTACTTGCGGGAGTTCTTCTGACCATCTTCCCTTAGTTTCTTCAAGGCATCTCCACAAGCCCCTTAAAATGACTTTATTTGCTGCCTCGACTTGTCCGTTGGATTGTGGGTGCTCTACTGACGTGAACGACTGTCTGATTTGTAGCTCTCTACAAAAGTCGGCCATCACCCGGGAGGCGAACTGGGTGCCATTGTCCGACACAACCTCAGCCGGTATGCCGAAGCGGCATACAATCTTTTTCCAGAGGAAGTGCTTCACCCTTTCGACCGTGATCGTAACGATCGGCTCCGCTTCTATCCACTTGGTGAAGTAGTCTACCGCTACTATTAGTAACTTGAGTTGTCCGAGAGTCATTGGGAAAGGGCCGAGGATATCGACTCCCCATTTATTGAAGGGCCAAGGGGATGAAACTGAATGCAGGGGTTCCGCAGGTGCCTTGGGGGCCTCTGCGAACCTTTGACACTTGTTGCACCTCCTGACATATTCCATGCAATCCTTCTTCAGAGTTGGCCAGTAGTATCCAGCCCTGACTATCTTGCTTGCTAAAGCTCTTCCTCCTACATGGGTGCTGATAAACGAATTTTTAGTCGTCTTACGCGTATCAAATAAAACTAAAGCTAACTATAGTATAGCTAACCTAGGTCGATTCTCTCAAGGACACAGTGTGTTCAGATTGTGCTAAGTGTAAAAATCAGAGTTAATGCAGAAAAACATTTAGTGTCGAATGCTGACTCGATCTTGGATAGACGCGACGGGGTCGGACTAACTTGGTCTCAAACTCTAGAAAAGCAGTAAATAGGGGGTTTGAGGTTTAAGTGCAGAAAATAAACTAATTGCAAAAAATAAACTAAACTATACTAAACTAATGTATGCTAACTACTGTATCAATTCGAGAATCAAAACACAACAATTTACTATTCTTACTTAGAATTATATTCCGAATCAACCTTAGATTCTTACGACGATCGCCGAACGTTTGTCCATTGCCATACCGAGGATTTACACAATCGCTACCTCATCAGTTGGCAGGAGTATGCACTTGGTTGATTTTAGGTTCTCTACCTAATCAGATTATTAAACCAGTTCCGATCGGCTCTAGTCTAACGTGGTCTACCCTAACAATGTGTCACGACAAAGTTACAAGCAGATTAAAGTGCAGGAAATATAATTAAGAAACAGAATTGCAAACCAGTTATGTGATTGAAAACCAAATTGAATACAAGGTGAGAAATTCAAAGTTTCTAGATAATCCGCCTTCCACGACGATCGCTAATGGGAGGACGGTAGTGGTGCACCAGTGATGGCCAGACGTTGAGGTTTCCGTCCAACGGAGTGCGTCGGCTATACCGAGCGATCACCTCCGAAAGCTTCCAGCTTCCCAAATCCTGGTCTTGTACCTCCTCGATCGAGAGAGAGACACCGTACTGAAGTTTCGTGTACCACCGTACTAGCTTTGAGTGTCTATAGTTGCTGATGGTGCTAGCTCTAGATTCTGTTGAAAATTCCACACTTGAAGACGTGACCTGATGTGCTTATTTATACAAAAGCTGGATAAATCTAAATCTAATCCTAATAACAGAAATTCAAATCCTAAAGATTCTAATTCGAATTACAGATTACAATCTCCTAAATCTTAGGAGTTTCCCAATTTCCTAATATCTAGCAGAATCATATCTGCATTCCTAGTTACCCGAATTACAGATTGGCAAATCATATCTGTATTACAGATTTTTAGCAAATCATATCTGCATCTTGGCAAATCATATCTGTATCTTAGCAAATCATATTTGCATCTCAGCAAATCATATTTGCATCTTAGCAAATCATATCTGTATCTTGACAAATCATATCTGTATTTTAGCAAATCATATCTGTATTTTAGCAAATCATATCTGTATTATTGCTGGAGTGATTTTAGGCGAGATTTCCGCCATTGATGTCGGCTTGACCAGGAGCGCTAGACTGGGTCAAGATGACTTGGGCCAAGATGGCTTGTTGGGCCTGCAAAACAAGTCTTAACTTTTTTGTTAGTTAAAAACTTCATTTTAGCACGTATTTGTATTTCTCCTATTTTTAGGCCCATAATCCAAATCTCGATTAAGACAACACTTTTAATCATTAAACATTCTTAACAACATCCATCTTAAGCCCTTGTGAGGTGTATAAAATACGACTCATCAGGTGCCGCAAATGCCCTCATGCACCTCTCGGACTACGTAGTCAGCTGCGTCTGCGTCCAAACATCTCAGTAATGGGAAAGAGAAACCTCTTCGGTATAGATTTTGGCCGACCATGACATATCTCGAAGCCTCTCTCTTCACTTGCCTAGCCTGTTGCGTGTCTTCTGGGAGCTGATCTTTTGCGAAGTACTCGATAAAAGGGCTCATCCACGTGTCCCCCTATTCGACATTCCCGACTTCCTAGCGATCCATTGTCGGGCCGGGGAGACTTTCATGGATGACTGACCTTTATTGCCCCCTTCGCTGCGTTCTAGCCAACTTTGCTAATAAGTCCGCTCTCTCGTTTTGATCCCACGATACATGTAGGAGTGTAAACTTCTCGAAGGTGGAGGCCATCACCATCGCCTGCTCTCGGTATTTGGCCAGTTGAGGGTCCCTGGCTTGGTATTCTCCATTGACCTGTCCCGTCACCAACTTCGAATCGCTCTTGGCTACTAGCCTCTTGGCCTCCAATTCTCAGGCTAAACGCATGCCGGCCAGCAGGGCTTCATACTCCGCCTGGTTATTGCTGGCCTTGAAATCAAAATGTAGCGACTATTCGATAAGTACTCCCCCAGGTCCTTCGAAAGTTATCCGGCTCCGTTATCGGTATGATTTGAAGACCCATCGACCGACAGATACCACTCCCCCCAGGCGGTCGATTGAACGTCTACCGGGGTCCATTTAGTGATGAAATTGGCCCGCGCTTAGGCCTTGATCGGACCCCTCCTTTCAAAAGATATATCGAACTCCGACAGCTGGACACTCCAAGCTACCATCCTTCCTACTAGGTCGGGCTTTCGCAGCACTTGGTGTATGGGGAGGTCCGTCCGCACGATTATGCTATGCCCTTGGAAGTAAGGGCGCAACCTCCGGGAAGCCACCAATAGGGCGAGTTCGGCCTTTTCTATCTTCTGATACCTTTTCTCGGCACCTTGTAACACCTTGCTGATGAAGTAGATTGGTTGTTGTTCCTTCCCTTCTTCCTGGACTAATACAGCACTAAAAGCGTTATCTGATATTGATATGTATAAATATAGGGGGGTACCTGGAACGGGCCGGGTTAGGATCGGCGGGGATGCTAGCATTGCCTTGAAGCATAAGAAAGCTTCTTCGCATTCTGATGTCCAAGTGAAACTTCCCCCTTTCCTAAGCGTGCCAAAAATCGGGATGGTCGTCTCGGCCAATCGTGAGATGAAACGCGAAAAGGGCGGTGATTCTCCCATGAATTGTTGTACCTCCTTGACACTTTGAGGGCTTCTCATAGCGATTATTGCTTAACATTTCTCCAGGTTGGCTTCGATTCCCCTCTCCGTTAACATGTATCCCAAGAACTTTCCGGCCTGGACCCCGAAAGAGCATTTCGCCGGATTTAAACGAAGCCGATATTTTCGCAAGATTTCAAAAACTCTCCTGAGAGGTCCACAGTGGTCGTCCGCCGCCTTGGACTTGACTACCATGTCATCCACATAAACCTCCACATCATACCCTATGATTTCCTTGAAGATCTCGTCCATCAAACGCTGGTAGGTGGCTCCAGCGTTCTTGAGGCCGAACGGCATGACCTTATAACAGAAAATTCCGTCGTTGGTAATGAAGGTTGTTTTCTCTTCGTCCTGTTCGTACATCCTGATCTGATTGTACCTTGAGTAAGCATCCATGAAACTAAGGAGGGCAAAACCCAAGACCCCATCTACCAATCGGTCGATACTTGGTAGCGGGTACAGATCTTTGGGGCAAGCCTTGTTGAGGTCGGTATAGTCTGTACACATTCTCCACTTGCCACTGACCTTTCTTACCATAACCACGTTGGCTAGCCATGTTGGATATTGCATCTCCCTAATGAACCCGACCGCTAACAACTTGGTCGTCTCCTCTCGCGTGGCGCGCCTCTTCTCCTCTCCTTGCTTGCTCTTTTTCTGGGCAATCGGCTTAGCGTCTTTTGCCACCAAAAGGTGGTGGGTAATGACGTCAGGGTGTATCCCTGGCATGTCGTCCGTATTCTAGGCAAAGACGTCGTTATTCTGCTTGAGGAACGCTGTCAGGCGGGCTTCCTCATCGCGGCTCAATGCTGCTCCTACCTTGGTCGTCTGCGCTGCCGTAGGTCCTACCTGTACATCCTTTAGATCCTCGGCCGGATGTGGTCTTTCGTGTTCTACCTGTCCCCGAGGATCCAAGTCCAGGTCTAACACGTTTACGGCCGACCGATTGATTCCCGGCCTCAAACTATCCTCGTAACAACGTCTCGCAATCCTCAAGTCGGCCCATACGCTCCCGACCTCTCGTCCTACAGGGAACTTCATGCATAGGTGATAGGTGGACACGACCGTGCCAAGACGATTTAATGCCAGTCGGCTGAGTATAATGTTGTAAGAAGCACCGACATCCACTATGGTGTATAGGACCGGGATACACTTGGCTGTAGAGCCCTCCCCAAACGTCGTTTCTAGCTCGATCGTGCCTTTTATAGGGACCTGCTCATCGGCGAAACCGTAAAGTGTCCCTGCGCACTTCGCTAGGTGCCCGAGAGGCAACCTCATCTTTTGGTAAGTCGAACAATACAAGATATTAGCCGAGCTCCCCTGGTCAACCAACACTCGTTCGATCCTATACTCCTCCGCTACTACCGAGATGACCATCGGTTCGTCATGGTTGGGTGGCCCGTTTCTCATGACCCGGCCGTCGAACATGATGGTCGGGTCAGAACGTCGTCTACTCCCAAGAGGCGTAAGGTTTGCGCTTGAAAGTATGATTTGTACCTCCTGCCTCCTCTCCACCAACAGGGGTGAGACATACCCACCAGATATTGTTGTGATGGTTCCTCGATGCCCCGTGGGGGGTTTCGACCGTGTCGGCTCTTCCTTCTGGCTCCTCCTCCCCCGGTCGGTTCCTTGGCTGGTATCCTGCTCTTGCCGGATAGTCACTCGCCGGCTGCCATGCTTCCCGGCAGTCGGGCAATGCACATACTGGTTGAGGTGACCGTTTTGCACTAACCTCTCAATCTGTGATCTCAAAGTCCAACATTCTTTCGTTGAATGGCTTGTGACTCGATGAAAATTACACCATTCGTCTTGGTTTGGACCCATGGTTCATCCCTTTATGTCTCGAGGGAAATCTATCAAACTGGTGTGGCAGATCTCCCGCAAAATTTGGGTGTGCTTTTCCTTCAAGGGGGTGAAATTTGGCAAGGGTTGCGTCCTAGTTTGCCACTTATCCTTCGGCCATCCTTGGGCCGGCCTCTTTATTCCCCTATTCATGCCTCCAACGAAGTTGCCCCAGGCCAGGTTCTCCAAGTCAGTCAGGCTTTGCTCCGAGCCTGTGTGTTCTAGTTGGTCCTCCTCGACTTCTATATGCTTGTCGGCCCTCGCGCAAATTTCCTCCATGCTAGCCGGCTTGTGCAGAGCCAAAGTGTCACTGAAAGGGCCAGCCTTCAGGCCCTTTTGGAAGGTTTTTACGAAAAAAATTTTATTCGGGTCATCCACCCGGACTGTGGCGTTGTTGAAGCGTGCAAGGTAACTCTTTAGGCTCTCTCCCTTCCCTTGGCGAATATCGAACAGGTCCGCTACCTCAAGCTTCTTGGCCTTGTTTGCGGCAAATTGGGACACAAAAGAGTCGGCCAGCTCGCCGAAGGTGTGGATGGATCGGGCTGGTAGTGTCGTCATCCATTGCATGGCTACTCCTCGTAGGGTGCTCGGGAAGAGTTTACAGCTGAGTCGGTCACTTCCTCTGCTGATGTAAATATGCGTTTGGAAGGCCTGTAGGTGTGCGTGAGGATCATGCGTTCCGTCGAATAGTTCCACTACGATTTCCCTGAAGCCCGGTGGGATAGGGGTCTCGTCGATGTCGTTGTTGAAGGGTTGTCCCCAGAAAGGGTGCACGAAGGCTGTCTCGCGAGGTGTTGTCTCCCTTTCCTCCGCGGCCCTGAAGTGGGCTAACTGTCTGCGAAGTTCTTCCTTTCGCATTTCAGCCATTTTCATGGCCTCGAGATGTCGTTGCTCCGCCTGCTTATGCCTCTCCTACGCTTCTGCGCTAAGTCGGGACTGCTCCTCACTGCGTGCCTGTAACGAAGCCACAACCCACATTAACCTTTGCAAGGTGTCTTCCTCCCCCTCGTTGGTAGAGCTCGCTTGGTTTCTGGTTACCTACATTGCTGAAGTTCGAAAAAAACTTGAGTATCTTCACCTCGGGCGGGCTGGGAGTAATTTTACCTGCCCCACGGTGGGCGCCAATGTTCTTTCTTAGGAAAATCTCCAGAGGAAAAAACCACCCCCACTAGAAATCAACTTACATATATATATCCGTAAGGTAACAACAAAAGTGAGCCACGTCATCGGACAAAGGTATAGACAATCCCAAAACGTGGCGACGCCAACCAGGGCTCGTTTCTGACATGTCAGGTGAAGAACGCTCTGCTGTGATAGGGAAGTGGGCGTGGCTTCGTAGAATGACGTGATACGATTGTACTACCTTTGTCAAACTTTAGACTCCACTCAAACGGTTCAACGGGTAAATATCGTCGGGTGAGTGTATGCCAAATCGGCCGACAGGCCGGATGGAACACTCCTCTTATTCAATATCCACAATTCATTCTTATGCTCAAAATCAACCTCTAGTTCCATCTTTGGAATTGAAGATAGCATGTGGGATGAGGGACCCTAACAATAATATATATATATATAGATATATAAATATATATATATAATTGATTAACACCATAAAAAAATTGAATGGCTAGAACTAGAATTGTTGTAATAAGGAAATGTAGATTGCAGTTTACTTCATCAAAATAGCTTGAATTAATTTCAACTACTTATTTTGGAAGCACTTTGTCTTTGTCCCACCTATCACACTCTTCACATTAACATGAATTTCTTTGACCGTGTTTGGATCCGCGTAAACTATCCACGATTTTACTCTAAATTCAAGTCAAAAACAAAATATGTACACCACAGTCACCTCTTATTTTTCTCTATTAATTTCTCCTTATTCCGTCTTCTCTATCTTTTTCTTTTCTCTTACATCGGGTGTTGAAGGATTAATTTTGAAACTAACATAACCTCCTAAGTATAAAGAAATATAAATTGTTCAAATAAAGTATAAAAATATTAATAATTATAATACTATTAATAAAATAATTTATAATTATCAATTATTTTAGTATAAATATTTTATATCATATTTTAACATAAAAATTTATAATATGATCTTCAGAATTTTATTATTAATACAATTTAAGAAATTCTGGACTCTATCATAGACAAAGCTTATTAAAAATGTTTTCCTAAATTAATAAGAAAATTATTTATTACATTTTAAGCAAAATATTATATAATATTTATTTTTTCGTAATCATTTTTAAATATATATTTAATATTCTTTTATTTAAACACCACATATGCAAGATAAAAATTTATATCTTAAATTAGATTGATAAATATTTATCTAATATAAAATAATATTTTCTATTTTCACATGTTTAATTATTAGTAATATTTAAAATCATACACACATATACAATCCAACTAATTAACTCACACAAAACTATTTTGAATCAGTTATCAATCATAAGATGTTTACGTTGTTGTAAATTAATAATTTTATTTTTATGTCCTTATAAAATATAGCTGTTTTTATTTTTAGTTCTCGTAAATATAAGGTGTTTTACTTTTAGTTGATACCATTACATTTCTGTAAAATAATATATTTATTTTTAATCCATGTTATTACAGAAAAAATTAAAATAAGTGATAACAAATATTGTAAAGATAAAAAATAAAAATTATAGAGAATAAAAAATAAAATATTATAACTAGAACGTAAAACATATTTAAATTAAAATAACTTAAAAATTATGTTTTAAATTTGAGTTAAATATATATTTGATTCTTTTAAAATCAATAAACTTTGGTTGATTTTTTTAAAAAAAAATCATCGATTATTCAAAATATAAAATAATTATTTTCAAATTCCGTAGTTTCATATAACTGTTAATTATTTATGTTATTTTTGGTTTGTCTTTTATGGGTTTCTTTCGGTTCATTAGATCAAATATTAATCTCGTTTTGTAATCCTTGATAAAAAAAAAAAAAACTTTACTTTACTTAAAGATATCGAAAACCAATTCTTAGTTAAATAAATCACCTCAGTGGAATCCACTAATATTTGTGATATAATATTATATTTTTAAATTTTTTCTAAATTACTAAAATAAATAATACTTACCTATCTTATATAGAAGGTTAGGGAATAAAAACTAATTATTTGAATAAAAAATATTTTTTTATAAAAAAATAAAATAAAAAATCATTATTCTATAAAAACTAAAAATAATAAATTAGATTTTAAAATTATATAACCTAAAGAATTCTTTTACAAAAATTAAAATCATAATTAAAATTTATTTGTTTTATAAATATTAAAAATATTGAAGCCTTTAAATGATAATTTTAAATGTTTGTAATTGTGACATTTATCGGATCTAAATCTAAATGATCTGCAATTAATTCTTCACGTATTTACACAATTAGTAACTCAAAATGGTTGAACAAAGATCCAACAACACACATTTTATTTTTGTAAAATATAAAATGTGAACCGTCCCACTTTCATCCGATAATCACGAATACCTTAGCGTGTAAAACTGAGTGCACCAAACCAAATACCTAAGGGTCACGCAACTGTTATGTTTTTTTTCGCACATATATTTTTTAGGAGGCAATCTGATCCTATATGTACACATAGGTTGCTTTCAATCTCTTTTATCAATAAAAAAAAAGGTTGCTTTCAGTCTTCGAGAACAAAACCATTAATATTATTGGAATTTAAATGGATTAGAGATAAGGACAAATTAACAGTGACATAGTCCAAGCTGTCTCTTACGCAGAGGTTTATAAAAATAACGTGCATGCAATGCAGCAAGGATAAAGATTAAAGAGACGCATCAGATATTCAGATCAGACGCAACCATTCTTGTCCAAGACTATTCAATCCCTTCTTTTCATTTATTTTATTAGGGATTCATTTTATCCTATGAAATAAATGTAAAATATTTATTATTAAAATAATAAATTTTTTTTGTTAGAAATTATAAACTAATTAGATGGTACGTATTTTTTAATACAATTTTTTATTTTTTAAATTAAATAAAGATACAAGTAAAATCAATGTTAATCGTTTTATTAGGGAAGAATTCATGGATATAGGATTGATTCGTACCTAGAGGATATTTGGTTTTAACTGAATAATTTTAATTAGATTATATTTTATGAAAAAATTAATAATTTGAAGTTAGACATTTTTATCTTATTCGAGTTCATTTGAGTTGGATCAAATTACTTGATAAAAAATTATAAAATAAACAAGTTTATGAATAATTTTAAAATTTAAAATTTTAGAATTACAAAATAAAAAAACATAAAATTATAGAAATATATAACATAAAAAATTATTTTACTTTAAAATAATATATATTTAGGTTGATTCAGATTCTACTATAATTAAATTTAATATCCAATCGATGTCATTAAATTTATAATTTAAAAATCCAAATCAAATAAATGATCTGAATCAATTTGATTTATTTTTTCTTCGAATTGATGAGATCATTAATAGAATTGGATCTATATCCCTACATTTTATTTTATTAAGAGAAAGTTGTATTTATCTCTCTTGAAATATTTCCAAAGGACACTTACATCTATTTTAACTTTTAAAAAATACACACATTTTTTAAGTTTAACAAAATTTTATTTATACTACTTTTTTTAATTATCAATAACTTCTTTTGGTTAATTTTAAATTATACACACTTTTTTTAAGTTTAATGAAATTTTATTTAGTATTTTTTATGTTATACATTTTTAAACTGATATAATAATATAATATTATATATCCTTTCTATCAATATAAAGTTTCTATAATATTTATAAAATTATACAGTTGAAGAGATATTAAAATAATGTAAAAAATTACATATAATTTTATTAAATTTAAGAAAGTGTAAATGTAATTTACTTTCTCATTAAATAATAAATCTATCTTTAACAATTGATTTTGAAACCGCAGAAAGAATCAGTCCCATGTAACACAAGGAACACGTGTGGGAGACATACCGATATTTCCGGGAAATTTATGTTGGTTAATAATAGCACCATTACACCATTGTCGAAACAGAAAGCAATTTATTAATTAAGAAAATAATTTAAGAGAAAGAGATAGATGAGTGAGAAATAGAGATATAATAAGATAAATGTTGCAACCCTGAAGTGAATATTTTAGGCACAAAGACAAATCAAGTATATATATATATATAAAAAAAAAAAGACGTGTAATTGTGTAGCTTGTACCTCATATGAACGTGGCTCTACCGCTGCTGCGAAGTGACCTAGTATTAATTGTGCCTTACAAGATTGAAGTTGCACATAGTTTCTCTTTCATCAGTCACTGAACTTAACCATGTTTGCAACTACTACCAAGTCATCCACTTTGTCACCTCTATTCTCTTTCAGTAGAACCTCTGTCCCTTCCAAACCCAGATTCTGGAATTTGGTTCCAATGAAACATCCATCTTCCCCGGGTCACTTGGCCTTAGGCTTAGACAATGCACGCAGAACCCTTCACGTGTCTTGTAGCTCCACATCACAACATGCTTCCCAAGGATCATCAATTCAGGTTCAATTTTATTGTTCATTTTATACTGTCATAAGATTTTGTTAGAGATCCCACATTGGTGGGAAAGAGAACCTGAACAGAATATATAAGTAGGGAATAATTTTTTCTTAGGAACTAGCTTTGTAGACCTGGGTTGAGCCAAACCCTTTCTAGGAGATTTCTTGTTTCAAGTTCTAATTGTGACTGAACCCTAAATTCTGTTATGTTTGTGCTTAATGATATCATATATTTTCCCCCAAAGGAGAAAATATTTTCCCTTCAATTATTATTTGTAGGATTTTATTTTTGAAGAGATAAAAAGGAATTTGATTCTTGATATTGTTGCCAAAAACAATTCACTTGCTAGCATATTTCTCTGCTTTCTAGAAGTTTGTTCTATGAACGCTTGAATAAAACAATTGAAGAAAATAGAAGAAAATGAGAGAATATCACCTGTTAGTAGGTTTTTAAAACACTTGTTTTGGAAGCAATTTTCTAAACGTAATAGATTTTGGATGAGAATGAAATTGTTTTAGAAAAGAGTTTTTAAAATAAAAAGGTGAGGAGGGAGTCAAATATAACATGTCCTAAATCTTGAGATCTTATTGTTTGTACCTTATGTTTTGGTCTGGATTCTCAGTTTCTCATGAGCCAACATGATTTCTCTTCATGCAGGGGGGTGAATCTTTTTTCAGGGGTGTGTTGGAAAGTATGCAATCCGTTTACTTGAACAGAAATCCTACTGCAAAGGCCATATTGGACCTTGTTCACTCTGTTGGCAACAACTCATTATGTTATGATCACCTTGCATTCAGGACATTTGGGGTACTTCTTTTGGCTTTACTTCCTTCCACATGTACACTTTTCTGTATGACTCAATTATACCTGATTAGCTTATTCATTGAGTATTGATGCACTTAATTAGGTGAATGGGTATGGAATTGATGCCATGGCTAGTTTTTTTCTGGACTATGGTTACACACAACGGGATGAGTTGAGGTTTCCCGCCAAAAAGTTAAGGGCTCTGTGGTTTTCTCCTCCTGAGGATTCACTTGCTAGCAGTGGCAGTGGCATTAATGGACCTTTGCCCAGAATATTTATTTCAGAGCTACTGGTAGATCAAATGAGTCCACAAACTCAGGTTTGTTCATGAGAAAAATCTTCAATTAATGTCATTCTACATCTGTGCTCTGAGAATAACCATGATTAGGATGGAGGCTGGTTTCCTCCTTATTATTTGCAACTAGTTTCAAATGTTAGCAAAGTAATAATATGCTTAGAGATCACCTTTTATCATGATAGTTTGCTATGCTTGTTTTTATGTAGGGGTGAAAATAGGTCACACTGTTTGCCCAAGGCCTATTACCTAACTCACTTTAAGCCTAAGTCAAGTCAGACCTGTTTACTTAATAAGTTGGGACAAGGCTTTTTCTTTCATGTAGGGACTAAAACAAAAAACGATGTCAGATCTAGGGACTAAATTAGTAAATTTTACTTTAGAAGGTCAAGTTTTAGACCATTCAAAAACTTTTTATGCCTAACAAGTCAGCCTACTTAAATAAACATAAATAATATAGTAGTAATATTATTACTATTATTTAGGTCTATATTATTATTGTTGTATTAAATATTTAATAAAGTGTTTTTAAGATTATGGGCCTGTTTGGATAAATTTCTCCATAAACACTTATATGAAAGAAAAATAAGAAGAAAAATGAAATAAATTTCTGCATAAGCTAATATGTATAAGTTCTCTCATATTAGCTTCTCCAAAAATGAATTTTTAACTTATGCATAAGCTAATTTTAGCTTATGGAAAAACTTATTTCATTTTTCTTTCTATTTTCTCGTCTTATGAGTGTTTATGTAGAAGTTTACCCAAACAGACCTTATATGCTTTTTGGTTTATTTAATGGCCTAAAAACACTAATTTACATATTAGTTTAAGCTCATTAGTTCATTTGGAAATAGGTATTATGACCTATTTAAACGACCTTAGTATAGTCAAGCTTTTAAAAAGGCCAAACTAGGTCTTAAAAAGGGATTATATCAGGTAAATAGACCAAGTTTGTTCTTTAGATTTGAGAAATAGGCCAACCTTAGGCCTTATAGCTTAGCCCAACCCATTTCCACCCCTATTTTTATGTGGTAAATTGAGCAGCTATTTAGGTTTTCAGATCTCAACGGTATGATGCTAAACAGAATACTGATAGTTTTCTCAAGTTCACTAAATTGTATTTTGAGTTTAACTTTTGTTAATTCTCATTCCTTACCATTTTGAACTTAAAAACCAAAGGCATAGCATTTGTCACAATTCCAGTTGTAGAGATTGTGTTTTGTTGAAGCTTATAAAATGCTCATGGAACTATATGATCCATTTTACTTGGTATGGGGCTAGATTATAGATAATTTCTTGAACAGTCTCCTATGCACCCAGACCTGGTTGTAAACTTGTAACAAGTAAGATAATGTTTTGTCTTATTATGTGTTGTGGTGTTAATAGTCGTATTTAGTATGATAACAATAATTTGAGAAGCAAAAAATGGTTTGATTTCTTAGGATTTTACATATGTTATTTCTCGATATATTAAAATTGAGACGCAGTATATATAGTACAATATGGTTTACGCCACAATATCTTATTTCTGAAATCCATATCTATATATACATAATTCTTCCATTTCTTCTGCATTGTGGCTCCAACTCCCCAAAATTGTACTAAAAGAAGTTTGGAATTTTTGTGCAGGAAATAATTAGAAAATACACTGAATCATCTGGGGATGGAAACAAGTATGCAGCACTTGCAAGTTCCCTTGGACATTTAACATGGGAAAAGCCCTTATATTCTGAGTTTCAACAATTGGCAAGGTATTATATTACTATCTGTGTGGTAAGCAATACTTTTGAGGAAAGTCTCTACTCTCTTCTAGCATCTGGCTTACTTATGGTTTGTTGGTACTTGATACATAGTGAAAGTGAGTATGCTGCCTGGACCCTAGTCAATGGATATGCGCTGAACCATGTTACTATATCCACTCATCGGCTGAAAACTCATTTGAAGGATATAAAAAAACTAAATCAGTTTATTGAGGATAGCGGATTCAGATTGAATTCTGAAGGAGGAGTGCTGAAAGGTTTGTACCCTTGTTTTTATTATGAGTATAAGGTTTTCTTGATTTTTTTCAAACCAAAATAAAAGCATTCAATGTGCAATGATAAGACAATCACAGGCTGGTTTCTTTCTGATTAAGAAAATTGCTATCTCAAGTGAAAAAATGAGGATTCAAGAGCAAATAATTCCCTCCTATTCATTAATGGCAAATATGCCAATTTTCCTTCAATTCCTGCTTGTGTTCACCTTTGAGTCCTTGTTCACATGAAAATTCTAACTTCTGAAGTACCAAAAAAGAGAGGAAGGGTATAAAACTGTTTGTTAATTTGTTTGCACTTTGCATAGCTGTTTCCCCATTGATCAGGGGCTTAACATTTAGACTTGGACAAAGAAAAGCATATCATCAGTATGTGCAGCATGCTTCCAATTATGACCTGAATACTGAAATTATAACTTAGATTAACTAAAAACATATGGATAAAATCACCTTGAAGTTGAAGATGATCATTACAAGTTGTAGCTCAATGCGATCAACGATCATGTGAATGATTTAAATATTTCCTCCACTTTCAGTGAGCCCTGATGGTCTTCTCCAGCAAAGCTCAACTGTAGCAGATTCAATTTCTTTCCAATTTTCTGATGGTACAACTGAATCAGTTCCATGCTCATACATTGAATTTGCTGAGCGTCTGGTGCTGCCGCAGTATAAAAATTTACCTGACACAGAGGTAAGCAGCATTCTTTCTTTTCAACATCAGGTTTCAACTTTGTATTATAATTCTTATCTTTGGTTGTTGATGGCCAAGACTGATTTTGTGACCAGTCTTTTTGTATTATAATAAGGCATTTTTCTGCAGGATTTTCTAATCCTTGTTTTAACTAATGGAACAGGTTAAAGAGTTCCATCGAAGGGATGGTTTTGAGGTAGCAAGTGCTGACAAGATATTTGAAAGCACATCTAAGGAGCAATTGAGCAGAGTAGGCTCATAAGAGGCTTGTCTCACTCCATACCATGAATGAGCAGAGTTACTTTAAACATAATACATTTTTTACCCAGTTATGTTCTGGAAGTTTAGATTTCATACACTTCCAGTCATGTGGATGTTGCATAAATAAATTGGATTGATTAATTTAAAAAAATAATTGACACACAAACATAAAATAAGGTGTCTTTTTCCTCAATTTCTGCTTTTCTTCTTGTTCTACCAGGGCTAAATCTTGTGGTAAATAAAAGAAATATACATAGGAAGATAAAATGGAAGCAGTAGATACTAGATATCAGAATGTGGCAAAAAGCGAGGGATTTATTGATCCTTTTTGTTTTGGTTTTTGGTTTTCTTTTGAGATTAGAAAGAATAGTTTAGCCTTGTATAGGTGATCTGGTCTGGCCAGAGATGGTAAAGATTCCATCTAAATAAATGGTTCAATGAGAGAAAGAATTCACATGAACGAGTCCAACTTATTATTTTAATGAACAGCGAATGAGACCACACATGAGAAAGCTACATTACTAGTATGAGCCAACAACATGAACAAGAAAGGAGGACAGGATTCCAAATGATGAAACTCTGGCCAGGGTATTTGAGCTTGTTCAGTTAGCCAGGGATGACAAAAAAAAAATCCATATAAATAGATACATGTGAGTAAAGTTACTTATTGAATTTGGATAGTTTTTTTTATTTGTGGGTAAAATAAATAAATTTCTTCTTTATTCACTTATTAATAGAGAGTAGATAGATAATAAAGTACTTATATTTGTTTAAAATTATTTAAATGTAGTCAAGTATAATAGAAATATTTGTAACCTATTTTTTTAACACTTTATCTATAATTAATTGAAAATTACAAATTTTAGTGAGTTTTATTTATTATTTAATGAATTTTTTTCTTATTTTTAATTTTTAATATATTTTAACCAATGAGTATTAGAAAATGTGTTAAAGTAGAAATTGCTACTATTAAGTAGTTTGAGATTATTATGATTCTCATTAATTTTTATATGATATATAATTAAGTGTTATTATTTTTTTGTGAATTAAAAAAAATTGAGAACGTGTCATGTATATATTAGTGAGAATCATAGAAAGGTGATGTTCTTGAACTACTTGATAATTTTGTGTTAGAAAGTATTTTATATATGTATGTATGGGGAGGGGGGTGAATATCTGCAAATATTTCTATAAAGATTTTGATCCAACAAAATGATAGTAATTGTTGGAGATATTGTAAATATCTGGTAAGATATGATAAGTAACTTATCAAGAGGTTACAAACATCTAAATATCTTATTAGATTAAGTGGTTACAAATATTTAAATATTTCACTAAAAGATCGTGAATATCGCATATTATTTAGTTATCTTTTAATTTGCTATTAGTTATAATATCTTTAGGTAGTTGACATTTACCCTATAAAAAGGAAGATTAGAAATTGTATAATTTAATTCAATCAATACACAGTTTTTTTTTACTTTCAATTTAGTATCAGAGAGCTCCAGATCTTAGGAACTTTGTTTCCACTGCCTCACTTCAGTGAATTGCTACCCTCTGATGAGACTCACACGTCGGTGCGAGACTAGTCAAAATCCTCTTTATTGTTCCCAACTATCGGTGATAATGGCAGAAGATAAAGTCATTACCTTAGGACCTAATGAACTTCCAAATTTGGTGAGTTCTTATTGTCTTGACGACCACACTTATCTACAATGGACACAGTATATTCGTACTAATCTTAAAGGGCGCAAGAAGTTGACCTAAAGTTTGAAGCATGGGATGATGAGGATTCTCTCATTATGACATGGCTATGGAACTTTATGACTCTAGAAATAAGCCGAAATTATATGTTCTATTCCTCCGTACGTGAGATATGGGAGAATCTCATTAAGGCATATTCAATGAAAAAGGACACTACTGCTTGCTATGATATTGAAAGCAAAATCTTCAACTCTAGACAAGGAACTCTCCTTGTAACAAAATACTATGAGACTATGAACGGGTTATGAATCAAGTTGGACCAATACCAAGGATTGAAGATGTGCAAAGCTGATTCTATTGCTTACACTGGGCTCGTTGAAAGGGGGAGAATCTTTAAGTTCCTTCATGGCTTGAATTCTGAATATGATCCTATTCGGGTTTAGATTCTAGGTAAGGAGAAATTTTCCTCTTTGCCTAAGGTATTTTTTATTGTGCGGAGTGAAGAAACCCGACGATCAATCATGCTTGATAAAGGAAACTCCAACACAGGATCTGCAATGGTGACAGGAAAAGGTCCTACAAAAAGATCAACCTCCAAAGGAAAACCCTTCACAAAGAGTAGTGGTGGAGAACACTGTACATATTGCCAACGATCAGGACATACCAAGGACACTTGCTACAAGCGTTATGGAAAGGAGAAAGTTCTTGAACGAATGGGTGGAAATAAAGACTCAACTCAAATGTGGGTGAATCAAACAACCTTCGATAAGGAGAATGTAGTTGAACATCCTTCTACCTCGCAACTTGACCAGGATATTCAAGCATTTAGTAAAGAGGAGATGAACCACCTTTGAGCCCTCCTAAACTCAAAAAGTAAGCATCTTGGCTCATGTGATTTGACCATGAATAGTAAGGGAAACGATCATATGTCAAGTATCTTATTTCTCAATTCATGTGTATTGACCATCTCTCTATACAACATCAAAGTTTTATTGTTGTCATTGATGCAATCAAAACACCTACATCAGTACAGGAAGCTTTGAAAGATGAGAATTGGGTTCAAGCAATGAAAGAAGAGATGGAGGCGTTAGAGAAAAACTCAACTTGGGAGATTTTTTATAGACTCAAAGACAAAAGAGTTGTAGGCTATAGATGGATATACACTGTGAAGTATAAATCTAATGAGACCCTTGAGCGATAAAAAGCAAGATTGGTTGTTATAGGGTATACACAGACTTATGGAATAGATTATGAGGAAACATTTGTCCCTGTAGCAAAAATAAACACGGTAAGAGTTATTATTTTCTTAGCCGCTCACTTTGGCTAGAACTTGCAACAGTTAAATGTTAAAAATGCTTTCTTTCATGGAGACCTAAAAGAAGTCTACATGGAGATTCCCCCAGGATTCTATTCTCATAATGAGAAGAACGAGGTATGTATACTCAAAAAAGGCATTGTATGGACTTAAACAGTCTCCTCGAGCATGATTTGGAAGAGTTGCTCAAGTCATGATATCCCTAGGATACAGGCAGAGTCAAGGTGATCATACTCTCTTTATAAAACATTCTCCTAATGGTAAACTCACCCTTCTCCTAGTCTATGTAGACGATATGATTGTTACAAGTGATGACAAGATTGAAAAACTAACTTTGAAAGAAAAGTTGGCAACACAATTTGAAATGAAGGAGTTAGGAAAGCTGAAATACTTCCTTGGGGTTGAGGTTGCATATTCCAAACAAGGTATCTTTATCTCCCAAAAAAAATATGTACTCGATCTCCTCAAAGAAACAGGAAAATTAGGATGAAAGACCTCAAAGGTACCTATTGAACAAAACCATAGAATTGGGTATGAGGAAAGTCCAATCATAGAGAAGTCTCAATATCAAAGATTGGTGGAGAAATTGATCTACTTATCCCACACTAGGCCAGATATTACTTATGCTGTTAATGTGGTCAATCAATTTATGCATGATCCTAGGGAAAGACACATTCAAGCAGTTGAAAGGATCCTCCAATATTTGAAGGCAAGTCCAAGAAAAGGACTGTTGTTTAGAAAAGAAGGAACATTGTCCATGGAAATATATGCAGATGCAGACTATGCAGGATCGGTTATGGATAGAAGATCTACCTTCGGATATTGTTTGTTTTTGAGAGGAAATCTAGTAACTTGGAGAAGCAAGAAGCAAAATGTGATTGCTCGATCTAGTGCAAAAGTAGAATTCCAAGTCATGGCATTGGGTATATGTGAAGGATTGTGGATGAAGATTATTCTTAATGACCTCAAAGTAAAATATGAGGGACCTATAAAGTTGTTTTGTGACAACAACTCAGCTATGAGTATTACCCATAATCGAGTCCAACATGATAGAAAGCACATTAAGATTGACAGACGCTTCGTTAAAGAGAAGTTAAACAGTGGACTTATAGTCACAGCACATGTTCCTACAAGGTTCTAAGTGGCAGATGTTTTCACCAAAGGGCTCCCTGCAACTAGATTCCAAGAACTCAATGACAAATTAATGATTGATATTCATTTATCAACTTAAGGGGGAGTGTTAGAGATATTGTAAATATCTTATAAGATATGGTAGGTAACTTATTAAGATGTTACAAACATCTAAATATCTTATTAAATTAAGTTATTACAAATATTTAAATATCTCAGATCGTGAATATCGCATCTTATCTAGTTATCTTTTAATTTGTTATTAATTATAATATAGTTGACATTTACCCAATAAAAAGAAAGATTAAAAATTATATAATTTAATTCAATCAATACATAGTTTCTTTTACTTCTAATAGAAATAGATTATTCTAATAGAAATAGATTATTATGGATCCGGTTCCATCCCATTATTATACCTAATACCAACACATCCATTCCCTTTACAGAACACGTGTTTAATAACTACCTAATTTCTGGTTAGAAGTTTATCATATCCAGAAGAAGTGCACTTGGATGCCAAACTTGGAAGCAGTATTATAGGAATATGATTTGGTAAAACTTTACATTTGGTATCTCTTATATCTTCATGACTGAAATACACCGACACCACGTGCATATATTTTCCATTTTTCTAATCACATAAATCGGGTCTCACAGCTGTGACGTTTTATCATTTAAGTACATATCCTTCCTTTAAAGAGTAAACTATATACTAAATTCAGTCAGCCCTCAAACTTCTTTTCAACCATATCAACCAAATTGGAAACGTAACATGTGCCTAAAATTTTAATTTAACATAGGACTATACATTGCACATCATTTACACGTGCACTGTTGCTATTATTCGTAAACCACTTTCAATAATGAGAATGTTTACCATATCATCGAGTTTTTCACCGGTCCTTTAATTATTAAATGAAACGTACATGGGAAAAAGTTAGAACACTAATTAAAGAATGGAAAGAATAAGTTTTATCGAATTATGTAACTTCCATTATTAATACACTTCCACCATAACTATTAATAAACGCTTTATATTTATTAATTCTTCAACTAACACTTTTAGAACATTCCTGTGTGACCCCACATAAAAATATATTATTCTACACTTGAACCCCACGCACTATAATCTTAGTGTCAATAATGATAAGAATGAACAACATCGACGATCAAACTATAGATATTGAAATTTGAATTTTTAACTACTAGAAGGTGCTATAAAGTATAACCTGCTGCCTATAAGTTATATAAAATAAGGAACCGGATCATATGAGAACAAATAACTGGTATAACTTAATGCAATAAAGCTTCTTTCTCATCTTTTTATAAACAAAAGCCTGTGATTAATTAAAGGAGCTGCAGGGTTTGATATCACAAGCAAAGCCTAAGGCTATGTTTAGATAAAAGTTAGTAGTGTTTTTGATAATTCCAATGCACATTTCCGAATTCCAAAACATAAAATGAAAAAGAAAGAATTTGTTGTTTTGAGAGGAAAAGTGTTTTTGAACTTTCCTAACTGGCATTCAAACATGCACTAAACAAATCAGGAGATAACACTTCATATGACAAATGTGAAAAACAAAATAAAATAAGGATGAGGATTTGATAGTGTTCAATATTTCTAAACATGAAGAAATATTGGTTGACAAATTGACATAAGACATAGTAGCTCAATCAGCTTCACCTACCCTCACCATGACATTCTTTCAAGCTAAAGGGGGTCAACACCCATAACATAACATCATAAAGCAGAATCCTTCTTTTGCTCTCATGTTCTCCATGAACAAATGCGTTGACAGAAGGTACATCTATAAGGAGAAACTAAGGGTGAAAGAGAAAAAGAAAATTTTCACCAACTCTATGCTTTGCCATTGGGTTTTGGTGATGGTTGGGGAAACTGATGGTGATATGGAGATGCATAAGTACCACTTGGTATTGAAAGGCTCCTTTGCTGCTGCCCATTGCGGCTGAGCAACGCGCCTTGGGTTCGGCCATTTCTCGTGTTGGGGCTCGCTCCAAACCGGTCAGCTTGCATTGCCTGGAAGTAGTATGAAGAGCTTGCCATGTCCTTAAGGTTTGGCAGAGGCTTTAAAGCTTCTACAACTTCACTCATTAGGGGTCTGGCTTTAGGATCTCTACTAAGGCAGTGAGCAGCCAGTTGGGCAGCTTTCTGAGCTCCTTTTATGGAAAAGTGGCCTTCGAGACGAGGGTCTATCAACCGGTAGAACCTTCTCCTCTCTACTAGATGAGGTCGAGCCCATTCCACAAGGTTATGCTCGCCGTTGGGTCGGTGTTTGTCCATGGATCTTCTGCCAGTCAACATCTCAAGTAGTACCACTCCGAAACTGTACACATCACTTTTTGATGTAAGATGACCTGCCACACAAGTGAATCTGGTTAGAATATAAGCAATTAGATATTGCAGAGCATTTAAAAGAATTTGGAACAAACATAACTCCCAAGTTTTGTAAGTCAAACATTATGAGAATGCAACAACTGAAATTATCAAACCCATCAATACAGATCATCACAGACAGGGAAACTATAGACAGCTTAAGTAAATTATGATCTTAATAAAAAAATCTGTCTTGAATGGAAAACAATTAACATTAGAGATCAAGAACTTTATATATACCCAACATTAAAACAGTCCCACAAGGAGTTACATTTCAAATTTTTTTGTTCAGAAATTTTTTGATAGTGATCATCAATAACAAAACTAATGACTTCAGAGATGAAAAATGCCCAACAAAATAAAGTCAGATAGAAATAGCAATGAAGCATAAGCATGTGTGACTTTACAGATAAATAACAACTAAAACTCACAGATTTGGACTTGCTATATCAAATTAAACTTACCCGTCATGACATATTCTGGTGCTGCATAACCATAGGTTCCCATCACTCGAGTAGACACATGGGTTTTATCACCTTCTGGACCATCTTTGGCAAGACCAAAATCTGAGAGCTTGGCATTGTATTCCTGAATTGATACAATATTAGACCAACAAAAAGGGGAAAATATGTAACTCTATTGTAGTTTTTGGCACTTACTGCATCTAATAATATATTCGAAGTTTTAAAATCCCTATATATTACTGGTCGTTCAGCTTCTTCATGAAGAAAAGCAAGACCCTTTGCAGCTCCTAGTGCAATTTTCATTCTAATGGACCATGGAAGAGGCAGGGATCCTACATATGACATAATTTCTACATGAGAACATAAAATAAAAAGGACATAATCCGAACATAAAATATACAGCAATAGTTTTGAGTTCCAGTTCTACCCGTGATAGAGAAAGCTGCTAAATCCATCATAACACAAGCAAGATACTCAAAGAAACAAAGGTTATTAATGGAAACATCATTATAATGGTATAGATTAGTTTTATGCATTATTCTTGAATAGGCATATCACTATAGTAGCATAGTACTACATCATATCACCCTTCTTCCTTCACATGCTGAGAAAATATTTTTCCATGCCAAACTGCCAAAAAAATTTAATCTGGCTTCTGTGGAGAAGGAACCATGCTTCAAAAGAGAAATCCAGCAGGGTTCTTTATTTGATTTTATCAAAATTTCAAGGTGCAATAAAGGTCCAACTATTATTCTTGAAAAGAAAATGTGGAAACTAATTAGATAGAAAATAGTAACTTACTCCTAAATAAGTGATTTTCCAGGCTACCCCGAGGCATGAACTCATACACTAGCAACCTTTGATCATCTTCAATGCAGTAACCTACAAGTTTAACAAGGTTCTGATGAACTAGATCACCAAGAAAATTTACTTCAGCCTGTCACATGATCCAAAAACAGAATGATCATTAAAAATATAGAATTCAGTAGTTAATAATCAAAGAAAAGAAGGACTTTCAAAAATATACAAACCAGCCATTCTTTATGACCCTGGAGCCCGTCATGGTTGAGGGTTTTTACAGCAACAGTAAGCCCTGTGCCAGGTTTCACTGGAGCAGTTCCATTTTCTTCAATCCACCCCTTGAAAACACAACCAAACCCACCTTCACCAAGAAAACTCTCAGGCCGAAAGTTTCTTGTTGCTAACTTAAGATCATTGAACGAGAACTTTCGCAGCCTGGAAGCAATTTTAAGCTCTTCTTCAAGTTTGGAAGTGGATGAATTGCTTTCTGTATTACTAGTGGTGGTAGAAGGGACTGCTGGAGCTGTTGGTTGGTCTCTACTAGTATCATTAGTTGATTTACTTTCAGCTAATGAGAAGCCACCAAGAGAGAAAAAATAATAATAAATAAAATGTATTGGGACAAGCAGTAAAAATAGCACCATGCATTATAGGTTTTAGAATAGATAAGGAAATAAGCACCACCCCAAGTAATTTAGCTTTTTAGCACATGTTTGAAATTCAGTTATGTCCAAACAGTAATTGGGACTAACTTCCTTTATTTACTCTCAAGTTCATCTGTTAATAACTACCTACGGTAACTGGAGTCTTGAGTTTGACACACATGTATTTCCTAGCCAATCTAAAATCTAAATTTGCACTTGTTTCTCACTCTGTAAGCCTGGAACCACATGGGGGTAAAGGAAACATTCTAGTGATGAAGCTTATATATGCATTGGCATATCATTTGTGTATCATTTCACATTACATAGCACGGTAACTTTCAACCTTGTTGCAAACAAAATAAAAAAACCAGAACTAGGTGCTCAAGGAAGAATTCTCAAAAGCCAAGACAAACTACTGAGAACGAAAAAATGAGTAACATATATGCACAAACAAAATCATATGACAAACACATTTACAAAGAAGGAACATCCAAGCATATACATCATCACAAGAACAACAACAATAAGTCTTGCAAGTAAATAGTGATGATTATTACCATAATGAGTACTGGTGCCACTGCCACTGATTGAGGTATCAACCTTGGATCTTGAAGAAATGCAGCTCCCAATAAACCTCAGCCTAACCCAACACCCAGCCTCTACTCCCCCTTCCACTTCCTCATCCCCTTCCCCTTTCTTCTTCTTCTTCCTCCCCTTTAATTTACACACATCCCCAGACTCCACCACCTTACCATTATCCCCACCCAACCCCATCTCTAACAAAACCCAGATATCATCAATTCCAAACACCAACCCAGATGGCAAATTCCCAAATAAAACCTAAAAATCACAACTTTACACCCTCAAAACCGGGTAACACAAAAACCCCAGAAATGAAAAATGAAAAGGGGAAAGTAACAGATCACATTAAGCAGATGAAAATAGGGGAAAAAAGAAAAAGGAGGAAAAACCCTTGAAGGGTAAATAGATTGGGAATTGGGAAGTGGAAAGTGAAGTTGGTAAGGGGGCAGAAAGAACAGAGAAAGCAGCACCTGAGCTGAACTTAACTCAACTCAGTAATCTCCGCTCAAAGTTACAGATATGGGTCCTCCTCTGCCTCTGCCTCTGCCTCTGCTCTGCAACACTAACACACCAACACTGCTGAACAAAATATTCCCAATTTTTAAATTAACTTAAATATATTAATATTTAATACTGCTTTTTAAATTTAAATATTCAGATAATACAACTATAACGCTTACAGTTACGATACTCCTCCGGAACGTCCATTCTTTCTCTCTCTCCTTCTCTGTTGCTATTATTGTTGGATGATGACACTGTGATTTCGGTATATTCTAATTAATTGATTTTATCATAGTGATTAGTGTTAATTAAATTTTTTGGTTAAAAATAAAATAAAAGAGAGATTTTTGCTCTTTAATCGAATCGAAGACCGGAAAAGGAGTTTGCAGCTGCCCGAGGAAGACGGGAAAGAGTTTGAGCTGCCCGAAGGAGTGGGACCCGCAGTGATGCTGACGTGGCTGCCTTCGGCGGGCATAGCAAAAGCCAAGCCGAACCTCGCGTCACCTTCCCTGCTTCAGCGTTAGCTTTTGGTTTTGGGCATCTGTGTATATATTTTAATAATACTATTATTTTTATAGGATAAATATTGATTTTATATAATTAAAATTTATAATTTATAATAAATAAATATTTTAGATAAAAATTTATAAATAGCGTAACAATTTTTAATTTTGACATATATTCTTTAAATATATATATATATATATGAATTTATCACTGATATATTAATCATATAAATTATTTTATATAATAATTTAATCACAAATCATTTATAAATTAACAAAATTTAGAAGCTTATTTTATTTTTATTTTCTTTTCACTTCTATAAAAATTCTTATAAATAATTAGATTTTAATTTTAACTTTTAAAAAAAATTATTAATTTTATTTTTTAAAATTTGAAATCATTATTTTTAGTTTATACTATTATTTAAAATTTGTTGGTTACCTATACATTCAACAAAAAAAATCAAATAATATCATATGTCACATCCACTGATGTCTATAGTATGATGTTAGTTTATGGTACCTTAAAAAAATTTATAAATTCTTAAAATAAATGTAATTCTTAAAATCAATATTAGAAACTAAAAATAGTTATTTTAATGTTGGAGGATGAAAATTAAATAAAAATATTTTATAAAATTAAATTCAAAATTCATTATTTTATAGAAACTAAAATAAATAATTTTAAATTTTAAATGAGAAAAATCAAACAAAAAATTTTACAAAGACCAAAATAAAAACTTACTTATTTTACTAGGACTAAAAACATATTTAAGTCTTTTCTTTGATCTCTCATCTCTTTTAATTTATCATTTATTTTTATTTTTAAATTAAATTTTAATATTTTAAAAATTATCAATAATTAAAAATAATTTTGTATTACCATATAAATTTGTTATCATAAATCTAAAATATAATTTATATATTAAAAAAATTTATTTATTAAAAAATTTAATTATAATATAATTTATATATTTAAAAATATTTATTTATTATAAATTTTAATTATATAAAATAAATATTTATCATCAACTAGTTTGATATATATAAAAAAAAAAAAAACCACCTTATACATTGAATCATTCTAAATAGTGAAGACTAAATTCAATACATTAAAACTAATAATTAAATTAAATAATTATAATATTATACTTTATATAAAAATAAAAACTATACATAAAATTTTTAAAAGAATATTTTTTGGGTCAAACTCCACTAGTACTCTTAAACCCAGTGTCGTGGTTTAGGTGCAAGTGATGATGAGAATGTATATAGACAGTCAAGGTGCTATGGTGTCTAAAAACTCACATAATGCTCATAAGCCAATTGGCACCGATTTAGATGTTAAAAGAAAGGCCTTAATCCTCAAATAATCCAGATTCAGGTTTGTAAAACTATTTTATCTCAATTGAATGTGGATCTGTCATTGTTCATATTAACTTCACAATGTCTCCTAACTAGGGTAAAAAAAAAAAAAAGAATAATAATACATTTTTTTATTTGATGAGAGGAAAAAAAAGTAACTTCTAAAAATAAATATTCAAAAGTTTTCTTCTTTCAGCATTTTTTTATTCAATATTCAATATCTTTCTTTCATTCCTTACTTTTTATCTACCATAAATGTTGATCCTAGATAGGGAGCAATAGATTATATTTGTTTTTTTTTTTTAGAATACTCATGAAATAAGTATAAAATATTTATTAAAATAAAGTAACTAATTTTTGTTAAAATGATAAACTAACCAGATGATAAATATTTTTTTCACATAATTTTGTTCATATCTAAATTGAGATTTCAACTCCTAACATGATAGTTAAAAAATCCTTCTTACAATTAAATAAGATATTAAAAAGAACTCAAATAAATAAGTTTAATTAAATAAGGTGTACCGTAAATCGACAATGAGATTCCCGTTGCTAATAACACGCACATCTAAAACCAATTACTTTTTTTTTAAATTATCTTTTTTATCTTCTTTAAATATTTTACAAACTTTAATTTTAGAGTAAGGTCATATTCACATGTTTACGTACTTTTATCACATTCTAATAAGATGATTATGGAAATGTGTAAAATATTTTATTAATAAATTTAATTTGATCCATTTATTATTTTAATTTCATCCAAATTTTTAATATAGTTGAAAGCTAAATACATAAAATGTATGCTGTGACAGAATTGTTAATATGAATTATCTTAATTAACTAGTCCTATTTTTTTTCTCTATTTTCTTTTTATTTGTTTCATTACTATTCATACTACCTTTCGCTTGTTTGTATTACAATTTACAAGTACAGTATCAATTTAGTTATACCATTAGAAGTGAGATTTTCTCAATTGGTTATAATATCATTTTTCTCAACATATCATTAATTATTATCTAACTAAACTTAAGTATAAAAGGATCTTTTTAAAGCTATTGATAACCAATATTTTTAGTTAAAACTTTTTATATAAATGATTAAAATATAAATATAACGAATAAATAATAACAACATACTTGGATACTAAAAATTCTTAAAATAATTAGCCGGATATCAGATTTGGACAAAAAAATTATTTGTTTTTCAAAATCTGTGTTTTTTATATTTATTTTCTCACATAACAATTTTTATAACTAATTACTCAATATAAAAATTTGCGTGGAATTGTTCCTTTGGTTAAAAATTGTTTCAACTTAATAATTTTCTAACTAAGAACGAAGAAAATAGTAAAGAGTCAACTTAAAAACTTTGGCTTTATCAGTATTTGAGAAAGGTCGGTGATGATAGCTTTGAGGATGATTAACTAATTAATTAGAGACGTATACAATGAAATTGTTACAATTATTTAATAGATGTAAACACACGTCCATATCCTATTAATAGTATGGGAGTAGGTATTATATATTAGATTACCACATTATTAAATATTTTTAAGTGCTTTATTATTCTCGTGAAATCTGTATTTGAAAATTATGTTGGGTTTGCAATGTTTTATAAAATTTTCTACTGCTTCTAGGATATTTCTCATAACTATATCTAGTCTAGTCCATTATTCAACTGTACAATAAATGAGTAATTAATTAATCTCCGTTTTGTCTTAGGTATTTTGGATCCCGTCGTTTAAATCTCCAAAGATCTTTTTTGAATTTTTTTTAAGGGTTTTTCCATTTTTTTTTATATACAACTAATTTATTCATTTCATTGTGACATGAAACAATATGGTTAAGAGTGTGATGCACGTGATTTGGAAGAATTACAATAAAGCTTTCTCTTTTTTTTTTTTTTACGAATCAGGCTAAACGTGCGTAGCTAACGCATTACCAAACAAGCACCAGCCCCCTTTTTTTTTTTTTTTACAAGTGCATTTTGGAGACTTGAACCTTTGAAGATACTTACAACTAGTATTTTAGAAGTGTATTACAGAGGATAAATATTTATTTTTATAATAAATAAATACTTTCAAATGTATAAACTATATTTTAATTAAAACTTATAGTAAATAAATATTTTTAGATATGTAATTTATATTTTAAATTTACAGTAAACAATTTAAATTATAATATAGTTATTTTTAATTATTAATAATTTATTTTAAAATGATTGAAATTAAATTTAAAGATAAAAATAAAAGAGGATAGATTTAAAGGATAGACAGTTCAAAAAATCAATTTGAGATGGTTGAGAATGAAAATTTTCAGCTAGTTGCATGCAATGTGTGAATTTCTAAAAGAGAAAAAAAAATGTTAGTATTTAATTTTGAAAGAGTGAAAAGAATGAGAGTTTGCTCTCCAATTTGTAGATTCTACTTTTTGGAGATTCTAATTTATAATTAAGAAGTAGATATGTTTGATCTCCTATTAATTCTTTATTCTATAATATTCATCTAAAACTAATTATATTTAGGGTAATCTTTTTCTTATTAACTTCCACTTATAAAAGGAGATAAGCTTGTTACTTTTTTCTCCTATGGTATTAATTTAGGAAAACGAAATGTGGCACAGAGCTAGAAGTGGCTTCCAAATTTTGATACCTAAAACTTGTCTCAAGTGTAGGTTGTGATAACAAGCACACAGATATAAAGGAATAGGAGTGGGAGTAAAAGGGAATATATGAGACCACTGATAATACGTTGATTAAGAGATTGCTTGCTGGTATAAGGGATCATGCTTGACTTTAAGGATCAGCGTGGAGCATGGAGGTTTACTTCGGTGCTTCTGATTTGATATTTTGATTTGAAATCAATAATTAACCATTCCTTCAATTATTGTTCTGTGCTACATTATCTCTGCACGTTACATTTTATGGTCAGCCAAAGTAAATAAATCTGGTTTGTGTTATCCATAATGGTCTCCATCTTCACATCTCAATCCAACAACAATTAACATTTAAGAGAGCCAGTTGGCTAGTTGAGAAGGGAAAGGAATATTCTCTTCGGTGTGAACTGAAATTAAGATTTTTTTTTAAATGATTAATATAAACATGTTAGAGTATGGAAAGATTAGCCTGCAAGTGTCAGGCAGTCATATACTTTTGTCTTAAAAATATTATTAATGATACAGATTGTTTTAGGTACGTGAGCGGTATAATATAAAATTACTTTTGTTTTACATTTCATACGAAATTAGTCATTAACCCAATAAAAAATTGAACAAAATTTTCGAGAGACAAAAAAGAATAAAAAAATTATAAACCTTACTCATGTTAAAACGCAAGATAGTGACTATTTTAACCAGATTTTGAAAGATGAAGTTCCGGTGAATATGAAGTCCTTTAAATGGCGAGGTGTTGTAATTATCATGTCGAAACAACATTTTCTTATGTTACCTTCTGTTATTCTTTCCTTCAGTTGTCTATTCTTTCATGTTGTACAGATCTATTGACTCAATAGGTCGATTCTGTCCTGAATTAATAATTATAACCTATTAAGACAAATAGAAAACTTATCAATTTTTCACTTGTCTAAGGGTGATAGTGTGCAGAACTGGCGAGTGAAGTCGTTGAGGAATAATAGTACGTGAAAAAACTGTTTACGCGTTTTACTAATGTTTTTAAATTTGAACGGGTAATTGAAGTGGTCAATGTACTAAATTAAAGTTTAATGGTTGAATTATTGTCAAATTAATATTAAATAATTATTATTATTAAATAATTTATAAAATAATATTACATAAATATAATATAATAATTTAAATTTTAAAAGAAATTTAAAAATAAAATAAAAATTTTAATCATCGAATCGGTTCTCTACACTAGTTTTGATATAGTTTGGCCTCTTGACCAATTTTCACCAATTTTGAGATAGTCTAATTTTTTAGACTAAAGAGATAAATCACTAGTCTAGTTCCCAACTAGATTGTTCGAACTAGACGGTCCAATTTCTAAAACAATTTTAGGATATAGAAGCTTGAGTGGATCAACTTGAAGTCTAGAACTAAAGTGCGTTTTACTCATGGTTAATATCCTTAGGGAAACATTGTGGCTGACTTCCTTGCTTGCTTCAATCACTCTCCCTTATGGGTTTATACAATCTTGAGCCATCCTCGATGGCTTTGGATTTGGAACTCTTGCTTGAGGACAGTGTGGGAGTCTCTTTTTCCCGATTTGTGGCTGTTGTTTAAGAGCCTCTGCCCAATCTATTAGAATTTAGAAACACACATTTAAGGTAATGTTTGACAGTGTTAGAAAGGCACAAGACATGTGGGTTCTATTTTATATTTCATGGGTTTTAAAAATAAAATAGAACAAGATATTAGATTAAAAAAATTGTATATTTTGATTTCACTAAACAAAAACAGAATCAAAGAGAATAGAACAGAACATATGTTCTATTTTGATATGTTTACATGCCAAAGTAACATTTGGTGCAAGTAATACTGTTCTTTTATGCTTTGGTGCATTTTGAAAATAAAATTAAAAAAGTAAACCACTTTGTTTCCATGGGAAAAGGTAGAACCAAAGAACAAAATAGACTTTTCCATTCTGTTCTATGCAAATGTCAAATGCTACTTTGGATATAATTAATAAATCAACAATTTAGTCACTAATACGCAAAAGTAATTTACTTAAATATTATTCATCAATATGAGATTTCCACAGCTTCTATCAGATTTTGCATATGCTACATGCAGCATGCTTCACCCGAAATCTAGAGTATCTTTAAAGTCTGTAATTGGAAGATCATCATGCAGATGGAAAGGGCAATACTTTAAAATGAGGATAGTTGGCTAGAAATAAGGCATAGTTGTGTTGCTCTCACATTTCATCTGTCTTATTGGACAAGGTTTTGGTGTGGAGTCACCTACGCAGCTGTGGTGAAAGTGCACCCAATCTACATTAAACATAAACTCAAGCACAGAAAACGGGAATGCATTAAAATTTCTGCCTGTAACAACTCCCACAGTAAAAAGTCTTGGAACCATTGTATGATCCAAACCCTTCTGATGGGAAGGAGATTTAATTTGGTTAAGTAATGGGATTTCAAAACTCGATTTCAATGCGAGGCAGACTTACAGTTGTAGGGTTGTCCTGCAGCTCGAGTTTCTTTTTCCTTAAAAACCAGAAAGCGAGTGTTTCAAACACAAGTAGGCCTCAATCATAAATTACAGACTCATCATCATTGCTCGAGCCTATTTCAGTTCCATATAGTTTAAACATAAGAATGGAAATCACAGCACGGAAAAATATAGCAGAACAGTATGTTTAGAATGAGGTACAAAGGAAAAGGGAAGGGGTGATTACATATCTAAGTTGAGAGCGCTATAAAATGTTTATATAAATCAATAAACCTTAAATGATTGGAAGCTTACATGATAATCTTTCATTTTTAAAAAATCATCAAATAAGGAGAATTTTTACTTAAAATGAAATTTGAAGTATTACCCTATTCCTCTTTCTCTCCATCCAAGCATAAAAGTGTAAAAATCTGAAAGCTAGGTGATCAGTGGAAAGTGCAATTAGTTGCAGCTGTCTGCCACAATATATCAAGAGGCGCTGCCTTGTTTTCACTCGGAAGAGTTCTCACAACAATATACGTGTATAAATTACATTCTTCCCCTTAAAGAGGTATGTAACAGGCTTCTATTTAAGCTCGTGGTTTACAATGCAAAAGTGAAATTGTATTTAACACAAATTGACATGCCAACTCCATCACAATTCTAAACTGACTAACAGAAGAAAACTACTTTTGTGCTATTGACAGTAAGATGCAAGATCAATATGAAGTCCAGGAAAGCAAAAATTACCCATTTTGTGCCATTTAGAGCAAGTTGCAAGACGAATTCTATAATTTCCGTCTACAAATCGTCCATTTTTATTTCTACTGCACCCGAGAAAAAGGCAACCAGCTATACGTCCAATCTAAAAAACCCCCTTGGAAATACTGGAAGATGCATATATCTTTAATGAGGACTCAGGGATATAGGTAACACCTGTTACACCCAAATGCAAATCAGTGAGAACTTGTGCTGTATCATTATTGGCATTTTGCATCAGGATTGGCAGTTGACTATTTACAGAAAAGAAAAACTCTTTCCAATGACAAATAAAACAGTATGTACAAAATAAACCCAAGTTTTTTGTGTGCATACTTCTCACTTATGAGTGGTACACTTGTAAGAACATACACTTTTCACATGTAAATACCTAAAGGGATGATGGTGGAAACAAATGACTAGATCCAGGCAGCAAAACCAATAATATAAAATGGACCAAAATGGGCACTTTTTACAGAGATGTCACAGCTAGGGGAAGCCAACACAAGACCTTATTGTTATGCGGATGAGCGATACTTCAAAATAACCATGACAATCATACAACTAACAGATCTTTAAGCAGCAGTTCATCTTCCCATGAATTTGTATTGACCAAATATTTATTTATTGAGATGTTCAAAAATGAATTTAAGAGAAAACACATGATCCAAAAGTATAGCTATATATACCTTTTTCCTTGACATCAATTTGCAAAGTGTCCAGCACAATTATGCCATCAGTCAATGGAAGTAGTTCAAGCTTGATAGTGACAACAGATTGAGATGGAATACATCTGATGTGGCCCAAACATGGTTTCAAATCAATCAGTACCAGTCTAAACAATTTACAGAAAAGAGAGAGAGAGAGAGATTTGATACATTACCCTAGTGGAACTCTACTCTGCAGCCATAGATGTGTACAACTAAGATCAGAACTAGGAATGACGTCATCACTCATAGAAACTGCCTGAGCTTTGCCATCATAACTTTGTTGCTCATTATCTTTTACAACAGAAGTGAAACTTTGTCCCTGGGTGGCACTAATTCCTCTTTCACCATTTAGTCTTCCTAAAAACTCTGAGGAACCTATAAAAGTACTCTTTGGAGTCGTCGGTGAATTCCGGGAGACTACTGAAAGAGGTGAAGTATATGAGGCTGGAGCAAGGACTGTCAGAGTTAGATCTTCAGAGGTCAAATTTGAAGCTTGAAGAGTTAAGATCTGATCAAATTAAATAAAGTAATAAATTAATTGTGATTGAGGATGATGACAGTACAAAAGTACTGATAATTTCTGTAGGAAAATAATCAAACAAAGATAAATGAGCTCACATGAAAAAACTCAAGTTGAGCTAGACAATAGTTAACCATAAATTAACCTGTACGGGAAGTTGGCAAGTTTTTTCATAAGCTGCAGGAGACTGTCCTGACATCTCTGACACAACAGAGATCATGATATCCCTCGAGCTACGTGGTCGCCAACTGGTTGGTTGCTTAAAGAACAACCTTGATGCTAGATTAAGCAAAAAAACATGGAAAAAAAAAAACTAATTAACGCCTTGCATTCATTAGATAGCACAACAGCAGACCGATGGGGGCAAAAATCCTACCTGTATAATTGCAACGACATGACACCATAATTGAATACTGATCATTAATTAAAGAGGTCTTCCGTCTGTCAAGGCTTACTTTTGATGTTTTATTTCCAATCTGCAACTTTGACAATTGAGAACTTCTATCATCCTGAATCTTGAGACCCTTCCATGTAGAAGTTGCTGGTTTAAGAATAAAGGAATGCTCTTCACCTCTCCTGTAATTAGAAACTTTTAATAATTTGAAGACTATTGTTGCTAATTACATAAACCAAAAATCTGAATTTTACAAACAACTAATCAGATTGATTTCAACAATAACAAAAAACATCAGGCATTCAAGAAAAACAGGCATCACCTTCACTGTCTATGTGCAGATAATATTTTTGTCAAAAACATGACAATAATATTATTCTCCAAGGTCATTTTTGGATAATTTATGCACCTATTGTACACTTCATTATTAACAAGTAACTCAAAAATGCAACATGAGGGATGTAATTCTCAAATCAAGAAAAATATTTTTTTTTTACTTAACATTAAGATAAGCAATTTTATTCAAGAATGAAATAGGGGACAAGAAAACATTAAAAAAAAGTGATAGGTTACCCGAGGGCACCTTCCATTTCAGAATGGCCAAAAGAAATATACATCAAGGAATGCACAACCTGTTAGGAATCAAAAACATCTGATGCTCACTTTCAGCTCTACTAATACCTCCTCTACAGCCCACCTTTTATGATTGAAAACCAGATCATTTCTGGTGAGTCAGATGAACCAGAGAGAATAGACAATCAACACCAGATTATATCTTCAGGAGTTGGAGGGAATTTGATAGAAACTGGTTCAGATACAAATTAAGGAATGGATTTTATTAAGAACCCTAATTCCCAATCCTGGCCCCAATGTGGTTTCAGAATCAAGAACAAGGAAAAGATAATGAAATGTAGACTTCTGGACTTTTGAGAGGTCCAGTCTCTCCCAATTCCTTTACAAATTCCCAAATGATGAATGACTCTCCTCCCAACCCCTCTTCCTATTTATATACATCATCACTCACTCACCTCACTAAGTAACCAAATTGACTGATTAACCCTTAACTAACTAACCAGGGTTACCTATCAGAATGCTGTTCAATAGTGCCAGCCACCACACCATGAAGGATTCATCAGAAAGCTCATCAGCTCCAAAACCAATCTACTCCAAACTCCTCAAGAAAAATACTTTGCAATTTATTTAAAACCAAATTGTGATGAAACATTTATTTTTACCTGTACATTAAAAACATGTATTGAGAAATTGTAGTTGCTCGCCTACCCATCAACACACAAGGTGTAAGTGTTTAAAATTTGACTAGCCTTATTAAATAGTTTTCAGGGAAAGGCAACTCCAATAATGAAGTTGTATGTATTATTGAATCAGAAAAGAAAAAAGGAACACCAGATACAGAGCATAAGGATTTCCCTAGAAGGATCCTCCTCCCCAGAGGCAAGGCTCTCCCTGCAGATGGAGAAAGGTTCTGCCCCAGTCCAAGAAACAGAATAGCAAGAAACAACCATAATGCGTTTCTTTCCTTCCATCTCCCACGTCAACCTCAGGACAGACCAAGAAAGGGCTACTAGATCACATGGATTTTAGTCCTATGAATACAAGGTAGATGGAGACCAAGAAAGATGTTGAATGGTCAAATATCCCTAAGAATTTTGTTATTAACTGAAAAAACTGAATGACATCATATGTTCTATGCAGCCAACCTAACCTAATGAAATAAGGTTATTGTTATTGTTGTTGCATCATCCTCTTCATTGTCTTTGCCTTCTGATAGCCTTTTCTATATTCTCCAAGTATTCACCAATCTATCAAGTCAAATACTAAATAACAAAGTAAAAGTGAATTCACTTAAAAATGGGAATTGAGTTCATATTTTTTAATAAAAAATACAACTATATCTAAAAGAATTTTTTTTTTTACTTATGCCAGCATCAATTAAGTTATGATAAAATTTATAGACTAAAATCGCTCAATTAGATGTCTGAGGACCAAAATTGAACAAATTAAAAATAAGGGGATCAAAACTATATTTAAGCCAAAATTCAAATAAGGTAACTCCCCAAAATAATTTAATTAACAAAACATGAGTTAAGCCACTAAGTTGTCTTTGCTGCAACTGAGAAAAAATGCATCTTTCCTCCCTAAAAATCAGGAAGAAATCATTTTACAATCTTTTACCAAATGGCTAAATATTAATATAAAAAATTACCTCTTAATGTTAAAAAAAATGAGCAAATGCTAAATATGTTTCTTTAGGTACATTAATATAATGCCGTGTCAAGAATTTTGGCTTTTCAAGTGCATATTAAATCCCAAACACTTGTCTAGCTTATGTTCTATCATGAAGTCCCCCCTTCCCCTCTTTTACAAGGTTTGTTTTAGGTGTTAGGGGGTGAGTTGTCCATCTACACAAGCATATGCAATTTAATAGCCAGGTATTAAGATTGGCCAAGACATCAGATAAGTAATAATAGAAAGTTATAAACAATATTAAGATATTTATTCAGAAAAATAACCTGAGGGCTAGATTTGGTAAAGAATGATCATTTCCAGCTTCAATACATGAAATCGGCAATGACGACAGTGATCCATTTTTTGTAAACTCCTCTAAAACAATAGTTATCGTATCTATAAATATCACAATATCTGGAGCATGTGTAGGAGCAACATTCTGGAGAACAACTTAAGAAGTATTAATAAAAGCAGAACTGAAAAAACAACAGTAGAAAAGCCCAAAAGAGAAGCATGTAAACATAATATACAATATAAGAAATATAATATAAAACCATTCATGTGTTTGCCTAACAGCTTAAGCTCTTGGAACAGTTGATTCCTTACATGGCATCAGAGTCTCTATGATCAAGTAGTCTAGAGTTCAATCCTTGTTACCCTTATTCTTTTAATAAATAAAAAGTTCAATTTCAGCATAAGGTAGGTGGTTTGTGTATTTCCCATGCTTCAAGCTCAAAGGGCTGATGCATGAGTTTGCGCTAGAAATTTAATATAAAACCATTCATTTATCTTCACCTAACATTAAAAAATTAGGATAGTTTGTTCACAACACAATAGACATTAAAAAAAATTTGTCAAATAATTTGATGGATGACATCATAGTTCAAACCTTTATCTGAACACACAGAAGATCATCTGAATTGAAGTTAGCAGCAAAAGAATGAATGTCTACAGGTTGTATTATTTCAAGTTTCCTTCTCCACCTTCTTCCTGGTGTATATATGCCTTCTAATCCACAACAAACAAAAAATCTATCTCGTTCCAATGAAACACCTCGAAAAGATAGAAGTCTTTCCACCCCAGTTTTTCTCCGTAAATACTTCTGAGACGAGATTTGATCCCAATCCTCAAGGTCAAAACTCGGCCTAGAACTGACTGCTTTAACAGGAGTAGCCGTAGTGATCATAGGTTGCGGTAATGATGACATGGAGTAACTTCTGAAATTGCTAAAGGAGAATAACTGAGAGCTAGATGATCCAGAAAAATTGGAATTCTGAGAGGAGCTACCAATTCCTGAAGTTGAGGTTAAATGAGAAGATGGTGGGCAAGTAGAAGGCTTCACATTATCCAATGGAAGTATCCAATTTAACAGCTCAGCACATGAATCTTGATTTGTATTAACTCCATCTCCCTTGCTGTCAGGAGATGACATTCTCTCCTGACGCTTTTCAAAGTGAAGAATTTCTATACAAGGATCTCTAAGAAAATTAACACCAACATTCACCTGTAAAAGAACCTGCATCCTTCCACAAAGAAAACTGAATTAGATCAATAATGTGAGTAATTGAGATAATCAGCTTTCCCAATCATAAAAGATAGGTTTTTACATATTGAAGGATAACAGCCCAGAAGTCAAGATAAAGTTATATAGAAAGCATTTCTTGATCAACTAGGATTTCCCCGGTAAAAATTCACAAATTCCTTCCAAGGCACTAAAGAGGCAAGGTAAAGACCACCAAAAGATATTTAAAATTTAATAAATGGTAATGTTCAATAAAAAGAGACCAAGGTGTTAGCATCCAAAAGGCTGTTTGAAGCACCAAATTCCCAATTAGAAAGGATGTGTTCTAGAAAGGCCAATGATGACATAATTACATAAGTAAATATAACAATAGCAAGTCCAAGTATCATATACACAGAAAATATTTATGCTCCAAATACTCCAGAGAAAATATAAAGATTGCAGATGTTGTCAATACTGATAAACAATGAATCAAAGCAGAGCATACAATAAATGCATTCCACAACCTCATCCAAATGCACTAAAACGTTACATTCTTACTAAAAGATTCTCCATGTTTCACTAGTAATAAAATGAATAAGTGAATTGAACTTCAGTGTCGCATGTCCTGGTTCTCTAAAAGCTATTTCTAGTCTTATAGAAGGAGAAACTATGTATTGCAATGGATTATTTTATGGAAGAAAGAAATTTCATTACAGAGAAAAGGAAAATACAACTAGAGTGAGGGCAAGATACCGTCCAAGAAAAAACCTAGATACAAGAAAAACGTGTAAAAACACAACCATCGGCTGAACACCAAAGAGAGGCCATAAACATAACTATATCTATAACAAGTTTAGTGGCAGCAAGAAATTCTTAATAAAGTAAGCCAACCCAAACTAGAGATTTGGATCCTCTAATCTGCACATTATTAATTACAAATAATTGGTTTCAAAATCACATCTTTATTATTTCCTCCACAATATGGATGAAAACAATATCATAAAGAAATTATACAGTATACAGAATAGTAATTTATCCCAAAAGAAAAAAAAATAATAGATGTAGAATAGTAACCAAAAAAGAAATAGGGTACACAACAAACAACAACAAAGAAGTCTTTTCCCACTAAGAAGTAAGAACATGTTTGGGGAGGCTGAAATTGAAAATTTTCAGCTGTTTTTGTGGAAAATAAGGTGTTTGGGAAATAATAGTGGGGTTGGCTACATGAATCAAACAGCGAAGAAATCATGTCTATAGACAAACTATTAACCTTTAAATCCTTCAAAATGGTTGCACCTAAAATTTTTCTTGGTCTTCCTCTACTTCTAGCAATTGGGTTTCCCTTTATCTAATCTACTCTCCTTACTAGGGCTTCTTCTATAGATCTTCTCCACATATGCCCAAACATATGTGGTACCCCACTTTTTCTATCATCTTTTCTATCATAGGTGGTACCCCACTTTTTCTCTAATGCAATTCAAACATAATCCTATTTTGTCTGGTTTATCCACTCATCTAATGCAACATTCTCATCTCTACTAGATTGAGTTTATTCACTTGTAGTCTTGTTGGCCTTTTACTGCCCAACATTCAATTCCATACAACTTCACAGGTCTTATAGTTGTGTGGACAATTTTTCATTTAAGCTGAAGTAGTACCTTTTTGTTATAGACAACACCCAAAACATTCCTTTATTTCATCCATCCTGCTTGAATGCTATGATTTACATCTCTATTTCTCCATCATTTTGTATGATGGACCCTAGATACTTAAACTGTGTGATTTGTGGTAAAGTATCTTCTCCAAATTTTACTCAAGCTACGGTCATTGCACCTCTTGCTAAACTTACATTTCATACACTTTATCTTCAACTTAACAAAAAGTCACGAGCTTCCAAAGCTTGTCTCCACATCTCTAATTTCCTATTTATTTCCTCTCTGAATTTTCTAACAAGAACTACATCATCCCTAACTTTCACCATAAGAAAAACTTAAAAAAAAAAAGGAAAAAGATTCAACTTTCAAAATGTTACTATATAAGTTCCTAGTTTCAAGTGAGAAAGTGGACCATTGATATGGAATTACCTTATAAATTAAGAAACATGAACAATGTACAAAAATAGGTGGTGCTTGACTCTAACACATGGACTGACTCTTTCATAATATAAATTTGGTTCCTAACACACAATTGATGTAGGTCAAAAGAATGTGGTTCTTAAATAGACAGAAAATTAAAATGGCACTCTGCCTTTCTGTCTTTTTGTTAAAAAAGGGTTTTGAAGGAGGGGCAGGTGTCTCCATTCCAAGGTCAAGACCAGCCAAAAACCTTGATCAGGGCTTACAGAGTAAATACATATGACCTACAAATAAAGGATCACCAGCAGGAATTGAACCTTTGCCATGATTTTTAATTATGAACAAAATAGCATGAATTACAACCACAGTGATGTCTCAACTGCATTTGAACCAACTGACTAGGCCAAAATAGATAGAAAAGTATAGGTAATTGTTGAAATCATAACTGATGAAATACATACTGCTTTCACAGTTATTATTTATGCCATTCTCAATAATACCAATTACATAAGATTCAGTAATCATAGCACCCTCCTCATCACAGGGAAAAACCCAGCTATCTGTCATTTTCCTGACTCCGTTAATTCACCATAGATATCCTATGTTAAAGATACCTATAATTGTATACTATAAATACAAGAACATAGGTCTAGCTGCTTGCATGCATGTGTTGAAATAATGGAGAAATTTAGGCAATCAAAAGGGAAGAAGCAGAGAACTTATATGGATTGGTCCCAATTTAATGAATAGAGAGTACTTTATCAGACAGTGAAACTTTGAGATCCAAACATCAACAAACAAAACATCATTGTCTCTCCTTGCCAATTTTAGATCAATTAAATGCACAATCATAGTTTCCAACTTTTATGGCACATACCACTATGTCTCCATTAGGTAAAGCATAACACTTCACAGAATTTCTTGCCACTCCACCAGAAACATTTGAATTAAAATTTCCTTTATCAATAACAGCACTAATAGAAGACAAGGAAGTCCCTTTAGAATTGATTGTTGAGCCCTTTTCATTATATGCATCAGAAGAGTTGGAAAATTTTTCTGAAGAGCTTCTTTTGGACCAAAGGGGATCATCGGACTCAGAAATCCTCACAAAGAAATGAGAATTTTCAAACTTTTGCAACAATAATGCAGTTTGTTTTTTGAGAACCTCTTTTTGAAGAAGGGATTCACTATCAGAAACATCTTCCAGCTTCTCTTCACCACTGGTACCCAGTTCCCCTTCTCCAGACACTGAATTGTTTCTGCTTTCAATGTTTCCATTTTCTTTCTTGGGGCTGTGACCTACGCCATTCTCACTTGTTGCTGCAGCAACTTTGAATGAAGATGTATCCTGCTTACATGCAGACAAGCATGCCAAGATATGAACTTGTTCACCTGAATTACAGGTATAAATTAGGTCTGCTCAACTTTTTGTGAAAGCCAGCTGACCAAATTACATATACCAAAACTGTGATTAACATATTTAAAGAATGAAACAATATATTACCAGGGAAAAGAAAGGAACGATCAAGAGAGCACAGAGACTGTATATCTGGTGCACAGTTCCAGTTTTCAGGAAGTTCCTCTATAAAAAGAAAATTTAGAATTAGGTGTATCACATTATACATGCAGAGAAATCTGACCCATAACATCACATACAAGAGGAAGGACTTAAAAGAAATTGTTTTGTTTAATTCTACCATTGAACTGAATGCTAACAATAATCATAATATGATTATAATTTTAGTCATGTGCTAAGCACGATATAACAAAACAAAATTAACAAATTGCTTCTAGTCCTAGAAGAGCAGAGACAATTGACGTAATACTACTTTCCCTAATGGTTTAGCAAAAAACACAGAAGCTGCCCCATTTAGATATCAATTCAATTCCCCATTAATCAAGTACTTGCATATGCACCATGCAGACATATATCCAAAAAGGGTGGGGATCTAGCACAGCATTTCTTTCACTTTATACTTGTCGTCAGGAAAAATATTTCATAATTATATCTTATTCCGGTAACAAAAAGTAAGTAAGTGTAAATATATTCCACTAGGAGCAAGCTAGATATTTAAGAACCAACCTAGGAGCAATGCAACACAATACTTAACATTGATGGGCAGCAGAAAATAATGACAATGTCCCCACACATAAATCTTTACAACGGTATGTTTGGGAGTTGTGTTTGGAGGGGAAGGGAAGGGAGGGTATATATTTTGTTTTTAAATTAAGAGATTTATATAATAACTTTAAAATTAAGCAAAAGATTAACATATTAAGTTTATACTAATCTTTTTTATTTTCAAAAATTATTAAACTAGAGAATATTTATTAGAAATAAAAAAAAAAAATCGTCCTCCCTTTCCTTCTCCAAAACCCAACTCCCATACCTTAGCTAAAATTGCAAACTAAAGCTGATAACATGTTTATAGCACTTGCAAGTTGCAACTATTTGCAATCACTAAATAGCAATTTAAAATTCATGCATCAATAACAAGCTCACATCTAAAAACTCTTTAAATAAGAAGTGGAACGCATATAAAATTTTGTGATTTCTAATAAATTTTAGTCAGCGGTAGAAAATGTGTTCAAAAGAGTGTGTTAGAATTTAGAAAACTTGTTGCTAGCACATCTCTAAAGGAACAAATAAAAGGACGGCCAACTTAGCATACATTAATATGCAAACAAATAAATGACACAGCAAGAAATTTGAACCACGTCCCCATCAAATTCCGTAACCATGTCTAAAATTCAGTTGCCACGCGAAGGAATCAACAAAAACAGACACAAGCAGGAAAATGATAGACGAAGCCAAGACATACTGCATGGAATGGTAATCCATCCTTCTTCCTCAGCAACATCCAAGTGCTTATGCACCATGCTGCCACCAACCTTGGCATCATAGCGTGAATATGGATCATCAGAAATGAGAGTCTCCAAAGAAGATCCAGCGGATGCAGACCTATGATGTGTCTCAGCACGAGGTTCCGGCACCGGAATCGACGAACGCTCTCCGTACACGCCCGTCGTAGACCGTATCAAAAAATTCATTGCGACACCAAAAAACTAAAAACGATGTTGTCCTGCGAATTCAAATGATTCGATTTCAGCGAAAAATGAGGAAATCTATTTATCTATCTATCACATTGCCGAATTGCAAAGCGCGAAACAGATTTTAGTGCGAAACTAGAGTGAAAAAGCGCAAATGGAATCGGAACAAATGGAAAGTGAATATAAAATAGAGAATCGATTGGAAGGTTACCTGATGAAGGATCGAGCGTTGGCGCGAAGAGATTGGGAGAGAGAAATGGTAGAGATCCGAAGCTGCAATCGCGATCAGTGAGAATGTTGTCTCGATCTCATTTTCATTTTCATGCACCGCAAGTTTTGCCAAATTATTCTCCTCTTAACCAAAAACCTTTTCAGGTGGCGTCAACTTGAATTCTATGTTCCTGTCATGTCATATATTAATTTTGAAAATGATGTAATTTCCTCCCCTTTCTAAATTGATGAATTGAAACTATTAAAAAAAAAAAGAGTATATAAGCATGTATATAATTAAGAAAAAAAACGCATTTCCTTGTCGAAATGGTAAAAAAAATTATTAGTAATGCACTACTGTTCATAAAATAATTCTAGATCTCTCTGAATTTGTTTAGTTTTTTTTGTGGGAAGATCTTTCTGAAATAATTTCTTACTAATTTTGTCTATTTTAATACATTTTATATTTTTTAATATGTTATTTTTATTTAATATTTTTACAAAGTAATAGGAAGATTTGTAAAAATATAAAATATTACTCATTCACATATTATTAAATGAAAAGTAATCCAATTACTTTATCAATATTATGTAAAAATAAGTTTAACAAAATTTACGGTATGTTTAGATGAGGAAAAAATAATAAAAAATAATTATGATATTTTTTATTTAATTGAGGAGAAAATAAAAATAATATTTAAAAATAAAATCTTCAAGAAATTATTTAATAATTATACATACATATTTTATATATATATATATATATATATATATTAATTACTGTATGATAAAGTTAACCATAATTGAATTTCTCAAACTTTACGACATTATAATCACTTCTTTAGTGTCATAAATATATAAGCATATACGCTTTTCTACTCATTCTCTCATTTAGAGCAACCATGGGAAATCTTTTCTTTTTTTCTTTTTTTTTTTAGGAGTTCACACGTACAATAAAGATAATTAACGTGAAAATTCACATTTTTTTTCGAATACTAATGAAGTTTTATCTTTGTTTTTCTTTAATCTTCGTTGTTTTTATCTTTTCTGTGTCTAGCTATAAATCCCTTTTGTTGGGGTTAGGGAATTCCTATATAACCTATAGATATTTAATTTGAAATCTTGTAATAAAATTATATTTTTCTCATATTTGTGTTTGTGAATGAATTTTTACTTCATAGATGTGTTATAGTACACAAACTTAATATTCTTCTAAATTATAAATAATCATTAGATTAATAGTTATAATAATTTAATTTCAACTAATTAAGGAATTATGATTGTTAATAAGAGATAAATGTTTAAATGTCTAATAACAAAAAAAACTGATCACATCTTATCTAGTTTTTTAGTCACACACTAGCTATTGCTTGGAATTTTTAATTATCAAATTTTTTATGTTAGTAGCTTATATGTAGATTTCACTTTAAATTCTCACTAAGGTTAGTTGGTGGATCTTCCATAGCCTTACAAAGAGATGCTCTTTCTTTCTATCTAAACTTTTCGTAGTAAAAAAATTACCCAATAAATTAGAAGATTCGATAGACAAATTAAGAAAATCAAATTAAATTAAAAATTCTAAATGAAATAGAATAAACCTTGATCCCAACGTTTTTTTCCAATTACATTAAAGCAAATTTCTTTATGTTCGTGTGTTCTTGTATTTTGAAACAAAAAATTCAAAAATAAATATTTCTTCTTATCTACAATTTAAATTCTTATTTTTTTTAATTCAGTCCATTATAAATAATCGTTCGTCATTTCTATTAAAATTGTATTTGATAAATTGTGAATCTTAATCTCCAATAACAATACTCACGCTTAACTCATTTTAATTATTACTTACAATATACTTATCAAAGTTATGTTAATAAAGAACAAAATTATATATCTTAAATATCAAATAACTTTTATTGTTAAAAAAATATCATCTACTACCCATTTTATTTCCACGCATATCCTGATATATTAATGTTATTCGAGATAAGCTGATCGTTCTCATCTGCAAATCTTTAAAATCCTCACAACCCATTCTCTAGTTAAGTAGAAGTATAATAAAAGTTTAAAGAGAGAGATTGTGATAAAAAATAATAATTTATTTCTTTGTTTAGGCGTGGGATCATGTAGACCATGGATAGTTCGAGTACTGTACCAACTCACGGTTGAACTTTGATATAATATAAATAAATTACATTTATTTAATTATGTTCTTTTACCTATGTGTCTAACTCCACTTTCATTTTTTTGCGCGCATGTGCCCAAGTTTTATCTTGATTGGAAGAAGGAGGTGTTTCACCCTTTCTCAACCACTATCAATTCTTGATAACAATTTTAATGTGAACGTTGCCCATGAAAGGATTTTCTATGAAGGACCAACACATTAATTTCATGATTTCTCCTCCCACGTGGATTCAGAAATTGATATGGTAGAGCCATTGATATTTAATTTCTCTTTTACACACACATATATATATATATATATATATATATATATATATATATATATATATATATATATATATATATATATATATATATATATATATATATATGAGATTGTGTGTCCTTTGCTTTCTCTGGATTTTCTACACTTTTCCCAAATAATTTTGGGGAATATAAGATATGAAGTGTTTTATATGGTATTTGATCAAATAAAAAAATATTTTTAAAAAAATTATTTACTATGGGATACTGTGGAGGAATCGAATTCAAAGTATACAAGAGGACAAAAACTTTTTTGTAAGGACGTGAAAATCAAATATGATATTAATTTTTCTTTCATCTTCAATTATGATTTCTCTCTCTTCTCTCTTATATGATATTGATTTTTTTCTTTTTACATTCATGAGTCACCATACTAAACATAAGAGGGGAGATAAACTCACATCTCCTTTAATGTGACATACACATGTCTTAACCACACACGTGTATAAGTTAGTCTGGTGTCTTTTATATATATTGAGTTTCACCTTTATATAATATAAAAAAAATTCCAAATTTAATAAATAGTTTTTATTTTTATTTTAAAAAATATTTTTTTTAGTTCAGTGAAAAATCTGTTTTATATGGCATTACTGGTAAAAATTATAAATAGTTCTAAAGGAGCAACGAAAATATAAAATATGTGATTATACTGGCCATCCATTTAGCCCAGGCCTATTAAGTAGAGCACCTAGGTCCAATAAGACCCTTGAAGAAGGAAGGACTGGCCGGCCAGCCAACGAACCAATAAGTGGGTCGGTTTAATGGGCCTATCGGCCCAAGGAAACATATAACTCATAAGCCACTTGTGAGTCCGTTAGAATGGTTATGAGTTGGTCAGGAAGAAAGTAACCCTGCTGGATATACCTTCTAGTATATATATATCAGGTTGACTCAACTACCTCTACTCAGACGAGAATAGTGGCACCCACCGTGGGACCTCGATGAAACTTTTCCTGACGCCCACAAGATTGAGAGACCAAGCTAGAAGTTCGGGAGTTACGAAGGAAGAAGAAGAGTGACAATGCCTGTGACGCGCAATTAGGCAGCCAGCTCCACCAATGAAGGCAAAGAAGATACCTTGCATAAACTGCTCCAAGCGGTGGTGTCGCTACAAGCATGCAACGACGAGCAATCATAGCTGAGTGCAAAGGTGGAGGAACGACACATGGAGGCCTTAAGGGCGGCTAAGCAATGAGAGGAGGAGCTTCGCCACCAGCTTGCAACAATGAAGGCAATGGTGGAAAAACTGGGAGGGGTGGCAATGCCGACGGTGGGTACCTAAGCCTTTTGGGCCCAACCGTTCAATAAGGAGATCGATGGGACCCCTATTCCCCCAAATTTTCACGAAGTGGTGGTGGAGCCACTCGATGGAACGCAGGACCCCCATACTCACCTCTAAGCCTTTCAAACCCAGATGTATATCAATAGAGGGAATGACCCATTGAGTTGCAAGTTGTTCCCTGGTACCCTGCGAGGTGTGGCCATGCATTGGCTAGCCACTCTCCCATCTCGCTCCATAAGGTCATTCAATGATCTGGCAGCCTCATTTGTTTCGCAGTTCCCGGGTACCCTGCAGGGTGTGGCCATGCATTGGCTAGCCACTCTCCCATCCCACTCCATAAGGTCATTCAATGATCTGGCAGTCTTATTTGTTTCGTAGTTCGCAGCCAACAGGGCAAAACGCCTGGAGGTGGACAATCTATTCGACATTCGGCAGGCTAAAGGTGAGACTCTCAAGAGTTACGTAGCCCGATTCAACAATGCCACGGTCAGAGTGAATGACCCCGACCAGAAGTTCTTTATGAAAGCCTTTCAGAAAGGATTGCGAGTCGGCTCGTTCAGCGACTCCTTGGCATTGAGGAGACCGTAGAGCATGGAATAAATAAGGACGTGTGCCGAGAAACACATCAAAGTTGAGGAGGACCAAGCCTACCGGCTCGAGGCCGAGCGACACTCCGATGCCCAGTGACCCGGGCCCACCCCACCTGGTGGTCAAAAGGGAGACCCAAAGTACCCAACCCCACAGCCGAAGGATTACCTCTTGACTTTCACCCCCTGTGAGAGAAGAAGGTGCAGATACGATGGGAGATATGCCACACGTGGTTGCTAAAATTCCCGAAGGAGGTGAAGGGCCAAATGATGGGAGCCAACAGACAAGATTGATGCGAGTTCCACAGAGCATACGGCCACTCCACGGAGGAGTGTTGGACCTTGCAAGAGCAGATTGAGAGGCTGATTCAGGAGGGACATCTGGGCCATTACATCCTAGGCAGAGGTGAGAAGGATCCCGTCTGCCTGAGGTCCACTAGAAAAAGGAACGAGGATGAGTCACTCATAAATGACCGAGAGAACACAAGGCGCAAGGAGAGACGAAGGGAAAGGAGCAGATCAAGACAGAGAAGGGACACCCGACACTGGGGCATCATAACTACCATATCAGGTGATGGCGCCAGCATGGCCAAGGCGAATCCCAGGGATAAGCGAAGGGCCCGTGACGTTCTAGCGGTATGCGGGAAGGCAAACACTACCCCATCCCCAATGATCACATTTAGCGAGAGGGACATGAGATATGAGTAGCCTAAGCAAGATGAGCCTATGGTGATATTATGAGATATGAGTCGCCTAAGCAAGATGAGCCTATGGTGATATTGGTGGTGACGATCGAGTATAAAGTCGAAAAAGGGTCCTAATTGACCAAGGGAGCTCGAGCAACATCCTGTATTAGTCGACGTATGAGAAGTTGGGGCTCCCGTCGGCTAACTTGGAATTGTGCTCAAGGACACTGTACGGCTTCATTGGCGAACATGTGACAATCAAAGGGGTCATAGAGTTGGAGACCATGTTTGGAGAGCGCAGCCACGCACGCATCATACCAATAATGTACACAATGGTAAACGTAGAGGCATCGTACAACATAATCATGGGAAGACCGACCCTAAACAAATTGGGGGTTGTAGTCTCCACTCTTCACCTATGCATGAAATACCTGATGGGACAAGAGGTAGGTAGAATATGGGTTGACTACCGAGTGGCCCGACGATGCTATGAGGATAGCCTAAGAATAGGCTCCCAACCATCCCGGGCAGAAGAACCGGCCACCAACATGTTGGATCTCGACTTAAACCCCCAATGTGAGCTTGAGCGCGAGAGACCTCTCCTGGCCGAGGACTTAAAGGAGGTCAGTATAGGACCCTTGTCGGTTCACAAGACCAAGATAGACATGGCATTATCAAAGGAAGACGAAAATTGCTTCATGTCTTTTCTTTGGAAGAACAGGGACATGTTCGCATGGTCTCCGACCGACATGCCAGGGATTGACCCAGAGTTCTTATGCCATCGCCTCTCGGTCTCCCCAAGATCGCAGCCAATCGCCCAGAGGTGGAGGAAACTAGGAGAGGAGAAGTGAAAGGCCACCAGGGAGGAGACGAGGAAGCTACTCGTGGCAGGATTCATCAGGGAGATACAGTATCCCACATGGCTAGCCAATGTAGTCATGGTGAAAAAGGCTAGTGGCAAATGGCGGATGTGCACAAACTACACCGACCTGAATAAAGCTTGCCCCAAAGATCCCTACCCATTGCCCAACATTGACCGGCTGGTGGATGAGGCGTCAGGCTTCGCCCTTCTGAGTTTCATGGACGCATACTCAGGCTACAACCAAATCAGAATGCATCCCCAGGGACAAAGCCAAACTGCCTTCATAATCGACTTCAAGACCTTCTACTACAAAGTGATGCCATTCGAATTAAAGAACGCGGGAGCAACATACCAACGCCTGATAGACAAGATTTTCGAGAAAATAATAGGCACTGAGATGGAGGTGTATGTGGACAACATGGTGGTGAAGTCCACAATGCAGGAGATCATTGCAGGGCCTTGGAAAGAGTCTTCCAAGTATTAAGGAAGCACCAACTCAAGCTGAACCTAGAGAAATGCTCCTTTAGTGTCCAAGCTGGAAAATTCCTAGGATTCATGCTGATCGAGAGGGGGATAGAGGCTAACCTAGAAAAGTGTCAAGCAATCATCAACACGAGGAGTCCATAGACGACCAAGGAGGTCCAACAGTTGGCTGGGAGAATCACAACTTTATCTCGGTTCCTGTCCCGGTCAACAGAGACGGTCATACCCATCTTCAGCACCCTCAAGAAAGGGGACACCTTCGCGTGGACAACCGAGAGTGAAGAGGCTTTACTAAGGTTGAAGACAATGTTGGCAACTCCCCCAACCCTCACAAGGCTGACCCTAGGTACTCCCCTTTTGGTTTATATATCTATGTCTGATGACGCCATCAACACAACAATAGTCTAAGAAAGGGAAGGGAAGCAACATCTAGTATATTTCGTGAGCAAGGTCCTACAAGAAGCGGAGAGAAGGTACCAAAGAATCGAAAAGGTTGCCCTCACCCTCATAATCACCTCGAGGAGACTTCGTCCTTACTTTCAGGGGTACCCTATAATTGTCCGGACAAACCTGCCCATCAAGTAGGTACTCAGGAAACCAAACCTAGCTGTGAGGATGGTAGCATGGAGTGACCAGTTGTATGAGTTCGATATTTCCTACGAGAATAGAGGTCATATAAAAGCCTAGGCGCTCGTCAACTTCATCACCGAAATGACAACAAAGGGATCGACGACTAATGAGGACAACAGGTAGTTCTTGTCAATTGACGGAGCATCCAATCAAATAAGGAGCAAAGCAGGCATGATACTTGAGGGCTCGAATGGAGTGCTAATTGAGCAATCATTGCACTTTGAATTCAAAGCCAACAATAATCAAGCAGAGTATGAAACACTATTGGCTGGGATAATTAGCAAAGGAGTTAAAGGCAAAAATCTCGACAGCCAAAAGCGACTCAAAATTGGTGATGGGCCAGGTGAACAGAGAATATTAGGCAAGAGATCCCCAACTGACAAAAAACTAGCAGAAGGCGACAAAAATGGCGACCGCATTCGAAAAATTCACACTCCATCATGTGCCATGAGAGCATAACGAGAGAGTCGACTTACTGTCGAAGTTGGCCACTACCCAGAAAAGAGGCCAATAAAGATCAGTCATACACGAGAGCATAAGCCGGTCGACGATTAAAGATCTGGCGGTGTGTTGTGTAGAGGAAAGGAGAATGTGGATGAGCCCATTCCTGGAATACTTAAAGGACGACCGACTATTGAGTGATCTAGTCGAAGCTAAGAAGTTGGTCAAGGACGCGGCAAAGTACATCATTTTTGGCGAGCAGCTGTACAGACAGGGTTTTTCTTTCCCATTACTTCGATGTGTGGAGGGCAAGGAGTCTTGGAACGTAATCAAGGAGGTGCATGAAGGAGTGTGTAGCACACACATAGGGGGTCGAGCATTGGCAAGAAAAATCGCCAGGGCTGGTTACTATTGATTGACATTGAAAAGCGACTACATGGAGTGTGTGAAGAGATGCGATAGGTGCCAAAGATTCGTAGAAGTTCCACGATACCCCCAGAGCAGCTACACTTTATTACCTTACCCTAGCCATTTTACAAGTGGGGTGTGGATATCCTAGGCCCATTTCCAACAACACTAGGGCAAGTGAAGTACCTGATCATGGCAGTGGATTACTTCACAAAGTGGATAGAAGCAGAATCGGTGGCCATGATATCGACGAAAAAGATCAAGCGCTTCTACTGGAGTAAGATAATCTGTTGGTTTGGCTTGTCAGTTGAAATAGTCTTTGTAACAGGACTCAGTTTGCTTCTCGGTCAACTGCGAACTTCTGTGCCCAATTGAAGATAAGACAACAATTCACGTCGGTGGAACACCCATAATCAAACAAACAGGCCGAGGCTACCAACAAGGTCATCCTAAGGGGATTGCGGAGACGTCTCAATGAAGCAAAAGGGAGGTGGGGCGAAGAGCTCTTGCAAGTGCTCTGGCCTTACCACACGATGCCCCCTCCTCCACCAATGAAACACCTTTTTGCTTAACCTTTAGCATAGAAGTAGTTATCCTTGTCGAAATCGGAGAGTCGTCCCCATGAACCGCCCTGTTTCAACCGACTGTAAACGAGGATGAGCTAAGAGTAAACCTAGACCTACTGCTAGAAGCCAACGAAGTAGCACAAATAAGGGAGTACGCGACGAAAGCACGAGTAGCGAGGCGGCAGGGTCGAAGACTAGCACCCTAGCAGTTTAAGAGTCACAATTTAGTCCTAAGGAAGATCACAAGGACGACCGACAGCAACAAGTTGACCCCACTCTAGGAAGGCCCCTTCAGGGTGAGCGATGAAGTCGAAAAGGGAGCCTACCGTCTTGAACACCTCAACAGCAAAGAAAGTCCCCGAACATGGAATGCATTAAATCTTCGACTATAATATAGTTGAACCAAGGTATGATCCAAATATATTAATAATTGAATCTAATAAAGTGCATTCGCAGCAAAACATTCAGATGAGACTTGTAAGAGGCCAGGCATTTAGACTAGTCTCGGGTAGAAGACGAGACTTGTAAAGAGGCCGACATTTAGACTGGTCCTAGGCAGAAGATGAGACCTATAAGAGGCCAGGCATTTAGACTGGTCCCGGGCAGAAGACGAGACATGTAAGAGGCCAGACATTTAGACTAATCCTAGGAAGAAAACAAGACTTGTAAGAGGCTAGGCACTTAGACTGGTCCTGGACAGAAGACGAGACCTGTAAGAGGTCTGGCATTTAGTGTGACACCCTTCTACCCCGAATACTTAAATTAAAATAATCAAGTAAATAAAAAGGGAGACAAGATAATGGATAAAACTAAGGAAACTCAATTCGTATTAAGGATAAAAGATTCACATGGTCATTATCATGTTCAAACATTAAGTACATATAAAAAAATTATCCCATAAATTATTAATGTTGATCTAAACACGTCATTCATGTGTTTGACACATGTTTCAAATATATAAATCACTTTCATTTTTGTATACATTTTGTGAGTCATTGATATGCCCATCATTTTCAAATATTTAAGATGCAAAAGTACGCAGGAAAAGACATAGAATCACTATTCTAAATCTCAAGCCCCGATGTCACACAAATCAGAGCAAGACCTGCCCTCTTCAAAACTCGGCACCACGAGTGCCCTCAACATTACCTAAAAGAAAACCACAAGAGAGTATGGTGAGAAATAACATTCAATCATATATAAATGCAGATAGTACCCCAAATCTCACCCATTACCGTACCTAATTACTAACAGTTAACAAATACTCATATATCAAGCACACGTTCCATTGCATTCAAAATCAATCACATTCCATTCATGTTTACAAAATGCACATGCTCGCACAATGCATATGCTCATCACCACACCTAAGAGTCTCGATTCGGAACTCCACACCATGGGCGAACCTCCTCAATCCCCTTAGTTATCACTAATGATAGCCACACCATTAAACACCCCATATGGTCGGTGTGTCGCACAGTTAAATACCACCTATGGCCCGTGCGAAGACACTCTACGCAATCGTTAAACACCACCTATGGCCGGCATGTAGCACGGTTAAACATCACCTATGGGCCATGCATATGAATGTCCCCCATCATTAGTCCACCCTGTTAAACACCACTTTTGGCCAGGGTCCCTTGTTAAACACCACATATGGCCAGGGCATTATAGCCACGTCTGGCTTCTCATGCATCTCATGCATTTCATGTCCATGCTCAATGCATTCTCATCCAGATTCTCATTCTCATGATTCATACATCATTCACACAGTCCACAATCATGCCAAAATCATATCAATTTAGCAATCATTACCATAAATCATTTATAAGAACGCTAAGAAACGCACATAAAACACCATTGAATTCCACCCAATTTTACCATTACACACAAGAGTCCCAAATTGAACCTCAACCATGAATAACCATGAATAACCACGAGAATCAACTAATTAAGACGATTAACCATACAATTTCAAACGAAAATCACATTAAGGCAAAACGTTAACCCAAGAATTTAATCCCCTTCAAATGTCACAAGACACCATACAATAACAATTATTAATAAAGGGCCTAGGGAAGACCCTACTACTCTTTCTTATGTAAATGAAACCCAAATAGCGAGATAGAACTGACATCTCTGCATACTTGGAAGCATAATGAAGAAAACATATTCATCAAAGTCATTCTTCTTGTTCCTTTGGGATTCCCTCTAGAGGCTTTCCTTCACACTAAAGGCAACCAATTACATTATCAATTAAGTCAACCAAAACCACGGTACACATTGACGAATCTTTTCTACCGATTAAAACATTTTTAGAACATAATAACCAAACAAATTTAAGAATTTAGATCCTAGAGGGACTTAGGGATTGCCCTCACTACCTGTACACCCCTCATTCACATATAACCGAATCCATCTCCCCGTACCTTAGATGCGAAGAGCAGCGAGGGCTCCAGGACGATCTGAACACCCTAGCTCCTCCTCCTTGCAGGTCTGCGTTCTCTCTCCTCTAGGTCTGGCTGTCTGACGCGCAAAACACCAATTAGGGTAAACTAATTAACCTCTGTCTAATATTCTAGTTGGGTCGGGTCAACCCCAACCCACCCGTCAGCCTCCCCCCGTTAATTCGATTAATTAAATTAATAAATGAAAATAATTCGGATTAATTCCTCATCAGTTTATAAATCCATTAACTTCTTCATTAAAATAAAATTAAATGTAAATATTTAAATACTAAATTAATTTTCTGTCATCATTAAGAATAATAACATTTCAGTTTCAAAATGTAATTATTTAATAGAATAATTTCCTACAACAATTAATAATTAAAATAAAATTGATAATAACAATAATGATGTAATTTATTTTCTAAAAATAATTAAATAATTTTTAGGATGTTACATTTAGACTGATACGGGTAGAAGATGAGACCTGTAAGAGACTAGACATTTAGACTGGTCCTGAGCAAAAGATAAGACCTGTAAGAGGCCAGACATTTAGACTGGTCCTGAGCAAAAGAAGAGACCTGTAGGAGGCCAGACATTTAGATTGGTCCTAGGTAGAAGACGAGACCTATAAGAGGTCGACCAAAAAGGTTGGTCCCCCGCTTTAAAGACCTGTAAGAGATAAACCGGTCAAGGCTTTTCAGGACACCAAAGACCTGTGAGCGGCCGGTCCATAGACCTCCCAAGCGAGATAATTAAAGACCTATTAGAGACAAGCCGGTCAAGGCTGTCCGAGACACTAAAGACCTGCGAGTGGCCAGTCCATAGATCCCTAGGCGAGATAATTAAAGACCTGTCAAAGACAAGCCGATCAAGGCTGTCCAGGGCACCAAAGACCTGCAAGTAGTCGGTCCATAAACCCCACCCCCAAGGCGAGATAATTAAAGACTGACACAAGCCAATCAAGGCTATCTGAGGCACTAAGAACCGGTAAATGACCAGTCTATAAAAAGAAGTAGCTGTCAATGGCTCAACAAAACTTGGTCATAGGTAAGACTGCCCCTAATACCAAAATGCTAAGGACCCAAAGCGCCAGGTCCCAACGATACACGGCCAAAGGCTCAAATTCCTCAAAGGAACCCAATACCCGAAGAGCCAAGTCCCAACGAGACTCGGCCAAAAGCCAAAAAAAAAAGGAAGAGAAGAATAGAAACCGCACAAGCAGAAATGCCAAAAATCATTTGCTACCATGAGTACCAAAAATATAACGTTGTCCAAAAGGCAGAAGTGTAACATTAACCAAAATATAAAAATTACAAAGTCATTCAGGATGTCAGCATAGAAAAAAATTACAAAGAAGGAGCTAAAGCTAAGCAGCAGAGCTGGAGGAAGATTCAGCTTCCACTTGGACCAGCTTGTCATCCACGATCTCCTTAAAGGGGTCGGCTTCGAAGGTATCCATAGACGGGTGAAGGAAAGCTACTTGCTCTAGAATGCAATCAAAACCTTCTTCAAATTGTTCGATGATGGCAAGCCCATGCTTGTCCAAGGTAGCATCCTTGTCCTTCAAAAGGCGATCTCGCTCCTCGACCTCTCCTTTCAGTCGAGACACCTCCTCGTCCTTCTCCTCCTTCAAGTGGGCAATGGCCGCGTCCGCCGATGCCTCGGCCACCTCTGTTGACACCTTGGCCGCCAACAATTCTTCCTTCTCTTGTTGCAGAGCCAGCACCTGAGCATTCAGAACATCTCGGGTGTGCTCCAAGTCCTGTTGCACCAGCATCAAGTCCTTCTTCTGCTCCAAAGCCCGATCAAGCTCACTCTGCAGTTTGGCTGTTGCATCCTGATAGTTATTTATTTTCCCCTGGGCATCAGCATATTCGGCAGACAACTTTAGAAGGGCATCACGAGCCCATTGGTTCTCCTTGGCCAAGGTTTGTTAGTGGGCCTCCAAACCCCCAAACTCCAATTCCACTGCTTAGGACAAGGCTAACGAGTACCCGACATACCGTTGAACAACTTCAAGCGCCCGTGGCAAGCCCAATTCCCTAGCCTTCTAGTAGTCAGAAAGGACAGCCACCCTTTTATCCACCATTTCGCCAATCAAGAAGTTGGGGGTCCAGATTTAGGGGCTTGGAGGCCAGCTTGACATGATCTCCCCCAGTTGTCACCTACATCAACAGTCCCGTCGCTCTACCCACAAACTCTACAAAACTGAAGTCTACCATGTCGTTGGCCCTGGCACCGGCGACCACCATCCTCGTCGAACCACCGGCATCCACGTCAGCACACAGCGGGGAGTCTTCGGGGGAGTCCAAGGTGACCACAGGAGGCGACAGGATGGTCTCGTCGGCTGACCTAGAGGGCTCCGCCCAGGATGTAGACAAAGGAGCAGCTTGAGCAATTGCTTCTGGGGCAACGAGAGTCACAGAGCGTGAAGACCATTTCTTCAAGTTCATTAGATCCTTAGCAGAATAACCTGCCCAGAAAAACACACATCAGGAGAACATAACGAAACCAAATAGTGTAAAAAAAAAAAGAAGAAGAAAGGACAATAGCAAAACAATCACCCTTATTGGTTATAAGCGTCGAACAAGAGAGTGTAGGTAGACGGCTGAGCTCCTCTACAAACTCCTCCTCCCAGTCCTCCAGGTCATCCCAATCGATCGTGACCGACATGGCCGACTGGTCGGTCAAATACAATAGGAAGAGAGGATCTCCAGATCGCTGAAGAGGAGACTAGGCTCAGTTCGGCCGGCCACCACTCGAAAGAAATGGTCCTTAAAAATTTGTAGCTCTCTTGGAAGGGCTTCATCGACTTGCGCTTGGGACGACTGCTCAATGATGTCTAGCCGACCTTCTCCGTCCGGCGCAGGGAGAAGAACCAGAAGAAAACGCTGAGAGAAGGTTCTCAACCCATGTCTTTGCATAAGAGCTTGAAAGCTCGCACGAACGTCCAGTTGTTGGGATGAAGCTGGGTAGGGGCAATATTCAACACTCGTAGAACCGACCGCTCGAAGTCAATGAAGGGGAGTTTGATGCCCAGCTTCGAGAACAAGGTGTTATAGAAGTAGAAAAACGACTCCTCGGTCTCAACTGCCCACTCAAGACGAACTCGTCCGCATGACAGGGGAGGACTTCCACTAACCACAGACCGCACCGGTAGATAGCGTCGGCCATCCCCACCAAGGAGTTGGGACGGGTGTAGGTGGAATAAACCCTAGTGACCCCGAGATCAATCCACGAAGGCACCCCCTTTGAGGAATCACTCTCCTCCACCTCCCGGAACAAAACTCCTCTTCTGTTATCGGAGTAGCAGAACGCTGAGGCTCACTCCCTTGTGTAGAGGAGTCACTGGCCACCACGTCACCTGATTTAGAGGAACCAAAGGACCCGTTGGAGAGGCTCCCTATGACCAAAACGCAAGGGTCAGCCAAGAGACCCAAGCCAAAATGTGGGAAAGGGAGCCCCCCTCCTAAAAAGGAAAAAAAACCAGAGCAGCATAATAACCAGATAGAAAACCCACGCAGGTAGACAAGAAAGAATAGTGAAACTTACCTCCTCATTTGGCCATCAGGAATCAGTTGGGGCCTAAAAATGAAGAAGAATGGGTAGAGGAAGTAGAGAAGGAGCGAGAGTTGCAGAAGTCACAAAGGAAGCACCTGGATCTCAAAGAGCAAGAGAACACAGAAGAATGCAGAGGGAAATTCGAAAGAGAATACAGGAGAGCGTAGAGGGAAACTAAAAAAGAAGCAAGGAAAGAGAAGTTAATATGGGCGGAAAACGAAAAGATAGCAACAATAATTAGTAGTTACATGGGAGAGGAGGCGAGGTGCAGGCATGTTAAGAGAGGCGTGGAAACCAAGCATCACGAAGACACCCGACCATTCGGGTTAAGAGACACGACCGAGACCCGCATGGTTGACCAACCAAAAAACCACAAGGCATGTCCGGCTAACACAAGATGAAAAGAAGAAGCAAGTTTCTCACCCGTGGTCAGAAGCTTGAGGGGCTGTGTACCAACCGACCATTCAGTCCAGGTCAATTAAGTAGAGCATCTGGGTCTAGTAAGGTCCCTGAAAAAGGAAGGACTACCCAGCCAGCCAACGAACCCGCAAGTGGACCGATTTAATGGGTCTATTGGCCCAAAGAGACGTATAACCCATACTTGTGAGTCCATTAGAACGATTATGAGTTGGTTAGGAAGTAACTAACCCTGCTGGATATACCCTATAGTATATATATCAGGTTGACTCATAATTTGAGGGTGGATCTAAAGTTAATCACTAGCACTCAACTACTTGTACTCACATGCGAGAACAGTTATGTAATATATGAAAAGTGAACGTTTCTTCGAGGAAGTTTTATGCCTTATTTCTTTATTTATCAAGATTAAATCTTTAAAATTTAGAAAAAAAATGTGTGTATATTCATAATACAGATTCTAACAATAAAAAATAAATTTAAGAAACAGACATATATGTTACTCGGCATTATAAAGTACACAATGCAAGATTATTATACCAAGAATGAAAAAAGGGGAAATCTATATACTAATATACCACGCACACAAAATCTTTATCGAGTGTATTCCTAAACTATAAAATACAAGTAAGATTAATTAATCATATAATAAAAATACAAATCCAAAACTCAATAACTACATTTAAAGAGTAGCCAAAAGATTCTCCGCTAGCAACTTGGTACAGAATTAGGGAACCACCACACAAAGTCCCTAAAAAGTTAAGCCTGCAACTTACGAATATGAGAGTTTATCGTTACACTCGACCAAGACCAACACCTTAGAATTACAAGAGATTTTCATTTGTCCTAGCGCTAAAAACACAACTTCCTTGAAGTATTTTGTTATATTTTGTAGTCTTCTTGGGAAATTACTAATATTAGTGCATTCTAGATTCCAAAAGAAAAAAAACAAAATATAAAAGGTACAAATTTACTACATGACAAGTAATGAAGCTCCCTTGTGCATTACAACCTAGTTATCTAAAAGGCGCACGTGGCGATTGATGATGGACAAGTGCCGCAAACCTCGAAATTTCCTTACCAATGAGGCAACAACAACTGGTGAGACACCAACCTTGTAGTCTCTTTATATTATAATTATAATATAAAAAGCATCATTTGTTCCAACTTGGCTTAAGGAGCGAAAAAACAATCACATTAGATGAAGGATATTTATCGTGCAATGAAATCACGGTCAACAGAAATTAGTTTACTTTTATTTTATAGATGTTTTTGAAAAAAACATCATTTACTAATATTTTTTTATATTATATATAGATAATTTTAATTTAAATAAATTTAAATTAAAGAGAACAATAAATAATTTTATTATTAATAATGAATATCTTGTTATATTAAATATGAGTAAACTAAAATAAATAAATTTCTAAAATTAAAATATTAGATATAAATTATTTGAATTAAAATATATTATTTTTGTTGATATATTATATTGAGATTATAATATTTTTATAATTTAATTTATCTAAAAAATAAAAATAGTCTTAATTTGGTATAATGAAACAATAATACTTACTGGGTTCCATTTAGTAGTCGGGAGCTTAGATGATTTATATCAAATTGTAGATTCAAACATTATTACTATCATTTGTATTCCAAAAAAATAATATATCGAGATGTAAAAATTAAAATAAATTGAAATTGAAATTAAATTTAAGTAGTTATATTTGAAAATAATAAAAATTACAAATAAAATATTTAAATGCTATAAACAGAAGTCCTTAACTTAAAAGGATGGGAATAGTTTTTAAACATGCTCTTATTTAAGAGTAAGAATTTAAATTTATAATATAAAAGTAAATTATTGATTTAATCCAACTTTTAATCTCTTTATCATAACTAATGTATGATTTTGGTCTTTTAATAATTTTTTTAGTAAATTTAATTTTTAATTTTTAATTTTTTAAAATTATTACAATTAAAGCCCTTCACTCATCTCTATTTTTTTATTCGAAATTATTACAATTTTAAACTCAATAATATTAAAAGTAAAAAATTTTTTTTTATTAAAAGTCACAATAGAAATGTATTGATAATATTAAATATTGAACATTTCTATAAAAACTTTATACTTTTGATTCATTAAGGCTTTTGTTCGCTCAAAACTTACTAATTAAAATATACTTTTTAAAATTTGCCTTCTTTTTCAAATTTTAATATCGTGTTTTATTAAATTATTAAAAAAATCTTTTTTATTAAAATTAAAATTTAATTTTAAATTATTTTATGCCCCTAATTTATTGTAAGTTTCCAACTATTTAAATAGAAAATAAGATTGTAAAAAATTGACAAAAGAACTAAGTTTGTTTAATTTCAAAGATAGGAGGATTTAGTTTATATCGTGAATTTATTATATTTCACTATAACTCTACTTTATATTATGTTAAATATGTTTTATATAAAACATATATATTAAATATTTAAATATGAATAAAATTCAACGTACATATCTTAGGCTTATAATACCTCTTACAAAAATAAAATAGTAAAATCAGAAGAAAAATATAAGTTAAATAATAAAAATAATAAAGTCATAAGCTAATTTAAAATGTAGAATTTAATATAAAATCTATAATGTTTAAAAATGAGAGTTTAATTTTTATATACACTATCCATCAATTATAAATCATTCTTATCCTAAATTTTAAAATAGGTTTTATAAAAGTTATTAAACTTATAATACATGAAAGTATATGATTGGATGATAATATAATAAATATTTAAATTATCAATATATTTTAATTAAATTCTAAAAATATTAAATTAAACCACTTTATTTTACTTGAGAAGAAAATTTTATTACTGAGTAGGTAACATCATACTAAAATGTGAAATATCAATAACATATTTTTAATGTAATTTTTATTAAATAATTTGTATTTAAAATTAATTAAATAAGAGTTAAAGCTCGTATTATTTTTTGATTGTACGTATCTTTTACTTGATAATAAATAATGTTAGAAAAATAAATTAATAGTATTCCTCTTTTCAAATTTACCTGTTAAATGTTTCCAAACGGTGCTAAGGGCTGAATTTATTTATTTTTTATAAAATAAAAAATATAATTACGCAACAAGACTGAACTTAATAATTTGTCTCCATTATTAACGGTTAAATTAAGTGCATGTCAGTTTGGAATTAATTATTTTTAAAAATTATTTTAATAATTAATTATAGATATAACGTATTAGTATAACCCATTAGAATTAGTCTATTGGTGGCATATTAGACAAATTGCACAAGATCTTATGTTTAAATTTTATTATTGGCATAGGGCATGTTTAGTAGTTGAGGTGTGAGAAGTTTACATAAAATTTTATATTTAAATATTGTTGCTTCCATTATACATAAAAGAGAATTATTGTTTAAATTATGAAAAAAAGAAATTTTACATAATAGATTATGTAGAAGAATTTTTTATTTTAAATATATTAGGTAAGAATAATTTAAAACTAATCTATTTTGTTTAAATAGTTAAAACTATTTATTTTTTATAGTAAAATTATAAAAACGGTATAAAGAAATTTGTAATAGTTGAATTTATATTTAAATTAATCAATGGTTGAAGATAAAATAAAAAAAATAAAAATTAACTTATTAAATTTTAATCATAACCTCTTGAACCTTCTATACTTTTTTTTTTTACAATAAATTATAATTATAATCCAATTTTCACCAATATTACCAAATAAGATAAAAAAATATATAAGTAATTGGTTTAATGAATTTTAGTCTATATAATATGGAGGTGCTTTAGTTTTAGTTTTTATTTATTTTATTTTTTATTTTCATCCCTACTGTATATATTTTTCGTTTTGCTGTGATATATATTGTTAGGTTCTATCCGTTAATTCTCATCAAATAGTTGCAAGCACTAAAATTAAAAAAAAATTATAAGAACGAAAATAAAAACAAAAGATTATAGGAACCAAAACAGAAAAAATAAATAACTAAAATCAAAACAACTAAAAAAATAAGAAAATCAAAACAAAAATATCTTTATATTACAAGGACTAAGCGATAATTTAAGTCAAACTTATAAAAATTAAATCTTCAAAAATATTGTTGGCAAGAAAAATAATTAAATTTAGTGAGTAACAAATTTTTTATATAAAAATTAAACCATAAATATACAACTTCATAGAGTCATGCAGAGATGTAGTCCCTCTTGCAAGTTGTTAAATAATTATGAAAAAAAGAGTAGTAAATATAGAATAAGTGTAAACACAAGAATAAAAAGTTGAATTGTTTAAAATTTTTTTGCAAAATTTTTACAAACAACATTGTATCGTTTATTTTATTGAAGAACAAAGTTTAAAACTTAATTTCTTAAAGTGATTTAAATAAAGATATAAAAATGAGAGATAGAAAATATATAACACAAATATTTTGTTCTAGTTCTTTTCCAGTCTTGAGACTGTATTCATTCATTGATATACCAATAAGATTTTTACTAACAAATATTTGATTGCAAGTATTTTTTTTATCATTAGTCTCTTTAGGTTCAACAACTAACTGATATTTATCTTACTTATTCGAACAATATACTCAAGTATTTTTTATTACACAAAGCTTCTTCAAGTTTCAATCAAATTTACTAATAATATAATTTTAAATTAAAAGATATTTTACAACAAGCTACATAAATTGAAGGATTGTTTTTCACTTGAAAAATTTTGTAAGTCTTGGTTCACATTTTTTTTTATTATACTCTTTAGTCTTTTTTACATAAGGTGTTTATAAGATATTATGTTGTGAGTGTAAAATTATCTAACATCTTTTTTTGCTTCGAATACAGAAAATGTCTATTGAGAATATTAAATGTTTCAATAAATACATTTTATTAACTTATAATATTGATAAGATAAAATAAATTATATTTTCTTTTAATACTTGTACATTGTAGTAGGTAATAATGCAATCTACTTCTTTTTTGCAATGACACACCTTTTAAAGCTGATCAAATATAATTAGTGTTATATTTTGATCTTTTATGTAATTTTTTTAAAATACATTTATTGAAATAACACATACGAAAATGTATACTTCATAGTTAAAGCGACATAGATATATATGTTTAGGGTTTATTTATATATATATATATATATTCACCTTTATTATAGAAAATGTGCTTTGTCTTTAGATGAAAATATGGTCTACTAACTAATAGACACGTATACATGTAAGATGATATTTTTTTCTCAAACAATTTATATGGTCTTTCATTCAAAAAAAAATCATCCTATATTATACATGTTTCCTATAATATAAGGGTGCTTTCATTTTAATCGTCTTAATATTTTTTTTTTGTTATTTTGTTTTTGGTCTCTACAATCTTCTATTTCTATTTTGTTCCTTATAACTTAATTGTTTATATTATTTGATGAGTTGTATCTTTGGTAGATTTAATTAACAAAACCTAACAGCAGTAACGAAAAAAAAAATATAATGAACACAAAAATGATTTTTTTAAAGATGAAAACTAAAACACCCATATAGAAACTAAAAAGTATTTAAGCTTAAATAAATTTTTTTAGAAATAGATTATGATTTTATTTAGAGATAATTTTTTTATAAATATTTATAGAAGAAAAAAATAAAAAGATAAAATACATTAAATTTATCCAACAAATGTGACTCAATTGATACACATTAAGAAAACTCATGGTAAGTTTTCCAAAACACAAAGACAATAAACTTTAAGAATAATCAAGTCTTAAACTAAAGATTAGTTTCATCATCGACCTAAAAGACTCTCGAATACTATTGAAAAATCAAAGACTCTAATTACAATGATTATAAAAGAATACATTAAACTTGTTAAAATTAATTTATATATCTTAATTTTTAAAAAAGATTTTAAGTACAAAAGTTGATTTTATCTTATAAAAAAATTAATAATTTCCTTCATGTTTTATAAATATTTATGACAAAATTGATCTAAAAATGCTTATAATACAAAAAATACGAAAATTGTAGTATAATTTAAACACACAGCAGGTTCGTTCAACAGTAGTCTTAAAAATACCAGTATACCATCAACCTCACTCTCTCTGGGACAAAAAAAAAAAAAAAACGATTCTAGTAATATTGAGAGAGAGAGAGAATGGAGTGATTAGGACTATTCTATTCCCACTCACAACAGTCCAAACCCAAGAGGCCCACTGTCTAGTAGTGCCCGTTCGGCTCTGCCACGAATAGCCCAACTACCTTTATCTTAATAAAAGCAAAACACATACGTTACCAAAACAAAAAATAAACCGTCTAGTAAGTGATGACGCGGATTGGATAAGAATCGGGTAAGAGCCAGCATGGATTTCTTTGTTTACTTTTCCATTTCCACTTGTTGTCCTTCCATATTGAAAGTAACTCTTGGACCCTTCACCCGTGCCTTTGAAATTACGGCCATAATAAATTGACCAACGTAAGTACAACATACTTCATAACCTCTCCACGACTTGTTACTTTTGAATTCTTTCGTATATTTTTCTTTTCCCTCTTTCATCGGAAAATTCAACATCGTTGCCTGAAAAAAAAAAAATTCGTCGCTGTTAATGGATAATGACTAGGCGAGAAACCAGGTTTCGTAATTGGTATACTAACTTTCCCATCCAAGGCAAAATGGCAAACGTATGGTTGCGGCTTTGCCTGCCTATTTCCACTTTCTATGTGTTGTACATGTTGCTTCACTGGTCCATTTACTTGACTTCAATTCATGCCCTAACTGAAAAATATCTTGCACTTTATTGTTAATAATTCATTAACTCACTTCAAGTTTATGTTGGTTTGTCTTCGCATATGATATTTTTCTTTTCAGTGTTGTATTGTACTGTGATTAAGGAAACTAATGCTTCTTGTAAAATTAAGGAATAAAAATTAAGCACGGGCTGAAATGTTTTTTTATCCTGTATTTTTAACACCTCGTTTCTTAAAAATAAAGAATAATTTCATTTTATAATTATCAAGAAACTCATTGAAATAACAAAAAATTACATAATATGTATTGAGTATGATTTTAATTTTTATGAACTTAAAATTTATTGTTAATATGTTTTTAAGACAATTAATATAAAATAAAAAATAATACATGTGGATATGATGTAATTAATATTGTATTATTATTAATTACAAATGGTTATATATAATAAATTTATTGATTTTTTTTACTGAAAATACATAGAAATTAAATTCTTTATATTGATATTTTAATTAATTAACAATGTAAAATTTTTATATTGAAAATACATAGAAATTAAATTCTTATAAAATTAAAAATTTATTATATATAATGATTATTGAATGACAATATAAAATTTCTTCATATTATTAATAAATACACCATTGTCTTAATAAGTATTAATGTAAAAGGAGGAATACTTTTTTTAAAAAGGATAATAATATTTTATGAATATTATAAATGAAAAAAATTAAAATAATTTTTTAAAAAATAATTTAAAATAAAAGATATTATTAAGAAGTGTTCACATTAGAAAATTTAGTGAACTTATCATGCATAAGTGTGTTGTGATGCGTGTCAGCTAGCCTTGTGTGGGTGCATCCTCTATGACGATGGGGTTTGTATCTCCTAGTCTGTCAGGCGCATTACTTTCATTTGCATCCTTGATATGTCCCAAACAATGCTTGAACTTTTGTTATGTTCGGGTGTTGTACGTTTCACTTTTATTTATTTTTTTAAAAATACGCATTTTAATTTAAATAATTAATATATATTTCACTTTTATTTATTTTGAAATGAACAAATCTCCTTCAAGTATTGCTATATTTCTCTTTGTAAAATTTAGTTTTACCTATGTCTAATTTTTAAGTGTTTATTATATCAGTTTTAAATTTAAAAATAGAAAATTAAATAAAAAATTAAATAATTTTCAAATTTAATATTAAGAAGACAAGAAATATCCATACTTTTTTTTTATCATATTTTCTATAATTAATTAAAATTTATTAAAATTATAAACTTATGAATAAGACATTAAAAAGAAGTGAGACCTATAAAAATTTACGATTCTCAATAAATTTTAAATAATAATAATTTTTTTATAAAATATATTAGTAACATTTTTCTATTAAGAATATTAATTTTTTTTATGAATTGAAATATCTTTTAAACTGAGTAATAAGGTGTTGCAAGAGTCCAAGAGCATAGGAAAATGTTAGTAAATGATTTACTTATTGAATTTAATTTATATACAATTAAGTAACAAAATAAATGTAATTTTAAAAATAATTATTATAAAAATTAATAATGACATGGCATTGTTATTTATTTATTTTTGACTGTAAATGCATTTACCTTACATGAAATAAGGCATAATACATTTGATGACGGGGGCGAGGGCGTAATTAATGTATTTTTGAAGGAAAAGAGAATGTGATCCATTTATTTATTGTTAAAATTAAAAAGAAAAAGAATGAATTATGTGTGACTCCGGTTAGATGGTGAAGATGGTTCCTCCCAAAGCTACTTCGTCTTGGTTTTGGTAGTGACAGTTTGCCTTGTCTTGTCCACGGAGTTAGTAAATTTGAAATCATAATTCCCTTTCCCCTTTCATTTTCCAACCAATAATTCCTCCCTCGAATCAAAGTACTCTCACACAGACACCAGTTAATGAGCACCATCCACCACAATTCCCCTCAGATATTATCATTGTTATACCCCAAATGCTAACTCCTCTCAAAACGACCTCGTTTTCATGACTCAAGAGCCAACCCGGTGGTAGAATCCAGCACCGCGAGTTCACATGGGATTGGGAACAACCGCAAGAAGAAGGAGGAGAACAATTCCAATCCCAATCCCAATCCCAATTCAAGCCTCTGCACACAACTCCCATGGAGCTGCGCGCCGCGGCGATAAACCGTTCCTTCGACGACCGTTACTCGCGCGACGCGCGCGACGCGCTCGACGAACTCCCTGATAGCTTCACCATCACAGACCCCTCCATCCCGGGCCACCCCATCGTCTTCGCCAGCCCGGGCTTCCTCAAGCTCACGGGCTACGCGCGCCGCGAGGTCCTGGGCCAGACCGCCGCCGTCTTCCAGGGCCCGCAGACTTCCCGCAGGGCCGTCATGGAGATTCGCGAGGCCGTTAGAAGCGAGCGAAACGCGCAGGTCGTTTTGCTCAACTACCGCAAGGACGGCACGCCGTTTTGGATGCTCTTTCGCGTCTGCCCCGTTTTTAGCGGCGATTGCGGCGCCGTCGTTCACTTTGTTGCCGTTCAGGTCCCGCTTCAGAGGAAAGACGGTTCCGGCGCGCGGGATTTCGGCTTCGGCTGCTGTCGGAAGGAAGTGTGCGCTGATTCGGTATCGGAACTCGGTCGCGTTTGCTCCTTGGAGCAAGTGTTGGACCGTGATGTCAGAGGTGGGTTTGTTTTTTCACTTGATTTCAGCGTACGCAAGTGAATGCTTCATGTTTATGCATTGCTTCACCTACCTTAATAAATATTAGTTGCACCATTCAAAATAATTTTGAGTACAAAAATTACCAACACTTAAATGCTTTTATTTTATTTTTTGATCAAAATTAAAGTTTCCAACTTCCTTAGGTTCTTCTAGTGTTGTATTTTAATAATAATTATAATTTTATCTTGATAATCTATATTCATATTTAATGCAACACTGTAATTAGAGTTTTGTCTATCTAAGTATCTGCATATTTTATCCATAATTTTAAAGAATAAAACTTACATAAAATTTTATAAGTACTTCTAGTGTTCTCCTCTAATCAGAATTGAAAATTTATTTCTTAAGTATTTTTTAGTATTCTCTTCCCATCAGAATTGAAATTTCATTTCTATAATTCAAGTATAAAGATTTTCATTAAATGTCTACTTGGATTATGGAGATAAAACTTCAATTTTCATTGAAGTCAACACCAAAAGCACGTATGAAAGTGTACATATGCTTTAAAGCACGTATGTATGTAAGTGTGCTTATGCTTTGTCCAATTTTAAATCCTCTCATTTCCTTTTTATATTAATCCTTCTACTTACGAAATAAAAAAGAATTAAGTGCATTTTATATTTAATGCAGAATTATATTAGTCCCTTTTGGTCTGTGTAATTGTCCTAGTGATTTGGGTTCTACTGATTTATTAGCTTTATGAGATGCAGAATTGGAGAGAGAAGAGCCTTGTGAGGCGAGTGATGATGAGAAGCAAAGTGCTGTTACTGCCATGGACAATATCTTTTCTGTGCTAACCCATTATAGTGAGGCGACGGGCAGATTGGTGTGTAGGAAGAGGTGCAGCATTCCTGACGTGGGTCTTTTAAGCACATCCTTGATTATTTCTCTTGGTAGAATCAAACAAAGCTTTGTATTGTGAGTTATTGGAAATGTCTAGTTTTGTTACTTTACACACAAGCTTTATGCTTTTCGCAGACCCTTAATTTGTTGTTTGTTCGATTTTGAGTTTTCTCGCAGAGCTAATCCGCGTTTACCTGACATGCCTATTGTTTACGCTAGTGATGCCTTCTTGAAATTGACAGGTTCTAAAACTGTTACCTTGTATAAATTGGGTCCTGTTTGAATAATTTTTTCACCAAATATTTATAGGATAGTTAAAATAAAAAGGTAAAGTGAGTTAAACCTTTTTTTTTTTAAATTAAAATCAACTTATGCACCTCAATTTTTATAGAAGTTCTGAAATCTAACTTCTCTAAAAGCTTAGATAGATAAATTGATTTTAGCTTATGAAAAAAGTTTGATTCATTTTGTTTTTTATTTTCTTATTGCTTATTGAAAAATTTATTCAAACTAGACCTTAATGAAAGCCTCGTGATCTTTTACAGCTAAATTCTGGCATCTGATGTAAAGGATATAAAACCAATAGCTCAGATTTATTTATGTTTTCAATTATCCTGTTACTTGAATAGGTTATGCAAGAGATGAAGTTTTAGGCCGCAATTGTAGATTTTTAGGTGGAACAGATACTGATACCTCGACTTTACATCTGGTAATACACTTTTGTCCTATAGTTTTTCAATGTTGTCTTGTAATTTGGTAACTGGATTCTTAGACTAATGGAAAGGGATCTTGTGGTTATACCTTTTTCTTATTGCTTACAGATAAGGGAAAGCATTAAAACTGAACAACCATGCACAGTACGTATTTTGAATTACAGGTTAATACTTCACTTTTGTTTCTGCTGCCAAAGCTGTGAACATTATTTATTGAATATGCTGAATTAATTTTCTGCGACACTATCAGGAAGGATAAAAGCTCATTTTGGAATTTTCTTCACATCTCACCGGTTCGTGATGCTTCTGGCAAGGTAATCTTGACAAACTATTTACTAGCTGAAATATAAATCTTAATAAACGCCTTTTTTTTTTTTCATTTTCTGTCAGTCATTCGTCTTTCCTGGGCAGAGAGAATACTAACACAATCATACATAATATGCTCTTTATTTTGGCAATTAGAAGAAGGCTACTTTTTTTGCTGCACAATAGTACCATTTCTTTTTCTTATTCTAATCAGCCTGTTCCTAATGTATTACTATATTTATTATTTAAATTTATAGAAATTTGTATGTTGTTTGTTGAAGTATCCCCTTTATGACTCTAAACTCTGAGCTTTCTCATTCCTTTTGCATAACAAGTGCTTTGTTGGTCTGGAAAAATCATTTTCTGGTAGTTGGGCTGGGGAAGCAAAGAGTTCATAGTTGATGTTGTGTGCTTGGTATCATTTTACTGTGGCAGTAACTAGTATTTCTGGCTAGGCTGTTAAGAAGGTAATGGTTCATATATCAACAAAACTGTTCCTATTTACAAAAAGTCTTTCAATAATGAAGTCAGTAAACTGATTTGCAAAAATTACAATGTATCCAAGATTGGTTCATTGGAAATTGCATGACTGTAATTATTATGTAAGTTTTGGTGATGGCTAGTCTTGTGAAGGCTAGTCTTGTGAAGGCTAGTCTTGTGAAGAGTAGAATTGATATAATCTGGCGGCTTAAGTTTGTGGTGAAGAGTAGTAGCTGAAATTATAGACGTTGGCTTAATAAATATTACAATTCTGTCCTAATTAGTTATTTAGGATAATTTTTATCTTCCATTGTAGTGCCTGGTTACAATTTTACATGCGAACATTTGGTCTTTTGTTTACCTATTTGATACCTGCATTTTTCCACACTCTCCTTTTCGTTCCGTAGTTAAAAGGACAAAATTCCAGGTCTAGCCTCCTCCCACTCCTCCAGTCCAATCTATTTTCCTCAGAAGAATCTGGCTTATCCAGGCTTTGTAGTTTGAGTTACCATCTATCATAAGTTAATTGGGTGAATTCCTTCTCATATGGATGCAATTCACATTTCTATTCAGTAAGGTCTTTGCTAAGTTAAGTTAGTCACGGATCCATTACATGCACTTTTGGGAAGAGACGCCTTCAGCTTCTTTTATGGGTTTTAAGTGTGTAGACAGTATATATCATGTGATAGTTCTTCACATTATGTGTCTCGAGTTTGATGATTTATTAGCCAATTTATTCTGGACCTTTTTAATGGTGAAACTTTTGGTAAAAGTAGTGTCAGTGAACAAATTATACTAATTATACTGAGCGTTGCTGAATCCTCTGTTTGTTCAGGTTGCATACTTTGTCGGAGTTCAAATAGAAGATGACTATAAAAACGAGGATAGTCAGTGTTTGAGTCCTGAGAAGAGGCAGCTTAGCGTGGTTGGTGTAGTCAAGGTTGCAGTGAGAAGTTTATCAATGACTGCGGGATCTTCCAAGTCGTAGCAAAAGGATCATGTGAGTTCGTTCCATATTAATCCCAAAAATATTAATCCATTCGAAAAAAATATATCAATCTCAACTGGTGATTGTTGAGATGATAGAAAGGTAAAAAATTAATTTGTGAAGAAAATATCCACATTGTCAATTGTAAGAAACATTCTGCGTTGGAAGTCTATAAATAAAATGTATTAAATTTCCGCGTGCTGCGTTGAAAGGAACTTTATTTTAGCAATAAAAATTGACTTGTACTAATTTCACCTTATCTTTATACTTTTTTTTAGGAGATCTTTATACTTTGTAGTTGCAATGACTATGTTTTTTGCCCTTTGATAAAATTGACATGCAGTGACCTTTTTATATTTCTTTTTTGTTAATTTAGTCATCGAATTGTCAAAATGTACCTAAATTCATCCCATATTAATTTTAGTAGAATATTATAGTATCTATATTCATATTTTCATTAAAGAAAAGAACGACTTTACACCCTTACTCCCTGTTTATTGCAATTCATAGAAAAAGACTTCATGCGGATAGTTTTTATGAATACACATTAAATGCTTTAATCTTATCTTTCTAATAAAATAGTAACTATTAAGTACCGCGTTAATTTTGTGGGCCGTTATTATCATAAACTTATCTGTATAATTAATGGATATGCTAAGTATTATTATTTAATTTGAATTATATTAAAGTTGATTTTTAAGAATGGCTTGGAGTAAATGAATAATTCCTTTTTGGTACCAGATCATGTATTCTCTTTGGAAACAATCCTGAACATGATTCTTGCCTTACCAAAAAAAGATATACTACTATTTTGACTAACACCTACTGTACTTACAGAGTGTATGTTATGACTGGATCTTCTCTTTAACTGACTCTTCGTTTATCGTGAATCCTATTTGATATATGTAAAGGAAAAAAGGGAAAAATAAAACTCAAGTGATATAAACTGATCGATAACTTAAATAAAATAGAGAATTCCAATCGTAACATAAAATGGAAATTAAAAGATGTACATCATAGACCGAGAAGAATACGTGTCGATATGGATCCTCCCTCTACAGTTAAAAAATAACTGTAGGGAATGCAGTTTAATCTTTTACCATATATATTATTTCAATTTTCTAATAATAAATTATTTAAGTAAAAATATACATCAATGGTTGAGATATTAAGTGTGCTAGTCTAAAGCTCAAAATTACCCCGTGGACGTAAGCATGCGCGAACGAATAACTCAATTCCCATCTGAAACTCCAAAATTACCGTTTGGACAAAAACCTTGCAAATCTCAATTGGAGCGAAGACACATACATTTTTGTCCAAACCATAATTTTGCTTCAGAGTTCAAACCACAACCTCACTTAACCTGAACCCAAACAGCAGCGCTCGGAATTCCCGCATGCACAATAAAAAGCATGTAGTAGCCAGGCGGGGCCACCGCGAGGGAGGGGGGCCCACGCGCCACCACCTCGTACACAAACGGCGTCACCTCCTGAACCTGGACCACGTTCAGCACCAGCACCCTTTGATTCATCGCGAACGAGTGCGTATTAAACGACGGCGCGACGAACGTGACACGAATCTCTCCCTCACGGTACACGTTCAGCGAGAAGGTGACGGCAAAATCCCTCCCATAGGGCGTCGTATAGTTAGGGGCGTCCACCGCAACAATGGAGGGTCGAAGGGGCTCGAATTGGGGAGCCATATAGTCCGGGTAATAGGCGTCCAAGCTCAATTGGGTCGGGTACGGGCGCGCGCGGAAATCATACAAGCGGTGCGGGTTGCTCCCGCCCACTAAAACCCTGCCATCTGGCACGAGCACAGCGGCCGAGTGATACATCCTTGCAGTTCTCGCGGGAGCTAGTAACTGAAACCGCGGTAACGGGTCGGGCAAGTCAGGTCTATACAAAACCGGATACAAAGCCGCGTTGGCGGCATTCTCCCAGCCCGCGGTTCCGTTCATTGCACCGTTCAAGATAATTAAATTCCCGGTGGGGAGTAAAATCATATCAGGCATGACTCTTGCCATCGGCATTGTTTCCATGACCCACTCAGGTTGTGCGTCGCTCACTCTCAGCCTCCCGCACGTTCTCGAAGCTTCTATAAAGATTTTTCGCTTGGAGGCCAAACCGAAGGCGTTGGGAAAAGCGCCACCGCATATCATGACCTCTGCGACGGGTAAATGTCCGTCAAGGGCGGTTAGGTTTAACGGGAGGAGAACGGAGGAGCCGGTGCTGGGGTAGTTTCTTTTTTCTTCCCCCGGGATGAGAGGGTAGTTTCGAAGGACCTTGTTTCGGGTGTAGTCAAAGAGGATGGAGTTGCGGTTGGCGAAGATGAACAGGTTTCCGTCGGGTAAGAGGTGCAAGAAGGGGTAAAGATTGTTCTCCTCGCCGCGGTTGGGGTCGCGGGTGAGTTTCAAGAAGGGGAGGTAGTGGAACGACATGCCGTGTGTTTGGGGGACGAATTCGTAGGTGAAGGCGTTGCGGCCGCCGACGACGATGACGTTGCCGTTTGGGAGGATCTGGTTGGAGGCATACCAGCGGCTGGAGGTGAGGTTGGGGCGGGCGATTTCGTGCCAGTCGCATGTGTTGCGGCGGGGGCAGGGGGTGAAGGTGCGGAGCTTGGCGTAGCCGTCGTTGAAGCCGCCGGTCTGGAGGAGAGTGCCGGAGGGGAGGAGGGAGCCAGATGAGCACCAGGCGTTGGTCTGGAGGGTGAGGGGGCGAACGTTGTTTGTAGTGAGGTCGTAGAGGACGGAGTGAGCCGTGCAGTCCAGCTTGAGGGCCATGTCGCGGGGGTTAAAGCGGCACCGGTGGTGGGGGAGTGAGATGTTCGAGGGACCGAAGTCTGTCCGGTCGAAGATCACCACCTTGTTGTCGATCATTACTTGCATGTGCATGGCGGATATGCCTATGCTGCGCTGCACCTGAACCCAGTGCCCTCCTGTCTTGCTCCTTCCCATGTGGAAGAACATTGTAAGGAGGAGGAAGAAAGATGAGGCGTTCTTGATCTTGAACGCCATCGTGCCTGCCTGCTCAGATTATACTGTCTTTTACCAACCACGATTTATTCTCTCTCTATATATTACAACGCTACTTACTGTCTTGGGTTTTATAGGAACACGTACCAAAATTATCTTCACTTTTTCTCCTTTTATTTAATTACTATCTTCTTTTCTCCTCTCTCACTTATTATGGATCATATTCTAGTTTGTTGTGCAATAAAGAAAAGACCATGTAACAATTCCAGCCACTAAGCTCTTGAGGAAAATAGGGGTCCTCTGCTATGCTCTCAACTTATTTTTACATCACTCCTAAATTATTTTATTTTTAAATTGTAAAATTTAAATACATATGATATAAAAATTGATAAGATAATAAATAAGTGATAGTGCAACGTTACTGAATAATGAATGTCTCCATTTCAATGTTTTAGAACAGGAGAGAAGGAAGATAAGTGTAAGTATAATATATGGTACATGTTAAAAAATTTCTATAAATTTTGGTTTGCGAGAATCAATCCGAGTAAGCCTGCCATGAGAGGTGATGGATAATAGTGTACTTAAGTCTTTGTTGTTGTGTTGTGACATTCAATTACACTATGCTATTTGTCATATTGAAAATTTAGAGGTTGGATCATGTATTTAGGCTAAGAAAATTTTAACTTTTCAATTTTTTAAAATTGTGTTACAGACAAACAATTCTCAACATATATTTTTGATCTAATCACTCTTTAATGAGTAATTTAATTGTTTTTTTTTATGACTTTTTCGTATTCTAATGTGTGAAATATTTGAATAATTGTTTTTGAAAATTGGAACTCCAACGATCGTGTTAAGTGATTTTTTTTTTCATTTTCCATCTTCAATTGACTGTTGTGCTACTGGATTTAATTGACTACACTAATGCATTTGTTGCGAGTTTAATTGATTTAATTGCTTAGGTTTTAATTATTATAATAATTATTGATTTGCAATAATTGTTATAATATTCGTTGATTTGCAATTTATTGGCTTAAACCAATTGTTTGATTCACAATTTGCAATTGTGTACGCTCATATGGATATTTCAATTGTTATGAACATACAGTTATTACGTTTTTGGGTTTACTATGATGGTGTTAATTGATTGGTTTATAATACAGAAGCTACGATTATGTTAATAAATTGGTTTATGATCGTGTTAATTTATCTAATTAAATTGTTGATTTTATATCAATTATATTGATATTCATTTTATTTTGGGATTTAAAAGAGGAGATAAAAGGAGCAGATGAATGGGACCGATTTATGCCCTTCCCTTGAAACGAAAAAGACAAAAATAATTAAAAAAGTAAATTAGGAACGCGGGTCCTGACAGATCCACATTCTCCAATCTGTCTCGGACAGGTGCCAACAAATAGAGTTGCGTGTCAGGCTTTGACATATGAGAAAAGTCATTTCAAGCGCGAGAAATGCTTTTTGTGGCAAAGGTCAAGGGAAAGGGGGAGATACCACCGCATTGAATACGAAACCGTTACATTAATTAGGAGTCCATGGAGGATATCATAACATTTATGAGACCTTATCAGAGTCGTCGCAAAGGTCAAGGGAAAGGGGGAGATCACCACCGCATTGAATACAAAACCGTTACATTAATTAGAAGGAGTCATGGAGGGCATCATAGCATTTATGAGACCTTACAGAGAGTCATCGCATTAATGGTGGAAGATCTCCTCAATGAGATCATGGGAGTAAAAGTTGACCTATAAAAGGAATTAAACTTGAAGGAAAAATGATCAACAAAATTTTTGGGAGAACTAGTTGAAAGAGTTTTTCTAGAGAGAGGAAACATTAAGAAAAATGAGAAAGAGTAAGATTAGTATTTTCCGTGTAAATATACTGTTTGTACTGTCTGGTCCTAATCCCTCTAAGACTCAAGAGTCCATTCATCATTCATACCTCAATCTGCGGGCCAATTCTGGATTGGTTGTACCTCAAATCTTACCCAATATCCAGGTCCCCTCTGACCGACTGAGAGTTGTCATTCCTTGGCCGACTTTGAGTTGATTTACCATTGATACCTAGTTGGCACTATACCCTTACCAACTCTTAATCAACATCTTACCTTTATTAACACTTAGTTGATACATCCTTACGGTCGATTCTGTATCGGTCTTTTCCATATAACCCTTTAAGTTCCAGTCAGAATTATGTAAATTTTGACTTCTCCATTGCACTAGGAGGTACATAGGAGTAAGATGCGACTCTTGTCAAGTTCATACAACCCAAAAACATCACTCATTCTTCTCATGTAAATACTCTCTCTTCCATGCATTCGAAATGTGAAAACTTTGATATAAAAGTCATTTCTTATTTCCTAAGTCTAGTTAGGGTAACTGGGTTGGGTTAAGATAGACGTGATGAGATATTAATATTTCTTTATACGTAACCGACTCCCAAATTTGAGTCTTAATTCTCAAGATTAACCTTATCCAATAATAGATTTTTTTGTATTTTTCTTGAAAATGTCAATGAGGATTCCACGATTCTAATTCTCATTTTTTCTTCTCCAAAACGAATGTGGACTCTAACTTCTATTTCATTGTTTACTCATCGCGGCCTAACATGTGACAAATTACATAATTATTTGATTAATAATAATAATAATAATTGTTATTAGTATACTACTTGATTTTGAATATTCAATATTACTGTTATTATACTGTGATTTGAATCTGATATGTTGCCATATTATGATGCTATATATATTATGATATGATACACTGCCAGATTTTTGCTAAAATTACTATATTATTATGCTGTTATTGCAAGCAATTATGCTGCTGAACTTATTGTTTATTTTTGAAAAAATATAAGGTTGAGAAAATTTATTCTCATATTTATTATGAGGCAATAAAATAATTAATCTTGAGTATATTTTATTCCGGCAAGTAATATCTCCGCGTTCATTCATTTTTTATTCCCGGAAGGGTATTCGTCTGTGATAATATAAAAATTAATTATATCTATTTGATTCTATTTTGTTGGTCAAAGTTAAAATTTCAATTTCATCCCAGTAATGAAGTGCTTTTCATTTATTTACCTGCTCTACATAGATACATTGTTTGCCTCAACGAGTCTTCCTCTGTTTTTCAGATTTGGTAAGTTTTCCTCTATTCTTCCATTTAAAAACAATGTGTGTAGTTTCAGTTACTTTCCCCTTAGATTATTGAAGATAGGTTGTCTGATGTGTTAGCTTGAGAAATACTTGCAGTGAGTTATTATGCAGCATGTTTGATAAAATGTTTTGACAAAGAACACAAGTATGTAATGGTGGAAGTCTATATTTTATAGATGTAAAACTTCTTTTTATTATTTTTGTGAGTTTTTATAATTGTGTATAATGTTTTCTTATTTAATCATATCATTTTAAAATTTTCTTATTAATAATCACTATAACATTCTTTTTTATCTTTCTTTATCGTATGTCAATTAAGTATTTAAGGACATGTCTTACTTATAAAACATGAATATGTATTAATTTAAGTGACGTGTATTGAAAATACAAAAATAGACAGAGTTGTGTTCCATAAATTATGTGATATGTTGAATTGTAGGTGAGTTGCTTCTTACTAGACATGTGTGTCGAGGAATTAGTAGCATCATTTTTAACATAATAGCACATCATATTAAGAATAGAATGATAAGAAGACAATTTGTTAGATCTAGTGAAATAATTAGTACTCACTTTTCAAATCTGTTCTTGACAATTTTAAGGTGTTACAATGAGTTGTTAAAACAACTTAAACTCATTTTGGAGACAAAAACGATGTCATATGAAAATACTTTTAAGATATATTAGTAATCAATAATTTCTAATGCTTTTCATTAATGTGGGACTTAAACTTCATTTTGCACATACATCAAGATCTGTGCTTAAAGCAGAAAAAAGTAAATGTAGAATAAGAAAGTGAGATAGTTAATTATCAATGTGTTATGAGTATGCTTTCTAGATTTGCATTTTATATATGTTTTGGTTGGGTGGGAGGGTTCGACAATAGATTCTAGGGTCCTAAAAGATGCCATTTATCAACCATAAGGATTAAAGGTTCCTCAAAGTATAATAGAAGATACGTGTTATCTTAAAAAAAAAAAAAAAAACAATAAAAAATTATAGATATTAATGAAACATCTATAACGATGAAGTATTTAAGTATCATTGCTATAGTTAGTTTCATAGTTTATCTTTTAGTTTGTGTACCTAAACTATAATTTCAATTAAATTATGGATTTTAATTTTTTACACAACTTATTTTGCATTCTTTATATATATTTTGGTACGAATGTTTATTGATTAATGAGTTGATTAATAGAAGGATGATGAGAAATAAATGAGCACGAGGCATGCATATAAAATTGTAATTACAAAAGTGAAATTGTGAATGAAGACTTGTAACTTAAAGGAGAGTGAATGTGTGTGGGGTTACGAACTATAACTAACGGGACAGTAGGACACAAGTTGGTTAGTAAGGTCAACGTTACAAATCTTGCAATGACTCTGTATACGTCTCTGACTGAATGGGGCATTTGCGGCACCTGACACACTTGGATTGGAGATTTTGACGGTCGTGGCTGTCAAAGTATCGTCACATGTGATCCGTATACATACATGACTAGTATCATAATATAAGAAAAAAAAGTTAGAATTCTAATATTAAATAAAAAAATTATGTTTTGAGAATTTTCAGCAAAAATTAGTTATTGCCTACACCTTACACAACATGAATGTCTCGTATCTGTTGAATATTATTATTATTATTATAAAGAACTGTGAATAACATTTATTATGAAGCACGATATAAATTGAATTAAATTGGATCTACCTAAATTTGACTCGGGTGGCCATCTCCCTTGCGGCAGAAACAAATGGGAAAATCAGCAGTACACCATTAATACAAGATGTGATTATTGAATGCCTGTAGCCTTACACATTTTCTGTACAAGAAGCGCAGTGGCCTGGAAGCTGATGCTAGCTTCTGCAAATTTGTATTTTTGAGGAACCATGCCTACTTTCTCCTCTTCTTTCTCCCCTACCCATTATCTTGTTCATTTAAAGAGGATATCCCATTTTCTAATTTAACTCAAATAAAAAATTTCACTTTTTTTTTTACTAGAAAATATGTCCACTCATTTAATTATAAATTATCATTTATGATATATTTGTTAATGTTAATAATAATTATATTAAAAATTATTTTAAACATGAATTTCTATTTGGTTGATTCTTTTTAATTTGACTATTGCATGTGATATCTCTATTTCTCTCTCTATTAGATTTATTACATAAAAAATTTTAAACATACATTAAAAAACGGAGTGTATGAGTAGAAAGAAGATAGGAAAAAGAAGAACGAGAAAAACTGACCTACATAATAAATAATAAGATGAGAAATGAAAAAAAAGTGCTAGGAAGAAGAATATGATGAAAATGAGTTATAAGAAAAGTTGAACGGAGAAATATAAAATAATAACTCTTAATGCATGGCAAAGTACCTAATACAGATTGAAATTTCCCTTTTAGTTTTATTTCTTATCTTCTTTGTTAAAATTGACTTGCGATTACCTAAATTGTGATTTAATGATAATTTAAAATATACATACGGTTATCTAAAGTTCAATCACCTACGTCCAATCCCAAGTAATTGTTTAAAATTTTCTTTTAAGTCTAATAATGTTTGTAGACAATAACTATTAACCTTCTCTCACTTTAGTCACAATGTAAAATTTTATTTATCTATTTATTGTTTTTTTAGTGAGTTTTGATATGGGAATTTGTCAATATATTATTTTTTGACTCGTTATTTTTTTACATATTAACTTTTCATCCCAATTCTAAATGAGATGAATTATGTTTCTAAACTTGTTTTTTTTTCAATAGATTAAGGCGAGTCGATCTGTTTTGTCATTTTTTATATTTATTGACTCCATGGTTTAAGTTACTAAAGGTCAACAAAAATTGTAGTTGGAGTGGACTAGCATCACAATCACACATCACTTATTGAAACAATTGAATTGGTTGTGAACAAAGTAGTATAATAGCAAAATCTCACATTTTTTTCAAAATTTATGTGTGTGATTTAAAAATCTTTTAGATTTTAGTATGGTTGTCTTGATTCTAGTTAAGAGTGTTGTTATGAAAAATATGTGAAAAAAATAATGATTTTCCTAATTAATAATTACTTAAAATTTAAAATAAAATAAAAATCAATTTGTATAAGATTATTTGAATTATTTTAAAATTAATAGGAGGTACTAAGACATGAACCACAACTAAATTGATTTAGTTTTATTCATGAAAGACAAAGTCAAATATGAAATATAAAAATATGTAAAAAAGTAAACTTAAATATGATTTTGCTTTCTCAAATTGAAGGAAATTGTTTTTTTGGTTCCTCAAATTAAAAATTGGTGTTTTTAGTCCCTATATTTGAGAAAAAAAATCGTTTTTAGTCCATCAATCCAAATGATATTAGTGAACCTGTTGATGTGACTAATAGATGTTATGTGACAAGATTTGTCTAGGTAAAAAGACTTAGATATATTTTTGTCCTTCAAATTGAAGTAAATTTATTTTTGAACCCTAAAATTAAAAACAAAAATGGTGTTTTTGTCAACCCAAACAGTGTCAAGGAACCCACTAACTTGGTTAATAGATCTTAAGTCAAGAATTGTGACATGAAAAAACTTGTCTAGGTGGAAATTTATTTTTTTTATATTTTTTAAGTGAGAAAATGACTTCTTCTCTTACCTATTGTTGAAAATAGTTCACAAATCAAACTCTAAAATGTATGGGAACAAGTTAAAAGTTGTGAGCAAATTCACAATAAAGGAACAATTGAACCCAAAAATAAGGAGACTCATATTTTTTGGGTTCAATTATTCTTGGTTGAAACAATAAACTTAGGTTGGAGTTGTGAGTTGGGGTTAGATATTTGTGTACAACTCCTAAATTGTTCATAGATATTTTAGGATTTGATTTGTGAACCGTTTTTGATAATATGTAAAATAGTAAGTCATTTTCTCACTTAAAAATGTTATAAAAAACCAAATTTCTACTTAGACAAGTCTTGTAATAATTGTTGATTTGTGATTTATTAACCATGTCACCAAGTTCATTAACACTATTTGGGGTTGAGGGACTAAAAAACAACTTTCTAAATTACAGAGATTAAAAATATATTTTCTAATTTTAAGGACTAAAAATAAATCCACCTCTAATTTGAGGGATGAAAAACATTTAAATCTTTTTACCTAGACAAATCTCTTCACATGACATCTATTAGTTATGTCAACGAGTTTACTAATTCGAGTTGTGATACTAAAAATGATTTTTTTTCGATTATAGAGACTAAGAACATCCTTTAATTTAAGGGAGAAAAACAAATTAACTTCCAGTGACAAAATATTTTAAATCAAAAAAATTAATTAACACAAAACCAAGAAAGTTTTTGAAAACCAATAGACAAGGAGAGAGACAGAATTAGTAGATTTTTATTGCACCAATGCAAACATATATCTCTTTTAGTAACTTACTTTTAAGTTCAAAGCATCTCTTTTTTGGGCCAATGCAACCTCAATCACCTCAATATTTGGGGGAAAAAATCACCTCATATTTTTAGTACACAGATAACTATGTGATTCTCATGGTAGAGAAGCATTTATCTTTCACATATAGTCAATATATTGTACAAGCCAAATTAAATTATCACTGTGACAATGGATGAAATGCAAGCGAAATTAGGATAAATTGTTTGATAAAAGCTTTTAAAAAAGGGTTGCATCAGTAAAAAATATTGGTTGTCAAATTATAAAATCTTTGTTCATTTATCATATGGTCGATCTTTCCGAGTTTTGACCCGTTGATACCTTGTACCCGCCGCGAATGATATAATAATATTGTTGTCAAAAGCAGCAGCAGAATGTGTTGCCCTCACGAACACTCAAAATTTTATTCGTCAACAGTAAATTTTAGTTTGTAAAAACTAAATTTATTTGCCCCGCTATTACTTATAAAGCAATAAAATGTCTCTCATCTAGGCAAACGTAAAATTGATATCTTAAGCTTTTTCTTTTGTCTAGACTATATACATCTTCTATGAAAGTTAATTCTGTTGGAATCGTGAATATCCAACGCGTGATAGATTAACTCTTCTAATAAGTAATTTTGAAATACATACAAAACAATAAATACATTAAAAATTAGTTATAGTTTGCTGCCTTTGTTTCGTTTTAGTTGCAACTTTGCTTCTATTATTTTGATATTTTTGTTGTGTCATCCCATTTCACATCGTGTACAACCGTGACAGATCCAAGACCCCGAGTGAGGGGGACAATTTATTTGATAAAAATAAAAACTAATAATTACTATCATAGAATGGAATGAAATATACAGTTTCAAGGGCTAAAAATAGAAGGAAACGTAAGAGTACTAAGGAAACGTAAGAATAAATATAGTCCATATAAGATAAAATTTGACAACAGATAAGAAATCAAAGACAATAAATTCAAATATATAAAAATAGGAAGACAAAATACAAAAATTCTAAATATATAGTTATAATTTTCTCAAAGTGAGAGAATACATTTGCACATCTCACTTCAACTTGAGTCGACCACCGGTTAGAAGGATTACACATGATGCAATCAATATTTGTTTTATTTTTTTTTTTGTGTTGTTTCTATTCTATTAATCTAGCGCATATATATATATATATATAGGATATCTCAATGCTATCTGCATTGGGGTAAACTGTGCACCCTGTTGAAAACACAACTCCAGTGCAAGACTGGCTTGGCCAAAATTTGATGAATGAACTCTTGAACTCTTGAACTCACTCTTGAACTCAAATGCTCATTTAGACCATATGAAAAATTCCCCTTTGGTTCATTCATTAGTGGTACCTATCCCTCTATATTTGTACCTGCTAGCCCAATACAGGTAATGTAGGAAGTTCAACCCACTTAGCACACACATGAGCCAATAGAACCTCTCTAAATGATAGTGATTAAGGTTGGCACCAGATAGCCATGGTGTGTTGGTGCTATTTCCAGTGACACTGTTTACTACAGATACAATCACTGAACTTAGGTAGTACCCCATTGCCAAAGAGGCCCAGGAAAGAGATGTGGCTAATGATCTCATTCTTATTGGTGCTTCTGAGAAGAAAAATTCCAACAACCCTGCCAAGGTGAAAAGATCAGCTGATCCAAGGAATAAGTACTGAAAAGCAATCCACAAGAATGTGATAGGTAGTGGTTTGGTTGGATCATCAAGTAGGTCTGACTGAGTGGCCACCCTTTTTCTTTTGATTTCAACAAGAGCAGCCACTGCCATGGCAATGATAGAGAGTACTAATCCAAATCCAATCCTTTGGAGGTGAGTGATTCCCATTTCTGACTTGGTTGCTTTCCTTGTGTAGGGGATGATAATGTGGTCATAAATTGGTGCTAGGATCATGATGAATACCACTGGAAAAATTGGTAAGGAAGATGGTGGCACCTTTAGGGTACCAAGCTTGGTGTTCATAGAAGCAGCTTGTTCAACAGAGAATGTGGACAGCTGAGCTAGGCAGCAGTTAAGAATTATGGTACAAGCAAATATGGGTAGCACTTTCAATACTACCTTCACATCTTCTACTTGCTCAATAGTGCATTCTAGTGATGAATAGCTTGGCTTGTTTGTAATTGCTTTGTTAAGAAATTTGAGGTGGCTAGTTGGGGTTTCAGTTGTTGTGCTTGCTTTTACAGTTTCTTTTGATTCCATTCTACCTGATTGTGGATTAGAAGGGCTTGAAGCCATGTTCACAACAGCACTGCTAGTGTTTTTGTTGGTGCAGCTATTCAGTAAAGCAGCAATAAGAACCTGCTCAAATTTAAAACAAGAATCACACATCATACTAAATTAGTCAGAGGCATATAAGACGACATTGGAGGAAAAAATAGGAAATTGGAGGTTATCTTATAAACTGGGCTATAAACTTAAGCATACAAAAAAATTAAAAAAGAAAATGAGTTTATCTTCTTTCTAAGCTAAAACAAACTTGTGTTCTTAATTTTTATGAAATTTTATTTTGTATTTTTTTATTATAAATATTTATGAAAAAACTTATTCAAAGATAATTTAAGCATATAACTTGAAGTAAAGGTTGGTGCAATGTAAGTTACCTTTAAAATAGTTGTAAGTGGACTTCCTGAAGGGATCTTGTTCTTGTAAGTAGCTGAACCGGCCAAGAACACTGGGATAGATACAAATATGCTTATAGTAGATATTGCAAAACCCCATTGCCACCCTTTGTTGTCTTCAATCCACACTACAAAGGTAACTGCAATAAGGGCACCACATGATAGGCAGAAGACAAAGTAGTTGAAGAAGGTTGATCTCTGCTTCCTTCCAGATGGGGTTGTTTCATCAAATTGCTCACCACCATGTGCTGGCAATGACCCTTTAATTCCTCCAACCCCAAGAGCCACCAGATAGAGGCCAACGAACAACATTGCTGCTTTGCCACCATTAACTTCTTGACATGGGGTGCCTTCGTCACACTTTGGTGGCTTTAATGAACCTTCGCGAGCTTGGATGGTGAGTACAATCAGACCCTGCACCATAACACCATATTTCTTGGGCATGTCACATTTTTGCAATATAACAAAGCAGAACAAAGTTGAAAGTTAAGTTTGAATTACCGTTTAAATACGATTAGAATAAAAGATACAAACATTATCATTTTCCAAGAGTTCAAAGCTCAGACAAATTATCTTGAGATGCATTAACTTTAGAAATATGCTATCCAATGTTCTTACTACACTAATTAACAAATCAAAAGTATATATATTTTTTATTGAGAAACGTATCAGTGCACTGTTCCATAATTTATGATACAACTTCAATACAATTTTAATAAAAACTTTTTATTTATTGATTTCTTAACTACTACCCTTGGGCCAGGATTAACAAGACCCTTGACTTTAATCCCACTAAAGACCACTTTGTTTTAAGTTGTGTAAAATTAATTTTGTTAGAATTAATTTGATACCGTTTAACCCAGTTAAGATGTGTGATAAAATTACTTTCACTCATAGATTTTATATTGTATTGTGTGGTAAACTAAAAGAAGTTGATTTAGGTGCAAACTATTAGACCCTAAATAGGATTAGCTACATGAATTAAAAGACGTTAGTCACGTTATTATGCTTTCTCCATAACCAACTCTTCAAAGTAATTCAATTCTAGAAACCACTAACTCTAATAGTAATAGTAGTAATATCCTAATCCTGCTGCTGTTTTTTTTGGGTCATTAACTTTATGTTGTTCTATTCTAATAGACAACCTCACCCCTTCTGGGCCATTGTTTTGAAAAGGGCTTTCATAGCAGGCCCAAGCTGGGTGCAGCACCGGACCCACCAAGTCCAAAATTTGTTCCTATACATGGGCCAAATTTGGTGTACAATACAAGTAAAAGCTGCAAGAAAATATCAATTGGTGGGTACCACTACCAAATGTTAGATATGAATGCACATGGGTATTGCGTTGATCGCATTAGTGACACCTACCCATCTTTTTTCTCCTTATTTCCCTCATTTTTGTTCAGAGAACGAAAGCAAGCCAATAAAATATCACAAATTTGGCCATCGGATTTGCTTTTGGACTACACATCATAAGTGTGGATAGTGCCTACCATTCCTCGAATATTTGACCAATAAAGAATGGTCTAGTAGACTAGTACTACACAGAAAAGTGTTTAACAAAAAACAAGGTCCTAGGCCACGTGTCTTTGGTCCGATCTCGACCTCAGTGTCTGGACCGTGCACGGACAAGGACGTATTATAAATTTATAATCCACTATTAACATTTAGTAATGAAATGTCACTGTGATATGTTGGCGTTTTGAGTAAGTTTGTGTGCTTTGTGTGAAATGGTGCTGATAATGGATCATCAAAATGACAACCACACACGTGGTTCACAAACTAAACATTGTTCTAAAACTTGCCATATATGCGCCCTTTCAAACTTCTACAATATGTAGATTTTATAGAAAAGAAATCCTTCTAGTTCTAGAATAAAACAAACACAACAAGTTCATTCAGAAAATCTTTTACCACAAAGTTACAAATCGCACTTAGCTAAACTTGACATGATACACCAATTACCAAATACCAATGAAAAAAATTGTTGAATCAATTACTTTGACTAGGAATCATTTATGGTGTTACTAAATAGTTCTCGGGCCTCATCACTCATTACGCATATTTTTTTTAACTAAGAAATTTGTTGACGAATTCGAGTGCTGGACTGTTGAGGCTTTTGAGTACACGTCACAAATTCTTATTATTATTAGCAGTCATATAATAGCGTGAAGTGAAAATGATGTCTTAGTTAATTTGAACTCACATATGTTATTGTCCCGAGTTTATGTATTTAAATGGTTAAATGTTCCGTTGAAAGTTAATGAGAGTTGACTTAATGACCATTTGTTCCTATTTTTTTTTTCGTTTTTTATTACTCCTTCTGGTTTTTATATTTTAAAAAAAGTATTTCTATTTATCTGTCTATTAAAAATTTGATAAATATTATTTATTATCTTTTTAATTATATTCTTATCTCTCACTACAAAATTTTTTAATTTTGCTACTAATTTTAGCTAGCATTTAAATTAGTAGCTAGATCTTAGCTAATTAACTATTAATTAACTAAAATATTATTTTTTCTAACTAAATTTAAATTATATTCATTTATACTTTTTATTACTACAAATTAGTTAGAAAATAACTACAAATTTTAAAAATTTACTACAAATTAACTAAGATTATTTTCTTAACTAATTTGGTACTTATTTCATGCTATCATTAATATTATAGTAATTTTGTAATTAATTATTTTTACTAAAAATTAACTACAAAATAACTATTAATTTTAAAATTAACCATAAAAAAGTAAATTTTAAATTTTTTAATAGTGTCTATCTAACTTTAAAAGTAATTTACACATTTATTATAATAAAGAGTAACAATAATAGAAGTAATATTAAACAAATATATTACTTACATGTTTTAATGTGTTATCTTCTTAAATAAATTAATTAACATAAATGAAGAAAGTGAAAACAAATTTGGTTTAACATATCATTGAAAAATGTTAGAAATATTAATTTTAAAATTTAATAATTATGCAATAACTGTGTAAATGTAAGTTTACACTATTATTTAATTAGATAATAATATAAAATTATTTTATTTTTTTTATTAATTTTATCACTAAATAAAAGGTTATAATTGTGCTTATGAAATAATTTTAAAATAATTAAGAGACGAGGAAGAGGTGTAGAATAGGTAGTAGAGTAAGCGATCACCATGAGCATGACACGTAATACTACGGGCGAGATCTGAGGAGGCAAAACGACAAAAGTTGATGCACTGAACAACGGGGTCCTAGGCACTTGAGGAAATTAAATACGTTGCATGAAAAACAATACGTGGGTCCTCTTGAATTTAATAAATTAAATATTTTTTTTTGAATTATTAAGTTAAAGATATGCTAACAAGTCTTTTAAAGATATTTTTTAAAGAATAAAAAATATGAAAATACTTAATAAATTAAAAATCTTATTTTTTATTTAATAATTTTTAAAATAAAAACTCTTTAATAATAAATTCTATATCACATATATGTGTGTATAATTTCTCTTCTTGATCCCTTTACTTCATGTAACAACAAAAATCATATTATATAGAAAGACAAAATCTCCTCCCACCAACATTTTTTTTTTTTTTTATCTCTCCACTACATTAAGCAAAAGGATAAAGTCGTCGGACACTAACAGCCATATTATGTGCCCTTCCCATTTAGATGATGTAGTTAGATGCTGACCACAAGATCAAATAATATATAATTATATGCATCAAGCTCATGCATTACTTTTTTTTTTCTTTCTCTCGGCTACTATATTTCTTCCTTGGTGACCACTAAGATTGCGAGTTCAAGGTTATATAACATATAGATATACTAGTAGGCATATTTTACTATATTTTAGGGATAAAAGGTAAAGAGATCATATAATTAAACTTTTGCAAATGATTATCTTTTTGTCCCCCATTTTTTGCCCGGAATTAATAAATATTCTTGACTTGGTCCGTTGACTTGTATATCTGAGTGGGCATTCATGCAATTCATATCATAAGGTTTTGTTAGAGCAAGTGGGAGAGGGAATGCAGGAAAAGAGAGAGATTCCAGGGTTGGTTAAGTGTTTTTAACGCCATTCACATTTTCAATTCTTCCACGAGGACCAGACTTGGTTGCACCATTTGATTCAACCCTACCCGCAACTTGCAAAACTTTGCAACTCTCTCTTATTCGGGTAAACATGTCACATCCTACCCATAACTTAATAAATATTAATAAATCAAATATCCCCTTTTTCTAAAGTAAATCTTCTATGTCATAAGTTCTTCTATAATAAATATTAAACAAATTTTACCTATTTTATATATAAAAAAAAGAGATAAATACAAAATTTGATTTGTCTTTTCTCTCCCATCCATCACAGCGACACAACATGGAAAAGGAAAAACAATAAGTGCAAAAGCTATATATGAGTTTACAAAATGGTTTAACTTAGTAGGTAGGTTTGAGGGAGTGAGAGAAAGTCACACAGAGAAAGCATAAAGTGATATCACATGGAGAAAAAGGAAGAGTCAAGAGTGTAATGCGGTGACTAACCAGGAACTCAATAACTGCACTTATCAGGTAGACACGATAAGTGGTGAAAAAGGCATCGGATAAGAAACCACCCAGAAGGGCAAGAAGAAAGGCAGTTCCCATGAAATTGGTGACATTGTTAGCAGATTTTGAAGGGGACATGTGCATATACTGCTTCAGGTACAAAACCAAATTGCTTGCATTCGCCAAAAATGCCAGATTTTCCAATATCTCCACCACTGCATGCCCAACACAACATCCTCCCAATCAGTACTAGGCTTATCACAATGAATTGTCTCGTATTAAATCTTATGATATGAAAATTTTATATTTATCTCCAGAGTAATTAAATTACTTTATCAACCCAGCCCAATTGTACCCAATTGAACTTGACTTAAGATGCCCCAATAAATGTGTTTTTTTTTTCCTACAAGAAATCATAATCAAGTTTGGATACAACTTTTAATTATTTAACACAAATATATATTTTAAAACTTCGAGATTACTAAATAATAAGTTACAATAATCTCATGTTACCGCGATTAATAGTATCCAAATAAATGTGTGTAAGAATCTGAAATGAACTTTTTTTAGTTAAAAAAAGAAAAGATTTTGAGACAAACCCAGAACAAAGGAGGCTGCAAGCATGCCTCCATGGCGTCCTCTGAGAGCAGGCTTGTTCCTCCAGTTCACATAACCTTCCCATGTGCTAACTTGGGGAGCTTCTAGTTCCTGCAAAATTTTACTTTAGTGTGTCATGTTAATGCAACACAAAATATAAATTAAAAAGAGGAGAGAGAAGGAGATGGAAGTGAGTCCAACCCACCATGGTGGTTTGTTTAATTTGGATCTAAGAAAGGTTGTGATGGTTAGGGGAGAAAGAGTGGTGACAGTGGGGGAGATTTATAGGGAGGTGGAGCGAGCGAGGAAGACTCCAAGTTGGGGCAAAATGGTCATCACACACCACCATTAACATTGAAATTGACTTTAATCCTTCGTTTCACATTCATTTCTTTTATTCCTCGCTAAATGTACTTTGTATTTGTTTATTATAATAACGTTTAATCTTGGATTCTGAATATAACGTATTATAATGTGACGTCATTAGCGTGGAGTATATGATACTTTACCTAGTACAATATTTTAATATATTTGCTTGTGAATACGTTAATACGTTTTTGTATTATAATATTTAAATACGTATTTTACAGTTAACTTATATATATTAAGGGATTTAAATAAATTAAAGTTGTTAATGAGCTTAACAAAATATGAGTTCGTAAAAATCGTACTATGTAAATAATTATTAATTATATTAATAACTCTTTTTGATAATTTAAGAATAAATTGATAGGAAAATTTGTTTTTTAAATTATAAAATTAAAAAATAAGACCATAATAAAAATTATTAAAAAAATCAAAATTACACATTACATTTAAAAATATAATTTTAAAATTTATGTTTCACCTTCGGTCTTCTTCTTTCCCTTGTCTCATATGTTATACATTTCGTAACACCTAAAAATATATTGTCTTATACGAATATTTCCAAAATCGGTTGAGCATTCAAATAAGAAAAATGCTTTTTAAGCTTTTAATGTTTTTATTTATTTATTTGGTACCAAATAAAGCTATAGTTTTCTGGAAAAATAATAGCAAAATATTCTCTAATCCACTATCATTGGTTAGAATTATTGAAAATTATAAAATTTTGTAAGTTTACTGTTTTTAATTAACTACACTCGTAATTTTGTAATTTTAAATAAAATTTAACTATATTAAAAAATGTATTAGAGAGTATATCATTACCCTCCTAATTTTTTCTTATACTAAAAATTTGTTTTCTCTAATTTTAGTGTGTATTGATATATGTATATTAAAAAAAATAAAGATAATTTACATTATATATTACTATATACAAAATTTTATATTTATATAATAAAATTGTTAAACTAATTTGTCAAATTCTTTCGATAGTTCGTTATTGTACAAATAAATTTTGAAATAAATATTTACAATTTCAAAGTCTTTGATTAGATTTTTTTTATATTTCTAAAAGCTTTAAATAAAGATTACTAATTAGCTTATGATACAACAGAAAAATCACATATTAGCTTTGGTCTAATAATAAAAATCAATATTAAAACTATTTTAGTATAAGCTACATGTTGGCCTTGAAATCAACATTAACATATTTAACATTAGTGTTACTACATTGACTAGAAGATATTAACACTTTAGTGGTTGTTAAGAAGAGTCGATATTATCATTTTGTTAAGATACAAATAATCTTAATTAGATATTGAGGTTGGACAACACTTATTTTATTTGTATTGTTTTTTGTACAAAGACTTCATCTTTTTTATTTGCTTCAACAACCAAGTGAACCCTCACATCGCACCTAAATTTCACTCACCCCTAACTCACAATAAAAATATTCATAGCTCAAAACACTAAACATCATTTTTAATAACACCATTAATGTGGTGAATAGGATAATCCTTTGATTAACACCAACATCCAATAGTTAGAAAAGAAATTTCTTAAACTTATCATCCTCGATTACAGAGCTAGGACGAGAAGAGTAACAACAGTGGAAGAGAGTAAAGTCATTAGTGATAATGAAGACTGACCCAATGATGGGTGGGGTGTAAAGCCTTTAACTTTATAAATATTAATAACAAATATTATTTTGTTGGTGGGCCTAAAACTTGAACTTTATTTACTTTATTCTTAGGCTGGCCCTACAATGAAGTCATGTGCGATAGTAGAGCTATTGCTGATGAAGTCACATGTGGCAATGAATGTGCATTGTAGTGCTTTATTTATTTGATTTTATCTTCTTTTGTTTTTTTTTATTTTGCATTGGGCTTGGATCGACCCTAAGTATAAATAGACATTTTAGATTATGTTTTATAAACCGAACTTTATGGGACAACGACTTAGGAGTAAAGACAATCTTCTTCTTCTTCTTCTCTTTCTTCATCTGGTTTTGAATACACCTTCTTCTTTACTTTTTTCCCCATGACTATGCCTGAGTAGTTGATCTTGTTTTTAGGATTGGATATAGCCTTTGATGTTTTAATGGATTTCTTATTTTTGTGTGTGCTAAGATTGATTTTTTATTTGATTCTTTTTTTATCATGCTTCATTATGTGACTTGATTGACCATCTTTTTGTATAACTTTAGGTGTTGAGGGAAGAACGGAAAAGTGAACCTAAACATTAGAATCATAGGAAAATAACTTATACTTTAAATCACAAAAATATACTTAATCTTTCGAGGATTAAATGAATTAACAAATAGTGTAATAAGTCTAACTGAACACAGTTACAAAGAAAGTAGAAATCATTTTAATTAGATTCATATTTGTATGTTGAAAGGGAACATAGATTACCTTAGGTTAATTCACCTTCAAATTTGAATTAATCTAAGCATAGAAATAATAGTAATAAATTTATAAATTGTCATTGTTTGAATCCTTTATCTTAGAAGTTTTCTTATTTTTAATGTTATCAATTTAAAATATTCGCTTTATCTTTGATTAATCTTTATCTTTGAAATTAATCATGTTTTATCTTCTTGAATTACAATTAATTAATAATCATAAAAAATAATTCATGTGGATTCAAAATTTCAAACGAATGTGAGAAAATATTTTAGAATGATTTCTTAAGTTAAAACCTGACGATGACCAAATCGTTGCTTATAATAAAAATATTTGTTTTTAAAAAGGTATACATTAACGAAAACTTAATACAATAAATTTTAAAATCTGCACAAAATAATTAGTTGTAAAATTTTAAAATCAATAACTATTTCGTAACTAATTTCTAGTAAAAATAATTAACTATAAATTACTAAAATATTGGCAGTAGAATGAAATAAGTAGCAAATTAGTTAAGAAAATAATTTTAGTTAATTTGTAGTAAATTTTTAAATTTTGTAATTATTTTCTAGTTAATTTGTAGTAATAAGAAATATAAATAAATATAATTTAAATTTAGCTAAAAAAACAATATGATAGTTAATTAATAGTTAATTAGTTAGAATTTAGTTACTAATTTAAATGGTAGGTAAAATTAATAAAAAAAAAAAATCTTATATTGAAAAACGAAAGAAATAGCTTTTCAAAAAATTATTAGTTTGGTCGATTTTGGTAGTCACTGATTGCACCCGTCTCGAGTTTGTCGCTTGCTGTCCGTGGCTAATATCATATTTTGTTATAATGATACATTATGGTAGCTAGATATACAAGAAGCATGTATCAAAGTGCTAAACTTTCTAAAGTTTAAAATTTGTTATTATTTTTAATATATTTATCTATGTATATTCTGTAAGCTTTATTTTTATGATTTTGTTTATTTAAAAAGAATGTATGTTGTGAGATATATTTTAGAAGATAAAATATATTTATAATGATTGATGAGACAGTTAACATAACTATCAGCAAAGTTATATGTAGAGAAGGTGATTCTTAATTATGTATTGAAATATTTAATTCATATTGATTCTTGTTAAATTATGAGACATTAAGTAAGAGTTAACATTTTATATAGTATAAAGTTTATTGATATTTTGCATTCAATTGAACTCCTAAGTAGTTGATTATATATGAATGCACTTCTAGTCATTTTTAATATAGATCTGTATCAGATTTTAAAAAATTTGCTTGTTTAAGGTCTATAATGCTTTTCTCTTATATCTGTTGTAAAACATATTAAGTACCAAATACTTTAACTAAACATATATTTTTAAGTAATATAGTAAATCATAATTTTTACTTGTCATTTGATTTTTTTTATTGATCAATTAAGCAGGTGTAACTTTGTTTAGAAGTTATTAATCTTAAGATTTTTTTTTTCTAAAAAAGACACAAATGATTGATCATAAAAAAAATTTAGCAACTTCAATGTTTATTATACTTGAATTCATATTATAATTTTGATCAGCCTTTTAATTTTCTAATCAATAGCTATAAATACACTTTATTCTTTATAGTGTACTCCCTCGCAAAGAAGTCAGCAAATTCTATGAAAATATAACAAAGCAAAAAATAAAATAATAAAAAATTTGTTATACTTCAAAGTAGGAAAAAGGGGCCGAAATTAATATTCCATGTAGAAGTTACACTCTTAAAACTACTTGCTAAAATGAATATATTTCTTGCCTACATTTTTTAAAAGTTTATTCTTATACCCCGTAGAAATCCAAAATTATCCCTAAGAAGAATGAAAGTAAAAGAAAAACTAATAATAACAAAAAAAATAAAAATAAAATAAAAAATATAATAATAATAAAATAAAAAAGAGAGAGGCGTGTGGAAGAAGCCTCATCGAGACATGTAGGAGAAGCCTCGTCTTCCCAGACAACCTCAGACCCTTCACTTTTATTGCGCCCCTTAGCTTTTTGATCAAGGGCCTCCTACAACTACGTTTCTCAATGTTGCAGGGATAACATAGTTGACTTTACTCTAGTAATTATGGACAAAAGTTTGGCGTGAAGCCACCACCATTAATGAAGAAGATTTTTCTAAAGGATTTCGACAAATAGAAGGAGGTGGCTTATAAAAAGGGAAGAGGACTCGAGGAGAGGGGATGAAAAAAAGTGTGAGAAAATTCTGGAGGATTTCTTCAAAATCAGAGAGTAGGATAAGCAAGATTATAGAGAGAACAGATAGTCACACTCAAACTAGTCTTCAGAGAGTACAAGACGAAAGGATGGAAGGTTCTCTGCCACGAAAATAGACTCTATCATCAGGTGAGTTCTGAAACCTAGTCCATGGCCTAAGGAACTAGTGCCCTTACTTTCTAACTTTGACATCGAATAACCTTCCTTTTATTCCACTCATAGTCGTTCCTCCTATTTTCATCCCAACCATCGACTCATAGTCGGACTCCATCTCGTCCAACCACTCGACTCATAGTTGGACTCCATTTCATCCAACCCTCCAACTTGTAGTTGGACTTCATTTAGCACAAATCGTCCGACTCTCAATTGACCCTTTAGTTGTCCCAAACCCAACTGACACCTAGTAGGCACTCTCTTTTGAATTCATAGTCTGCCACCACCTTAAGTATACACCTAAACTGTTTCCTCTATAAACATTTTCCAAAACTACGTAAACTTTGAATTCTCCATTGCACCAGGAGATATGTAGGAGCAAGAGACAACTCTTGTCAAGTTCAAAAACTCAAACAAAAATATATCTTTCCTCTCCCCAATAATAAATTCCATTTTTTTGTTTATGTTGAAGGGTTAAAATAATAATTTAGAAGTCATAATAAATTTTATACATCTAATTAAAGTAACCTTCTTAGGATGGATGTTGTAAGGTGCTAACACCTTCCATATGTGTAATGGACTCTCAAGCCTCAAATCTATTTCTGAAAGACCAGTTTTACCCCTTATAAGGTTTTTTGACGTTTTCCTTAAAAAACGTTGGAGACGACTCCATTGAATTTATTTTTCTCTCCCTGAAAGGAACTTGAATTTCTTTTTATATTTTCGCTGATCCCATCGCAATCTCGATTGCGACATACCCGTTAGACTGCATCATTGTAATTAGGAAATAATTTTACACTAATGTAATATTTGAATATATGAATTTCTTTTCAAATAATTTCACAATTGAAAATTGTTCTTCTTACCAAAAGTAGGAACATCAGATCCACATTGCAAAAACTAAAGGAGGGCAAGATTGCAACATATGATAGACTATAGCATGTTACATTGTTTGACTAAAGACCAAAATATTGAATGTGCAAAAATTAAAACAGTTTAAAAAAGAATTGGTCTTGAAATGAATACAAATCTTTACATTTTAATTTAAAAAAAATATGCTTTAAATTAAATTATGTACACTTTATTTTCTTAAAAAAATTACTTTAAAGGAATTTTGTTTCTTAATTATATAATGGTTTGATAAGCGGGTTTTTAATCGTCTTATACGCCTCAAATAAATATTAAAGCTAACTATAGTATAGCTAACCCTAGGTCGATTCTCTCAAGGACACAGTGTGTTAAATTGTGACAAAGTGTAGAAATCAAAGTTTTGTGCAGAACATCAAGCGTAGAATGCCGACTCGCTCTTGGCAAAGACTGATCCGATTTGGTCTCGGCAGAGACGAATCTAACACAGTCTCGGCTAAGGGCAGACTTGGATGCAACAAAGTCGGGCTGACTCGGTTTCGGATGGACACAACAGAGTTAGACTGACTCAGTCTTGGACTCTGGAAAGCAGTAAATAGGGGGAGTTTTGTGTTTAAGTGCAGAAAAATAAGCTAAACTAATCTATACTAACTACTGTACCAATTCGAAAATCAATACACAACTGTTTACCATTCTTACTTAGAATTATACTCCAAATCAACTTTAGATTCTTACAACAATTGTCGAACGTTTGTCTATTGCCATACCGAGGATTTACACAATCGCTACCTCATCAGTTGGCAGGGAGTATGTACTTGGTTGATTTTAGGTTCTCTACCTAATCAGATTATTAAACCAGTTCCAATCAGCCTTAGTCTAACGTGATCTACTCCTAACAATGTGCAATCGCGGCAAAGTTAAAAGCAGATTAAAGCACATGAATTATAATCAAGAGATAGAATTGCAAACCAGTCATAATATTGAAAAGAGAATTGAATACAAAGGTGGGAATTCAACGTTCTCTAGAGAGTCCACCTTCCAGGACAATCGCCAATGGAAAGACGGTAGTGGTGCACCAGTGATGGCCAAATGCTGAGGTTTCCATCCACCGAAGTGCGTCGGCTATACCGAGAGATCACCTCCGACAGCTTCCAGCTTCCTAAATCCTGGTTTTGTACCTCCTCGATCGAGAGAGACACCTTATTGAAGCTTCGTGTACCACCGTGCTAGCTTGGAATGTCTGCAATTGCTGACGGCGCTAGGTCTAGAATTCCACTATTTTTCCACACTAAAGACGTGACCTGACGTGCTTTATTTATACATAAGCTGGCTAAATCTAAATCTAATCTCGCAGAATCGCTGATTCCTTGATCCTTGCAGATTTCTTGCTCAGTTACCCGAATTACATATTTCCTGATCCAAACAGATTACAAATTTGAACTACTGATTACAGATTTCTCAATCCTATGAGATTACAGATACCTCAATCCTAGGAGAATACAAATTCCTTGATTCTAGCATAATCATATCTACATCATAGATTCCTTAATTCTATGATAATCAAATCTGCATTACAGATTCTATAATTCTAGGATAATCAAATATGCATTACAAATTCCTTAATTTTAGCATAATCATATCTGCATTCTTGCTGGAGTGATTTTGGCCACTAACGTTACTTGGGCCGGGATGCTCTCGGCTTTTACTGGGTTGAGATGTTTTCTTTGGGCCAAGATGCTCTTTTTGGGCTGAGATGCTTTCGACTTTCATGCTTGCAAAACAAGTCCAGTCTTTTGTTAGTTAAAATTCTTATTTTAGCACAAATTTATATTTGTTCTATTTCTAGGTCCATAATTTGAATCTTAACTAAGACATGACTCTTAACCACTAAACAGTCTTAATGATACCCATTTAAAACCCTTGTGAGGTGTATAAAATATGACTTATCATGGTTCAAGATCCATTGTTCTCACTTGAGACCTTTCCTATTTAGGGGATGAAGTTTCCCCCTCGTAGGTCTATTCTCTCTAGTTGTTTGTTTAGAACTTAATCTTGAGAAGAATCTTATTCTTTCCTCATATATTGGGCTTCTTCATGAGTAGCTTTCGTCGTTTTTTTTTCTGCCACTTGAGAAGGGACAATGCGTCATTGCTAGGGCACGCTCCTCATTTGTCCTCTACTATGACGTCACGTCTCTTGATATGCCGGATAGTAGAGAACCTGTTAATCTTGTCTGGTGTCAAGGTCATCTGGGTTTTGTCTCCTTATGACGTACTCAATCAACCACGATGGTGGCTGACTCAATGTCTTAGGGTGTTGCGACCTGACCTGCGACCGCGTCGGCGATGGCTTTTTCTTTGTTTGAAGGAACCTAGATTCCCCTCAAAGGAGAAACAAGGATGGAGGAGTCGCCACCAGTATTTTTATGGAAAATGCCAAAAAACCTTTGGGATGGATAAGGCAAATCTGGAACGAGAGCATGGGTCAGGGAGTCGGTTACGCATGGGGATGACACATTCCCAGACGTCTGTTGAAAGATAGTTACCTTAACTAAATGCATGGATCTTGATATTGGCTCCTTTCTATGGTTCTCTATTTTTTATGCATGGTGAGCGATGGGGATTTTTGTTTTTGTGGAGGAATAACTTGACAAGAGTGGCCTCTTGCTCCTACGTATCTCTTGAGCAATGGAGAATTCAAACTTTACGTAGTTTTGAGCCAAAGGCTTGGGGTATGTTTTGACAGGGAGGACTATCCATTGGTGTCCAACAATGATTTGGGTGAGGATAGGCTATCCATAGGTGCCCAAAAGATTGAAAAGGAGGGGAATTATTGAATACCCCAAAATGGTTCGAACGTAGTCAGACTTTCCATTGGCACCTGACTATGGTTGTTTTGTATGTAAGCTATATGTAGATATCCCAAAAAAGGATAGTTGAGCATCGATAGGCTTTCCATTGGCGCCTAAAGGTGTTGATGGTTTAGAATGGGTTCTAAAGATTTAGATGGGATCGAACGTCATTTGTGGTCTCTCAGGGATAGGGTTGATTGGGCTCCTAGGTACAGGGGATCGCCTCTTAGCCATGCAAAGACTTTACATGAGTGTTTACAAGGATATGAGGTGAAGGACCCAAAATTATATTAGACAAGAGATGGTCGACCACATGTCGACTAACCTGTTTGTTTGACAACAGGAGGGTCGAGAACCTTTCGGCTTAGATGTCATAAGCTCTTGGTGTCAGCGAGCATAACCGACGAGGATGACATACTAAATTGAAGTTGGACGAATGCATGATCAACAAATGGGGGATTGAGATAAGGTCGGAGAATATGAATTCTCAACCCTGCATGGTTCTAAATCACATGGATGGTTGCGTCTTAAATTCTAGTCCTGATCTGATGTTGTCTTTTTTTTTTAGTTTAAATCTTTTACAAAGATGTTCATGGACTTGCATGCATTTATTAAAGGCTCTAATCGTGCTTACCTAGTATCCGGCGGTGGTCTTTCAAATGAACCCTAGCAATGTATCTCTTCCTCCTTCTAGCTCTTCGTCTAGGTTATTCCTCTTTGACTGTTATCCTTCTTTGTTGGTTTCCTTCCTTATGGCAACTGATTTTGTTTCTTTTCTCTTCTCTCTAGAATGTTAAGGACACACTCTCTATTTTGAAGAACCCTTTTATCAGGACTTCCTATATATGGAGGAACTCCTTCACTCTTTTAGGAATCTTCTTTCTTTCTTGTGAGTTTTTTTTTTTAATGTAAGGACCTCACTTCAGTTTTAGTTTTAAGTCTCAAGTAATGGAAAAATCCTCTTTTTTTTTTCTTCAATGGAGGCCTTTTATAGGCATGCATGAGGTGCCCTATATCTTCCTGAGGATCTTTACCATTAATGTGGCGGCTCTCCCCTAGGCATATTCAATGCTCTGGCACACTCAAAAGGGATTTTCCATTTAATGCAATGGATTCGTCATTAATGGGGTGGTGAACATTTCTCCCTTTTGTAGCGAACGTGCTTCTCACGTTCTCCACTTGCCCCCGAAATAATGGCCTAGGTGAGAGCACACAGATTCCTATGCTAGTCATTTCTACTTAAGGTGCATGGAAGGGAACATAATGACATGATTCCTTTCATCATTCATCTGCTATTCTCTACTCCACTAACTCATTTTTGGCGAATCCTTAATCCTCTGTCGTTGATTTCCTGCCATTCTCTGTGATCCTGATTTTATTCCTTTTGTCTTTGTTTTTCCTTGCGTCTTGGGCTTCAACATAGCTTCGTGGCAATTGCATAAGATGGCTAACAACAAGTGACCCAATTATCTATTGAATTGATTTTTGGATTTGGACTGAGTGTCATTTTGTCTCAAGCGTTATTTTGAGATTGGGCTTTTGAAACCAACTTATCTTACGCCATGATGGACCGCGGATGGTTATCACCATTGGGCTTCTACCATTTTGACCCAAATGTAATAACAACATTTTTTGGACGAATTGACCCAATGGTTCCGTCTCCTATGATTGGGCCTCTGGTGTCAAGACCCCTAATCACATAGGGGACACATTGTCCCTTGTTGGTTGGCCATGCGACTAGGGGATATGAGTAACCTCGATTTCGCATGCTACACTCGTCCAACCTGGGGGATAGGCTATGCCATGTTGGTTGGACATGTGACTAAGGGATATGAATAAGCTTGATTTGCATGCTATGCCCCTCTAACCTACCTTCTTGGCCGAATTATTTGCAATTTCTCTTCACATGGTCGAAAGTATAAAGTCGGCCGATTACCAGATGGTCCAAAATCTCGTAAGAGTTAAGCTTAGGGCATAGGCGCTTTAGAGTTGGTCGGTTACCAGATGGTCCACAGTCTTGCAAGCGTCAACCTAAGGGCATAGGCACTTCAAAGTCTTCTTCTCTCTCCTCACGCCTCTCTCTTCTTTTTTTGTTGCTTCATTTTCTATAGGGGAACACTTTTTTGAGTTGCCTCTTTGTCTCCTACTATTTCATTGGTACAGGTGGCGCTCTCCCTTTCGTTCAATCCCAACTTTTGAATTTCTCCTGCCTGTATGACTTTTTTTAGGGTTTTGAACTATCATTATGCTTTGGAGTTTTTAAAGGTCTCCTTTTCCCTTCTTTCTTCTTTGTTTATTTTCATTTTTACTTGCAGACTAAAGGTTGCATGTGCATTTTGCTTTTGAGTTGTAGAAACTCTCATGAAGAAAGGTATGTTTTTCACCTTGTTTTTACTTAGTTGCTTGCTCTCTCTATTAGGTGAGAAAGAGAATTCATTTTGTTCCCTATTGTTTTTGGGTTTTGGGTTTGTTTGTTGGTACCTATGGGTGTTGGTAGTTGGTGGTTTTGGGCCTATTGGTGCTATGAGTTATTGATATGGGTGTACTTTCAAGCGAAAGGATGGTTGAGGGTTAGCATTCTCCAATCTTGATGTTGGGCGAGGAGGCTAAGGTAGCTTCCCTTGGTTTAGAGAGAGATGGTGACAATGGCGCATCTAGCCCCGATGTTGTTGGAGTTGGTGTGAAGGCTTTGTAAGTGTGGTATTGTCATGAAGAGGTAGAGGAAAAAAGAGATATAGAAGGCGAGGAATATTGTAGGGGGTGAGGGTGATAGTTGGTTGGTGGTCCTACAGGACGTGTATGGTTGAGTTGATACGAATATTTGCAAGGTAATGACGATCTTCACGGCTGCTCACTTGTTAGAAAGAATGTCGACTAAGATTAGCCGCGAGAGTGATAGATTGGTGGAGGTTAAGCCTTGTTGACGAGATGAGTTTGTGAGTGAAATCTCACTAGGTGACTATGCTAACTTTACCTATATCTATGATACTGTCCCCTTAAGCTTGGGTGTGAAGCCGCGAGAGTGATAGATTGGTGGAGGTTAAGCCTTGTTGATGAGATGAGTTTGTGAGTGAAACCTCGTTGGGCGACTATGCTAACTTTACCTATATCAATGATACTGTCCCCCTGAACTTGGGTGTGAAGCTCCCCTTCATGGAATTTTATTGTCTGATTTTGAGGACTTTAAATATCGCTTCTACTCAAACTTCACTCAAATGGTTGGCCATTTGTTTGAGCTTTCAAGATTTTGTGCAAGGGTTTGGGTTGAGAGCCCTTTGTGAATGGATCATTTTGGGCTTTTTTTTTCTATACGAAAGCGAGAGAAGGTCAATTGGCTTTTGATCAATAATTGGTCAAGATGGTCTCTAATGCGTACCTTTTGTGCTAGCTATACATTTTTTTAAGGATTGGTTTTCTAAGTAAGAGGAGGGAGGGGAAGTTATTTAGACTTTTTGTCATCCCGACAGGTGCACTCGGATTTCCCTTGTATTAGACTCGCTGACTTGCTATAAACATTTGAGTAGAAGATATTTTCTTGGAAGAAGCATGAGGATTTATTCATCACAATGTTAAAGGAATATCCAATTTTTCTTTGTACTGAGTTGATCAAGCGAGGTAATGACTTCGATGAACTCTTCGTATTTTATGTATTTATCTTTTGCTCATTTTCTCGACCTTCCTTCATTTTTTCATTAAGTTCATTACTTTTTGTATGAATACTAATTTTCTTTCCTTTATTTTGTTTTTTCTAGGTAGGACTACTCCTATTGGTCCTGCTGAGTTGTAAGCATTATAGAAGAAGAAAAACAAGTTGGCTAGAGGCCTTACAATTGGTGCTACTCCCCAACCAGTCACCATTGACTCCTCAACTACTTGGTCTGAGGAACCTAGCCGAAAGAGAAACCAGGAAGGTATTGAAGATAACTTGGAGGTTACTTCTGTTCAGGTGCTATCCCCTCTAGCCAAAGAGGAAGTTGACTAGAGAGTAATGTTGTTTGACATAATTGACAACGAGGCTATGCAAACAATTTTGAATAGGAAGTTTCCTTCGAATGATGTCATTGACTAGCATCTTTTAGTTCCTCAGGAGGTGGGCACCAATGTTCTCACTAAGACCTTTCTTGTTCGAGGGACGAAGTTTCCACCTCCTAGATCTATTATCTCTAGTTGTTTGTTTAGAACATAACTTTGAGAAGGATCTCATTCTTTCCTTATATACTAGGCATCTTGATGAGCAACTTTTTTTGTTTTCTTCCACGACCTAATAGGGGACAACATGTCACTACCAAGGCACACTCCTTATTTGTCCTGTACTATGATGCCGCATCTCTTGACATTTCAGATAGTAGTGTAATTGTTGATCTTGTTTGATGTTAGGGTTATTTGGGTTTTGCCTCCTTGTGATGTACTTAGTCAGCCATGATGGTGGCCAACTCAGTGTCTTGAGAAATGATTGTGCCTTGTCATTTGTTGTGCAACTAGGAGATATGAGTCATATCGATTTCGCATGCTATGCCCATCTAACTTGCCCTCTTGGCTAAATTACTTGCTAACTTCTCTTCACATGGTTAAGAGTATAGATTCGGTTGATTATCGGATGATCTATCCTTTTTTCTATTGTAGCATGCAAACTTTTACTTGATGGCGATGGAAAAAAAATATGCTTTTCTTCCATTCTTCTTGGATCGGTTTGGCAAATGGATTGGGTTAACGTATAACTGGGTCTAAGAAGGCACACCCTCAATAGCAAAAGCACCTATTGCTTCACTTGGTGCTTAGGGATTGCGGGTCGGTCTTGCAAGTGGATCTAGGAGTCAACTGGCCTCGATATAGTTAATCGGCCTGATACCAATATGCATCCAGTAAAGACAACCGACCAAGCTCATGGTCAAACTCAACCAAGTTAATGATCGATCGGGTACACAGCAGAATTATACTCCATATTTATTGCTCGCAAGAAAAGTCATCTTATAATTGGGCGATGTCAGGTCATATAACTCGAGGAAAACAACTCTTCTCCTTATCTTATATATAAACACTTAGAGAAGGGGGAGGGTGATCTAACAACTCATACTGTATGTACACTCTATGATTGAGATCATATCTCTTCCAATACATACGTGAACATTGACACCTATTGTGGGGTTGTGGACTAGTATGGTAAATGAACCAGGTTGACGTATAACTGAGTTTAAGAAGGGATGTCCTCAATAGTAAAAGCAAAAGCACTCATCACTCTAGTTTGGGGGGCTATGGATCAATATGGAAAATGAACCAGGTTAATGTATAATCAGGTCTAAGAAGGGACACCTTCAGTAGTAAAAGCACTCATCGCTCCACTTGGTGTTTGGGGGCTCCCCAGTCTGGCAAGTGAACCAAGGAGTCAACTAGCCTCGATATAGCTAACCGACTCCGTACCAATATGCATAGCTGTTCGACTAGTGAGACACCATGACACGATCTTACTAAGGGACTGTCTTGAAAATAGGTGAAGAGGGAACTTGACCCTAACCACGACCTGCCAATAGAACCAAAGTTATCAAAGCGTGACCTTAACTATGACCTGCCGGTAGAACCAACACTATAAAAGTTCTTTAACGTAAGAATAAAGGAAAAAGTTTTCACCATAGAGAAAACACAAATTTTATTCAAATTTCAAATTCTGTCATGCTGATTGGTTACAATAGTTTATTTATAGGCTTAGTTAGGCAGTCCTGAAATTAATGCCCGTTAATATTATAATATGCATAAAATCTCATGATTTAATGCCCAATGATATTTTAATTGGCATAAAATTTCATTCGCTATAACTTCCCACTAACCTTTGATTTCTACCATAAATGACCTTCCTATTTTTCCACCAGCTATCAAACTTTCCCTTTTTCTACCAACTATAAAAACAATGATTTATGTAAAATTACATGTAAATGGATCTTAATTAACTACTTAGCCCAAATTACATGACAATGATTCTGGGCTTTATATGTATTCTTCAAGATGAGCTTAAATCATCATCAACTTGTAATAAAGTGACTCATTTTGGTGCAGCCTCTAATTCACTTTACTCTAAACTTTCCGTAATTCTCAAACTCAGGTCTGACAAAGATTGTTTTATTATTTTGGTTTTGGACCTAGGCATGGGACCTCTAACATCATGCAAATTATTTTTGGCTTTGTTGATTGGGTCTCTATCACACCATGGGTCAAAGAAAGACAACTGGCCAAACTTATGGTCATAATTGGCCAAACTCATGATCGAACTCGTTCAAGTTAATGACCAACTGAGTACAAAGTAGAATTGTACTCCACATTTATTGCTCGCAGGAAAAGTCATCTAACAAAAGGCAGATGTGAGATCACATAACTCGAAGAAAGCAAATTTTTTCCTTAACTTATATATAAACACTTAAAGAAGAGAGAGAACGATCTAACAACTCATACTGTATGTACACTCTGTGATTGAGGTCATCTACCTTCCAATACAAACGTAAACACTTCCCATTATTCCTAAATTTGGTTTGCTCCACTTTTATTATTAATTCAGTGATATAATTTAATTTACTTATCCAATAATAATACCAGAGAAAAAAAAAACTGGTCACTCTATCTCCGCTAACACGTGTGTGGCAGCATCACATAGGTAAACTAAAGTTGTCCCACCCATCAGGAAATTGATAATTTGAATAGCACACTTCGTTCAACACAAAAATGTGCAGCTAGCACATGTATATGCATGCATCACATATTGGATTCCTACTAGTCGATTAATAGAATTGGTGCAATTGGTAAAACAAATTTTAGGCATGCAGCTTTAGATAGAACGATGAAATTTGAGAATCTAGGTTGCATAAGGTAGTGGACTTTCCACGTATCGCTAAGAAATGTGATTTTTTGTTTTGTTTTTTTATGGAATAACTGATGTATGGAGGCTCGACACTGAGTCAAAACTTGGCCTTTTTAGGACATACCTAACCATCGTGCACTCCTCAATGTACAGCCAGTGACAACAACTGGTGCCACAAAAGTCATTATTTAATCAAAAGAAACAAAGATATTTTTCCTCACATGAGCTTTAAAATTCATTTGACCCTATCCCTAAATGTCACAAGTTTTGAATAATAGTACACTCAAACCAATCCGTAACCTTTATTTTGTATTTTTTTTTTTGGGTTGAAATTAGATATATATGATTCTCATTTACCAATTGTTTCGTATAGCTACATCATGAAGCAATTTGAGTTTGATATGGAAATTGAGAAATTCAACAAAGGGTTGTTTTCAGACCATTTAATTAATTCTGTTATCAATTTTTTTTACTTTAATTAATTATTTGAGGAATTAATGTTATCCGTTCTTAAGTTGCATTTTTTTGTTAGATCTAACAACTTGTTAAATGTACATATTCTTTTCATATTATAAACACATAAACTAGTCATTATAAAGTAAAATATATAGTTTAATTATGAAGAAGTTTAATCCGTGACTAATACATTATGCTTTTGCTTATAAAAAAAACTGTCATTGTTACGGGTCAAAAGTCATGTGTCCATGCTTGGATTTATGTATAAATTCTACCACCTTACGTCTTGGGTTTAATCGTGTTTATCAGTATATGCACATTAGGTTCGATATTATTATGTCAAGCTTCAACGGTTTCATTTTGTTTTTATTCTTCTGAGATATTCATGATCAGGGTATCGAGACTATCACGTTTTTATTAGATTAATTGATTATATCACTTTTCATCATCAAATATATATATATATATATATATATATATATATATATATATATATATATATATATATTTTGAGTGAAACAGTTCCTCATAAAATGCTAAAACTGTATAATTTAAAATCAAAATTATTCTAATCACTCTTAAGTTATTGTTAATAAAATCATGCAAGTTTTTTCTCTAAATCTCGATAATTAAAAAAATAAAAGTTTTTACGCACGTCTCTCTATTAAAAGTAATTATGTTCCAAGAAATTATATGTCATATTTAAAATAATATACGTAATTCCTTTTGTAGTTATATAATCAAGTGGTAGTTATATTAAATATGCTGAGGAATTTCAATTTCAGGGTGTTAAAACAAAGTAAGGATGTTTTTTGACGGAAATATTAATGATAAGGGGGGTTTTGTAGAAAGTCAGCATATAACCTACTCCAGAATAGAAAATAACAACATAGTTTTTTAACACGTGACTATATTAGTGACAAGAAGTTTAGATAAAATTAATTGAATAGTAATTTGATTTAAGAAAATAAAAAATGTATTAAAAATTAAATAAATAGAAACTACAATACAACGGAGAGAAATGTCAACACATGCTTCATTGTTTAGTTCAGTGTACAATGACCAGCTTTTTGTTCCTTGTGTCTCTACTGAAATCATCCAAAGGGGGCAATTAACCAATTGTCAAAATGAAACAATGACATGCTTTTGTTCATTGTATCTTTAGTATACTGTTAACGTAACTCATGGGGTAGATGCTTTAGTAAATATTAGTTATGGTTGTAGATGCTTATAATTTTCAGGTAAGGTTGATTACCCTTTGAAAAGACAGATACGCATATTATTCAGTGAACATTGATTACCCTTTCACAATGAACTCGTAGGTGTACATGCATGGTCAAGTTTGTGGTCCAATTTTATAATTAATTCAAACATTTGTTTTAATTATTTGAGTGCTTTAGTCAATCTATAAGAAATTCCACATAAATTGACAGGAAGGGTATTGATGAAATATATATATTGAAATATTTATTGATATAATATTATTGTGGAGAACAAAATCCTACCTATCATCTTGATGTCAAAGTAACGAAAAGTTACAAGTACCAGAATCGCAAAATGTTTTTTTTATACAGAAATATGATGTTCTAAGCCTACCTTATCTCTTTTGCAAAGCCAACTAACCTAATGAACCCATGCCTGTATGCCACGTTGTCGACAAATTCAAATACATGCATATATTATTTTTAGACTAGTCCGTTTCTAAATTAAATTTTAATATTTAAAAATATCAATAATTAAAAATAATATTGTATCACAATATTAATTATTATTATAAATTTAAAATATAATTTATATATTTAAAAATAATTATTATAAATTTTAACTATGTGCATAATCGATCGACATGATACGGGGATTTTTTAATTATTTTTTTTACTGCTGTCATATATATTCTCAAGTCAGCTACAATATAAAATTTTAATGTTTAATCAATCTTTGACCTTTTTCTTTTTAAAAACTCCATTGAAACTATTCATCACTCACATGATCAAGAAAAAAAGTGAAATCTGGTGGATTAGATCTTCTTATTCGAATTTGAGGTTAGTAATGTTTCGGAAAAGCAATTTAAGAGATCTTATAAAACTAAAAAGGTTTACAGTAATTTTGAGATATCGAAGAAATTCAAAGGGTCAGAGCGAAGTAACAATAATCTCATCTACAATAGTTGTTAATATTCTTATCTTTAAGTTTCAGGGTATAATATAATCATTTGGAATGTTTTAAAAAATTATAAAAATATTTAATTGTTCTTTTCAAATAAATTAAAGTAAATAATATATAGTTGTAGTACCCATTTTCTGTCCAGGTATAGAGAAGGAGAGAGGAGACAGCAGAAAAAGACAAAAAACGGAAAAGCAGCAGGTACATTGGGCGTGCTCCTTAAAAAGAGAAAAATATCGTACCTCTTTCTACCTCGGACAAACGCGCATGAGGAAAAATGCATGGGATAGGCAGTGGCTTCTACAAGAAGCCATCCCAAAGCTGCAACTATGAACAAAAACAGGAACGTAGAAGCAGCTCTCGCCGAATGGGTCAGAACCAAGGAAGGAGAGTTACTCACCACATTAAATACAAAAGTCACTGCATTAATGAGGATGATCTCCTTGAAGACGCATGGATAGTGACTTGAGAGTGAGGAGTGAGCCTATAAAAGGCCTCGAGCTCAAAGGAGAAAGGGGTTGAAAAGTTTGGGAACGAGAAAAACCTTTGGAGGACATTCTAATATGAGGGATTCAAACCTTGAAAGGGAGTGACTTTTGGTGTCTTGATTATGAGAATCCTCAAAGTTCGAGCATTCATTGACGAGATGAGAGTAATTTAGTAAAAAGGAGAAGAAAGTGGAGAAAAGAACCTTCATAAGAAAGAGACTAAAGAGAACGAAAGAGTTCATTCATTCTTTAGCAAATCAATAATCCCTGGATACAAAGTAAGTCCTCTGAGATATCCCATACGCATACCATTTAGTGGCCTTAAACTCAAAATCAATACACTTCCTTGAATAGCCCAGCAAAGTACTACACTTTGTGGGCTAACTCCAAATTGGTTCCCATGTAGCCAACTCCAAGTCATAGGCCGACTTTGGGCCAGTCCCCATGTAGCCGAAATCGAGTTGTGTGCCGATTCCAGGACTGGCTCCTATGGGCCGGAACCGAGATTGACCAAGAGTCGACTCCTTTGGGGTCAACTCACAACAACGGGACTAAGTCGGTCCTTACCCCCTCCCAACATCTAATCTTAAGCTTTCCAGCTATACATTTTATCCATTTCTTTGGACACCAATAGAAAGTCCACTTTTATCCAATCTCCTAGACGCCAATGGATAGTTCATCCCTTTCCACTTGTGAAACACACACATAGCCCCACCGACACATAGTTGGCATTCCAACTGGGCTGAGTCGGTCTCAGCCCTTACACATCAATTGGCTGACTCCGCTTCGACCTCCTTACACACCAATTGGCCAACTCCGTTCGGCCTCCTTCCACTTCAACGGGGCTGAGTCGATCTCAACCTCCTTCCATACCTACTAGACCGAGTCGATCTCAGCACCCTTCCATACCTACTGGACCGAATTGGTCTCGACTCCTTCCATATTGACTGCGCTCGATTTGGTCTCAGCATTTCAACTGCGCCGAGCCCGTCTCAGCCCTTCCTACCATCCAACCACCCATACCTCAGAACTACGTTAACTTTGGTTTCTCTATTGTCGTAGGAGATACGTAGGAGTAAGAGACGACTCCTATCAAGTTATCCATCCAAAAAACCCAAAAAACCCAAAAAACCTTCCATGCACACCTTTGTAAATATCTTCCATTAAAAAAACATAAATCATAATGTAATAGTCATTTTTCTTTCATACATCTAGTTAGGGTAACTATCTCGTGATAAACGTGTTGAGATACTACGTGATCCTTACGTGTAACCGACTTTTGAGTCCATATTATAATTCCGGATCAATCTTATCTATTCATAAATTTCCTGACGTTTTTTACAAAAATATCAGCCACGACTTCAATTATACCAAATTGGTCTCGATACTCTAAACAGAGTCAAAACCGAGAATCAGTCTCACTCTATTAAATCGGACCAATTCCAATTCTGCATTCCGTGTTGTTTAACCGGAAGAGACTGATATCCTGCTCTCAATAATATATATTTTTGGCCGACTTCGCATCGCAATTTACATCGCGATAAGGATTTGATGTCCCACGTTAGTTGCTGTATAACTTGTCAACCGTGGGCATATTTTTTTATGTCACATTTTTCATCCGTTGTAGCTTTGACTCAAGCTACGGAATTATATATTATTATTATTATTATATATTTATTATTGAGAAGCCTAACACAACTAGCTGCTATACGTGTCTGTATCATAATTAATGGTATCTTTGACACTAAACGGCCTAGGAAAATGCATTTGTTCCTCTAGATCTACAATTTAACAAGAATAAACTAGCATTTGTTAGCTTAAACATTAAACTCACATAATTTAGTATGTGAAAAAACAATTTTAATTTAAGAATGTATATAAAGAAATTATTATGAACTTAATTTTTCTATCACAAAAAAGACATATGGAGTCTCTCAATTGGACATCAATTTAACTTTTAATAGTAAAAATAAAATAAATTTTATTTTTTTAATTTAACATTTATATTTAAAAAAAATCATTTTGATACCATTTTCATTATTAAAGAATTAAATTAATGTCATTTATCTTTTAAGGCCAAAATAACGCATGTCAACTCAATCATTCAAAATTAAAATAAAATTGATTTTATTTATTAAACAGACAAATAAATAGATATATATTAAAATTGATTTTTTTTTTGTTAATCACAAAAATAAAAAATAAAAAATTCTATTTGAAAGAATACAAAGAATGAAATAAAAAAAATTTTGTAAAGACAATACTTATATTATAAATTTATTTATTTTTTACATATTAAATTATGAGAATAATTTATAATTATATATATATAAAAGTTAAAAAGTTTGTGTGGCCGCTGTCCCACATTGATATACCTAGACCCGTTCCCAAGACAATGTATAAACTTTTATACTAAGAGTACATGCTCATTAAAATCAAATAATTAACTATTATCCTTTGTTAATTCTAATATCATTTTATTAATTATACGAAGACTTATTTGTTTATGTATGTCAACCCTAAAAGTGGATGTTTAAGCGATAAAAAAAGTTAACAATATATTTGACACGTTATTTTAATATATTATTATTAGGTCCATTTGACATGGATCTTATTAGAAAAAGTAAACCATATAAAACTTAATTAATTATAAAAACACATTAAAAATTATGTCAAAAAATATATTGTTAAATATTTCAATTGAAGCGCACGAGCAGCAAGTGGTTTATACCAAAAAAGGTGCCGTGCCATTCTGGTCAAATTGTAGAAAAGAAAACGTAAATGAATTATTAAATTAAGAAAAAAGTTTCTAACACACTTTTTTGAATATATTTCTTTTGTTAAAATTTATTAAAAAAATATAAAATTTTATGAGCCTAATGTCTTATTTAATAAACATCTTTTCTGATTTTATAGAATTTAATAAATTTTAACCCAAAAAAATATTATATAATATGTTAGTGCTCATTAAACCTATGGATAAATGAAATTTTCCTTTTTCTTCTAAGGTCATGTGTATCACATACCCACGTTAGAACTACATAGCACCGACGGCAGCTTTTACCATGACATACACAAGTAACACAATCCATGTCGTGAGTCACGACACTCAGTCTAAGTCCTCTTATTTTCAATTTTTCAGGAAAATCTTATAATCAATTTTATAAGAATTAAGTAACAATAAATAACCATGTACCAGAAAAAGGTAACAATAAATAAAATCACAATCTATTGATTTAATTATTAATAATTCACACGATTATTTTTTTTAGAAAAAATAAAACAATTTTTGTTATTTTGAAGCAATAAAATTGTAATTTATTTTATTATTATATATAATCTTAAAATTTTTATCATTTTTTTAGACCACATATCTTCTACCGAAGACAATAATATTTGAACTATGTAGAATTATGATAGATGACAAAACTAAATATTTTTATCATTTAAGTACTTCATAATTCTATTTTTATTGTAGAAAATTTTAATTATAATATATTTATAAAACAAAAAGAGATTTGTGCGATGAATGAGAAATAAAAAGATAATTACATAATGAACCAAAAATTTGTAAAAAGGGTAATTTTATCAATTTTATAAATAAAATAAAAGACTTAAGTTGAAGTGTGGTATATTTATAAATAAGAGATATTTTATGTATGATTTTAAAATAGAAAAGGTTTAGTGTAAAATGCAAAATAAAATGAACGTTGAAACAACTTTTCCTAGTATATTAATGGTTAACAATCATCATTAACCTTTCCTAGTATATGTATCTCGTTCTTATAAATTTCATCGTATATCACATCAACAATGTTTTTTTTATTTTGTTATTAATTTTAATTACTATTTAAATTAATAGTGAGATACTAATTAATTAATTAAAATATTATTTTTATAACTAAATTTAAATTATATTTATTTATATTTTTATTATTATAAATTAATTAGAAAATAATTATAAATTTTTAAAAATTTATTATAAATTAATTAAGATTATTTTTTTAACTAATTTGTTACTTATTTCATGCTTTCACCAAGATTATAGTAATTTTGTAATTAATTATTTTTACTAGAAATTAGTAACAAAATAATTATTAATTTTAAAATTAGCTACAAAATTATTTTGTTGCAAATTTTAATTTTTCTAGTAGTATATTTGATATAATTTCAACAATTTTTTAACTTAGGATATATGTAATATTCACTAACAACATCCTCGTCATGAATTGTCAATATTCTCAGCCATCGAATTATCTTTTACAAACATAAACAAGATTGTTCTTACAAGTGGTCAATAATATTTTGAAGATGTGGCCACCAATATCATATCCACTAATATCTGATGGTGGATAATATAAAGAACCTTGTGCTTCTACAATTTGTCCAAGTCTTTAATTGTCCATAAACAAAATTGGTTTCAAATCTTTTGTAATTTATATATAGGTTCATAATTTGGTCTTTTGTAAAACTTTTATGGCTACATCATATCTTTCTGTACAATTTTGAACGCATAACTCAATACAAAGTCATTGTTTAAAAAACAAAATGACTATTTTCTTACTTTATTATTCAACATAAAAAAAATAATTATGCATATAAGCCGAAACAATATATCAGAATGATTAGCTTCTATTTTAGGTGCATATATATATACATATGCAGCTTAAGTGTCTCTCTGTATCTGTATATAATTTAATTGAAATATATTAATAATATAAATATTTTTATATTATTATCTAATCATATATTATCACATTCTAGTATAAAAATATTCAATTTTATAATAATTGTTTTAAAAACTACATATATTATAATATTATTTTTAATTAATTAAAAATATAAAAAAAAAATTATATTGACCACTTAAACTCATACACACATAGAAAAAGAGAAATCCAGTAAAAAGAAGTTATTTTTATACAAGAATTAGAGAAATAAATTTGTGTCATATATAGATTATTAAGATTAATTTTTTAAATTTAATTACTTAAAAAATTCGTGTGCTGTTTTAAAATTTTTCATATAACTTATATATTTTATTTTTAAGCATAAATAATAAGATCTAATTATTAATATTTATATCTCACATAAAAAAAATTCTCTTATTGTTAATATTTATGTCTCTTACCCCACAAAATAGACCATCTTTTTGTGTGTGACACTCTCTAACACATGCTTTCTAATATACTTTTTTGCTATTGATAAATATTTATTTAAAATTATAAAATTATGAGTGAAACTTATTAAATAAGAAGTAAAATTTACAAAATTTTATGATTTTTAATAAATTTTAAATAATAATAAAGAATGTATTAAAAAAATACTAACTAATATGTTGCTAGTATTTTTTATGTGATAACAAGAATAATAAATTTGAATCATAACATATAAAAACAAAGAAACAAACCAAGAATAAAACACATATATATCAACTTATTCTATAAATAACTTAAAAAAATTACATTTTATCTTTCTCTTTCATTTTTTTTTAATCCAACTGTTCTAATAACTAATATATATTTAATAGTTGTATTAAAATTCATGGTAAATGGCCTGGTATATATAATTCTGATCGAAAATGGATTTGAATTAACCCTAATTAAACTTTCAACAAGAACCATAATCATATCTACCTTTTGTCAAGACTATATCAAACATATTAAAACCTTAGTATTGATTGCAATATCCATCCGTAATGCCCACATGCTGAGTTGCCTCTTACATATTAGTCTAACACATTACAGATGCAATCATATTATGCCACGAAACTAAGTGGCTCCAACAAGACATGACTCTTTCATTATGAGAGCATTACTACCCGACAAAGTGGTATATCAAAGTGACTGTAGAGTTTCCCTATTAGTATGACAACAACTGATTCCACAAATAATAGTAATTAGGAAACGTGGCCAAGAGAGATGACAAATCAGAGGATTAGAATTCAAGTGCTTGTAACTTGGAAAAAAAAAAAAAAAAACATTCTTATGATAACGAACAATGGGGATAAAGAGAGAACACAAACACTCTACTGTTGTAAAAGATGGGCAGAAAATAAACCCAATTTCAGAATATGTTATATATTCTAAGCATGCGGCCCACAAAATTTAACCAGTATAGATGCGACCAAATCTGTGTGTGAAAATACACATACGTAAAGTGTTCAGAGCCAACAATTGCAACTGCCTCACACAAATTCTTATTCTGTGGTACAGAAATAAAATGGCATCTTTCATTTCGAGAATCTAATAACCTCTTTAGTATAATTGCTTATCCGTTTACTTATCCCTAGAGCCCCATGCTTCCCCTTGTTTCTCTGGTCATTATTCTCCACTGAATAGTAAGAGTTTAGAAAGTTCAGTTAGATTCAACTATATTCTATTTAATTAAATTGATCCCCCGCCAATATTGACACTTGAAATTGAAGATATTGGCCAATATTGACACTTGAAATTGAAGATATTGACGGGTGTAGGGTTACTTATTTTACTCATGAATTTAAAAGAAAGAAAAGAGAGGGTTATATTTTCGCTTAATAGCGAAGTATTTATCAGTTTTATTAATAATTAATTTTTTTAAAAAACTTGACTGTTCATTTTTAGTAAAATTTTTCTCTCAACCACTTTATTTTATTTACTAAATTTAATCTTAAAACCTTAATTAAGAGATACAAATTTTGATTATTTAGATTAATGTAATTTTGGTAACTAGAGGGTTACTGTGCTATTGGGAATTAAGTTTTTTTTTTTTAATTTTCTACCTAAATTTCTTTGAATTTCTAAGTCTACCGATTATGGTTCTCTTCTGTTTATTCATAAAAATGCAACATTAAAATTTGTTATCACAGAATATATACCACTAGAAAATTTAAAATTTGCTATCAAATAATTTTGTGGTTAATTTTAAAATCAATAGTTATTTTGTAGTTAATTTCTAGTAAAAATAATTAACTACAAAATTACTATAATATTAATGGTAGCATGAAATAAGTAGCAAATTAACTAAGAAAATAATTTTAGTTAATTTGTAGTAAATTTTTAAATTTTGTAGTTATTTTTAGCTAATTTGTAGTAATAAAAAGTATAAATGAATATAACTTAAATTTAACTAGAAAAAATAATATTCTAGTTAATTAATAGTTAATTAGTTAGGATTTACTACTAATTTAAATGATAGCTAAAATTAGTAGAAAAATAAAAAAAAATCTTGTAGTAATATTTGTTCTGTCATTAATTTTAAATAAACATTTTATTAAAATAATTTGTAAAATCTTTCACTTTTGCCTTTAATATGATTATATCACTTATTTAAATATCTTTCTGGTCAAATTCTAACTTAGAATAAAATGCAAAACGTGATTGAAAATTCGTGATTTGAATGGAATAGTTGCCATATTTAATGTAGGCATATAGCTTGAGTTCATTCTCTAACTATTTACAGTCTTGTATATATTAAGATGATGCGTGTGACGCATCAAACACCTTTTACAAGTTAAACGTGATATATAATTCTAGAATAAGTAATTATTATCTTTAATTATTTGATTTAGATATACTGCAATGTGAACTTCACGAGACTATCAAGTAAAATATCTAAAGAAGCACAATGAATTAATGAGAGAATCTCTATATATCTTTAGGGTTCTATATACTCACATTTCCTTTTGTAAAAGTGGTGGACGGTTTTCTTTTTTGGCTCCCTTTCGTTATCTTTTTTCAAAAGGCTTATATTTGAGTTGAAAAGGTAAGATAATTTTATCTCTCTTAAAAGATGCTTTAGTTTAGTCAATTTAAGATTTAAATTTTAATTCATACTTTTTCTAACAGAATTATATTAATTAATTTGACTAACTATGTTTATGTGAATAATAATAATAATAAAAAGTTTAACTGTGTTTGTTACAAAGCGAGGAACCGGCGGCGCCCTCGGCTATATCTATTGGAGATTCCTCTAGCTATAGGATTCTAATTAATTAATTCTATATAGTTTCAACAGTTAATTTGTTAAATAAGTGGTGCTATATTATATGATTATTATCTTTAGAATAATATTAAGGAATTTTCCTCGAATGGCTTATAAATGAAGTTAAAAAAGATATATATTTTTTTATAATTGCATTGTAGATGCGAAATATATATATAACCGAAAATGACAAACACTAGAATTGGAATTATTATTCAAAACCTGATAGGTGTGATAATTATATTCTCTTTAAGAATTTATTCGCATGGCGTAGTAATTTTCAGAAGTATATTAAATCTTTCTCGGTAATGATCGAGACAACTAAACATACAAGCTTTTATGAGATTAGATCCATGATTGCAGAATTGTTGAGAAGGAGAAAAGAGGAAGAAATGAAGAAAAGGCTTTCGAAATATGGGGTTAAACTTAAAAAGGACATTAATTTTGGATGATGAATAAATTTAAATGTTAGTGAAATTTCTTGAAGATTTTATATAGACCAGTTATATAATAAAAAATGTAGTATATATATATAGTTGGAGAGAACTCCCAAAGTAAATCTTAAAGTTGAATCAAGTTAAAATTTAAATTCTAAAATAATCTTGCCATTGAACCACCTCATATGAGCAAGCCCATGTCCATCTTATTTGTAAACTTTCAACAAATATTGATACATAAACACTTAAAATAAATAAATCAAGTAATATGGGACATGAATCTTTTGCAATACTAAAAAAAATATTTATTAATTATATCACATAAATAAGTATTACTATAACATACTTTTTAGGATTAATTAATTTTATTAAAAATTATAAAAAAAAAGTCTCAAAAAATATTATAATTTCAAATAAATTTTAATTAATAATTTAGAGAATATATTACTGAGCTTTCTCACATCACGAGTATGACTTCTAGCTAATAAAAGAAAACAATAATCAAAGTTTTTTATATTTGTCTATGTCAGTATAAAATTATCTACTCTTGCAAATTTGAGATTCCTCTCTGCAGATACCTAGCCTTGTTATCTTAGAGGACGTGTAGTTTCAACTTTCAATGTATAGTCTCTGGTTGTACGTCACAGCAGGGTCTATTTGAATTTTTTTATATAAATATTTATTTTTCATAAATTAAAATTAACTTATATATACATAAATTAAAGAGATATTTTTGAAAAAAAATTAATGTGAGAGACTTTTTATAAATTAATTTATATATAAATTTATTTTAACTAAAGAACAAGTTAATTTTTTTTCTATAAATATTCTTAAGAAATTTATCTAAACAAATTTATAGATCAATATTAATTACTTCTATACCAAGCTGATGCCAATGCTGTTAGCTAACATTCTTCATGTTCTATCATCAAATAAGCATTTGACAGTGATCGAGCCTGACAAATATGTACGCAGAACTTTTAATTTCGGGACCATGATATACATGGTCACGGAGAAGTTGATCAAATGCTTATTTGGTAAAAAAAAATTTAGTCCATTTTTATTATTAATTAAAATTTTTATAAAAATTACAAAACTGTGAATGAGATTTATTGAAGTGATGAGGCGAGACTTTTACGTTTTTTTAATAAATTTTAATCAATAATAAACAAATGTTAGTAAAATACTAATATTTTTCTAAATAAATAACATTGGTGATCTAAGTTTGTATAGTAATCTAAATTTTAATTATAAGTCAATTTCCTGTTAGTTTTATAATTTTTTTTTTCATTTTAAAAATATTAATTGATCATTTTCGTATTTCTATCCTTTCAAGTAACAATTTTAATCTCAATCCTTATATACTGAGTATCTAAATACTCATATTCATTCTCATACCTAATATTATGAGACGACCGATACGTGGATCATCCCTTAAAAAAATTAGTCAAGTTGTATATGAAGTATTCCTATCAATATTCATATTTATTTAATTTCGTGTATGGATATTTTTAGTTAATACTTATTGAATCTAGGTGAATTGTCATAGCTAGTGACACAAATATTTTTCCCATTAAATTAATAAAATTACTTTTTACCCGAAAAAAATGGAGTAGGAATCTACTCGGGATTCTACACATATCTTTCAAAAAGTAATTTACATGCCTCTCAATATTATTAAATTTATTTTTAAACGTATACAAAGTCATATCTATACCGTTTTTATATAAATTCTCGTGCAAATCAATAACTTTATACCTTGAGTGTTTCTTTTCTATTTGCTGATACGGAATTTTGGTTTTCAGGTTGACAGTAGTACTCCGTCCCGAACCGATGTAACCAAATTTGTTGAATTTTATTTACATTAATTTTGAAATATTCCTCCATATTCAAATACAATAACATAGATGCCAATTAACTATGTCATCTACCCTTTGTCGGTTTATGATTTCTCTCCATAAAATCTGTTTAGACCAAGCCTTTTCTATTAAAAATACCGAATTTATTTATTCCTTGTTTTAGAATTTTTAAAATTATATTTTTAGGTACATTTAATATAGAGATATTATTATTGTTGTGGGAAGAAAGGAGCTAATATATAAATAATAAGTTAGAATAATTTTTTTTCATAAATGTTTAAACTTAAATATTAACTGAAGTGAGTTGTGAGTCCAACATACTAAATTATCGATTGTATTGTCCATTTACTACATATTTAGTTGTTTGTTAGAAAGTTTCATACATATGTTTGGATAAAAGTTTCTCTCTTATGACTTTATCCAAATTAGGATTATTTTTAACAAAAAATCAAATAACTCTTATTCAACTCTATTTCTAACTAGAAATTTTGCATTCCTTTGTGGTTTCAATGGAATCATACAGGAATGGAATACTCTTGGTTAGGACAACAATGCAACACTTTAGGCCCATGCAAAATCAATTCACATATGTCCTGAAGTTTCAACAGGAGCTAGAGAGTGATCGATTTCTTTCATTACATACCTTCATTAGACCTAAAATCACACATTGTATGATCTTTATGTCAGTTTATTTATGTCAGTTTATGCACAATTCTTTTTATATCACGAGGGAAGTTGTGAGAATTTGAAGATAAATTAGTATTAGAATCTTTATATGAGGATTTATCATTCACCCAGCTTTATTTGATTGCCTACTGTTATCCAAACTCTGGTTTAGACCCTGGTAATATAGAAACTAATCCACATCTAGTCATTACATATCTTTTAGTTAAATAGAATTGAGTTTTGATTTAATTCAATCCCACAAAATCAATTTTTAAAAATCAATTTCTAAAAAAGGATCACACTCACTTGTATATTTTAATTAATATAAAATTTAATTTGTTTTAATATATTTTATCATATTATTTTAATATATTTTGTCATACCTAACATTATTAAATTTGATATGTGAATAATATGATAGATAATTTGATAACGGATTTAAAATAGATTCTAATATTTTCTTACAATTTGAATTTAAGTTTAACTCAATTTTATAAAATCAAATTATAAGACAATGATTATCTCGCACTTATATGTTCTAATGCTTTATTTCTTATCAATGTAAAATTTAGGTGATAGAGAAAATTAATTAACATGAATTATGTATTATCTGTTCTAAATTAAACTTGATTTATTGATTTATTGGACATCAAAGAAATAATATGATATTTCCAGATCCAGCAGAGACTAAATATGCAATCTAACTTTAATTTGTCAAAACTGCTTTACAAATTACAATCACCGCACCTGCAATAATTGATGTTATAATTTAAATGTTGTTATGTTATGCTAGCCGATAATTCTTCTAGAACCATGCACATGGAATCTTTGTGTTGATAATTTTTTTAAAATGATAAATGATAAGGATATCATACGATAATAATGTCATAGCAGAAAATTTATTTCGGAGTCCTCGAGAGTTTCTGACACATTTTGTCACTATTGCAGTTATGTGGTATTAATTAGCAGTAGATATAGCCAAGAAAACATCAAGCTAAGTGTACATATGTGATCATTAATTGAGTTCATTATAATTGATATACTCTCTCTCAATTCATCTCTCTTACAGTCTTACTGATTCCTTCATATTAAACACTTAATTTCAAGTGTGAACGGAATATATGAGATTTTACATTTGCCTCTCGACAAAGCAAAGGCCCCTTGAATGTGTGTACCATATTTAACACAAAAAATAGATCAATTTCTGCAGATAACCATCTGGCCTATTTTGCTTCTAGTGACGACATCGTTTGACTTACATAAAACTTATGAGCAAATTACACAAAAAACCTGTTGATGTATTTTTACATTGCACGTGACTTGCATTTGTAATGTTTAAAGTAACTTTCGATGTAATATTTTTTAAATAATTAAGATAATAATTAAGGTGAGATGATGTAATATGTAAAGAGTGTCAGCGTAATATTTTTTAAACAATTAAAAAATTAGTATATGGATAAAAAAAGAAAGAATAATAGATGAAATGTGTTGAAACTTTAGGAGTACCAGCATAATTAATTTACTAAAAATTAATTATCATTGCATATATTAATTAATTAACAAGATGATATCTAAATTAGAACACGATTGAAGCCAGGTGAAATTAACCAGGTGAATTGATCGAAATTATGACCCAAAAAATCATATTTTCTAATTTAAAAGGTATTGTCACCTAGGAGGCGTGGTGCAAGTCACAGGTAATTTAAATCCTTTAAGCATATTATAGGAAGTTTGATTCCTAATTATAGAAATAAAATATAGTTGCCTCTTTAGTAGTTCTCTATTTTCTTTGCATATTAGATGCCTTCTGATTATAAAGATACTTTGCTTTTTAAAGCAAAAAAAAAAAAAAAAAAAAAGAGTCGTGTAGAGGGGTCACTCAATTTTTTTATTTTATAAAAGTATAATTTTCAAAATGATACAAGACCGATTAGTTTATCTGGTCTGATTAAAATTTTGTTTATAAAAAATCGAAATATTTTAGAACTGGTTAAACAAATTCAAAATTAACGTAGAGAACAGAGTTAAACCGATTATTTAAAAAAATTAAATTTAATATAAAATATTTATAAGATAAATAAAAATGTGTATAAAATAATTTTATTTTAATTTTTAGTGTTCTAAAATTAAAATATTATATTTATTTTATGTATTATTTTATTAATATCGATTCCACGATAATTCAATCATAATTAAATTATTAAATCATGAACTAATATCTTAATCAATATTATTTTTAAAAATTATTAAAAAATCTAATCAAAACAAAATTCAATCTTGGCCTAGCAAAGATGGTGTATTAGCTTAATTTAGGCTTTACAACGACTTAACTATGGTCCTCTTCACTAAAACAATTTATGTTTATCCCAGTATCTCTCAATCACGTCATATTGAAATCATGAACAATCTTATCATTTAAATGTATTAAAAAATTCTATCCATTTTAATTTATATTTTTCTAAAGATGTCATGGACAACTGCGAAAGTCAAACAGCAATGATAATCCTACATAACCTATTTCAACATATTATTATTTATTAAATATTCAACGATATATTTAAAAATAGGCGTAATTAATTTATTTTATAGATATATAACTGTGTAACTACTATAATTTAACAATATGAAGGTAGTAACAGAAGCAGTATATCTAGAGGACCCAAAATTCCGCAAATCATTGTGAACAAAAATATAAATTAACTAGAAGTTGAATTCACGTAATTAATTGTTGCTTGAGTGGGTAGTCTTGGTTTGTAATTATTTTTAATTTGTTTTGTAGTTTTCTATTAGTAGGATGTTAGATCTAGCTGGAGAGGCACTGTCATGGGACCCTGCTACGCAAGAACTGTATATTATACAATAAAATAATAATATATTAATAATGGAAGAAATTTTTAAAAATATGTTTCATGTCGAGAATAATTTCAAAGCATATATTTTAAATTTAATATACTAACTAAATTAACTGATTTTTTTTTAATTTTAATAAATAAATTAATTAAATATTATAAAAAATTTCTTACCATTTATTACTATTTTTTCGAAGTTAGTATTAAAAGTTAAATAATATTATTCTATATTAAATTTGGTTAAATCAACTTAAAATAAGTCTTAAACTCAATTATAATTCCTTGTTTATTAATTAACTCAATTATAATCTAGTCTTTATTAATTCACTTTCCTTATGAAATTTTTTTAAAATTATCCTAAGTGATAAACTTCTCTTTGTTTTTAATTTTGAAGAAGACTTCTCTTTCATTACCAAATGATACTCTATTTACGAAGTTTTTGTCACTATACACCTAACTTTTATCTTTATAACAAACATTTTATTATTTTTTAGAGGAGTCGCATCTACTATCATAAATATCATTTTAAAATTCCTATTATCATCCATTATCATTACTACGTTGAGATACACTTCAGGTAAATCCACTTCAATTATTCATTATCACTAACTTTAAATTACTATTTTTCATTTATATTACATCTATTAGAGAACGAGAAAGGTAACTGTATTTGAGGTACTTTTGGAGAAAAAAATAAATTAAAGGAAGTGTATAAGTAAGAAGGGGAAGTGAATATAAAGTGTCATTTTCTATTACCTTAGATTTTGGTCAAATCAACTCTGAAATTGGGCCGAATCATGGGCTCTCCAACTCCTCCCCCAACCCTTTCCGTGCAAACCCACGAACAACAGTTACGACACCAATCCACCTAAGTGAAAATTAAAATATCGTTCCTTTCATTTCCCATAAAAATATCTAATATGGATGGCCTTATTGATGTCCCCGTTCACATATTTAACACGCACACCAATCGTTTGAGTTCAATTTTATATATATATATATATATATATATATATATATATATATATATATATATATATATATATTATATGTAATATCATAGTCATAACTTTAAAAGATTTATATATTTATATAAAATTCAATAATTTATATTATAATAAAATATTAAAAAACATAAGAAGATGGAATTGTGTTTTAAATTTTTTTTTTCTAAAACATACTTTGAATAATAGAAGAATGTTTTGTCTTTGTTGAACATGATTTTCTTAAAGAAAAATTAAATTATAAAACAAAAGATGATTGATAACTATATCAACTCCTTTAGTTAGCAAACAATTAAAGAAAATATACTAGTTTGTCTCACCCAAAGACTACATCCATTCTTTGACAACCACCATAAATTTCACTATAAACAAAATTACCGAAAATAAGGTTTTAAATTGTTACAAGTATTTTTTTTCAAGTTTCTTCAATCTCATTCAAGTATTCTTTTATCCTTGTCTCTTTAGATAATTACGATAAATATTCTTTATTAATCAAACATTTTCATACTCTATCCAAATAACAAAGAATGCATAAAAGGATAATCATAAGACTATTTTCTTATCAAATTGATATTCAAAGAAATAGCCTAAGTGTTCAGAGAATAATTTTCAAAGAAATTAAAGTACTAAGATACACACTTGTTTGTTCTTTGCTTTTTTTGTATGTTTGTTTTCTATTGAGTTTTTATGGAGAGTTTGAAATGTCTATTGGAGCTTTTCTTTGTTCTTAAAGAATATGAATGTTGGAATATTTAATACACCATTAATTACTTTTCACTAACTTGTCACATAGAGTTGATAAAATATCCTACATATTTTCTTTCTTTGTACTACTATGCAACACACATAAATTTCTCCCTTTTTGAACCAAATACCTTGTTCAACAAGAGAGGTGAAAATAGATTAGGTCATTCAACATAAGTCTATAACCTAACTTATATCAGTCAAATCATATCATACTCTTTTACAAAATAAACTAGATCAATGTTTTCATAAAAGTTTATATAGTTAAAAATGATAATTTTAGGTTGTTTAAAAAGTCTTTTAGACTTAATAGAATGGCCTATTAAAGTCAATGAAAATATTAAATTATTATTATTATTATTATTATTATTATTATTATTATTATTATTATTATTATTATTATTATTATTATTATTATTATTATTATTATTATTATTATTATTATTATTATTATTATTATTATTATTATTATTATTATTATTATTATATTAAATATTTAACAATGTATTAAAATTATACATTTATTTATATTTTTAAACATTAAACATGTTGACATAAATAAAGAGTCAAACCTATAAAAAAATAAAATTATATTTTATTTAAAAATCTTATTATAAAACAAAGTTATCATGAAAGTCATATTAAACCTTTAAAATAAGATTGTATTATATAAATAAGTTAAACTTCACTTCTATAATGATTAATCAACCTATTATTTAAGTTGTAGTGACTTTAATTTTCTTAGCTTATAGTTTGTTTTAGATATAGTATTATTTTCTTTTGACTACTAATCAATTAACATATGTAAAGATGCATCATACTTGTCTAAAAAATTTAATATAAAAGTTCTTTAAGTTAATAAATTCAATTAGATTTTCAAAGAAGTCAAGTCAAATCTAAAAAGCTTATGATTAAATAAAAGTCAAAATTTTACTTTAAACTTCTTAAATAAGTCATGCCTATATCTTGATTGGCACATACTATTTCCACCTTTGTTCACCTCACGTTGCCTTAGTCCAAAATTTTCTTGCTTTCATGCCTTTTGATTTTGGAGACGTAAGTTTTTTAAATTTGTCTCTTTCTATTAAAAGATGAAATATTGAATCTTTGTAAATAAGTTCTTATCTTATATCAAATATGCTATCCTTCTTCATAAGGCTTATCACCCTTAAGACGAAATTGGTAAAACGCTTGGACAGACAAACATCTTGACAGACAAAACTTTTGTATCTAAAGTCATATTAATCTACTAGTATAAAAAGTACAATAAGAATTTGACTTTTATAACTTATAGCATAGTCTTATATATATATTTTTATTGTCATTAAAACTTAAAAGAGTTCGGATTAATTTAGACCTTACCTACATAATTTTATTATTTCCTTTCGTAACCATTGTTCATTTAACATTTTAATGCTGATTTTTTTCTTTTTTTGCTTCTACCAAAAGTAATAAGACACAAGGCAAGTAGGTATACTGGCCTAGCCAACAATTCGGTTTGATGAGGCCCATATGTTGGTAGCTTGGGCCACTGGTTGTTTAAATGATGGGCCACTATTTTTACACATCGTATCTTCAAATTATTACGAGGTCGAAGCATTTTGTCTGGCTTCTAGATAAGAAGCAGAAGGAGCCCGGAGGATTCTTAAAGCTTTTTCTGATGTGTTGGTTAGGATAGTAGAAATTATAATCAAACTATTTTAAATTATTAAATTATACTTTTTAATTAATAAAAAATTAATTATTCAAAACAAAATTTTAAAATTATACTTTTTTTTTTATTACAGTTTGGTTCAATTTCAATGTGTGATTCTAGGTATGTTCGATGGTTTAGCTATGTGAAATTATTATTTTATAACATTAACAATATATACTTTATTAACTATTTTTATCTATCTATCTATATAAGTAAACTAGATTTAAACAAGGATGATTATGTATGTATTTAATGTTATTAATATAATATTTATATAAAGACTAAATAGTGTTATTTATTATATTTATCAAATATAATATTTATAAAATAAAATACATTTATTAAGTTTAATAAATATAATATATGCTTATTAAAAATAAGACTTCACACACACACACATATATATATATATATATATATATATATATATATATATATATATATATATATATATATATATATATATATATATATATATATATATATATATATAACATATATATTGAGACTTTTATTATGGTTTAAAAATTTGTTTATAAAGCATATTTACATATTTTAAAATAAAAAGTAACAAATATATAATAATTCATGTCAGAAATTTTATTCTTAATCATTATTTTAAATAAATTTTTATGAATCATTTTAAATATATTGATATTATTTTTTTAATTATTAGTACAAAAAAATATTTTAAAGTGATAAAATTTTAAAAAATTAAATATAATTGAGTACAACAAGTATTGATGTAATATTTATATATAACATTATTTATTGTATTTAAAATTATATTATTCAACAATATTATTTAATATTATATTTTATAGTATAATATATTTATCAAAGTAATATACATTTATTAAATGTATTACTTTTAATATGAAATTAAATACATTAACATTCATTATTATATAAAACATAATTTTTTTAAAAAGAATTAAAATTATAACTTTATATCTTAATATAATATATGAATTGATAAAATCATATATATAATATTTAATCTCTTAATTATTCTGAATTATTTGAAATTTAATCATATATTTAATAAAAATACTTATTTTTTAAATAATATTATTGATAAAACATATTTTAAAGTAAATAAATTGACAATTATATTAATATCAACTTGAAATTATTCAAAAGAAAATATATGTTAACAATTAATTAATCTAATCGATGTTTATTTATTGAAAATTTTATTTTATAGATATAATATGGTAACTTGAATTTTATTTATTAGAAATAATAAAACAATTAAAAATTATATATGTTATGTAATTTACAGGATATTTTATATATAAGATAAATTAAAACTCATAATTTTATATAGAATGAATAGAATACTGGTATTGAAAATTTTATTTTGCATGTATTACTGAAAAATATAACAAATACAAAATTCAAATGCAATATTTTAAATTTTTATTTTTTATTTGATTGAAAAATATTAAACTAAATTTAAAATTATTTTTGAAGCATAATTTTACTATTTAATTAATAAAATGTGTGGTTTTAACTTTATGTTCATTGTTTCTTCTTTATTTTTATTTTCAACTCTATGCATGTACCGCATCATTACCAATTTTTTTAAAGCACTTTTTTTAAGAGAACATGATTAATTTTAAGATGAAACATACATTAGTTATACTTCTTCAACTAATAAAGAGGATAGAATTAAAACTCTTAATAGGTCATTTTTTTTTTGTTACAAACTTAATAGGTCATTTAAAGATACTATTAGCTCAGATTGTCCAACAAAACAATAAATACATATTAACATATAGAGAACTATTGACCCAACTGTTGATAATGTAAATGATTTGAAACATAAATTTAACAAATGATTTATATAAGCTGGAGATAGAAAATTAATAACATTGTAAGAAGGAAAAATATTGATATATTATAGTTATAGTCTACAATGAAGTGTTTAATAAATTACTTCAACTAGTTATAATATTTGATATATTATATTTTTATCATAAATATATTAAAAAAAGTTGACAATTAATATTGTTAATCTTAGTAAAAAAAAATTATGCATATTCTCTAAAAGAAATTAGTTACGATGAATCATTTACAACGAACTATGATATACAAAATCTTTTCTTCGTAACATATTTAAATTGTTTCTTTTCACATTTAAATAAACATGTATATATAGTTGTTGCTAAAACAATTTATTTTACAATTATCTATGTAAATTCTATATAAGTACTTATTTCATATGTATTATATACATATACTGCTAGTAAATGTACTTTTATATTGCCTCTGAATTATGATGAAAATGGAACTGGGGGGAATGTTGTTTGATCTGGATCAATGGTTTTGTCTATATATATGTGGGTTAAGAATTCAATTGTAGATAGTTTTAATGATATATAACATTGTTATCACATATGGATTTTAGGAAGGCTAATAACATATATTTAAATATACAATTTTAACACATATTTTAGTATTAGTTAATAATAAAAGTGTGTTAAAATATGTAGTACAAACATTTGGTATATTTTTCAATATTCGATGCTTACGAGCTCTAATTTTGTCGATTCACAAGTGTTTTTCTTAATAGTGAGCTTGTGAGTCCGAGGGTAAGGCCAAAGTTATGTGCCTCTCAGTCACTCCCACATGCGGCTTCATTCCCAAACTGATGTAACAGTGGACCCACTACTATGTATCTCTCACGTGAATTGTGAAATATGGAAATCCAATCGAGAAAAGCAAAACCAAGATAAAGGAGATTGCAAAGGTTTCGGGTTCAGAGGAATTACAAATACAACTACTGGGAGCAACTCATGTGGCAGGCAAGCCAAAAAGGTATGCCTGGAATCAGTTGAAAAGGGTTCAACATTGGCCATGTCTTGTTTGGTCATTAGCGTGTCATGTTTATCAAAATCCATACATAGCCAGCTAAGAATTTCTCTTTGTATTCTTTACTCATCTAATATGCATGCTAGATTATTATTTTTAGTCTACTCTCAACCATTACTAGAATTATTCTTCACTTTCCAGCTTATATACTTTGCCTCCCAAGTTAACAATAACCCAAATTAGATATAAGATATAACCTGTGTTTTGTGAATTAAGATGTTAAAAGTTCCATTCTTTTTAACTTTGGATATAAAAAATTATGTTGAGAGAAAAATATTAATTATTTAATAAATTCCCTATCCTCATAGTGAATATTTCGTCCTTATTTCATAATAAAAAATAAATCAAAATATTGGTAAATAATAAATAACAGCTAGTCAAATAATTTACTACTCTGATCAAGTATCATCCACCAAATCCTTTAAAATTCGATCCTATAATTTAGTTTGACATTAGAGAGACTCAACTAAACTTTCAAAAGGTGGGAAGATGTAATAAAAAACCGTTCACGTGTCTTTATTAATTATACCGATTTGTTAATGATATTTTTAATATTTCCTTGAAAGTCTTATTAATACTTATAAGTGAGTTATCACTTCTTAATAAGATATTTTTTATACATATTAAACTTTAAAACACATGTTTAAATTCAGTGTCACTTGAATTAATTACTTATTAATTATTGCATAGATTTAACTTATCTAAAGTGAACAACTCACTTTATAAGAAAATTTCAATTGTTAAAATATTATATATATTGACACTCATGTAAATGTGTTGAAATATTAATGGTAGATTTTTTTATTGATTTTACTTATTTTATCTCTAATTTAAAATAATCAAATCTTTATCATATAACAACTTCAATTTTTTTTAGATAATTATCAATTATCATTACTCTCGTTCTTAAATTTGACTCGTTTAAAATAAAGAAAGATAAAGTAAATCATTTTAGTTATTTATAAACAAATTGATAGTTCATATTTTAATAAGAGAAATGTTACCAACATACTCTCTAACGCATTCTTATTAATACATTCTAACTAAAATTTATTGATTAAGATTACTTATTTTATCTCTAATTTAGAATAATTAAATATTTATCATATAACAACTTCAATTTTTTTAGATAGTTATCAATTATCATTACTCTCATTCTTAAATTTGACTCATCTAAAATAAACAAAGATAAAGTAAGTCATTTTAATTATTTATGAAAAAATTGATAGTTAATATTTTATTAAGAGAAATGTTACTGACATATTCTCTAACACATTCTTATTAATCCATTCTAACTAAAATTTATTAGAAATCATAAAATTGTTTGAATTCTGCATATTATTTAATGAACTTATTCATAATTTTATAATTTACAGTAAATTTTAACCAATAAAAAATTATGTTAAAAAGAAATATATTAGAAAGTGTAGTGGTAAACTTCGTCTTCCATTAAATGCATGATTAATTATACATGTGCATTGATATTAATCATTAGTTTTCTTATTAACTATTGAAATGACTTGGTTCATGCAGAAAAACAGAAATTACTTACTTGGTATCCCTCATTCTTTAAATTAGAAGTAGAATTTTAAAGGAAAGTAAGGAGACTTATAGATTATCTGTAATAGAAGTTAATTAAGGTGTTGGATTAGGTTAAATATTTTTACTCTCAGCAGTTTCCACTTGGAGACAGGTACGATAAAAAGAGTCCTGTGAATGGGCCATTTTCACAAGAAAAGAAGGGTGTATGAAGCTTTTACAACCACCATGAACATTTATCTGTCCTCCCATCCACATATTGGGATGACTTAGCTTTGTTCATGTGCGCCATATACTTTATTCCGCTTTAAACATAAACTAGCCGACAGAATCAAGTGAACAAGATGAAAATTGTACCCTGTATTTTTCTGTCTTGGCTGTTTCTTCAACAATGACAGCTCTATGCATATATGTTTTCCTTTTTTCATTAGTTTCGGAGTTCCAACATCGATGTTCCATGTTCTACTGCTGAATTCAACCATCAAATAAAACCCTGCCATTTTCTTCCTTCAAACGAATGTAGCAGAGAGCATGTGCAAAATCTCTGCCACTCTAGCTGATTTAAACTATAGAGAACAATTATTCACACTTTTATTTTGACCATATTGCTAACCGTGTTACATCTTTAAAGTAATTGCGTTAATGCCGTCTAATCTTAGGAATCTGTCCTAATCAAAAACCATACTCTATTTTGGATCCTACCTTGCATATAAGGACAAACACTCCCAACAGTGATTATTCTCCTAGAAAGAGAAAACCCAGCTTTGTGTTTGTACATTTATTCTTGATGTTTCTCTTTCACGGCCAGTTCTCTCTGTAGGATAGGGAAGGATCAATCAATACTGAGCCATATATAGAAGAGTTGCTGCTCCATTATTTTCAAATTCAACATAACCATTCACGTAGTTTGGAATTCCTAATTGAATGCAAACACGAAATCTAATAAAACAATCAACCTGCTATTTTTTCCTCCAAGTGTAGACCCAGAAGGTACCTACCTACATGCACTCAACTTAAATGTGGTAAACAATGCTACCATTTGATTAATACTTAACAGGCGAAGAAGATCTCACATCAATCATCCAGATATCTAAAAGAGAATATAAGTAAATGATAATCTTTACCTCAGACTAGTTTTATAAAATTGAATTTGTCTTAAAGGTAAAGATTGATTGATGTTGAGTTTATTGGATTGATTTTCACTTTACAATAGTTTGCTGTAGACCTATGCTAAATTATCTTGAGAAGTATCTCATTATGTGCACACATAGTCTTAATCTCCAACTCCACAAATAAGGATCTGAGAGAAAATATCACAACTGTAGAAGCACGCATGTATTAGTAGTATTAGGCAATTGATTGAGATATTAAAGTAGCACGCTTAGCTATATAAAGGATTGATTTGTTAAATGTTATTTTGTTACTGTTAGTTACGTTTTTTCTGTGTATGCTTTAGAATCTAAGTCAAGGTTTGAGAAAATTTCGATCCCTTGTTGCCAACAATGAGATTTGGCTGATATGGTAAGATTTGACAGGGTTAACAAAAAGGTCTTGTTGGTGGTCGTTGTTTGCAGATTCATTGCGAAGATAAGACAATGCTCGTTGCATCTAAGTTCTAATCTAATGTAATTCCGATCTAATCAAATTATTGTGGTAAGAGTCCCATGTACAATTTTTTTCTTCGAATCTCCTACTGAAACTTGTTAATTCGGTCTATCCAAGACACTTTAATTTGAGTTGTAACTTGAATTATTATTGTGACATGTATTAAGATATTTTTGAAAATTTTCTTATATGATAATCATCAAAATTATTTTCTATTTATATATATTATTCTAATACTATTACTTCGAAATCCACTTGAAATTTGAGTTTTCCTTATAGTTATGTTGCAAAAGATAAACACAACGCAGAAGAAAATAAAAAAAAATTAATTGTGAAAGAAAAAAATATTAATGCTCATAAGAGGAGGAAGAGTAGAAGCCCCATGCAGGTCAAGTACCAATTGCGTCAACTAGTAGATTAAAACATGTAAAAGCTCTGGAATTTTATGATTCAGTTCTGATCATATCGATATGTCGGAACCTAACTTTGAAAGAAAAATATCTTACTCTTTTCTTCTGATTCCTGAAGTTTTAAGATGTACGTTTGCTTACTAATATGACTTACAAATTCTGATAACAATGTATTACCGTCAATTGAATGTTTTCTACCGTCAGTTGATAAATAATTGCATCTGAAATTAAGTAAAAACTATTTTGTAAAGACCTAGTTAAGATAGAATTATCATATATCGTCGTACGTTTTATAGATTCAAAGTGCAAATTATCAATAATAAAAAAAGTGGAAATTATCATTATTGATGAATATATTTGATGCTTCGCTAAAAAGGCGTCTGTCTTTCTAATTTACATAAGGAAAAAAAAAAAGGCATGACAGATTTTGTATGTATATTCATAACAGTAAATATTCCTTAGAAAATGGCCTATAGTTTAATTTCTAGCTAATGACTTTAATTAGAAAGAAAAACTTATCTTTCTTTAAGTTTTAAATTTATAACTTTACGAAAATTAACTATTATTTAATCGGAAAAAAAGAAGATAAGAAAATAGAATAGAAAATTAATAAATATTTTTTTACAACAAAATTTGAATATAAGATTTTTACAACTAGAACAACCTTAATAGATTATATATATATATATATATATATAATTTAATCTTGAATAGTAATTTTTTTTGTCTCACAGTTCAGACTTACCATTATTCGTCTAATTTTTAAGTGTTCAATTTTACACGTTTGGACCTATTATTTATAGACAAATAATAATAATTGAAACAAATTTAAAATCACATAACTAACGACACAACAACTGCCATTTTTTTTAGAAGGCACTTCCATTATTCTGATAATGAAAATTCATAAATTTATGTTGTAGGAAAAACCATTATTAGCGAAGATTGATATAGAGGTGATAAAATTATTCTATCATGAAAATTTATAAATTTATGTTATAAGAAAAAAATAGATGAAATAAAGGTAGTAAAATAGACAATAAAGCCTAATCTAATCTAATTCAATGGGCCAACTAGAAAAAGTAAGTTGATTCTAATTTTACGAGCACTAACTTTTTGTTGGTATAATGATTCGTTAGATTGGACTAATTCAATTTTTTCTTAAAAAAATATAAATTTTAAAAAATAAATAAAAAAAACTAATACCAAATCAAATGAATCTGATTATTTTTTAGTTATCTTTTTTAATATTTAGTTTAATCTTATTTTATTTTAACTAAAAAATTTTAAATATAGTCTAATCTAATCTATTAGGTTGACCTCTAGAATGAAATACAATCATATAAGGAAAATTTTGATTGTTTGGTATCCACCAACTTTTACTAATAGATTTTTTACCCAACCAACCTTCTCATACATGAAAGGAATAGGGAAGTGATCAAAGACATCCTTATTCAAAACTCACTCGATAAGGTCACCCTATAGCTTGAGCCAATCTTCCGATGACAATTATTTATCCCTTGTAATTCACAAAATTCATCCTAGGCCACATCCTCCATCACTAGACAATGTTATAACAAAATTTGTTATGACATGTATAGCTCCTTGCTAGGCAAAAGCTCATTGCTAGGCAATATGACCGTGTGATGGGTCTTAAATTCTTAAATCTTACACAATTAAAGCAAAATTGAACAATATTTTTATTGTTTCTTAATTTCTTACAATATAACTAATATTTATTAGAATCTAGTTATTCACAATTTAATCCCATAAATTTTATAATTTTTAGTATTCAATTGATTCACTAAATCTTCATTGAAGATTCATCAATATCCATTTCCAATTGAAAGTAGAAGTTTTAACTCGTGAAAAATCACTTAACATATCCAACGGAACCCACATGATCATGAATGCCAACCCTAGTGTACAGTCCATACTAATACTACTTAAAAAGAGGACTTACGATACCTATTACCATGAATTTCGACCATATAGTTGAAGAAACTATGTTACCCTTTCAAATAGAAATCTCTTACTATAATAAGGTTTGGGTGCGTAAACTGCTTCCTCAAAGGAGGACCGGATTTTAATACCGTGAAGAAGGTAATTATTAATTAAGTGGTCCTCGATAGTAATACAAGTACTTTGTTGCCATATCCTGATTAAAATAAAATATAAAACACCCATTCAAAAATTGAGTAACCATAAAAAAAAAAGAAAAAAAAATGATAATAATTAGGTCCTCGTTTTGAAATGTGATAGCAAACAAACAATAAAATCATTAGCGCATTGGTAGGACCATTAAAAGTGTCCATACATATTTCCACCATGGCGTCATCAGCAGTATCAGATAGGCAATATCGCAAGGGTGATAGAAAAGTAACCAGATGCTCTTGGACAGCAAAAACGAAGATTGAAAACCTCTTTCACCAACTTTATTGCATATAGAACAGATTGTGCTGACAACGATTGCTTATATTATGTTGCAAGAAATGTTTTAATAATTGAATCCGCTGTTCAGTTGGAAAAGCTATTTAACTATTTATTGATGATTTATTAGCCTTTTATACTCAACTCATGCTTCTCTTCCTTTTTATTTTCAAAATAATTATATCCTTTTCTTCTCTTAAAAAATTAACATGTATTTAACACTTCAATATGTTTTAATGAGAACAAGCCTAAATCAGTCAGTCTCTCAAGAGCATTTTTACTCTCTTTGTAAACTAATTGTAAATATCGCATTATCAATTTTAGAACATGGAATAATATTTTAAGTATTCTTATGATTGGCTTTAAAATATTAGTTATAGTCTTCATTTTATCTTTTAAATTTTCAAAGTAAATTATAAATATTCAAATTAGAGTCACACAAAAAGGAATATTAGTCTAAGAAGTTAATTCGCACAAAAGTATATTAGTGTTATATATATGAATCTCTCAAAACAATATTGTGTGATTTTTAAAATAAAAAAGAAAGATAGTGTAACTTAAAAAATCTTTCAAAGAAGAAGTTTTTTTTTTTTTTTTACTTTATATATAGAATAATATACTTTTAATATTATATAATATATTAAATAATATGAAGTAACATAAAATCATATATCAAATTAAGTAAGATTTTAAATAAACAAAAATAATTATATTGTACATATTATAAAGTAAAAAGTAATAATAAAACTAAATAATAATAACCCATAAAAAAATCTCATGGGCGAGTCACTCTTTGTAACTCAACTTTTATTTGACTTAAAAAATATTTGTTGTTGAATTAAAAAGAAATTCAAATCAGTCACCGCCAATAAATCGGTCGCCATCAATTTAACCGATTTGATATTTTCATCAACACTTGGATCAATCTGCATATGAAATGCCACAGATAGATTTGTTGGCACTCGTAGTTGCCACACGATATATATCCTTTGGTAATGTAATTAATTAATATATATTGAATAAAAAATAAAAAAGAGGAAGCTTCTCTTATTTTAAATAAATATTTTTTATTTGAAAATTGTTTAATTATACAATGAGAAGGAAAGATAAAATGATTAAGCTTTTAATGAAACCCTTTAGTTATTCTTTATTTGTTTTTTAACATTTGTATTATTAAATTGAAATAAAAGAAATAATTCTTGTCCACATATCCAACCAGAAAGAAATGAGAATCAGCTTGGGTGGCGGGGGCGCAATGCATATAGAAAAGATAAAAACAATCAAACACCACTTTAGAAGAAGAGGGTTCACAAAGTTGGTTTACTTTGTACTCTTGAATCTTGATCATAAAAAAGAAAGTTGTTATTCTTATCTTACAAAATAAATACATAAATAAAGGATTGGATTGCGACACACCATATGTAACATAGCTATACAAGAGAAGATATAAAGAGAGGTTTCGTATAAAATATCCGAATAGGTGTTGCGTTGTGAAAGCATGTACAGAAACCAGTGGCGCAAAGAGAAACCGGTCCAATTTTTCTATTTTTTATTTCGCTATTCTAAAGGAAAATGAGCATCCACACAGAATATTATATCTAACTATAAAGTTGGATAAAGGTATGAATTTTAAATGGCTAAATGAATTTGGATAATCATTTTGTAAGTGTAAAATATAACAATATATATATATATATAACAGGAAATTTTTAAGAAGATATGATGATTTTTTTTTAATTAAGAAGAATTAGAGTTTTATTTTCTATCAAACTAATTTTTCTCCACTTGAGACTTTATATTCAAGTCGAAATCAAATCACATAAAATCACATTCCTTAGTTAAGAAATAAGAATATTGAATCAGATGTACCAGTAATATTTGATGATATAAAGAATTTTTGGTTGAAGCTGACTAGATTATCCTATTAATCACACATAATTATAAATTAAATTAAATAAAAATAAATTTATCATTACAAAAATTTAATCTTTATATTTTTTTTTCATGAATATTAATAAAATGATAAAATGGTCCATGATATTATAAATTATCAATCAATTTAGTTCTTGAATTTTCAATAGTTGATCAAATTAATCTCTAAAATTAAAAAACATAATTATACTTTTGTTTCATAATTTTAAAATTTACAAATTTTATTGCTAACTTTTATTTTCATGTATTTTGACCGTATACTTATATAATTTCATGAATTGTGTTCTCCATCTTTAAATTTTCATGTATTTTTTCCCTCAAATGTAATTAAACATCTAGAAAATAGTAAAATATTGAAATTAGGGTTTGAACTCTTGACTCATTCATTTTCCACAACTATCAAAATCATTAAGTCATTTGACTTATTTATTTTATATATAAAATTATATTATATATATCATATTGTATTTATTAATTATATTTTTTCTTTCATGTTTATATTTATTATATGAAAAATATTAAAATTTAAGATGATAAATTTATTTTTTAAATATTTTTATTTTAATTATATAAAATTATTTATTAAATCGTATAAAATTATTTATTAAATCGTACCTTTTTAATCATGTACATATTTTTATTTTTATTTTACTAAATCGTATAAAATTATTTATTAATTATATTATATAATATGTTATAAATTTATTTGTTAAATATTTTTATTAATAAACAACTACACTGCAAATAAAAAGGTAAAAGAAGTATAAATGATAAATAAATTTATATAATTGAATAATTAAATTTGTATAATTAAAATAAAAAATATTCAATAAATATATTTATTATCTTAATCTTTAATATTTTTCAATTAACAATACAATAATCGTATATAATATATATTTTATATAAAAGCTAAATAAGTTAAATGGTTAAGTAGTTTTGATAATTGTGAAGAAGGAAGAAGTCAATAGTTAAAATCTTATTTTTAACACTTACGAGGCAAAACATGAAAATTTAAAAATAGAGGAAAAATTTTATAAAATTATATAAGTTTATGGTTAAAATGTGTGAAAAAAAATATAAAGATATAAAAGTTATGAGACTAATTATTACAATTTCAAACATTAAATTGATTTCAGAGACTAATTTGGTCATTCATTACATTTTTAGATACTAAATTAATTGATAATGTACATTTTCAAAGACTATTTTATCATTTTATTAATTTTAGAAACTAATTTGATCGATCATTATAATTTCAATGAATAAATTGGTGATTTAGTAAATATTATATACAACAGGAAAAAAATTTATTTTATAGGCTTGATTACACTTTAGGTCATTTAGATATCATAATTATATGATTTTAATTTCTCAAGTTCCAATTGCACCAATTGGGAACTCAAGGCTTTGTTATTTTAAAATTTTAGTTTTTTTTGTCAATTTTTCATTAAATATTTAACATATTTTGTTAACATGACCATAAATGATATGTACATGATATGGGAGTTAATATGTTGTTTGACATATATACTAATATAACTTAATTACACTTTTAATCTCTCGATTATATATTACGATCCTAAGAAACTAAAAGTATAATCAAATCATGTCAGCATATGTGTCAGACAATATATTAGTTATCACGTCATTATTTAGTGTTTATGTTAGTAAAATTTGTTAAACGAGACTAAAATTTCATAATTACAAAACTTAGATGACTAAATTTATGCAATTAAAATTAGGGACATCAAAATGATACAATTATAACTAAAAAAACAAAAATACAATTAAGTATATTTTATATAATAACATAAGATTTTAGAATTAGACTTTTAGATAATTTTATCTTCAAATTCTAGTTGGAATGCTTACTAATGAATTTATTCCACTTTATATTATATATTTTAAAAATGATGCATAAAATAATTTTTTAAACATTACATTGGAGGTGCAAAATATCTATCATTTATGTTAATTACTAGTTTCTATATAAAAAAAAAAAACTCTTTCATTCACGAGGATTGACCCAAGACTTTTCTTAAAAGAATATAAATCCAATACCACTCAAATCAACATAATCTTAATCGATATATTACATTTATATACCAATTGAGTATATATGTATTTTTAAAAGGATATTAATAATAATAAATATTTTAAATTGTCTTTCGTTTTTATTATTTAAAAAAAAAATGTTTCCATCAATTAGAAAGAAAACACTAACTTTTTTGGTAAGCCGAAAGAAAATACTAATGCATATTTCCATGATCATATTATCTGCATGTTTCCAACTTAGTTGCACATCTTATGTTTTATCATAATATGCGATCTGGCATACTGTTATAAGAAATTTTAAAATTTACCGTAAAATAATTAGTTACAAAATTTTAAAATAAATAGTTATTTTATAACTAATTTTTAGTAAAAATAATTAGTTAAAAAATTATTATAATATTAATAATAACATAAAATAAGTAACAAATTAATTAAGAAAATAATCTTAATTAATTTATAATAAATTTAAAATTTGTAATTACTTTCTAACTAGTTTATAGTAATAAGAAATATAAATAAATATATTTAAATTTAGCTAAGAAAAATAATATGTTAGTTAATTAGCTAAAATTTAGCTACTAATTTAAATGATAGCTAAAATTAGTAACAAAATAAAAAAAAAATCTTGTATTGTATGATCTTCGGCATTATCAATCTTAAAAAAAAAATGAAAAAATCTACAATTTTCATAACTATATCTGCTAATTAAAACTTTTCATATTTTTATTTCAATATTAAACAAAAGTATAATTACTTTAAAAAAAGGTATAATTAATTTAAAACCTTTAATAACTATCCACTTATACTATTAATCTTTTATTTTTTTAATTAATTAAGGACTGCTTCTGTTTTACAAAATAAATTAAAACTGAGCTGCTTCGAATGATATTGCAATTGCTTAATATATACTTCTGAACTTATTGTAAGAAATAGTTGGCTATATAGGATTTAGAATACCAAAAAGATTATAATATATAAATTGCATATTTCTTGGAAATATTTATCTAAGTGTTGTCTGATTAATTGATTGAAGCGTACGTATATGTATACATGTTAGAAAGAAGATCTTTCCCTTTTATTTATTCTCTTGCAATTGGCTGTCTAAGAATTTTGTGAGAGTTCCAATTTGATTATTTTTCTCAGTAGCGAAGGAATTCCATCTTGTTAATGGTTTGAAGATAAGGACATTCTCGATCACGTTTGAAGCCTGAGCATTCCTAAGGCAAAATGTCCTAATAAAGACAAGGAGCTCATGATCGTTAATTAGAAACATTAGTTTGTAGGTTAGATCACCCAACATGAAATGTTGTTCTGGCTACAAGCAAGCCACAACATTTTATAATCAAAATCGTTTTTCATCATTTATTTTACGAGGAATCAATTATTCAAATTCCATCAGTAATGGAAATTTATATTCAATCCCTATTACAAACATTCCAAATTAATGGTAACAGTTTTTATTTTTGAAAAACCATTTTGGTTAAACATAAATATATAAAAATAATAATATGTTTTTCAATATATATTATTGAATTATTTTTAAAAATACATAATTATAAATGTTTTATATAAAGTTTAATACTTATGTTTTATATATTTATTAACTTTTTTATATTGACCCCGGTATTGTTTCCTACCTTCATCTCTTGCTACTGCTTTTTATTTTTTATATTGACCCCGTATATTTTTTTTTTCTAAAATAATTTTTTCTATATTAAGATCAAAATTCAAATATCTAACGTTAAGAGATATAAATAGGATGATTCTTAGGTTAGGGTAAACGACTTTGGCCTCACTTAACTTTTTATAATTAAAATTTTTAATATGTTATATAAATACTTTTTAATATAATAAATATTTTTTTTTCATTTTTTAGATAATATTTTGTTTTTTGTAATTTTTAATGTAAAAATAATTATATTTTTTTAGGCAAAATATTTGAATATATATATAGAGAGAAATATTTAAGAGATACTAACAATTTTTGGTATATTATTTTGTTTTTCTCCTTTCGTCTTTTTTTCGGGGCATTATTTATAAAATTCTTATGTGCTTAGTAATTATTTTCCGTATGTTAAAATAATAGCTTGTTGTACTTTTTTTTGTTTGGAAATATTTATCTTTAAAAGAAATTTGTAAAAAATTTTAGTATAGATTTAATATAAATTATTTTTATGGTATGCAGGAGAAATATTAATAAATTATTATTAGAATTAATATTTTATAAATATAATTAAGAATATTTTCTATGTACATATTTATTAGATGAATCTTAAGTTTTCGAGTTCTGGCTCTATCCCCCACCCTTATATTTGTCATCATCCTTCTCTTCAACCTTTTCGATGTATTACATCTTCCTCTATTCCCTCCCATATGTCCGCGACACTTACTATTCTTCTCCTTTACTTTTGATTTTTCGGATCCCTAGTAACTCGATGATTGCTTTATGACTAATTTATTTTTATTATTATAAATTTGTAGAAATGAGAAAGAAAGATAAAATATACATTAAAGATGAAAAAAAAGATAAAAATAAAAAATTCACAAAAAGATAACAATAAAAATACTATTGACTAATTATATGATTAAAATAATATATATAAATAAAAATATATTTCACTTAGTTTTTAGTATTAAATTAAATTTATATTTATATTTTAAAATGATATTAGAGTTTATATTAATATAAAAAAGAAAATAAAAAAAAAAGCTTTAAAGTTAAAAAAATTGGTCTAAAAGAAAAGACGTTGATACAAGAATTAAGAATGAAGTGATAGAAACAAATAATGACTGATACATAAATAAATTAATAAAAAGAGTTAAATTTATTCATTTTTAAAAGAATAATAACTCCAATCAAATAAAATTATTTTTAAATACTAAAACTATATTTTTTGAGATAATCATGACAACTAAAAATATATTTAGGCAATCATACGATAATCACTAAAATACATATAATAATAGTAAGACCATCATTTGCTGACTCAATATTTAGCATAAGTAACTTAATAATGAAAATCAAGATCTATCAATTTTTAAAAAAATATAAACTTAAATAAAAAAAATATTGATAACAGTACAAAAACTGAAAACAAAAATTCAAAATATTTACACAAATAAAAAATATATATGAAGAAATTTTTTGTCCATTTAAAGTGTAGAATCACGTGAAGTAGTGTGGTTTAGCATCCTTCTAAAATGTTAGCCTATATTGATCTCCTAAAGTTGTTAAATAATATGCCAAAGAATATCTAGTGTCATCAGATTAAACCCTTAGTTAATTATTCTTTATAATATTCGACCATTTTCTTCATACAGCAGGGCTTTTTTATTTTTTTTAAAACGGAATATAAAAATGAATAATGACGTGAAAAGAACGGGTGAGAAAGGAAATTGAAGGGTGTGGTGGAGGAGTGAGTGACCTATGATCCTTCCCTAAATTCCGAGCGCCACTCTGATAAGGACTGATCGGACAGGTTGCCCTTGTCTTTTTCCCCCACACTCTGCACTCTCTTCCTCGTTGTCATCTACCCCTATCTCCTTATTCTTTCTCTCCCAGATCTGTCCCTATCCTATTTTTCTTCTTTTTTTAATTATTCTATTTTCTTTTTTAAACAATAAATTAATATAACTGCTGTTTTATGTACACTGCACTGCCACATGGTCTTGGTTTTCCCCTCCCATTTTCAGTCACTGCACTTTTTCATAGATTCAATAACATCGCTTGCAGTTTTGTTAAATTCACTTCAATTCCTTTGTTATGCGTGAATGAATATACATTAAGATTTAATAATAAAAAAACATGCGGGGCTAATGTTTCTTTTTAATTATTATAATCATAATGATGATAGCAAGATCAAGTCATCTCGAATATGTACGTGTTTCTTCCTGTAACGTACTTTCTTCTTTCAAATTAAACAAACAACAATGAGTGTGTGTTTGGATTCTTGTCATGAAAGACCCAAATCACGTGTATCTTATAATTAATAGGTGCATGATTTGAGGGGGCGAAGATAAATTTAAAAAACATACAAAGTTTCGTCTATAAGTAAAATAAGATATAGTGTACATATTTAAAACAATAGACGCTCTAAGTTTAACTTACACTGTTGGTGTCAATAATAGGATCTAAGCAATGAATATTTTTTATGTGATGTGATAAAAATCCATCACTAAAAGAAAAGTGTTAATTACCGTATGCCTATAAGGCTTGTAATGTATAAGGTTAAGTTTTTAGCATTAAAGAGTCAATAGTTAAGAAAGTAAACTTAATGTTGTAGAAATGAGATGTTATAGTAGATGAATGGCTAAATAAAACAAGATATGATAAAGAATGTATGGAGAAAACTCAGAGAAGCATTAATAACTAATAAGCAAGATTGATAAATGGAGGATAGTCCAATAGTAAATTAGAAATAAAGGAAAACCAAGGAAAAGTATAAGTCAAACCATTAATTACTAAAAAAACAGTGATAGTTAAAATTATAACTTTTGGAGATAAAAAATTACCACAAATGATATTTTTGGAATTTGAAATAACAATCAGTGTGTCACATATGCTAAAAATAATTTTTTAATTATTTTTATTTAACCATTGATTTTTTTGCTAGAAAATAAAAAATATTTATTGAGTAATCTTAGCATCGACTAAGATTACTCAAACTCAAAATTTCAATATTTTCCACATGCTCATTGCTGGATGCTTGAAGAAGCTATTCATTGAGAATGAGTATGATTATAGTAATGCTGAGTATGATTAATCATGGGACTTTGGCCATTGCCAAAGGATAGCAAAAAGGATATGATCGCATAATCATAGTTGCCTTTGGCATATGCCTCAGCTAGCATTCCCTCGTTGAAATTCTATCTCCAATAAATAGCAATTTGTTCATCATAATAATCATTTGCTAGTGCTAACAAGACCAAGCACAAGAATGTGACTGAGATTGTTGATTTCATTGTCATTGTGAAGGCGGAAATATCTAAGAAATTGTTTAAGGATAGTTGAAGATTCAGGCTACTTCTATGTCAAGCACTATGGGGGAGAACGACTTTTATAAAGTTCATATTGACTTTTGGGATGTATATTTGTCCATATATTCTAGTTGAAGTATGAATAATCTTCACTAAAGGAAAACAATTTAATGCATGGCATTGGCTTATGATGGAAAAGGTAGCGGAAATTACTGCTTGACTTCTTAAAATGGCTGCAAAAGTGACCACTATAAACACCGGCCAAAACACAACTTTTGTAGAAAAATATAATGACAGCTACACCAAAGAGATAAAAAATAACATCACAATCTACAATACTTAAATTCATGCCTAGCATGACTTTGTAGAAACTTCTTTGAATGTCTTTGTGATGCCTAGAGAGGAATGCAGCCTCACCCATATATGCTAGAATGAGGCACGGATATACTAGACATGTGAAAACTATTTGAGATAAAAGTACTATTGTTAAAGCATAATTCATTTTGGTTAATTTGGTAGATCGATGTATCCTTTTTGCTATCCTTTGGCAATGGCCAAAATCCCATGATTAATCATACTTAGTATTACTATAATCATACACAGTCTCAATGAATAGCTTCTCAAAGCATTCACTAAGATTACTCAAACTCAAAATTTCAATATTTTCCACATGCTCATTGCTAGCGTAGGAAGACATACTGTGATTACTAGAACAATGTGACAGGTGAGAAGATACAAAACTCAAGGACAATGATGAGTCATTTGAGTTATCCATGACCCCAAATATACAAAATTCCAATTGAATCAAAGGACCATGCAACTTAATTTAGAAGCAAGAAGAAATTAAACCCATTTAAAAGAACCAACTCAATTGAAAAGATAGCAAACATATTCTATAGCTAAATAAACTAAGCTCAAATAAGCAAATGGTGAATTGCTGAAGGGCAATAATAGCAAACAAATTGCTAATATCATAATCAACAAAACTGGTGAACTTTAGTTCTTGTGCAAAAATATATCAGAAACTCTGGATATAAAGCCACTCATTTAATTCTTTCTCCTTGAAAATTATTTGCAAGCCACCCTCATCTATATCATTCCCTAATAATTAAGAGTTCCAATCCAACCATTTAGTTTTCAGTAGTAACAAGGTTAGTGAATGACATTCAAAACACTAATATAGATCTCAATGAGAAATTGTAACTAATATATATGTCTTGATGGAACATGCTGAAGATGCAAAAGTAGCATAACAAAGATCCATTGAGGAGATAAAGATGATGTCTGAGTCAGACATTGTTGAAAGCACAGTTTCAACTCATATGGCAGTGGGAAGATTACGTTCATAGTTTATGAGTTTGTAGCACTGAGTGGGAAAATCAAGAAATCTAAAGACTTGATTAACAGAATAGAAACAACAACAATGGTTTAGGTGAAATCAATCAACAACTAGAAATGGTGGGACTTATTTGGAGGGATTCCTACCATCCATAGGCAAACTGCTAAACCTGGAGACAATGGATTTAAAGCATACATGTATTCGTGTTCTCCCTAAGTCCATATAGAAATTGAAGAAATTGAGGAACTTGTATCTTAACCAAAAATATCGAAGTACACTTAAGGGGAAGTTGAGAGGAAACTATCAGGAAAATCTACACATGCTATGGGTGTGTTCATGTATGGGGATATCCCTCTTCTCTATGACCTTCACAAGCTAAAGAATCTTAAAAATTTAAAATTATCTTTCTAGTTGTCAGAAACTGAGAAAGACACACTTGCCAAGATGATTGTGCAACTGAATCAGCTTCATTCATTGAGACTTAAATCAGTTAATGAAATTGGTGATCCTAAAAAACTAATATTGCATAATATTTCAAAGTTGAAAAATCCTGCATGCCTCTAGTTATTTGGGAAATTAGAAGATAAACTACATATGAGCTGCCTACATATGATAAGTAAATTTCCAAAAATATGTTGGAAGGTTTGTTAATATATTTACAAGCAGCATAAAAACATGACAAGTTGCATAAAAACACACACATGATATGAAGAAACCATATGCTCAATGAAAGAAAAGAAAAATAGGGAAAATAGGGAGGCAATGAATTGAATAGAGCACGTTTCTTCTCCAAGTTTATGCCAAAATAAGAAAATAGAGAGGCATGGAATTAGGAAGTAATTGCAATCAACAAAGAGAAAAAAAATAATGCAATCAACAAAGAGAAAAGAATAATTCAATTAAAAAGAGAGGCTCAACCCATCAATATACCTATGAAGCTTTTGACCTGGAGAGATTAAAGTTAAAATTTTCGATTAGGAACCCTAATCACGAATTGAAACAACGAAGAACGTTATTAGATATCAATATACCTATGAAGTAATCGCAATCAACAAAGAGAAAAGAACAATGCAATCAACAAAGAGAAAAGAAGAATTCAATGAAGGAGAGAGAAGCTCAATCCATCAATATACCTGTGAAGCTTTTGGCCTGGAAAGATTAAAGTTGAAAATTCCAATAACGAACCCTAATCACGAATTGAAACAACAAAGAACACATTAGAGGAGAAAATTAGGAGGGAAACTAAAAAAAATGAACATTGTTGAACGTTACTTCTTTCACGAATCTCTTTCACAAAGAACATTAATGTTCTGTCCAATGCTAATGCGAGAATAGTGGAAGTGAAGATTTGCAAGAATAATGGAAGTGAAGATCTGTGAGTGGAAGTGAAGATCAGGCTATACTTAGGATTGAGATTTGCATACAAATTCCCACATCAACAAAAATGAAGTTGAAAGAGCAGTAAAAAGTTGCTATTAGAGAGTAGTAAAAAGTTGCTATTAGAGAGTAGTAAAAAAATTAACTCACAATTTGTGACGGTTAAAGCATACGTCAAAATTTGTAATATTTTGTAGTGGTTTAATGTGACCTCCACAAATAAATTGCCAGTACAAATCATATTTTCTATACTGAACTAAGAGAGATTTATATGTAAATTATCCATCCTTACACCTAATATATACCCGATAGAAATATATTGAGTTATATTTTAGATATAAGTGATTCGTCTTATCGATAGAAATATAAGATATCGAGTGATTCATATTATTATTTCCTTAAGAAAAGGTTTTGTTATTATTATTGCTATAATTTTTTTTTTCCAAATTCTGATTTGAAGATTATCAAGTGAGCTCTAAGCATGTTAGAAATGTGTGATTTTGTTGATAATTTCAATTTTACGTAAGTATATTTTTATTCATATATAGATAGTTGAAATTTATTAAATATGCCATGTAGTTTAAACAAAATTAATTAAAACTTAAACAAGTACGAGTTGCAACACTTCTTAAATATTCACTACAATTTTTTTTTAATTTTGTTATTAATTTTATCTACCATTTAAATTAGTAGCTAAATCTTAATTAATTAACTATTAATTAAATTATATTCATTTATACTTCTTATTACTACAAATTAGTTAGAAATAATTACAAAATTTAAAAATTTAATACAAATTAACTAAGATTATTTTCTTAGTTAATTTACTACTTATTTCATTCTACCATTAATATTATAGTAATTTTGTAGCTAATTATTTTTACTAGAAATTAGCTACAAAATAACTATTGATTTTAAAATTAGCCACAAAATTATTTGGTAGTAAATTTTAAATTTTCTAATAGTGATTGTTTGGTTTTTTATATTAAAAGTTACTTTCAATTTTTTCTAACGTCTTCTATTCCTATTAATAAAATAAATTACAAATAAAATTAAGAGTTGGAAAAGTAAAAAATAAAGTATTTAATAATCGATGGAATCACAAAAAGTATACTAAACCATTAAAAGTAATAATTTAAAACAGCATGAGACCAAGTATATTTTTAAGGATAAAAAGCTAATTCACAATTTTATAAAGGAAATTTTAATATGAGGCCCAAGGAATAATTTGAATTTGATTAAATTGAAGAGAACAATGAATTAAATTAAAAGAAAAGAATAACGAATTAAGTTTTTAAGTTTTATAATTTAGAAATCAAGAATGCAAAAGAGCAACGTAAATGAATCAAATGAGAGAGCGTTGGAAATAGAGCTCATTTTTTTCCACCTAAAATTTTTATTTTAAGTTTTAAATTCAATTTAATTTATTATTTTGCCTATCATATTTTTTAATTTATTTAAATTTTAATTTTTTAGGTAACTAAATCTTTATCCTTTAATTAACAAATAACAACCTTAAATCCTTAGGTAAAGTTAGAAAGAAATAAGTATTATGATTTAAAATTCTTAACATATGAATACTTATAAATTGTTTTTTTTTTCTCATAGCACATCTATGTGATAAATTTTTGTTTATAAAATAAATCTAAAATATTTTTAAGAGCAACTAATTTTTAAGAAACACAAATATTAAAAATCACACAAACATAAAGATAAGAAAAATAAAATTTTGATTAAAATTTTCAAATCAAATATCCATGTTACTTGAATTCACCTTACCCAATAAAACAGGGGTTAGCTAAACATATAATAAAGATAAAGGAGAAAGAGAGATGAAATTGAAGTCCATATGTGCTTGAAAAAAAAATGAACTTCTACTTTAATTGTTTTCTCGTATTTTTAAACCTCCTAAAGAGATAACAAAAATCTTCTATGGCAACTACCAAAGATGGGAGAGAAAAGAAATCTTAGTTCACTCTTTCTTTATCTTTTCATATATGAGTAAGAAAGATAACAATTAATAAAGGAAAAGGCTCGAGACTCAAAAATTATCTTTTAAATGGTCTTTTTGGTCTTTTTATTAATCCATTAGAATTTTAATTCTCATTCTTTATTGTTTAATGTATCGGCGCTTAATGCTTTTAATATAATTTTTTAGAATAACGACAGTTTTACCACTACAGAAAAGATTACAACAATTATAAATATTTTATGTATGACAATAGTCTTTTTTTGAAGGACTAAAATTATATAAATTTTAGAAGCTTGAGGTTACAAATTTTGTTTTTGTGTTGGCAACAAAAATAAAGTGAAGTGTGAGACCTTTGCAACTTAGCAGTCTTCGAGTCTCATCTTTAGGGTGTTATTAGATGCATCATCGTTGCTTCCATTATTAGTGCCACCTCTTTTTCCTTCGTTGTCAGCCATATTTTCTTCTAATGGTGGAGAAATTGGTTGTTTGTTTGAAGATTTGTTTGTTTTACCTACTTTTTTCCTTTTTCTTTTCTCCTTCCTATTTCTTCTTGTTGTTTTTTCTATTTCTACATCAAATAGAAAATTCTCAGGATCTATTGTTCCATCAATAAACTGCAAAAAGGAAAACAAAAGGGATCAAAACACTAAGATAGAGAATATTGTTCTAAGAAAGAAAAGAAAAGAAATGCAATTAAGTAAAATAGAACTAAAATAAAAATTCCTAATAAAAAAGAATGAAAATAAATCCTAATATAATTAAATGACTATAATTAGATATTACATTTGATTCACGGGAATCAATAAATTGATTTTTTTATAACAACACTAAAAATTTTATACGAAATCTTGAAAAGTGTATCCGACTAATTGCATTTAATAACTCTAAAATAATATGAAATCGAGCATTATTTAATATCGAAGGTTACTTCACAATTTCACAATGGAAGAATGTTAGCAAAATTCTCTCAAAACTCTCTTTTTGAAATTCTTTTTTGATTTATTGGTGGCTCTCACCAAAAACTTATAATATATAATAAATTTTAGTCAATAATAACAAAGAGAATCTAAAAAAAAATCTCTAAGCAAAGCTTGCTAGTGTTTCTCTTTCACAATAAAAATTCTAATACTATCAAATTGGAGAAACTAAGAATTTAAATTAAAAATAATAATAAAATTTAATTTTTAGATTTTCTAATTTCGCATGAAAAAAGAAAAAGAACTATGATGAATCAAATAAGGAAGTGTTAAAATTAGGCTAATATTAATTCTATTTCACCTAAAATTCCTAATTTGATTTCTTATTTTGTCTACCAAATTTTTAAATTTTTTAAAATCTTAATTTCTTAGGCAATTAAATGTTTACTTTTAATTAACAATCCTAATTTTTAGGTGAAATTAAACATGAATAAGCATTAAGATTTGAAATCGTTAACAATGAAAAGCATCCAACAACTATTCCTAACCTAAAGGATTACTAGATATGTGTCTCAGAATGCATCAATGAGGTAACTGATTTATAAAACATATATAAAATCTCTCTTAAGAGTAGTCAAGTCTTAAGAAGCATGAACATTAGATAGAACAAACCAGAAGATAAGAAAAATAAATTTTCATTAAAATTCCCTAATAAAAAAATTCATAAGTTACATAGAAATTCGCCTAACCTCAACACAAAGAGGTTTAGCTAGACATAGAAAAAATAAAAGATATAAAAGATAAAGAAGAAGATAAATAGAACTCCATAGGTGCTTAAAGATATGTGACTTCCACTCTAATAATCCTTCTCGTATCCTTGGAAGTAGAGATGATAAAATAAGTTATTTGACCCATTGCAAGCTAGCCCAACGTAGGTTACAAGATACATCGATCTAGGATAAAAGAGACTCACAATCAATTTGGTCTTCTAAATGGATATCCAAACTCGACCCTACATGGATTATATAGGTTTCTTGGAATAGTTCGACATTTTTATTTTATGATTGATTTTTTTTTACTTTTTTCCCAAACTCAAGACTATTAATTATTAAAATAATTATTTTTATTGTCATATTTATTTTAATATAATAAATAAAATACAGATAATTATATTGTTTTATTATTATATTTTAAAAAAGAATGAAAAGATAGTTAGTGATTGTTTTTAATATAAAAATTTCTATATATTATAAAGTTTCATTCTCGATATATAATAATATGAATAAGTTATTATTATAAAAAATATAAATATAAATAAGCAATAGGGTGAGTATAAAGCTCAATACATTTTTTCTTTTTTTAGTTGATTTTTTTAATCAAAAGTCAAAACTAATAATTACTATGATAATTATTTTTATTGTCGTATTTATTTTAGTGTAATAAATATACAAACAAATACATTATTTTATTATTGCATTTAGAAAAAGCATGAAAAGAGTTATTGTGAAATTATTCTTAATATAAAAAACTTTCTTAGTTTCATTCCAAAAAAAATATAAAAAGAAATAGGTAGATTGAACCTAACTAGGTTAGTGCAGCGCAAGTCTAATTATAACACGGTTTCATCTAATCAAGCTAAAAATGTTTGCATTAAATCAAACTTAAGATTTAGAGTCTAAGCCTTACATTTTATTGGAAAAGTTTAGGCTAACTTAGCAAACCAATCTATTTTGTCACCTCTACTTAAAAGTCCTACAACAGATAGTAAGAACCATTAATGATTGCTACTAAAGATGAAAGAGGAGAAAATATTCTTAGTCCTCTATTTCTTTATCTTTTTTATATAGGACCAAAAAGATAACATTAAAGGGAAAAGACAAACTCTTAAAGGTTCTATGTTTTATTGTTCTTTTGATTTTTTCTATATATCCATTAGAGGTTTAGTTCATTTTCTTTATTACCAAAAAAATATAAAAACATAAAAATATAAGAGAATAAATAGAAATCCTAATTAAAATTAAAAAAAATAGATAAATAGTATCTTTCTTTCTAAAATTTATTTATTTGAGAACAAAATGAGTTAAAATTTATAACAAATGCTTAAAACTTCCTAAAGAGTGAATACTAGAAAAAATTAGATAATCCACTAAAACATGATTTTCTTTCATTGTTAAAGAAGGGGTTACTCTCATTCGTCATTGTTCTTTTTACTAACTTCTTCGTTTTTAGATAGGTCCATATTGGTAAACATAAGATCCTTGAAATGATTCATAGAGGAGACACCTAATAGTTCCTTACAACTCTTGTCTCCCTTGACCATTCCTCTTAATTTTGTTACATTCATAATTTAGCAAGGAGGAACATTGCTCATGTACTCCCCCTAGATATCTTAGTTGAAAATTTTGACAAAATATAACTAAAAAACTCTTTTTTTTCTTTTCCACTTTTTGTTTTGAAAATGTTTCTCAAAGTTTCATGATTTTTTCTTCCATTGTGAAATTTTCAATTCCTACTTGTTCGCTAAAATAAGCACTTCCCAACAAAATATATCAACTACATCTACGTACACAAAATTAATCATCATGAATTGTACAAAAAGTTTCCAAAATCTTTCTTCTAGTATTCAATTTTTGTAAGGGTGTTGGTTGATCAATGTCATTTGAATTGAATATTGTTAATATGGATTATGGGAAGTGCAATGACAATGTATAGATGTGTGAATGAAGGTGATAATATTGTGCTTGAGATGACAAATGTATTGGTTGAATAAGTATAGAGTTATCATTCCCACCAAAACCTATTATCATTTACCATTTATTTGTTACTAAGTACAAGTAAAATATATTGTAAAGTTGATTGCCACAAAAATTAGTATGTCACCCTATTTGTAAATCATAAAAAAAAAGTTAATTCCTACAAAAAAATTAAAAAAATAGAAAAAATAAATAAAAGCATAGATCATGGTTTTTGCCTAACAACTTCCTTCAAATTCTTACTTAATTATATTGAATATATATATATATATATAAAGTTAGATTAATCCCAAATTCTTGACAACTAACCCTTTGTTCTATAAGAGAAAAGCTTAATCCTTAGTCATAATCAATTAATAACAAGACAAAAGTGAAAAGAGGCAAAGATTCATAAGGATGCAGGCAAAATCATGTTCCTACCTTTAGAATCCATGATACGAAGTTCTCATATATTCTTACTCAAAATCCAATTTTTCATTTGCTCAGATCTAATATGATTATTCAATTGATTTTCATTACAAAGAAAGCATTAAGAATAGAGAATCAGAAATAATTACAATGTGAGAGTTAAAAATACATCAAGAAAAGTGCATCAAAGAATATAGAATCAAAATATCCAAGTACTAAAACAAATCAAAACAAAAAATGCAACATCCTTAACATATGAACCAAAACATTGAGAAAGAATTGAAGATGCAATTCATATAAGTTTTATAATTCATTTCTAGAGTGATTCTTCTAAGGAAAAATAGTGAAAACCATGTTTCAAGATTTGCACTTGCATAAGAAATGAAGAAAAAGACAAAAAAAAAATGACAAAAGTCTATTTCTACCTAGATTTTACTAAAATCTTTTTTTTTTATTATGCTAACTGTGCGTGATTTCCTATCATTTTGTGACTTGTATTCTTTAATTATTTCACTAAATCAACATTAACTATGATGGATTATCTGAAGCAATATGGTAGGCATCCCACTTTCCCTAGTCTTTTGTTTAGCATTTTCTTCAAATTTGTGAGTGGTTAACGAAAGAGATCGAAGGAGGAGCCAACAAAGATTGAAAATAGAGGCTAGAACAATGGTAGATAATAAGTCACATCCTGTTTTTCTAGAAGGAAAGACAAGCTTCTAAAATTAGTTTGCTTAAATTTTTTTTTTCTTAATTTAAAAAATTCAATTGTTTTTTTTATAACAAAAATAAAAGTATTTAATAAATATTTTAGAATTAAAAATATCATGAATTGTGTTGGTTTGATTTGAAAAGAATATTTTTTAGATCAATCAAAATGAAGGGTAAAAGATTTTAGAATTGTCTATAATTCAACGATTTTTTTTATGAAAACGTTAAAAAGAAAAGGTAAAAAGTTGAAGTAATTTTTTCTTTTATTTTAAACTCAAATAAAGTAATATTTTCTGTTATTTCTTATTTTTGAAAATAAACTATATACAACCATCTACAAAATAGTTTTATATTATTATTTAATTACATATTATTCGATATAATAAATTTGTTTTATAATAATCATTTAAAAGTCATTTTAACCCTACCGGTGGTGACTATTTTTATATTCTTTAATAAGACTTTTTTTTCAATACTACAAATTTTTATTTTTCCTAGATTCCTATTCTAATTATTTTAAAAGAATTACTTATTTTATTTTATTTAATATAATAAAAACAAAACAAAAAAGTAAAAACAAAAAAACAAAAAAAAGAACAAACACTTATTGAAGATAAGCAAATAGACCCCACTTCCGGTATTTCAGGGGATCCATAACTCTAGTGTTGACATGTTTTTAATTGCCTTGCCAAGAAATATTAATTTTGAGTCCATATATTTGTAATAAATGTATGAATAAATTCAGATATTTTTCTTAGATATTAAGCACTGTTCTTAAAAAAATAATTTTTATATACTATATGATGCTAACTTCTCCCGTAAAAACAAATTTGTAACTTAAAATATTAATATAGCTCTAATAGAAACAATAGTGAAAAACTATATTGGATAATAAAGCTATATAAAAAAATAATATTCTACACATGTGAAGTAGAGTGATAATAATTCCATCATGTCATTTCCACTGGTTTATATTTTTTTACTGACTAAAAAATTGTTTGAAATTAATAATAGTACTGAGTGAACAAACACTTTTTTTATAGGAATTTGTATATTTATTTATTTTATCTTTAAAATGTTTATTAAATTTCTTTGTTAACTTTTCTATGTAAGGTATGAAAATTTTTATTATATTTTATTTTTTTCTTTCCTATATGATTTTATTATTTTTATTTTTTTCTTACAAGAAAGTGTTTTATTATTTAATATTCTATTACATAATATGTTAATAATGATAGATAATAAGATTATTGTATTTATTTATTTGAACATTTTACATTACATTATTTATTTAATTATTATACTATTTATAATATTTATTTAAAAAAATAAGTTACAAATTGAATTTAAGTTAATTGTTCTAAAATTTAACAAATGTACCGTACATTATAATTTGCTATTAACTGATTATATAAAATTATTTTATATTGTAATCATTAAATTCTATTTATATTATTATTTTAACATTGTCTTTTAAGATACTAATATTAATGGATTATAAGTTTAACGATTTTCAGCTTTTAGTTATTAACTAGTTTTCAACTAGTTACCACCTTTTTAATATTTAGAAAAAAAATGTATAAAATATTCAAATTTAATTTATAATTTTTTTTATTTTGGAGTTGATAGTGATTTTAAAATATTCTTTGAATCTTGTAAGTTTAATTTTAGTGGTAGTCACGCAAAAATTTTGGATAAAAACCCACTGAAATTCTTATACAATGATTACTTGTATAATTAAAATTGTTATTCTATTTTTATATTATTGATAAATTTTAAATTTTCAAATAACAACTAGTTAAATAAAAAATATTGTTTATATTCATGATTGAACATTAATTGTGACTATACTATAATGATACAAATTTTGTATTAAGAATGCACAATTATTATAAGATATGTTAATCATAAAAGTAATGGTATTTGAATTATTTTTTCACTTTCTAATTTTTTATTACTGATAAATGTAGCAATAACTCTGATATATGAAACAATTCCTTAATCAATGAATACATCTATCTAATAAGGCTTGAGCCATTGTCTTATTACTAGTTAATAAAGGTTTATGAGTATACTTGAAGTATGTAGGATTTTTTAGTAAAGAGAAAATGAAGATATGTTAATTTCAAAAGTTTTAGAATGAAAAAATAAATGCCAAATCGTGATGAAACCCTTTATTGATTTTGTTTGCCTTATTGAGGTAATAAAGACAAGTGAAAAAGAGTATACGACGCGATCAGAATAAACAAAAATAAGTTGTTTTTCTCAATATATCCAAGATTCAAACAAACTCGTCAATTGATTTAGGGAATATATAGAAACGTAGATTATGCTATAAATTACAGTTTGTTATATCTTTAGAGCTATGATACATAATTAGAAAATCTTGATTAAAATAAGTAAAAGAATTACTTATTTTATAATTGTTAAACAAATTAAAATAATACATACGACTCATTTTTCTAAGTATACATGTAATGCTAGGTTATTTTGGAAAAATATCTGACAAAGAGATATTCTAGCTATATAATTTCATCTTAATTCATTAGTCTTCATTTTCAAATTTTGTGCGGTCATTAAAATTTAAATTTAATTTTTCGATATTAATATGTAAATTTTGTTTATCTCTTGTATTTAGTTTACATTTCACTACAATATTTATTTCTTTGTATTTTTACATTACCACGTATATCAATTTTAGTAATATTTAAAAGTATTACAAAAATATAAAAAAAAAATATTCTCTATTAATCTTGGTAACATTTTAATAAATATTATATTTAAATTATATTATAAAATGTCATTAGTAACATTTTATATTTAATAAATGTTATTAAAAATATAAAAAAATTACTTAAAAAAATATTGTTAACATTTTTTCAATAAATGATACTAAAAGGATAAATATAGTAGTGATAGTGAATTATCCTATATTCTAAGTGCTTAATTTTTTCAAATGAACATATTAAAAATAAAAATAAACTATAAAGAAAGATAAGAATATTTAAGAAAAATAAATCACGCAACCTGTTGAAACTCTACTACCATTGTTTTTAAAATCAGTCGACTAATTGATTCAATCAGACCAATTAAAAATTGGAATGGTTATCGGTTTCTTAATTCCAAAAAACTAGGACATCTCAAAATTGATAAATAACCAGCTGAATCGATCAAAATCGTTGAAGAATATTTATATTAATTTATAATTTTTAGATCATAGTTTAATTTTATATTATTTCATTATTTAAATATTATATAATATTAAAAAATATAAATTTAATTACTACCCGTTTGATTATAAATTAACCATACTTAAACCATTGTATCATGAATTAGTATTTTTACGTGTTGAATTATCAATCTAATTTTAAAAATATTGTTTACAACTTAACTCATTTAAATCATAATTTAATTTAATTGTCGGAGTGCTTGGAAAAATAGCTTATAAGCTAAAAGGAAGGATCTGAAAAGTTAAATATTTATAAACTAATTGATTGAATTAAGAATATTTGATAAAGTTAACTAAAATTACTTGATAAAAAAAAATTGGAAAGTTACTTAATATTTGTGTTTGATAAAATTAACTTATAAATTAATTAAAACATGTAAGTTTATAAGTTAGTTAATTAAATTAAAAATATTTAATAAAATTAACTAATAAATTAGTTGAAAATATAAATTAATATAAAATAACATATTTAATTATTTAATTTATAAATTGAAAAAAAGATAACAAGATATTTAAAAAAACAAAAATAAAAATATAAAAACCAAAAGAACTTGTAGTTTATAAATTAGCTGAAGTAACTTATAAAAATAAGATAAAAATTACTAAAATAAACTTGTATACTAAACAAATTTATTGAAACTGGTTTAGCGACTAATTTGTTAAATTCAAAAAACTAGTTCTTCTTAGAGCCAATGAAAATTGGTAGAAAACTAGTTGAACCAAACCAAAAAGTAAAAGTCGATCAGGAATCAATGCAAAAATTGGTTTGAATTGATTTTTTTTAAAAATATTTTTTATCTTTTGTATTTTTTAATTTAATTTAAAATATATTTAAGATAAATAAAAACACATATTTAAGGATTATACATATATACATTATTTTGTTAATTATTTTTTATATTATTTCTTTTACAATTTTTTATTTTATAAAATATATAATTTAGTCACTTATATTAATTTATATTTTTATATCTTGATTTCTTATATTTTTTATTATTTAAAATATTATATCATATTAAAAATATAAATTTAATTACTACCAATTTAATTGCAGTTCAATTGAACCAATAAAATAAATTATTGCTTTTATTGATTCAATTATTCATCCAATTTTTAAAATATTAGTTTCAATTGTTTCTCGTGTGATATGTCTATTATCCTATAAACTTATTTACCTATTTACTGATAGGTTGTTAGTCAGTAATTTTTATTTTTATTTTTTTAGTGGTAGACTCATTAGCTTATTTAAAATTATTTGACTTGTTTAAGAATATATCCTCAACGTCTTAATACAAAATAGGCATTTAAATGAAATAAGTATTTAAACAAATTAGATTAATAAGTTGAACTTAGACATCAAAATTATAAAACAGGTCAAGTTAAGTTTAAACAAATCCAAAATTATCCTATTTCTACTGAGAACAAATTAATTTTAAAGTAAAAATGATATTACTTAAAAAAAAACTTAAATGCAATTTCACATGATAGTGTTGACTTTTTATCAAAATTAAAACTTCATCTCAATAATATTTATAATAAATTATTTTATTAAATATCAATAAATATTATCAAAGTAAAAAATTTAATTTTAATTAAAAAATATAACCAACAATATCCATAATATTATATCTAAGTTTTGTCCGCTTCTCCTTTTTCTCATGAAATCTTTTAGAAATATTAATTCAATCTTAAAAATTTATTACACCTTTTTTTATTGAATTTATTACACCTATATGATTTTGAAATTAAATATTTTGAGAATATTAATTCTGTCTTTAAAATTTATTGCACCTAAAAATAAAAAATTGTAACACTGGAACAGTCCAAAAGTTTGCATTTATTGTAACCAATTTAATATTGCATATTGATAAATAAATAAATAAATAAATAAATAAATATATATGTGTATATATATTAAAAAATAATGCAGTACGACTAATCTTTTCAAATATTAAATTGATGTTCCAAAAATATTAAAAAGATCACATTAAAAATTCACTAAAAAATTAATTAATTAAATAAATAAAGAGAGATAAGAAAGTGATGGATAGGAAAGGGGTAATAGGGTAACTTAACACCTTTGTCTAGGCTTCCCTAATCTCACAACCAGACCAAGGCTCCCAATATAACCCATCAAAGTTCCCCACCACAGAGAAGAATCTCTCTTTATTTCTTTCACTCTCTCAGAACCAAAATTTTCCAAATTTTCCAAACTCTCAACTCTCATCAGTCATCAACCCCTCTCTCTCTCTCTCTCTCTCTCTCCAAACTCACACCTTCTGTCCTTCAATTTATTAACCTCTGACACCCTCTTAATTTTGCTTCCAGTTCCTCTGAGTGATGGGTATGATCTCTCCTCACTCCCACAATTCCCACATTATAGTAATCCACATCACCTGCTTCTTTCGTCATAAATTTTAGATCAAACTCCACACCCTCATCCTCCCTTTTACTTCTTATGGGGCATGAATTCAACTGAATATGACCCTTTAATCTAAGAAGAAGAAAACACACACATCACACACATCATATACACACTCCAAAGTCCACACCAACCCCCCCCCCAAAAAGTCCTGTTCCCATGGCGGGTGGCAAGCTTTATGCGGGTTCAAACATGTCACTTCTCCTCCAAAACGAAAGGCTCCCTTGCTCCTCTGATGTCCTTGAGTCTCTTTGGGCTCACACCTCTAACCCTGCTTCCTTCCAAGGTGATCTCTTCCTTCTCAATTCTCCCTTTCTCTCTTCCATCTCTTCATGCTTTTCTCTTGACCACACACCATGTCACATGTGTATATATATATATATATATCAAGGTTTTAAAAAATGGTTTACAACACACAATATCAAGGTTTCTGCAACCGTAATTGCAGACACACCTACAGGTGTGTCTGCAATTTAAAACCTTGATATATTTAAATAAACTAATTCATTAGCTTTTATTTTATGGGAAACTTGAAAGTTTGGTTCTTTCAGTTCAGGGTTGTTGTTCTCTTAAGATGTTTGAATTTTTTTTTTTTCTCTTGATAGTAGAACCTGCTTATGATTGAATTTTAACATGGTTTATGTTGTTGTTGTTGTTTGGTGGGTTGGTTTCAGGTTCAAAATCTGTGGTTGATTTTGAGAATGTTAGTGGGAGCAGGGTCGCAGACAGGCCCTTCTTTCAAGCGTTGGAGAAGGAAGAGAACTGTGATGAGGATTACGAGGGGTGCTTCCATCAACCGGGGAAGAAGAGGAGGCTCACAAGCGAACAAGTTCAGTTCCTTGAAAGGAACTTCGAGGTAGAGAACAAGCTTGAACCTGAAAGGAAGGTCCAACTTGCGAAGGAGCTTGGTTTGCAGCCAAGGCAAGTGGCTATATGGTTCCAAAACCGAAGGGCAAGGTTCAAGACCAAACAGCTAGAAAAAGATTATGGTGTATTGAAAGCTAGTTATGACAGACTCAAAGGTGACTATGAAAGTCTTGTTCAAGAGAATGACAAGTTAAAAGCAGAGGTAAAAGAAATAAAAATAAAAAAGAGACACACTCAACACACATACACATACACTCTCGATTTAGCTTTTGTGCTTTATGCTACTACTAGTTGCTTTAATAAAGTGCAATGTTTATCCCACTAATGGGTTAATGATTGGATTGGCACAATTTTGTTACTAACAGGTGAATTCACTGGAGAGCAAATTGATTCTTAGAGATAAAGAGAAGGAGAATTCGGATGACAAGTCATCTCCTGATGCTGTCAATTCACCCCACAAAGAGCCTATGGATTTAATTTCAAATGCAACATCTGAAAATGGGACCAAAGTGTCACTCCCTATTATGGTAACATGCAAGCAAGAAGATGCCAATTCAGCCAAAAGTGATGTGCTTGATTCGGACAGCCCGCATTGCACTGATGGGAACCATCCCTCCTCATTCGTGGAGCCTGCTGATTCCTCCCATGCCTTTGAACCAGACCATTCAGATTTCTCCCAAGATGAAGAGGATAACCTTAGTGAAAACCTTTTGACCCTCCCTTGCTTACCAAAGGTTGAAGAAGCCTGCTATGATGACCCTCCTGAAAACTCTTGTAATTTTGGCTTCCAGGTTGAAGATCAAACCTTCTGTTTCTGGCCCTACTGAATCAACCGCTTCCAATGTTATAAAACTCCCCAGTTGTAACCATGTACTAGAAGCAATAAAAATGGTATTACTTCTACTAAGGAATCATATCAAAACCCCAATGCATTGCGCTATTAACTAGAAACAATATTAAAAGCTTAAAAACACTTCTTTGAATTCTAAAAAGTCACGTGCCACTGATATTATTAGCAGTAAAAGTGTACCACAATGTTACTAGCTAAAGTTCAAAACTGGTTCAGGTATGCGCGTAGGTATCCCAAAATTTCAGGTGGGGTACAGAAACCAATCGTTGTTTTACTTTCGGATGTGGAAAGTGGAAACCATGTTTCTCTTTCTCTTCGGACTCCTCTGGATCACACCGTTGTTTTATTCATATATTAGGAAGACCCTTTATCGCGAGCTGGCACACGTGGTTAAGGCTTCAGAGTTAATTTTCATCCTTTTTATAGATGTAGCTTTGATTTTTCTGATACCATTAAAATCTTGTTCTCTAGACAACCTTTACCATAAAAATTTTCTAGCACTGAAATATTAGTTGAGTAGTTTCCACTGATAAAACTACTCGCAGTTTAAATCTATATAATAATTTTCTAGATGAATTTTTGCTGATAATTTTAATCTTTCAGTAGTCATTGACACCATGTTCAATGGTATTGAGTGTCTCTTCGTTCTACCAAATTATCTAAAAAAAAAAAAAACCTTTATCATGATTCATCAGTCCAAGTAGACAGATACAGTTTTATATGCGTCCTAGCTGATGATGATTTTGTTAGAAATATTTGGCATGTGTTTAATGAAATTGAAAAATTAATAAAAAAGGAATGAATTAATTAATTAACAAAGTATCAACACAAATATAGAAATATAATAATACATAATAGTTATAGCCACCTTGAGTAGCACTTATAAAAGTCGAAAAGTAATAGTCTCCCTATTTCCTATCATTAAGTAAATTTCCAGTCTTGGGTGGAAACAATTTATTATCATTATATTATATTTCAGATCTTTAACGAGATAGAAGAGGTTACTTACAAGTCACATCCTATTGGTGCAAATTCACATTCAAAATGTTGCTTAAACTACAACTTGGATGAACAGAACACATTGAAGGCCGCGAAAGTTGCTAGCTACTTGTCCCAAAAGAAAGTTGAATTTAGTCCCATGGGCATCCCCACGAATGAAAATGAACTTCTCCAAGCAACTGTGAGCTTGTGAGCAAATCCAACGTTGAAACCAAAGTAAAAAAATAGCATAAAAAAGATGGAGAATACTAAACCCTGCTACAGAAGTCAAGGTTTTGGGTGTGGCTCGCTTGAACAAATTGTATTGGCGAGGACTTTTAGCCCCGCTAGCTCATTGAGGACGTTGACAGCTCCCTCTAATTTAAGCAATAAAATATTTGAAATTCATTCTTGCAATTAATCCCAAGCCTTTGTTTCTTCATGAAGAATTTGTCCGTTGCAGAATCTTGTTAGCTGTTGAATTTTGGTTCGCCCATGAAAAAGTCCATGTAAAGTGTCTCACCCTTTAAAATATTATCTGCATTAATATTTTACTCAACGTGTTGCATCACCCATTGACAAGTTATAAATGGAGGCACCTTTCAGGGACCCTTGAGTGTCTTAACATTATTCACGTGAAAAAAAAAATGTTTTAGCTTGAAGGAACACAGACACACTCAGGTAAGTGCAATTAATTAAATAATAATTAACTAAAATTTCTATGCTTGGAACCTAGTTGTGAAAGGGGGGTTTCAGCTATATGAGAAAAGGAATAAAACAGAAAAAACATTAATCAATGTCATATAAATAAACTATGTGTCGTTGATATTTTCTTTGTTGTGTTATAATGAGTTAGAGTACCGCAGAAGTAAAAACAGTGGAGTCAAAAATGTCATGCTCTAGGGTCTTTTTTTTCAAATGTTATTGCTTTGTAGGCTTATACAGCTAAGGTCAAAAGTTTTTTGTGGTCCTCAAAAGAGGAACACTGCTGTATTTGGCATTTGATTTTGGTGAAAGTGATGTTTAGTGTAGCTCTTTGGCGTCTTTTACCTTTTCTCTCTTGCAGCTTGGATCTAAGTTGAAGCTCAAGGTTCATTAATTATCCTTGTCCTGACTAGAGTGAGTACCACAAACGGAACAATGTAAGGGCATTGTCTCATACCAGTTGTACTTCAGAATATCTCTGGACTGTGGCTTAGGATCAACAAAATTGATGGATATGAATTTGTTATAAATGAATTCAAAAGCCTGCTGGGACATCTAATGTTGGGACTTGGGAGGGTAAATGTACATGCCCATAGTTTGTGAATTTGTTTCAGTACAACTAGAAAGTGATGGTCTAATCGCAGAGCTCACTCTTCCTGCAATTTGGTGGAAACAAATAAAAATAAAATGTGTTAAACTTTTTGCTCTTTCAAAATTTGAGTTTAATAAAAACACATACTAATGCTTTAAGTAGAGGTGATCAAATCGATTAACCTTTTTTTTTATAATTTGATTGAACTTGCTCAAATATAAGAATTGGATTCTAAATTTTAAAATTAATTTTTGGTTTTTTTCTTAAATCACTCAAATTATTTTTATTAGGTTTAAGCAAACTCATCCTAGTTAAATGTAAAATGTGAGTTCAAATTAGACTTGAGTTTCTATTTTACTACCTAAATAAAAGGGGGAGGGTTCGTGTTAACCTAGTGAGTTTCAAAGCCTAAACTTAGTTAGCCTAAGTTCAGTTACTAGACCTATTTTACCACTTTATTTTCAAAAGAGGTTGCGCTTAATGTTAACCTTTACAAGCTACAAGATTCGTACAATTTTCATGTTTTAAGTTATCTCATAGGAGCCTTTTATCCATGGGAGGTACTTGATCAATATTCACTTGAGAGAATTTCATATGGAATTAATTTAATGGTTGTTTACATATAAGGATTAAATATTATTATTTAATTTAATTTATTACATAAATATTTTGATAAATTAGTTCCTCCGATAAGGTTTGTTTTAGTCTTTTTTTTTTAACGAAATGACTATTTTATTTCTTTTAACATTTTAAAAATACTTGATTTTTTTCTTAAAGACTCACTTCTCAACCAATTAAAATCACATTTTACATCGAATTGAATTGAGTTTGGCTAAATTCATTATCTAATTCAGTCAAAATACTTAAATTTGGGTGGAATTAAATTTGTGTATTTTTTCTATAAAATTTAAATTCAACCCATTCAATTAATGAACAATCAAGTTAATCGAGATCTAAAAACATATTTATATTTTATTTTATAAAATATAAATAAAAATAAAAAATATTAAATCAACAGATTTTGTCATTTAGTTTGCGAGTTTAAAAATAAAACTCGTTACCCAAATAAAAAGTTGTCATGTTTGAATAAATTAAGTTAAAACTTGAACAAGAAAAAAAATCTTAAACAATATGTTTAGATCGAGTTGAATCAGGTTCACAGTTATCCAAACTCATAATTTCCTTATCTATAATACTACATACTCTAGATACTACGTCAACCACTCTCCATCTTTTATTTTAAACCACATAAGCCAAAACTAAATATTCGTAATTCTGTCCTCCAACTCTTGTCAACATGACAAATAAATGAAAATAATTTCTGCCCATAATTATTCCATTGAAATGATTTGTCCTCTCAATTTCTCAAGAAAATTAAATGCCAAATAAATACCTAAATAAATGAATAATAGCTTGAGTAGCAACACTGAAATCTCTCACATTTAAAATCACAATATTTTAGTACAAAATACTTTAACAAAGTACATAGAGGGTGACTTTAGAATATCTTAAATCACTTACCACTAGTATCTCATCCTTCACTTTTGATAAAACCAACTTTTGCTACTTGAAAGCCCCATGGGTGGATTGTGCAAGCATTCCAAATATACACACATACTTAGATCATCCTTCATATGCAACGTTAAAGGGTGGCTTTGACAATTCAAACCAACCCTCAAAATATGTTAATATAGAAGCTTTCTAAGTACATTTAGATTTACAACAATTTTTTTTTGTCATATTAGATTTGTAACAAAGATAATGAAATCAATTTTACTAACTTACGGTTAGAAATTTTTATTTCCTTAATGCGACTTATATTTTAATAATTATTATATAAACTATTTATATTTAGAGTATTATATTCTAAGTAATATAATTAAATGAGTATATTAAATTATTAAAAGGATATGATATCAGCATAAAGAGTATATGTTTTATTGGTTTATTATGACACAATGAAAACTAATAGAGACAATAAATAAAAGAATTTTAATTATAATTGTCGATATCGCAAATCATACAATTTTCTTTTTTTTCATATGAAGAATCAAAATGTTTCAATTGAGGTATAATCATAAAATCACTTGTTCTTCATGTTGATGGTTACAAGTCTCCTATGTAACGAAAAGTAATTAGTAATTATGAATTCAAGTATTTATTTTTGTTCTTGTTTCAAAGTATTCCTGTATGAAGTTTATCATAAAACAACAACTAACTTCTTTCCTTTTTTCTCTCCTATTTATTCTAAAGGGAACCTTTGTCGTTTTGTGGTGAGGTCTTTTTCGACGTGAAGCAGGTGACGTTTGGTAAGGGTAGGATTAGAAGTTTCGATCTGAACTTTCGTACACGCAAGTTCCTGACATATCTTCCCTACTCTGACTCTCATGATTGACCATCGTATACCTTCAGAGTTGACAGCTGAGAGGGAGTAGTTAGTCGATTACGTACGTCAACCATCTAGCCGGCCGTCACGTGGTCATTGTTGGCTTCCTCCCGACCGGTCGCTTGGTGCCGACCGATACACAGCCCCTTAAGCTTAGTCGACTAGGCATAAGCTTGATATTAGGAAGCCGAATTGATGATGGGACGTCGGTTCATTTCACGCGTGGCTCTTGTCTTGGGCTTTGGGATGCGGAGATATTTTAAATTCCCTGCATTTATGGTTTCCTCGGGACCATGCGCCTTGGAAAGGGCTTTTGCAATCATAGATAGTTTTGGTAATGACCAGATATTTGCGTTTGTCTCTTCACCTTACCTTCTCACCTTTGTAGCCTTCTGCTCGGCTTTTCTCTCTGACTTTCTCCTCTCGTATTGGTCTTCCTCCATGTCCACATGTTTCTCTGCCCTTGCTCGTATTTCCTCCATGTTCGTCGGCTTTCTGAGGGCCAAAGCGTCACTAAAAGGTCCTGCCCTCAGCCCCTTTTGGAAAGCCTTAACAAAGAATTTTTGGTCCGGGTCATCTACTCTGACGGTAGCATTGTTGAAACGTGCTAAGTATTTCTTCAAACTTTCTCCTTCTCCTTTTTTGATGTCGAAAAGATCCACTACCTCCAGTCTTTTTACCTTGTTAGCTGCAAACTGGGACAGGAAAGAATTGGCCAAGTCTTTGAACGTCTGGATGGATCTGGGTGGAAGCGTGGCCATCCATTGCATGGCTACCCCCCTCAACGTTCCAGGAAATAACTTACAACTGAGTCTATCATTCCCACCGCTAATGTACATTTGTGTCTGGAAGGCTTGCAGATGAGCATGTGGGTCCTGACTTCCATCAAAGGGCTCTACCACCACCTCCCTAAAGTTGGGAGGAATAATGGTTTCGTCTATTTCTTTGCAGAAAGCTTGTCCCCAGAATGGTGGGGTCGCCCCTTCTCCATGTTCCTCTTGGTTTCGCTCCTCCGCTGCTCTGAGGGCTGCTATCTGCTGGCGAAGCTCCTCCTCTCTCCTCTCTGCAGCCCTCATGGCGTCTAGGTGCCTTTCTTCTGCCAGGCGGTGCCGCTCCTCAGCCTCTGCATGCCTCAACTCGGCTTCCGCGCTAAGGCGCGATTGTTCATCGCTTCGCGCTTGCAAGGAGGCCACAGCGCAAAGCAAACGCTGCAGAGTGTCTTCTTCTCCTTCGTTTGTAGAACTTGCTTGATTTCTAGTGATCGACATACCTCCCTCGTTCTCCTGACTCTTCTCGTGATTGTTTGGATTAGTTTTTACCTTACCCCACGGTGAGCGTCAATGTTCTTGTTTTAAAGTATTCTTGTATGAAGTTTACCATAAAACAACAACTAACTTCTTTCCTTTTTTCTCTCCTATTTATTCTAAAGGGAACCTTTGTCATTTTGTGGTGAGGTCTTTTTCGACGTGGAGCAGGTGACGTTTGGTAAGGGTAGGATTAGAAGCTTCGATCTGAACTTTCGTACACACAAGTTCCTGACATATCTTTCCTACTCTGACTCTCATGATTGACCATCGTATACCTTCAGAGTTGACAGCTGAGAGGGAGTAGTTAGTCGATTACGTACGTCAACCATCTGACCGGCCGTCACGTGGTCATTGTCGGCTTCCTCCCGACCGGCCGCTTGATGCCCTGATACAATTTTAATCCTTAATAATTTAGCACATTATAGATTCTAAGACTTTTCGTGTATTGCTCTATAAAATTTTGGTTTCTACGTAAAAAAATAAATAATATTAAAATAAAGATTTAATCCAACAATTACTTTTTACTATAACAAAGCTTGCAATTCCTTTAGGATAAAATCACATTCATATTATATTTATCATAAAATTATTAATTATTTTATTCTTATCATCTCGGTTTTTTTGTTTTATGGTAAATCTATTGAATTTATAAGTTTGCAGGACGTTTATATCAAGTTGCAATTTAATTCTCGTAGCCGTGGTTCGTCGTCATTTCTATACTAGCTATGTACTACATATCCAGATAAGATCGAGACATATATTAATATCTCATATTTATCAAATTTCATGAGAGCAAACCTGTTTTTTTATTTAATCCTAGTTCTCTTATGTATTCATCGTTAGCAAATAATGAAAATAACTGAAGAAGAAAATAAATTTTTTTAGTTAATCTCCAAAGTTAATCATCATTATTGACTAAAAGTAAGAGATTTAAATAATTTATATAAAATGTTTTTTTTTTTTTTTGTCTAGGGTCTTCGATATGTAGAAACTGACTCAATCCTTACTAATCTGAGTTGAGTTGGAAAAACTCATTAAAAAGGGACAAAAAAGTCTCTCGTATTTTTTTCATTAACAAGTACCTTAACTTTTATTTTTAAAGAAAATCAAACATCTTACTAGCTACTTCACATTCATTAATAAAATTAGGAATTTAAACCTAAGGGGGAAAAACACAAAGTTATATTCAAACTCATATCTAACTATCTGAACAGAAGTAGCAATGGTGATAGCACCACATAAAAATTTCGTATCTATATACAATTTTTTTTATTTAGAAACTTTTACAAGAAGAGAATAAATTTCTCGTAGTTTCTTAAGTTATAGTTTTCTTCTTCTGTTTTTTTTTCTTCTCGCATTTAGTATATGAGCATATGTAGGCGATCAAGTTTTATAAGGCCTTAACCTGAAGTCTTTTCTAAAGGCTTGTTTACTGACAAGGCCTATAATTAAGTCAACGCATTTATAAGCTCAAATAGGGTCAATTGGCCTATTAATATAAATAAGTCAAAAAAATTTATCAACATAAATAGACTATAACAATAAAAAGGGAAAAAAATAGTCATAGACAAGTATCTCAGACCTAGCAATTTTCTTAAGTGGCTTAAACATTGTTTTTTATCTAAACAGATTATATAAAAAAAATCTTAATAAAACTTCTTTAATAAATATATTTAGTTGCAAATAGAGATTGACATATCTAATCGAGTTTTCTATTCATCCAAATTGTGATTTGGGTTTCATTATAAGAATTCCATTATAAATTAATGCTGAAATTGATGATCTTCTTTTGAAGCATTCTCTGAATTTTTTTATGTATAATATAATATAATATATATATATATATATAAAACAAGAGGAATCAACTTATTTTAAGAATAACTTAAGAAGAGTTACTCTTTGTTAGAATAAATAAACATAATAGAGGTTGAATTTTGTTTTAAATTTTTTGACAAATCTTTTTCAAGGATATCATCCAAATTAGTAAGACAAGGAATAGAGAAAATTGCGCAGATGTTTATACTGATTCATCTTATCAGAGACTACGTCAAATTCTTAGTAATCCACCAAGCTTTTTCGCTATAATAGTTATCTCTTTATAAGTATTTTTTTTCACAAGTTTCTTCAAGTTCAATCAAGTATCCTTTACAATTATTTCTTCAAATAATAACTTGAAATATATTTTACAACAAAGTCTCTTCAAGCTTCAACCCTCTTCACATGAAGAAAAAGATTTGTTGTTGTAATTAACTAACTGACTTTTTACATCCTATAGACGAGTATACAATTAAGTATGAGCCTTTTGACTGAAAAAGAGAATGTAGAATAGATGAAGTTAAGATTACAAACATTTGAATAATGTGAGTTCCTTACTCTAAAACTATTTAAGTCTTCAAGTATATATAGGCTTCATGAAAATAAAATCATTGAGGAATATTTGAGACTTCTTCTTCTTTTCCTCTACAGAAGACGTTCAAGTATTTAATATTTTTCATCAACTTGTTACCTTCATAAGCAATGTGCTTATCTTAATTTTTTTCATATTGTTATTGTACAACTTTGAACACGCTTCTTTTTCAATCAAAAGTGATTTGATATTCTCTATAGAATTGATAGACATGCCTTTTGATGTAACATGGTACTTGTATATTGATTTTGTCAATCTTCACTAATATGTATGTAATCATTTAAAATAGACTCGTGATACTTGAAATATGTAAACACTTTCACATGTGTTTGAGTTAATACAAACACACAATATTTAGTATATAAATATACTTTAATTGATGTATTGTGTTTTTGACTTTGTTTGTTTGATAGGACGATCTCATTGTTGGTATATAAAACATGTTTACAAAGAATTAATCATACTTTGATTAAAAGCAAAAAAAAAGAGAAAATTTTTAAAATTATTCTTGAAATAATTTGAACTCTCTTATCATATTTGTGTGTGTACATAATTTTAAAATTACTCTTAAAATAACTTGATCTCTCCTCATATATGTATATATGTGTGTGTAAAATTTATTTATTTTTATTTTAGTCATTATAATATATCTATTTTTTTGTTTTAGTCTTTATAATATTTTTCTCATTTTGAGATAGTCCATATGAAAACTAAACGGTAGGGAGTAAAAGCAAATTATTCACATATTATAAAGACTAAAACAAAAAAAAATAGACATATTACAAAAATTAAAATAATAATAAAGACTAAAATAAAAATAAATTTTACAAGAATTATTTTAAAAAATAATTTTATAATAAAAAAATATATTAGTGAGACTAAAATATATTTATATCTAGAGGTAACAAAATGAGTCACTCAACCTAATCTAATTTTTGGATTGATATTTAGTTGATTAAATAGTCCACTTAATCCAATTAATTAAAATTATTTTTCTTAAAAATATATAATTTTTTAGTTGACTAGATGCTCCGGATAAGTAACCTCACCTATTTTTATCAAATTTGGTCGCAATGATTAAAACTTTGTTTCAAAATGAATTTACTATACAAGACCCCTGCATAATTTTTTCCCTAGTTGCCTATGTTGATCCATTTTTCCTCTACTTCATTTGTTACTTTTATCTGTCCCTGTCCATCTTGCTTAGATAGGTTGGGTTGCCTATGGAAAAGTAAGAAATTTGTTGCGTTTGTATTTGGAAAGAAACTAAGTGTTTATTCATTGTAATGACATGTTACTATTTACAAGGAAAGGAGCGATATAATATTTGGTCCAATCGTAGACTGAGTGGTGTAGACAACATGAATAGATAATCATATGTCAAAATCATTTCGCAAAGAGAATCATATATGGTTGAAGTTCCAAAAAAAAAAACATAATCAAATTGCCTTGGAAAATGGCAAGCTTATGTAGAAAAGGGGTGCATCAACTTACTCCTCGTTACGGATCTCGAATTAATCGTACGGCTAAGACCAACCTTATAAGTTTTCACTTGTTTTTTACTGTGTCAAACGCATCACCTAGATTAGGTCAATGAGGCTAGTTAAAGAAGAGGATACTGCTGATTCAAATGTTCATTTCTCTGGCATTTCCTTTCAATAATAAACATGAAAGTATAATATATTTTGGTTCAAAATCTTAGCATCAGTCTTAATCTTTAAATAATTAATCTAAAAGTTATGGCCATGAGTTTTTTCTTTTTGTTATTAATACAAATAATTATTAGTACAAACAATAGCAATTGTATACCATGGACAACTACAATTTGATAAATATAAAAAGAAAAGAGAGATAGATTGATTGATAAGGATTTATATTTGCAAATATTAAAATTTTAATGATAAGTGTTCGAGTTAGAAATTTCAACGTGAAAAAAAACGTATGAGAAAAAATAAATCGCAGAGAACATTTTTTCCCCTTTCATTCTCTTTTTATACCTTTGATGTGAAGAACAACTCGAAGGAATAAGTATAGGATAGACCCAAATAAATAATAAGAAAATTAAATTAACTTTTGTTTTTCTCATAAAATGTATAAATTTTAAAATACTTAATTAGCTTTTTTTTCTAATTAGCTAGTAAATTAATGGTTTTATTCATTTCCCATATTTCAAAATCTATCGGTAAATGAAATGGAATTTTAGTATAGAAAAAGAAGAAATGATTCGTTTACAATAATTAAAACTACATCAATTCAAGTTAAGATCGCAAGATAATAAAAATTGTATAAAATAGATGTTTGTCTTGATTTTATTTCATTTTATTTTTTGTTTCTTAAAGGAAATTTACACAATTCTATTTGTAAGTAAAATATTTATCATGTTACATAGTATATTGTTATGATAAAGTTAATTTTACATATCTTTAATTGTTTTTTTTTTTTAGGGTACGTTAATACTAGTTGGTTTGCACGGATTGCACTCATTTTTATGTATGTATCAAAATAATTTGTAATAGTATGTTAATTTTTTTCTCCTTATTATTATGTTTACATGTCATATACAAAAACTTTGTAAACATAAACATGTTGATATACAAAAACTTTGTAAACATAAACATGTTGATATCTTAAATTAAGTAACTTTGTATCAAGAACTTGAGTCTACCAAATTGAAATGAAGATGTATTTGTACTTCTCAAATTTTGAATTATTTTAATTGTATTTCAAATTTAAAATGATGACATTTCATAAATAATTAATCAAACATAATTCATAATTTAATTATATAAAACAAATAGGGGAATTAAAATAAAAGGATGAGGAAATACAAGTAAATTTATATAGTATAACGTTATATATTACTATAATTATATGCAATTTAATGGCTTCACAAATCACAAATTTCTTTTGTATACTAAAAAAGATTGTCTGTTTAGCTTGTGTACTGTGGATTCTAGTTGGGAAATTCTCAATAACGTTTTGAATAAAAAAAATATTATCTCTTGTAACATTTGCCCAAATTATGATTTAGAGATTCTCAAGTGAAATCGAAGCATGCTACTAATCTTTTTGTTAATTTGTATAAAAGGTATAGGAGTCAAAATAAAATTTTATTAAGGTTTAAATTTTGTAAACAGCAAGTGACATCACAGGATCTATAGGATCTATGTATATGAAAAAAATATTTTTTTGAAAGAAGTTCTCACTTTAATAGTTGACTATATAATTATCTTTTCATTATTAATTAATTAGAAATTATTTTAAAACTATTTTTAAAGTAATTTATTATTATAAAAAGTAATAATTTTTAATTATATGACAATCCTTAATTATTTGAAGACCGTGTGAAAAAATATATTAGTGTAATTATAATTTCTTATGTAACGAGCAGAAGGATATTATGAAGAAAAATAAAAACTTATGAAATACAAAAGTAAAATAATAATGATCAGATAGTAGTAATTTGAATCAATAATAAAATTTTAAATCAACAAGGACAGGTGTTACTGCTCTCACTTCCATTCCAAGTAAGGACTCCTTTAAATAAACAAACATAATTTTCAGTTCAAATTTAAACTCGTTTAATTTTAAATTAATTTATCAAACTAATTTGTTCAACTCAAAGGATGAAATATTCAAATAGAATCTTTTATATAGTTTTTACAAGTTAAATCGTAATGTACTTAACTCAGTATTTAAAAGAAGAGGCAGTTAAGTGATAAAAGTTAGAGATTATACTTGAAGTTTCTACACCTATTTATAAGATTTTTATTTAGGTTATGGTAGTATTTTTTGAATGATGATAGCATGTAAGATGCCTTTGAAAATAAATCTAGTAATTTACATTGTGAGTTATTAACAGAGTACATATTAATTTTCATGCTTAGCAGTTGTATAAGCATCATTACTGGTGAGAAGGTTCTGGACAAGTATTGAAATTTTGCTGCTAGTAACGTCTCAAAGCCACTTCCCAACCAGGAGATATCTATTGCTCAGGGTGAAGAGAAAATGTCAAAAATTAATTTATGTGAAAAATAATTATTTAAAAATTAAAAAAATTTGCTTTTTCACATGTGCCCTGGAACACCCATCACCGTCTTTCCGAAAGATATTTCTCTGCCGACGACCTCCTTAAACCGACATCACCCGGTCGCCACGTGTCCCATGACCGTGGCCGGCGCCGTATCCGCCATCCACGTTTCGGGGCGCCCCACGTGCGACAGAAGCCCAAAGCAGCAAACATAGCAACGGGGTCGCGGGGCCCACGATGTTGGAGATCATGTTTTGTGGGGGGTTACGTGGCAGAAATCGCGTGGTGCAGGGTTAAAGTTGGAACGAGAAAGTGCGGGCCCGAGCGACAAGAGTCCCTTTCCTCCAGATAAGGATGGGCCCGAGATGGGGATGGGCTTTCTGTGTTGTGCTTTGTGGAGGTGATGTCATGGATGTGTGCGGTCTTTGTCGCGAGGGCCCCAGGCCCACGTGCCAGCCCACGTCCTGGTGCTCTCAGACGCGGTGGTAGGTTGTAAGCGGATGTTATTGTGATGGATAGCGCTGACAACAACTTATGCTGCTGATTGAGGTTGTCCTTGTCCTTCTCACCTCTAAAACTCCCTCCCTCAAAGAGAGAGAATAATAAAAAAGAAAGAAATGAAGTGACCTCAATAGTTCTTTGTCTACGAAATAACATTAATATAAGAGAGGTGTATCCCTAGCTATTATCAAATTCCTGAAGAATGAGTCTGGGTATGGGTAAGTGCATAAAGCTAGTGTGAGAGGATACGGTGTGCTACACCATTCAGATCCTTTGAATAAGAAAATTGCATTTAAATACTTAATGCATAACGAAATCGGTGGTTAGCAAGATTTTAATAGTTTGACATTTTTTAATACATATCATTTTATACATGCAAGGTTGTAACAAAAATGAAAGGAAGAGTCCTAAACTTTCGAATAATTAAAAACTATTATGTGACTGATACCTGCTATATATTGTGTTTCGTGACTAAATTCTTGCGGCCTACAAGTCTACAAGAGGTTAGCTGACCCATGTTTCATGTATGTAAAGCCTGAAATGTCGTACATAGATTTATATCCAACCAGTTTTGTTTTTTCTAATTTGATTCTTCTTTCTCGATTTTGAATAATAATTAAATTTTTAATTAATTTTTATTCATAATGAATTGTGTTTTAAGATATATTTGGTTTGGTTTCCTCAACTTCACTAACTAATTATGTAAATTAACTTTAATAATTAAAAGTTTAAGAGAGAATAAAAATTACACCAGTTCATAGATAAAGGCATGCAATCCATACTTACGAAGGAATTTATACAAACCTTTTAAGTCAATATTGTTTTGTACTGCTCTCTTTTTTAGGGTGGTTAATATTGTTTTGTACTGTTCTCTTTGTTCTCGTCACTTTAAAGTATTACATAACTATCCTAAAGTTTAGAGAAACAAAAATCACTTTTAAATATTATATAAGAATTAAAAAAAAAAAGTAGTAACTACCCTAAAGTTTTGAGAAAAGAAGTGATAATGAGACTAAATCATCTTTCTTTAATATATATTATTAATAAATTATCTATTAAAATATAACTAAATTTTATCATTATTAAGACAGTCGTTAATGAATACTAATAGACAGAATAAACGTATATGATTACGAAAAAAAAAAGTATTACAGTTGATCACTAAGATTAAGTTTTCATCATATATACAAATCAAAATTTGAATTTCTATCTAAATATTTAAAAGACTCGAGTCTAATATCATTATGAATCATTTGTTAGTGATTCAATATTCAAGTTAATGATGGCAATATTTCATTTTTATAATAGTTTTCAAATTGATATCGTTTTTGCTCATGGAAAAAGTGATTTTTTATTTCAAGTTATGAATACTAATTAAATAACAGTACAAAATAATATTAATTAAATAATTGATGAACATATATGGTAAGTTGGCATTCATTTATCATTTGTGTCCAGTAAGGGAAGAAAAACGAACTGAAAAGATTCTAAAATTGAGTTGCTGAACTTCATGGGAAAAGAATCTATTCACCATAATTTTAGAATTGAAAAAGAATTGGGTCGTAGATGAATATTAGTCGAACAGATAAATAATACACCTCAAGAATATTATGACACAATATTCGTGTTTAAATATGTGGGAGATACATGTATCAAATAAAGAGAGGGGAGGGAGGGGGGCTGTTATTTTCATAAAATTTAATAAATTTCTCCTACTAATAAAAATTGTTTTACTTATATTTCTTCATGTATTCTTGTAACATGAAAATGATGTTTAGTAAGCAAAGCATAATAATATTAGAAATTTCCTAATCAGTAGTCCTCCTCTGTTGACTATTCCTATTCCTTGGTGAGAGGTACTTTTTCATGAGTAGAGAATAATAGTGCACGTTTGTTTTAGATCAATTTCAAAGAAATATTCACTTTTTTTTTTAAATAATGATTTGTTTTAAAAAAAATTCAGCCAAACACTGATGCTGCTTGTTAGTTTTCATAATGAGGCAGAGTAGCTTGTGCTTCTTTTGTTTGTCAACCCTCCGGTCCCTAACATAGCAGCAAGTCGAGCATCAAACTTAATTATATCATAATGGTGCATTGTTACTTACTAGTTTGATGACTAGTATTGTGACTGTAGCTTGATTAGGATAATTCATGCTCACAAGTTTCTCAATCCGAAAAAAGTGCAAATTGTTGGTCGATCTATGATCAACATACCCACTTGGATTTTAATTTATATGATACAACAGCAAGGTATTTTCTTCCAATTTTCTTCTTCAATAGTAATGAACAATTTGATACACACACCTTTGGGTTTACGAAAGGTCATTTCCTGATTAGTGATGAGTCAAAACTGGCTCCTAAAACCGGTTCAGTTCCTGCTTTTGTTATAGAACTGAAAATTCTAATTTGGTTGGTTAAAGGGAATGTGCATGTGGTGCCTACAACTCTATTCATGGATGGACACTAGAGAGCAAAGCACGCTTTCTTACGTTGAGTGGCCACTATCTTAGGTCCTCCAAGATACCTTCTCTGTAGCAGAACCAAATAGGTGTATGCATGAATTGACATTATTATTAGCTCATTCTGAGAGAAATTAAGAAAGTCGCAATTGATGTTGAACTTTCGGGAATTGGTACATGCAAGTTATTAAAAATGAACCGAGACTAATCTTTAACTCATTCCCAAAAGCACACCCTCTTTTTGTCCTGATCTAGACATTTAGAGTGTAAAATCTGTAGAAAGCCTCTGTTTGGTTTTGGGTTCCTCGCCAAGATGCATGTATTTGGCATGAAATTGAGAAGCTACAAATACTAGTTGTTTTTGAATTAAACGTGATTTGTGTTAGATAGAAATAGAATTAAACAGACTATTAATAATTTTGGGGTAATCCAATATTAAGACTCAATAGATTAGGTATTCTTTTAAGCTCCTAGCCGATTTATATATAGCTCAAATATCTTTTATCTTATTTTAATTTTAGATTTGAGACTAGAAGACGGTGTATTCTTTATGATTCGGATAATTTTTTAGCTGAGATAATGTTGAGTTCTTGGGCAAATATAAGATTGAACTGGGTTCAAACTTCAATTATGATGTTTGGTTTATAAATGAGTAGGTAACATCATAATAGTTGAGGGTAAAGGGTGATGGGACGATTATATTGTGATGTCTCCCATAATATAGGTAAGTACTACTTGGGTTGAATATTAACTCTCCTCAATTAAAGATCTAAGAATTTTTTGTGACCGAAACTCTACACTATATTAGAAATAAACTGGAGGTGCATCATTCTTAAAAGTTAGTTTAAGAGAAGAGCATTGTCAATTCTTCTAATAAATATTCCGATCACATTTAAGTATAACTTATCATTTCCTATTATTGTATCTGCTTACTTGTAGCCTTCAAGAGAGCTGCACAAAAGCTAGTGAAATTCTAACTGGAGGAACCATGCAACAAAATGACTTTTAACAAGAGGGGTTATATATGTCCCTAGAATCAATCTACGAAGTGATCAAATTAACCCATTTATTTAAAATGAAATTGTTTCTGTTGAGGTCACATATTTCCAAGAGTAACGTTATGTTCTCTAAACAAAATATTCTTAAATATTACAATGGAAGCAGTATATGTGTGTAGGAAATTAAGTTTAGAATCTATCGTGAACCAAGCACAACTTTGATTCTGCTTTAAAAGTGGAGCCAGCGAAAAAAACCGAGTTTAGAAGTAGTATAGACAAGTAAATTCGAAGAATAAAAAAGACCGATATTATAATGGGGATGAAGACAACCTAAATAGTAGAGGAAATATTTTAAGATGATTTTGTGTCGTACTCTTTTTGCACAGTTGATGTTTGTTCTAAGTTTTGTTCTAATTTTCTATTTTTTTACCATGTTCGTCTGTTTCAAAAGGCTAATAAAATATTGAAAGGATGAAATATTATTTAAAAAAATGATTTTTGTACGAGATTACATATATATTACATGTAAGCCAAATAGAATGACTACTCACAGTAAAATTATTTTTTATTTAATGAAATTATATATTCATAATTCAAATTCATACTACATATTTATATACTCCAATTTAATATTAGAATTTAAATTAAAACAACTCCTGTTGTGCTTGAATAATAAATGGTATATCTGCGTTCCTCAAAACATATATTGACGTTATGCTCTGTGTTTTTGGGTCAATTTGTTGGGTTGATTATTCGGGTCTCCATTTTTCTCCTTAAAGTGCGTTTCTGATTAAATGACTCATATTTGGGCTTTAATTGAATTGGGTTGAAAAGGAGCCCAGTGAATCATATGACAAAAATTGGCCCAGCATAATGATAATGATTTGTAAACATACGAACACTAAAAATTGATTATTCAAATAATCGCTACAAATAATTTAATTCAAACACACACTAACATATATATATATATATATATATATCATTAATTCCCTGTAATTATTTAAAGAAAGTAAGTATAAGTTATTTTTAGATATTTGATATAGTAAACTTTTTTAACAACTACTTTTTATTTCTCTAATAGTAGTCAACAAAACTGTCATTGGCATCCTGGTATAGAACAATATATTTATTTAATGTTAACTTCCATACTGTATTGTTTATTATAGATTTAGAGTATTTAAAGATTAATTAAATTGAATTTATCTTATAAATATATTTATTGTTAATTCTTACAAACTATTGCTCTGACACAATTTAATTGTCCTCCTAACTATTCAGAAAAATCTTATTTTGAATGTTATTATATTAAATTAAATTCATTAATGATTTAAAAAATAATTTACATAATCAAATAATAATGTATCATAATTTAACTTTTTTTATACAAATAAGACTTTAATGCTTAAATTTAATGATACATGAATTCACTCTATTTTACCACTTGAAAGTCCACACGAGTTCCATTACAAGTCAAATTTCAATTCACAAATGTTGATATAGAATAGCGTCTCATATTTATTAAGAATTGTACTTTTCTAACCACATTTATAAACGTCTTATGAATTTGTAATTACATGCTAAAGAAATTTTATATTATTTTTTTATATATTTGTGTCTAGTTTAACATGTATAAGACAATTTAAGTTATTTAACAAAGTAACGCACTTTTGTCATAAACTTTGTTCCATGTTCAGTTGGCTTATTATAGGTCAATGGAAAACAAATATTTCTTATTTGGTATCTATCGAAGAAACACAATTAGATATAAGAATGATATAAGGTTGGGATTTTTTTTTTCGCGTAAGTGGAATTTATTACTTTGATTTCCTAAATATTCTTATTTCAATTACTTTTCATTTGCTTGTATTTTTTAACTTTTAGTATATAGCATTTCTTTTATTATATTGACAAAAAATGTGATGTTCTCTTTAATGGAGTAAATTTATGGATTCTTAGATATTAAGTTTTATTTTAAAAAATGTTATATATTTATCTATCATTTTGTAGGTACATTTGTCATTCTAATATATTGCTGAGTGCAATAATTTATCTTTGAATGTTGGTCAAATATATTTATTATCAGTAAATTATTAATTTTGAGTTTTGTATGTAGAAAATTTTCTATTGAAAAACTAAGGTCATATAATGAGATATTTCTTACTTGAATAAGATTGTCTCATGTGAATTTTCATTCGATTTTTAATAATTTTAATTGTTTTGATCATCACTTCATTCTTTTTATTGGTGTTGTCTCCTCTTTATTGAAATTGAAATCTGATAGGAATAAAGCTAAGAAAAAATAGTGTTCAAAATATAATGAAGATTTTTAAAGCTCTTTATTACAATTGTTTTTGTTATAGATATATAAAAATTAATATGAGACTTGTTAAAGTAGAGTATTGTTATTCTGGTTTAATTGTAATGAATATCCTTTGTTTTTTCTACTTCATTGTATGAATGAATTTTGTATGTTTTTTGTAGAATCTATTAGGTTGTATTTGTTGTTGTGAGTGTGATAGATGTAACTATAAGACTTGTTAAGTGGAGTACAATCATTTTTGTTTTTCCTAAGTTAATGTGTTATGTTTAAATTTTTGAATATTATATGTTTTTTCACTTTTTATAGGAATGAATATTGATTTAAGAATGAAGTTATTGATTCAACAGTATACTTATTCATTGTAACCTAATTAAGAACAAGTCATCATCTCATGGTCTTGTAAGAGTGATCCACAAAACATACAACTTTGACAAGAAAGTATGTGTAAGAAATAGTCTTGTAGAAAAATTGATTGATTGAGATTTTTTTATGCCTAGACTCTTCTTATCATTTTTTTTAGACAACTAAATTGATTGTTTATTTATTTTCAAGTTGTACAATATCCATTAGTAAGTTTCATAACAATTACGATCCGATGTATGTGCATAAGACACAAACAACATCAATTACTATCAAGAATTTTTAACCATTATACAAAGGAGAATGACACATGTATATTTATTTTGTGACCACATGTCTAATTTACAATGTTACAATTTTCAAAACACTTTTCACTAGTGATTAATTAAGATCATCTTATAAAGTTTTTCAAGTATATCATCCTTAAAGTCATCATGTTATTCTACTATCAAGAAATTAATCTCATGTAGTAGTTTATATTAATTTATTAGCATTATTTTTAATGGTAATAGTTAACTATGAGTAGTTAGAAAATATTCAAAAATAAAATATACTAATTTTATCTTCTTTTTTAGTTGCTCTTCATATTTATCATTTTAACTATTTAATTTCTAATGATTTTAATTATTCTAATAATCATTGTATTCTCCTTGTTGTATTTGATATTTGATAATGTCTTTTCTTTTTTACAATTTTTGGATTTAAAGAATCTTATATTATACATAAAAGTTAAGAAAAAAAAAGTCACAGCAGGAATAATGAAGAAACAATAAAAATATGTTATAAATAAAAAATCACCATCAATATTTATTAAGAAAAACATTAAAAAAAACCATAAAAAGAAAATAATCTACAAAATAAACCATTATTTAGGAAAACATCTAAAAAGTGCTATCAAATGGAATGTTATATTACTAATTAGTTGTACATGCCTTACATTAAAATAGATGGAACAAAATGTAATACTTTCCTAATTACTAAAAATAAAACCAAAATGCACTAATTGTTAAACAAATTCAAGTTGCAGGATGCATCGCAACCAGGGTCGTGGGTGGCAAAAATATTTTAAAAATAAAGAGTCATTATCCATGTTTATTAAGAAAAATACTAGAAAAAATTTTAAAATAAAATATTAATCTTTTGAAATTAAATTTTAAATTTGGGAGTCGATTACGCGTAAGGAAGATATTAACATCTTACGACATTCATTAAAAAAATTACATCAAATTAATTAAGCAAATTATTTATAACTTTTTAAAAATATTTATCTCGATAATTGAAAATAAACTATTACAAAGATTTATTTTATTTCGGTATTATTGTTATTATTTGGGTGATTTGAAGCTCATGAAATAAGTTGATTTTTATCAAGTGTTATTGAGGGCCAAGTTCTTTATGTTGCTGCTATTCATGATAGTATCACCAAAGCTTTAAAGAGATTATGGACTGTATTAATCTAATTGTACGATCTGTCTTGTGGAAAAGACCTTTAATGGCCCAAAGTGTTTTGAATGTGGATGGAAGAGTGTTGAAGGCCGATAGAAGATTGGTTTTGGGGGCCTTATTTGTACAAGCTAGAGGCAATTTCTATTTGGGTTCTATAGGAGTGTGGATTGCCTATAATGTTGTTTGCTGAGATCGTGATATTGTATCCTTTTTACCCGCCAACAACTCCTCCCCTCCAACGGTTCTGTTCTACAACCCTATATATTACTCTCCCATTTGCAACTCGTCCACACTGAAAAGACGGGACGAAATCCCCATTACCAACCCAGCATCACCATGACTTTAGCTCGAAAGAGAAGAAAGAGGGGCAATCCTCGAAAGTCTATAAAAGGGAGAGGAGAACAACTTGAGGGGCTGAAAAAATTGGGGACAACAAAAAAACTTTGAAAGAAGAAGGAAGGAGAGGCAAAAAAATTAAGGTTGAAAATTTTCAGGCTGAAAAATTGGAACTGAAAACGCGACAGAGTTACGTTTCTAGTAACGTTGACAAACGCAGAACGTGAGAAAGGGAGAAGGAGTCAAACGTTTTACAAAATGCAACAATGAAGGGTGTTATGTTCAAGTAATCCTTTAGTTGATCTATGTCGCTGTAAATTTTGTTTCACTTTCTTTTTTGAGTTAGTTTAGTTGAATCCTTTCGACAATACGACTTTGGAGCGAGTAACTGTTCAATGAACGACTCCCCCTCTGTTCCTTTAATCCCAAATTAGATTAGAATCTTTTGTTGAACTTGTTTTAGACATAGAAGCTTGTCTTTGTCCTAACTTTAGAATCACCCAAAAAAACCTGTTTTTGAACATAGCGGTCTCAATCACCATGATTATTGACCCTGGGCTTGTGACTAAAAAGCCCAGGCCAAGGCCACCAGAGTGGATGAGGGTCTAGTCTAATAGTTCTGAGCCTATACTTTACAATTGTGGGATTTCTACAAGCTCTAGATTTACTGAAGTTGAGGGTTGAGTTCTTATAAAACTCCAAGGTCGAAGTGCTCTGTTAAGTTATTGTTGGACCTACCTCGAATGTTTGTGTGGAGCATGTACCACGAGATTGCTTCACTGATGGGGTGCCCTTGTTGAAGTTATAACCTTGTATGAGAATATGTATGTAAATAGTCCCTCGGATTCAATGTAAGACAATGATATGATTGAGAATAGAAGCCAACAGTTAGTAATCCAGGAGATGATTTGGTTGTCCAAGCTTTGGCTTTAATTATCGCCACTTAACAAATTTTGGTTTTGAAAGAATTCTGTGTTCATGAGCTTCTTTAAGGCCTATCCGAATCAAAACAAAAATGACCCTCTCAGCTAATACACTTCAACAACTGGAGTTCTTACTGACAATGAATGCTTCATGAGATCTTGTAATAGTAAGAAAAATCTTGGATGAGCCGAGGAAAATCCTAACATAGTAATCGTGCGACCTAAGTTGGCATACACACTTGCACTGATATTGATAACTCATAGCCAAGCACCTGATGTACAACATGTGTCGTAACCAGGGCCGCGACAAAGTCGACGAGTTTTGAAAAAGTGGAGTCTAAGTCCCTTTCGAGGAAAGGAACTCATAGACTAGAGTCGCCACTGGTATTTTCAAAGTAAACACGAGGAAACCTTGGATGGATAAGGCTGGTTTGAGAATCAGAGTGTGGGTTCGGGAGTCGGTTACGCGTAGAGATCGTCAAGTATCCCACCACGTCTACCCGAGGATAGTTACCCTAATTAGATGCATGAAATGTGACATGATTCGTACACTACAATTTTTTACCTTTCTAAAAATGGAGAATATTTACAAAAGATAAGCGAGGGATGTTTTGGGTTTTTTGGATGAACTTGACAAAAGTTGTCTCTTGCTCCTACGTATCTCCTACTGCAACGGAGAAGTCAAAGTTTACATAGTTTTAAGGCATGGATGGCTAGATAGTAAGAGGGTCGAGACCAACTCAACCCAGTTGGAGTGCCGACTAGGAGTCAGTAGGGCTATGTACCGGATGGCACTCGGTGTGTATGTGTTTTGAAAGTGGTGTTTGAGTCAGACCGAAGAATGCCAGCTCTTGGTCAGTCTTGATTTCAGTTATATGGGATCGATTCGGAATCGGCCCACAGGCTGCAGTATATTGCTGGGCTAAACGAGGAAGTGTGTTGGCTTAAAGCTGAGGGCCACTAGACAGATATGCATAGGGAGACGTCTTGAAGATCTTACCTTGTATCCAAGAGTCGTATTTCAGTTACTTGTTGAAGGGTAGATGGATGCTTTCCTTCCTTCCTTCTTTCATGTCCCTTTTTCTACATATTCCTTTCCACCCTCATTACCTCACTATATATTAGATCTCTAATGTTCTTGAAGGGTTCTCAGGATTAAGATTTCACCCTTCTTTTTTATCCAAATCCCCCTCCCCTCTTCGTTCTTGAGACTTTTTATATACCACTCCTTGCTCTCAGGTCATCATTTCCTAGATCTTCAAGGAGATCCTCCACATTAATGCGGTGAGGGGTCAGGGGTGGCTTCCCTCAAAAGCCACCCACTGATTCGCACCTACCCGAGGCAAGAAGAGGCATATGGATCCTGCCATCTCACACTTTCCAGCCTACTTTTTGTCCTTTTCTCTTTTTAAGGAGAACATTCAGCCTGTCATCCTTTTCCTTCCTTTTGTCCCTTTACTTTTTCCAGAGCTGGACAAAAACAAGTATCCACAACATGGAATTACTAGAGTTTTCCATTGCACTACTACCCATTTGAGTGCTATTGGCAATGCAACAAAAATGTTGTCCTCTTTAAACAAAGACTATTGATCAAGGAGAACTAATAAAATTGATTATAGCATTAGAGGGGCAATTCCCAGAGGTTGTTAAAATTAAGAAGGTTTTCAAGATGGCAATGGAACAATTAGATTCATTGGTTCGTTTGAGTCACAAATGGTTTGGAATGCAAAATTTGGAGCTCATGAGTAGTTCTTGAATAACTCATTTGATTGAGTTGTCAACTAATGTGAGGTTTCCTTCAAACTATGTTAAGGCAAATTGCACAAAGAAAGCAATTTGGTATTATCCTCTTGAAATCATGATAGCATTGGATGAATTCTCATTTGCAAAAGAGGAGCTTATCGTTGCTTGTTGGGCTGCCTGGAATAGCTTTCTTAGGGACTTCAGTAAAATACTATGTTGGGTTCCTAGTTGCTTTTGATTATCTACATTCACTTGCTATTATTTCAAGAAGCAAGGGTTGGGTTCACCTAGTGTTTAATCATAAGCTTGTGCAAATGCAAATTTGTTCCGATAAACATCTAATTTTGGAGACTACCTTGCAAGAAAAATTTGTCCCAAATTATATAAACATGCATGCAGATGGAGAGTACTGCTAGATTGTTACAAGATCCAATTATGTGGGAAGCATAATGTTTTCTGTTGTAGCCTTTTTTACTCTTGGTTTTCTCGGTACCTTGTGTTAATCCTTGGATACAGCCAAGGCTAAATCCCTCTAGGATGAATATCACATAGATGTGTACCAACCTGCACCTGTGGCAGCATCTCTAAGTACAATTGAATAAAGGGCATTGATAGCTAAAGTTGGTGCATCGTGATGGGAAAAAAGTAATAAGGCACATGCAATGATGCAACACGCAGCGGATATAAATTCCCCTAACTTGTAAGAATCTCTAAGAAGTAATCACAAATAAGAATGACAGCAACAATGAGAAGCATCACGCAAGAGACACTAATATTTTTAACGTGGAAAAACTACCTCAATGTGAGAGGTAAAAACCACGAGTCATCTGGACCAAAGAAATCAATCCACTATGATCAAATAAGAGTACAAAAATATTCGATCAAGAGTGCAAATTTGTACATACAACCAGCCAACTCAATCAAGTAACAAAACTTGCAAAAGGAGAGTAAGAAACGAGAAACAAGAAATAAGAAATGAAGAACTCACAAAATCGTGTTATTGTACGAGCATGATGTCTCACACCACAGACCTCCAAATCAAGATCTGAACGGTCAAGATGAATAACTATGTGTGTTGAAACTGCTATCAAATTTCCAGCCCAATCCAACGGTTAACGAAAACGATATCATGATTTTGACACTATGTTGATCTATGCATAGATGAAAGTAGAACTCTTTCTTTCTCTCCCTCTTTCTCTTCTTTCTTTTGGCTGTGAAAATCTACTATCACTCTCAATCTCTTATTTTTGTGTGTCTCTATGTGTGTGCCTCCTCAATCTGACATCTTCTCCTCTTATAAAGAGAGACCTGGCGAGCTTGAGAGTATTGGGTTTTTATTCACATAATTAGAAGTCCAAAAATAACCCAACACATCGACACTTGACAACAGCAATAAATTGGTTTGATGAAGTCTTGCCGAGATGGCTTTAGATGTCAATTTGAACTTAATATATTTTAGGTATGTGTTGTCACAATTCTTGATCGTCCAAGGCCATTCAGTGATGGCAAATGCCATGCTATAAATGCATGCCTTAAGATATACCCGCAGCTAACATATTCCAGAGGAAAGCGAGATTGTAGGTTGATAAACACCACGACAGCCAAGGAGATAATCAGTGATGATAAATGTCATGTAATAAATGCAATTTACTGGAACCCCATTTTTGTTTGAGAAGAAACAAAAGACAAAACCGTATGTGATTGCCTCTCTCGTGCGTCCACGGACTCCACCTAGTGCTCTACGCCCACTAACTTGCATGGATTCGCTTTCGGCTCTGTGCTCAAGATCTTCAATTTCTGCTCCTCACGGCCTCTGTCCCTCGCGCTATAAGGACAACAAAAAGGAGGAGCACAGATAAAAGGAAGAGTAATGGAGAAGAAAACGATAAGGGAGACAGGGCCTGGGCATACCGTCTAGCGTCTGACATGTTAGGGTGCCAGGGCTTGGACATAACGTTTTGCAACTGACACGTCCTTAACACCCTTTGTCGTGTTGTGCAGTACCTTGGTACCAGAAGACATATGGTTGATCTTGCTGCAATGGTGACCTCAGGAGCAGAGAAAGTTTGGGTCAGAAAGTTTAGGATCGAAAGTATGGAGAATCAAAGATAGGGAGCTTACCGTTGAGAGTGAAAACCTTAAGTTCGAGAAATCCTGGAGATCCTAGAGAGAACCTGAGAGAAACTATTCCTTAAGGAGACTGGCCGAGAGCAAATTCTGCGGACGTTAAAAGGGGATCTTAGAAGGTCAAAAAATCGCAATCTAGAAGAATGAGTATCTCAATCTTGAAAAAGCGTGAGAGCTACCAGTCTCTGAAAGAAAGGCGGAAGGACTTCACCCACTCTGCAACAAGCAGTAACCCCTGGTCATGAGGTAAGATTTTTTCCCTACGCATCTTCATCTAGTGGCCCACAACTCTAAACCCACACACTTCATTGTATAACCTAACAGATACTACATTATGTAAGACTGACTCTGGCTCCTATGTGGCCAAGAGTTGGAACTCTTTAGACCATTTCAACCGGCTCTATGCCAAGGCCATCTAACCGACTCTATACTGAGACCATCTGACCAGCTCTATGCGAGACCCCTCCGGCTCTATGTCGAGATCATCCAACCGACTCTATGCCAGTTTCGGCTCTTCTACCCCTTAATCATACCTGTCTCAAGAACTACGTAAACTTTGATTTCTCCGCGCAGTAGGATATACGTAGGAGCAAGAAGCAATTTTTGTCAAGTTATACATCCAGAAAACCCCAAAAACTTCCCCCACTCATTCCTCATAAATAATTTCCATTTTTAGAAAAACATAAATCAATGTAAGAGTCATCTTCTTTCATGCATCTAGTTAGGGTAACTATCTCATAATAGGCGTGTTGGGGTACCCGATGATCCCTACACATAATAGACTCCCAAATCCATCCTCTAATTCAAGATCTGCCTTGTCCAACCCAAGGTTTCCTGGTGTTTTTCGCAAAAATGTTGGTGGTGACTCCAACTGTGCTGAGTTGGTCCTGGCACTCTAAGCAAGTCGACTCGATTCTGGCTCCAATTGTGCCAAGTTGGTCTCAACATTCTATTGGTTGAGTCTATGCCGACTCTACATTCCCTATTCCTTCTCCGAAAGGGACTCGGATTCCAACCTTACACCATTTTCGATTTTGCGTTGTGATGTTGCGATTTAGATCGTGATAGCTCTCTTATAATAAAAAAAATATTTGTCTTTATACATTGATCTATTTCAAATGTTGGTTGTGTAAGTATATTTTCAAATCATGTTTTTAGAATACAAGAAAATTTTCAAACAATATATCAATTATATCATAGAATGATTTAGTTTATTTTATATTATCTTTTAAAATTTATTTTCATATATTTATTCTAAATATTAGTTTTCATGTTTCCTTATATTTAATGTTTTTTTTTAATTTAATTATTATTATATTTTAAATTTATTATAAATAATGGTTAATGATTTATGTTCTATATTGCAATACAACACATTCAATATACAAAAAATATTATTAAAAATCTTTATTATCTTTTTTTCACTCTCTTTATATCTAAAACTTTATAATTTCATCTAATATGATATTTGTCTCTAGTTCTAATTCAATTTTATGGGTATTTTTATCTTACACATGTGAACGTAATAGTCAAATTAGTCATATCATATCCATAGTATTGTCATTTCTTTTATTATATTACACACTATTATCATTTAACCTATTTTTGTTCATTCCTACTCCAACCAATTTGTTGATACATTCAATATAAATTTTTCATTTCTATCTTGAAAATATATTACATTAGATCTTAAGGTTGTTTTTTATGCAAGATTTGTTAGGATTTCTCTTTTTGAAAAGAAAAATTAGGTCAAACATAATTATAAAAAGCTTTATATATAATTTTTTTTATAAAGAAGATTAAACTGAGAAAATAGAGTTTTCACAAAATTTAATTGAAAGAGTTTCTACTTAAAATATGTTAAAATAATTTAGGTCAAATGATATCTTCTAATGAATATTTTAAATTAATTGTTAATGTTCATATCGAAGAACAAAATGTGTAAGAGGTAATAATGAACTAACATATATATTATTACATAATTAAATGATAAAAATGAAAATGATGTATGTTCATGTTACTAACACATATTTATATCTTGTGAATGATACGTTGTATTTAATTTTTGAAATTCTTGTTCACACCCAATGGTACATTATTGCTTTTAGACTAAACTCATGCTTATTCAAATGACTTTATGTCTCTGAACAAAAAAGTAGTTCATTAAGACTTTCAACACTTTTATCCTTCTTATTTATATTATATGATTAGCTGACATTTTACTATAATCTTCTAAAGTTGAACCGAGAAAGGATGAAGAATAATTAAGGTTAGAATTTGGAACTACAACTTGCCCCCACTTCAAAACAAGCACTAATAGAGTTCCAATTCTATGTTATTCCATTTGTTCTGCTAAGCTTCATATCATCTCTCTTTGGCCTTATTATGGCGAACTTAAACTTTGATAAACAAGCTCTCCTTAAGTTCTTTTCCAATGTTCCACATGCTCCAAGTTAAATTGGAGTCAGTCTATTCTAATCTGCACTTCATAGGCTAGTGTTACTTGCAACCAAAATAGAACTAATGTCATTAGAATCCATCTTCTAGGGGCTGGATTCAAATGCTCCGTTCCATATAGCAACATAGAAAAACTAGAATCTCTTAAAATTATAACATATTTTGTCTTCAAAGCCATGACATATCAACAATTTGCAGTTTAACAGGTACTATTAATTTATCTATCATACTCTTAAAATTCTAACACATCTCTAACATACTACTAATCTATCTATCAACACTTACATAAAAGTTGAGGTTGTTTAGTAGGTACTCTATATATATTTGCAAGAAAATGCAAGGAATCAAATGTGGTAAATATGATTTTGGAATGTAGCTATGTCCCAAAAATTCAATAATTGGTAATTCCAAGTGTTTCTACTTGAAGAGACATAAAGTGTTTAACAACACCAATGTGAAGACTTTATAGTTAAATTCTTAATGATGACCACTATGCTAAGGGTCAAGGCCATATACTACAGCGTAAAGAGAAAAATGCGAAAGGTCTCAAAGTTGATTGAGTGTCATACTCATGTGCCCAAGTGAATCTTCTACTAGAGTCCCATGGAAGCAATGTTTTGGCCTACACATTTGCATCATTTTTACCAAATATTGTGCATATAACGACTTAAGATCATGATGTAGAATCTACTACATTGTGATCTAGATTATAACTTAAGATCATTAAACGTTATTGATAGAATACAATGTATTGTAAGAACATATACTATTTTATGATAATTAGATGAACATCAAACTATTTTTTTAATTAGATGAACACTAATTCAAAATTTCAATTACAATAGACAAAAATAACATGCTATTAGAAGATCACATAAAGAGATATTAATAATAAAAATTAACAATAACAACAATTGTAGCAACAAAAATTGTACCAAAACACATAAAAAATACAAAATCAAAGAATTAAATCAAGCTTACTTAAAAAACAAGTTCAAAATAAGATAAAAACAAAACAACACCGAGTTTACCTAAGAAACAAAATAAAAAGGAACACGGTTAATAACCAAATGAACCAACAAACCCTAGACTAGAAAAGAAATGTTGATATGATAGGGAGAGAAATGACAAACCAAAGAAAGAGCTCAAGTGCATGTGGAAGAGAGAAAGACGAACTAGAGCTCAACCAAGAGCAACAAGGATGCAAGTGAGGGAGGACGCAAATGTGAGAATTTTAAAATTCTTTCTTCTTATTCAAATTGAAATCCTATGTTTTTAATTAATTATGGTGTACTTTGTTGACTTCCTTACGAGGACAAAAATGTTAACTTTGATATTTACTTTTACATTATATACACTTTTGTTTAACATAAGACTATCCATTCTTGTTTATTATTGATGGTGTTAACTATAGACAACTATTTTTATGCAAAATAAATTATATGATATTAATATTCATTTCATATACAATAGCATGTTCTCCTTGTTACCAATTAGACATAATTAATAATGAAATATCTATAATATTTTGTCCTGTGTAAATAAGAATAAAAAACTAGTAAGCTTTTAACAATAATAATAGTAATCAATAATTGTTTTTAAAGTATGCCATGACACTTGTCATTCAATAAACCATTATCAATTTGTTTAATTATTTTGTAATAATTGAAAGTATTATAGCATTGTTGAAATATCTAGAACAATAGATAAAACATATGATACAAGTTATCAACTTGATTAACAAAGACGAAGTTATTGTTTTCTTTTTTACCAATCATAATCAATGATATTATAATTAATTCTTTATTTTTTATGTTTGACATTCATTAAAATATTAATTTTTAATTTTATTCAATATTAAAATATTATGAATAATTTATGTGTAGATATGTTATTTGACAACCATACCAAATATATTATCCCATTAAAAAGCATTGTCATGTGATCCTTATATTTTATTTTATCATTTTAAATAAACATATTATGCACAAGAATAATGTGTTATAATATTACAAATGCATAAAACATTTTTAAATATGACATAAAGCATTAGAAAAGGCCATAAATAAATAAAATAAATATATTACTTTTTAAATATATTTTTAATAAGTGTTTTAAAAAGGAAACCTAATATACCAACAATTGGTTAAGTTAGGTGTACATTTCAGATTCTCATTAAATAAAATCTTAAATTTAAGTTTTATGTATATAAAAGAAAAATTTGTTATGCATAAGATTACATTCAATAAAAGATAGTTATGATCCTAAAAAAAAAATTAACTTGTTTAAAGTGTAAAAAAAATTTATAGCATTAATCTAATGATCAGTGAGAAGTCAAGTATTAGTAATTATATTAAACTTGACTTAATAATCAACATGATTGGAATATTCGATCATTGGTTTAACTAGTAAGTGACTAGTATAACCCATTGAATCAAATATGTATATAGTATTTGTACAATGAAAAGGGAAAATAATATAATGTTGCAACTTACAACTAATGTAAAATTGTATCTTTAATCAATGTCTATATTAGTTGTTGCAACTTATAATGACAACAATAATACCTAACATTTACTTGATTGTTTTCCTTATATAATCATTATTGTCTCCAAATGTTAGTCAATTCAAGTAGTTAGACAATTTTTTTGCTTACCTTTAAAACATTTTTGTCAAAATCTAATAGAGGATTGACCATCCTATGTGAGATAAATATAGTAGATACATTATTGATTAATTTCACTAAAACATAATATACAAAAATATAATAGTTTCAAAGTATAATGTCATCCTACTTCTACCTATATTCATCCATTAAATTTGATCCAAGGACAATTTCTAAAAATAAACTGTAGTTATGTGGGCTTATTGACATAGATTTATAACAAATATTTAATTTTTATGAAAATTTTAATTGAACTATAGGTAAATACCATTAAACATTTTCGACAATAGTTATTATCTTAACGTAACTAGTAAATTTTGAATTATGACTATAGAAAAGGTTTTAAGTTGTGTTCCTAACCATGGTCTAGTGATAGCATTAGCAAAATTATATTTCCGATTCTAGTACATTTTTAGTAATATTTTAGGAAGATGGTGACTTAGATGTAGTACATTTTTCTTTGGTTTTCATAGCAACAAGAAACAAAGATATTCTAACGTATAATAATAATAGGTCTTTGATTACTATAATAATGGTGACAACTGAGCTCATCAATGACGAGGTACTCTAGTTTGATTGTTTTATGACAATAAATGTATGAGCTTTGAGTTTGGATGTGTTACAAAATTACAAATTACATAAGAAGCAAAATGACACCAATTTGCATGTTTTTTTCAATGAAAAAAATGTTTGACTTATTCAATTTAATGTAAGAAAGTTGGTCATAGGTTTTCTCCCAAAATTGATTGTCTTATTAGGTTAAACATATTTGATTAAATATATTAACAAATTTGGTTATCAAGCTAGTTCACCAATCAAATTGATTGGTATGGTTCTAGGTTTTATGGTTAAATTATTTGACATAAATCATATAAACAACACCTATTACAAATAAGTGCACTAGGCTAATAAAGATTTTCATGGCCTTATTTGATTCTTGTATGTTTAAACTTGCTTACTAACTTTAAAATATACTAAAAGAGTATCTAAATTACTAACTTAGTTTTTGGGTTATTCTTTAGATCAATTGAATCAACCCATATATATATTTTATAATACTATATCGATTTTCAATCTTATAGTTTGCATTATTAAGGTAACATTCACTATTTAGTTTTATCCCTTTTACTATTTTTTAGCAAAATTATGTCAATATTTATAAAAAATAAAAGAATAAATGAAGTTTGACCAAATTTATATATATGATTCCAATGTATATCAAGTATGTATAAGCTTGTATATGGATGTTTATCCTGAAAACAATGAATTTTAAAAAATGATTTAATTCTTTATATTTTGATGGATGATCTTGTTACTATGTTCCTTTTAAGTATTTGTTGTGTGACAATTAGGTACTTTAGTTAAGTAGGTCTTAGATTTTTTTTAAGTTTATAGATGAATTATAGTCTAAAAAAATTGTATATTGCACAATTAAAAAATTAATTATTAATAAAATATATATATAAAAAAAACTAATTCTTGAATTATAATAATTTGTGTCTGACTAATCTTAAGATGGATAAAGGCCATATTTCACCAAATTTATTGTAAAATATCATATAAAATAATGATATTTTTTTCTTTTTTATTTTGATCAGTTAGAATCAAATAATGTACCATAAAATTTACTACATTTACATATCATACTCAATCAATTAAGGAAGACTCCACCAATTAATTATATTTTCTTGATTCTATTAGAAAATATCATTTCATTTAACTTCATGAAATAGTTAATTGAAATAATGTTTTTATCCATGTGAATACGTAAACTTCGAATAAATCACCTTAATCTAACAATTAATTTTGTTTATATTTTTTTGTAAATTACTTTTTTAAAAATAGTTTTTTATCATCCCCTATAAAATTAATAGTTTAAAACTAGATGAAGTATACTGTCAACCCGTGCATTTTATGCAAACTCTTCACTTCTAATTACTGAAATGCAGACGTCTTGCAAAACGGTCTAGGCATAAAGAATTTTAATGTCAAATAAAATTGAAAAGTAACTGAAGAAATTGATAATAAGGTAAAGAAAGGCAAGTTTTTGTTGGTGGGTAACATATTATAATTTTATTTTTGTCACTATATTATAAATATGAAATATCATTGATTTTATTGAAGATTATATTTAAAAAAAAAAAACGAGTAGTTATATTGCCTGAAATTTTTTCTTACAACTATATTTTTTTATTTACAATTATCAAACCTAAGGTAAGTGCCACTAAACTAACCTAATATTAATCAGAATGTTATAATATGAGTAAATAATAATGTATTAACAATATAAAATATTTTTATATTATCATTTAAATATAAATTTATTAATTTTATAATAACTGCCACAGTTTTTAATTGATTTTGTATGAATTTCTTTACAATGATATTGCACGAAATGAAAATCGTAATAATATCAATAGATTTGATTTTTTTTATCCACTGATAGAATATATGGAAAGAATCGGGTCCACACCGATTACCTAAACTTTTTGTAGCATAAATAATATATATAAAGAACCAAATAAAAAAGCATATAATATATATTTTAGAGACATATCGAAAAGACCTAAGTACGGTAACTTATTCCCTCACTCTCACAAGACAATAATGAGTCGCAAGAGAGATAAGCCCTTCTTTTCCCGCCACGACGCTGCCAAGCGCCGCCGCCCCTTGCCGGAGCCCGTGGAGGAGGATAGACCCACGACGAGGCCGGCGCCGCCGTCCGCGGTGGTTGTAATGGGCCTCCCCCAAGACTGCTCCGTCCTCGATCTCAAGTCCCGTTTCGAGATCTACGGCGCCATCTCCCGCATCCGCATCGACCGCGACGCCGTCGGCTACATCACCTATCGGACCAAGGACTCCGCCGACGCCGCCATCGCCGCCGGCCTCGACCCCTCCTTCGGCGTCACCGTTAACTCCAAAAAGGTGCTTCCTTTTTCCCCTTTCTCACTTAGGGTTTTGAAACTTTCTTTTTGATAACGACTGTTTGGAATTTTGACTAAAGATTTTCAAGATAGCGACGATGAAGTTTGAAAGTAAACGCAATTGATGAATTTTCTGCTTAGTTGTTTAGAACTCGATTAAATTTTGAAACGACAGTGGTAAGGTCTGAAATTTAACGTATTTGACGAATTGTCTACCTTATTGTTTAGAATTTTGGTAAAAGTTTGAAGCTTTTAAGTTGTGTTTGGATCTATGTATTTTAGTTAAAATTAATTTTCGATAAAATTGATTTTCCCTGTGTTTGCTTGCACGGTGGAAGAGACTGAAGCTAATATTATTAGCTTTCGCATCAATTTTACAGATTTGACGGGAAATTTTACTATTACGCTGGTTGAGCACTTTGTAGTGAAGTGATTTACGCCTTATTCAAGGTAAAAGCTATTTAAAATTGTTTAAACTAAAATTAATTTTAGTCTCAGAATTAATTCTTTTGTGGGGTTATATATGTGTGAACTTTTATCTAAAATCAAGTTAACTAGTAAAATTACAACATAATTTTGAATAATTAAATGTGAAATCAAGTCGATATTTCAACATGATTTTGAATGATTCAATCAATATAAATCCAAACATGTCGCATAGACTATATAAAAAATAAAGCTTGAAACTGAATAGCTCTGCCTAGTAACTTGCAAAATTAGGGGTAAATGGATTGATGTGCAAAATTAGAGAATATGTTGCTAGCATTACTTTTACAATTTTGACTCAAAAAGTAGCTTGTAAATATAGTTATAACTTAAAATAGTTTAAGAAAAGCATAGATTTATAAGGGAAGTATGAAAGGGCAAGATTGGTGTATGTAACAGGTTCAGGTGTTGTGGGCAACGGATCCTCTAGCCATGTGGAGGGAAGGAGTTGGTAATAGCAAGGATAAAGGGTCTATGTCAAAGCTTGTGCGTGCTGAGGTACCCTTGAGCAAGCATGGAAGAGGTAATAGACTCGCTTCAACTATAGGGAATACCAAACGCACTCAGGATAACTCAGGTACCTCAGTTTTAGAAGTGCCTTCCAAGGGTAGAGAAATTGTTGTTTATGATGATATCCTCTAACTGTGAAAATTAATATTGTTGGAGGGTTATCTTGTTCTTTCTGTATCAATATTTTGAATTTGGCATTTAGGTCTTTGTTGTTATTTTTCCCTTTTGTTAAGCATGTCAATTAATGAGATACTAGGAAGTAACTTGTGGAATTGGTTGTGATGTTTAATGGCTACTCGGAAATGTAATGTAAATAGTTGGTTTTACTTTGTGTTGTCTCGTCAATTCTTTGGACCTCGAAGTGTAAGATGTTCTCCTATAATTGCTCACATTGGAAAACCTTTTTATTTTGATTAGTTGTTGAAAGTGCGTATGTCGAATATTTTAGTTCAGATTTTTTAAACTCTTTCTTGGTCTCCGATTTTATAAAACGGCGATCATTTTATTTTTTTTTATATAAAATGACCGTAAATATATATACTAAGATGAATGTTTTTTATAACGTGGTTTAATGTAAAGTAAATTAGTTGACTTTTAATATTTATCTTAAAAATCATATGAACTATAAGTTTTTATTAATTAATGGTATAGATTTTTTTTTATACAGGTAATGGATAGTCATTAATTTCTTTTGAAATTGGCAAAAAAATAGAGAATTTTTAAACCATCAAAATTACATTGAGGCAAGCAAAACCAAGGAGTCAAATGAATTGAAGGAAAATAAAAATAAAAACAATATAATCCTTAAAATTATATAAAAAGAGTGGTTCGGTTTTTTATACCAAAAAATAAATTATGCACTGAAATGCTCCATTTATATAATTTTAAAGACTATACTTATTGTTTTTATTTTTTATTTTTCTTCAATTCATTGACTCGACCAACTCGGACATTGATTAGAAATTTTATGAAGGAAATTTTTTTTTTTAATATTTAACACAATTGCATATAAAAATTATCAATATAATTTATATATGTTTTTGGTGACTTTTATTTAAAAATATAAGATAATATGTCCCTACATGTTACGAAGTGCCCTATTATGTATTATAATTTAGAATTAACTTCTTAATTAAACTTTATAAGTTTACTTAGTTAAATTTGATTTTAATTTGGACATAGTAAGTCAAATATATAATGGACGGTTTGGAATTACATATAATTTTAGTTGGACTTATTATTTGAATTTAATAAGGAGGATAAAATGTAAAATAATAAATTTATCCTAGAAAAGTTTTGCAAAGTAGTAAAATTAGAGTTATTATTATTCTACATTTATTTTTTTTATCTTATTTTAAAAAAAATATTTCTCGTTATATTATATATATATTTATCGCTCTCTCTTATTTTAGTTTTTTCTTTTTTCCACTCATCCACCTAAAAAATGGGGGTGTATATATATTGAACATTTTCTATAAAATTGAATAGGCGGAGTGCAGACAGTATGGAGTTGAACTTAGATGACGTTCGATGTACAAAATCTTTTTTTATCTCCATGAATCATGTTTTCTAATAATTATATTTTTTTTTTTTGGAAACTATGTTTTATGCTAATGTCATCATCGTAGGTCTAAAATATTTTTGGAATGAAAGACAAAATTGTATTTTTATATTTTAAAAAGTTTTCCCCCTTCATAGCTATCTTATATTCTCACCCCTCCCATGAAAATTTTGCAGTAGAAAACATAAATAAAAAAATTATTCTCGGATATGTTAGATTTATAGAATGATTTTTAAAATTGTGATACCAAATATAAGGAATTATGTATTCCCAACAGAAGAATTCTGGAAAAATTAAAACAACTTTCGTACTAAACACTCTTACATTAACATGTAAAAATAAAGTGAAGGAAATAGAAAAGAAAGGAGAAAGCTATTTTTGTGCGACTTACTAGAAAACACTTCCTCCAAATTGATATAAATGGGAAGTAGATAATTTATATTTTTAATTTTTTTTCAATTTCTTAAAAAAATTAAAAAGTAACATAATCTATAAAAAATAATAATATAATTTTATATAAGGAGAAAACAATGGAGTAAAAAAATATATTAATTAATATAAGTATATTTTCATATTTTTTATTTTTTATTTTAACTCTATTTTCTACTCATTCAAATAAGTAAAGAAAAATTATTTACTTATTTCTTTCTTATTTCCATCTATCTAAACTACTCCAAATCTTTTTCATTCTTTTTCTTTTTTACTTCTATAGTACCTATTCCTTTCCTTCTTATTTCTTTCTAGTTTATTTCACTCCTAATTCAAACAAAGTATAAGAGTTCATTTTCTCTTCTAGAAAACATTACACAAAATATATTAGTATTTTAATTTATATATTACACAAAATAAATATTTGTTTTTATATAATTAAATTCACAATAAATAAATATTTTTGAATATATATATATTATATTTTAGATTTATAATGAATAATTTTAATTGTGATATAAGATTATTTTTAACTATTGATAAATTCTTTTAATAAAATAAAATATAGAAAAATTGAGATAAAAAAAAGTAATTTAAAATGATTAACGATTAATAAAATTAAATATAAAAAATAAAAGAAATATAGTTTGAAATGGTTGTGAGGAAAAAATTGACTCAATGTTATTAATCTGAGTCTTTGTCTATAACGAAAATGTTTTTAGGGATTTTTCAACTAAAACGTTTTTAGAAGTTTTTTTTTTGGTTGTTTTTATGGGTTACTATCATTTTCATAAGCCACATGTCTTATATTAGTCTTGTATATTGTATAGTTAATTTTATATTTTTAAAATATACTTCATAATTTTAATTTCAAATTTAATTTAGTTTAGCAACTGGCCCAAAAAAATTGTTTCTCGGTCATCTCAAATTATCCCCTTTTATCTTTACATGTATTGATTTCTTTAACTATTTATCTTTCAATTTAATTTTTGAAACTTTATTTTTAAATTAAATTTCAATATTTAAAAAAAGTTATTAATAGTTAAAATAATTTTTTATTACAATATAAATTATTTATTATAAATTTAAAGGAAAGTTTATATATTGAAAAATTATTTCTTACAAATTTTAATTATAACTAGTATTTTAATATGTTTATTATATAAAATAAATATTTATTTTTTAAAATTAAAATTTATAATAAATAAATATTTTTTGAATTATAAATTATATTATAAGTAAAATTTTTAATAAAAATATTTTTTAAAATATAAATTATATTTTAAATTTATAATAAATAATTTATTTTATGATATAATATTATTTTAAATTATTGATAATTTTTATTAAACATTAAAATTTAATTTAAAATTAAATATATTAAAAATGATAGATTATAAAAGTAAGAGGAAAATAAATTCTTAAAATTTTTTTTTAAATAATTAAAAACACTTTTTTCAATATAATTCTTGTTCATGATAGTTATTTTAATTTATATATAAAAATATAATTTATATAATAAAAATATTTATTTATTGTAAATTTTAATTATATAAAAATATTTATCTTATATATTACACAAATAAAGATACTAATTTTGATTAATCGTTGGACAGTGTAAGAAATAAATCTATAAAGGAGAGAAAAGTGAAGATATAAAGAATATTTAATTGAAAGAAATAATTTTACTGGTTAAATCAAATTAAAATTAAGAAATATATTTGAAATAAATAATTAATTAAAATTTTAAATATTTAATATATATAATTAAAATAATACATGTGATTCGATAGGAGTCGAGAAATGATTCTTAAAACTATTTTCATTAAAGAATAGATTTAAAAAAAATGTTTGTATTCAAGTATGATTTATATTATAATATAAGAGTGGAATAATATTTTAGTTTAGGTATGGTATAAGATAAATATTTATTTTTATATAATTAAAATTTATAATAAATAAATATTTTTAGTATATTATATTTTAAATAGACAATAAATAATTTAAATTGTGATATAATTTTTTTTCTCGACATTTTCTTAAAATATTAAAATTTAATTTATAGATAAAAATAAAAGAAAATAAATTAAAAAAACAGATTGTTGAAATTTTCAAATATATAGATAAATATAAAAATAAATAAATAAAAGTAATTTGAGATGATCGGTAGAGAACTTCTTTGACCAGAAGGGGTAATATGTAAAATGAAAAGAATATAAAATATTAAAAATATTTAATTAAAAAAATTATGTATTATAATTTATTATATAAAAATAGATTGGTAGATTATATACTCTTTTTATTTTATTTTTAAATTGATATTTTTCTCAAAAGATATAATGACTCCATATATTATTACATGATTTTTTATTTTTCAAATACACCTTTCCATTAGAAAACTTGTATTTTTTATAAAAATAATAAGTTTAAATGTATTATTAATGAAACAAATTTATACTATTATTTAATTAAAATTTCTCATATATAATCATTTTAAAAATTATATCAATAATAATTTTTAATTAATTAAAATATAAAAAAATTAAATAAACCATCAATTTATTCTTCGAATTATTATCTTCTCTCTTCTACAAAAAAAAAAAGTATTATTTTATCTCCTAGTAGCTTCTAAACTAATAAAATTGAATAAGTATCATTCGAATATCAAATAGTTTATTTTTCAAGTTAGAATATTTTACTACCGTTCATATGATTTTTAATATTTGATAATTATTTATACATTTTTACTTTAAAAATTATTTAAAAGAGATGGTAATACATCAATCAAATTAAAAGTTTATTCATACAAAAATATATTAAACTCTTTCCAAAAAGTAATTGGTCGCAATTAACAACCACACAACTTTCATATTATAACAAAGAAAAGGCAAAAACAAGAGTCTGTGTTGTGGGATAACAGTTACATTACATGGTCAACACTCAGCAGACATAAATAACTCAAACTCAAAGTGATGATGGAAGAATGGAAAAAACCAGAGAAGGAAGAAGGATGACTCAGAACAACGAGTGAGCTACTAACTGTATTTCAGTTATATTTTTATTTTCATTTAAAATAAATAAATAGTCGATTATGACTAAGTGTTAATGTCAGTGACACGTAGTCTGTTTGTTTTGCCAAAAAATCATGATAGAGGTTAGTAGTAGAAATACATAAAGCAACCAGGGACCTGGCCTACTTATTAATAATGCCATACTACGTTTTTTTTTTTTTTTTAGTTTTTTTTAACTAAAAATGTTAGGTTTTAGGCTATAAAAAAAACTTATTAAATCTCTTTTTATATATTATATTTATTTATATTTAATATATATATAATTATTAATAAAAATTAATAAAATATTTTTAATTAAAAATCACTTATGTATTTTTTTATTTTCTAAATTAAATCAAATCTTAATGTGTAAGTACAAATTAGATAATCGTAATGATGAAATGGATGAAGTATGAAGTATAAAAACTTAAATATTTGAATTATGAATTTTATATATTAGAAATATAAATCTTATATAGTAGAATTATGTTATTATTTGTTTTCTCTACTCTCAAATAATACTTAAATTATGAAAAAATAGATCATGCATGGAGAGTATAAACTTTACACTATTATCTAATTACAAACTATTATGTATGGTAAATTTGTTAATTTGTATAATAACTATCTTAAAAATCATACCAACAATGATTTGTGATTAAGTGACAATATAATTACCTGGTCAATGCATCACCATTAAGTTATACTATAAAAAATATATTATAAAGTATTGAACATTTTACGTGAAACAACATTAATATTTAAATTAGTATAGATAATTTTTTTATGAGTTAATTGTCATATATTAAAAATGTAAAATAATTACACACACCTAGCTAATAATAAATTACCGTCTGGATGACTTTTAAGATAGTTATTGTAAAAATCAATAAACTTATCATCTATAGTTATTTATTATTAGATGATAGGGTAAAACTATTTTACATAGTAAGTGCATGACCTATTTTCTTTTTTTTTTTAAGAAATTATACATTAAATATAAAATTTATATATTTTTAATGTAAGTTGTGCATAACATGGGTCTATATGTTATAGAGTATGATAAATTTTATTTTTTTGTTTTTATTTAATGTTGTAGAATATATATTTTTATAATGTAATTTAGAGTATGTTTTAAAATTTCTTAAAAGAATATTTTTTATGGAAAAACACATAAAAATTATAAGGTGTTTAGATAATTTTTTTGAATAATAAAAAATGGAAAAGTATGTACCTTCTCCAAAATAATCAAATGTAGGAAAAAAATGAGATTGAAAAACATGAATCGGCATTTTTTAATGCAAAAAAAAATCAGTTATTGCAAAATAATTGACATTTATATCATTGACAAAAAGTAAAAAGAATAATTTTGTAATATTGGGATGTTTTTATTTTGTAGGACATGCAATGATTATATTATAAGTTTCTTGTTTTGTATTAGGTATACAAAATAAGAAATAATGTAAAATATATGTTTTTTTGTGCTGCATAGATAAATACTCTCCATGTGTGATCTATTTACATCTTTGTTAATAAAATTATTTTCTTAAAAATAAAATTATTTTTAATAAAAATATTTAATTATAAATAAATATTTCTATTATTATCTTTAAAAAATTAATATGTACAAAAAGTATTTTTTTCTAAACAATTTGTTACTTTATAAGTGTTTTTAAAATATTTTATTTTAATTTTATAAAAAAATATTTCTAAATTGTTATACCCAAACAAGTTTAAAAAATTACTTTTATTTAAATTTTATTTATATAATTGTAATCAAACTCAAATTAACCTAGGAGAGAATAGGGTGTATATTCAAAACTGACCATATTACATTTTCGTTCAATTACAAATTATCACATGATATATTTATTATCTTTTATAATAATTATCTTAAAAATTATATTAACATTATATAAAATTATTTTATATTGTTTAGAGTTTAAGGTTACGTTTTCACATTTTTTATTATATCAAAATATTATTTTTTAAAATTAAAAATATTAAAAAAATAAAATTTTAAAATTTTACATATTTTACTTATATTACAATTTATTCCCCTTTAATAAAGAAAAGACAAAAAGGGATAACAAGTTTCGTCTAAACAGGCGTAAATTAACTCAAACTCAGAGGTGATGGAAGAAGGGAAAAAGACAGAGAAGGATGAATCGGAACAACAAGTGTGGAGTTGGGGTGCTGGAACAGAGGGTCAGTTAGGAACGAAGATTCTTCAGGATGAGCACTTCCCTCGACTCCTTCCCCAACCCTCTCTCTCCTCCGTCTCTTCCCTTGCCTGTGGCGGCGCTCATGTCATAGCCTTGACCTCTGGTATCAACGCTATCTTTCTTTCTCATTCTAAAATTCACTATCATACAACATCTTTTTTTCTTTTCAATTTTGATTTGCACTTTATGTTGATGTTAATAATAAATTGTAGCTGGGAAGGTACTATCATGGGGTAGGGGCAATTCTGGCCAACTAGGCCACGGGGAGGTTGTGAGTAACGCTTTGTATCCCAAGGCTGTAACATCATTGGATGGCGACTTCATAACCCATGTCTCTGCTGGGTGGAGCCACTCAGGTTTTGTTTCAGGTTTGCACTCTGCTGTTTCTTTCTCCACTGTGTTTGTGAGGTGTTTAGTTGAGGGTTTTCTGTTCAAATTTATTGTTTTGGCTTTTGATTTGTTCTTATTGGTTGGTTTTCAGATACTGGGTGTGTCTTCACTTGTGGGGATGGCTCGTTTGGTCAACTTGGGCATGGGGATTATGCCTCCCACTGCTCTCCTGTTAAAGTGTCATGCTTTGTTGATCAGCATGTTGCGCAGGTAGCATGTGGCATGCGCCATTCCCTTGTCTTGTTAAAAGGTATTGGATTGGTTCTATTTTTTGCCTAGAATGTGTCTTTACCTCTGTCTCACTTTGTAGTGCTTCCCATTTTCCTCCTTTAATTGGCAAAGGTCATTGTTGTGATGCAGATTGTCTAGAAAATCAAGTTTATGGATTTGGTTCTGGGAAGCGTGGTCAACTGGGTGTCAACAACGATAGGATCAAATCCGTTAATATTCCTAAAGTTGTTAGTGCTTTTGGAGGTGTTGAAATCGTTGAAATTGCTGCAAATGGAGATCATAGTGCTGCAGTATCTGGTAATTCCACCATTTTCCCCTTGCATGATATGTGTAGTTTCCATTTTTCGGTCATCTAGCTACATTCATATAGAAAAATCTCTAAATAGTTCTATTATCTTCAGTTGATGGCCATGTTTACACCTGGGGAAGAGGCTTCAAAGGCTTTGAAGATGCTCACGTTCCTCAGTGCTTAAACTCTACGTTGAATTTTACCAAAGTTGCTCTGGGATGGAACCATGCTTTAGCTATGAGTGGTATTTTTGACCTATACCCAACAAATTTTATGATTTCCTCACTTCTGTCACTCCTATTTAAGAAGTGCATTTTACTGTTAAATTTTTGCATAGGTGATGGGGAGGTTTATATGCTAGGTGGGGACCACCATGGAGTGCTTAGTGATCTTCAGAATATAAGCCCGGCTAAGCATTTACCTGGTAATGCATTTGAGTTACTTTGAACCACCAAGACATTATAATTTATGTACTTTCTTGTTGCATACGTGTCTAATGAATCCTTGAGAGTGTCCCTTATTGCCATCGAGTTCCATGTTACTAGATTTAAATTATCCATTCGCTGTCATCATCATCCATAACCTTGGCCACTATACTGATAATTCTTGTATATTAGTTAAATACAAATAAAATCTTGTAAACTGAGTTCTCAATGGATTCGGGAGACCAAAAGAGGCAACCGAAGTGTAGAACTATTAGATTGCTTAAGTTTGTGAAAAAACAGAAATATGACACTTTGAATTAAGAGGTAATTTCACGGGGGTAAGAAAATGCGATTTTCTGTATCATGTAAAATGTTGGTTGGATAACATTTTAGCATTACTCTTATCTCTGTATTATGCTTTGTTATTTTGTAGTAGATTTAAGGGAAATCAATTTGGAGAAAGTTCCTGGCCTTGATGGGATGAAGATTACTGATATTGCTACCGGAGCTGAGCATTCTGTCATTGTCACAGGCAAGATATAGTTTTCTTCTTGTTCTTAAACAAGTTTAAAATCATAAACGTGCTGACTTATTTCCTTCCTTTTTTTTTCAGAGAATGGTGATATAAAGACATGGGGTTGGGGTGAGCATGGTCAACTTGGTTTAGGGGACACTTGCGACCGAGTTAGTCCTGTTACAGTTGGTCTGGGTTATGATCTGAATGAAGCTGCATCAATTAGAGTTTTCTGTGGAAGTGGGTTCACGTTTGCTGTAACCATGCCCTAGATTCTTCTCAAACTTGATCATTGGCAAAATTGATATGCATGTTAAAAGAAGTTGCCGTTAGCTTGGTTCGGGTTCTAAACTTCCAGTGGCAGTATATAGAATATGATACATGCCCAGAAACAGAAAGTCTTCTGCTTCTCAAGTGTTATTTTGGACTAAGAAGGCTTCTGCTTCTCAGGCTGCATTTACTGTTAAGGCATAGGCTCCACTGGTCCCTTACAAATTTGAGAACTATAAAGGAGATGCGAAGTGAATATGGATGATTCTCATGGACGATCCTCATCTCAACCAAACATAAAAAATAGAGGGAAGCTATTCACGTTGGACCATTCTTTTGGGTGTGTAGGGTGGAGGTGGACAACAATCATCGGTAGTCTTTAAAGGCATGTTTCCCAAATTCTGGTTAAGCTAGAACATGGCAATGACATTCACAGTATAAGTGGGTGACCGTTCACCATATTATTTTTCTTGCTACTACAAGACTCGAGACTTTAGTCCATTTAATACTGTCCTTTCTCCCACCAGAAAATGAAAGGAAATATTTTAGATTCTTATTATTATATTTGAATTGACTGGGACTATGGAATGTTAAATATGTTTTCGTCCACCCTCGCTGCTCATCAATATTAGAAGCATTCATATAAAAGAAAAATATCAAGCTGGATCTCAAAGCATTACTTTCTAGAACTGTTAAAATATGCTCAACTGAGCCATTTCTCATCTTTTACAATTGATCAGAAAGTATGCCAAGAACAACATTCAAAACAGTGAAATACGTGGCTATGTAACCTTACCAACATTTAGTCGTATCATTTGATACGGCGAGGCACCACTTCCACATTTATATGACATGTTAAAAATGATTGAATGGGATTAGTTTGTCATCAGTCAAGATATCTACATCTAAAAGTGGTACAAGGGCTAAGTAAAAGAATCAATGAACTACCCACTGAATATTTTGTACACGATAAATGGGGGAAAAAATGGGTGACTAACCTAGAGCATGTCATCCTCTCTTCTGTGTTCTACAGATATTATCTCATGCTTAGTCTTGTTACATCAATCACTAACGATGAGAAGATTATTCTCATGGCCATTGTTGGTAACAGCAGGGCGCAATGGATCAATTTTCCATTCTCCGTCTACAATGAACTTCATCTGCAACATAAAAGCAAATAATTAAAATGCCTGCTACGTGTTATCTTATTGGGCACAACATCAACAGGTTTAAGAAATCATTAGTTGATAAAATACAACTAACCTCATATCTTCCAGGATACAGCTGCAAGCTCACAGAAAACATACCACTACTTAGTTTCTCCATCTTTCTCTGCAATATAATTACTATCTGTTAAATATTTTATGTATTGACGTCTAATGTGCTCAATAGAAGCAATCTGAAAAGCATAGTGAGAATCTATATACAAAAATATAGTTATGCTTAAGTATCCAAATCAGAATTGATTTTGCAAAATACATTGACAAAAAGGAAAGCAATTTAATTTTATCGTCTATGTGCCCCAACCCATGCAAAAGGCATAAAATGGTATGAAACCCATCTTGCGAAAGGTGACATTATGAATAATTTTAGTACATCTATTTACACAAATTATAATTCGTAATACAGTATGGTTGAGTTTGTAAAAAGATTTTTATGATATAATTTTTTAATACTTTTTTTCAGAATCTACTCTTTCTAGCTCAAGAGAAAAGCACCAGAACTATTTTTTTGTTGTTATATTTGTTGAACATTTTTTTAATTAAAAAAAGTACAAAATACTGGTTCTAATATCTATTATAACAATTAAAAAGTTATTGGAAAGAGATTAGACCTTGGTGGACCAACCATCAAATGATCCTGATAAAAAGACTTCTGAAGCATTATTTGGCCAAACTACACAAGTAGTCTTCAGCATTTGCAAAGCTTTTTGAGCTTTATTAATCTTCTTCTGCTTTTCTTCTACAACCTTGTGTGCATTCCTGGGAAAAAAGGAAATGGTATTGTCAACATTTAAGTTATTTATCTATCTATATATATACACGACACATTAATTGAATGGTGTCTGGGGGATACATTATTGCCAGTGCCATCTTTCCTTCTAACACTGCCAACTTAGCCCGTATAGAACGCAGTCTGTCGTGAGCATTCATGATCTCATTTTCCTGAAATTCCCAAGCATCGGAAAGCTTTGCTATATAATCAGAAGAGCTCTCCTATTGAAGAATACATAGCAAGAAGATTAGGATCCCAAGGAGAGGCCTTCATATTCATGTTGACAGTAAACGAAAAAGTATTCTATTGAAAGAGAACCATTCCTGTAGTTCCTTTGCAGAAAACAAAACTAAATTTGTGGTAGTTAGTAGCTACTCCTACACCAATTAAATCACACAAAAACAGTTTGGTGTCTTAAAATGTTGAATTGCTCTCAGTTTATCAACTCACAGAGCCTGTGGAACTCCTTGCTAACAACACCAGTCAATGCACACACATAGCATATCTGTGTAAAGCCCATACTAAGACCTGAGAGATATAGAGAGATGCCCAAAAAAATGAAAGATTTTGGATAAAAAAGAAGCATTAATGAATAATATTGGATAGACTTAATGGATACAGTTTTAGTAACATTCAAATTTCTTGGTGTATATCATTTAATATGTATTATAAGATGAAATTGATAAACAGATTGTGTTTGTATCCTTTGTTGACTCCCTTGACTTTTGTGGTTCTCCAGGCCCAAACACAAGTTGCACAGCACAATTCCCCTCTGTGCTCCAAAATAGAAGTGGCAGCATATTCTCTTATTATCTATCCTCATACAGATCAGTCAGGTCCAAACTTATCACAAAGCATAAAAAAGCTGTGAATGAGCTAAGTTAACTTCCAACTGCTTAAAAAAAAAGAGAGAGAACTGCAGCAAAGATCCAAACCCCCTACCCCCTCCCCCCTCCAACCCCTAAAAAGTAAAGATCATTTGAGGAATAAAACAGCTAAATCTTGTTGTGTTGTTTCTTTACTTTCTGTTGGGGTAATTCACAGACAAGTCCCATTATTAGCTTACTATATTATTACACTCACTGTCTGCATTGTAACTTTATCTGTGCTAGACCTCAACAAGTGAAGTGCAGAAGATAGCTCTGATTCCAGATGCTGGATACGGGATTTAATGTCATGGTGATTTGCATTCCCATCAAGAGAATATAATCCTGTTTCTCTGTTTATAGGTTCAGAAGGAAACTCCCTTCCATTGAGGATATCAGGCTGTCCTGAAGAATCACCAATGCCTCCTTTCTGAGTTTCATAGGGAACAATTTCAGCATCTGTATGTCATAATTATGAAGATATCAGTTGATCCCAACTACAATAATAAGAGCCCGAAAATGTAAACATGATTACCTTCAAAATCTGCATCCAAAAAACCAGTTCTCTGAATAATCCAACTCCTCCACTCTAGCTTAGGTGAGTTTCTTAAATTTTCAGTACCTAATTGAGACTCGTGCTGATCATGTTTGATCTGAGAACCACTGAGATGACTGCTTGTAGGGCTCAATGAGGATGCTCTGCTACTATTTTGAAGGCCAGCAGCTATCTTTACAACACAGGAGATACCAAAAAAATATTTTAAAATTTAGGGGCGTCAAAAGTGATATTTCAAAATTTGATTCTGTTAGGATATAAGGAGAAGGAGAGTTTAGTATATTAGTTAGTTAGTTAGAGGGTTAATTTGATAAGGGGAAGAAGGATAAAAGGATTCATTGAGATGTGTTGTCATTTGTATATTGAGCATTAGCTCTTTGTGAAAGGGAAACACTTGGAGGAGAGATTTCTATTCTTGGTTCCTAACAAATTGGTATGACCTGCTGGATCCAAATTCCAGGGAGAAGAAACCCCCAATCTGTTGCCAAAGAAAAAAAATGGAGACTTCCACAGTGATCTTGAAAGAGAGGACTAGCGAGCTATTTGAGCTAAACCGAATGTTGAAGCATTTGGTTAAAACACAAGAAACAAAAGCAGAACCCAGTGATGACCACAATGGAGTTCAGCATTCAGTGGAATTTCAGTAAAAAGTAACCAAGGATTACAGTAATCAGCTTTTAAAGATCCAGAAGTTCGAGGGAATCAAAGAGATTCAAAATATATTGCAGTTATCGATGAAGAAAGAAGGCATCAGTCTTGAGTCCAAAAAAGAGGACAAACAACCCATGCAAGCAGTATTGACTTTGCAACTGGGCGGATGGGTAATAAAGACACAGCAAGACAGTGAGTCAGTGGAAGCCCTTGAGGTTTCTACCAATGGGAGAATCAAACCCGCCATTGGGGAGGAGCTAGATGTTAAAGACGTTGAGGAGGAGAAAGTTGAGGAGCTGGGTGTCAAAGACAGAGACTCAAAAATCGTTAAGGAGGAGGTGGTAGAGGAGATCATGGTGGAAGAAGCTGACGATTCGCAGCAGAAAATGGAGGAACAAGGTGATTTCACATTTGTCATTAAAGAATCCCATTCTTGGGTAGTTTGTCCTAGAGGTTGAGGGTGATAATGGCTTGTTCATAAAACCCACAGTCATGGTTTATACACAAGCATCCAAGATGATTGACGGTTCATGGTCATGGAAAACACACTATAGACAGGAAGGGACTTACAACAACACTTAGAACTTTGTCCTCAATCACATTTTGTGCAATAAACTCTTTCTTGGTGTTTCTTGGTCAGCTTGAAATTTCTTGGCGTCCCTCTATGCTAGTGTTGGCTATTCCACCATTTCTAGACCTACCAGTTTGGACCCCAGCAGTAATGTTCTACATGATAAAAAGTGAGCAAATTGAGACAGAGAACAAGGAGAAAGAGACAATAGCTTCATGTGGCTGAGCCATGGAAATTGGGATTATATGGAGATTGATTGCACCTACACCAATGGCTGCACAGTGGGTCATCAGATCGTTCCCAGCTAAGCCGCAATGGCTGCGCACCAGAACAGGATGCAATGCTAGAGTAAACTGTGCATGTTTGGAGAAGGAGAAAGAGGCAAGGGCAAAATTAGAATTCTGTAATGTGGGTCTAACTTCTTAGCTAATGGCCAGGCCCTAGTTGGTTTTAATAGCTGGATTCATGAAGAAAGAAAGAACTGGAATGTCTGTCAGCCAATTTCATTTTTTGAGCTAATGGGTCAAGCCCAAACCTAAGGGAAAAGCACTACAAGGCTGAAACACAAAATGGGTTATATGCGATGCTCAATCAAATGGGTGCAGTTGTCTTCCAGCAATTGGAGAAAACTTTCACCATATCCAAGGGGAACTTTGTTACTAGTAGATTGAGGTGTTGACTTTTTATGGTCCCAACAAGAATATGTTTTAATTTGTCACTCAATTGCTAACCACCAGGACCAATGATAGGGCTCTCATCAAATGAGTCCTTAGGTCACTAGAGCAAGTTTTTGGGCAAGTGTCTTTTCCAGTTTTCAAATTCCAACCTTGAGGACAAGGTTGATTTTCAAGGGGGTGGTATTGTTAGGATATAAGGAGAAGGGGAAGTTCAGAATATTAGCTAGTTAGTTAGAGGGGTTCATTAGATATAAATAGGGGAAGAAGGATAGAAGGATTTATTGATATGTATTGTCATTTGTATATTGAGCATTAGCCCTTTGTGAAGGGGAAACCCTTGGAGGAGAGATTTCTCTCCTATTCAATAAAATACTTCTTTTCTTTCCCATTTCTATTATTGGTTCCTAACAGATTCTCTCTCAACTTCAGGGAGCAACAGCTCATTGACATGTTCTTTGAACAGTAAAAACTATAGCTTAAGTACCTTTAACCGATAGGTAGAAATATATAATAGAAGAAAATTTGGAAATGTGAATGTTAATAAAAAATTTCAATATTCAAATGTTCCAGAACTTCAACATAGGTGATATATTTTTTTATACTTCTGACATATGATGTAAATAGTAATTGAAACTAAAGAACAACCTAGAGCATTTGAAGGGGATAAAAGTTACTTACTCCATCTGTCGTGGTTCTATGATCCGATTCATCTTCATCTTTATCTTCATTATTTGTGGAAGAAATACCATCTCCTTTCTCTATAAAGCCAAGTCCAAGAGAACTATTTCTTTGTTTCTCCAACCGATTCAATATACCGTCAATGCCAGATTCGTCAGCTTTAATTTCCCTGTATAACAGAAAGTAACACTTAGGATATCGCTTGTCACTTGAAGTTACATCTAATCCATCCATTTGACAATAGGCACAACACAATGGAAAGAAAAAAAATGGTGGATACTTATAAATTAGCTCATTGTTGCTAGATTATACAAAAATAGGTAGGGCCCACCACATTGATTAAACGACAAATATCTACAGAGAAACTACTGTCCTCTAAATCTCACATAATGGTTTTATTGCCTATAGCTTTATTGGGTCTCCCTCTGACCTCTACCTCCAGCAATTGGCCTACCCTTTAGTAGATTTGCTTTCCTCACTAGCCACCTTTGCTTCCACATGTTTTCTCCACACATGCTTAAACAACCTAAGGCAAGCTTCTACATCTTTCCTGTAATAGGTGCTACCACAACGTTCTCTCTAATGCATCCTAATCCTATTTTATCTGGTATGTCCACTCATCTAAAGCAACATTTTTTTTCTGCTATATTGAGTTTATTCTCTGGTTGGTTTTGTATCACCTAACATTCCCTACAACATTAAAAGCCTTCTAGCTATCCAGTAAAATTCCCCTTAAGCTTCGTCTATATCTTCCTATCACAAATAACACTCAAGCTGCTCCTCCATTTCATCTACCCTGCTAGAATCCTCTTACTGCACACAATGTTCCAAATTCACTCCAGGTCACGCATAATAAGCTCGTTGAGGTTTCTTGAGTCTCTCTTGGACTCCTCAGGGTGTGTTCTCTAGCGCGTGAACAACTCCAAACCCCAAGTTTGGCCCTCAAACCTTCCCCACACACTTCAAGCCAATAACATTTTACCACGGAAAAGCGGGAAAAAGAGTATTAAAAGGCAAAAGACAAGAAGAGTTGAATAATTATAACGGGATTCTCACACTGATTCATCTGTTCGAGAAGAAGAAACCCCAGAAGCCCGAGTCGCATTATCCTCACTCGTATCTTCAAAACCGCGAATTTCACCGGACCCATCATCCAAACCCCACCCAAAAGAGAGCCACCCTCCTTCTTTGACTATAGCGTTGACCAAATCCACCCTCCCAGCAGCAACCAACTCTTCTTTCGTGGGAAACGCTTCGGGATTATCAGAACTCTGCATGAATTCCAAAATCTGGGACTCAAGAGAGGAAAACTCTACGTCCCAGTCCTTGCACCGCCGCAAGAACCCGGAGCAGGAGCAGCACAAGCTCTTGTAGCAGTTTCCCTTCCAAAGAGAATCAAGAACCGAAGCGGGCTCGTTCAGAACCGCGAACCGCACCCTCCCAGTCGAGCCGGAGGAGAAGTAGAGCGAGGGGAAGACAGAGGGGGTCAAAGGGGGAGAGAGCAGCGAAGGAGAGGGTGCGGTGAGGAAGTGCATGGTTGGGGCATTTCGTCGAACAGTTACTGGGCGAGAGAGGAGGAGAGAAATGGATAAAACCAAAAAGGTAGTACTGCAAGTGAGACCCCCAATGAAGCAACGAACAATGCCTCTGTTGGAAAGAAAAGGGAACTACTTTTTGTTAGTATTGTTGTTATGATTACCACACTTACGTTATCGACTTCTTATTACGCACATTGGTGATTTCAGTGTTCACACAGTGACACGGGGAGAAAGAGGGTGTGAGCGTGGCATTTACTTTCGCCTTTGGACACTTGACTTACACCAGGCCAACAAAGGTCTGAATCTGATAGCGATGAGCCGTACATAATTAAATTGTGATCCCATTGATGCGGCAAATTATTATTACTTTTTATTTTATTTTAATATTTTTTTATAAAATTAACTAAAGTAATTCTTTTAATGTGATAAGAATTTATTGTCACTATGTTTTGTTTTTTTAAAGATCTTTTAATATTTTATTTCTATAATAAATTTTATAGTCAATTTGATAATATAAACTTTGATGTCACAGGAATTTATTAAATAGGTATTTATTTTGTTTATTCGAATACACCTTACACTACTTTTAATGAGAATAAATTTAAGTAAAGTATTTTAAGTATTTTTGTATTGTTTTTTAATTAAAATATTGGTGGTTCATCTCAATGATCCGTGTAATAAATATGCTAGCTATTACAATAAAATTTTGATTTTGATTAAAAGAACATGTTTAAATTTTTCTCTAGTTCTAAATTTTGGTTATTTTAATCTTGAAATACTTTTTTGTATTTTTTTTAATTTTTATAATGAGAAGTCATGTTAAAAAAATGAGGTGTTTCACCATGTAAGTTGTCATCTAAATAAATATGTTTTAGAGATTAAAATAATTAAAATAATTTTATGAGAACTAAAAAAATAAAATACATAAATTATAGGGACTAAAATGATCTAAATAAATTTATGAAAATTCTTGTTCACCACCATTGTTGCAAATAATGTGTTTTTCCCTTTTATCATTTCAATCACATAAGCAATCATGTTAAGCAAGTCAATCCAAAACCTAAACTCGGTTAAGTCAAATTGGTAGTGACATATCACCATCAAAGAAAAGTAGTCCTTGTCGATGCATGGTTAGGCAAACAAGGAGAAGAAAGAAGAGGTTATGGCGTCTCCTTCCCTAACTTCAAGAAGGTTTTTTAAACACATTGACAAAATGTTTATGGCTTTGTAGTGAGAAGATGATTTTAACAATAATAATAACATCAAAATGTGGATAACTTTCACATTCTTGACTTCTTGGAGAACTACTTAGATTTAGTAGGAAAAAAAAAACAATGAAGTACAACGCAAGCAAAGGTAAAGCAAAATGAAAGAGATGTGGTAGAGGAAGATTCATGGTTGATGAAAACCACAAATCACATTATTAAAATAGTTCATGATTCTAGGTTGTGGTTTGACTTAAACAAGTTTAGGTTATGGGTTTACTTGCACAGTATAATGACTTATGTGGTTAGGATAGTGAAAGGAGAAAATAGAGGGTTTGCAACATAGATGTGATTGAGAATTTTTAATTTTTTTCATATTTTTATTTAGCTTAAATATGTTTTTAGTCTCCATAAAATTATTTGGTAAATTTAGTCCTTAAAACATATGCCTACTTGGATGACAAGTGACGCAGAAAGATAATATTTTATATATCACTCCATTTATTTATCAAAAACTTATTTAATGATAAGACTAAAAAAATATAAAAATATTTCAAAAATTAAAATAAGTAAAATATTTTTATAGAAGATAAAAAATAAAATACTCAAATTATAAGGGCTAAAAAGACATTTAAAAATAAAAATTAATATCAATGGAACTTAAGAAAATGTATCAAAAGTTTTGTTGTTACCATATTCTCGTCCTAAATGAATTATTCATTGTTTATGAAATATATGTTTAAAAGACATTAATATATATTTATATTTTATTTAACTTTTTAATATAAAATATTAGAAAGATTAATGAAAATATTATAAAAGGACAAAATGTTACTCTTTTTCTTATAAAATATTTTCTTTAACGTTGTATTATCCTACAAAATCAGCTATCATATATTATTTTATAAATAAAATATAAAAATCATTCATTACTTTTTGTCATGTAAGAAAATTTATAAGATGATTATGTAAGATCATTAAAACATATTGTTTTAATCTCAAATCCTTAACCGTTGGCCTTACAATTAAATTTTTTTTTTTACTTTTGATTCTTTAAACATTGTACTTAGCATTAAGAGTGTTTAAAATTGAACCAAATCGTTTTAAATTGAAAATCAATCCAATTGTTTTTTTTTTTCATTGTAGTTTGATTAAATTTTCGGTTTTTGTTGTGCAAATCAAACTACATATTATACTTATTGATTTTTCTTACCTTTTTATATAAAATTTCATTATCCTAACCTAAGACACAATTCAATTTTAATAATATACTATTTTAATAATATTAGTATATTATTCCATACATGTATTTGGACATTTTGTTCGGTTGTGTTAAATTATAAGTTTACGAGATTAATAGTACGTTACGAATTAAGTATAAATGATTTTTTTTACTGGTCACAAGAATTTTATATGGAAGACAATTTCTTTCAAAATATTTAATATAATTATATTTGAGATTTGAATTTGGAATCAATGATTAAACTGAAATAATCTTATGTGAGTTTATTTATACTCCCATTAATAATTATAAATGATTTATAATATAATTTTATAATAAGAAGTTTGTAATTTAATTGTTCCAGATTAATTCTTTATAATTATATAGATGTCATTTTTGAAGAGTTAATCATAAATCGAATTCTCATTAACTTCTATGCTGTATTAATTTATTTTATTAGTTGTCAAATTAAATATAATTTTATGTCACATAAAAATAAATGAAAAAATTTTAAAAAATCGCTAAACTATCCAAAATTGAGTCTAAAAAGATGGGTTTGAATAATTAAATAGAATTTCATGTTATTTTTGTTTGGGCTAAATTTTTTTTATTTGAAAATTGAACCATATTACTCAGTAATACATTATCAAAATCACTATATTTTTCTTAATTTTGTAGTATATAGACTAATCTAGATCGAATCTCTCAAAGACACAATTATGCAATGTCTAACTTTGTTGAACATAAACTAATTTGAATGCAAAAATGAGATTTGTATGTAAAATAGAATTATGTAGAAAATAGAATTATACATAAATCAAAACAAAATTGGAAACAAAATTATATAACATCAATCCAAGGATCCAATCATGTAGTTTTGTTATCATGGTTCTAATAAGAAAACAAATTCATATCAACCAAAGATTCATTAGATAATCATGTAACATTCGTTCATGCAGATTGAAATCACAATCACAATCTCTAATTAGTATGGATTCAGACACATAATTAGTTGATTTTAGGTAATCAATCAATTACCTAATCTTGATTAAATTGGGATTAATCAATTATAACCTAATACAATCCAAAATCTCATACGAAATCATAATTATGAAAACGGATCAAGAATTGGAAAGAAAAGAAAGACATAATAGAATTTACATAATAAAAATTCAAAAACTCAAACCTAATCACAATCATGTAATCTTAAATTGATAAGATAGCTTAACCTTCCATGGCAATCGTCACAGAAAATGCAACAAAAAATACAAAGGAAACCTAGAAAATGAAAGAGGATGGAAAATAGAGAGAAAACTTGTGATTCAAGAAACTTATAAAATTCAATGACGTAAAATCTAAAAAAATCTCGATAACCCTACTAACCAACTACTATTTTTTACATGTTCCGTAAGGAAGATGGTTTGCCCCAGAGGAATTCGCAGCTCAAAGGCCCACCAACTAAGGTTCCAAAATTGGGCCATAATATATAAAGAAAGACCCAATAGAGTGGGTGTAGAGGCCAAAACTTTACGTGGCCTTTTGACACTAAAGACGGTCAAACTGGGTTGCATCCAAAAGAGAGAAGTTGTAGATCTTTATTTCAACTTTCCAAAGCTAACAAGATCGTCCAATTTGGAGGTCTGTAACTCCAAATATAACCTATACAAGATAGCAACATCATAATAAAAATTAAGTTTGAAAATAAGTAAAGATTAGCAACTAAACTCTATTAAGTCCAATTAATCAAGACTCAACCAATATGTCAATATTGACCATAAAATGATGTAAAATATGTCCAACATAAATCACTATTAAGTGTTTAAAAAATGCTTTATCAAATTCTCTCACACTTGAACTTTTATACTCTGAGCAAAATCAAATAAAAAAAAATTTAAAGTAAAAGGAAATGAAATAAGTACAAATAAAATGCAGCAATTTTCAATGAATCCTTAAGTCAAGGTACCCTACAATCTATGAATTTACTCTTAACATTTAAATCAAACAAGAGAACAATAAAACTCAGAGAATGACCTATAAATGATAGAACTCTCTCAAGATATATACTCTCAATCTCTCAAGTCTTTAGGTTTGTGTTTACACTCAAACACCCTATGCTAACTAGCACTGCCAAGTTTTGGCTATCCTCTAATTTCTACAACTTGAAACACATGCACAAATGATCAAAAGGGTTTTTATTAAGGTTATAATATGACCAAGGATAAGGTAGGATATGAGAAGTAATTTAAGCTTACACAACCAAAGAGGGAAGATGAGTAATGGGGAATAAGTCAATAAGTATGAAGATCATCCTCAAAACAATACAAAGTCATAAAAAACAATGCACAGCAATAAAAAATAAGTAAGGTCTACTTTACCCTCTTTCCTATTATCTTTTTTATATTCTTTCTCTCTATTTCAATTTCACTTTCCTTTTTGTGCCGCTACAACTTCTTGTTGCTTTTTTTTTTCATTGATGAACTTTTTTTTTCATTGATGAACTTTTTTTTTCTTTTTTTTTCTTTTTTTTTTCAAAAAGAAATCAACCCAACACCACAATTACCATTTGTAAAAGTCAAATTATCAAGATACCACTTGCAAAGCATTGGAGTATCATCCCCACAGTTATTTAGAACCCATTCTTAAACACAATTCCAAAGCTCCTTGAACCCTTAAGGTTAGGATGATCATGGTTTTTCACTTTTAGACTTGTAATGAGTTATGATATCAAAGAAATAGTTAGATAAGCTCAAAAAGGGTAAGTAAGAGATTAAGTGCAAGGTAAGTCTATTTAGCTAGTGACTATAAAGAAAGAAGGTCTTAATCATATCACCAATGCATATGAGACAAGAGGCATAAAAGAAAGTTAAGGAAAAACCTAGAGTAATTAGCAACACATGTGCAAATCGCACAAGAAGGAAAATAATGACAATATGCAAGCTATCAACGTACAAGGTTCACAATCTCATATGAATAGATGTTCTATCATCAATGATTCAAACTTTAATTTCCAAGTTACTCATTACACTAAAGATGTGAAAGTGGTTCTATATCAAGTTGTGAAACCGATGCAACTATTCACAATTTATACAACCTAGAAATCCACTACAAAGTGCTCAAAACTGCAAAATATTTTTTTTCTTTTTTTAAGCAGAAACAAATTTAACAACAACAAAAAAAAAACAATAAAAACGTAAAAACATAAAGAATTTTTGGTCCGGGTCGTCGACTTGGACCATGACATTGTTAAAACATGCGAAGTATTGCTTAAGGCTTTCACTCTTGGTTTGTTTAATGTCAAACAAATCAGTCACCTCTAGCCTTTTGGCTTGATTAACAACAAACTAAGAGATGAAAGCTACCGCTAGGTTGTTGGAAAAGCCTATGGATCGGGATGGAAGCCCTAAGAACCACCTCATGGCTACTCCTCTCAGCGTGTCTGGGAACAACTTGCAACTGATGAAGTCATCTCCACCACTAATGTATGCTTGTGTTTGGAATGCTTGTAAATGAACCTAAGGATCTTGAGAGTCGTCAAAAGGGTCTACCACAAGTTCTCTGAATTGGGGGGATGGTTGTGCTGTCTATTTGCTCACTAAAGGGCTACCCCCAAATCATGCGGGGAGAAGGTGACTCACTACTCCCGGCTTTCGTCTTTAAGGCATCCAATTGTTCCCTCAACTCTAACTCGTGTTCTCCAGCCCTCCTTATAGCTTCTTCATGGTGCCTTTTCTGCCTCTTCACGTCTCCTGATTGCCTCTACATTGGAGCGGGTTTGCTCCTCACATTTCTCCTGAAGACTGGTGACCACCCGTAGCATTTGCTGTAGAGTACCTTTGTCTCCTCCATTGCTTGAGCTAGCTTGATGTCAAGTTATCGACATGGTCCTTCTTCTGTGAACTCACTCTCTTTCTTGGGGCATTTGGAAATTGTTTTCTCGACGCTCCATGGTGGACACCATTGTTCACATTTGTATTGAGGGTTGTTTCAATAGTAGAGTGCACATACAATCTCTTACCTTACTCTTCCTTCTGACTTATATATCGTGCCTTGTGAAGAGTCATTTTTCTCGAGCTTCCCAGTCTAACCAGGAAGGTTCGTCTCCTTTTTCCTGCCTCTGTGTCCTCTCATCCCTAATCCTAGGGTGACCTTTGTCAGTCTTAAGAACAAAATGATGTCTATCATTGAGTTGCGTCCTTTGCCCTTTGATTTTCGCTGTTCTATCAATTGACTTTTCCCAAAACAATAAATGAGGGGAGTATAAATACTCTGAGTACTTGGTTGATTGTCTTTGTCAAACTCATGTTATCTCATTGGCCAGGTAATTATATAAATTAATATCAAATCGATTAGCTATATCGAGACCAGCCGACTCTTTGATCCACTTGCTAGACCGGTCTAATGCTATTTCTTTTTCTTTTTACTTTTTATTTCTTCACAAACTAACAGAGTCTAAAAAAAGTAATAAATAAAAAAATATTCGTAATTTATAGTATATTAAAAAGAAAGTGAAATATTGACACCGCAGTCCGTGATATAATTATAACCAGTACAAACTAAGACGACAAGGACGGATGTGGGTGAATGGTGTCTTTTTGGCCCTTTTACCAATAAAAATAAAATGAAATGTGGGCGAATGGTCCAATAGGCAATAGGCAATAGGTTGGATTAAGATATCATATTTGGCACGTTCTCAAATTAAATGCCGTTAAGTCACATGTTTGGCGCAACTAGGAGTGTAATACACTTCTCAATATACCTTTTTATTGGGCAAAATTAATGTAAAACTCCCTTGAAAGTAAGTTCATTAAATCACAGCAAAAAATTAAATAAGAAACAATAAATGAAACTCGCATAAATCTCTGTGTAAGAAAAGAGTATTATTTTCCACCGAATATACTGTACATCTTTGTTCCTCTTGTTGAAGATCACGCTTTGAAGGGCTATTTCGAAACCTCTTCGCCCAAATTAGTCATCTGTGACTACCGTCAAGATACCGAGTAATCGGTTACGGATCTAAAATTTTTAAGTGATAAGAATAAATGAATAGTAATCACATTATATAAATTTATGGCATTAAAAATATAATATATTATTTAAAAAATATATATAAATATATATCATAATTATTCTTTGTAATCTTTCATATTTTAAAAATATTAAATAATTTTATTGTTTTCAGTATTATAATTTTGCTTCTCTACGTAAGTAACTAAATAGTATTATAAAAAAATTCTTCTTGTAGCCTAAACAATCATTCAATTGTTCATCTTCATGTCTTTGTAAAAAAATATTCTCTTTTGGTTGATAAAGACTATTTTATGAATAATATCTCATAATTTCATCTCTATCACTTAGATGATTTTTTTAAAATTTCCAGCCTTAAACTAAAATCATTATGAAGTTTTTCTAAATCAAATTTTGAAAAAAATATATGGATTAATTAACCACAATTAATTAAATTCATGTTCATAAATACCATATTTCCTCTAAAAGCAAGTGTAAAAACGAGGATAGAAAAATAATATATGTATAATTAAAAAATAAAATAATATTTTAACTTTTAACTAATTTAACTAATATATATTATATGAAAAAACTTTAAAAGTTAGTAAGAGCAACTCCCCACACTCTTCAACATGACTTCGTAATTGTAAGTAATGATTTATAATTATTTTATATATCAAATATTTCATTAATGTTTATTATTTACTTATATTTTTTAATCACTCGTTATATCATTTATTATATTTATATATATTTTTTGTCGATTTCTCTCTGGAAATGTCCGTCTCTTGTCATTTATCACGTTGGTGTTTATGAATATTTTTTTTCCTTCGATTAATGCCCATATGCAAGAGCAGAGGTAGCACGTGTTTTGGTGAAGCCATAGCACGTATTTTGTACTTCCTTAAAATATATAAGAAATCTTTATTTGTCTAATTTATTTCATTTCCAATATATTAATTTTTATATCTAATATAAATATATAATTTTATTTATAAAATAAATTTCTTGCATTTGTTATAGTGTGAAAATTTAATTTTTTTAGTAAGTCACTTTTTTCTTGTTCTTTTGAAGCAAAGTTGGAAAACTAGTATTCTACCTGTGCTCATTCGTCAAGATCTCTTTGATAAAAGCCCTAACTTTCAAGATGTCGGAGCAAAACAACTACTCTGTTTTTATTTCTCTATTTGGTAAAGATATTTTACATTCATATTTTCATTTAAAATACATTTTCTTATCAACTTTTTATTTCCCCTTTTGTGGACTAAGTTGCAACGTTTGAAGGGTATACAATTATTTAAAACCTACTATAGAAGGAGTGAAGGACAGATTCCTTTACCCATGGGCCAACTTCAATTTTTACAACGTAAGCTTCTCCTCATAGCAAAGTTTAAGCCACCTTGTCCTTGTGAGTTTTGTTTTGTTTTTTTTTTTTTTGGCTCTTTACCGAACTTTCGCGCTACGGTACATTCATTCCCTTTACGTGGTTTCAAATTTGTTATTTCATCTCCATGTGATTTTAGTTTATTAACATTTTGTCCACCAAATTTTCCCCCATAAAAAAACTAAATATAAATGAATAAAAATGATAATTTCTTGAATACAGTTTCAACAGTGTAAAGATAAAAATGTCACAAGATCATGAGAAAGGAGGTCAAATAATATTTTGTTGTTCTTAAAAAAATACATAAAAATTGGTTTAAAAAGGATGATCGAATTCCTAGAGGAATTTGTATTTGTCTTAAAATGGAAATGGAATAGGAATGTACACTTCTAGGTAAGATGATGTAAGAAAAACACTTGAAAACAAACTCCTGATTTTCCTAAACTTTAAAATTTAATCCCTCTTTGTAATTAGTAAATAAACATAAAATGATAGAGAAAAAAAGCAACATGAAGGTTTACTGATTCATCTGACAACATATGATTACTCTAGTCTTTGATAGTATAACTAAGATTATGTTATCACAAGTTATGTATTCTTTCATAAATTTCTCAACTCTAATCTATGTATGTTTTTGATGATTCATTTGTTTGAGCTCTTCTCACCTTTTTCAAATTAAAAAATGTGTATAAAAAGCTTTTAATATTGACGATGTACGTTGTTATGAAAAATCAATGTAAAATGTACGATGATAGTTTTGTAATATTAGAGTAATTATTTTTAGATTAACTTAGCAACTGATCTAAAAAAGATATTTTAGATCAATTCTATTGGTAAAAAATATCATATTTAAAATATTGACCAATTAAAAAGTAACCCACATCGCCAATTACACATCATGCGAACTCTATTATCACAAGTCCTTTGCCAACTAACACAAATTCTACTCCATCAACTCTATTATATAAATAGGATGAGAAGAGTTCAAGCCTTTAGGTCTTGGACACCGGTGCCATGGATCATATCACTTATGACTTTAAAAAACTAGTAAAATACTACTTAGTCAAACTAGATTAAATATTTCAAATGTCTTAATTTTGCTTCCTCGTTGCAAGCTCGTAGAACAAAATTCCATTCAAGAGGTTGAAAATCAATTCTATCTTAAATGTTGTGTTCTCAATGATTTAAATTTCATCAGCTGTATATGTTCCAAAATGTCATCTAAAATGAAACTGTATTTTTCTTTGGTTCTAATCATAATAAAATTACCACCACTATTTCTACGTTCCATCCCGTACTTGATGTGACTTTTCTAAAGCGAGAGACACATTTTAAAAATTAAAATACATTTGTAATTGTTGATTTTTAATAATCTGTTAAGAATTACGATAAAATCAAATTTATATATAATATATAATAAAATTTAAAATTAATTATAATATCAATAGTTGATTTTTTTAATTAATAATTATTATTATACTTTATTTTTGTGCGAAATTAAAATCTCAAGTCCTCTAAAGTGACCCGACATTCACTCCACCTTCACCTATTAACTCCACCACAACCAAATGTAGTCTTCCCCTACACCAAACATTCGAACAGGATTAGTTGTGGATACACACAAATTAAAGGAGTACAAGAGGGCACAAGATTTCTCGCTACATTACCTAAAGGGTTGAAACTATACAACAAACAAATGTGATAACTAATTTGCAAGAACTGCCTAAGCTGATCTTGGTCAAGCACCACGGTTGAAACCGATTTCTTCATATCAAGTGTCATGGATTTTTATCTATCATTTGTGTATATACTTATTGCTATATGTTTGTACATAATTGACTGAGCTGTGAGCAAATATCTTAAAGTGTTAATGTAGGTTTTGAAAATCACTTATCACATCCTATTGATAGATTAAATTAAACTTCTCTTCTTATATTTTGAAACTGTTGAATTGCTGTGGCTATATGATTCTAATTTGCTTTGAGATTGGAACAGTTAGGTCTTCTTTTGATTCTGATTTTAACCTAACTATTTTTAGCAATTGATACATTGCTGTGACTATGGTAGATATTGTCCTTCTAGTGGAGATTTAAGTCTGGTTTCCAGTTTCCACGTTCAGATTACTTTTGTCTTTTTTTGTCTCATGTTGTCAGATTATTGCTAATATTTTATTAGAATTGTTGCCTTCACCTACAGGATAACTAAATGATTCATCTTGATTCTTAGATAATGTCAGGTTCGCCAAAACAGTCTTTGAGCTAACATGCTACTTAAGTGACAACATCCATCTAAAAATTGCAGATCAACAATCATATCCATGAATAATATACATATTTGACATATCCACATACAAATTGATATTTATATTCTTTTTCTTTTTTCTCTTTCTCTCTCTAGATAGCTCTTGTCATTTAGTACTTCAATGTTTATGATTTTTTTTTTCCTTTCGATTAATGCCCTCACTGGCAGAAGCAGAGGTTGGACGTGTTTTGGTGGTGAAGCCAGGATGGTCCCCAATTTTTTTTATGTTAATTTAAATGATTATAGGAATTTATTTTGTACTTCCTTAAAATATAAAAAACTTTAATTATCTAATTTATTCATTTCCCATATATTATTTTTATATCTAATATAAATATGTATTTTTTTATTTATAAGGAAATATTATTTGTATTAAATTTCTTGCATATATTACAGTGTGAATTTTTTTTTCAGTAAGTAACTTTTTTCTTGTTCTTTTGAAGCAAAGTTGGAATTGTAGTATTCTACCTCTGCTCACTCGTCAAGATCTCTTTGATAAAAGCCCTAATTTTCAAGTTGTCGTAGCAAAACAGCTACTCTGTTCTTATCCCTCTATTCGGTAAAGATATTTTACATTCATATTTTTATTTAAAATACATTTTTCTTATAAACTCTTTTTTTTCCTTTTGTGGACTAAAAAGTTTGTTGTATAGTTTTTAGATGTCATATCACATCCCCCACTTATGTCCCCTTCTCTCCCAAAAAATGAAAAGCTTTTACATATGCTTTGTTGTTGCATTTTATTGGAAAAGGCGTCTTGATTTAGTTAGCAGAAATTGATTTGTGTATTCTCGTGTTCATTTGTAGAATTGATATGGTGAGTGTCACAACAAGAGTGAAGGAGATATTTAAAGGACATAGAGATCTAATTATGGGATTTAATGTCTTCTTGCCAAAGGAATATCAAATCGCACTTCCAGGATGAACAACCATCAACGGAGGAGCTTCTTGAATTTGCAGAAGACATAAATTGTACGACCAAGATAAAGGTAAAACATTGTTAATTAAGGCATTTGTGTATGACTTCCAACATATCCACACTCAGTTGCTTGGGCCATTTAAATGCTGGTTGATTTAAGTGTGTATTTATTAAATTATTGATAGTGATATTCACAACAATATAAGTAAAAATTATTAAGTGTTCTTGATCATATAGTTTAAATTAATCTCTACATGATATATAATTAAATGTTATTAATTTTTCTCGTAAATTGAAAATTTTGAACATATAATGTAGAAATTAGTTGAAACTATGGATAGGTGTTGATTCCATCCTATCTAATAATTTCTCCAATACAAGACAATTCAATTTTTTAAGTCTTGGAATGGAGTCAGATTTTGTAGATCAAGACCACAAAAAATTGTTAAGTTCTTGTAGGATAGAAAATGACTATAGGCGTAATGAATTGATAGGAAAAAGATAAAGTATTATGAAAAATTCACAATTTTCTGATCATGCATTTGGTACCCTTGAAGCGTTGATTGAAGCCGATAAAAATGACCAACAGTATTTGTATATTGTTAGGATTGTTGATGATGAGTTGGAATTTATGCCTAAGAGGAATACCTCAAAGAGAGACAACGTGAACGTGAATTGTGATAGTAATTCCTGTAACTCAGATTGTATTATCTTTATATTTTATTTCTGTCCTAGAAGGGTTCATTCTTGTGACTGATTTACTGTTTTTTCATAATCAAATAATCAAACAAGTATTGGTTGGTCCACGCTTATATCAAGCAAGAGATGTTTAATGATAGAGGTGAGAATTGAAGCAAAACCATGAGTCTTAGATTTCTTGACTGCATGGTTTGGATTATACTTCACATTAATAATTTGTAAATAAGAAATGAATATTTGAAAAGTCAAATTAATTGAGAAAATACTGGACATATTAGGGTATAAGTCAATATATGATTTATTGACACCCTTAGTGCGATAAGACCTAACCACGCTTAAGTTTAAGAGGCATATATATCCAAGATGCCTAATAAAATGACTTACTTTTCAATTTTAAGTCAGATGGATCAATGTAACTTAAGCGCAAGGTATCAATAAATGCGTCAATATACAGGTAATGGAAGGGATTCATCTGCCACATTATCGACAGTCAAAGTCACCATAAAATCCACAAACAAATTGATAGGTAATCTTGCATGTGTATGGGTGAATATAAAATATATGCATGTTTTATTCCACGGACCAAGATTCTATGTATTTAAAAAGCAACTGCAGGATCATGGGGTCTAGAATTTTTTGAGGTATATTTTATTTATTATTTAATATATATAATTTAATTTTGATAGTTAGGATTTCTCCACGGTTCATCAGAGATATACTGAGTCACTTGCTTCACACTTGAGTAATTATCAAGTCCCCTGAAAATAATATATGTGAGGGTATGTTTTGGTTGTACAGAATCTGATGATCAAGGTTAACAAACTGTCAACGGTGCATGAATGTTAAGACATTGTATCCAGGAAAAAAGAAGAAAGGCATTTGAGGTTACTTGCATTTCTTAATTTATTTATAAACATTTTTATATATTAAATATTTCATTAAATTTATTATTTATTTTTTATCACTTATTATAATTTTTCTTTTCTTTTCTCTCCTATTCTATCTGGATATCTCTTGTCATTTAGCACTTTGGGTGTTTATGATTTTTTTTTTTTCCTTCGATTAATGCCCTCACTGGTAGAAGCAAAGGTAGGACGTGTTTTAGTGAAGCCAGGGAGATCCTCAATTTTTTTAATGTTAATTTAAATTATTATAGAAATTATTTTGTACTTCATTAAAATATATAAACAAAAATATTTGTCTAATTTATTTCATTTCTCATATATTATTTTTATATCTAATATAAATATGTAATTTTATTTAGAAGAAAACATTATTTATACTAAGTTGCAACATTTAAAGGATATAAAATAAGGTCAGGTTCCTTCTCTCAACCCATTGGCGAACTTCAATTTTGACAACGTAAACATCTCCTTATGGCGAAGTTTAGGTCACCTTGTGAGTCTTTTTTTTCTTTGCGCTTTACCGAACTTTCGCGCTCCGGTACGTTCATTCCCTTTGCGTGGTTTCAAATTATGTCATTTCAGATCCATGCGATTTTAGTTTATTAACATTTTGTCCACCAAATTTTCCCCAAAAGAAAAAATTTTAATCTAAATAAATAAAATGATAATTTCTTGAATACAGTTTCAACCGTGTAAAGACAAAAATGTCAACAATCATGAGAAAAAAGGAGGTCAAATATATTTTGTTGTTCTTAAAAAAAATTAATGATAAAAAACTTCGTTTAAAAAGGATGACCGAATTCCTAGAAGAATTTGTATTAAAACCGAAATAAAATGGGAATTGTCTTCGAGGTAAGATGATGTAAGAAAAACACTTGAAAACAGACTTCTGATTTTCTAAAACTTTAAAATTTAAATGTAAAGTGATAGTGAAAAAAGAGCAATACTAAGGTTTATTATGATTCATCTCATAACACATAATAGTATATCTAAGATTTTTCACTGAAATGAATCAACATATATTATCACATGTCGTGTATTCTTTCATAAATAATAAATTCTATTTATGTATATTTTTGATGATTAACCTCTTTAGGCTTTTCCCATATTTTTCAAATTAGAAAAAGTGTTAAAAAGAATTTTTAATATTGATGATTTATAGGGGCGATGAAAAATAAACTTAGAATGTAAGATGGTGATAATTTTGTAATATTAGGATAACATTCTAGATTAATTTAATAACCGATCTAGAAAAGACTTTTTAGATTAACTTCTAGAGCAATTAATTTAGAAAATATATTTTAAATATGTTATTTAACAATTGATGTAAAAATTTGTAACTATTTTGCAACTTTTGAAACTCTTAACTAGACATTCGAGATTGATTGCACTATATTCGATGTAGAAAATATTTTCTAAATCTGTTCTTAATATAATTAGTTTTAAAAATATGAACTTTCTATAACAGTTGTTCTAAGAGTGAATTTAGAAGGATTTTTGCACACTTTTTCTTTATACAATTGATCTATAAAGTTTATTATAAAATAACCCCTTTCATATTTGCCCTTGTATTTTCTTCTCCATCCAATTCTAAAACCTTGTTCTCTAACTTGATGATGTCAAAACCTATGTTCCTCCATCTGTCGATGTCATGTATGTTCGTTTTGAAGGTTTTGTCGACATCAAAACCCTTATTCAAAACTTTTTTGGACTTTTTTAAACGTCACTTCTCTTCATCTTTGTCTTTTTTCTCTTCATCTTCCACTCTCTTTTTCTTTTTAATCTTAACATTTTTTGTTTTCTTCTGTTGTCAATGTGTCCATTACAGTATAACCTATGCCTCATCTTTCTCCTGCTTTTTTCTTGCTCGTGTTTTGACAAAGACATGTTCTCATTCGTAATTTTAAGCATATATATATATATATATGCACACTATTTAAATGCAATGTATTAAAATTTATATCTATCTTAAAATTTTCTAATTTTATTTGAATTATGTTCTACAGAGCTTAATATAAACTAAATTATTTCAATAATTATTTTTAATATTATGTTTTACTCTTCCGCATTACATGAATTATTATTCTCTTTAATACTATTCCTATTTTTGGTTAAGTTAGTCTCATGCATTTAACATATTTTCCTATTAGAAGAAGACTTGCATGTTTTCATAGCATACAAGTAGTTTTTGCATTGTCAAAAATGTGGACAATTTGAGATTGATAAATTCCAATAAAATAAATTATTATGTGTCTATTTTTCATCTACGAATAGTAAGATTGTATTTTTTTTGTTTTTTTTTTTACATAATTAGTTTGGTTTAGTAGTTGTAATATTGTTGTGAATTTCATCATTTATTTTAATATTTATAGACTCTTTGAAAAACTAAAAATTAATTCAATCCAAATCAAAATAAATTAGATTGAATTAAATCTAAAAAGAATTACACCAAATATGGATGATCAAGTGTCAAAATTAAAAGGATTATCAAATGATTTTTTTAACTCAAAATCGATCTAATTCAAACCACAAACATTCTTGATCACAAGGTATTTTGATCACAACTTAATAACTCATGTAGTTACTATTTGGATGTGAAAGATTAAAATAATTATAAGATTGTATTTAGACAAAGAATTTTAAAATATTTGAAATATTTGAATTGTTTTGATTTAAATTTCTTTCATTTTTAAACACTTTGTTTGGATAAATTAATTAAAAATTTCTAAACTTTAAATTCTTAGTTTGGATAGGGCAAGCTAATTTTCATGATATGTAAAATTTATTTTTTAAACATATTTTTAAAAATTAAAATTATAATATTAAACGTTATAAAAATACACATTAATCAATTTTTAAATGTTTAATAATTTAAAAATAATGTTTACATTAGATAATAGTACATGTCTATTAATTTACAAATAATTTTAAATAGTTAATAATTCAAAAAAGATGTTGCTACTTTTATGTGAATATTAACAAAGAGAAGATAAAGAAGAAAAAGGAAGGGAAGGATAGATGAGAGAAAGGAAGAAGAGAAGAAAATGAGTAAAAATAGGGATGGAGGGAGACCAAAGAGAGTTGAGAGAGAGAGAGAGATGAGAGAAGGGTGAGAAAGAAAAGAGATAGGTGAAAAAGAGAGAAAGGGAGATGGACGAGAAAAAGAGATAGATGAGTGTGAAGAGTGGAGACAAAAAAAAAATAATAGTGTGAAGAAAGGGAGAGGATAGAGAGAAAAAAGATAGATGAGCAAGAGAGATGAGAGAGGGGAGATATGAGAAAGAGAGAGAGAAGAAAAAAGGAAGATAAATTAAGAATTAAAAACTTCTAATTTCTAACTTTTTGGTGGAATTTAAAATTCTACACTTGTAGGTCATCAAAATACTCTAATAAATTACTAGAATTTTATTTATTTATTTATTTTCTAAATTCTTTATACAAACAACATATTTCACCATAAAGTATTTTAAATTTTAAAAAAAAGAAAATGGGGAGAAGAGATAAAGAAGAGCCAGAGGTGAGAGAAGAGGAAAATAAAATAAGAATGAAAAACTTCAAATTCCCTCATTTTTGTGGAATTTGAAATTCTACATTTTTAGGTAATTAAAATACTTTCATAAATTATTAAAATTTTAATTTTTTTCTAAATTCTCTATACAAACAACATAACTAAGCACAAAATATTTCAAATTCACTAAAAAAATAAATTACTCTCTTAAAATTTCCCATCCAAACACAAGATAAAGGTATATTAGATTTTCTTTAATTCTATTTGTAATATATATATATATACACACACATACACACAAAATACACACATGCACACAAAATGTATCACATGAGAATGACTTTCTTAAGTTAAAATAAAAATAAATTCATCCCTTATATTCAAATAGAAGAAAGTTGTTCCTAAAAGATCCATTTAAATATTCATTTAAGTAGTTATGATTTTTGTCATTATGGTTGTTGTGATTGTCACATTAAGTACACATGAATGATCAAGATTAAAGTTAATTAGAGGTCACATGATTAATAAAAAAATCATGTATATATATATATATATTTCTGTCATAATTTCTTGTGATAAAAATAATTATCTCTATATATACACATGCGTGTGTATTTAAACAAAAATATAATTATATAAATTGTTTTTATAAAAAAAAAGTAACAAGGTAGATTTTGATGTAAAAATATTTTATTCAAGTAAGAAAGATATTGGCATTATAAGGAAAAATAATATATATAATGAGAAAATAAATAAATCGACAAAAGAAATAATATTTCGAGATTAAGAAAATTTGTGTTAATTGTATCGAAATCTCCTAATCGACTTTGCAATAAAGGAAGACAAATGATTTTGTTGGATTTATAAAACCAAAGATACAAAATAATAATTATTCTAAAGTTCATATTTAGAATAATTTATAATTCTTCAATTGACAATATGATTTTTTAAGGAAAAAAATAAAAAATAAAAGGTATATATTTTTTAATATTGGTAGGGGATATTTTTTTTCAATAATTTATTTAGGTTGCAAAAAGCAAATAAAAGGCGTGAGACCATTGTGTTAATGCAATTAATGAATTAATGTTTTAGAAGTTAATGGATGACTTGGAATATCCGTTACTGGGTGGACCCACACGTGAACCAGTGGAGCATTTTTTTGGTTACTTATATGCAGATTCAGTGTGAGTTAGAGAGCTTTCCCCCTCTTTTCTTGCGTCGTGACTCGTGAGACTCGACTTAACCTCTTAAGTAACGATTTGCGACCAGACCTGCAACTCCTATGACTCCTCGCCACCACATTCCACACCACTTACGGTAACTTTTTACTAATGCACTAATTCAACCTATCCATTTTACTTCATTCAAAATTTCAACTTATCTGGATTTTTTTCAATTAAGTATTTTCATTATTTTTTCAATATTCTTCTTTATTCGAGCCTTTCACACGATAAAACAAATTCTTTTTCAACCATTTAAAAAAATGTAGAAACTAAAATGTACACAAATTTATATACATGTATAAATACAATTTTTCTACCTGCTGATCGCATTGATCAATTGTTATAAGATTATTCTAGATTTACCAGTAATTATAATGTTAGGCATCACTCAATGGCTCAATTTTTTAGCTTGCATTTTATTAAATTTTTTATGTCTAAGAGAAATTAATGGTAGAAATTTTGTGCAATCGTTTTTTCCACTGCAGGGAATCTGCTCTGAAAAGGATGTGCTCATGGATCAGTTTATTTTGTTGCATAAAACGCAATTCAATTTCAAAGTCATCGCTTCAAAAGAAACTGCTAGATGATGAAAGCCTAGTTGAATCAGAGCCAGAGACACGCCCTAACAAGCCAGGATGGAAGGCTATGCCATACATTTTAGGTCGGTCTCTAAACGTTGTCCATTTGTTTTGACTGTTGAAATTGACACTAGGCAGATCTATGAAGCTTGCATTGGGTTTAATTATGTTAACTTTGCAGTAAATGAAACAGTTGAGAGGTTGGCACAACTTGGTATACAAATAAATTTCATGGTGTACTTGATGAGAGTATATAACATGGACCAAGTATCTGCTTCAAATGTTTTAAACATTTGGGGTGTTGTGTCCAATGTTCTGCCAGTGGTTGGTGCCTTTGTTGCGGACACCTATTTGGGAAAATTTTCAACGATTGCCATAGGATCATTTGCTATTCTCACGGTATGTTTCAATTTCTTTCGGGGGAGTTTCTAAAACTTCTTATCATGCCAATTGTTAAAAAAACACCAATTGGAACATTTAACTTTCCACCTTAATTTGATGCATCGTTCCAAATTAATAACCATAATTGGTGAAATCAATTAGGGTATGGTGATAATACTGTTGACATCATGCATACCACAACTTCATCCCTTGCCATGCTCACCTGAGCAACAGCAACTTGGTCTATGTACTGGCCACACTAATTTCCAACTTGGTGTCTTGCTTCTGGGATTCTTCTGGTTATCCATAGGCACTGGTGGGATTAGTCCATGCAGCATTCCCTTTGCCATTGACCAATTTGATTTGACCACTGTTGAAGGAAGGCAAGGAACTAGGCGCTTCTACAACATGTACTATGTCATACAGACTATGCTTATGTTGATTAATGTAACTGTGGTGGTTAAAGTCCAAGACTCTTATAGCTGGGCTCTTGGGTATAGCTTGCCCACTATGTTCATGATAATTTCACTTATCTTTTTCTTTGCTGGGACTAAAGTCTATGCCTATGTTGAGCCTGAGGGAAGCACATTTTCAAGGATAGCTCAAGTGCTAGTTGCAGCTAAGCGCAAGCGCCACATTCATCTTCCTGCTGCACAAGACACAGTGGGAGCTTTCTATGACCCCCCAAATGACAAAGATACAGAGCAAAAGCTGCCTCCTACAGACGAGTTTAGGTGAGTAATGTCTCTTTAATAAATGCTAACTGATTTTGAATATCTCCAATTAAATTAAGAGAGTTGCTATGGAATTCACAGGGAATTAGAAATCTAAAAATTTCAATTTATATCTGAAGATCATGTTTGGTGGCTAGAATAATATAAATATAATAATATATAACATATATTTAAAATAATAAAAATATAAAATATATATTAATTTATTATATAATATATAACAATAATATATATTATATATAGTAATGTATATAATACATATAATAATATAATTTATATACAAAATAACTAATATAGTTTATATATATATATATATATATATATATATATATATATATATATATATATATATATATAATTTGTATTCAAAATATTATCTTATATATATATTTATAATAATTTTGACATATAAATTTAAAGTATATTATTAATTAAATTATTAAAATTTAAATAATTATCATACAAATATTTTTGAAAAATATATTTGAATAATAATTATAAATTTGAAAATTTTATATAATTTTTATGATTTGTAAAAAAGTAAATTCGTAAATAAAATAATATTTGTATATAAACCAGTTAAAATTATAAAAAATTAATTTTATAATTTGAAAAGTTGAAAAATTAAATTAAAAATTATCTTTTAAAAATATTTAAAATTTTAATTTTATTTTTTAAATATCATTTATATCATATCCTATCATTTGTTTATTATGCATTGAACATTAAATATAATTAAAACTTATCGTATTCTTGTGATACCATATTCTTATTCCGATTCTATCATCACATCAAACGACCCTAAATTTGCTGGAGTACCATTAATTAAATCAAGGTATTTTTAATGTTTGTATAACACAAAATTGACTTATAACGCGTCTCTTTATTTTTTTGTTGGATAACTTAGCTGGAGTGTGTTCGAATACCGTTTACTTCTGTTATGAGATACGGAATCACATTGAAAATGAGAACAAAATTTAATTGGGTAAACAAACATACTTAGCTGGTGTGTGTTATGAGCACATATTAAAAATATAAAAATTAAAATATTTAAAACATTTATTATATAAAAAATGTAAAAGATATTCATGTTTATTAATTTAAATAATTAAAAACATTTAATAGAATGTATTTAATGTTCAACATATATTAAAAATAAAAGCAAAAAAATTTAATAGAATGTATTTAATGTTCAACATATATTAAAAATAAAAGCAAAAAAATTTAATAGATGTATTCAATGTACACTCATTGTTTTAGAAAGAGTATCTTTAACATATAACTTAACTTTTCTTAAAGTACACTTAAAGGAGTAATTTGTTAAAATGTTTAAGTGGGCATATATTAGTACATGTTGCATTCACTTATTTCTTACGAAGAGTATTTTAATATATAACTAATATTTTTTTAAAATACATTCAATATATAGTTTAATAAAATATTCTTTTTAAAAGAAAGTGAGTGTAGTTAATAAATTTGTAATTAAAAACATTTAGTAGGGTCCATTAAATACTACTTAAAAAAAAATCTAGCATTAGAGCATTGCTTAAAACATTCCCTACCCTCAAAAATTAAAGAGAGAGAGATTGTTGAGGCTACGTGGCCTTGGTTATTATATGTGCTTGATTTTTGTTTCCTTAGGTGGTTAAACAAAGCTGCTCTTGTGGTGGGGAAGGAATTGAACGAAGATGGGTCAAGCAGCGATCCTTGGAGACTTTGTAGCATCCAACAAGTGGAGGAGTTGAAATGCTTGCTTAAAATCATGCCAATATGGGTAACGGGTACAATAGCGTACGTTGCAATGGCAGAGTTAAACATTTTTCCAATATCGCAAGCCTTGAAAATAGATAGGCACTTGGGACCCAACTTGGAGATTCCCCCTAGCTCAATCATCATAGTGACAATGCTAACATTTGTCGTAGCCATATTATTCTACGATCTAGTCCTTTGTCCTACGCTTGCGAAAATCACCAAGCAAGAGGGGGGAATAACAAGCCTTCAGAGGATTGGAATTGGACACTTTTTTGGAATTGTAGCAACGGTGGTGGCAGGGGTGGTGGAGCAGAAGAGAAGGGGTGTGGCCATTTCACAAGGAGGCTCTGATGGGGTTGCACCCATGTCAATCATGTGGCTGGCTCCTCAGTTCATGCTTTTGGGCCTTACTCAAATGTTCTCTATTGTTGGACATACAGAACATTTCAACAAGGAGGCCCCTAATAAGATGAGAAGTATTGGCAATTCTTTGGTCTCACTTCAAACAGCGGGTGGTAATTACCTAGGCACTTTTATTGTGAACATCATCCACAATTTTAGTGGAAACAAAGGCCAACCTGATTGGTTGGACAGTGATCTCAATAAGGGAAGGTTGGAGTACTTCTATTACGTCATTGCGGGAGTTTGTATGCTGAATTTGTTCTCTTTCATATTCTGCGCTCGTCGCTATAGATACAAGACCTTTCGGAAACTTGGGGATATAGGCTTACATTGATTGATTAATGTGTCACCAGTAGGTAGGTTATGATGTGATGTGTTTCTGGATTTTATTAATTCCTCAACTCCATTTTCCGACTAAGATAGATATACATTGTAATAATTTGCTACAACAATTTGTTAAGGTCAGGGTATCAATATTATTCAACACATTGGACAAATCTATTGTCGACTTACACTAACCCGAAAAAATACTTTCTATCTTATATTATTTGTATAATTTTGTGATGGATTTATCCCCCAGCTGGATAGAAATGCTGATAAAACATGGCTAAAATTCATGTTCAACTAAGTTCTTTGGAGAACTAGTTAAGATGAATTTATCTATAAGAAGGAATATGTTTTAAAAGATAAAGGGTAATAATAATTAAAAATCAACTATTAAGATTTAATTTTTTAATTTGATATATATATATATATATATATAATTTTATTATAATATTAATTAATTTTTAATTGATAATTATTATTATATTTTATCTTCAAAATATATCTCTTCACTTTAAAAGAGCAAAATCAAGTTAAGATATATATGTACATTTTTCAAACCTAGGTTAATTAATAAGAGCATGAGAATGAATATATGTGCAGATCTTGAATATAAATGATTATCGTGTTATTAAGGAGAAATTATTAGACAATCATCTATTACTACTTATTTATAATTCAACTAATATTTACATCACACGTATTTAAGTTTATTAATTTATAAAAAAAATTAATAACATTTAATTAACTATAATATAAAAATTGATTAGGATTATCATCCAAATAGTATTCATGAACTCCTAACCTAATAATTTCTCCTTGATAGATTATCATTTAACAAGAGTCAAGGATGATTTGTGTGTCGTCTATACGTGGTTGGATATTTCCAAAAGTCAAATTTCACATTGCATGATTTATCATGATTTCAAGCCTTTACAAATGGTGATTGATTTGGTACGAGAGTATTAGAATCTTTTTATCCTGAACTAATAAAAAATAGTCATTTATAAAATTAATAAAATAACAAAAAAAAACAAATTAATTTTAAATATGTACTTATACCTTTTAAAATATACAGACATCCAATAATGCAGAAAGACCTTTTATATCAGATAAAACTCACCTTTTATATTGGTGTAGACTTCAAATTTTGTCTGCCAATTTTATTTTATTATTAATTTACCACGTATATTCACAATACTTTGAAATAATGTTAATCTGATAACTCAAATTTACTTTGCATTGTAAAAGAATTTCATCGTTTACTTTTTTCTACCTTATATTTTATTTCATTTTTCTGTTTTATCTATTTATTATTTTTTATTAAATTAGACTAATTCGGCTTAAAAAAAATCACTTCATAAATCGGGCTAACGACCCAATCATTCAGGTTTTTTTCTTTCTTTCTTTCTCTTTCTTTTTTACTTAAGTATTTTTTTTGGTAAAAATAGAAAGAGCAAGTAAAAATAGTTTTTTTTTATTTTTTTTCTTTTTCCTCCTCTTCTCGGAATGCCCCTACCCACTTTCCTGCTGCATATCACATTTCCCATTCCCCACTCCCCTTGATCACAGTTGCAAAATGGTACTAGTTTCTTTCACCATAACCCAATCACCCAGAATCACACTGCTAAATTATACAAATTACTCTTGCAATCAGCCATTCCCTCATACAATCTTGACCAGTTTTTAAGTGTATAAATAGCACTGCATTAAATAAAGTAGAGGCTTTTGAAAATTTGGAAAAAAAAAACACCAAAAATAAAAGGTAGATGGGCTTGTTTGTTTCTTCTTGGGCTTTTAAGCCCCTTCCTTTCATAAAAAAAAAGTAACTTTATTTTTAAGAATATAGAATGTGGATTCAAATATAATATTAACGGGAAGTTTTGCCTTTATTTTTCAAACAATATTTTCTGTTGTTTATTGATTAGAGGTCAACCTTCCCCATTCGTTGTGCTTTATTCAAAAGAATTGAATAGCCTGGAAGAGCACCGAATCCCAGCAATTAGGTACAGCTTACCAGTTCAGAGAAGCATGGGGCAAGGATCTCTCCGGTTTTTCTAAAACTGGAAGCAATCTCAATTATTGATTAATTCTAGTACAAGATGAATGGTTAGATACTTAAACCGAACACTCTTCAATTACTTTTAATTGGAGAGGATCTTGGTCTGAGAAGCATGACATGTATCGGTAACCAATTAAAGGAGATTAGGCATATATGTTGCATGGAAACTTGTATTTTCAAGTTCAAATTTATATATATAACATAGATGCACTCGTACATGCGTTATTTAATTAGAATTAGAATTTTATTTTGATGATTTATATATAAAAATATTTTATTTAGTATTAATGTGTATTATGAAATGGTAGTTTTTAATTGAAAAATAATATTAACACTCCATAACTGCTGCCAGGGCACTTTTTGATAACCATGTCTCTCCCTTTGACATTCCACCTTTTGTGATAAATAAAAAAGAAAGTTTTTTTTTTCTCTTTCTCTTTTTTCCTTTTCCATAAAATATGGTAAATGGGAGTAGTGTGAAAAGGTTGGGAAAAATATCAATAATTGGTCGAATTAAGGACACACTTCTTTTAATTGTGTAGTAAAGATATTTGATTTTTGCACAGGTGTTTAACAAAGATGCTCTGATACAAGACGACGAACTTGATGCACAGGGCCAGGTCACAAATTCATGGAGTCTTTGCAGCATTGAGCAAGTTGAAGAAGTCAAATGTTTAATTAAAATTGTTTCAATTTGGGTTTCTAGCATTTATGTTTATATTTATGAGATAATAAGAAATATCTATTACTAATACAACAAAGCACCTTTCTTGGATATGATCTGACACGGTGCACCAATGTCTGCCACGTGGCTAGTTCCCCCAACTTGTGCACCATCATTGGACACATAGGGTTCAACAACAGCGAATCACAGGAGAAAATGAAAAGTAGTGTAGGTAACTCGTTGCAATACCTTATGGTAGCATTCTCGAGTTACTATCTTATGGTGAACTCAACCTCGTGTACCTCATGTTCTCTACCAAAATCTACCGTTACAAGGTCAATGTCAAAGCTAAAGTCGTGGACGCCAAACTTCAACTTGTTATCCTGAAAAATATAATAGTTAGGTCAATATAAAATTTCAACTAGTTGAGAATAAAAAACATGCGTCATGACCAGTGTATAAATTAATAATGTACTATCACTGAATAAAATCTGCAAAAACTTGTTTAATGCTCAAGTGTGGTTTTGAAACAATACATAATGGCCATGCTACATCCATGCTGATTAGTAAATATGGTTACAGAACCAATGTTAAAGCAAAGGAATATTGACATGCATTAACTATATTACAAACTAATACAATTATTTGATGAATAATCAATACATTAATACATGTGAGATCTTAAATCTGTCTGAGAGTTAGTCTCCAGCATGTCTTCGTGGGACCCACCATGACTCGCCTCAAAAAAGGGATTATGGGGTAGTGGAGTTAGCCCCCACAACCTGGTAACCACCACGACCATGAGGGAATCATGGGATCATGGGGGAGTTGAGTTTACACTCCCGAAGCCTATAAAAAGGCCTTGAGACGAAGAGAGATGGGGGCAGAAAATCTTGGTTAGATAAGTGAGAGGGGAAACTTTGGTGAAAAATTTCGAAGAAAGGAAGAGAAAAAAAAAAACTGGCAATAGCGCGACGCAAGCCGAATGGAAAGACCAAGGCGAGCCGGAAGAAAAGAAGGAAGTACTGGACGAAAGGAAGAAGACATCGGACTCCTCTAGATACCAGGTTAGTAAGTAAACGCATAAATATTTTCCTTGGGTGAAGCCTTAGGTAGCTCCTTCCCTCTCTACGAAACCAAAGCCGAATCTCCCAACTCCCTTCCTCCCAGGCCTCCCTCTTGTCGAGGCCGAATTCGCCTCGACCTCCCATGGCTGGGACGAAGCGGCCTCACCATTTGACATCCTCCATCGCTAGGGCTGAGTTCATCTCGGCCTAAACACAGCCAAGCTGGTATTGACCGGCTTCACCTTTACCGGTTCCACCTAGAACTGACAACCTTTGAAAACAATCATATTCTGGGATTTTGTCGTGTCTGTGGATTGCGTTTCTTAGGAGGTTCATAGACCCAGGAGCCTAATGGTAAGGACTTTAGAAGCCACGGAAAGGAACCCATAGTAGACTCAAACCCTAAGCAGGATCTACCTCAACCAGACTTGTAGGTAGTGGGAAAACTGCATGCCTTCCAATTTTGAGTTCGGCTCAGTGCCGTTGTCCCAGCCATAGTGTTGTTTCCAAACCCAACCCTCGTGCCGATTCCAAGTTGCGTCCGGCTTCTTACCGTCTCTTTTATTTTTATTTTTATTCAATTTTGTCCCAGCCACGGTGTCGATTCCATTTCGAGTCCTGCTCCGTGTCATTTCCATTTCATTCAACTTTGCTCTAGCCCCTTGTGTCAATTCAATTCTCGTGCCATCTCCAATCTGGCTCCGTGTTGTTCCTTATTTAAGCTGGCGCCCTACCATCTCCCCAATTTTGTTTTACCCCTGCGTCACTTCCTAAGTTGGCCCAATGCCATTTTTCAATTCAGTACTGACCTTGTCTGGTTAGGAATGCAAAGTTGACTTAAAAAAAAATAAAATAAAAATAAAAATGAAAAAATATAAAAATAAAAATGAAAAAATATAAAAATAAAAATGAAAAAAAATATAAAAATAGCATGCATCATATTCTGCATTCATCTCCATCATGCAGTTAAGATTAGGTGTTGCATTCCATCACATTCGCATACCATTCTTCACCTAACCAGCTTACCAAGACCAATAACAAAGAAGAGGTCAAGTTCTCAAAAACCTTTACAGGGCGCTTCCCAAGACAAAACGGATGGAGACAGCTATAAGGGATTTGGCAAAACAACAAGAAGCGCTAAAAAATGATGCTAGACAATTAAAGACACAAATTGGCCAAATATTGGAAATGCTGGAATCAATGTCAAACCAGGGGGTATTGGAGCAACCTCAAGCCACCCCCATCATGTCACCTCAAACCAAACCTCGCATCAAGGTCCTTACTGTGAAAATAGTGGGGTCCAAACAGTCGTTCCACCTCATGCTCTCCCTAGTGAAGATTCTCGGTCCGCTCGAATCCTATAACTCCTTGAAGAAAGACTAGATGCCTTGGAAGGATTTCAGCACATGAGATTTGACGCGGTTGACCTATGCTTATTTCCCAGCATCCTCATTCCTCCCAATTTCGAGCTGCCAACATTCAAAAATTACAGAGGAACCTCCTACCCCCGGAGTCACCTCACAATGTACTATAGGAAGATGATCCCGTGCACCCATGACGACACTCTGCTAATTCACTTCTTCCAAGAGAGCCTCACGAGAGCAGCTCTCAGATGGTACCTGGGATTAAGGCGTGAACATATCCCAACTTGGAGAAGCTTGGCAGAAGGCTTCCTTAACCAATACAAGTATAACATGGATATGACCCCAGATCACTCTCAATTGCAAAACATGGTCAATGAAGAAAAGGAAACATTGAAGGAATATGCTCGGCGTTGGACAGAGCTAGCCGCCCGCATCTAGCCTCTTCTATCCAACAAAGAAATGATAACAATTTTTATCAACACACTCCACCCACCATTCTACGAGAAAATGGTAGGGGAAATTTTGCAAATCTACTCCTCATCGGAGAAAGGGTGGAAGTAGGGATGAAGAAAGGGAAGATTGCACTAGAGGCAGCAACCTCCCATACCAATGAATCCTACGACAGCGAGGAAGAGGAAGGAACTTGACTGCGACCTTGAATCTCCAACTGCCAACTCCATGAACCAGCTCGGACTCGGAAAAAAAAAGAGTTGTACAACTGAGTCCTGACTTTCCCAGGAAGAGTCCTCTGCTTTGTGTAGACTTTAATTTTATGCCAATTAGCTGTAATGCTTCGTTTCGAGTAAATCAATAAAATATATTTTGATTTCTTTTCTCTCCCCACATCTAAATCAAAGGAAAAATACCAATACAAAATTCATCCTTAATGCTAATATCTCATATTCTAATTTTGACTATTTCACTAATCAAGCTGGCAAGGATAGTAAGGGTAATTTATAAAACCTCAAGCATCTAACCTGGTTACTTGGCCCCCAAACCAAGAAGGAAAGAGGTTCTAGCACATCAAACTTTACTATGCTTAAAACTCCCATTGGCTCAGTGTCCCCAAGAAAAAAGGAATAAAAAAGAGAGAAAAAAGGAGTAAACAAGAGAGGAAAATGAAAAAGTGACTCGCTAGATAGAAAACTCAAAAGAAATGGTCTAGGAAAAAGTCAGAGTCATAAAAAAGGAAAAGAAAAAGCGGTTCGCTATGTTGAAACCTCAAAATAATAACATAGGCAAAAGTTAGAGTTCAAAAAAATCAAATAAAAGTTCACTAAGACTGAAAACTCGAAAAGGGCAGTCTAAGCGAAAATGCAATACTGGGGCAAGCCACTAACATAGGGGGCAGTAATGGCCCTTAGGAAAGCCAGCTAGAAACAACAATTCAGCCATAGAGATACCCAAATTATCCTTAAAAGCACTTGGCGATGGACTCTTCAAAATTGTATACATGAGGATAGCATTGACCCCCCCAATAAACCCTTCTACAGAAACAACATAAACATCATCCTCTTCATTCCTCTATAAGCCAAAAGCAAAATAAACAAAAGGGGCATTACGATTAAAATGAAAAAGTTAAAGATCACTTAAAGTAGTGAGTCTCTGACTGATCTCAACTCATGAGCAATAACAAGGTAATAACATCCTAGACAACTCCAACACCAAAACTAGAAGAAGCTCAGCTGCCTACACTATTGGGATAGCAAACTACAAGGAAATAAAGACTTGCCCCCGCTAAACGCACACTCCCTATACCCCATCCAACTCCACACCTTACCATTACCTTATACAGTCCATACCTTTGCACACACCTGGCAATCCACGCCAACCCACGTCAACACAACCAAACCTCCATACAAACCTCCGTACATCCATACTTCCACGCATCCAACAGCCCACAACAAACCTCCATGCATCCATACACCTATGCATCCAGTCATCAACGACAAACCTCTATACATCCATATAGCCACATATCTAGCCATTTACATCAAGCATCCATGCATCCAGCCATCCACGTCAAACGCCCATGTAACCCACATGCATTCCAAGCATTCACACGTCCAGCATTCCACGCATATGACATGCATTCCAAGCCTCCAAATGGCCATCCTCCCATAAAATAAAAAATCTCAATCAATTTTGCATACATGCATAAATGCATACATACAACATGCACACACGCCATCCCATGGTTATTCCCTTAGGGCCAATATCGATTCTCGCATTCCAACACCATGTCAAGGTCTACACCGACTCTATGTTCAGTCCTTTTGCCCACTTCGTGTCAGGTTCTAGGCCAACTCCGGATCGAGTCATCACGCCGACTCCACATCGAGTCATCTAACTGACTATGTGTCGATTCACCTATGCCGACTCCGTGTCGAGTCACCTATGTCGACTTCGTGTTGCGTCCCCAACTGATTCCTTGTCGAGTCTTTGTGCCAACTTCGTGTCGCATCTCTAATCGACTCTGTGTCTAGTTCCTCCATTCTGGCTCCGTTCCAGGCTCATTTCAACATGAGCTAGTTCACCCATTCTGGTTTTGCGCCAAGCTCATTTTGACATGAACTAACGAGCTAACATCATCAAATCTGGCTCTATGTCGAGACTTCCATCCGACTCAGAGTCGAACTGTCCCTTTTTCGAATCCGTGTCGAACCATCATCTTTCCGACTCCATGTCGAATCATCTTTTTACCGACCCCGTGTCGAATTGACCCTTTTCCAACTCCATGTCGAACCACCTCGGGCCGACTTCGTTGTGAGTCTTCCTGACTGACTTTATGCCAGTATCACTATTCGATTCCATCCTAGAAACAACCCATCAAATTTTTAATCCTAGATGCCAATGGATAGTCCAGTAATTCCTTCTTCTCATGGGCGCCACCAGATAGCCCATGGGTCCTTTCAAATCTTTCAATCCTGTACGTTAGTGGATGGTCCAGCAATTCCTCCATATCATGGGCGCCAACGGATAGCCCATGAGTCATTCAGATCCTTCAATTCTTGGACGCCAGTGGATAGTCCAGTGATTCCTTCAACACATGGGCCCCCTGTGGCCCATGAGTCCTTTCAGCAACCAGTCAACTTTGGATAGTCCAACGATCAATCGATTCATTAACCCAACATCAGGCCTCTAATGGCTCCAGCTCAAAATGAAAACAAAGAGGCATGTTTGAACGCATTTGAAACAAGGGGGTATATCCGAAGAAAGACCAAGCATGTCCCTTCAAGCACAACCCTCGGCATTCCAAAATTCAAATTCAAATTCCTCCATGTGGCACAAGTCATCTCGGCCAACCCCAACTCGTCTCAGCCATCATTAACTCGACTCGGCCAAACTTATCTTGACCAACATCAGGTCATCCCGGCCAAACACGCCCAATTGAAGGAAGCCTTCGGTTTCAGCTCACAAACAACCCAGATCATATTCAATCAACCTTAGGCACCTATTGGAAAGCTCATAGACCTTTAACCCTGGACCGCAGTGGACAGTCCAGTGTCTCTCAATCAACCTGGGGCACTTATTGAAAAGCTCATTGACCTTTCAACCCTGGACCCTAGTGGACAGTCCAGTGCTTCTCAATCAACCTCGGGCACCTATGAGAAAGCTCATAAGCCAATCAATCCTGGACCCTAGTGGACAGTCCAACACCCCTTAATCAGCCTTAGATACCTATCTAAAAGCCCATAGATCAATCAAACTTGGACCCCTAATGGAAAGTTTAGCGAACTTCTCAACTTTTGGCCCCAATGGATAACCCATAGATTCAATCAACCCTGGACCCTTAATGGACAGTCCAGTGACGTCTCCAACCTTGGGCCCCAAGGGATAGCCCACAGATCCAATTAACCCAAGACCCATAACAGATGATTCAGTTACATTCTCAACCTTGGACACCTAATGGAAAGTCCATTGACCCACTCAATCAAAAGCACACACCAAATAAGCCCTTCATCCTCAAATCCCCAGGAATCCCCCAGATCGAGCTCACTTGTGAATCTTTATTTATGCTCATCCACGAAGACCCATATTGGATCCTCTGGATGAACACAAATAAAGAGGGGACAATTGTGAGACAATAAATTTGTCTGGGACTTAGTCTCCAACATGTCTTCGTGGGACCCACCATGACTCGCCCCAAAGAAGGGATCATAGGGTAGTGGAGTTAGGCCCCACAACTTGGTAACCACCACGACCATGAGGGAATCATGGGATCATGGGGGAGTTGAGTCTACACTCCCGAAGCCTATAAAAAGGCCTTGAGACAAAGAGAGATTGGGGTAGAAAATCTTGGTCAGATAAGTGAGAGGGGAAACTCTAGTGAAAAATTCTAGAGAACGGAAGAGAAAAAAAAAACTGGCAATAGCACGGCGCAAGCCGGATGGAAAGACCAGGGCGAGCCGGAAGTAGAGAAGGAAGTACTTGACGAAAGGAAGAAGACATCAGACTCCTCTCGATACCAGGTTAGTAAGTAAACACATAAATATTTCCCCTTGGTTGAAGCCTCAGGTAGCTCCTTCCCTCTCTACGAAACCAAAGCCAAATCTCCCAACTCCCTTCCTCCCAGGACTCCCTCTTGTGGAGGCCGAATTCGCCTCGACCTCCCTTGGCCGGGACAAAATGGCGTCACCGTTTGACATCCTCCATCGCTAAGGCTGAGTTCATCTTGCCCTCATGTGGGCCAACCATCCTCCTGAAACTTTCTGTCGCCAAGGCCGAATTCATCTCGGCCTAAACACAGTCAAGTTGGTATTGATCGGCTTCACCTTTTTCTGACTAGTAACCCAGCCAGAACTACGTGAGCTTTGATTTCTCTAAAGTCGAGATACGTAGGCACAAGAGGCACATTCCTATCAAGTCATAAAAAAAAACCAAAAACACTTACTCCTACCCCTAACCCTCCATAATCTCTACAGGACCCAAACCTAAACATCATCTCTACAACCTTACAGTTAGCCTAGGGTAACTATTAGGTGATAGACATGTTAGGGCACCCAGTGTTCCCAATGTGTAACCAACTCTCGATTTCGCAACTTTGATTCTCAGACCAGCCTTTCCCCCAGATTTTCTGGCGTTCGTTGGAAAAACGCCGATAACGACTCCCAGTGACCGAGTCGGTTTCGGCCATCCTATGGCTAGGATCATTTCGGCTCATTCCAAACCATCCCGCGCCTCGTTACAATTTAGGTTGCAACAACACCTAATTGTTAAAGGACATAATTATTTTATATGCATAACCATAGAAATGCTATATTAAAGTATTGTTAGAAATAAATTCAATTAACTTGAGATAAGTAGAGAAAAATTTATGAGTCTCTCACTTATTGTTAGCCAAAATAAAATAAAATTTTAAAAATTATTATGTAACAAAAATTTATCTTTGTAATAATTAATATTATACATTATTTTCTTTATGAAAATATATTTTAAAAATTAATAATTACAAAACTTAATTTAAAATATATTTTAGTATTAATTTCTCTTATTAAAATTATGTATATAGCTAAGTTATATACACATGTGGATATCTTTATAAAGATAATTTTTTTAAAAACATATTGTTATACTAATTAAAATGATATAAAATATGTGTGATATATATATATATGGTTAGTAAATTATTAAAAGATAAATAATTTTTATAAAATAATGTGTTAAAATCAAAAAATTAAAAATAAAATTCAAAGTAATATTAATATTAATTAAGATACAGTGTATCAAAATTTAAAATTTTGTTCAAATTAATGTTGAAATTAAATTTAAAAAGTAATATTTGAACTACCAAAAAATAATATTTAATTAAAATAAAAAATAAAATGTTCAATAAAAGAAAAACATATAATTTAATAAAATAAGAATAATTCTTAAAAATATTATTCAAAAATAAAAATTCACTTATATGGGTGATTATTAGAAAACGCAAAATAATTTTGACGAAAATCACATTAGACAGGATGAGTAATACACAACTCGACTTGCTCGAAATTAATTTGGACGGATTTGAGTTTCAAAATTAAATCTAATTTATTTTGAGTATGAATTTAGGTTATACTTCGAGTTGATCCAACCTGACTCGGTGTCCCATCTTCTCTTAAAAATATATATATATATTTTAATAATTATGTATGAATAATAAATATTTTTATTTAATATAAATTATCTTGTATAAAATATTGTCATACTTATGGTAATATTATTTATTTTAAAATATATTATAGAATATAATTTATTTAAGTACTATATTTTTTTATTCAATAATTTAACTATACATAATATTAAAATTGATATATTATGTTAAAAAATTGATTAATTTGATTTTAACCCATATTTTTTAAATATTGATGAGATGAAATTCAAATTTAAATAAATAATCAGTCAAATAATAATAAAAATAAATTAGTCCCACCTCGTACCTTACATGTTCCTAATTTAGGAAAGCCTTGTCCTGACTTTCGTCCTACTTCCTCCCTTTTATTCTCTAACTTGTTATTTTATCCAATTAAACACAACCACGTGTTCAAAATTCGCACCAAAATTATTCGTATCATATTTCTTTTCAGCTCGTGACCTATATCACTATGCGAAAAATCGTAAATTTGGAATTGAAAATAAGAAGTCAAATCTGCTCAGGGGCGGAACTGGTTATGCAGAATGGAACCGACTCGATCAATTCGGGAGGAATGATCAAGATCTATTCGGCTTTGATAGAAGTTGTTACTGGCGTTTTAATGGAAACATTGGAAATCAGAAATGGATAAGACAGATCATGAATCAGAGTCTAGGTAAGGAGTTGGTTACGCACAAGAACCACACGGTACCCCACATGTCTATCACATAATAGTTACCCAATTTGGTTGCATAAACTAAAAAAACCCTCACATTATGTTTTGCACTTTTTAATTGATGGACTAAGTTTACAATGGAAATTGCACGCATACTTTTTTGGTTTTTGAGATGAATAACTTGACAAGAGGGTGTCTCTTGCTCCTACGTACCCCCTTTTTGTCATAGGAATCAAAGTTTACGTAGTTCTGGACATGCTACGAAGTGTGAGGAATGGACTATCCTTTAGGCATCCAAGGGTTGGGTGACATTGGAGGGATAAACATTCTGTTAGGTGTCTATGGGAAATGGTTGAATTATCCAATAGGCATTCAAGGTTCAAATGACTTCTAAAGAAGTGGACTATCCTTTAGGCGTCATTGGGGAGAGACTGAACTATCCATTAGGCGTCATTGGGGAGAGACTGAACTATCCATTAGGCGTCTAGGGTTCAAATGACTTTAGAGAAATGGACTTTCAGATAGACGTCCTTGGGGAAAGGCTAAACTATCCATTAGGCGTTCAGGATTCAAATGACTTTAGAGAAATGGACTTTCTAATAGGCGTCTAGAACATAACTGAAAAGCTTAGATAACAGACAGGATATTTTAACGACAAATGCAAATAAAGGACCGAGACCGACTTAGTGCCGGATGTGACTGGATGCAAAGGTCGACTCAATTGACCGAATCGGTAGCAACATAGCCCTCGGTTATGTAGAACCAGGGCCAGTCTGGAGCCGTTCAAGTAGAGGGATGTGTTCTCTAAGATTCTATACAAGGAGGAGGATCAAGACTAACGCAGCCCATGCAAGTGTTGACTACATGTTAGCTACCCAGCCTACTTTAATTGATATTGAGGATAACAATGCATATGACAAACCTATGACATAAGGTATCTACTTTATCTTATGAAGATGTATTACTTTAGGACTTGGAGGACTTACCTGGTATCTAGAGGTTTAGATGACACTTTTACTCTTGGCTTAAGTTGCTCTTTCCACTAGGTGCTAGTGGCAATTCCACGTATCGGGACTCCTTCTCTTTCTCAACCTCAACTCAAGTACGAACTCTTAACTTCTTTCTTCTGGCAGACTTTTGCTCCTACTTTTTGATCTCCAAGTTATCAATCCCTTAGCTCTCAAACGTTTTCTTTTACTTCGACTTCTTTCCACTAGAAATTTTTCGACTCTCGCTCCCCAATCTTTTCAATCCTGAGTTCTTCATTATGACACCTTTTATAGGCTATGCCTGAGGTCATTGGTGCGTCAGATTAAGCCACGTGGATCGACCCCATCCCTTTGATTCTGGTTGTTCTCTTGTTGCTAATATCACCAATTCCTAAGTCTTATACTTCGAACCTTCTGTCAGGTCATGGCATGTTCCCGACAGCCACTTTAGGGACAGATGATTTGTGCAAATTCTTGCCTCCTGATGCTAATGTGGGCGGATCAGGAGATTCACATTCTTGGAGTGCGTGAGCTTCTTGTCTCCTTTTGCTTAGTTGGACATGGGTCCTTGTCTCCTCTTGTTGACCTGGCTGGATCCAAGGGTTCCTGGTTAATCAGACTGAATTTGAGGATCCCCACTATCTTGGGATGTGTGGGATCTTTGTCTCCCTCTGCTGACTTAGTTAGAGCTAGTGGTCCTTTGTATGAGGTGCGCAAACTTTGATCTCTTCCTTGCTTACTAGGCTGAATCTGGCCCGTGAACAGATTTGGGGTTCCACATTCATCTTCTATCTCATTCAAAATAACAATTAAAAATTAGAATAAAATATATTTTCATCTTTTATTTTATTGAAAAATAATTTTAGTCATTTATTTTTAAAAAAAAAATAATTTTAATCTTTTAATTAAATTTAAATTAATATTATTTTTTAAGACAATGATTATATTTTATTTTAGAACATGATTTTAACTCAATTTTTTACTGATTCAAAATGTAAAACTTGCTTTATTATATTTATATCTATAAAATTTATTAATTCCAAATAATAAATGTTAAGATAAAAATTATATTGAAAAAGTTTTACAAGTAAATGAAAAAACCCATAAACTCACTTCTTCCATAATTCTTAATATGTTTATAATTTTTATTATTTAAAAATTAATTATAATAATTTTCATGTAGGTAAATTTAATCATGAAAGTTTTATGTCTCAAATAATTAAAAAAAAATCAAAATTATACCTTAAAATTCAAAATGATCAATATTTTAGAATAACAACATTAACTTATATTTAATAATTAAAAATCAAAGTAAATTTTTTTATAACAAAATAAAAATTATTTTAACTAAAAAAGCGTTCAATATTTATTTAGAAGAGTAAATATTGAATGGGAATAGATTTTGCTTCTCTTAGCTCTCTTTCTCTTTTCTTCTAAAAATTAAATCTAGTAACAAAAATTTATAGAAGTCATTCATCTCTCCTCCCCTCTCATTTATTTTTCCCCAATTAAATACTATGTTAAGATAATGTTTAAAAGTGAAATTAATAAAATTGTAATTGATATGCTGGAAGTATTTATATTATTCACACTTTAGCATAACTTTACAACCAATAATTAAAGTAAAAGTAAAAACAGTGTGTACTTCTTATTTCAAGCATAATTATTCCTTATTCATTGGAGCAGCGATCAATCATGTGGCCCTTTAAAATACAAACTAGATGAGTGCATTTTGAAGCATGGCAGAGTTGAAAAGATAGTTGATACAATATGGATTGCTCCATTGGAACTTGTAATACACTGCGCCTATGATCATATTCAACCTAGCTTCCCTTGTCTTGATCCTTCCTTCTTGCTCTTCCATTTTTCCTATCTTTAGGAAATCAAAAGTCACTTTGCCACTAGGGTCCAATTCTATCAACTACTACTTTTCTTTTTTATATATAAGATTCTTTTTCTAAAACTTATTTATCTTTTTTATATAAAATCATTTACAATTTTTTATTAAATTATTTTTAATTATTTCATAATAAATATTATAAATTAATAAAATTAATTCATTTTTTCCGTGTAAGAATTAAAGAAAATGACTAACACTTATTAGTTAGTTAAATAAAAAGTAATTAAATAAAAAGTGAGATTATTAGTTTCAATAATATAAATGTTAATAAATTCAATACTATTAACTAAATTAACTGTTTTTTAATAAATATAAATGAGTTAAAAAAGTTTTATAATCCGAGAAGATATAATATAACATATTTTAACGTTTCATTTTTTTAAAAACCAGTGTTAAATTAAAAATATCTTTCTGCTCCCAATAAAAAAATTAAAAATTCCTTTTAACCGTTTTTTTTTCCGTGCACGAATCTTTAGATCAACAGAAGGATCGCATACCATCTCAATTTCTTTTATTCTAACTGACACACGTTAGTTAAAGTATTATAATATCTGATTTTATATATAAGAAATAAATATTTAATTCATAAAACTAATAAAAATAATTTAGTTAGTTAGTTTTAATAAATAATTTCTTAAATTTAAATTTTAATTTTAAAAATATTTATTAAATATAACTACTTTAGTAGTTAGTTTTAATTAATAATTTCTTAAATTTAAATTTTATTTTAAAAATATTTATTAAATATAACTACTTTAGTAAAAAAAAAAATAGGTGAATGACTTGTCAATCAACTTTATAATAAATTGAAGGTATAAAAAAATTAACAGTTAGTATATTAAAAAACTGAATTTGATTTTTATAATTACGATCGAAAGTTTGTTTTCGTTTATTTCTTATATTAGGACTGAGTGTAGTATTATTCAAACTGTATTTATGTTTTTTTATTTTAATTTTAATTTATCTACTTATGTTTAGAAAAATATTTGAGATATATTTTTTGTTTATACATGTATCTTTCTTTGAAAGTAATCATGTTCAAATTACAAGCCGACACTATATGTAAACATCTCTTGTTGCAAAGATTCAAACATTGATGCTTCACGTTTCACGTTATGGAGACTACCTTATTTCCCTAGACATAATACTAGCTTGATATGTTTGAGGTAAACTAAAACAAAGTTTTCTATTATGCAAAAATATAAAACAAAAATGTTTGATGTTTTCTTTTATTCTCTATCATATATTTATACTTTGTCCAATATACACTATTGTATCATATATAATGCTTTTAGTAACATTAAAAAAAATATTATAAAAATATTTTTAAAATATTACTTATTAGTTTTAGTAACATTTTAATAAATATTATATTTAAATCATGTTGAAAAATATTATTAGTAACATTTTATATTTATTAAATGTTATTAAAGATATAAAAAATGTTAGTAAAGATATAAAAAATGTTACTAATAAAAGTATTGATAAGATTTTAACAATAAAATATTACTAAAAGTAAAATATGTAGTAGAAATAGAAGGAAAAAATAATTTTGTTTTTAATAATATCTTTTTTTTTGTTATCTTATTTATTAAACAGACAAAATATTAAATATTTTTATATTTTTAAAGATATTATATATTTATTATATTTAATATATTTATAAAATATGAAGAAAACGATTAAAAATATATGAAATTTCTTTATTGGCTATGTTATGTCCACAATAATATTTGTGAGTTTTTTTGAAATTTAAATTCAACACAATTGATAATTTTCAAAAACAAAATAAAGAAAGTTGAAAATAGTGATTATTATATAGTATGGTTCTTCTTTGGAAAATTAGTGGAACCTCTAAACATGGTGAACATACGAGCTACTGAGTGTTCTGTGGTGAGTGGCAAAATCAATAACTGCAAAACAAGTATAAACACTCAGATACTAATGTTAGTAGGTGTATAAGGTGCAAAAATAGGTGTTTTAGATCCATACATGAAGGCCTGGAAAAGGTTTTATATACTAGTTAGGTGGTAGGATATGTGGCTATGTGGTTGTCGTGGCTGAACAAGATTGTGTCTTTTCATACATGCTGGGATGTTTAGCTTGGCTGAGATATCTCACCAAGATAGTTGTTTGGGCTTATCGGTGACAACAAGTCAGAGGATGTATCTCAAACACACCTTAGAACAACTCCATTAAAGAAAAACAAACATAATTTTGAATTGAATAAGTCTTATTTATAACATTATAAGTATTGTTATTTTTTTCTAATTAAAATTAACATTTCATCTTAATACACTACAAGAAAAATGTTATAATTAGCATTGTCAAAAAATTGAGGTCACAACACAATAATCCATGCTATATTCTCATTTAGTTTTGAGTTTCCGACTACCTTTATATAAAACTTATGCTATTCTAAGGTTTGTCACATAGAGTGTTATTGGGACTCTTTCACTTTTCAAGAAGTCTAAGTCTATGTATCTATGTAGATCGATTTATATCCACGAGCTAAAACACGTGTATCGTATTTTAGGGTCAGCCAGCTAGGTAAGACAATCATGATAGATGAGGTTATCAAAGCAACAAACACTAAAAGAAATATCGATCCTAAGTCGATCACGAAGTCAAGCAAATATATGTAAGACAAACGAAAATATGTGTTATATAAATTGGTAGTAATAAAAGTAATTTAGTATATTATTTTTAATTTATTTTCATTTTGCTTTCTAAGAAAAACTACAATGGGCACAAACAAAAATCAATTATTATAGTGGGACTCAACAAGTTAACTTTGCATCTTGAGTAACCATGTGGGTCGATGTTGCAGGAAGTAATGCTCAATGACATGTTTATCGTACTAGAGAGACGTCCTCACATTATAGGTAAGGTATAACACAAATGAATATGAGTGCTGACACCGCTTAGGAATATGCCCTTGCCATCCCATCCAACTCATATTGAACTGAACGCAAAATAGGAAGAACAATAGACTAGCTAAAGTAGGGATGTCATGCTTGAATAAATCCTACTTTTGTATTAGAATGTTGTTACCTTGACCTAATGTTGTACCCCAAATCGGTCCGGCCCAATCTTTCAGAATGGGCCAGACCTCCAACTTCAGAGTCAATCCCGAGTCAACCCGGGCCCGTCTAGAGGCCACCTGGACTCAGTCAAGCCAAGACTGGAAAAACATTGGACGAGACCGAGTCCGCCTCACCCACGACTCCGATTCCCAGCCGAGTGGTCCGGGATCTTAGGAGAATCTTAACCGAGACCGAGTCAACCCTATCCAATCCACAGCCGAGTCGCCCAGAATCTTAGGAATCTTAACTACCCCCCCCCACACGCGGAGCCGCCTCTGTTTCTAGCCCAACAACTACTATCATGCGAAGCCCAAGGGGACCATCCAACCACTACTCAACCCTATATAAACCCCTGCTACGAAGTGTCAAAGGGGAGAAAAGAGGGGCAGGAGAAGAAGAACAGCAGAAATGAAAAGCTGACGATTGCTAAGAAAGGAAGGAAGCGTCCCGAATCCAGATTGAAGGGCAAGCAGAAGTACTGGTCTACAAGCAAGAGTCATCTACTCGCTTCAGCATCCAGGTTGGTTGGTCCCCCTTTTCTTTTCATAATTAGCTTAGTATTGTTCGCATCGTCAAGCACGATCCCTCCCTGAAATCCCCTCTTAGCCTAGTAGTCTAGTAGCCCCCGGTCCGAGAGAAACCGAGACTCCACCCAAGGCCGAGTCTATCTCGGCCTAAACCTCTTGACCGAGCACGACTCGACTAGAAAAATGAGACCACAGTCAGCCTAACTCCCCACTCGCTTGAGACCCAGAACTATGTAGACTTTGAACCCTCTAAAGTTCGAGGTACGAATGCATTGAGGGCAGACACCTCTATCAAGTCAAATCCCAAATTCTCAAATCTTAAATCCCAAAACTCTCGAACACCTCACCCGAACCTCCTTCTCCCCAAGGCTTAAACCGAAAACACAACCCAAATGCAAGCACTATCTCTCCCCCCCATATGGTTAACTTGGGGTAACTGTCAAGTGATAGGCATGCCGGGTAGCCCTTATGCCCCTAGCATGTAACCAACTCCCGAACCCATACCCCTGACGCCAGACCAGCCTTTCCTTAGGTTTCCCTATATTCCTAAAAAAATGTAGGTGGCGACTCCAGATGGCCGAAACAGAGTCGGTCATAAGTAGAGGTGAGTCAGTCCTTGCGTCACGATTTCCGGGTTGTGACACCTAACAAGTCTAACTAGGGTCGGTCTTGATAGTATGAGGTGAAACAATACATAAAGTTTCTTTATATATAAATATTTTCAAATGTATTAACATATTTAGAGGTATTTATAAAGCGATCCAATTTAATAAAAATAGAATAAATTGATTCAAAAAATAAAAAACTAAATAAACCGAAAACCAAAATTCTTATTGATTTGTATGAGTTTTGAAAGTCAATTCAAACTGAACTCACCCTAAACTTATTTATGAATATATATTTTTATGTATAAATTTATTATGTTTATAATTTTATTTCTTATGCACTTAAATATTTATCACATAATTTATATTTATTTATTAAAAAGTATTTAATTTAAGATATTGTTTGGTAACTATTTAAGTATAAGTACATAAATATAATTGTAAAATTATGTAAATTTATTTTTAATAGCACATATTTGAAGCGTTACAAATTATCAGTGGTGTAATGAATTATAAATAAGATATTTGATATTTTAAATTATTTTTATCAAGTTTATTGTATATCCTATCATTTATTTAATACTTTTGCAAAAAAATAAGACTATAATTAAAAATCAATCCAATCTAAATAGTTTTAGATTTTAATACACTTTTTAAAATAAATACATAAATTATATTTTCTTTTATCTTATCTTAATTTTCTTTCTTCTTTTAAAATACATAGAAACTATAAGGTAACCATTTTGTTCTTATAATGACAATGAATAATCATCAAACGTTTTACTACATAAAGAAAATAATAAAAAAGATAACCATGACCATTACAATTGAATGATTAGAAAAATAAAAATACTACAAAAATTAAGAAATTAAAAGCATTTATTTTAAAAACTTACATTACAAATTATTTCTATTAAAAGTAAAGAAAATAAATATACAAATGAATAAATTAACTAAAATTTTCCTCTATTAAAGTTTTTTTTTTAATCTTTTAGCAGTGGGCTATGGGTCGTCACCCCTCTACATTATGGTCCACGATCGGCCTCAAGTCCTACAATCCTAGTTGTATTTCGAGACTTTTAATATTGACCTTTTTATGTCTTGTTTAGTTATTTTTGTGAGTTTTATGTCTTGTTTATATGAATTCTTGTGAGATCTTTATTAACAATAGTGTTCTCGCATGAGACACTCCTTACTTGGAAATTGGATTCTTATCCCTAATAGGCTTTGTCTTAGGTGGTTATCTACACTTGGTGATGAGTTGCCTCTCCCCTTATATATGGGGCACTTTATTGACAGCCTTTGTTGTCTTTTGCTTCTACATGTCAAGGGACGTGTTGCTGCCAATGCATAATCTCAATTTACCTCTTGCCATGTTTCGTGTCTCTTGACATGTTTGAGGTTGGTATAGGGTGTGGGGCAGTACCTATTGATCTTATTTGGTGTCCAATGTCATTTTAGGATTGTCTCCTAGTGGGGTTCATGCAAAGATTGAGGGTATGTCACCTCGATTGGCCAAATGGTCAATTGGTCCATTGCTCCATAGTCCAAGTGATCCCTTTATTTTGGTCGGCCAGATTTTGGTCAACTAGTCCATTGTTCTATAGTCCAAGTGATTGCTTTATTTTGATTAGTTGGATGACTAGACGATCCATAGTTATACAAGCGTCAAGTCCAAGGCGTAAATATTTTACTTCAGTTGGTTGGGAGGCTGGATGGTCCAATTAGTATTTTTTAATATGAATTTGATGTATTGATTAGTTTAATTTAGGTTCATTAAAATAATTATTGGTGGTTTGGTTTTAAATATACTAATTTTGGTTGGTTGACATATTAAGTAGTTATTACGTGAAACTTATAAATTATAAGTCAGAAGGTAAAGCTTATGAACTATAAGCTAAGAGCTAAAGCTTATAACAAGCTAAACTTATAATCTATGAGTTAAAAATTTGAAAGTTAAAAGCTTACGAGGCAGTTGATTGAATTGAAAGTGTTAGAAAAATTAGTTAATACGTGTTGCACTGGTAGCCACGATGAAGTCGGCGAAAATTTAATCTTTGGAGTTCGAGTTTCTTTCAAGAAAAGAATATGGAGTCAGGAGTCGTCACTAGTATCTTTAAGAAAAATGCCAAAAAATTTGGGATTGGACAAGACTAGTCTATGAAAATAGATTTAAAGTTCGGGAGTCCATTACGCGTAGGGAAAGTGTTAGTCTCCTACAACGTCCATCCTAAGATGGTTACCTTAATTAGACGCATGAAATTTATTATGACTTATAAATTATTATTTTTATCCTTCAAAGGTAGACAGAACCAAAATTATGGATGGAAAAGGAGAGAAATATTTTTTTGTTTTTGTTTTTGAACTTGACAAGAGTTGTCTCTTAGTCCTATGTATCTCTTAATGCAATAGAGAATTCAAAGTTGACATAGTTCTGACTGGAGATACCTAAAGGATGTCTACTTATTCTACAAGTAGCTAAGGCCAACTAGGTATCGACATATATGAAGGGGAAAGCGAGACCGACTAGGAGTCGGCTAGCCAGGTAGGAGCGTATGCTAATTTTGAAGTCAGCTAAGACAAAGTGGAAAGCAAGACTGACTAGGATTCAGACAGCCAAGTGGAAGTGTATGCTGATTTGAAGTTGGCTAAAATGAAGGGGAAGGTGAGATCGATTAGGAGTCGGCCAGTCGTGTGGGAGCGTATACCAATTTGAAGTCGACTAAGACGAAGGAGAAGGCAAGACCCAGTAGGACTTCACCAACCAGGTAGAAGCGTATGCCGGTTTGAAGTCGGCTAAGATTCTGACGAGACCTATTATTGGCTGGATGTCGAGTGCAACTAAAGAGGGATTTGTTAGGATAAGAATTTATCTATTTAGTTACTCTATCGTTGTTATAAAGATTCTACTCCTTCATACAATATATATTTCTTCACTCTGTTATTTTGGGAACTATGCTAAACTTCATTCCTTTCTTCTTTGTAACAAAAATTTCTTAGGTATTTCTCAACTTTTCTCTTTCTATTTCTCTTTTTTTTTTTTCGACCCCTTTCATTGAACCTTCATTCCTCTTTTATAGAGAGGATTTTCCTAACTTCGAATCTTGAAGGAGATCTCCCTCATTAATGGACATGACCATTCTTTTGACCCCTGACCTTGTGTGAGGGGTGAAGTCTTGTTGCAACACGAGATTGGTGACTGTTTTTCAAAAAAAAACAACCACTCTCAAAAACTAGGGTAGCTAAGTCTAGAGAGGAGTAAGATTTCTTTATCACGCCAATCTCCTATTTTATTTTATTTTATTTATTATTATTATTATTTTGAAGGGACAAAATAGGATGTCTACGTTACGTTAACTAATATACATAAAATGACATATCTAGATATTTAAATTATAAATTAAAAAAAAATAAATTTAAAATAAAGACAAATTTAAAATAAAAATATCTAATAACTTATAAATTAGTTTATTTTCATAAACTATTAAAATAAATTTATATATTAAATAAATTTATTTTATTCAAACTAGTTTATAAATTAATAAAATTACTTATAAACTAAGTGACTTGCCCCACACTCAATGTAACTAACTGCTTTACTTATCTAACGATACGTCATAAATAATTAATCTAACTAGGCGGCAATAAATTGTCAAATTGTCATGGCCATAATTAACATGTATTGAAGACATTGTAAGTGGCCATTTCATAAGTATTAATAATTCGTAGGTGATTCTTATTATCGGCGGCAACTTTTTTATATTACCAACAACTTTTGACATTCGATAATGACAAATTTCTTGTAGTTGGAGGAGTTTGTGAAAGTGAAAAGTAAGATTGGACAACATTATAACTCCCTCCTTTATCGCATGTCTAAAACTCAATAGTACTGGACGGAATTGTTAAGATGTATTGAGAGAAAAACAAAGAGCTCTTATATTCAATTTAATAAATTTTTGCTCTATTAAAATATATATATTTAAGACCTTCGGTATTTTAAAATCAAAACCTCTGATTAATCTATCGGGCAAACTCATATCTGGCACAAAGTTAAATTTTCTTCTTTTATACAGTTTCTGTGATTTTGGAAAGTATAAAGACAAATATCAAGTTCAATCAGCATTTATAAAAGTATAAAGATAATTATAGATTATCTGTAAACAAAATCTCTGCATCAACAACAAAATTCAAACTCTCATTGTTTTGATATATGAGTATGATCTTAACCAGCTGGAGCAACCTTTATTGATCACTCAAAGTTAATTTTTGTTGAATCTTTTTTTATTATTATTTATAATATTCAAGCATCACATTGTTTAAATAAAATTATATCTCCAACCAAAAAATTGTTTAAATATAATTGGTAGTGTTGAATTAGAGTCTTAAATATTCGATTAAATTGTCTTTAAAAAAATAGTAATCTCTAAAAATATTTACGCACTACACTTAAGAATAATAAACGTCAGTTTATTTTGGAAAAATGTATATAACCACAGTTTTTTTTTATATAACAGATACTTCGTGCAATTATTCCAAACGAAAAAGAACAGATTGTACATCAACAGCTAAAAGATGGCTCACTTTAGTTGTTATTTATTTGTATGCTCGCATTTTATATAGACTTTAATTTTTATATATTATTAATGTAAAAAATTATATTGTTAATAAATAAAAATAATGCTAGTTTTTTCTTTATCAACAGATATAATGCTAGTTAAGTATAATTTTAAATTCAATAAAAATATATTATACATGACAAATGGTTATACTATCCGTATTAATTAAATTCGTATATTTAAGCTATTAATTTAATGCAAATAAACCTTTTACGTTTAATTCGTGAGGGTAGGTTACGAGTACCATATATTTTATTTCTAGCCCATTTTGAGTTTAAAGTGGATGAGACACTGGATGTTTATTATTAGTGTCATGAATAAATTATATCTAAAAAATATTGTAAATTCCACCGCAGATTATTAGGTGAAAGACATAAATTATGTGCGTCTGTTTACCTTGTTTATCACGACTAGTTAGATGTAAAGTCTAAAAAAGATTCTAGATCTGTCTGGTTCGTGTCTTTCACTTTGTTGACTATGATTCTTTCTTAAGTAGCTAGATTTTTTTATTGGCAAAATATTCTAATAAATATTATACGAATTCAATCTATTACAGTTGATTTTTTTTACTAAGGGTTATCAATAAGGGTTTAGTTCTTAGTAAAGTTACAGAAGGCTTGAATAAACTTTCGATAATCATCAAAGGCTAAACTTTTAGTAATTAGTGAGGGTTAGCTCCCAATAAGCTCTTTTGTATAACATAGAACAACAATGCATGATGCAAATTATGGTGAGCAAGTGTGAAACTTCCTTATAACATTGCCCTTAAAGAGGAGATATTATCGTACATTCAAATAGCAATCATAATTAATATTTATATTACAAATAATAATAATAATAATAATAATTAACATTTACTTTTAATCCTTCCAACAATAGAATGAGTGTCATCCGTTGTGTAGCCACCAAAGTTTCTTTGGCATCTCTTCTTCCATTTCTCATGGCTACCCAAGTAGAATAAATAACAATATAGGATTAGCAAAGAGATATTTCTCGCAGTTGGTTTCGCTTCTCCTTAATTTTTTTCTTGTTGAAGCAATTCATAACCCCCACAAGATATTACGGGAAAAATATAAATTCTTTGTTTGATTTTTTTTTTGTTTACTCTTTTATTAAAATAAATCAATAAAATAAAAAAATACATGAAATAAATTCATCTATCAATAAAAGAATAAAAAATAAAATTAACTAAAAAAATTTAGAATCTTCCCAACTTTAGACAAAAACATGACAAGGGATCATCATCCTTCAAGTCACTAAAGACATCTTTACTCGTGAAAATAGTCATGAAGATCTTTCAATATTCTCCTCCATACTATATCAACTTCTTTCTTAGTATTTTGAGATCTGAAACATCATATGTGAGTTATAATACACAAATACATTAAAGATAATAAATATAATAATTGAAAATATATACAATACATAGTGACATTTAGAATATCCTATCAAATCTCTTTTTTCACACACTTCTCTATGTTATCCTACCCATTCTTAAGGATGTTTAACTTACATTGTCTTAAAATGATGATATAACTCTTAAATTTTTGACATTTCTTGTAACATTTAACCGTTTTCTAGATATTATTGTCTCCATAAACTAGTACATTAGTGTATTTTATCTTCACTTATACACTTCAAAGGAAAGTTTTGAAGATATCATTCATCCCAAAATTACTTCTATTAAAAAATATATGCATCTTGTTGGTATAAGTAATACTAAATCCTGTAAGGTTTAAAATATCCTCAACTATATAATCTCATATATGCATATTTTTGAATCCTTCTCATTTTGATGTCTACACATTCATTCATCTATCCCTCCCATTCAAAGCTTGCTAGGAGTTACTTCTTATTTGTGTCTTATGTCTTTTGCATTGATTATCACTCTTTATCCTCATTAACAGATGGGATGTTAAAGTTTCACCCCTAATGATTTTCAAATTTGATCATATTTTGTTGAAAATTTCTCCTCACCACTATCATGATTGAGGATCAAGTCCTTCAGCTATGAATCACATATATTTTTCTTCTAGGTAAACTAGCTTCCTAACCTAAAAAGTAGAGGTTTTGAGGATTCTCTATGTATTTCCAAGCAAAACAATCATTTATAAGAGGGCAAGTCAAAAAGCATTAGCAAGCGATACATTATTTATGCATGTAGGTAGTGCACATTAAGCAAACAAACCTACACTACCAAGAGAGCATTATGAAAAGGTAATCACAAAGAAAACATGTCAAACAAGGATTTGTCATAAAGTACTAGAGTTGTTGATTTAAGCCTAACCCAATAGGTTCACCCAAAAGCCCCATAATTAAGCTTGTTCCTAAAATTATTTTAATTTTATTTTTTATCATATATATTCGTTAGAATTTTACATAATAAAACAATTTAATTTAATTTTTCTTTTGTTAATTAGGATTGATTTCACCCACTAGCCCAACATAATGCTAGACTGGGTCATTAAATTCAAAGTTGGAAGAAATTTGGGTAAGCTTAGGCTAGTTTCTCACTCTAACCTGATAAGCTTAGGCTAAGTTGAGTCAAATGGTTCAATTTGTCAGCTTTAATAAGCACCAAATAATAAGAACTAATATATATGAAGAGATTTAAATGATATAATGATATCTTATGTCCAAAACATGTAGCATTTCATCGATAAAGTGACTGATATTAAGTAATTATGACATTAAGTACGAGAAAACACACAAAGCAACAAATGCTAACAATGTAAAGTGATTAACAATGTGATTTAAGAAAAGTAAAGTGATTAATAATGTGATTTAAGAAAAGTTGTAAAGTGATTAACAATGTGATTTAAAATGTAAAGTGATTAATAATGTGATTTAAGAAAAGTTGTAAAGTGATTAATAATGTTATTTAAGAAAAACTTCTTATTGGTTGTATTTTAAACAATTTAAAAAATCTTGTCTAGAATTTTTACAAAAATTCAAAAAATATGTCAATATTGTATATCAATTACTAAAGAATCGATATGAAAAACACATTTTAGATCATTTATTCAACAAAATTATTTGTTTTCACGTGCACACGTATACTCGTGTGTATATATATATATATATATTTATTTATTAAGATCAGAATTTGAACTATTGATATTTTAGTTAAATAATATAAATGTGTTTTGGTTGAAAGGAGTTACCCATTATTTATGGCTAACTTTGAAAATTTTAGTAAAAAGCTAAGAGATTAGAGAAGGATTTTAAATTTAATATTTAAGATATATATATATATATATATATATATATATATATATATATATAAACTGACGTAAAAAAAATAAAAATACAGAAAATTAATTATGTTATTAAATTATATTATCCAGAAAATTTTTGTTCTCAATATTTTTTCTCCTTCGTGATTAATAGCACTTGTAATGAACTTCTTACGAAGAATGCAACCAAGATCAATATTGTATTGTAACCTTAAATTTGGATGTTTAAGTCAACTTTTATTTGTACATAAAAATTTTAAACATAAAATATTGTTCACGTGGAAATATCTTAGAGAGATAACTTTCTAGCGCTAAAGAGAGACGGTCCAAAGACCCCCTAGGTAAAAATTAAGATCCTAAGAGAGGCGGTCCAAAGACCCCTCCTCTTAAGTAAAAATCAAAACCCTAAGAAAGGCGGTCCAAATACCCTCAGGCAAAAATCAAGACCTTGAGAAAGGCGGTCCAAAGACCCCTCAGACAAAAATCAAGATCCTGAGAGAGGCGGTCCAAAGACCTCTCCTAGGCGAAAATCGAGACCTTGATAGAGGTGACACCTTAGGTTTATCTTATGGTGTTCAATATAGGAGGCTTTGAGGCGAATCTTAGTTGCTTTTTCAAGTCACTTCGCAAATTCGAGCGATTCGTAAAGACCCTCAATTTGTCTGATATTTAGTTTTGATTGCTTCTTTGATTTTACTTTGGCTATAAAGAAAAAAAAGGTTGACAAATACTTAAGAAAATTCCATTAAGATAAAAAGATTACAATGCAGGAGAACTAGGAGGAGTAAGGGCCTCTACTAACCAGCTATCCACAACTTCCTTAAAAATCTTAATCTCAAATAAATCTACATTAGGATACAAAAAGGAGACTTGCTTTAAAGCACAAGAAAAACCAGCTTCAAATTGATCAACTATGACCAAGTCTTTCGCAGCCAGGTCTTCTTCCTTCTGCTTAAGAAGATCCTCCCCCTTTCGCCCTTCAGCAACCAGCCTGTCATTCTCTACTTCCAAGTTTTTCTTCTTGGCCTCCAACTGTTGGCTTTGGCCTTCAATGTTTCCTTGGCAAATTCTAGCTCGACCACCCTTTTTCCAAAGAAAACAACTCGACCGTCAATTTCTGCTCATTGGCTTCTAGTTGGGTTTGAACCATTGAGTTCTCCTTTGCATCGCTCAAGGCCGCCTTCAGTTGGACCTACAAGTCATTCACCAACTGACGAGTTTCCTGCATGCTCCCTTTAGCAACCTCTAAGGCTGCCTTCAGCTTAGTATTCCCTTCCCTGATTTTCTTAGTACGTGACCCCAGATTACCATACCAGGGTACATGCAAGGACAAGTGAGTAAATGACATAAGCCTTAAGTGCTTTGAAACTGTCGTGAAGTCCAAGGATTTTCACCTTGTCATTATCAGAAGGTACAGCCAAGTTTTGGTTGACCGCCTCGGCTATGGGAAACTTGCTGCACCAAACAGAGGTACTATTAGGGCGTCCATGAAGGATGTTTTTCGAGTTCGAGGAGGGACCCGACGTCGCTTCAACTAAGCCGCCCCCCACAATACTATTCCCTTCCTTAGAAGAGAGGGAAGGTACTTTAATAACTTCCCATGGCCGCTTTCGGGTGAACTCTACATGGGGAGAAATGACGATGGTTGGTTTAGAGGTAGTCCCGGCCAAAACATCGTCGGCTGAAAGGGTTGGCCCAGCAGAAATCATGGCAAGAGCAACAACGGGTGAGGAGTTGGGGACCTCAACAGTAGAAACGATCGATGTAGCGAAAGAAGTTTGGGGAGCCTTCCTTTTCCTCAAAGCTTTAAGTTTAGATGGAGTAAAGCTTGTAATAAATCAAGCGATTATTAACATGAAGAAACAAAACACCAACAAGGGAGATAATAGAGTAAGGAAACATGACCCTTCTTGAGGAGGTCCAAACAAGAAAGAGGTTGTAACTCTTGGAGTTCAACTATGAGCTCATTTTCCCAACTCATCAATTTAGCTTTATCCACCTTAACCCCTACAACTGGAGCCTTAGTCCACAAAAGGGGAAAATGAGGCTCGATGGCTGAGTCAAGCAAAAGGTCAGAACCCACACTGCCACAGTAAATGCAAAAAAATCGATTCTTAAAGAACTTATAGCTCTCGTGAAAGGGCCGCAACAGGGAACGTCCTAGTCGGTTGCTCAAGGAGGACCAACTCACCTTCTTAGGCGAGTCGACACAAGCAGAAGAAGGGTTTCCTTGCCTTGAGGGGTTGAGTGCCGCCTCACCAAAAGTAGAAGGCACGTGGGATGGCCGTCCGAAGGTGGTTCCCCTTGCAAGAAAAAACAACACAAGGGTCAATGTAAAGACCTACAGCGACGTTGCCCCATGAAAAATCGTCGAACTAAGACCACCCAAGAAAATCCAAAGGGAAAAAAGAGGGAAGATAGAGTACTAAGAGGTTACCTTTTCTGGTCATGGTTGACGACGTTGAAAAGCGTTGTGAAAAATGAGAGTTGGGAAGCTCAAGGAGGAGGAGGAAGCACCACCACAAGAGGAAGAAGGAATGTAAAGAGAAGTAAAACTTAGTAAACACACACTAGCCAAAACGTCTAAAGAGGGAAAATGCAGAAACAAAGATTCAACGCATGAGAATGAAGCATCACTCCCCATGACTTGCATCCAAGGGTGAGAAGTGAGAATGTCAACCACCCTCATTATGGTACTGACATGTCGTCCTAGAGCCAATGATATGTCAACACGCAGCAACACCTAGGACGTCATTGCCAAGTGTCACGACATGATAAAATCTAAGAAGTAAAAAAAGAAAACAAAGCAGTGAAACACCTTGACCTAAAGGCACACCGACCAGCCGGGCCAACCACTCGATCTTGAAGGAAGAGACAATCACCTTCAGAAGCGAATTCAAAAGTGCCCTCACTAACAATCGATGCTTGAGGGACTGTGTACCGATCAGCCTGTCATCCTTATGACTTGGTAGCACGAAGAGCCGGTCAGCCAAGAGAACCAACAAGAGTACAATGAGATAATTAATGATTGCAGACAACGTCGCCTAACAGGAGCAAATGATAAAGCATGATGCTCGACGTATAGAGACCACCACCCACCCCTCCTAGGTTCTAAAGCTGGACTTCAAATGGGGACTAGCACGTCCCATCAGCAGGACATACCCAACCCTTGAGGGGCTAAAGTCCAGGGAGAGAGAGAATAAAAAATGATCGGCCTTGTGGACTAAGGGAAATAAGAAAGAAAGGAGAGAAAAAAAAAACTTTGTGTGTTTGAGATTTTCTCAATAAGGGATTTTCACATTAACAAATTCATAAATGATATTTAAAAATTATAAATATCTAAAAATTAAACATAAAATTCTTGATATAACAATATCTAAAAATTATAAATAAATGATCATATTAAGAATATTTTAAGTCCCACATTAGTTAATTTATTGCAGATTTATTATCAGGTCGTCTATTATATTATTGACATACCATATCCAATAATATCTGCATAGAATACATAAATGGATGATAGTCTCATTTTACCGGCCAATTTTAAAGAATTGAATAGCTTATAACATGTTTGAAATTACATCATATCAAGTAAAATTATATTCATGTTTCACGGCAACAATTTTTCTTAATAACTTTTGATTTATACATATTTAATTCAGGTTTAGTTTGGAAGTTTGGACGCGTAACCAAACACATACTTAAAATAAATTCATTATTCAATAATGACTTAATAAAATATATAAATGAAAGATGATCTTTATTTTATAAATTTTAAATTACCCAGTTTTCAGCGTGAAAAAATCTCAAACATAATTTTAATTCTTAAACAATTCAGTGAGAGAGAAATAATTTTCTTGTGTTCAATCCTAACATGCAACCTATGTAATCTACATATGGTACAAGTGGTCTTTAAAGAAGGATGGTGCCACCCATGGTAACATGTTTGAACGTAGGTGCAAGGTCCCCACATGTCCACTGACCACGGCAAACCCCGCACGCAATCCCTGTACTGTGCATTTTGGTCGTGCACGAGTCAGTAGTCTGTTTTCGTTTGGACGTATTCTACTCATTCAATACCATGCTACGAGATTGGGTATGCAGATAACATTCGAGAGGATTTTTTTTAGTGAGTCGACTTGTACAAAGGGGATTAGTTACGTCCATCAATTTTGCTATACCAAAAACAAATATCATGTCACCGCAGTGTCTAGTATTAATTATAATTGAATAATGATATATGCTCAATATGTCTAGTATTTATATTTTTATTATATTATATTATTTATCATATTTTTATTTTTTCTTTTATCTTTGTATCTTTTTCTAGGTGTCTATTAGCAAAGAATTATTTAGTCGAATATTATTATATATGGAACTATAATTTTAACTAATTTTTACATAATATATATTTAAATATTTTACTTTATGATAAAAAAAATTAATAATATTTAATTACATCTTGCATAAAAATTAATAAAGATGATGCAGTTAAATCTACCAAATAATTTATTGTCCAGCAGCGCATAATGTTCCAATCACTATTCCTGCGTACGCCATTCAATCATTGTGCATTATATAAATCAGGGCTTGGGTTCTTAGTTCCAACCCACCAAAGCCTAACACATATATGGAACCATAGAGGAGATTGTGTAATTTAGTTTAGAGATAGCGAGGAAGAGAAATAATAGAGAAAATATTGTGAGAAAATGCTGGGTGCAGAGGTTAAGAGAACAAAACTCTCTGTCTCTCACTCTTCTTGGTCACTTCTATGCTGTAGAAGTGGTATTTCTTCAACTTCAGCAGCAGAAAAAGAAAAAAACAGTGATGAACTAAGCAAAAATAGGTCAGGATCAGCCAATAAGAAGCCAGGAGGATGGAAGGCTATGCCTTTTATTTTAGGTCTTATTCTATTTTTATTTCCTTCCATAATCGTGTCATCAAAAGAATGGTCAATTACAAATAATTTGATTTTATTTCTTTTTCTAGCTAACTTGTTTGGAGTTAATGTTAATTACAGGCAATGAAACGTTTGAGAGGTTGGCAGCATTTGGTTTGTTTGCTAACTTCATGGTTTATTTAACAAGAGAGTTTCATTTGGACCAAGTTTATGCTTCAAACATTCTCAACATATGGAGTGGTATTACAAACTTTTTCCCTTTGATTGGTGCCTTCATTTCTGATGCCTATGTGGGTCGCTTCCGGACTATAGCTTTTGCTTCCTTTTCTTCTCTACTGGTATTGATTTCTTTCTACCTCTCTGTAAATTTATTTAGACTTGATTGAATAGTCTGAGCGAAATAACTTCATTAATTATCGTCACTTTTTTTTTCTTTCTTTTTTTTACTATGATCTCTTTATTTGCTGTAACTTCTGGCTCTGGAAAACACCATTAATAGTTGCCACTCCACTGGCATGGGAAAGTGAAACCAAACCACCTAGAGTTGTTATGATCATGCTTTTTTTATCCAACTTTTATATTTTTGTTTTACTTAGTGGTTCTTTTATTACGATATTAACTAGGAGAGGCTGCCTTTTTATAATTTAATAAATAAAATAGTCACTTTATTCATAGTTGTTCAGTCACTCATTAGTATATACTATTATATTTAGATATGTCAACCTAACGTGATATAGCTAATTACAGATCATTTTATTTTTAAGTACGTGATTAAAGTTAATCTTTAAATCTATTATCTCTATATTTAAAAAATGTGTTAAGGGATGATGGCCTCTTAAATTGATTTTAATATTTTAAAAAATTAATTACTAATTTTTTTACCTAAGATACTCTAGATTAAAAAAATATATTTAGAGAAATTATATTTCTAAATTGCACAAAAAAAAGTATACAACAAGGATACCAACAAAAGAGAAAGAAGAGTCAAATAAAATGGTTAGTGCGATGGAGAGTGATTCAAGAAAAAAATAATATTGTCGAAAGTGTAATATGAATTTGTTATATAAATAATATAACTTTTATATTTTAATAAATTAAAATTATGAAATATTTAAAATTAAAATAAGAATATTTATTATATAATAAAAATTTAAACTACTAAAACGGATTTAGTAGTAGAAAATTTAAATAGCATATATAAAGTCTTAACTTATAGTCTCGTGGTCGTTGTCTATTATATTTCTTTCTTTAAAGAAAAAAAGAAATTTCAAAATCAGAGACTACGTATAGTCACCGAAAGCCTGGATGGAAACATAGAAAGAGACAGAAGAAATGGAAAGAAAAAGAGCGATGATATGCGTAACTTATGGATTATGTTTGCAGGCTTTAAATTAATAACAATCATCCATGAGACGTCGTATCTGTGATGTTATCCTTGTGTTTTTGTCAGATGCTTCCTGGTTCCTGGATATTTTACAGCTCATTAACTTATATACATTTGGCATATATGATAGAAAAATTTTATTTATATTTTTTATTTTAAAATTTTTATCTTAATACAGATAGTAACTATATACTATATATAGTTAGATAAACTACAATATATTTATTGTGTTTCATAGTAACTATAAAAAAAAACTATTTTGTTTACTATATGTGTTTATATTTTATATTAATTTTATGTATTATATTAGCTGTGTTAAACTCAACAGTTGTTGATTAAAGTAAAAATAAACTGCGAGTTGAGGGTTAATTCACAACCTTGTTAATTTACCGAATTGTTTTGGTAAAAGACTTAAAAATATTAATTTTTTAATGACTGATGTTAATTAAAGAGAGCAATGAAGAAAATATTTATTATATTAAATATATATAAATTATTATTCTTTTATAAAAATGTCTACTCTGATTATTTTACTCATTATTAACAAAACCGTATATTATAACCTTTTCCTGTTTTACCTGTCTTCATATTTTATTGTTCACGTGATGAATTTTCTAATAATGAAATTAGATTATTCCACTTGAACTTAATTTAATAGTGAAGATGGAGTAAAGGCAATGATTTCAATACATTCTAAGCAAGGGTGAAATTAGTGGATTATTTGTAATGGAAAATGTTAGGTAAATACTAAAACTAGACAATAAAAAAAAATGGCTTCTTAGAAAAATAAATGATAAATAAAGAAAACTGTACACAAGAATAATTTATCTGTGATGGACTGACATGATGGTAATAGTTCCAAGAATGTAATAATTTTCCATCTGACTTGTGCGACTACCTTTTGTCCTTGTACATAATAATTGAGTTTATTTTCTACTGAAAATTGTTGTGACAGGGGATGGTCGTGATGACTTTAACAGCGTGGCTACCAAAATTGCATCCTCCACCATGCACTCCTCAGCAACAAGCATTGAATGAATGCTTAAGAGCTAGCAAATCCAATTTGGGTGTTCTTCTTACGGGGCTTTGCCTTTTAAGCATAGGATCTGCTGGCATAAGGCCATGTAGTATCCCATTTGGTGTGGACCAATTTGACCCCACCACTGATGAAGGGAAGAAAGGGATCAATAGCTTCTTTAATTGGTACTACACCACGTTCACGGTGGTGTTGTTGGTCACTCAAACAGTTGTTGTCTATATCCAAGACTCCATTAGCTGGAAGATTGGTTTTGCCATACCAACCGTGTGCATGATCTGCTCCATCATTATGTTCTTTGTGGGAACAAGGATCTACGTGCATGTGAAGCCTGAAGGAAGCATTTTCTCTAGTATTGGACAAGTTCTAGTGGCTGCGTATAGAAAGCGAAAAGTTGAGCTTCCTGGTGAGAAGCAAGTTCATGGGGTTTTCTATGATCCTCCACTTATTGGGACCCAGGTTTTGTCAAAGCTACCGTTGACCAACCAATTCCGGTAAGATCATTATAAAAATTTTGTTATTTTATTATTAATTTTACCTATCATTTAAATTAGTAGCTAAATCTTAATTAATTAACTATTAATTAATTAAAATATTATTTTTTCTAGTTAAATTGAAATTATATTCATTTATATTTTTTATTATCATAAATTAACTAAGAAATAATTACAAATTTTAAAAATTTTACTACAAATTAGATAAAATTATTTTTTTAGTTAATTTGTTATTTATTTCATACTATCATTTAATATTATAATAATTTTATAGTTAATTATTTTTATTAAAAATTAACTACAAAATAATTATTAATTTTAAAATTAATCATAAAATTATTTTATAATAAATTTTAAATTTTTTAATAGGATTTATTATTAGTAGAGAAAATAAATGCATCGTATCTTGCATTTTTATCTTATTTATAAACATAGATTAAGTAAAAGTGCTTCCAGGTTAAATTTGTGCGATAATTTAATTCTTTGTGTGAACTTCTCAATCTTATCATTAGTGTCCTGCAGTGTCTTTCTATTTTATTACTTTTATATATAAAAAATATCATAAATAAACATTAAAAAAATGGAAGCGTACTTTTTAGACGCATTTGATTATGACTCATAAGAAGTTAAAAGAAGAGGGAAAATAAAGATTTAATAAAAAAAACAGTTACAATAAGTTTTTTTTTTATAGTTAGACTGTACCGATATAGTGCGCAGTTAAATGATATGACGTGTAAAAAGATGTTTAAATCAAAAGGTGATATTGCTTTTATTATTTTTAGAAAAAAATGCTAAGTAATACGAAATGTTTTTATACGAAAAGGTAAAAATTGCAAATAAATGGCTGGCATGATTCTATCAATCTGTTATTTATTTTTTCCTTTTAATATTCAATTTTTCAACCAATAAGAAACATACAGCTGTTTCATACTCTATTTCGTAAAATGTTTTCCTAATAAGTTTTAACATTATTTATGGGTGCGTGTATCACCTTCCTACATCATTGACTAATAATTGAGAGGTGCTACTTGCTACCAATACTATCCTGAATGATTAATTATATATTATATACCACCAATTGCTTCTAGAACTTGGATTCTACTTTTGTATTATATTATATTAGTATTCTTTTTGCTGGTCAATTTGATGTAAAAATGTTAGAAAGATTATTATATAAAAATGGTGTAGTTACACGAGCTGATTTATTTATATTTTATAGGGGTTTGAATAAAGCAGCTGTAATAATGGAGGGAGAGCTAAACCCAGATGGGAGCAGAGTAAATGAGTGGAAACTTGTCAGCATCCAACAAGTGGAAGAGGTAAAATGCTTGGCAAGAATTTTTCCAATTTGGGCTGCTGGGATCCTTGGTTTCACTGCCATGGCACAACAAGGAACATTTACTGTGTCACAAGCCTTGAAAATGGACAGACACCTTGGACCCAAATTCCAAATCCCAGCTGGTTCACTTGGAGTCATATCATTTATCACTATAGGTTTGTGGGTTCCATTCTATGACAGAGTCTTTGTGCCAGCACTGAGAAGAGTCACCAAGCATGAAGGGGGCATAACTCTCCTCCAGAGAATTGGAATTGGCATGGTGTTCTCCATTCTGTCCATGGTTGCTGCTGCATTGGTGGAAAAAGTGAGAAGAGATTTAGCAAATACAAATCCAAGTCCTCTGGGAATTGCCCCCATGTCAGTCCTGTGGCTAGCCCCACAATTGATCCTGATGGGTCTGTGTGAGGCATTCAATATAATTGGACAAATTGAGTTTTACAACAGGCAATTTCCTGAGCACATGAAAAGCATTGCTAATGCCTTGTTCTCATGCTCTTTTGCTGGGTCTAGCTATGTTAGCAGCATACTAGTCACCACTGTTCACCATGCCACTAGAACACATAGCCATCCAGATTGGTTGACAAATAATATAAATGCTGGCAAGCTGGATTACTTTTACTATCTGGTAGCAGGGATTGGAGTCCTCAACTTTATTTATTTTCTCTATGTGGCTCAAAGATATCATTACAAGGGTAGTGTGGACCTCCAAGATCAAGCTCAAGATGTGGAGTTAGGTTCAAAAGGAGAATTAGATTACTACAGTCCTAGGAATGAAATTTCTAAATAAATATGAGGAAGAAAATAAATAAATAAAATATATATATATATATATAAGATTTATTAACTTACAGGTCCTTTATAGGAGTAAGTTAATAACTTGGTGTATATATTTTTAAAAAAATTATAGATATAACTTACTAATTTATTCTTTCTAAAAAAGAAGATGTATATCAGTAAATGTCTCAAACATTTCCTAATATGTATTTACTTTTTTTTAATGAATAAATTAACAAGTTACATCTTATATGTATTTAAAAATAATTATCTTTATAATTTGTTAACTTACTTGTTGTATATAATATGTAAAATCTACAATTATTAACTTTTAAAATCACATTGGGATGTGAAAAATTATATATAATATTTAAAAAAAATCAACGAGACATAAATTTCCAACGTGACTCATAGGTATTTTTCTATATCTTTAATATGAAATTTTAAAATATGTTATAGAATAATTAATTATAAAATTTTAAAATTAATAATTATATGGTATCTAATTTTAATAAAAATAATTAGTTATAAAATTATTATAATATAACAATAACATGAAATAAATAATAAATTAATTAAAAAATAATTTTATTTAATTTGTAATAAATTTTTAAAATTTATAATTATTTTTAACTAATATATAATAATAAAAATATAAATAAACATAATTTAAATTTAGTTAAAAATAATAATATATTAATTAATTAATAATTAATTAGTTAGAACTTAATTATTAATTTAAATGTAGATAAAATTAATAATAAAATAAAAAAAATGTAGGATTGAGAAATGTAACCAATCACACCAAATTAGGTTCAATGGATCAGTTTTCTAGTCATTTATTAATAAAATATCATCTCATTTTATTTTTCGTACAGGATAATGCTGCTTTTTTGTAAATATTTTATAACAAACTTTACAAGAGAAAAGCGGGTAATGGCATACGAAAGAAGACAATGAATGCAGTAGAAAGAGATAAAGAAAAAACAAAGTAAAATATAAAAAATATTAAAATAACTTACTATAAATATAACACTGTCCTTTCATATGCGACAAGAAATCAGCTAGCTTCCACTGAAAGAAGTTTTCGTCGCTGCCTTAAATAAGCTATGTGGAAAACCATTTCTCTCATTAAATTATCAAATCTAAAGTATATTATGATTACAATAGTGTCGGTGTATCGCTCAATCATTGATTATAATTTAATATAGTATCTTTTAATTCCTAATTAAATAAGATGTGGGGGTAAGTGCGCAAGGCACAAAATCATATGTCTGTGAGTTCTGATTTAAAAATATAACTTTATCATAATAAAATGAATAATATTATATCTTCTTAGGTTAAGTGCGCAAGGCACAACATTATTTTCTTAATAACCTTTCCTTCATTTAATTAAAAAGATAACAAATAAAAATGAATACAATTAATATCTTAAAATTATAAAAATGTAAAAGTTATTTTTATTTAATAATTAGAAGAAACTTTTAAATGGTGTTATTGGAAGATATAGAAGTATTCAAAATAATTATTTTAGTACTTTTAGACGAAAATAGTGGTTATCATTATCTTAGGAAAATTTTCAATTTATTATTCCCTTCAAATTATGATAATGTGAACTTTTATCTTTAAAATTTTAAAAAGTTCAATATAACTTTGTAAAGTTTTAAAGAATTTGATTTTCATATATGGATAATGTAAAAAAAAATTACAATGTTAGTTAATTGAAATTATTATAGATATGACTTTTATATATATTTATCAATAGATATTGCTTTAACATGTATTTTTTTTTTTTTCTAATCTTTTGTGGAACACATGAAAAAAATCGTCATACTCAAACCATATATGATAAATTTTGGTATCAAATTTTTTAATACGAAAAGGCCAATTTATTCTCTCTTAGTTTCAAGTTCAATTTGGCTCAGAATCTTAAAATTTGTGAAATTGCGATTAATGTTTGGCAAAAAGCCAATCCCACGAAAACTTAAAATACACATTTTAGCAAAATTTAGAATTATGTTGCTCGGTTTAAAGTTTTAGTACCAAATACAATACACATAAACTACAGTTGGAGGAAGTAAATTAAAATTTTCATTATTTTTACTTAACCACTCTTAAACTTTTTCATTTTAATATTTCTCTTCCTTCTTGTCCCGCTTCATTGTTTGTCACTCCTGCATTTTGGATACAAATTTATCATGTTAAAATATTAATTAATATGATTTTAGATAAACATAATAAAATTTAATTTTATATTAAGAAATTAATTACCAGTCAGAAATTAATTTTGAATTATAATAATTTTAGATTATCACAACCTAAATTGTGACGTTAAGTTAGGTGGGCCGAGACCGAGTCAACCACAAAAGAGTCGTCACTAGCATTTTGGTTTTGAGAACGCTTGGAAATCTATATATGGTAAGAGGTCTTTAGCCCATCATTTATCATTTTTTTCAAAAGAAATTTTCCACTCTTGTCTTAAAACATGTGGTTAATTAAACCTTCTTATCTCTTAGGGTTTAAGACATCCCTAATTCTCCTTTTAAGTCTTCCTAAACTAATTGAGAATTGTCACAACCTAAATTGTGACGTCTAGCTGGGAGGGCCGAGATCGAATCAGCCACAAAGGAGCTAGCTATATAGAAATAGAAACGGTGCTTGTGTTTGGGTCGTGTTTTTGGCGTGGGTCCCGGGAGGGAGGAGGTTTAGGTAAGGTGTCATAGGATTTTGGGATTTAATACTTGATAGAAGTGTGTCTCCTATGCCTACGTACCTCGACTTTAAATGAGTCAAAGTCAACGTAATTCTGGCCAGGTTACTAGTTAGGAGAAAGCCAAGCTGACTCGTGTCAGCTTAACTTTATAGAAACTGAAATAAATTCGGTTATGGAGGTGGACATGTTGGTGTTGGTGGACCTATCATATAGGGCCGGGATAAGGTCGGACATGGAGAGGACAGGATGAATGGAAAGATGCGAGGGGCAGGAGTCCCTAGACTTGGGAAATTTCTAAGAGTATGCCATGTCAAACTAGGGGCAATAATCACCTTATGCAACGCTTAGGGATGAGTAATACTAACCTGAAGTTGTGAGTCAGAGGGTTTTGCTGTCTAGCTATCTGATATTTCTGCTTGCTTCTCAGCCTGGATTTAGAGTTGCCACCTCGTTTTCCCTATGCAATCGTCAGCTTTTCCTTTCCTCTGCTCTCAATTTTCTAGAGTTTCTCCTTAGAAAAATTTCTAGAGTTTTACTCTCAATTTTCGTAGAGTTTCGCTTCGAAAATTCCTCCCTTAGCTCTTCATTTTGAGGCTTTTTATAGGTTTCGGATTGGGCTGGTGGTTACCCTCATATTCCTTGATTCTCTCCTTAATTTTAGGATCTTAATATCTCATATCTTATCCTATGCTTTTCTTCACTGATTCTCTCTTGGTAAGTGTTGAGTTTGTTAGAACTATCTTCCATGATCTTATTTTATACGTTAGTCAAGGTGGGTCGCAGAAAGACTCAGTCCCAGACAATTTTGGGATACAACATAAATTATTTTTACATGCAAAATAAAAACATTCCAATATAAATCACCTCATTTTACTCCTCTCGCAAGATGTTTTCGGAATGCTACCTAAAGATAGAACCTTCAAATGTGTAGTTTGTCTTTATAGAATTTCAAAATGGGGATTAAGGATAGGACTGATAAAGCTACCTGGAAGGTACACAATCCTAACCTCAAGAAAATATGAGACTTATAATTGAGATAAGACCTCGGTTGACAAACTTAAATGATATAATTTTAAAATCAATTTTATAACCCACACCAAGTGTATGTCTCCTCTCTTTAATTACGGGAAAAATATATGTTAATATTACTATTGAGGTTGATAGGCTGATAAGAGATAAAATCATGTTATGGTAAAGGATGATAATTATTCAAGGGGGCGGCGGATTTTGAAAAAAGTTAATTTTAAAATATGTAATTTATTTTTTGATGTTTTTATTTATAAAATAAATTAAGAACAAAATTTAATATACTTATTTTCACGCTAATGAATGTAATTTATGTAAAAATTTATTCAAAATTAATCACGCTAATTAATATTTTAAAATAATTATAGATGAATCCACGTTGTCGTACGAATATCACAGGGTCACATTAGCGCACCTTTACAGGCTTTATTCCCAACTTTTGCAATCGTGAATGATCATTATCAAAAGCAAACAAAACCATGATTTATTTCAGGAAGGGGAAACTTCTGGATGGAATCATGAAAGTACTTGTTTCTGCGTTAGGAAGGACCATTAAAAAGTAATGAGAAAGAACGTGCTTGTTTAAGTAATAAAAACAAGGGGAAGATACAATACCTTAATTAATGTGTTTTGGCTAGCATTTATAAATTTAATTTGAATTAACTTGATTTTATAAAATTAACAGCTAAAAATAAATTTCAAGTTAATTAATTTTAGAAGATTAATGTCGTTTGGATAATTTTAATTAAAACCAGTTTTAATTAGATAAATAAGTACGTGGAGGATATTAATTTTATGTTATTATATTAAAAAGTTGTTAGAGATGTACAAAGTTTTAACATATTAAAATACTGTAGAATGAATGAGATCTGATAAACTCTGTTAAAAAGGGAGAAATAAGTAAGTAATATATTAAAAATATAAAATTAGTTTTACATGGTTATGAAATTATAATTTGATCGAATATGAAAAATTAATTAATTTTTATAATAGATTTTGTAATAGGATGAAAATCAATTTTTTTTAATTATTATACGCTTAAAACTAATCAATTCTTATTTTATAAGTATACTAATGTTTACGAATTTTTTATCAAATATAATGATAAATCTTCAAACAGGCTATAATTGGATATTAATGTCGTTTGAACTTTATTGATTACTGTCGTCATTATAGTTTTTCTTTTCACTAAAAAAGAAAAACCATGTTTGTTCCCATAATCGGATATCCAAACAGGCCATATTTTACTTTTTGTCTGTTTTCCTCTTACTAGAACTAAAAAGAAAAAAAAATAGACATGCTCAATAAATATAAAAAATTTAACACAATGAATTAATTAAAAAATTTAAATTATTTTTATATAATTTTTAAAATAATTATTATAAAAATAAATAAAATTTATCCTATATAATAACTTGTAATTAATATTTTTAAAATAGAATTGATTATTGAAATGGTCAAATCATTTTTTAAGTTTTAATAGTTTTACCGTAAATAAATTATGATCAAATTAATAGTAATAAAATAATAATAATAATTAAATAACATATAAAAAATATTAAAAGATTTCAGATCATAATTTTAAAACATTAAATTTTAAAATAAAAAATAATTTTATAATTTATTAACATTTAAAGTACACAAAAAAGACCAAATCAATACTTATATTGACTTGGGTCTAAGTTTTAACAGTACACAATAATATTTATTTATAATAAAAACTTTATATTTATAATAAAAAAGAAAATAATAAATACTTCAAGTTAATTTTTATTTTTAAAAAACTAAAATAATATTATATTAAATATTTTTCACTTACTCATCGTGTATAATTTTTTTTACAAAAATTTATGATTTTTATTAGTTTTTAAATTTAATCAATTTTACGATTTTATTTAAATTTATTTACTAATTTTTTTAGAAAGACTAGTTGACCTTCAAAATATTATTTATAATTAAACAACAGTATAAATCACATCAATCTTACGTGAAAGAAAGTCGTGAAGTTAAAAAAAAGAAAATGAAGGAATCAAGAGTGAAAGATGTGGGGAAATTGTTTGTCACTTCAGGATCAAAGACAAAGATGTGGGGAAATTGTTTGTCACTTCTCTTTGCAATCATCAATAGGAAAGCATTTAATTTTAGACCGGGACATCATATTCTTCAATCCGAGGAGATGAAACAAAATTGGATACATATAACCCACTCACTCAGTTATAGCTAGTCAACCCAGGCTGATCGATCAAATCCTAGAAATTAAAGCAGAATCTACCCACTTTCTCCACGTGAATTGGTCCACTGCACGTGATGGTGACTATTTTATAGGACCATGCAGCATGGATTGGACTCACAAATATCGCATGGGGACAAACTAAACCTTCCTTGCCATAGTTGATGGTGTGGTGTACTAGACCACTTCTGCATCAAGATGTGAAGTCACTAACATTTAACGTGTGGTGGAAAAGGTGACCAAAACTTCCACCTTTTCACATGTATCAGGACTCCACTAACAATGATACATATATAAAGAAAGAAGCCTGTATTTGAACAGCTAGGTATCGAAATACCACTAGGGTGAAAGAGAGTTTGTTTGTGCAGGACCATTGATGATGTCGTCTTATGACTAAATCATGAGTTGTGAAAAAGGTGCATGATAACTTGTTGAAAGTTGAAACTTGTGATCAGAGGTGACACCGGACGAATTCAGACTATTTTTTAGAAACAATTAAAAAAATTACATATATGTTTATAATATAAAATTACATCATTGATAATTTTATATAAAATGGATTTTTTATTTATTTAACTATTTAATTATAATTATATATTAGCTTAATTAGTTGTGTTAAATTTTATTAAAATTAATAACAATAAAAATAATTAAATAAATTATTTTTTTTATATATCTCTAGAGTATATATTACATTAATTTTTATGTACATAAACAAAGTATAGTAATATTATGTTGGTATGAGTAGAATTGAGTTTGAATTTTTTAAGTAAAAATTCCTATTCAAATTTTATTGATGAAAAAATATGATTGAAATGTGAAATCTTATTAAAAGTGGTTAATTGGACTTTATGACAAAGACTAATCATCAATAAAATGAGCGAATACTTCATAACTATAATATGGTAACAAAAAATTATGTATGAAATAATTTTGAGTTGATATAAAATTTTGGGTTGATATAAAATTTTGGAAACATAATTAGACACTTAATCCAACTGAGTTTTAACTCTAAGAGAGTAACTCATCATATTAGAAGTGATCCACGGACTCATGTACTCAAAGAGTAACTCTAAGAGAGTTACTCATCATATTCATCAATCATTTTCTTACAATCTAATAAATATGATGTGTCACTCATTAGAGCCGTTAGATTAAAAGAAAATAAAGAGTGTGGATGAGAAATAACTCTCTTAGATTATTCTTAAAATAAGTGGATTCCTTCTTTTATATATATATATATATATATATATATATATATATATATATATATATATATATATATATATATATATATAATCAATCTTAACTCTTAAATTCAAATAGAAGACTAGAATTAAAAGATATATTTAAAATTTCACTTAAGTGGTTGTGATTTCTACCACCATCACTATTACTATTGTCACCTTGTGATGGCGATGATAGTAAAGACGACAATAATAGTACCAGTGGTGGTGGCAATGACGGTAAGCATGCATTGCCAATGCTATCAATAGTGGAGTTGGTAATAATCACTACAAAAAAAAATAAGTTTAGCAATCATTAATATCAATCATTAAACCCAAAAAACCGGTCGTTAAATTCGAAATTGCTTATTAGATCCTTTAACGACGAAATTAGCGACTGAAATTTAGATCACCAACGAACTTATTTTAGGAGGTTGTCATTTGTAAATGTTTGAAAATTAGCGACCAAAAAATCAGTGTCTATGCTAATTTTTTTTTGGAAAAAAGATTAAAAATAAAAATTGGTCGCTAAATGATTTAAATAATGATTCTTAAAACTAGGAATCGGTCGCAAAATTAATCCAAAATTTAAATTAATTTAAAAATGAGTTGCTAATTTTTTACGAAAATTTAATTTAATTAAAAATTTATTATTAATTTGGTCGCTAATTTGTTTCAAAATATAATATATTAAAAAAGCGATTGCTAATGGGTGTATTTTATTTTAGAAAATCGGTTTCTAAAATAAAAGATGGAGATTTGGTTAGTGACTGATTTTTTTGGGCACTATATTTTTACCTTTTTCCTTTCTTTTTTTTAAATTAGTAATATATATTTTGAACATGTCAAATATTTATCAATAATCACAAATTTAATCACGTTATAAATAACATACAATAATAAATTTGAAATAAACAATTATATAAGAAAGCATTAACAATTAAAAGTATCAACATGATTGCTAATAATTCAAGATCATAATAACCATCAATATAATTATCCTACACAGTGTGAACATGATTGTCTAGTCCATCATCTTCAAGATAATCATCCTAAGCATTATCAACATAGTCGTCATTATTATCTAGTCGACTCATTTAATTAAAAAATTACACTATTATTTGGATAACCAAAGAAAAGATATAAAATTGAAAGACAACATTACTAAATTGACTTAATTTTAAAAATAATTACACTCACTTTACTTAAAATAAACTTTGACACCATAATTAAAGGAAATATAAACTCAAACAACTCATATAATTAAAAAAAAATCACACTATTATTTGGATAACCAAAGAAAAGATCTAAAATTTAAAGACAAAATTACTAAATTAACTTAATCTTAAAAATAATTATACTCACTTCATTTAAAATAAACTTCAACACTCTAATTGCAGGAAATATATACACAAATGACTCATTTAATTAAAAAATCACACTATTATTTGGATAACCAAAGAAAAGATCTAAACTTTATAGACAAAAATACTAAAATTGTTTTATTTTAAAAATAATTATACTTACTTCATTCAAAATAAACATTAACACTGTAATTAAAGGAAAATATAAACTCAAATGACTCATTTAATTAAAAGATCACACTATTATTTGGATAACTGTCATACCCCAAAACTGTCCGGCCCAAACAACCAGAGTTGACTTTCCCTTAACCGATAACAATAAAATCTTGGAGATTTTATATGTTATCAACCAACAACCACAAGCTGGTGTTCCCTTAACTAATAACAAATAAAATCTTGAAGATTTTATACGTTATCAACAAACAGGGGATAAACCTGTTAAATATTCAAAATTCAAATATAAAATAATAAAATATTCGAGATAAACTGTCAGAACTTTTTCAAAATTCAAAATAAAATATCCTCTCTTCCCAAGAATCGGGGATAAATCTGTTAAATATTCAAAATTAAAATATAAAATAATAAAATATTCGAGATAAATCATCGAACTTTTCAAAATTCAAAATAAAATATCCTCTCTTCCCAAGAATCGGGGATAAATCATTAAACATTCAAAATTCAAAATAAAATATAATAAAATATTCTCTCATCGGGAGAGAGAGATCCGAAACCCATTTAAGTAGCCTATATAAGACCTCACTACGAATGAGAAAAGGAGGAGAAAAATCACAAGAAAGAAAGAAAGGCAAGAAAGGCAAGAAAGGCAAAGAAAGGAAGAAAAATTGACGATTGCTAAAGATAGGAGGAAGCGCCTAAGTCTAGGCTGATCCACGCTTCGCCCACTTACTCCGGCGTCAGATTGGTCGACTCCCCTTCACCCAAGTCTAGACCGATCAAGACTCGTTCACTCCTTTCGACGTCCGGGTTGGTTAACTCCCTTTCTTCTCTTAATTAATTTAACGTAAATTTGTATCACCAAAGCAAGATCCTCCCCTGAATCCCACCTAGCCCGACATACTGGGCCAGGAATAGAACCTAATCCCCCATCTAAGGCCGAGTACGTCTCGGCTGAATCCCTAGGCGGGACACGACTCGACAATTATGACGAGATCAATTCAACCTAACCCTTACCCATCTAAAAGTTTAACAACGAGACTTTGAACCCCTGCAGCGGAGGTGCGTAGGCCTGTAGGCACACCTCTATCAAGTCAATGACCCCACACCCTACAACCGCCAAACCTAAAACGTAAGAACTCAAGAACACCACCCATATACAAACACCATCCCTCTCCCATACACATAACCAAGGGTAACTATCAGTGATAGACACGCAGGGGCCCCTAAGATCCCCTTTTGCGTGTAACCAACTCCCCAATCCATAACTCGACGATGACAGGCGCCTTTCCTTAGGTTTTCCTAGGTTCCAGAAAAACTTAGGTGGCGACTCCAGATAGCCGAGAGGCACTCGGCTGAGATATGCAAAGAGAGTCGGTTACCCGTCGTGACCTCAGGTTGCGACAATAACCAATGAAAAGATCTAAAATTTAAAGACAAAATTACTAAATTGACTTAATTTTTAAAATAATTACACTCACTTCATTGCAAATAAACTTCAACACCCTAATTGAAGGAAATATAAAGTTAAATGACTCATTTAATTAAAAAATCACACTATTATTTGAATAACCAAAGAAAAGATCTAAAATTTATAGACAAAAATACTAAAATTGCTTTATTTTAAAAATAATTACACTTACTTCATTTAAAATAAACTTCAACACCCTAATTATAGGAAATATAAACTCAAACGACTCATTTAATTACTAATAAATCTATAATTAAAATACACAAATACTAAATTAATTTAATTTAAAAAACATACACTCACTTCATTTAAAATAAACTTCAAGACCATCATTACAAGAAATACATACTCAAAACACTATTTTAATTAAAAAAAAACACACTATTATTTAAATAAACAACTGAAATATCTATAATTAAAAGATAAAAATACTAAATCTATTTTATTTTAACAATAAATAGATTTTTATTTATCAAATATAAGTTCGAATATTAAATATTTAAAAAACAACGCTATTTTTATAAATAATTTTAAATATTTAAAATAAAAAGGTTGTTTTTTTAATTTTAGTCACTAATTCGATCGTTAAAACACATTTTATAAAATATGTTTGGGTATCTAAATCGATCACTAATTAGCTTTTAAAAAATATTTTTGGTCGCTAATATTTTATTTTTATAAAACAGTTTAGTTATATTTCAGTCACTAATTCCATCATTTTAAAAAATAACAATTTGATCGCTCATGCAGTTGATATTTCCAGTTTTTGTTTCATCGATAGCTAAAACTGCACTTTTCATATTTTTAAAATATATTTTGGTCTCTAAATAAGTTGCTAATTAGATTTTTTGAATGATATTTTTGTCACTAAATCATTCGCTAATATTTTTTTTTTCTAAAATTGTTTAATTATATTTCGATTGCTACTTTCTTTTTTAAAATATTTCAGTTGCAAATTCGGTAGTTAAAGTTTCTTTTTTTTTATAATTTTTTGGGTGATTACATGTTTAGTCACTAATTGTGTTTTTCTTTTTTTTTTGAAAAATTTCATTTTGGTGGCTAATTCGGTGATTATTTTTGCTTTTTATTTTTCCCAATTTGGTCGCTAAATTTTTCAGTTGTATTATTTTCAATAATTTTAAATCGGTTACGATTTTTTTTTTACATTTCGGTCGCTAATCTTTTTTATAAAATAAAATAGTGAGTTGCTAATTCGATTCCTAATTTTCTTTTTTAATTTTCTTTTTAAAATTCGATCGCTAATTTATATAGTAACCAATTTAGCGACCTTATTTTCGGGTCTCTATTTTTTTCATTTTCCGCGTGCTTTGATTGTACCAAAACTTTTATATTTCTTTTAGCGAGAAAATATCAATCGATTTTAGCTACAATACTTTTTAGTGACTAATTTATTAACTCATAATTCCAATTTTGGTTATTATTAATGACAGTTTCCATAGCTAAAAACGATTTTTCTAGTAGTAAATGTACATATTTACCACGAATCATCATTATTATTGTCATCATCGAAGGAAGACAGTAGTAGGAGCAATAATATTGGTGATGATGATAATATCACTACTTGAATAAAATTTTAAGTAGATTTTTTAATCTCAATCTTCCGTTTGAATTTAAAAGTCAAGATTAATCATTCTTATTTTGACTTAAAGAAATCATTGTCATAAAATACATTATATTTATAGGTGAATGTTTGTTGGATTGGTTTGGATTTGGAGTATATTTAGTTCAAAATCAATCAATATTAATTGATTTTGATTGAGATCAAATCTCAAGTCAAGTAATTGGATCAATATTAAAATAATAAAAAGTTAAAAAATAGAAAAAATATGAAATTGTAATAAAATAAATTAAAATAATGAATATTCTAAAAAATCAAAATTATAGAATTACATAACATAAAAAAATTCTAAAATTATATAGACTTTTTGTTTCAGATTCCACGTGCCCAAATCCAATACCTTAATCAATGGCATCGAAAATATAATTCAAATTCAAATTGAATCGATGTCGAAACTAATCCAAACTTTTTTCTTCAATTTGATTCAAATTGATTGGGTGGTCATCAAATTTATTGATGAAGAAAGAAGGTTGAAAACCCATCTTTTTTCTTCCATAGATCCATTTTGGTGACGGATGATATTATATATGGCTTAGGTAGACAATATAAAAAATATAGCAATATATTCTTTATTATTGATATTTATTAAAAATATATAAAATTTGACGAATCTTACATGGTATTTTATAATTGTTATAGTTTTTAATAAATTTTAATTAATAATAAACAAAAGTCAAATGAAGTACATTACTGGCATTTTTAATATGTAGTAATTAGGGACAATGATGTGACCGAAATTCATTTAGGTTTTAAAAGGAAAAGAATAAATTAATTTTCTCTTTTTTCTGACATAAGATCAAATTATATTGGATTTTTTATTTTAAAAATTACAGTTCAATTCCTAAAAAATGAAAATTTATAACGCTTTTATTTGTTTTAATATAAATGGATTTTCTTTTTTTTGTTTTGCTGTTATGAATAACTATGAATATATTATGAACACTTTTTTATCTTTTTTCTCTTACCCTTAATACCCTTAATGTTATTAGCAATTACTAGTTTTGAGGACCTTTATTATTAATTTTAAGACTTAAAAAAAAAAATGAACTATTTTACTCCCAACTTTTAGCACTTGGTTATCTTTGATTACAACAACTTTCAAGCTCCTAGTGACTCACCAGCTCTAACACCGGCAAACAACAATTAACCGAAATAACAACAGAGAAGAAGCTAAGGGTCATGAGACCTTCTTGGTTCTCTTTGAATGAATTGGAGGATAATTGTATATCATAATGGGTAATTCAAATTTCACAAGACTACAACATTTTTTACAACTAAGAGAGAAAAAAAAAGAAGTAAGAGATGTCACTAATAAATTATGTGACGAAGAAAAATAAAAATATAAAATATTATTGTATGGGTTATTGTTATAATAACACATTTCATATATTACCACAATTTATGCTTTTTTATTTCTGTTATATTTCTTTAAAAGCAAATCATATATATTACTGCATTGGGCTTTCAACGATGGTAAGGAGAATTAGAGGGGATAAGGGCCAATATATTTCATTTATCGGTTAAAAAGTCATCTGATTCAAATATTAAAACCATGTACTATTTGATTTGTATAGTTTTTTTTTTAAAATATAATATTTGGTTCAATAAAATATGATTTTAATTAAATTAGATGACTTAGTTTTCATTGACATATTTTTATCAATATTTTAATTTACTATAATAGAGATTTTTAACTCAAATACTGAACATTATTTTTAAAGTAAATTATTTTTTAAGTATAATTATACTAATAACTTATTTAAAATTAAAAGAACACAAAAAAAAATATTAGCTATTTGATTAATTATCTTACAACATAACTTTGTCTTTCTAAGGAGATAGAAACATATATATTCATAATAAAAACTAAGGAGAGTGAAGTATATATAATTATACTATATTGGTTGCATCCATAAAAAGAAAAGAATAATATAAATATTGATAAAAATTCTTAAAAAATATATATAAAAGTTACATGTGAAATGAATAATAACTTATATGTATTAAAAAAATTTAATTTGATTTGAATTGCTTCAATTTTGCAAATCTCATTCGAAATTCAATCTTATTCGATATAAGTAAAAACATGATCCAAAAAAGTTTAGTTTTATTTGCTTTTTGTTTTTTTATCGGTTTGTGGTTTTATCGTGGATATAACACCCCTAGGTCAAGTAGTTTGTTATGAGGGCCTACAACCTAGCTCATTTATTAAAAAGGTTGAGCTTAGATTTTCTTTTTAAAAAAATCTATTTAAGTAAAAAAGTTAGGTCATGCCTTAAAAAAGCTTGTTAAAATCTCACACTACTTAATTCTTTAAATCTTGATAAATCTATATTTTGATTATACGGTATACATTTATCCATCTCACTCATAAAATTGACTTTCTCACTAAATATGTCCATGTATCTGTAAATAAATAAATATATTTATATATACACATACCTAATAATATAAAAATTGTCTAATTACTGGTAGACCTATTTAAGTAACCTATTTAAGTGAATAGGCCAATAGGCTTATAGAAATTTTTATAAGTCTTATCATAAATAGACTTTCAAATATTATGTCTTAAAAAAAAAACTTATAATAAATATATAGATAAGGCTTAGATTTTGTTTATTTAATTAAAGTTCAATTCAAACCTACTAAAGGCTAATCTATCATATTTCCCCTCCTATCTATAGTTTAATCTATGATTTTTGATAACTTTAACTATCCATTGTTTTTGACCTTTGATTTTAATGAACTTATTTATTCTGTATCAATTAATTTAATTTCCAAGCTAGTCAAATTGATTAATTATCAAATTGAGAGATATATTTAATGATGATGAAAATAATAATAAATTATTATTATTATTAAGTTTAAGATTCAAATTTGACTGATTTTGTAATGTTGTGGCTAAATTGACTTAAAGTGTTAATTCTAGAGAGTAACTTTGTCACAACCTAAATTGTGACGCTAGACGGGGTGGGCCGAAACTGAGTCGGCCAGGTAGGAGTCGCCACCGGCGTTTTGATTTAGGGGAACGCCAGAAACCTGGTGGGAAGGCTGGTCTTGGATCAGAGAGGTGGGTTCGGGAGTTGGTTACATACTAGGGAGCAGGGGGAGCACCCCAGCATGCCTATCACTTGATAGTTACCCTTGGCTAGCTACATCGGGAGAGGGATGACACTTGGACTTGGTTGGTTTTGTTCGGGGATGGAAGGGGTTCGGGCGAGGTATTCTGGGTTTAGGATTTGACTTGATAGAGATTATACCTCAGGCCTACGCCTCGGTGTAGAGGAGTCAAAGTCCATTTAGTTCTGGGCCGGGGGAGTTTGGGTTTTTAGAGGAAGGTGAGTTTAGGAGAGAAGGGACGGCTCGTCCTGCCTCGGCCCTAATCGGGACCGAGCCTGGTTCGGCACGATGGGTGTTTAGGTTGGGGACCAAGCCGACTCGTACCGGCTTAGTTCTGCTGTGGAAGGGACCGAGCCTGACCGGCCATCAGTGAGTCGGCCTGGGAAGGCGGGATAGAGGACTCAGATCATATCGGTGGCGCCTAGGCCGAGATGGACTCGGCCTGGCAGCTGTAGCAAGGTGGGGGATCTAGGCCGAGATTGGCAATGGGGAGTCTAACACTGGGATGATCGAGGGTTGAACTGGAGTACTTAACCAGTATTCAGAGATGGTGGATGTGTCTTCCCCGCCTTTGTCCAACGTCGATCCTCTCTTTTCCGCCACTTGAGGATTCTCCTTTCGTTTCAAGGCATGTCGTGCCTTTTCTGGCTTTGTCTACGGGGTTGTTCTCTCTTCTTTGCTCTCTCCTCTCGCCTCCGTCTCTTTCGTCCCCCTCTCTTTCGTCCCGGGGCTTTATATAGAGCTTAGGGTGGTGATAACAACCGATTTAAAGATTCTCTCGGATATTATCCTCTCCTTCTTTTCTGTTTCTCCCATGACGCCTGGGGCCCACGGGATGACGGGAAATCGAAGCCGTAGAAAGTCAAGCGTGGAAGGCCTAAGCCCTTTCAAATTGAGTCATGCGGGAATGGCCCAAGAGCTAAAAATTGGACCGGCTTTGGGGAAGGCGGATCAAGATGGTCCTAGGAAGGATTGAAACAACGTTCCGGCCCGGACAATTTTGGGGTGCAACAAACTTAATTGGTATATATTTATCAAAGTTGGAAATTAAATTTAATTACGTTTTAACTAAATTAACGTATCCTTGTAATATAAGAATTGACGTATATTGATGTATTGCTGTTGGATTTAAATATTAAAATTTTATGTGAGAAAACATGCGATACAATTTCAAATTCAAACATAGAACCCATGCTTGAAGAAAAAATGTTAACGTAAGGTTGCATTTTTCAGACGCATAACTCTTTTTCATATACTATATCGTGTCATGTTATGGAAAATTTAAGGAACTAATTTAACAAGGGTTTATTTGAATTTAAATAAGTTAGGCAAGAACCATTAGGGTTGGTATAGTGGTGGGAGAATTTAGATAATTTACACAAAATCTTATATTCAAATTTTTTGCTGTCATTATATTTCTTTATAAAAAAAAAAAAGGGCAAAGTCAGTTTATTTTACGGTTATGACTAAAACTCGGGTATATGAAGAAATGCATCTTCCTCCTCCAAAATGGAGCAAATTGGTATTCTAAGCATCTTATTTTTGTATTCTTCTAACTCTGTTTGTACAACACTAACTAAGTTGATTGCAAATTCTTAAATTCTTTCTCTTAATGATTATTCATGGCTATATTCTAATAATTTATTTACACATGATTGAGTAACTAATAATTGCTTTTCGGGTAGTCAAGTGGTAAATGATGAGAAAGTATAAGTGAATTTTTTTGCAAGCGACTTAATGACGATTACTCGACACGCCTCTTATACAGCCATGGTTCAATCTTTCATTTTGTCATTTTTCACACACGGCATCTCACGTTTTTCTTGGTCTATAATTCACGACTGTTGGGTATGATTACTTCATCAAAAGAATAAAAGATAATGATACATTAAATTAATTTCTAAAATTACAAGTACTAATCAAATAAATCTTTAATATTATAAAAAGTAAATTTAGTCCATAACTTCTATAATTACCATTCAATTGTCCCTTGAATTGACATAATTGATCAATTTGATTTCCAACATTACAAAATTAATCAAGTTCATCACTAAATTTAATCACAAGTGAATTTGGTCCCTGATGCTGTATTAGGGTCCAAATTAACTACTATACAACAAAATTAGAAATTAAATTGACTAATGCACATTAAGGATTAAAAGACTAATAGTTGATAATTTTAAAGACTATTTTTTTATAATTTCACTTATTAAAATAACTGTCTACTATAGTTTTAAAGACTAATTTAATAGTTTACTCAATAAAAAATTCGGACTTCTTCAATACTCATAAAAAATTTGCATGAAAATTGTAGAGGACAGCCACACAGTAAATATGATCTGAGTTGTGACCCACGCCCATCATATTTTCAACAATATAGGGTTATAAGCTAGGAAAACATCAACTACAAAGAATTCTGGCCCAGCATACTCTTGAATGGGTTGGGGAAAGCCCACATACGAAATGAAATGAAAACTTAGCCCAAACCATTGTATTTAAATGGTGAAATGCCCTACGATACCTACTAAAAATACCTAAATTGTCTCCATAATTTTTTTTTTATACAAAATCACAATGGGAAGCTATCATACTTATGCCAAGTAAAATTATTACGAGCAAAAAAAACTTTTCTTCCAAACATTTAATACATTATATACTTGTAACTTAAAATCACTAATTAAATTATAACAACTTCATATCAATTTATCCATATATTCAATAACTTCCCACACTACTGTGTTTTTGATATTTGGATTCTATGATTATTAGAATTTGACAATAGACAAAATTTACATCAAACTTTTATATTTTTATCATAAAGTATTTTAAATTAATTAACATATAATATTTTTAATTTGATAATGTTTATTAAAAATATTTTATGAAAATTAAAAAATATATTTATATATAATTATTTATTTTGAAATTTTAAAAACAAAAATATAAAAAACATGAAAATTTTTCCTACATTGACTTATTAGTGAGAGACCCCATTTTGCTTAAATTTTCTCATAAGGTTTTTAAAATATTCCAGAGAATTATATCATTTATGTCAATTACAATTTAATAAATCGAATGAAACAAATTACGATCCAAAAGTTTTGTCTATTCTATTTTTGACTGTTTGGTTTTATTTATTTAAATATGAAAATGTTTTTTTTCACATATTCATGAAAAACTTTTTTTGAAAATCTTATTTCCTAAGGAAGAATTCTCGAATATGAAATTAGTTTTTATAGCAAAGCAGAATCAATATAAATTGTGTTTGATTATTTTAAGTAATTTATAATTTATTTGACTAATTTATGAGCTTCTTTAATCAATATAAAAATATTTAACAAACAAACATATCTAATTAACCTATAGCATTTTTTATACATGACTTGAAATAACATATGAAATTATAACTTATTATTATTTTTCTATTTTTACCTTCAATATTTTAATAAAACTTCTCATTTACCTCTTTATACAATATTACATTCCACCTTCAATATTGTATTATTTATTTTAATGGAAGTCAAAATCACTCCTATATCATTATTGAATAATTTTAAGTAGATAATGTTATTATACAAATTTTGTTAAATCTAAAGTTTATATTATATCAATCATATATAAATTTTATATTAATCCAAAAATATATAATACCTCAAAAATTAAAATCAATTTTTATCTTGATGAAAATCAAGTTCAAAGTAAGTTATTTAATTATAGTAATGACACATCCAAAAAAAGATGAGTTTAATGCAAAACATGACATCTACCATAATATAATTTGTTCTATCCTCTTTTAAAGCTTTCATAAAAGACGTGTGAATCATTTTGTTCGAGCAATACACTCACAACAAATTATCGTCTCAAGGTGAGTTTGTTTATTTATTTATCTTATGTTTTTTTGTTGTTATTGTTATTACTTTTATGGTTTTGTGTTTTTTAAATTATAAATGATTTATATTTTTTACAATGAAATATTTTATAAATCCAATAATAATAATAATAATAATAATATTTGTTTGTCAGTTGACTTTAGTAAAAAATCTTTTGAGTTAAAGGGATTTGATGTAGCTCATATGGAATAGTGAACTCGGATAAATCTTTTGTGTCTTTTATCTCTTACATTCACAATTTTACTTTTTGCATCTGTTTGGACGGAACGTTTAAAAACTTAAATATATCCTATGTTTTGTGACAAATTTTACAAAAATTACACACACAATTTAACCCCTTTATGTTTCCTATTTCGTATAAACCAAAAGCAATACATCAATATCCATTGATTTTAATATTACAAGTATATGTTAATTTAGTCATCATAATTAAATTTAACTTCCAATTTTGAAAAATATATACCAATTAAGTTACTCACTAAATTTGACACTTTAAGTCAATTTAGCCGCCAACATTACAAAATCAATCAAATTTAATTCTTAGATTTAATAATAATAATAATTATTATTATTATTATTATTGTTATCATTATTATTATTATTTTATTATTATTTTATTATTATACAGAGACTTAAAGTTTTGCTTAACAAAGCAAATATACAAGAAATTTAGAGGTAGTCGTCCAAAGAGTACTGAGAGTTTTCTATCTTATCTACTTTTCTTTTCATGTTTGGAGAGCTTTATCAACCAAATATATAGATGAGTGTGAGATGAACTTGTTCTACATAAAGAGAAGGATCTTCAACATCAAATACCAAATATATGCTTTTGCAATGATGTTTGCAAATACTCCCCTTTTTCTAAAGACAAAGAAAAACTATTTTTCTTTGTTCTTAGTTGTGTTGTTTTCATTTGGTAATGAATATTGTTTTCTTTTTGTTTCCTTATACATAGAATAATTATTAGAACTTTCTAATAAAACAAAATTTATGCTTAAGATACTACATCTCTTTATTGGATGAAGTCTCATTCTTATGAGCGATGTCTTCTTTGGACACATGGAAGAAACTTATTCAAAGAACAAATTTCTTTTTATATGGATGCATACTAAACTTTAATAATAATGACTTGTTATTTTCCTAAAGACTAGTAATATTGTTAAACATTAGTCATCATTCTTTAGTCGTAATGTTTGTTATCATTAAAATCTTCGGATTATTTTGAACACATATGTATTATGTTCCAATAGGTTTAAATATTAAAATTTTATGTAAAAAAAATGTGAAACAATTAACATGTATGTTCAAATCCAAACATAGAACCCATGCTTGAAGAAAAGAAAAATGAAGATATTTCAAGGTTGCATTTTTTAGACAACATAACTCTTAAGACAATTTTTTAAATAAAACATTTGTCGACACCCATTTTTGCCCACCTTTCCTAAAAAATGGAAAATAATAAAAAGAGAAGGAGAAGGTGTGCTGAAGAAGTTTTGCTACCCTCCAGGAGCAACATTAAGCAGGCGACAACAATTGACAATTGTTGGCGTCCCGACTTTTCAGAAAAAGCCACCACACACTGGCACTCCCTGTGGGGACAAAGACTGCAAGAGCATTTTGTAGCCACAGCAGCCAAGGAGAAGAGCTTTGGGAAGCACCACCGCATTAATGGAGCTCTAAAGAGAGCCTCCACATTAATGAAGAGAGATCTCTTTGAAGGATTTGAAGGGAGTGGAGCTAGCCTATTAAAGGGTGAGATAGTAAATAGAAAAAAGAGGGACTTTTTTAGAGAATAGGAGATTTTCCCAAGGAAAAAGCATGAGAAGCAGAGAATACTAGAGAGAAAGAAGTGGAGAAGTTGGCTTTTACAAGGACAATGACGCACCCGAAAGCTATGTAAACCCCAAAAACCCTTATGAGATGATTCATATTACCATCTTTCGGTCAAACTGGACCAAATACCAGGCTAACACTCCTTATTAGCTAACCAGCACTGAATCATATACTTCGGTCATTCTCGAGTCAACCAACACATAGTCGACATTCTCATCTTGACTGGCCAACACGAAACCTGTCTCCTTCCATCCATCCGATACCAATCGGTATTCAAATTTCGGCCTTGCCGATATATAATCAACACCCCTTTTTGCGCTTAGGTAGCAGAATAGTCCCCTAGCTTATAGTCATATCCAAAACTACATAAACTTTGGTTTCTCCATTGCATTGGGAGATACGTAAGAGCAAGAGACAACTTTTGTCAAGTGTAAAAACCAAAAATATATCTTTCCTCCCCAATAATAGAATCCATTTTATGTTTGAAGGGTAAAAGTGATAGTTTAGAAGTCATAATAAATTTTATGCGTCTAATTAAGGTAACTGTCTTAAGATGGATGTTGTAGGGTTCTAACACCTTCCTTACGCATAATGGACTCCCAAGCCCGAAATCTATTTTCGTAGACCATCCACCATCAGGTTTTCCTCGCGCTTTCCTTAAAAGCGCTAATGGCAACTCCTAACTTTGTGTTCTTTTTCCCAAAAAACACTAATGTCAACCAAAGTAAGATCTCGCCAAATCCGTTGTGGCCACGGTTGCGACAATATTCTATAAATTGAAATCAAGTTTTGTAATCTTTCAAGAAAATACTTTCTAATAGAATGATAAATTGAATATGACATTCTTTTAATCTCAAAATTTAAAGATGAAGTTGACACAACTTGATGTCTAAACTTTTTTTTTAAGATAAAATTTAAAATCAAAATTAAATTACTATAAAATAAAATAGTTAAATCAAAATTAAATGTTCTAATAGATTCACTTGGGTGTACACTTCTATCAATTCTATTTTTTGGACATATGAATTGTAACAATTCAGAAATCCTAACTTTAATAAACAAATAATAAAATTAAAAAATATTAATACAAATATTTTCTAACAAGAGAACTAAGTAATTTTGAATATTCATTGCACCCAAAGATACATAGGAGCAGGGGACTATCAATTGAAAGGAAAAGGAATTGTGTATTAATTAAATTGAATAATACAATTTCTAATCTCCCTTTTTATAGGGTAAAGGTGAATTACTTAAAGATAATATAACTAACAAAAAAGAAAAGATAATCGTTGTAGATAAAATGTGATATTCACAATCTCCTAATGAGATATTTAGATATTTGTAACCTATTAATCTAATGAGATATTTACAATATCTCCAACACTTCCCCTCGAGTTGGTAAATGAATATCAATTATTCATAACTTGTCATTGAGTTCTTGAAATCTAGCTGTAATGAACCCTTTGGTGAAAACATCTGCTACTTGGAACCCTATAGGAACATGTGTTGTGACTACAAGTCCATTGTTCAACTTCTTTTTAATGAAGTATCTGTCAATCTTTATGTGCTTTGTCCTATCATATTGAAATGGATTATGGAAATACTAATTGTTGAGTTGTTGTCGCAAAACAACTTTATAGGTCTCTCATATTTTACTTTGAGGTCATCAAGAATAATCTTCATTAATAATCCTTCACATATACCATGTGTCATGGCTCAAAATTCTACTTCTGCACTAGATCGAACAACCACATTTTGTTCCAGAAACATATAATATCCAGAAGTATATCTTCTATCCACAACTGATCCTACATAGTCTGCATCTGTATATATTTTCATGGGCAATGTACCTTCTTTTTTGAACAATAATCCTTTTCCTAGACTTTCCTTCAAATATTGGAGGATCCTTTCAACTGTCTAAAGATGCCTTTCCTTGGTATCATGCATAAATTTGTTGATCACACTAACAACATAGGCAATATCTGGCCTAGTGTGGGATAAGTATATCAAATTCCCCACCAATCTCTGAAGACTATGGGGTTGTGTACCCTCTCAGGTCGATAGCTGAGTTGTTATGCTTTGAAGCCTTTGCGCTTTATAGCTAAATGATGTGGGACTATGTACCCTTCGATGTTGGTACTCAAGTTACTATAGTTAACCTACTATGTAATACTTGGGGTCTTGACAATCCCACTTGTCGAAGTTTGTAATGGTTCGATTACAAAGTTACTCAATGGTTCAAAATATTTGTAACACTTTTAATTTTGCACAATGATCACCCTCTCCTAACCAAGCGAGATGGTTCTTACAAGAACCGAAAGACACTCGTGTATAAGTACCATGACATTATGCCTAAGAGGATCATCTTTGTTCTTTTCTCTCAAGTGCTTAGGATATAGGTCATCTTTGAAACTCAGGTTCTCTATACTAGGAATTACTTATACCAAAGCAAACATATTTTTTATTATTTACTAAAATTTATTAAAATCACAAAAATTTGTTAATTTTACTTCTCATTTAATAAGTTATACTTATAATTTTATAATTTTTAATAAATTTGATCAATAATAAAGAATGTGTGAGAATAAATATATTATTAATATTCTTTCCTTTTTTATGATAATTTCATGGATATTAATTTATCTTATTCATTTATCAATACAGTGCGACATGATCGGTAGATAATTTTATTATTAAATATATAATAAGAATTCGCTTTTCAAAAAAGTGTGCTGGAAGATATAACTGTTGGGAGAAATTAAGCTCTTAATTTATTTTTTTAGTATCCTAAGATATTATATGATTAAAAAAAGAAACTATCCATTTTACAGAGGTGGCATAGACGATGTTGTGTCCAGGTTTAATTGGACCCAAAAATCCTAAAAGGCCAGGAAGGCATAAGAAGGTGTCCTCCAGAGAAGTGGCAAGTTCGGCCCACTCGGTTCCTTCGAATTCTCTAAACACAAAATCGAAACCCCTCCTTACCCAAAACAAACACACACTCTCTTTCTCTCATTATAAACTCTCCTCCTAACGCAAAGTACACTCCACAAAACCCGCCGTATCGCCTACACCGAACCAAACCCCCTCACCCTCTCTCATTTTCCCCGCCGTTAAAAAACCTCCCGTCGCCGCCCACCGCGGCGCCACCGTGCGAACGCCGATTTATTTAGACAACCAACAGCAGGAGGTGCTTGCTTGCAAATGGAGGCCACCGCAAGCCACGACGTCCCCGACGGCCCCGTCATGAGCCTAATCAACAAGCGCCTCCGCGCCCTCCGCAAGAAGCTGAACCGCATCCTGGCCATGGAAGAGTCCGTTTCCCAAGGCAAGTTGCTGAACAAGGAGCAGGAGGAGGTCCTCCGCTCCAAGCCCTCCGTCCTCGCCCTCATCGACGAGCTCGAGAAGCTTCGCCAGCCTCTCGCCTCCGCCGTTTCCGAAGAGCTCGAAAACACCGCGCAGAACCGCCGCGGAGCCGAAACCCTAGCCGAGAACTCCGGCTCGGTCGAGCCGCCGAACTCCAACGACGTCGTCGTCGAGGACATCCTCAATTTGCTTTACTTCGGCTCGCTCTTCGACGTGAAGAGCGACTTCGCTTCCACGATGCTGACGCGTACTCACGAGCGCGGATGCTGCTTGACCTATGACTACGTCACCGACGACGCCACCGATCTGCTCGGCGAGAAGGACTTGGATTCGATCTCCGCCTTGCGCGGGCTTCTCGTTTCGCGGCCCGCGGATTCGAGCTTCTCGCACAAGAACGCGCTGCAGCGCTGCGTGGAACACGCCAAGCTGTGGCTTGCGAAGTCTGAACAGCCCATTGGGCCCGGTGCTGATGTTACTTGTATGGTTCTGTTGAATTGCTGTGTGTGCGTGCGTGTGTGGTGTTTGGTGTTTGTTGTGTTGGTTGTTATTTGAGGCTTTTGGTTTCTTTTTTTTTTGTAGATGCTGTATTGAGGGAGAAGTTGAATAAGATTATGTCTTCGGAGTACTTTACTACCACTCCTGAGATGAAGGCTCCGGTTGAGGTTGCTGCCGCTGCTGCTGGGGGAAATTATGTGTCTTTCCATGTGCCGGTGCATGGCTCGGTGGTTCCTGTTGAAGTGGAGCAACCTGTTTTTCAGTCTCAGGAGAAGGTATAATTTTAATGCTGGACTGGTTGTTGTTTTTGAAATATTAGCGTTTGGATGCGTGTTACTTGTTTAGGGTTGATAAAATGTGAATTGGGCTGAGTTAAGCTCATGGCTTGGATGCATTTGTATGCATTCTGTAGTTTAAATTTTTTGGACTTGCTTTGCGAGTGAGGTACCGTAGCTATCGATGTTACTTCATTTGGTAGGATAAGATGTTGTTTGAGAGTGATAGAATTTTAATTGAAAGGCAATTCTTGTTTATGATTATATGAGTAAGAGGGGAGGAATGGGACATGGGAGAAGGATATTTGCTGTTTTATTTCTTGTAATTTTTCTTCTGATACATGAGGTTATGGCAAAATTAACTTGGATCTTATTTTTGAAGAAAACCATTAAATTTGTTCTTTGATGTTACTGCTTTATGCATCGGATTTGAAGTGTAGTCAGTAAATTATATAGATGAATGAGCATGGCTAACCCTGTTATACTTCCTTTGCCCAGCAATCTGGAAGAATATAGTGTTGACGAAGTTATGCTTAAGAATAAGCTGTTGAGTTTTATGTGCTGGTGATAGAATAAGTTGCAAGTTACTCATTAGCTTCAGATACATCTGAAATGCTGCAGGAGGGGTCTGATATTTACTCTACTCCGCATAAGCTATAAAGGGGTACTGAGACCCACGAATCATTTGTTTTATATCATGAATCATGAGTTATTAGAATTTAGAAATATAGAATTATATGATAGATATCTGTGTAATTGTAACACAAAATAATGCAATAAATTTTGTAAAGTGCAAGCTAGAGTTAGCTCCTGCATTTGAAATGTTCAGAGACACCTTTTAGTAGCTAAAGTACTCTGTACATATTCATGTCTTCAAGTATATTTTATTATGCATAGATTGACTTATTTGAGTTTTGTTCTACACAGTAAATATGCAATATGTGCAAAACAACATTAAAAAGCCTTATCCCATTAGGTGAAGAATGTGTGCAAACCATTTGTGTTATTGAAGAATGTTTAAGCCGAGGTTCTGACCTCTATTGTTTCTGTTTCGTACAGATGGTACTTGATGCAGGCATGTTTAAATATTTTTACAACCATATTGGAGTGGAGAAAAGTGACTTTTCAAGATTTTATTTATTTTTGCCTTTAGGTTGATTAAAAAGATCCTTCTTCAAAACATGTTTTGAGAAGTTAAATCTTATATATATATGTTAGTTGAGTCTTTGTTTATAGGACGTGTATGCAAGTTCTGCCTGAGTCGGCATAGGCCTTGTCTTTAAGATTTAATTAGGAAGAAATGCCATATAATTCATGGGGGGAATTGGTAGTGCCTTGACTTGATAACTGCTGTGACTATGCCTTCTAGATTTTTTTTTTTGCTAAAGTTGACATTGTATAGTGTGGGATACTTGTTCTTTTCAATTGAAGTTAAATTTATTTTTTCTGATAAGTCCTTGGTTCCAGGCTTCCAGCTATCAACTATGTTGCATATCCTGATTCTAAGTGGTCCGTTAGTGTTGATATGGTTAAATTTCCTGTTTTGCAGGAGTTAGTGAAATAATATCAGTGGCATGTATCTGTCTCTGTATGTATGTGGCTATCTCAAATGGCCGTTGGAGTCTACCTGGGTGTGTCCAAAATGATGATATAGGGCCTTAATAGGGAATCTCACCATTTGTTGTGTAGAGTGGTGTTTCATCCCCTGGCCCACATAGGTAGCTGAGAATGACTTATAACTTATTAGGAAATAAGTTTTCCTTATCTCCCAAGTCCTAACGTGTTGTGTACTATGCTTATTATGTCCCAAAAATTTGCAGACCATTATTATTCTAGTGATTTGCATGCAAATACCAATTTATATCCCCTATCAGCACATATACATGTTCAACAGTTATTTGAATGCTGATCCAGGCTATGTAGTCAATAGCGGTGCTTTAGTGGCGAATCGTGGATTGTGTTTGCATTTTTGCAGGTGGCAAGATGTGAAACCTGGTTGTGGTGGGTGCCGCTGTGTTTGGCAGCCAAATCGTGGTGGTTGCACTCCTAAGCTGCTGTGATTGCAGCATCGAGGGTTGAAAAAATCGATTTTGCTCCTGATTTTTACCTTTTCAATTTCGATGTTTTAATATTTTTTAAACCTTTTCGATTTTGCACTGCTGCTCATTTCTTCTTGTTTTCTCATTTGAACCACATTACCAAATTGCCCATTTTAATTTTTTTGTCTTCCCATTTTGCCCCCTATTTCTTTTATGTGAACTGAAGTGTGGCGCAAGTGACTTGCGCCTTCCCATTTCGCTTCTTTCCTTCTCATTTGTTAACTGTTTTTACTATTTCTTCTCTTTTTCTAATCATTTCCTATCACTGTTATTCTCAGTCTCTCTCAGACCTCTTATTTCTTGTCACTTCACCATGGAATCACTTATAATAGGCACTGGGCAGCATATTTACTTTGACTATTAGTATTTCTTATAGTATTGGATATCAATGTTGGTGACAATGACAATGGATTTTGATTATTAATATCAATTATGACAATGGATTTTGATTATTAATATTAATTATGACTATGTCTTTTTACTCTTTAATTTTGTGTATTTTTCTATTTTCAATATTTATGTGCATGATATAAAATTATGTATATTGTTTTCTAGACTTTGCAATAGCAGTCATCCCGCTATCCGCTAGGGTGGCTGCTTTGTGCTGATCTGAGATTGACTACTTAGGATCCAGGTGTGTAATAGTGCTGTGCAAAATTTGGTGTACATTTATAATTTTCATATACCTACAAACAACATGCACAAGCACATACTCATACAACGATGTTGATTGATCTATGTAATGGAGTCCCACTAGTGTAACAAGGCTTTGTTGTTTTTCATTCTGTATACTAGCACAACATTCTAAAAGCAAAGATGTTTGCTGGGACAACTAATTGTTCTTGCTCTCGTTTCTTCCACTTTCTATTCACACATATGGATATATCTGAATATTTTAAATGATATAGTTTATCAACTATCAAGTTTATCCTACCGAGTTGTCAACATGTATACTGTTTCATTTCTCAAAGAAATAATTTGTAGTCACTTTATGGGACAGGCCAAAGTAACACAATTTACTTTTAGGGACCAAATTGTATATTAACTTATTATTATGTCTAGAGTTAACATATTTTTCTTGGATGTATGCTTGAAATTTGAGGAAAGTTCAACATGTAGACAAATAAATGTTCTTTTATTGGTTAGCTTCCAGAGGATTAGAAACAAGAAATAATATTTGATTACTTAGCATTGGGTATTGGGTTAGTTTTCATATATTAATCATTTAATTTAAATTTAATAACATTTTAAATTTTCCCATCAGCCCAGGCTTAAACTTTGAACTGTATTAATTTTCCTCTTTAACCCATGCCATTGCATATGAGGTCACTTTTTATAAGTAACAATCATTGTTATAAAATGGAAGTCTTGTGCTTTTGATAGGAACCCCTAATACTAGATTAGAGTGTATGAAGGGAATATTTCAGAAATTGAATAATAACTGTGTTGTTTCTGTTATAAATTTATGATGAGTGAGCACATGGAGAACTTTTTTCTTTACAAGAGCAACATCCTCACAACTGAAAAATCTCAGTTAACAATTTATTATTTTGATCTGCCCAATTCTGTTACCTTTTTATTTATTTAAACTGGATAGACGGATGGAAGGCCTCAAGTCTTTGAAATTATATGAAAGGAGAAATAAGAAAATAGGCTCCAGCAGTTATTTGTATGCTTTCTGAACAGTTATGTGTGGCTTATGTGGCAGTTATTAACTTGGTTTATGTGGCAGTTATTTGTATGCTTGCTGAACAGTTATATATAGCTTATCTGGCAGTTATTTACGTGGTTTATGTGGCAGTTATTTGAATTAATTGTGGATTGGACAGTTATTGTATCATGTTTATGTGTACACTAGGTTGGGGGGGGGGTTTATTATTCAGAGACTAGTTTTTTTTTGCCGTGTATTGAAGGAGAATATTCCTTTTAAGGGAAACCCTCTTTGTTGAGTGCTCGTACTGCAAATTTGGTCACGGAGCCAGATTGTTTCTTTAATACTATCACAATTTTGTGTTTCTAATTCCCAAGTTAAAACATAAACTCCCTGGCCTCCTAAATTCTCTTACTACTGTTGACTGTTATAACTACCCTAACTAACTATCTTCTGTAATAAACACACCGAATCCTACCTCAACATTCTGTTGAGTTTGTTCCTTGTGCCTGACAATTTGCTTCCTCTACATTTTATTTTTTAAAGGAGGTTGTCAACATCTAGGCCATGCTATTATTTGGGGATCAATTCCAAAGTTATCTCTCACTGTCACAAGAATTCTTAGGAAAAATGACAATATTGGCACATTGGTTAGATCAGTTCCAAAGTTTTGGCACCTTGATATCATAGGAAGAATTTTTAGTTTTTTGCATGTTCCTGCTTGCTAGTCTCTATGTTTGCTTTTACTTGTTTGGGGTTTTCATTTAATCTCTGAACTGGATATCTTTCTTTAATATGTTTTTTATGGTATGTATTTAATAGGGGGACTAATGGACGTTAAGGAGTCCAAAATGCAGTGCATCGACCCTATAGATAATAGAGAAATTTTCTTATAGGCTTTTCATCCCCATGATTTTCACCTACTCCATTTGAGTTTATAATTATGTAAAAAATTAAAATAGCTCCATTAGTAAAATTACCATTGCTATTTCTGGCAAGTTTCGTGATGTAGCTGCCATCTGCTGCATATAGCAGCATCATGCAGCCAGAATTTAGTTTACAACTTTGCAGTATTAACATTTCATAATCAAAGTTTATGCAGATACAATAACTAAATATGATTCAATTATATAGCACTAATTGTACTACATTATTCAAATAAAAGTATTATTGACAAATAATTTAAGAAGGCCAGAACATAAGATGAGAGTACTGGGAAAGGGGACTGAGCAGTGAAATGATGAAAATGAATGACGAGGATGAACTATTTGAATTTATTTAATAGACTTGTCTTTTGGTGGTAGCTGCTCTACCCTTTTTCTCTATTTCAAAATGCATTTTGTTTATATAACTTGAGCTTCATCTCTTATTAAGTAATTATACTTATTCTCTTTCTCTAATAATTTTTAGAAATTTCAAATCTGGTTGGTTTGTTTAGTATTATAATTGCATATCCCTGTTTCTTCTACAATTTCTATTTATTTATACATGCAGCTTCATCTCCTTTAAGAATTTTGGGGCAAGTGTTTACAGTATGAAAAATCCTTTAAGAAGTCCTGTGTAAAATATGGCAATTTAAAATTGTTTGTACCCATTATCCCAGTTTTTTTAAATGCTTTTATTCTTTCTTTTCTTTGGTATGATATGTATAGGACTATTTGTTCTGTGATATTATTTCTATAGAACTGCCTACTCTTCAAGTTCTCACTTTTTGTTTCTTTTGTTAATGATTATTGAATTTTTTTGTGGTCTTCTATTCAAGCCAAAATGAATTCTGTTCCTTCATACTTTTTAGCTTACGAAGTTCCATATGCTTTTTGTAGGATGAAGGAACTGCAAATTTTCAAGGACATGGATCTGAAGATGATCGGTCTGATCCTGAAGAAGAGCTTCAGAAGGTTTGTATAATTTTAGCTAGATATCTTACTGTCATTGAAGTTGATCTGATGCTGAAGGCTTTTTCTCTCTGCAGGATGAAGTAGAAGCAGAAAATGTAGTTGAGGTGGTGTCAGTTCAACATGAACAGACCAACCCACAGGCAGATATTGAGTATAATCAACGAGATGTAGAGGCAAAGGAGCAGCAGTCTTACCCCAGGAGGGGGGGTTATCAGAACCATAGAGGTGGTCGTGGTGTAGGTGTAGGTGGTCGCAGGGGGGGTTATGCAAATGGTCGTGGAGGTCGAGGTGGTGGCAGAGGAGGCTACCAAAATGGTCGCAATCAATACTACGATCAGCCTGGAAATTATTATCCAAGGAACTATTATAACAACAGAGGAAGAGGCGGCAGAGGTGGTGGCTATGGGTACAACAACAACCATGGTTCAGGTGGTCAAGTCAATCATGTCGCAGGTGATGTGGGGGTGCAATCATGATTAATTATGACTTGTTCATAGTCCTTATTACTGTCACTAGTTGGTGGTGAACCATTATTTATTCGTCTGGCATGAAAACATGTTTTGAACAATTTTGTTTGACACTTCAAACGTCTAGACTCCACCATTTTGTAGTCCAGTGGTTAGTGGACCTTTGTCCGAAATCTTACAGGAAGAAACTATATGCGAATATCTGATGTTCTGGAATGTTGCTCTTGACTTGAGCTTTCTGCGATAGCCGCCAACTGGTTGGCACCAGTGTCGTCTCCTGTATAGGCAGCTAGATATTTGATTTGCAGTTTAAGTATACAGTGGGACCACCTACTATTAAGGCACAATTGGCAAAAGCAGTGCCTCGATAGAAAAACTACTACTGCATTCTAGCTGGATTTTTAATTTTTCTCGAGCCATCACGTTTCACCACTGTTGTCACGTTACATCTTCGTGTCTATTTGCCATGGATTTATTTTTATGTGTGGCATAGAACCAAAGATACTTTTATTCTTTATTTTTTTGTTTAATAAGGAGCCCAAACAGTAACTTAGTCTGTCTACATCGGAGTTGCTCTTCCTATAGATATGGGAGAACTTGATAAGTCAGGAAAGATCTTTCCAGCTTTTATGAAAAACTTTTATAATCTAAAATATATTTCAAAATTTAAAATATGTAATTGTTTTTTTTATGCAAAGTGGAAACTTGAAGGAAAAAGGTGTTTCAGTATATTTTCTGCAAGTTAAAAATTAATGGTTTTGAAAAAAAAGGTAGTTGTAAAATTATTTTTAAGAATTGACCTACTGGTTGGTCATTTCAATGTGCCCTTAAGGAATTTTTTGCTTGACTCTTTATGATAAAGTTTGTCTTTTTAAGGTGAGGATGATAGAAACAAATTTTGGTTATATGATTAGAAACGAATGGTTAAAATTAAGCATGAACACATAATTTTTTGAAAAGTTGTGATTTTATGTTTTAATCATAGTTTGATGAACACATAATTATTTAAAAAAGTTGTGATTTTATGTTTTAATCACAATTATTTATAATTTATAATTAGATCCAATGTTAATTATTTTTACATAAAAATACCTTATTTCATATCAAGTGGCCGGGAGGGTTAAGAGTAGGAAGAGTAAGCATTGGATGAACAGTGAGATTTAAACTCAAAAATCATTTGATTACTCATTACACATACTAACTTCACCCAAGACTTCCGATTAAAAAGAAAAATAAATACAAATTTTATGTAAGACTGATATATATGATCCAAAGATTTTTTTTTTATTTGATAACAACATCCTTTATTTGGATGGGAGTTGAAGTTGGGAGGAAGGAAATAGAGAAAAAAAATAGGTGTAATTTTTGAGTGAAAAGTTTGTGTTATTTTGGATTGATAAAATTATGGAAGAATGAAATAAGATAATTTATTTTCAATTATTTGGTTAGATGAGAAAGTAAAAATAAAAATAAAAGTAATAAAAATAATAAAAGACAACTTTAACGTTATTTTTGTTAAATTTATTTTTGGTGAAGCTTAAATTCATTAAAACAATATAATTCTATATATAGCTTAAATGTTTATATACAAATGTTTATATATTAATACAATGGAGTATATGACAGTAGTACTTAAAAACTAATTTTTATAGTTCTTGTATAAGAACCGTTGTATATATAAGCAAACCTCTTAACATTGTTGAAGAGTTGAGACAACTGTAGGATCTAATTTTAAATTTTTAAGAATTGTATCATTGGAGAAAAAAATTGTTGAATTTCTTAAATTTCATCTGGTATTATAAGATTCACTAAAAATAAGTTAAGCAACTTCAGCATAATATTATTAGAAATGCTCTTGGGAGAGTAACTTGAACAAATTTAGCAGAATTAGTGCGAATGTGTTGTGTAGTTACATTGAACGTGTGAAGAAAAAAATGTCAATATGTTATGCTCTTCTGATTTCTCACAAGTCACAAGTATTGAAACAGTTCTGTTCGGGATATCGCCAGACACTGACGTAGTCACAAGTTTGATTCTCATAATGATGAATATGTTATGCTAGTTACACAATAGTTAGAATAAAGGACATTAACTTCCACCAACATTTGTAGTAGATGTTTCTCTTCCAAATCACTCTTCATCTGCAGTGAATTGTATTTTGGTGCAACCCACAAATTTTACATATTTCCCTTCCTCATTTTCAAACAAACAAACTGCTGGAATTGCATAAATTCACTCACATTCACCCCCTCTTAAATCATTCCCTCTTAAATCATTCCCTCTCAACTCTATCAAAACAGTGATAAAGTTCTGTAACATGAACAGAATATCAAATGTATTATCTTAGTGAATATAATCTTTTTAATAGTTCACACAAACTTGTAGTAGCATGGTCTGAGTCTACAGTAAGGACCCTGACCATCATACAGTAGTCTAGTTGATAGTAAAAGTTATTTTTAAGATATACTCAATTGTTATATTATAGCCTAAGTGGATAGCAGCACATCCTATTATTCCTCTGTCTGACTGGTTGTCACCTTGTCTGTTTAGCCCTAGAGTCCTTAATATGTCCACTTCAAGCAAGACCAATTGAATTCCTTATCTTTCTTTTCCTTGATTTTTTTTTCTTTTGGTCCATTTCCCTTGATCATGTGGTTAGACATGGGTCGGGTTCCACAGGTTTGGTTTATTTGTTAGATTTAGAATTGAGCTAATGAGCTTGTGTTGATAACTTGATATTAGCACGGCTTGGCAAGATGGAATACTTGATAATTTATAAAGTTCAAGTACGACTCCAATTTAAAAAATTTAAAATAAAACTTCAAATATATAACAATTCTAAATACATTTGTAAAATTTAAAACTAATTTCTTCAAAAATAACTAAAATATATAATTTAAAAATCCACAAATTTATTAGGAATGTGAGGGCAAAAAACAACAAAACAATTTAAAGAAAAAAAAGACAGAGAAGGTTGTCATTGAAATTGACGGACAGCCTTCACTAGAAAACACCTGAGAATGGGAACCGAAACTCCATAAATAGGAGAGAACATTACAAAGGAAATATTGGGCTGGCTAACCTATTTCTGTGTGTTAAAATAATAAACCAAGATGGGATTAATTCCCATAATATTTTATATAAGAATAGTGTTGCTCTAATGTCTCTAAAAACAATGGCGTTCGTGTAACTAGTAGAAACTCAATTTAGTGCTATTAATTTAAAATCCATACAAACGATTAGTGGTGGATTAAATCAAAAGATGCTAACCTCGATCAATTGAATTAATATCAACCGTTATTTATAGACAAGGATCTTAGTCTTTGATTAATATTCTGTATTCACTTTATTTAGTTAATTTTATTTTATGCTAGTATTGATTGACTCAAACGACAGAAACGCCTAATATTGACAAAAATGACTTTAGTTTGAATTGTGTTATTATTCTTTATTTATTGGTTTTCTTTTAGAAAAAAATTAGAGGGAGAGGATGATGCTTAGAGGTAGAAATATTTTATTTCATTAAGCTTTACTTAAATAGGTACGATCTATTTAAAAAATTCAAAGTTTAAGTCTAGTTTTCCTTGTTATACATTGTATTTTTTTTTAGACTTGTTTTATATTAAAATTTATATATAGATCTAATTTCTCTTCCTACATAGATTAATAGGCTAATAGACCAATAAATGTTTTTATGTAAAACAAAACTAATCAATAAAAATTAAAATGTCTACTACTTCAACCATAAAACAAAGTAAAAAAACAGGTGGAATCGGGTCTAACATACTTATATCATATAAGTTTATTTTTAATATTTAATTTGATATTTATGATAATTTATTTAAAGCTTATTTTATAATAAAATATCTAAATATAATATAAATTTATCCTTTAATAAATTTTAAGTTTGACTCTTTACATAAGTCATTATGTTTAATATTTTAAAAAGATAATCTTCAAAGACTTTTGAATGAGTTAAATTGATCTTTTTAATCAAATAGACTTTTATAAGTCAAAACCCGATTTAACTCTTAAAAATCCTGATTTGATGTAGGTTAAGTTATAAGTTTTTGTCGAACTGTACTTATTTTTACTTTTGAAAATTTATTTTAAGAAAGAAAAAGCCTCCACACTCAAGAACATTTACGAAAATACTTATACACATTTGTTTTGTATTGATATCTAAAACCCCGACCTTGAAATTAGATCATTTCATCTACTCCTGAACTTATGTCTATTAAAAGAAAAACAAGTATGCTATTTCATTTTAATCTTACTACTTTATTCCTTTTTACTAACATTACCTTGTCTTCCTTTGAAGCAAAAATATGCTATTTTTTTTAAAAGGAATGATATTCTGCGATTGCGAATCAGAATAGATTCCATGACGGAATTGTCGATCTCAGTTTCATCGTACTCTAGACAATGCGCTTAAAACATTAAATCAAAATAGTTAAGTTAATTAAATGGTGATTTGGTTTGATATAATGTTATCCAGATATTATAATGAAAATTTTCACATACTCGAATTGAAAAAATAAGATAGCAAATTCAATTGTATATATGGGGGCATATATAAGGAGATTTTTTTTTATTCTTATGTGAGAATCAGAAAAATAAATGCTGATTATTAAATTTTATTATAAATGGTAAATATTAAAAAAATTAAGTAATGTTGAGATTTTAAAAAAATTACATTATTTTTTAAATAGTAAAATCACATTAAATATGTGAGAATGAAAAAAATAAATATTGACTATTATACTGTATTATGAATGGTTAATATTAAAAGAATAAATTCATGTGAGATTTAAAAAAATATTTCGTTATTTTTAAAATAGTCAAATTACATTAAATCTTTATGATTATATGACTTAAATTCATTCTTCTTATTCTTTCATAAAAATGGTTCTCTTATCATCCATGGAAATTAAAATGAATTCAATGGTTGAAGATTAATGTAATTCTTTTAGTTATATCAATTTAATTTTTTTATCTCTCTCATATTTTAATTGTTTGATCTACCCATTTAATTATATATGTTTCATACAACTTGATTTTAGAGACTATTGTGGTGAAATTTTTGCAATGAGGAGATCATAAAACTAATTGGTGGAAAAAGAATAAGAGTGTATGAAAGGAAAAAAAATCGCTTATTGTTCCATTAATGTTTTAATAATTTTTATCTATGTAATGTGACAACTATGTATGTGTGTCTAATCGACTATTACTTGGTCACTTAATGAGTCAATTCAACCTTTTTAACTATGTCATATGATGCTATATAATAAAGGATGGACTAAATTGATTGATACATATATTTTCATGGATCATTTTGTATTATTTTTTAATTTCATGAACTAATTTAATCAACCATCATAATTTTTAGGACTAAGTTGATTAATTAGAAACTATTTTATCATTTTATTAATTTTAAAGACTAATTTAACTAACAATTACAATTTAAAGAACTAAATTGATGATTATTTTTATAGAACACATGTGATGAATAAGACTCGAAGAACCTTAAACAAGAGATATAAATTGATTCTAAAATGCCTGAGTAAGATGTTTAAGGCTTGAATTATAGATAACATTAGATAATGAACACAATGAGTATTAACAAATATTACTTGTGATGAGTAGAAAAATTACTCACTTGGGTCTAAGTTATAATTACCCATAAAATTTAATGGGTATAAATATTTTAAAATCTAATCCTACCTATATCTACACATATAATAATAAGAATAATATTTTTTTTTGTTATTATTATAAAAGTTAAGAAGTAGATGTATATTTATTTTTTATTTTATTTTATTTTGATATTTTTTTTTTATTTTTTTTTTATTTTTTTTTTATTTTTTTTAAATACGGAAACCAGGAAGAAAACTACAATATTCTACCAGATCCGGTCGATTGTCGTTTGAATAACTTAGAAAACTAACGGAGTAAAAAAAATATTAAAAATTGGCCAAAATCGATTAAGAATCAAGTAAGAAATCTAATTTGAACCGGCTTTTAAAAAAATGTTTTTTATACAAATATTTTTATTATAATAAATAAAGTATTGTATGAGATTTACATATAAATTGTTACGCAATATTATTTAACTATTTATTAAGATTGTTTTTTTAGGAGATGTAATATAATCCTTTTATGTTATTTTAAATTTTCACCTTAATTTTTAATACTTTTATATTATTTTATTAATTTAATATATTATATAATATTACAAAAACATAATTTATTATGACCAATTCCACCTGAATAGCAGAGCTATATTTAAGAATATTGATATATACATGTTAAGAAAAGTTTGTCCATGTTGAAATTGACACATTTATGATGTAAAGAAAACATTGCATGTAAAAATTTAGGGATCCGAATATATGAGCTAGCCTACAGTAATGATTTACTTCGGATCAGATTTGAGTTATTTAAATTTATTTATTAAACAAGTTAAAGTAATTTTTTAAAAAACATATTTAATTAATTAGTTAGTGATTAAATTGGTGACCGAATAGAGACGGTTGTTAAAAATAAATTTTCTAACTTAAATCTTAATTTTTCCTACTCTAAAAAAAATGATTAATTTTTCCTACAATTGCCAGATTCTTAATTTAGCGACTGGAACAATGTTGTTTAAGTTGAATTAGTTGCTAGTAGGAGATCGTAAGAATATTTGGTGAATACTTTAACATTAACGATGTAGTGGCTGCTATTGTTTTACTTTACTTTAAAATTATTTATTTATTGAATTACTTAAAGGTTAGATTCATTGGCCTATATTAAAAGTTCAATTTCATTAACTTATGCATATTTAAAAGCTTTATTACGAGTGTTCCTTTAACTTAAGGTGGATCTTAAAATAAAGAAACAAATGTCAAATAAATAAAGTAGTACTTGATCTAATTTTATTGAGTTTTTATTTTCAAGTAATTATTTTCTAATCAAAAGCTCTGTTTTTTGAATTTTGATTCATAAGATATTTTTTAATGGTGCCCGTTTCAATTAAAAAGAAAAAAAAACCAAATACTACCTAAACTAAAATCATAAATTTTAAAAAAAAAGATGGAACCATTCAACATAAGTCATATCTTTACCCAACACTAACTTATTTTGACCCGAATTTGGCATCCGCTGCGTATCATTATCCTGAAAGCTTCCGATAAGGAAATATAATAACAATTAGGTGGGGATTTCTACACTTGTAAGTTATCACTATCATACTATCCACTGGAATTAGATCCTATGATATAACTGTAGAACTCCACCAACGAAAGCACAAATATAATATTTTTTTACTCGCAGAATGTCTATGCTTTATTTGTCACTAGTTGACTCAGCCTCAACTTTTTTGTTTCTCAATAATCTTCTTTTTCGTCCGTCAATTTTTTTTTTCTTTTTTAAACAATCTTCTTCACCTGTGACATTCCCATGACTCAGCCGCATCTTCATCAATTGCTTCCAACTTTTAAGTCAGATCAACATTTCATGATAGTGATGTTGATCAACCTATACGATCCAAAGTAAATATGTTGAGATAAATTTTGATAAGGCTCAAAGAAAATGTATCAAATGTCTGATTGATGCAAGAATCGAGACATTCGTGGTGGTAAAAATCTTATCTCTAAAAAAAAAAATGTTAAATTTTGTTGGAAATATTTATTTACTTTAAGGTTGTTTATTTCTTATTCTTAGGAAAGGTTTTCTATAATGAATAATCGTCATACTAGATTATCAAAACTTTAAATAAGGATGTATAAATAAATAAATACCTGGATCCATTTGTCGGAGATTATAGCAGAATTTTCAGTGTCTTCAATCTGATTGTAAATCGTTGGTTTGTGGTCTTCCTCAACCAAACCACCTTAATTCGCTTCGGGGACTTTCGCTTCTCTTTTCTGATGGGGAGAACAAAGAATGTATTTTGGTTTGGCGTATTACCTTTCCTGACGTGTTAGCCTACATTTAGGGCTCCCATTATCCCACTCATTAAGCCCATATCAAGTCTTTTAGGAAGTTTTTTTGATTACTTAATTGGATCACTTAAGATTATAATCACTTTAATTAAATAGCTGATATAATTGTATTTAAAATATAAAGCCCACATGATTAAAAGAAATTATAAATTTCTAACAATCTCCCACTTGGGCTTCATATTTTCTTGAAACAATTATATTACTCAATTCCTCAGGCGCACCAGTATGCTATTTATTTTAGACTTCCTCTTGATACAATCTGGTCCATCTTGTACATTAACAATGAAATCATTGCATCTTTAATCACAATTTAAGCGTGATTAAATAACGATGATCACCATATTAACATACTCAATGACATAGATCAAATATGGATGAGTGACATGGAAATTACATGCAATGTGATCTCAAACATGTCTATTTCCAATTGGTCCTAATCTTTAATCTTTATGGAGATCAATTCAAATTCTTGTAAAATAATTACTATATACAAGAAAACATAAGCGAGTTCAAAATATAAATATAAACCATCAACTTTATTTCTGCAGAAAATAAATAACAACAAAATTGTTCAAATTAAAACATAAAACATACAGGCTCCCACTGAACTAAAGTATCCTAAGGAATAATACTCATACGAGCAGTGTGCTCATGAAAGACCTTAGGTATTAACGCTTTAGTCAATGGATTAGCTAGCATAAAACTTGTTCCTATATGTTCTATGAAAATCTGTTTATTCTGAACTCTTTCTTTAACAACCAGAAACTTGATGTCGATGAACTTCGACTTCGTAGTACTCCTATTGTTGTTGGAGTAAAGGACTGCTAAATTATTGTCACAGTATAGTTTCAATGGTCTTTCAATGCCATCAACCACCCGTAAACTAGTGACAAAGTTTCGCAGCCATATCCCTTGGTTAGATGCCTCGTAGCAAGTCACAAACTCTGTAGCCATGGTTGAAGGGGCTATAAGAGTTTGTTTAATAGACTTCCAAGAGATAGCTCCTCTAGCCAGCATGTAGATGTATCCAGATGTTGAGCGTTTGTTGTCTTGACATCTTGCAAAATCGAAGTCAGAGTACCCGATGATCTCCAAATCCTTAGACTTCCGATAAGTGAGCATGTGTCCTTTTGTTCTCCTTAAGTAACGCATCACGCGTTTGACTGCCTTCCAATGCTGTATTCCAGGATCATTCAAATACCTGCCCAAAACTCCTACGACAATTGGGACGAGTACAAACTTGAGCATACATTAGACTCCCAACTACTAAGGCATAGGGAATCTTTTGCATCTCATTTCTTTCAAGGTCATTGTTGGGGCACTGTTTTAGACTAAATTTGTCTCCCTTAGCTATCGGGGTGTCTCCTGGTTTACTATCTTTCATGCCGAATCTCTCTAAGACTTTGCTGATATAGTTCTCTTGTGACAATCTTAGGATACCTTGAGAACGATCTCTTAGTATCTGAATGCCTAACACAAAAGAAACTTCCCCAAGATCTTTCATCTCGAAATCCTTCGTCAGAAATCTCTTGGTTTCATGTAACAAGCCTGTATCACTACTAGCAAGTAGTATATCATCGACATATAGTACCAGAAATATGTATTTACTCCCACTGAACTTGTGATATACACAATCATCAACTACATTTGCCTTAAAACCATATGAGGTAATGACTTGATGGAACTTGTGATACCATTGACGAGAAGCCTGTTTTAGACCATAGATGAATTTCTTTAGTTTGCATACCATAGACTTAGATTCGTTTGAAACAAAGTTTTCAGGTTGCATCATATATATCGTTTCGTCAATGTCGCCATTTAGAAATGTAGTCTTAACACCCATCTGATGTAGCTTTAAATCAAAATGAGCTACTAGTGTCATTACGGTTCTAAAAGAATCCTTTGAAAACACCAGAGAAAATATTTCTTTGTAGTCAATGCCTTCCTTCTGAGTAAAGCCTTTAGCAACTAGACCGGCCTTATATCTTTTGATATTACCTTTAGAAACCTTTTTGGTTTTAAATATCCATTTGCAACCAACAGGTTTCACACCTTCAGGTAATTCGACAAGATCCTAAACGTCATTGTCTTGCATAGACTTCAACTCATCTTTCATGGCATCAATCCATTTTTGAGAGTTAGAACTTTGCATGGCTTGACAGAAGTTAATTGGATCATCTTCTGTTAGACCAATGCCATCCTCATGATCTTAGAGAAAGACAATGTAGTCATCTGAAATTGCATGTCTCCTCTCTCTAATGGATCTCCTTAATGACACTTGTTGAGGTTGTTGAGGTTGCTCTATTGGTGGTTGAGGAAGAGCCTCATCATAGTCTTGTTCTGGAACAATGTCAGGAATAATAGTTTGAACATTGTCTCCTATTACTGGAGTTGTTTCTTGAACAGTAATAGGCACAAGGACTTGACCAATGTCATTGACAGATTCTTCCTCAAAGACAACATTCCTTATGTTCTCTTCCTTTCCAAACTCAACTTCCTTAATAATTCTTGCATTTCTCGTTTCAAAAAAGGATCTTGAAGTGGGATCATAAAACTTATAGCCTCGAGAGCGTTCAACATAGCCAACAAAATAACAGCTAACTGTTCTTGAATCCAGTTTTCTTTCATGCGGCCTATAAGGTCGTGCTTCAGCTGGACAACCCCAAATGTGAAAATGATTGATGCTTGGCTTTTTGCTAGTCCAAAGTTCATAAGGGATTTTGTTAATTGCTTTAGTCGGCACCCTATTAAGGATGTGAACTACCGTCTTTAAAGCTTCTCCCCAAAGTGACTCTGGTAAAGAAGAATGACTAATCGTACTTCTTACCATACCCTTAAGAGTCCGATTTTGTCGTTCTGCCACACCGTTCATGCTAGGTTTTCCTGGCATGGTGTATTGTGGAACAATTTCACACTCTCTGAGAAAAAGAGCAAAAGGTCCTGGACGTTGTTCTCTTGATTCGTCATATCTACCATAGTATTCACCACCACGATCAGATTTGACGGCTTTAATTTTCTTTCCAAGTTGAAGTTCAATTTCAGCTTTAAAAGACTTGAAAACGTCTAGAGTAATCATCTATGAACGTAATAAAGTATTGTTGTCCATTCCATGAAGTTGTAGGGAAAGGACCACAAATATCTGTATGTATTAGTTCTAAGACATCCTTAGTTCTTTCGACACCTAATTTTCTTATGTTTGTTCGTTTTCTCTTGATGCACTCAACACAAACTTCAAAGTTTGATAAGTGCAAGGGTTCAAGAATTTCATCCGACACAAGTCTCTAAATTCTCTATTTAGAGATATGGCCTAAATGCTTGTGCCATAAGATGACTGAATTCTCAATTAATTTTCCCTTTGTGCCTTGTGAACCTATTTGCAGTATTTCGTTATAGGAACTAACCACATTAAGCATATAAAGATTATTAATTAAAGAACCAGAACTAACAACATTTGAATTTTGGTAGAGACTAACTTTATTATTCCTAAAAGAACATGAAAAACCAAATCTATCCAAGCTAGAAATAGAAACTAAATTCCGCCTAAAAGACGGCACAACAAAAGTCTCAAATAAATCCAAAAAAATCCAGTTTTCAATTGTAATCTGAAAGTTCCAATGGCTTCTATTGCAACTTTATTGCCATCGCCCATAAAAATGAATCTTTCATCATCTCTTGGCGGTCAGCTCCACAGGCAACCCTCCGTAGTTACAAGGGTCAAATTAATTTCAGAACAAGCTAGAGCAAGAAATTTACCTTTCTTTACATGCCAGGCAGCATACTTAGGACATTGTTTCTTCACGTTTCTCGACTTCTTACAAAAGTAGCAGGTAAATTCCCCATTTTTCTTTAGTTTCTTTCTTTGAGAAGACCCTTCCGCAACACCCTTAATCTTCTTCCTTTTCTTATTCTGAGAAGTCGAAACAAAATAAGCACTTTCAGTCTTATCTATTTGCAATCTTTCTTCCTTTTGCACGCAATGAGATATAAGTTCATTGAGGGACCATTTGTCCTTTTGAGTATTATAGCTCACTTTGAATTGCCCAAAGTGTGCAGGAAGTGAGATTAAAACCAAGTGCACAAGCAAGTCTTCAGCAATCTCCAACTTGAGTGATTTGAGCTTTGCTGTGAGATTAGACATCTCCATTATGTATTCTCTGATGTTTCCTTTGCCTTTATACTTCATGGTGATGAGTTTAGCTAAAAGGTTACTCGTTTTCGCCTTTTCATTTTTGGCAAAGAATTGCTCAGTCTCTTCAAGAAATTTGATTGCACTTTTACTCTCAAAAATAGAGCCCTGGAACGCTTCTGGAATTGAGTGTTTCATAATCATAAGGCACATCCGGTTAGAGCGTTCCCATTTCTCAATTTTAACCTCTTGAAGGTTATCTATAGTAGGAATAGGTTCCTCTACCCGAAGCGCTAAATCTAAATCCATACAGCCTGAACTATCTCTAGGGCTTCCTTCCATACCTTAAAATTTGTTTCATTCAGCATTGGATACTATTAATTTGGGTAGGTACGTTGACCACACTAGCAGCAACTGGAATAAGAGAAAAAAAGACTATAAACATACATAACACAATTAATCTTTATGATAAATTTAAGGACCCAAACAAGATACCTAGCGTAATAATCAAATATTGACAATTAGTTCTATCAAATAATAGCCTTTCGTTGTACCGACTATTATCCATATGAAAAATAAAATTTTATAATTGTCACATATTTATTATCACAGGTATGTTATTATTTGGCCAAACTGTGTCTTCCGTTGGGCCGATCACAGTTCGCATAAATAATTTCATACGTCTATGTAATTTAAATTAAATCAATTTTCACAATAGGGATTATGTTGACAATTTATTGCTTCAATTAATTTAATTTTTAAAAGTTCTAGATTTACCAAAAATTAATGAGAAGGGTCCAAAATTCATCAAATTATATGATACTCTACGTGCCTTTTATATCATAATTTACTTATTATTATTATCATCATATCAAAAAATAATAATAATAATTATAACCTAATAAAAAATTATACGTTATAATAGTAATTATACTTAATAATTTACGTATAATAAAAATAACGTAATAAATTTAATAAGACTAATAAATCTTTAATATTTGAAAAAGTTCGAATAGGTTTAATGGTTGAGATTTTCTGCCATTAACTAGGTTTAATATTTATAAATTTTAAAAATAATCATAAAAATAAATAAATAAACAAATAAACCCCATCCCTAATCCATAAAACCAGACCAGCCCATAGGAATTTCAATTGCCCACGCATCACTATCAGGAATTCAATTACCCACGTATCACGTATTCATTTGCCCACGCTGGAATAAAAAATTGAACGTAATCCGGAATTTCACCACGTAATCAGGATTTGAGAAAAAAAAAATTCTGAACAGGTAATCCGGGAATGCTCATTAATCGCTACGTAATCTGGAATTGCGGGAATGCTCATTAACCACAACGTAATCCGGCGGAAGTTGAATATCACGCTCCAAAGTGGATCACTCTACACGATCCGGCGGAAGTTGAATATCACGCTGCGGGCTCCACGTATCTTGCGAAACCGGAAGTTGAATATCACGCTACACTGCCTTGCAGAGAATTCTGAATGCCAAATTGAAACGCCACTCGTCTCGATTCTCCGAGAAATAGCCGCGGTGGGAAAAAAAAATTATCCAGCCAAAATGTAGGAAAAATTGTAATAAAAAATTGCAATTGTTGGATCTAGTGAAAATGTGGGAAAAAAATTGCAATAGAAAATTAATTGCAATTCATATGTCGTAAAAATTGCAGTTTTAATACTGGACTGTTCGGGGAAAAGGTACTTAATATTATTATAAATTTCGTATCTGGTTTCTCGTATGCGTTGAATTTGAAATACGTATATTTAAGATTATTATGTCTCCTAGTATCCTTTAAATCATTATAAAGTTTATATAATAAAATATGTATTTTACATAAAATATATATTTCAAAATAAAATTTCAGGCATTAAAAGAATCAATGAATCAATCTTATTAAAGTCTATCAATCTAATGTTAACGGTGGTTCTGATACCACTTATTTACCTTAGAGTCCCTTATTTCTTATTCCTATGAGAGGTTTTTATGATGAATAACCGTCATTCTAGATCATCAAAACTTTAAATAAGGATGCATAAATAAATAAATAGATCAATTTGTCGGAGATTATAGCAGAATCTTCAGTATCTTCAATCTGATTAAGAACCGTTAGTTTGTGATCTTCCTCAACTAAACCACCTTAATTCCTTCTAAGGACTTTCACTTCTCTTTTCTAATGGGGAGAACATAGTCTGTATTTTGGTTTGGTGTATTGGGACCATAACCTTTTCTGATGTATTAGCCTACATATAGGGTTCCCATCATCCCCTAATGGGCCAACCTGGATATCCACTCATTAAGCCCATATCAAATTTTTTAAGAACTCTTTTTGGTTACTTAATTGGATCACTTAAGACTATAATCACTTTAAATAAATAGTTAATATAATTGAATTTAAAATATAAAGCTCACATGATTAAAAAAAATTATAAATTTCTAACAGATTTAACAGACTAATAACATACATGTATGTGCTCCAACAAGTAGGTCCATAATTTATCTTTTTTATTGAATGGAAGAAAATAAAGAGTGGGCTATTTAATTTAAAAATTAGTGTCACAACCTAAATTGTGACGTGAGGTTGGGTGGGCCGAGACCATGTCGACCACAAAGGAGTCGCCCTTGGCGTTTTAGTTTAAGGGCGCCAGAAACCTAATGGAAAGGATGGTGCAGGAATCAAAAATGTGGGTTAGGGGTTGGTTCTGCTAAAAGATAGGGCCCCAACATTTTTATCACGATAGTTCCCTTAGCTAGCTATATGGGAAGAGGACGGTCTTGTATTTGAGTTGTGTTTTTTGGTCTAAGTCTGCGGGAAGGAGGAGGTTCGGGTAGGTGTTATGGGATTTTGGGATTTAAGATTTGACTTGATAGGGGTGTGCCCAGGCCTCGTGCCTCATACAGAGGATTGAAAGTACGTAATTGCGGATGGGGTGTTCTTAGAAAGGGTGAGGGTCAATACCCGGCTTGGCTATAGGAGGTTTGAGATTTGGCTTTCAATTTTCTAGAGTTTACCCTAGGAAAAATTCCTCCCTCAACTCTTCATTTGAGGCTTTTTATAGGCTTGGGATTGAGCAAGGTGGTCGCCCCATATCCCTTGATTCTCTCTGGTAGTCTTGAGTTTGTTGCAACTACCTTTCCAAGATATTATTTTATATGTGGTCAAGGTGGGTCTCGGGAAGACTCGGTTCGGGAAGACTCAATCTTGGGAAGACTCGATCCGGGACAGTTTTGGGGTCTGTGATTTGCCCTTTCTTTATTTGCATTCAAGATGTGGGTTTGTGATAATGAATGCGGATAAAACTCTAAGCTCTCTCCTGGGGAACCGCCGACGGGGGTGGTCTTGGGGCTGAGCTTCGAGTAGTAAGTCGCTTGGGAGTAAATGGTACGTTGGGCTTTCCATTGGGTGCCCGTGATTTGAAGAAGCCATCGGGATGTTTGCTTTCAGTGATCTTTAGGCTTTCTCCTTGGCGCCCTAGGTTTGATGGTCTTCTTTGAATTGCCACGACTTGATTGGCCTTTGAGCTTTCCATTAGGTGCTCGGGTTTGAGGATGGCCATTGGGGTACTTGTTTCAGTGTTCGCTAGACTTTAAAAGCTTGGCGCCTAGGTTTGATGCTATTATTTAATTGGCTCTTGACTTGGTTGGCCTTTTGGGCTTTCCACTAGGTGCCCAAGTTTGAGGCGGCCATCAATGCTGTAATGCGAGGGTGACTTGCTAGGCTTTCCTTTGGGCGCCTAGGTTTGATAATGTTTGATCTGCCTTTGCTTGGTCCGCATTTGAGAGGCGAATCATCTATTGGAACTTGGTATGGTATTGGATAGGTGGGTCAAATCGATTTGATGGGACGCTGGTTGCAGCTCCTGTCGTTTCGGGTCATGGATTCATGTTGGCCGAGACAGATTGGATGTTGGCGAATCGGATCATTTGCCGAGACGGCTTGGGTGCTGGCCGATATCGGTTGATGCCGGGCCGAGTCGGTTGACGTTGGTCGAGGTGGATTGAATCTTTGGCCGAGTCGGATTGGTACTTGGCCGAGACGACTTGGATCTTTGGCCGAAGTCGGATCCTTGTTGGCCGAGCAATTTACCGGATCTTTGGCCGAGTTGAATTGACTGAATTTGATTCTTTCCTTTTTATTTTCCCTTTTATTTATTTCTTCTTTTTTCCTTCTTTTATTTTATTTTATTTTATTTTATTTATTTTTTTATTTTTGTCTTTTGGAAACTCAATAGTCGCGCCTGAAGGTACGCGCCTCTCTGGTTTGTCTTTTCCTTTCTGGGAGGCGCATTAATGGCGCCTTTTCATTCCTTGGGGCACATTAATGGGTCTTTTCGTTTCTTGGGGTGCATTAACTCGGGCGTGATGATTCAAGGCCTGTCCCCGGGAGGGTTGCGCCTATTTAATGGTGCGTCGCCTCTTTATTTGTGCTTTTCCAAAAAGGAAGTGATCCTTTTGGATAAGCATAAATAAAGAACTGGGATCGATCGGGCGGGGTCATAGTTGATGTGGGACCCCTCCTGGCGAGGGGAGTGCACATCGATTGACACCCAGGTTTACAAGGGTGGGTTAAAAAGAAAGGCAAGTCGGGTGCGCACCGGCTTGCAAAAGCAGGTAGTCTGAAATGGCAAGTCGAGTGCGCATCGGCCTGCAAAAGCAGGTAGTGAAGTGACAAATCGGGTGTGCACCGGCTTGCAAGAGCTAGAATGAGACATCGGATTTTCCACCGACATCCGGTTGGAAATATGGCACTTGACTTTCCATCGCCCTCCAAGCTAGAATGAGACAGTATTAATTAGATTTCCATTGGCATCCAGGTCCAAGATGTGGCTTTGGAATTTCTCTTGGTGTCCGGGCTAGAATGAGATAGACATCGGATTTTCCATTGGCATCCGTGTCAGAGATATGGCATCGACTTTCTCTTGGCATCCAGGTCGAATGCGATAGACACTGGATTTTCCATTGGCATCCAGGTCCGAGATGTGGCATTGGACTTTCTCTTGGCGCCAGTGCTCGAATAAGATAGATTAATCGGATTTTCCATTGGCATCCGTGTCCGAGATATGGCAATGGACTTTCTCTTGGCGTCCAGGCTTGCAAAAGGTAGACACCGGATTTTCTCTTGGCATCCAGGTCTGAAATGTGGCATTGGACTTTCTCTTGGCGCCCGGGCTAGAAAAGGTATATGTGACAAGCGGAGTACACACACTGGCGGGCACCCAAGCTTGCAAAAGTTTTACACGACAGCGGAGTACACACTAGCCGGTACTCGAGGCTTGCAAAGTTTTTATGCAATGACAAGTAGGGTGCACACTGGCTGGCACCCAGGCTTGCAAGGTTTTATGCGACAAGCGGAGTACACACTGGCTGGTACTCAAGCTCGCAAAGTTTTTTTTTTTGGTGACAAGCAGGGTGCACACTGGCTGGCACCTAGACTTGTAAAATTTTATGCGGTAAGTAGAGTGCACACTGGCTGGTACTCAGGCTTGCAAAGTTTTTTGTGACAAGCAGGGTGCATACTGGCTGGCACCCAGGCTTGCAAGGTTTTATGTGGCAAGCGGAGTACACACTGGCTGGTACTCAAGCTCGCAAAGTTTTTCGCTACATGTCGAGTACACACGGCTGGTACTCGGGCTTGCAAAGTTTTTGTGACAAGCGGAGTGCACACTGGTTGGCACCAGGCTTGCAAAGTAAATGTGAGCTTTGAAGAACAGGGGTAGTGGCTTCAGGCCATCGTGAGATGACGACGTTAGGGGGAACTTGCCGTGTGTGCTTCTTGGAGTCGGACCAGGGTTATAACGGCCTCCCTTAGGCCGAGACAAAGACGGGCCCACGCGGAACGGCCGAGATAGAGGCGATCCATGGAGGGATTGCTGAGACAGAGACAACCTACACAGGGCGGCCGAGATGAGGCGGTCCATGGAGGATTGCTGAGACCGCCCAAATGGAGGCGGCCTATGAGGCAGCCCACTGGTGGTGCCCTGGGCCCGATTGAGAGAATGGGTCGTGATTATCTGGGCCTGTCTTTGTTTTTTGTTTTTTGTTTTTGTTTTTGTTTTTTTTTTTTTTTGTGTGTGGCTCCAACATTTGAATTTTCTGGAGGCGATTGAAGGGTCGCGTGGATGAACGTGCCTCGCTACCCTTTTGATTGTGGCTCTTCATTTTCTGGAATGCATTGATGAGGGTGGTGCAATGATTACACCGTTTTTGGAAAAACACGAATCTTAGTCACGAGGTTCCAAGGCAGGCGCTTATTATGGAAGCACGCATTTTATCTGGTTTTACTCGTTTTTTCCTTTTGCTTCATTTCCATTTCCTTGTTTGTCTCGATTCTTGTCGCTACGCTGCGTTTTCTTTCTTTTCAACCTTTCGCGGTCTTCCCAAGTCTTTGCTCTTCCTCAACCCTTCCTTGCATCCCCAGCCTTCGTCTTCCTTACCACCATGTCAGGTACTTATAGTTCTGAGACTTACTCTTCTTCTTCTTTTTCTTCTTCTTCATCGGGTGAGGACCTAGAGGCCATGCCCGTGGCTATGGTTGAAGGGGGTCTTCACGGGCCCCTGCACCTTTGGTGCTCGAGGTGGGTCCACTAGTGTGGGTCCACAACGATGTGCTGGAAAATCAGTCTGAAATGACGCGTTCTGAGGTGAGGTCCCTCGCAGAGGATGGGAAATGGGTTTGCGGCTCCCACGTTGGTCTATTGAAGGTGGTGCGTTATGGCAAGAGGGAACGAGTATGCCATGCCACCAAGGAGGGGGGAGGAGCCGTTCATTTATATGTATGAAACGACATTATTGGATTTGGGGTGAACCCTCCCCTCCAACTTCTTCGAGGCGGGTGTCCTAAGGGGGTTGGGGATAGCCCCATCTCGACTTCACCCCAGTGGTTGGGCAGCGATTCAGGCTTTCAGGGTGGTTTGCTTGGCCCTTGGGATTTTGCCCACTGCCATCGTCTTCCTCAGCCACTATACCATTCGAGCCTGGCCCGGGTTGGCTGGGTCTTGCCGACGCCCTACCTAACACAGGCCTCACCTCCTACACCGGCTTCCTACAAGTTCAAGAGTCGGTTTGTGAAGGTTCAGCATCCGAGGCGAGTCACTTGCACGTTGACTCTCGGCCTTTGTCACTTTATCGCGAGAACCCCTAAGTTCAAGGGGCTGGTGAGGGGCCAATTCTTTTTGGAGGCTAAGTTTGATTTGCAAATACTGGATAGCCTACCGAGAGGAATGAATTACAGGGACATAGTGTCCTGGATCTCCACAAGCAACGCTACCTTTCACGTGAAGAGTGAGTGGTTACTTTCTACAGACTCAGCCTTGCGCCGAAAGTGATAACATGTGGTGTTTTTGGCTTGCAGGTATGTTAAAGAAGCAGGGAGTGGACATGGTCAAGTTGATTAAGAAGGCTCGTTTGACCAATGATGCTAGGAGCTCTGGTCGAAAGGCTCTTGAGACCAACACTATTGCAACTCGCTGCCAGTAAAGAAGTCTGTCCGCAAGCCTGGCCGAGAAGGACTCGGCCCCAATGGTTGAGAAGTCGACGACCCTAGTCAGATCCGACAAGGAGGCAGGTAAACCAAGGCCAACTCTACAATTGCAGAGGAGGCGACCACTAAGAAGGGGAAAGCCACTACTCCTCCTCCTCCACCTTTGCCTACTTAACCCAAAGGCAAAGTGGTGGTGACTTCAGGGCCAAATTTGCCCCTGGCGGCTTGTCTTGCTACGTGGCCCCTCCCACGCCAATTCCTTATGGGCCTTGGATTTAATGCCTGGGGGTCTTTTTCCTACCATCCGCATATCTTAGCATGACCGGGGCTGCAAAGTGTCCGGCTGGAGCCGACAACTCGTTTGATATGATGACCGCCACATGGCACGTTCTATGGCTTCCTTGGAAATTTGGCGAGGGTGGCGAGTGAAGGCTGAGTAGATTGTGGCCAAGGAGGCCATCAATAAGAAGGAACTAGAGAAGGCTTTGAAGTCCAAGGCCGACTCTTTAGCTGAGGTCCGAAAATGAAGGAGGCTAGTCGAAGGCCACCGTTGAGATAGAAGATTTGAAGGCCAAACTTGCTACTTCTCAGGTCGAATCATCCTTGCTCAAGACAAAGGTATCTTCGCTTGGAAGTCGAGATGGCCTCGTTGAGAACAAAGGCGCACTTGTCTGAAGCTGAGGTGGCATCGCTGAAGTCCACTCTTGTGGAATCTTGATCAGGGGGTGACGGAGGTGGAGGCTATTCTATCTTTTGATAAGGAGACCTCAAGATCGCGCAAAAAATCCGAGGCGGCAAGTTGAAAGAGGAGAATACAGAGCTTGCTAAGAGGGTGGCTTGCTTGGAGGGGGCCATTGTAGAACAACATGAAGATGAGTTCAATAAAGCCCTTAAGAAAATAGCCTCTACTGGCCCTAGATTTTGACCTCAGTCCATACGATATGACCAAGGAGGTCCGAGATGGGAAACTTATTTCCTCTTGGATTCTCCTCCCAAATAGGCTTGTGATGACTTTATTAATGAAATGGATTTTTTTTTGTCATCTTCTTTTTTTTTTTTTTTTTTTTTTTTTGGATTTTCTGTTAAAAGGCGGAGGGTTTTCTATTGATTATTTAATGGTATCAATCAGATTTGGGATGATGGCTCAATGGACTTAACACTAAGGGAAGTAATGGCTTTAGTCCGACTGGTCATAATGGCTTGATGGAATTGACGCTAAGGGAGTGAGAATGATACTACGGGAAATAAAGACTTATAGACTCAAGTGCTTGGGCATAGTGGGTTTAAGAGGATTAACACTAAAGGGGAACAACGACTTAATGGAATGAATACCTAAAGGAAACGGGGCCAATGGCTTCTGGAGAGGGATTAACGCTTTTTAGAGGAGATCGCAGGTTTCGGTCTAGACTCAGCTTGAATCGAATGGGGAATGACCTTGACATAGGTGCTTAAGGGGCATGACGGCTTGAAGTTGGGGTAGTCACAGAACTTAGGTGTAGATGAGTTAGGGATCTGGACTGTCTGTCTCGGCCACTTAGCCGACTTGGGCAAAGATGGGAGCGCGGGACGTGGATGAGTCGACTTTTTTTGGGCGTCGATAGTCGGGTGAGGGGAGGAATTCGGCCTTGCAGCTCTCGAGTACCACTCGGTTTCCCAAGAGTCGGGGGCTACTTGGTCCTCCGATATCAAGGTGTCATTCAGCTCTGAGGTAAAGCCGGTTTGATGGTCGCCTAGGATCTTAAGGCTTAGCATTCTCTAGGGTTAGGTTAATCAATGTGGCTCTATGGGTATGCACAATTTGGACAAGGGAATGCTAACTTAGGTATGTGTGATAGGGGAATGCTGACTTAAGTATGTATGAGTGAATGAGTTGATTGGGAGGTTTAGAGCTGGTTTGGATGATCCTAGACTTTGGATTTATTGGCCCCATCTTGGCTTCCATCCCTAACTCGTGGACAGTAGAAGTCATAGATGGGAAACTTGTGTCAGTTCTTGACTTAGGGTTGAAAATTGTGACATGAAACCAAATTGACTATCTTGAAGAGACAACTGACTTGGGGGTCAACATGACCAAGATGGCATGGGACCAAAATGACCACATCAAATTGAAAAAGTTGGTACTAAGCCATAAATGCCTAAGTTAGGACCTAAATGACTAACTTAGGGACAAACCGACTTCGGGGTCAAGTAATAGTGCTGGCATAGAGACTTGACACAAAGTCAATAGGGAGATTCGACACGGAGTCGGTAGAGAGACTTGACATAAAGTCTTGACATGAGGTTGGCAGAGAGACTCGACATGGGGTCGATAGAGAGACTTGAGACGGATTCAACAAAGAGACTCATACGGAGTTAACCTAAGACGGAGTGGGCAAAGGACTTAACATAGAGTTGGTATGGGCCCAAACATGGTGTTGGAAGGTGGGAGTAACCATGGGATGGCGTGCGTGCATGCTGTATGTATGCATTTATGCATGTATGCAAACTAATTAAGATTTTATTTTGGTGGGGGGGACAGACATTTGGATGCTCGGAATGCATGTCATATGTGCGGATTACAGGATGCGTGAATGTTTGAAATGCATGTGGGTTGCATGGACGTTTAACATGGAACGTTGGACGCATGGTCGCATGGATGTATGGAGGTTTGCCATGGATGGCTAGATGCATGGATGCTTGACATAAATGGCTAGATACGTGGTTGTATGAATGTGTGGAGTCGGGGGTTGTTAGATGCATGGATTACCGGGTGTACGTAATAGCAAGATGTGGAGTTGGACGGGGTACATGGGGTGTGCGTTTAGCAGAGGCAAGTCTCTATTACCCTACAGTTTGCCATCCCAAGACTCGTGGTGTAGGCAACTGAGATTCTTACGTTTCCGCTTTGGTGTTAGAGACGTCTTGGATGTTGTCACATTGTCATTGCTCGTGAGTTGAGACTAGTCAAAGGCTCACTTCTTTGAGTGGTCTTCAACCTTTTCATCTAAACTGTAACGCTCCTTTTGTTTCTTTTATTTTTAGCTTATGGAGGAATGGAAAGGATTGTGTTTATGTTGTTCCGGAAGGTTTATCCTCATGTATGCAATTTTCAAGAGTCCATCGCCTTTTAAGGATAATTTGGGTGTATCTATGGGCTTCTTCTAGCTAACTTTCTCAAGGGGTCGCCTAACTCCCTATGTTGGTGGCTTGTCCCTCAGTATTGCATTTTCTCTTAGACTGCTCTTTTCAAGTTTTCAGTCTCAATGAACTTTTATTTGATTCTATTTTTTTTTTTTGGCTCTGACTTTTGCCTAGGTTGTTATTTTGAGGTTTCAACCTAGCGAGCCGCTTTTTTTGTCTCTTTTTTTTCTTGGGGACATTGAGTGAATGAGAGTTTTAAGCATAGTAAAGTTTGATGCGGTAGACCATCTTTCCTTCTTGGTTTGGAGGTCAAGTAGCCAGGCTAGATGCTTGAGGCTTTATGATTACCCTTATTATCCTTGCAGGTTTGATCGATGGAATAGTCAAAATTTGAACATGAGATATTAGAATCAAGGATGGATTTTTTTATTGGTATTTTTAACTTGGTTTAAGCGCAGGAATGGAATTATGGAGAGTCAAAGTATATTTCATTGATTATTCAAGAGAGAGCATTACAAATAATGTGAAAAGGATTGAAGACTACAAAATAGGGGCTCTTCTTAGGATACAGCCTAATCAGAACTCGGCTTCGCAGTTTTTTGTTTCTTCCTTTCTCTTTTTACGAGTCCTAGCCAGTTCATGAAACCAGCAGTTGGGGATTTGAAGTCGCGGTCAAGTTTGTTCCTTCCTCTTCCTCGCTATCATAGGATGGGGGGTTGTCGGCAATCCTCCCACATTTGAGGCCGGACTCGATTCTCTCCCCCACAGTCACCAAATCTGCGAAGTTTGATGCCACACTCCCTACAGCTTTGTCGTAGAAAGGGGACGGCAACGTCTCTATGAACATGGAGACCATTTCGTTCTCAATTAGCGGGGGTTTGACCTGGGCTACCAACTCGCGCCATCGCTGGGCGTAATCTTTGAATCCTTCGGACTCTATTTTGGACAAATTCTAGAGTTAGGACCTGTCTAGGGCCATATCTTTGTTGTATCTATATTGGCGGACGAATGTCTCAGCCAGGTCCCTCCAAGTCCTTACTTGTCCTTTTTCCAAGTTAATATACCAGTTTAGGGCGGCCCAAGTGAGACTATCTTGGAAGCAATGTACCAGGATCTTGTCTTGGTGGATGTAGGCAGCCATTTTTTTCGACAAAGTACATGGCGAGATGTGCTTTGGGGGCATGAACTGCCCTTATACTTTTCGAATTTTGGGGTTTTGAAATCCATCGGGAGGCCACGTCGGACATTAAGCAAAGGTGCTGTGGCATCTAAGCTATGGCCTCTTGTACCTTCAATGATCCGTACTCATTTGTTCCAAGGAACTGATTTTTTCGTCGTGAATGGGGGTAGTCTCCGAGTTCCGCAGGTAGCTCCAGGTTGCCCAGGAGTCTCGAGGGTAGGAGTAGTGAGGCAAGCTTACCGTCTAGGGTCTTTGGGCGGTTTGTTTTACTACTACGGGTTCTTCTACCACTTGTGCCTTTGACGGCTATGTTCCAGCCTAGAGGCATTCCATATTGCGGAAAAAATCTAAGGGATATGTTGGAGTTCCTGCATTAAGGGCGGCCCCGGTGTAGTAGCGAGAGTTGGAAGAGGGTGTTCGGATAAGGAGCTCGAACACCTTGTTAAGTCTGCTCTCTCATTTTGCCCATATGTTCCCCTAATCCGCCATCCCGGTTCTTGTTTGCATGCTCTCGCTGCTCCAGTTAAATCTATCGCTTGCTCCATGTGTCTAGTTCGGGCTCAGGTATGGTATGGGTGGCTCGAGGTTGCTCTGATGCCCCCTAGTTTGACTTTGACTCCACCGTTTCTAGGATCTAGCCAATTTGTGCCCTTAATTGTCCAACATCATTTTTATAATGCTTCTTGTTGTTTTTCTAGATCCTTTTTAGTTGTCTTCATCTGTTTTGCCTTGGGAAGCGCCCTGTAAAGGTTTTTCAAAACTTGATCCTTGCCTTGTTATTGGTCTTGGTGAGCTAATCGGGTGGAGAATGAAATGCAACGTGATGAAATGCAACACCTAATCTTAAATGCATGGTGGAGATGAATGTAGAATATGATGCATGCTATTTTTTTTTTTTACAAGGTTAGAATTGAATGGAAAGTGGAATGAGCCATCTATGGAAATGTCATGGGGTAGAACGAAATTAGGGAGATGGAAGAGGCCAACTTAAAAAAGAGGATGGGCGGGGACCAGGATGCGACTTGGAATCGACACTAGGGTAGGGTTGAAGTTGGATAAATGGGAATAGCGTAAAGTCGGACTCGGATTGGAATCGACACAGGGGCCAAGATGAAATTGGTTAAATGGGGACGACACGGAGACGAGCTCGGATCGGCACAGGGTGTACTGGCTAACCCAGGTTCAGGTGTACTAGCCAACTCAGGCTCGAGTGTACTGGTCGACTCAGGCTCGAGTGTACTAATCGACTCAGGCTCGGGTGTACTGGCCAACTCAGGCTCGGGTGTACTGGCCGACTCAGGCTCGGGTGTACTGGCCGACTCAGGCTCGGGTTTACAAGTTGACTCAGGCTCGGGTTTACAAGTTGACTCAGGCTGGGGTTTATGGGTTATTAATTCGGGTTTCTTGGCCGGCTCGGACTAAGGTTTACTTGGTTGGCTTGGACTAGGGTTTGCTTGGCCGGCTCGGACTAGGGTTTGCTTGGCCGGCTCGAACTAGGGTTTGCTTGGCCGGCTCGAACTAGGGTTTGCTTGGTCGGCTCAGACTAGGGTTTGCTTGGCCGGCTCGGACTAAGGTTTTTACTTGGACCGGCTGGGACTAAGGTTTACTTGACCGATTCAGACTAGGGTTTACTTGGTTGACTTGGACTAGGGTTTACTTGGCCGACTTGGACTAGGGTTTACTTGGTTGACTTGGACTAGGGTTTACTTGACCGACTCGGACTAGGGTTTACTTGGCCGGCTCGGACTAGGGTTTACTTGGCCGGCTCCGACTAGGGTTTACTTGGCCGGCTAGGACTAGGGTTTACTTGGTTGACTTGGACTAGGGTTTACTTGGTTGACTTAGACTAGGGTTTACTTGGCCGGCTCGGACTAGGGTTTACTTGGCCGGCTGGGACTAGGGTTTACTTTATTTCGGACTAGGGTTTACTTGGTCGACTTGTGTTAGGGTTTGGTCGGCCCCTAATCGACACATGGTTAGATGGGCCGCTTTCCCCTTTTTCTTTGGGATCTTTCTAATCATCCTCTCCAATGGTTCTTGGGTATAGACCTTCCCCTGGGGGCGCACCATGGACGGGATAGATTTCCCGCAACATGGTCACCCCCCAGGATGGTCAGCCCCAAGTGGAACTATCGCGATCCCCAGTACTGAGACATCTCTAGCATGGAGACCACTACACATTCCTCTCTCCCTAACTCACAGGCCTGGGAATAAGGCCTCTCTCATTGGTGTAATCGCATAGTAGTAATATTCCCCGTAAAAGCCTCATTTTGTCACAATATTAGTACATCATATCGTCTACCCTAGGGTTTTCACAGGTAGTATGCAAACATCAAATTCAAATTACAACACATGCACCAATTAACAAAGACAAATGGAAACACAGGACCCAACCTTAGAGTTTTCCCCCCACAACCTTAATTCTCGTGCAAAATATATTTCAAGCAATGACAATTTTATATATTTTTCTAGAAATTTTTGTTTTTCTTTCAAAACTCACATTTGAGGTATAATTAAATATTAAATACAAGCATTTCTTGAAAGAAAAAATAATAAAAAATAAAATAAAATAAAATAAAATTGAATCCTGAAATTGACAAACATAAGCACCCATCTTCCCTATGCAACTAACCTAATAGGGCTCAACTCTCAATAAAATAGGGTCCCCAGTGGAGTCGCCATCTGTCACAACCTAAATTGTGACGTGAGGCTGGGTGGGCCGAGACCATGTCGACCACAAAGGAGTCGCCACCGACGTTTTGGTTTAGGGAACGCCAGGAAACCTAATGGAAAGGATGGTCTGGAATCAGAAATGTGGGTTCGGGAGTTGGTTACACGCTAGGGGCATAAGGGCCCCCAACATGCCTATCACTTGATAGTTACCCTTAGCTAGCTATATGGGAAGAGGGACAGTGCTTGTATTTGGGTTGTGTTTTTGGTCTAAGTCCTGGGAAGGAGGAGGTTCAGGTAAGGTGTTATGGGATTTTGGGATTTAAGATTTGACTTGATAGGGGTGTGCCCCCTAGGCCTATGTACCTCGGTTCTAGAGGATTCAAAGTCTACGTAGTTCTGGATGGGGTGTTGCTAGAAAGGGTGAGGCCGGTCAATACCAGCTTGGCTATGGGAGAGGTTTGAGAGATTTGGCTTTCAATTTTCTAGAGTTTCTGCCCGGAAAAATTCCTCCCCTCAACTCTTCATTTTGAGACTTTTTATAGGCTTGGGATTGGGCCGGTGGTTGCCCCCATATCCCTTGATTCTCTCCTGGTAGTGCTGAGTTTGTTGCAACTACCTTCCAAGATATTATTTTATATGTGAGTCAAGGTGGGTCCCGGGAAGACTCAGTCTCGGGAAGACTCAGTCTTGGGAAGACTCAGTCCCGGACAGTTTTGGGGTGCAACAATTAGTATCCAAATTCAATGCATAAACTTTGATTGAATGTTGTAGGTTCCGCTAATTCCATGGTGAAAGGTTTAGCTATTTCTTAGACCAAATGTTTGACTAAATGTAACCCAATTTTGTTAGGACTCGAAGGCGCAAGGTAATGGCATGAATGCCGAACAAATCAGAATGGGTGAAGATCCTTGTTACTCTGCTGATCTCCCTCATGCATCAATGTGGGATACTAAAGGACCAAACTACTTCATCCGATTAGATAGGAATATAAAATCCTGAAGTTCAATCAAGATGTTGCATCGAAGAACAAAGGTGAAATGTTGGTGATGATGCTTTGAAGGAAATTGTCAAATGATTCGAGAAAGAGCCAAAGGGAAGCTTATGCAAAGAAAATATCAAGCCAGAGCTTTATATTCCCTTTATTAAAATTTTCGAATCTAATGTAAAAAGGTTTCCTAAGGTAAAAAGGGTTTTCTAATGTAAAAGAGTGTTTAAAAACTAGCAAAACCAATGCATGTTTAAGAGCCAAGCAGATGTTAAAAATAAATAAATTCGATCCTTTGATCAAATTATGTTATGAGTCATAATATTGATCGATAATGAGAAAAAAGTTCAAGCAAAACATCCAGATTATTGAAGTTTAAGTCATGCCATTTGAAATCCTTTTTTAGATTGAGTTTTGTTGACATCATCAATCGTGAAGTTTCGAGTAAAAGAAAAAATTGACAATAGTTATGAGTAGTTCCATGTGTTATTATTTTCTCTTGTAACTAATACACGTGTAATAATCTTGTAACCTACAAGATTAGTGGTGGTTACCTAGCTTAGTTTACAAATAGAAGACATGCCTAAGAACACGGGTTGGAATTTGTACTCAATTAATTTACTCGAAAAAGCCTACACATCTACTCTTTAAGATAAACAGATCTAGAGGAGAATATAAATAAACTTCTAACGATAAAGTAAAGTTTGTTCAATTTACTTTTGTTTATTTTCTTTTTCATTTCTATTGTTTGTTGTCGAAAATATGATAAGTGTACAATAGTATAAGTAATAAAATAGTTAGTGAAGTACCGTCTCTTTCAAGATTGTAATTTAATATTGACTTAATTAATCGATTATCCTTTTGAACTAAAAAAAAAATACGATTCAATTAACAAATGATCCATTTTTGGTTTTTGCATTTAATTAAGGCTAATGAAATCAAAACAAATATTGGCTAATTAGAAATCACAAGATAAAAATGAGTTGGTTGGGAATCCTTACAATTACCTCCTAATTAATGTAGTCTCATTCAATCCTAAATATTCCTTTTAATCATTGATATTGATTTCACTAAATTAGTTAACTACCAATTTCTTAGATATCAATCCTTTATCACTAATTATGAATCTTAAAACATTAAATTCAAGAAATAAAAAAAAAAATTGCATACATTCAAACATTCTTCGTAGGCATTAATCATATGAAAGAGAAATAATTTAGATAAAAAAATTTAATTATAAATGGACAAATTAAAATTCATCCCATCTTTAAAAAAATTGGAAATAAATCTAGGATTATTTTCAATTTATTCAATCTTCAATGACAATTAATAAAGAGTGCTGCTAAGATTTTCTTTTATTTTCGCTCACTAGAGAGTTTTTTAAACTCCTAAATAGTCTTTCTTTTTCATATAGTTGTTCAAACTCTTAACTTGCGGTTTGGGTCTAAAGTTGGACTTGGGAGTCAAAAAGTAGCTTTGGCTAAGAGTTATGAAAATGGGTGTTAGGTATCAAAAATTGTGCACTAGGCGCATCTATCATGCATTGGTTGTTAATGTAATTAAATTTATTTGTAATTACTATTCTCTTAATTAGAATTAACTGTCATGTAAATGTATATATGATAATTTAGCTAATTTAGTGGCTTGACAATTTACCTAATTTAATGGGTTAACAATTTACCTAATTTAGTGGACTGTAAATCAACTTGATATCTTGTAAATAAATGGTATTTATACGAGAACTCTCCAATAAGAGGAGACACAATTTTGAGTCCAATTTTCTCTAAATATGACATTGGTTGCTCAAAACTAGTGTGTTAGGTGCCTCCTAATGCTTCATTGATGCTCTTGATACCCTGATTTTGGTGTTCTTCTCTTAGCTCATGTTTTCTTCTTTCTTGTTCACTCTTCCTACATTAAAAATCCAAAGTGATTAGTGTATTCATACTTTTTCATTCAACAATTTCAAAATATGAGTTGCATGAGAATGTATACAATTGAATTATATTTTCATACTATTTCTTCAAGTTAAGGCATAAAAACATGTTATAAATCTTTAGAAATTTATATATGTTGTAGATTCATAATTACTCTAAACTTTGAATTTTACTTATCCTGAAGCAACAATTAATCACAACTAAACGATAAAGTGTGTTCTATCCATTAACCTCTATCTATATCAATTTAATCATATTTAGTGTTTACATTCTTTTTCTTATTTAGCAAATTGTTACACTAAGCATAATGGATTCACTCATTCCTTTGAATACGTATAGGAAGTCAAGTTAACAAAGGGCATTATCTGCATCACATCTTCCTCTTAGTTTTCGAGAGATTAAGTGTTTCAAACGCACAAAATAATGAATATTATTTACACTCAACATCATCACATTTTACCTTTTCCATGTTCTAGATAAGAATATAAAATCATTATCACACATCAAATACGCGTATTAAGATTTTCTTTCAGGTTGTAATGAGACTAGGGTGAAATGCACATTAAAAAAAAGAGAAGAAAAAACATAATATTAAAAATGTCTAATTGAGAAGATAGAGATTAGAGTCTCACTCAACTGCAAGTTATATATATTCTAATTTATAAATATCTATAAACTATTCTTTTAAAATAAAAAATCAATCCATTTTTTTTTTTGTGGGAATCAATCTAATTTAAAAATAAATTAAATTGAATAATATTATATTTGATTTTATACTCTATGTAGATACTCATATTTCTCCCGCCATTAAAATGCAAGAAATAAATATGTAAAAAAAAGAAAAAAAAAAGAGGGGAAGAAAAGAAGAATAAAGAGTGTCTTATTTTTCTTCTCCACACAACCTCGAATCCCACCAACAATTGCCAACAGCTGCTAGCCCCGCAACTTTTTCTTCTACTCTTGCCAACTTTTTCTGATAAAGACTCCTTCAGTGCTCTACTCCCTCGGCGATTTTGTTTCCTTGAGCCCCTGCGAAGGTACAATGACAAAAGAGAGGCAAATTTGTCTCAGCAACTAGAGACAAAATCCATGGAGAGGTCAATCCCTATTAATGAAAGATATCTCCCTAAAAGATCTGGATCTTCAAGAATGAAATCTGGAGAGGTCTATAAGACGGAAGGAAAACTCAAGAACCAGGAGGAAGAGAGAAAAAAGGGGAGGGAGGCTCTGCTAAACATTTGGGAGTTGGAAACTTGGAAGGAGAGTGGAAAATCTTGTTGGAAAGCTTGGGAGGAAGAATAAGAAGAGGGGTTCCGGTACTCGTAGGAGAGCGAAAACATTGGAGAAAAAGAAGAAGGATACAACATTTAGAGTAATTCTTGAAAAGAGTTGGCAAGGTTGGGAGAAAGGAAGAAACCCTAGCAACGACGAATGGTCCGACATCTGGGTAAGATTTTAACATATCCTTATGTTTTGCACAAGGTGCAGTTTGTTGTTACCCCACTAACTGCCATGTAAATTTTTTGCTATTTTTAGGAAGGGCTAGCACATGGTTTTCCCCTTTTGTTGCAAAATTTTATTTATAGTTGACTGACCAAATGACCCCTAGTCGGTCGGCCGGTCCATAGCGTTCTTTCCTTTTACCACAAAATTTAATTTACAGTTGGCTGGCCAAATGACCCCCAGTCAATCAGCCGACCTATAACATTCATTTCTTTTATTGCAAAGTTTTGTTAAGTTACAATTAGTCATCCAAGCAACATCCAGTCGGTCAAATGACACCTAGTCAGCAAATCTTATTAAGTTACACCCAATTGGCCAAATGACATCTAGTCGACCAAATGATATCCAGTTGGCCAAATGACACCCTATTGACCAATTCTGTTAAGTTTCAGATAGTCAGTCATAGGATACCCAGTCGACCAATTTTGTTAAGTTACAATTAGTCGGTCAAACGACATCCAGTCGGCCAAACAACATCCAGTCGACTGAACGACATCAGTTGGCCAAATGACACCCAATCAACAAGTTTTGTTAAGTTAGGGTCAACTAAGCAAATGATTCTCGTCGGTCAATTCTATTAAGTTAGTTGGCCAAATGACACTCAATCAGTCAATTTTGTTCAGTTGCACCCAGTCGACCAAACGACATCCAATCGGCCAAATAACACTTAGTCGGTCAATTTTGTTAAGACACATTTGGTTGGCCAAACGACATCTAGTCAACCATGACACTAGTTGGTCGGTCAGCCCATAGTGTATATCCCTTTCGATTCTTGAACGCCAATGGACAGTCCACTCTTCTCTAATCATCTTTGGACGTTAATGAATAGTCCATCATTTCTCTAATCACCTTCCAGGTCTCTGTCAGAACTACATAAACTTTGAATTTCTCCATTGCATTAAGAGATACGTAGGAGTAGGAGACAACTCTTGTCAAGTTCAACAATAAAAAATATATTTATCTCTTTTCCAATTCTTTGGATGTCAATGGATAGTCTATTTCTCTTCTAAGGTTCTTTGGACACCAATGGATAGTCCACCTTTTCCAGCCCTTTGGACGCCAATGGACAATCCACTCTATCACAGTTCTTTGGACACCAACGGATAGTCCATCCCTTTCAACACTTTGGACCTTTGGGCATCAGTAGATAGTCCATCCCTTTCAACGCTCTACTAGAACTACGTAAACTTTAAATTCTTCATTGCATTTGGAGATATGTAGGAACAAGATGCGACTCTTGTCAAGTTCAAAAACCTAAAAAATATATTTCTTTCTTCTTTTATCAACAATTCTATTTTTGTTTGTGTTTGAAGGGTAAAAATAATATTTTAAAAGTCATAATAATTTCACGCACGTAATTAAGGTAAAGGACATCGTAAGAATGCTAACATGTTTCCTATGCGTAATTGACTCTCGAACCTTAAATTTGTTTCCGAAAGACCAACATTATCCCTTCCAAGGTTTTCTGACGTTTTCCTTAAAAACGTCTATGACGACTCCATTTTAAATTCATCTTTCTTTTCTCGAAAGGAGCTTGAATTTCTTAAACTATTTTTTTTTCGTCCTGTGGTAATTACGATTGCGAAAGATGGCGATTCCATTAGGGATATTTTAAATGGTCAAGCCTATATAATTATATGTGTGAAATTAATGACTTCTTCTTTGTTGTTTTTTCCTTTCAGTTGTTTTATCCATTTCTTTATTTTGCGTCCTTGTTTTTATTTGCATGTCTTTATTTATATTATGTACTTTGTTTGGTCTGAACCTTAGGATAAAAGACATGCAAATGCATTGTTGTGTTTTGCAGCATGGACAAATTTGTGGATAATTTTCTGCACATACCACTCTTACACCATTCACACACCTTGAGTGAGGTCCTATACCTAGGCTTGAGTGCAACCTAGGGAGTGAGAGACAAGTAGTGGTAGCCATCTTGGAGGTGCACTCCTTATTTGGTCATCGTGAAAGTCTCATTTAGAGCGAGATCCTTTTGCGAACATCCACATCATGGATACACTTCTTATTTGTGGTGACTTCGCAAAATGGGTACTGAGCTTTAGAGGCCAAATTTGAAAGAAATAGAACATTCCATTGGTGAGAATCACATAATAAACATAGAATCTAGTAGGTTGCTGCTACCCGTTCTAGCCTATAAGACACTTAAGAAGACTCCTTGTTGTGAGCCGATTGTGGCACCAAGAGCATACCTCAGCCTTTACCTATTTTTTTTTCATGCATCATTTTCTTTAAACATCATGTAAATTCATTTGTGTCATCTTAAGGTGATAGAAGAATTGTGAAGACTTATTTTGATCACAAGAAGTTTCAAAAAAAAAAAAAAGAGAAGAGAAAAACATAACATGCATTGCATTCTACATCCATTTTCATCAGGTTGTTAAGGTCACCCATAAGTCTTGTAGCTTATGTTTCTTTGATAACCTTGCATTCCAAATAAAGTGCATACACTCTGTTGCATTCTCATTCCATCCTATGTCCACAACCAATCAAAATTGATAAGAGAATAAAGACCAAACCTAAAAGAACATCCCTACAGCACCCATACAGGAGACGTTTCAAGACAAAACTGATGAAGGTAGTTGTGGATGACCTAAAACAACAACATAAGGCACTAAGGAACGACGTGAATCAACTTTTATTAAAGATCTTGAAGATGTTGTAGTTAATACAAAATCCTAATAGGAATGCGCTTGAGCAACCTCAAGTCACTCCTGACCATCCTCCAGGATTCACACCAAATCAACCCCACAATCAAGTTCAATACCCTTCGTATGGCCTCCCTCATGGCTATATATCACCCGTAAACAATAACACTGGCCCTCACACATCAACCTCAAACCCCTAAAACCCAGCACAACCCCAAGACCCAAACTGTAGAACCAATGATGCACAAACTTTCATCATACCTCCCCATGTTTATTAGTTCAATTTTTTTAATTAATTAGTATTTTGATATGTGTAATATATTTGATAAAAAAAATTTATATGATAAAAAGAAATGATATATTAAATTATTTAATCAAATAACGTGACATTTCTTATGCATAAGTATAAAACTTATGTTTAAAACAAATTGCAATGAATATTTTTAAATCGTACAATTTGATTTTTTTAGAAGAAAAATGGTTAGCAAAGTGACATGAATCAATTTATAGTTACATTTAAATTTTACCTTAATTAAGATAATCATCTCAATCAATTTTCACTGGTGGCCTCATTTTTAATTAACAATCACTATTACATATATAATTTTTAATAATATTTTTTAAAATATATTAAAAATAATTTTATAATATTTTTTATATCTTTAATAACATTTAATTAATAAAAAACCTTACTAATGCATTTTGTAACATGATTCAGATATAATATTTACAAAAATATTATCAAAATTAATAGGTAATATTTTTTATATTTTCATAACATTTTTATATATGTTGTCAACATTAAATATATAAAATATAGTTAAAAATTATTTATAAAATAATTTTTTATCTGTTAAAAACAATGTTGTTTTTAATATTTTTTACAATTCACATGTATTTGAAAGTATACGCGCAACTACCTTGAGTGACGGCGCTATTTTTTTAATATATATTTATATTCTTTCTTTTCGTTTTCTTGTTTTTCACCTTTTATAGTGCTTTGGCATGGAATTGAAAAGAGGATGCTCACGCTGATTTGGTTTTTGCCTGCTTATCGTTCTTTACTGTCACCTGGAATGCTTTTTAGTTAATTTTTGCCGACCGCAGATATTAATTCAATTTTAGGAATCATATTATTATTATATACCTATGTTTTGTAAAGCTTGTCGTGAAGATCACACTTTCATCATAAAAGGGAAAGAATAAACAGAAAAACAACCTGGTACAAAAAATGGAATATTGATTTTTGACAATTTTTTACGTCGGCAAAGCCTGAAAAATATTAGAGGTTTAAAAGTCGGACCAAATAAATTTAACTTTTTAGAAAAAAAAAATATAACTTAAATTTAAGTTATTTAACTCATTTGTTACTCCTGATTATTTTTTTTTATCAGATTTGTTTGAGTTCTTTTATTCTTTGAAGTTAGATACTCACCTTAAAGAGTAAAATGGTGAAATATAATTATTAATTAAAACATTGGTGTCTGAAGTTATAATTAAATGTATGAATATGTATAATAAATGAGTTTAATAATCATATTGACATTATAAATTATCTAATAATAAAACAATTTTACACATTATAAAATAATTTTACATATTATCTAATAAAAATTATTATTTATAATTTTTAATATACTTATCATAAAAGTAAAAAAAAAATTATCTTATATAATAGGTTATAATTTGACAAGAGAGTTAGTAGGTAATTTATTTTCTCTTAAAATAAATTATGACATTGTATAGATGTTAGTTTCTGAAGTAAATCTCTCTCTTGGAATGAAACAAATCCTTTTTAAATTTATTCCGAAACAATTTAAAGTTTATTAATTTAATATCTAATAGATCATTTTATATTAGGAGAAAATAGAAATATATTTAAACATAAAAATCATATAATGAAGGATTTTAAGATAAATTATAATTTATTAACTATACTTTTTTTACACAAAATCAACTTTTTTTGGTAGTATTATACACGTAAAAACATAAAACGTTTAATATTATGTTTATAAAGTATGAGTTTGGTTCATTTATATATTTATTACCCTAAATGTAATGATTAAAGAATTAAAAATAAAAATTATTAAAAAGAGTTAAAGCATTTATTTTGACAAGCACTATTTATTTTTCTGTTTTGAATGGTAAACATTTTTAAGATCACGGAATGTCAATCAAATGTACGTTTAAATTAAAATTGAGATACTAAACGAATTCCCTTTTCAATTTGGTAAATTCATATTTAAAAGAAATTAACAATAATATTATACTTTTAATGAAAATATTTTTCTTTTAATTCCTTTGTTGATAGCTCTAATTATGACCGTTAATTATTATGTTCCAAAATCAGCTGTACGTAGGTGTCATCGATTAATAGCTCTACATTTTCAAGAATCTGATACGTTTTTTTTTGACGTGTGACGCATTTCCTTAGTATATGATAATAACAATTTCCCCACCATATGATACTTTGTTACTCTATATATATAAGGTTCAAATGTTACCGTCCTAACCAGTTAACACCCAAAATTCACTCATAATAACAATTCCTACACAAGCCTGAAATCGATTTTGGTTTATAATCCAACCGTTAATTATGGGAGCCAACATTTCCACTTTTGAGTTTGTTGAAAAATCATCACACTCATCGCAGATCCTGACCTTCCATTCTACTGCTAAATGGAAGGCTCACTTTGAAGCCTCCAAAGAAACAAACAAGCTGGTAAGTAATTTGATATAAAATGAGCTACAACATCTTTATATATAATATTGTTAATTAACATTATCTGAAATTCTGGGTTTAATTTCATGAGGACAATACTAATTGTCTTTTTTAATTCGTTAAAGATGGTCATCGACTTCACCGCTACGTGGTGTGGACCTTGCAAATACATGGACCCAATTATCAAAGAATTTGCTGCAAAATACCCAGACGTGGAGTTCATTAAGATTGATGTGGATGAGTTAATGGTATATACGATTAATATATGATATGCACGTGATTCCTTTCATAATTATATATACCTTGAAATTAAATTAGTTATGATGCACCATTAATTTTGTTTAACGGAAATATTTACTTGTATGGAAACAGGACGTGGCACAGGCTTTCCATGTGCAAGCAATGCCAACATTTGTACTAATTAAGAAAGGGAAAATAGTGGAAAAGGTGGTGGGAGCCAAAAAGGAGGAATTGCAGAAGCTGATTGAGAAACGCAGGAATTGAGTGTACACTAATCGATAATATTCACACACACAAAACTTTAACATATATATTACAAGTACTGTAGAGAAAATAAGACCAAGTATATTGGTGTAATGGTATTGTTGTTTGCCATGAGCATGACACGTAGAGTGTGATGTGTAAATCTAGCTGCACGATATGTCTAGTATGCATGCAAGCGTATTGTACGTACCAAGTGAAACTATTATTTTAATTCCAATAAGTTGTATTTTATATATGTTTTAAACTTTTAATCAATTCTTTATGTTTAAGTAATATATGACAATTTAACAGAAAATTACTCTAAAGGTGGTGCTTATTAATGAATTAAAAGTGAAAACATTTTAAAAGAATGCTTTTCTAATAAAAAATAATTATTCATGAACTTTTTAATCAATATTTTTAATATAATTTTTACATAAATATTTTTAGAACACTTAGTAGCATAATTTAACGTAATATATGTAATTTATCTCTTTTATTTCATTAATGACTATATATAATATGACATCTTACAAACTATTTTTGTGTTTTTTTTTATCTGATTACTCAAGCTGAGAATATACAAATTAAATAATATAATTAATTTCTTCATTTATATTAAAATTAATTTTAATTTCTTTATATAAAATCTACTATTATTTTTCTCATATGTAAAGTAATTAATAGTTAAGTAGATATAAAAAGATAAATATAAAATATTTTTCTCTTATTAAATCAAGTTATCGATTTATTATTAAATAATAAAAAGGATGAAATTAAATATTAACAAAAATTAAAGAAAATTGATATCATATTTCATAAGTTAAAATTATTTTAAGAAACATCAAACATTGTTACTACAAGTGAAACACTTGTATTTCTTAGTCAAGATCTCAAGTTTAATCTCTATCTTGGACATGAAATCACAATTGGAGGTATCACTTTACTCTCAAAGAAGCTTACTTGGTGGGAGCAAATTTAGTTGAGTGAAAAATAAGTCCTGAATAAATATATATAATTTGTTAAAAAACAGGATTGAAAACATTTTCTTTTCTTTTCATATATTAATTCTAGTACAATCTCCTATATTTATAGGGATGTTACATAGTTGTACACAATTTCTGCACCTATACATATATGTCCATCACTATATTATAGGGATTTACATGACGCAAATCTCCTGCTCCTTAAATATAACTGTTTACAACTCACGTCAATATAATTAAGATATGAGATCAAATGAAAATTTTAAAAATAAATAAATTAAAATTTGTAAATTTAAAATCTTAACATAAAAGAAAAGTTAAAGAAAATTTGAAAATAATTAACAATTTAAATTTTTAAAGAAAATTTGAAAATGATTAATAATTTTAAATTTTAAAAAAATACTAAATAGCAGGAAGTCACATATCACAAGATTAAAACAATATATAATAAAAAAAAATATCTATATAACATTAGAGAACCTAGAGTATTTTTAATCAAAAGTTAATAATTAATCTCTCAAAATACTATGATTAAGATTATTTAAGAGTCTGTCCTCTCTTAACGACTCTTTTTATATACACAAAACTAATAATTGAATTCCTCACTACATATTTAAGCAATAAGATTATATATATAACATAATATTGATTATCAACAGAAAGTGAAAGCTTCTTTAGGACCATATAGAAAATATTGCTACAAAATAAATTTGAGGATATATTCTCCCGACAAATTCGACCTTAAAATTTCAAATTGGCTTAAAATTTCATTTTTAAATAATAATAATATTTTTTTAAAATGGTTTTAGTGCAAAGGACAATCAGAATATATAAGATAGCTGAATAAGCAATGGTATCTAATAAGGGAGCACTGTTGAAATACATTAAGGTGACATTTTAAAGAAGCAATTGGTGCTTGTACGAGGTAGCGTATTTTAATGAAAAATAATGGACCCATTTTGTTATTCTTGAACACAAGAAGCAAATTAAAGCTACTAACGGAACGAAGATGAACAATCAACACTAGACAAAAAAAATTGACCACCATGAACAGAAATGAAATTAAGCTTGAACAAAAAAACAAATCGGTGCCCAAAAGTCTAGAAATTGAACATTCGTCCTACCCAAAAGTTTATTCCCATTAATGAGCAAACAAATTGGTCATCAAAACTCAAAATATGCTCTGTGAGCGTTCCTCCTCCGTCACCCTGCTTCATCTTGTGTTAATTTTGTGCAGAGCAGCCACTGGATGATAAAAAAAAAAAAAAGGAAGAAGAAATTATCCATTGCGGGAGAATGACATCCACTTGAGAGAGTGTTCGTGAAGGGAAGGCAAAGGGAAAGCAGGATGTTTATTGTTTCAAAATTGCTAACATCAATATAATAAATAATATATTTACAGTTTTTTTTTATAAATAATTATCATTAAAATTATATTAAAAATGATTTTTAATTAGTTTACCCAGTAAAGATGTTATACATTCATGTCCTTTTAACTCTAAGATAAAAGGACTCCAACGGGTTATAAAAAATATTTGATTTACAAGGTTAGTTTACGTTGTTTTATTGAGTCAAAAAATCATTTCATAAAATTTATGTTAAATAAATTTATTTTATTATATATCTTCTTTATTTTTTATTGTTTCAAATTTAAATTTGAATAAGTTAACAATTTTAATTTGAAATATAAAAAATATGAAATAGAAAAATGTAGGGTAATTTATAGAACTCATTTCATGTATGCCCTTAGCCCATTGTTTTTATTTTTTAATAAATCACCAAATTAGTCTATATATAGTTAATTAGTACGAAGTGTCACCTTAGTTCTTTAAGAAACTAATAAGGAAATTAAATTTTTTTTTGAGATTGTAATATATTGATCATGTTAGTTCATTTATTAGAATATTTCTTTAACAGTAAAGTTTGTGTTTATGTTATACATTATGCGTAGTAAAATTTGTGTTTATGTTATACATTATGCGTAGATGTGACAGATGATGGTGTACATGTAAATTATATATAATCGTTTAAATAATTAGACTAAAATAAAACGAAATTTTATAAAGATGTGTAACTTCACAACATATATTAAATTTAACTTAACACTTAAACTTAATCATTTGCTATATTTTTAGTCTTAAATTATATTTAAAAGTAGTTGTTTAAGTTACCCGTTATATATAAATTATAATTACACATTACTTTTTGCTCACTGGAAATAAAATTTCAACCATGTTATTTCTAATCTCCAAGTCTTTCCGAAGAAAAGTAAGGAACCACTTCAATTTGTCTTTGTCCTCTCCATGAGCAATGGCATTGTCTTCCATAGGTGTTAAGGTAAGTTAAATGATATTGTAATGTTACAAGTTCTGATAAAGTAACATGATTATGCATAGTTGTAGGCAAAGATATATTTTTTTTTACTTTGTTGCCAGTAAGTAGTTTAGGGACTAAGTGGAATCTGATTATGTTATGACATTACAAATTCTGAGTTAGTAAAAAAAAAAAAAGCTTTCATTTTAATGCAACAGACTGGCAACTATCATTCACGTTCAGACCATCACCTATGATATCTATACATAACGTGCTATATAGGTAAGACTAAGGCAATTTCATAGATTTGTTAATTATTGAATTTATTTAGTTCTAGAGATTAAAATAACGCTGCCACGGAACTAGGTATTGGGCAACCGGGGCAACCACCCCTAAATAATAAGACCCTTTTAATTTTTACAGTTATTTTTTTTTAAATAGCCCCTTAGCCACTATCTATTTGTCTCTGGCATGTGAAAATTGAGATTGTCTCTTCTATAATTTACTATATTCATGTTTTATGTTTTAATTAATATTTAGAATATTACAATTATTATATTTGATATTTATAAATTATAACAACCTATTTTAGAAGGCTCAGTACAAATGTTTTGCAAAAACCTCAGAAAAATGTTGCCTTCCAGCTAGTAATGTTTTCTAGTTCCTTCCTTGACGCCTACTAACTTTGGAAAATAATTTAGTGTTTCAAATTTGCATTTAAACATAGATTGAGCTGCCACTTTAGAGAAGGTTTTACTTAATACTTTTCATATGAAATTACTTTCACAGCTTTGCATGTGGAGATTTCAGTTAAAGATAAAGGGGAAAAAGAAGTTGTCATAGAGATGCCTTACGGTTACGGGCTCGAGGTCCACCGGTTGAATTTATTAGGTGAGGGAAAGAGTGCTTTTGAAACATTCCCCTCTTCGTCCAAAAAAAAAAAAAAAACTTCTATTATATAAAATTTTATCATTACGGTGTTATCTGGTTCTGTAAATGGTTTTAGGGCAAAGGAGAATAAAGATTTAGTGAATTCAAGGTTGGGGCAATTAGGAAGTTCTACACAATTGACATCATAAGGGAAAACAAGTTTGATAATATATAAATTAGTTAGCTGGTAATGGATAGTTTATAGCTGGTAACTTAAATATTAATTTTAATTCATTTTAAATTATTTATTGTCTAAAAATTAAATTATTAATTTTATTTATATTTTATTTTAAAATATTTTTATTTAATTATATAAGATCATAAAAATAAAATAACATGATTTTTTTATACAATTTATTTTTTGTAGACAATGTTTTTTCATCCTAAATAATATTTAGTTAGTAAAATTAGTCTTTAAATATAAATTTTGTTAATTAACATAATTTTTAATTCTTTATGTAATAATTTATTGACAAATACATATTAATAGATTTTAAGTATAATTTTTATAATTCAAAAATAAAATATATTTTTAAAATTATTATCTACTTTATATATACCTAAGAAATTAAATTTTGAAATTGGGCAAAACAAGAGTGTAGTAATAGACACCAGGGTGTTGAAACTTACCCGACAATGGTGAGAGTGGTGGCTGATGCCACAACCCACGTAAAAATGTTAGTGGCATGCGAGAGATATTAGGGGTTAAGACATTTTTATTTTATTTGGGAGAGAATAGAGGAAGAATTTAATTAAAAGTGTAAGGGTAAACACGGAAAAAAATAATAAGCTATACGTAGAGTAGGTATACGCAAGGGTATTTGTAAATTAATTTGGATTAATTTTGAAATAAAAAAATTGTTTAATTTAAATATTAAAATAATGTACAAGTTAGTTCAGGAAGATTAGTAGACTATATCTTTAAAGCGTCTTCATCTGTATTTGATACTTGTAGGACTGTAGACTGACTGGCTGATTAACTGTAATTTAACAAGATTTTTGACCGTAAGGAACGACGACGGACTAATTGATCGAGTATCACCTTGGTCGAGATACTCAATCGATTGATTGTTATTTGACAAGGCTTCTGACAGCCGGTAAATAATAGACATAGCGGTTGACGCAATAGTAAAAATAAGCATATCACACAATCACACAAGTCACGAGAGAGAATCTTTTCTAAAAGACAAAAGTGAAATCTTCTAAAAAAAAAAAAAACAGACATAAATAGTATTGTTTTGTTAAAAATTTTGGCCTTATCAAATTTGATAAAATCCAGTTTGGATTAAATTTGATAATTCAGTTTTTACCAACCTATTCTTACTAACATTTTAATTTATTATTATTTTAATTTATTATTATTAGACATTTTTAATTTAAATATTAAATATTATTTTTAAAATAAACAAAATTTAAGTATAAATATATTAATAACTTATTTAAAAATAAATAACAAAAGATAAAAAAAATTTGTGAATTAATCAAATAATTATCCTTCAATATAATTTCTTTCTAAACACATAAGAATATATATATTCAAATTAAAAAATAAAGTATAATTATATATATATATATATATATATATATATATATATATATAATTGAGTAATGAAAAAATATAATAAAAATATTAGTGAAACATTAAAAAAAATATAAAAATTTAATAAATGTTACATTTGAAACCTATAATAACTTATATATATTAAAAAATATCAGTTCAATTTTGTAAACTTTATCTAAAATTTGATTCAATCGATTAAGGAAAAAGAATCAAAAAATTTTCATTTATACCAGTTTTTGGATCAATTTATGGTTTTATTTTGAATTTGATTCAATAGAAACATCCTTTCTCTCTCTCTTTTGCATTGACCAAGTTTGTGTTAATATGCAAATAGACAAGTCTGCCAAGATTGTCTGATGAAGTAAACTAGCTTATAAGCAGTTTGTGTTTGGCTCATTATACTTGCAAATTGTGAGCTATTTCTCGTACTTAAATAAAAATATAAAAATAGTAAATATACAAAATTATTTATAGACCGGTTCAAATACATTTTACCTGAAATCTAAATGAATTAACTCGGATAAACTTACATTTAAAGTGAAGCACAACCAAGTTTAAACCTGCACGAGTTATGGATTAATCCACAAATCCAATTCACATATCCACTTTCTGTTTTAACTATTTTAAGTAGCATCGATCTAAACAGACATTATACACCAATGGAAAAAGTTATAAGCTAGTCATTGTCAAACATCTCTTCCTTGATAAAAAGACAAGCATCCAATCCAACCGTATAGAATTACCAAACAGAACGTGTCTGTAGGCCCAGCTTTTCTTTCTATTTTTCTAGTGTTTGACATTTTTTTTGTAAAATTCTTATTTATTCCCCTCTTTTCCAATTTTGTCTTCCGCGATGAACCTAGACCGCTGTCATAAAGAAGATGCCTTATGGGTAGCCGCAATTTAGCTAGTGAAACAGCATGTGGAGTCTGAGCTGCCAAATGCTTCACCATTTCAATTTATTTGGTGGAAGAAAAAGAGCTTATTCGAAACTTTTCCTCTTGTATATAAAATTGATGACCATTTGGGCTTCTATTTTGTTCCATGGTTTGTGGTTCAGATTATATCGTCATACTTTTTCTTTTCTTTTCGGGGATTAAAGTATTGCATTGATGTTTTGATATGATTTATTGTTGCACTGTACAGAATGCGGAGTTCTAGAAGGTGCCGACCACTAGTACTAGGAATGGGTTGAAGATGGATCCCAAAAGGTTAAAAGGGAATGAGTTGTTGGTGTCTTTAAGGAAATAACCGCTGGTCAAGAGAGGCCACCAAGTACAAGCCACGAGACTATCTTAACTACTATCACTCCCGAAGAGCCCCTCATCACTCTCACCACACTATTTTTCCATTTTTATATTTTAAGAATTCAAGCACCAGTATAATTTAATTTCTCCATATATAATAAATAGTTCGCAAAATAATTGGACAAAGAAATTAAGTTTATGATTCCATTATTCATGAGATAAAACTTGCATCAAACTTTTTTTTTTTACTATTCTCTAATTCACTATGATAATTCGTATGATAGAAAAACACGTTGAATATTAATATAGATTTTTAATATAAAATTTTAATTCTAAGAAAATATTACATTTAAGCTATTATTATTATTAGAGATGTAAAATTTGTTTCACTATTAATCAATTAAAATGTATTATTGGTATAATAATTTCTAATATAGTTATTATAAATATAAATAAATTTATTATATATAATGATTTGTAATCGAATAATAATATAAAATTATTTTTTATTATTAATAAATAATTTATTTTCTCTTATTACATGCACGAGGTTTGTTATTATAATTAGAAATAATATGTTATAAAGTTATTATAATTTTTATCTATTAAAATATGTTTAAATGTAATTTGTCAAAATATTTTTTTAAGAAAAGTCTATTCTTATGTATAAATTTGAATACATAATTTAGACCGTAGTCTTACTTTTCTCAAATTTTCAATTACATATCTTTTTATATATAAACTAGAGTTGATATAGTATTTTTAACAGTCATTCTTTAACAAAAATATTTTTAATTATTTTTATTTAACATTAATGTCTTTATAGATTTTTTTTAATATGTTCTCATTCAATTTATAATTTTTAATGTTTTAGTTATAAATTAGTTTCAATATTAAAAAAACTATCAATAACTAAAATTAATGGTTTTATAATATAAATTATTTATTATAAATCTAAATTATAATATATGTTAAAAATACTTACTTATTATAACTTTTAATTATAACCTAATTTATATTTTAAAAAATATTTATTATTATAAATATTAATTACATAAAATAAATATTAATTTTGTACAATACACATGATGAAATACTAATTTTTAATTTTCTTTTTCTTTTCTTCGTTGGACTGCATTTCAAGTGCTATTTTTGCACTATCTAGAAAACTTATCTCTTAATCATATTAAATTACTCTTCCTTCGTATTTATTTCTATCAATGTAGTTAATTTTTTTAATTGAATTTCAATAATCTTTAATAAAAAAAATTATCAATAATTAATGATAACCTTATATCACAATTTAAATTATTTATTTTAAATTTAAATATTTAAAAATATTTATTCATTATAAATTTTAAGTATAATATAATTCATACATTTAAAACATCTATTTATTATTAATTATATAAAATAAATATTTATCGTGTGTAGAGTCTAAAATATCGGTATAAGTATAGATTAGTATCTATAATTATGAATATACATTATATTAATATACATTTACTTATTTAAAAAAAATATTTTGTCAGTAAATTATAATTTTACTTTTCTTAAAAAAATATATAACATACTAATTTTTTTTAAAAAAAATATAAGTGAAAGCTTGAATCTACTCCTAGGACAATGTAATGTTGAGTGAATCATAAGCAAACTTTGCAAGAGATTTTTTTTTTAAATAAAAGAGATATTTATTGAACTTTTTTGTAAAAATATGTTGTTTTTTTTATTAACATATGTGATATTTTTGCCTACATAATAGACCTAAAATGTGTATTCTAATAACTTTACTCTTAATCTACGTACATTTATATATATTTTCAAAGCAAGTTATGTTATTTTCAAATTAAAATGGATGTTTAATATCAAGCTTAACTTATTGCTTGTATGTACTAGTATTATATTAGATGAGAATTCTTTTAATAGGAGTCAATAGAAGATTTTTGAGGAGTATGATAATAAAGTTAAAGACAAAAATTTTAAGATAAAATATAAAAAATCTAATGACAATAGGAGACAGTCAATGTTTCCCTAATGCATGTGTGACTTGATTAATTTCATAAAAAAATGGAAAAACCTTCACTTTTGTCTTTGTCTAAATTTGACAACAGTAAAACAAGGGTGAGTTTTTGAGTAGTCATCTTGTATCAAGGTAATTATCCTTTGTGAATTAAACTTTATTTCAATTTGATTGAATCCTCTATTAATAGTCAACTTTAGTTCCTTGCTAATACTCCAAAAGTTTGGAAAACTAAGCAAACAACAATGTTAGTTGAGAAGTTTAACACAAATTTTATATGAATTCTACATGATTCCACCACAAGCTAGTGATCATCTCATTCACTGACTAAACAATCATATCTGTAATCAATTTGACAAAATTATGCCTTGGAGTGACTCACCTTAAGCATTGAGCTAGTTGATATACGGGTTTCAACATCTTAAACGTTGATACTACTTAAACAACTTGTTACAACTTGACTAACTCTACTCCATATCTTTACTACCATGACATCAAGATAGTCAGACTTTTTACTAAAGACATTTATTTCATCATAGACATATACTACACAAGTCAATCCTAACACTTCTATCCCAATAGTTATTAGAGAATAAATTGAAATTGATCCAATTATACTATTTTCAAAAAATTGAACAAGGATTTGGTTATGCAATAGTGTGACCATAACTCTCTAATTTTGATGTATTCTCATATAAGATGTGAAGTAATCTTTATGTCAACAAAGTACGTCAGACATTTCAAATTGATAGTTAGATGTCTCATTGGTCATGGGTAGGTTTTGTGCTACTTTCCACACTAAAATTTTAACTCTTTCTTGTGCTTAGAACTTTCATATTTTTTTAAAGTGCTACCATAGGCCTTAATTGGATCATTTAATAGAAATTAAATATTAATATACGATTATTTTTTATTATCGATAATTTATTTTAAATTATTAAAATCTATTTATAAATAAAAATAAAAGAAGGTATGTTGGAAAAAATAAAAGATTAAAAAGATTAAATATACAAAAACAAAGATAAAAGAATGATAATTTGAGTTAATTAAAAACAAAATTAATTAATTGTAATCGTAATATGTGAAATTCATTGAAAAAAAAAGAATATTACGAGTGTCTATTTAAAAGAGTGAAAATATTATTCCCCAAACTGTGAATTCTAATTTAGAATAAAAAATTATTCAAATTTAATGTATTTATAAGTCACTCAAATTCATATTTTACAGTTAACATATTTTATAAATGTTATTTGGATTTGTTTCAAAATTGACATAATTTAGGTCTAACTAGTCCGAAGATAAGCTACAAGTAACCAACATGACCTACATAAGTTCACAGAAATCGAGGACAACTAACATAGGACGAAGTGTCCCTTAACAACTTATGGGTAATTCAAAGATTTTGAGTTTTCCCACTCAGGTATAATTAGATTCAAGATGATCATATTATCCAGTGTTATAAAAACCGGATCTGACTTACCGGGAATTAGACACACTAGCGGTTCAGCTCTATCATTGATCCGAAATGTAACCGACTCGGATCTTACGTCATTAAAACTGTAAGAAAACTGATCTAATCGGTTTAAATGATCCAAACCGGACCAAACAAATTGTGTGGACAAACTGGTACACTTGAAGAAGCACGTAGCTCTATGCCCGCTGCTACGCACAAGGAATACTGAAAATGGCATTGCCAACCTATGCGCAAGGACCCTAATAAGCTTGCATAACCACTAACCAAACTTTTACTATAGTCACATTTTGTTATATAATATATTAATTTTATTTATTTAGATTGATATTTCTATCGAATTAATGATCGTTCCGTATTTTAAAATACTATCCTATCACATCTCATCATATCAACCCTAGAATAAGCCCCTCTCTCTATATATATTGGAACATATATTAAACCAAGTATAACCCTAATTCTAGTCACACTCTAACTTTGACTCCAAATTGACTTGGCATCATAGTCATTGGAGGTGACCTCTCACTCCTCCAATTTGCATCAATCCATCGAAGACCAACTTGAAGGTCTCAGAGAGATACGTGCTCCTAGCTTTAGGCGGATAAGAAACAAGATTTAACTCGGTTAACATGTAATTAGATTTTCTATTATTAAATTTTTTGAATTATTTTTTTAATTTCAAGATATCTTTTAAAAAAAATTAAATAAATTTAATTTAAATGCATTGACGATATAAATTTTATTTACACTATTATATTATTATTAAGTATAATAAATTTATTACTTTTTATAATAACTACTTAAAAAATTATACACAACATAATTTTTAATTAGTTATATATATATAGTTATAAATTTATTTGTTTATATTAATATTTAACATTTTCCTAATTATGACGTTAAATTCATCATTTAATTAGGTAAATGTTGAACGTTAAATATAAACAAATAAATTTATAAATATATATATATATATATATATATATATATATATATATATATATATATATATATATATATATATATATATATATATATTAATTTATCAAAGCTTGTGCCCAGTACCAATTTATTGGTAAAAATACCCTAACGTCTATTTACCACACTTGGCCCAGATAACAACTCATTTTTTCCATTATTTCATAATTAGAAAAAACAAATCCCAAATTTCAATACCTTAATCACTAGAAGACTTAGAAAAATATGCTCCTTTAGAAACGTCTTTCCGTTTAATTTGAAGAATTGTCCAGCAATCTCCGATGGTATGCGTCTTGCGTTTAACTTATTTTGCAGCAACAGAAAGTGGTGCTTTTGGTAATATATAATCGTCTTACAACCTATAAACAAGGATTACGGTATTTTTATACCAATAAATTGGTAATGTCAGCGCATGTATATTTTCTGTCAAAAGTTAACGGTGTTAATAGTACGGGTGTGCTTTTACCTTTGATGAACATTTAGAGAATTAATATGCAGATTTTCAAACATTTGGGACTGATAAAAAATGAGCAACACACTTTTTAAATTATAAAATTAATTTTGTAAATTTCATATTTTACTTAATGTATATTTTATAATTTTAAAATTTTTAATAAATTTTAACTAATAAAAAATAATATATCAAAGAAAGTATTTACTATCCTCCCTTGGTTGGCACATTAACCAAACACTAAAAATGTGGTCTGTCTTTTTCCTAACTTGGCAACTCGTGTATGGTAAGTGTCCATTCGGGTACCTACTAGCATGGCAGTTAGCAACTAGCAAGAATCCGCTACGTTTTCAAAAGTGATTCCTTGCACTTTTCTAGTCCTATAAATGAGGCTTTCCTACAGAATACTTTCATCCAAACAAGAAGCAAAACCTCTTCTAACTAGAGAGTCATACAAATAAATTTTGGTTTTCTCAGTCACCAAAAGAAAGGAGCAAGATGGGAGCCAACTTATCCAACATGGAGAATGCTCATAAATCATCCAAGTCATCATCGGGCCACATTCTCACCTTCCATTCCCCTGCTAAATGGAAGGGTCACTTTGATGCCTCCAAAGAAACTAACAAGTTGGTATGTTATTACACCTTCACTTTAATTTCTCACTTTTTAGCTTCCATGATGAGATTGTGTCCCCCATTTTATTTTATTTTTTTTGCTAAAGATGGTGATCGATTTCACGGCTACATGGTGTGGACCTTGCAAATACATGGATCCAATTATCCAAGAGTTTGCGGCGAAGTACACCAACGTGGAATTCATCAAGATTGATGTGGATGAATTGATGGTATTAAATTTGCTCATTTATTTTCTTTTACTTATACCATGTGTTTGAATTAATGTTAAGAGCAACACATTATATACACTGTACATGCATAATATTCAAAATCACTGGATCATTAATTTCAACAACTAATTTGGCACGCATGCATTTTTAATTGTAAACAGGGGGTCTCTCAAGAATTCCGGGTGCAGGCAATGCCAACATTCATATTGATGAAGAAAGGCAAAGTTGTTGAAAAGGTGGTGGGAGCAAAAAAGGAAGAGCTACAAAAGCTTATTGAAAAGCATCTAAACTGAGTGTGTCATCCTTCACGTGCCAAGGTTATCGCATATATAAAGTAAAAGGAATAAAGAGAATTCCTTCAATATCTCTTGCCATACCTCATTATATATCATGTAGAATGGTGTGATGTGTGCTTAGCTAATTATCTTGAACCTCATAAGAAAAAGAAGATATTGCTGCTGAGTGACGTTCAAAGCATTAAGCATGTATGTGTGTATTTTGTAGTGTTTGACCGGAAACCTTTAAAGTCAGACCAAAAACTGCAATTTTCTTTGTAACCTTAGAAGGGAAAAAAATTGTCATGTACTTTTGTACGTAAGAGATCGACATTAATGCTAGACGAAACTTGGTTAATTTCAAAATTATTATACAATGTGTCTTTTGACATAATTTAAATGGATATGATGACAGTATTTTTTTTATATTTTAAGTGAAGCAATTTTATTTTTTGTGTTTTGTTGATGAGAAGTAATTTAATCTTAAGTAATATTATTTGGTATGAAGTATTTTTCGTATAAAAATATTGCTAATGATTTTTTTTAACCACTAAGGAGAAAAATAAGCGTACAAATGGAGAGAGAATATATAAAGGATTTGAATAGAGAAAATTTTCTCCTAAAAAATTATTTTAATGTGATTTGATGAAAACTACCCCAGTATTTTGGCACCACGAACCAACAATTCTTCCAGCGATGGATAGAGGTTTTAGCACAAGTTTATGCTGCATGATATTTTTTAATTTATTATAATGTCAGAGATACCAACACTTTTTTTTGTTGGGATGCTTTTAGCTTTTTTGTTTTATTTCGTGCAAGCATATAAATCTTTATGAATCCATTTTATTATGTTTAAGTCTTCACCCTTAAAAGACACTTTGTGATATTTATTAAAAAAAAACTTTGCGAATTCACGCTCTTGTATAAAAGTCGTGTCAACTTTTATATATATATATTTGAGTATGTATTTGTTCATGTTAAAATATACATTTACAGGGGAGTTTTAAAACTAATTACGACCTCAAGAAATATTAGTTTTACATTGCGTGACCTAGCAGGATAATAAGACTAACACTTATTTATGGAGTTGTATTTTTTAATGATCCTGTGATCGTCTTCGACATTTAAAAGGGGTGGAGTGGATGATGTCATTTTCACGTGTACAAAGAAGGTGGTGTTTATTGCACATTACCCACATGTGTGAAGGATATGGAACTTCCCTGTTTTGGGTTGTGGGCCTCGAGGTTATAGAGAATTCCGGCCCTAGGGTAGTGAAATGTACTCGGTCGGATAGTAGATATATAACTCAAGCTCAATAGGCCACATCCTTAATTAAGTACTTTGGACTTTCGACCTTAGTGAAGCTCCATCTTTGATATTACTACTTTAGTTGGCTGTTTATCAACTTGGTCACACAGTCCAATACTTTTCATTCCTTTAATGGTCTGATGCATTGTTAGTTAGATTCAGTTTGATATTACTACATGGATTAGTGGATAGAATTAGATCATGTAGCATATTTTGTAATAAATAAAAGAATTTAATTTTTAATGCAGGGTGAGTATAGTTTTCTTTTATCTTCTCAATCAATTAAAAATTATCATTAATTTGAATAATGTAAAAATCAATAAACTTATTATTATTGAATAATTATGTATTTTACACTTTTGGTATACTATTTACTCTAAATAAAATACTCTATCTTTGTAGATTTTTTTTAATCTAATCACTAATTATTTATAATCTAACTATTGATTTCTTACCTATTAATATCATTATTACATAACATACTATTCTTTTTTATAGAAAAAGGAGCAAAAGTCCCAGATTAATAACTTTTAATATATAAATATATATATATATATATAAAACTAAGAATACTTTTACTAATATAATTTTAATGGTTCATAAGCATAATTTGATATATTTCTTTTTTATCTTTCGAAAAATTATTTTGACATTGTAATTTCTTTTTTTAAAATTATAATTTACTTTATATGTTTATAACTTTGTGATTCTATTTTAAATAAAGATAACATTTTAGGTTATATTATATTATATATATAGCAGAGAATACATTAAAGTATTCATAATAATATAAAAAAATTTAGATTATAAGTTTAATACCCATAGAGAACCTGTGACATGTCCAAACGTTAAACCTTACTACCATACTGAGTATGCGTCTATCCAATTTATTTTTCATGTATATAAAAAAAAATTATAACCAACATGTGACCAGTTATTTTCTATAAATACATATGAAAATTTTACATCAAAATAGAGTAAAAAATGAATTAAACCAATCTGAAATCACATAAAAAAATTATATGTCTATCAATAATTAGTCAAAACAAAATACGATCAACAAAATTATTATGTAAGCATAATTTTATTTTTATATTTCCAAAAAAAAAATCTTATCTTTATATTCATCATTATACTTTATGTAATCTCTATGTTCAAATACTCAATTTTTGTAATTAATGTTATTAATTTCTTTCATTTATGATGGAAACACATTTTTTTAAAGAAAAACTAATGGTCACAAAATATAATTCAAAATATTTTTTATTTTTTATTTTTAATATCTTTTATTAAAATTATATATGTCTGAGTTATATATAAATAGAATATATTTATAAAGATAATATTTTTTGAATAGATGTGTTAATATAAAATTATTTGAATATATATATATATATATATATATATATATATATATATATATATATATATATATATATATATATATATGTATTAAGTGAGATGAGTGTGTATAATGAGAAAGTGGGAAATAAATCTAGACCATACAATCATTCATTAAAGGTTTGGATTGAAAGTTAGTAAATGCTCACATGATTTTGTGATTCAATTTTAATTTTAAGTGTATAGACATATAATTCAAATTTACTCATCTCACCTTCTCATATAAATATTATTCTCACATGATATCTCACATGATATATATATATATATATATATATATATATATATATATATATATATATATATATATATATATATATATATATATATATATATATATATATATATATATATATATATATATATATATATAATATATATATAAAATATATATATATATATATGCTAAAATATATTTTTACATGTAATTAAAAATAAATTGAGAAATACATTAAAAAATCACAATAATATAAAAGTTGTAGATTGTAAACTTAACATGTGTGTATATCACAAGTTTGTAAACTAGTATTTTAGCATAAATAAAGCATATAATAAATATTTATTTATATGTAATTATAATTTATAATAATAAATATTTTTATATTTATAATGAAAGAATTTAATAGGTATGTATTGTCAATGTATATTTATATACTATCAACCAATTAAAAATTATCTTTGATATTACTTTTATGGTAGTTATTATCAAAGTCAACAAAATTACTATAGATAATGAGTTGTTATTGAATGATAATGTAAAAAAAAAAATTATATTGTTAGGGCATATATTATATTCTCATAATTAAATATATAATTGTCATAAGCATGGTCGTGATGGGGTTGGCAAGAAATTGATTGGTTGACATCCGAATTCCTTTTGAAGAAAAGAACACAGAATCGGGAGTCCATTACGTGAAGGATAGGGTTGCTCTACAAAAACCTAATGAAGGATAGGGTTGCTCTACAAAAATAGGTTAAGGTTCGGGAGTCCATTACGTGTAAGGAAGGTATTTGCACCCTACGATGCCCGTTCAAAGACGATTATCTTAATTAGATGCATGAAACAAATTGTGACTTCTAAACTATGATTCTTTCCTTTTTAATATAAACAAAATGGGGTTCGCTATGAAGGGGAGAAGAGGTGTGTTTTTTGGGTTTTTGAACTTAACAAAAATTACCTCTTGCTCCTACGTATCTCTGATGTAATGGAGAAGTCAAAGTTTACATAGTTTTCGATGAGGCTATAGGCTAAGTGATTATTCTACTACTTAAGCAAAAAGGGGTTGCCAATTACATATCGACTGGAATGAGATTCAAATATTGACTAGGTGTCGGATGAATTGAGGGAATGGTTTGTTGTCAAATGACCAAGATGGGAATGCTAACTAAGTGTTGGTTGACTCGAAAATGGGTATGGACTAGAAGCGATGAGGATAAGAAATGTTGGTTAGGTACTTGGTCTAAGCAAATCACTAAATGGTAGTGTGATTCACACGGGAGGGTTTTAGAATTTACCTATTTTTTTGGTGTGTCATCGTCCTGGGAAAGACTAACTTCTCCACTTCTTTCTCTCCTGTGCTCTCTGCTATCTTTCTACTTCTAACTTTCCTCCTCCTCAAAGAATCCCCTCTCCAGAAAGTCCCAAAAAAAGTCCCTTTGTTCTTTGCTATCTCCTCCTTTTATAGGCTAGCTCCGCTCCCTTCAAACTTCAAGGAGATCTTTCATCATTGATGCAAAGGCTCTTCCCAGAGCTCCATTAATGCGATGATGCTCATAGCTTCTTTCAATAAATGCAGTGGTGCTCCCTAGAGCTCTGCCGCAGTTTAAAACATTTTTTGCATCCTTTGTTCTCACACGGGGTGCCAGCGTGGGGGCTTTTTCTGAAAAGTTAAGGGTGCTGAACAGTTGTTAGTCACTGTCGCCTGCTCGAGGCTACACATGGAAGGGAGGAGTGAAGCTTCTTTAGGACGCCCTCTTTTTCTTTTTACTATTTTTTTATTATCATTAGAAAAGATGGACAAAATAGGTGTCAACAATAATAAATAAGTATTTTTAAATATGTAAAATATATTTTAGATTTAAAATAAATAATTTAAATTATAATATAAGATTATTTTTAAATTGAAATTGATAAGTTGTTAAGAAAATCAAGTTTATAGATAAAGATAAAATAATAGTAGTTTGAGATAATTAAGAAAAATATTTGTTTACTAGTTATGAGAATGAAATGTGAGATACAACTCCTAAAGAAAGAGGTATTGAAAATATTTAATTTAGAAAATGGGAAGGTGACAACTGTAACATCCTAAAATTTATTTAATTATTTTTAGAAATTAATTACATTATTATTATTATTATCAATTTTATTTTAATAGAGGAGTTAATGATTTTATAAACTGATGAGGCTTTATCTAAATTATTTTCATTTATTAATTTAATTATTTGAATTAACGGGGGAGACTGACGGGCAGGTTGGGGTTGACCCGACTCAGCTAAAACATTAGACAGGGGGTAATCAGTTTACCCTAATTGATGTTTTACGCGTCAGACAGCCAGACCTAGAAGAGAGAGAACGCCGACCTGCAAGGAAGAGGAGCTAGGGTGTTCAGACCGTCCTAGAGCCGCATCAGATCATCACTATTCTTCGCATCTATGGTACGGGGGAGATGAGTTTGATCACATATGAATGCGGGAGTGTACAGGTAGTGAGGGCAATCCCTAAGTCCCTCTAGGATCTAAATTCTCAATTTTGTTTGATTATTATGTTTTAAAAATATTTTAATCGGTCGAAAAGATTTGTCAATATGCTCTATAGTATGATTAACGTCTTGTCCTAATGTGATTTTGTTGGGAAACTGTATGATTAATTGCCCTAATTACTTGATTCTTGTGTTGTTTATGGTTGTTCATGATTTGAGGCTCTTGTGTGCAATGATGAAATTGGGTGAAATTCAATGGTGTTTTATGTGCGTTTCTGTGCTTTCTAATAAATGATTTATAATAATGATGGTTAAATTAATATGGTTGGGTATGATTGTAGACTGTGCGAATGATGTATAAATAAATCATGAGAATAAGAGTGTGGATGAGAATGCATTGAGCATGGACATGAGAGGCATGAGATACATGAGAGGCATGAGATGCATGAGAAGCTAGACGTGACTATAATACCCTGGCCATATGTGGTGTTTAACAGCGTACCCTAGCCAAAAGTGGTGTTTAACAGGGTGGACTAATGATGGGGGACATTCATATGCATGGGCCACAGGTGGTGTTTAACATGCTGTACGCCGGCCATAGGTGGTGTTTAACAGTTGTGTGGAATGTCTTCGCAGGGGCTATAGGTGGTGTTTGCGTGCGACACTTTGACCCATGAGGTGTTTAACGGTGTGGCCATCATTAGTGATAACTAAGGGGATTGAGGAAGTTCGCCCATGGTGTGGAATTCGACTTCGAGACTCTTAGGTGTGGTGATGAGCATATGCATTGTGCGAGCATATGCATTGTGCGAGTATGTGCATTTTGTAAACATGAATGAACTGTGATTGATTTTGAATGAATGAAATGTGATTGATATATGAGCATCTGTTAACCGTTAGTAATTGAGAAGACGCGAGAATGGGTGGGATTTGGGACATTATCTGCCTTTATATATGATTGAATGCGATTTCTCACCGTACTTTCTCTTGTTGTTTCTTTTATGTAACGTTGAGGGCACTCATGGTGCCGGGTTTTGAAAATGCGAGGTCTTTCTCTGATTAGTGTGACATCGGGGTTCTAAAAGTTAGAATAGTTGCTCTATGCCTTGATGTTTGAATGACTTATTTTAAAGATGATGATGGCTTTAGTTTTCTCAATTATAATGTTTAGATCTAAAACCTCCTTGAAAACTTTGCGCCTACCTTTTAATTACCATGTGAACCTTTTATCCTTGATACAAATTGTGCTTTTTGGTTTTAACTATTACCCTGTCTTCATTTTATTTATTTTATTAATTTAATTTAAGCATTCGTGGTAGAAGGGTGTCATAACAACTTTACTCTCCTAGTTATAGATTTTAATTTATGATAAAAGAGTAAATAATTTATACAATGTAAATTTTTTTATTTTAATATAATAAATTATATATGTAATTGTTTTTAAATTAAATAATATCGATAAGTAATTAGAATAATCAAACACTAAAATTATTTTAACTTAACTAGTGGCCTTGAGTTCAAATATAAAACTTTTTTGTCCATAATAAGGGATGATAAAAAAAATTTATATGGATTGAAAATGAATAGTTAAGCATAGACATGGACTTGCACATATCCACATCTTATAATTATTTAAAGAGTTTAATGGTCTTGCATCAACTCAATAAAATAATTTTATACTATCATTCAATCATATATTATTATTGGTATGAATTTAAAATAGTTATTATAAAAGTTAACAAACTTACCATACATGATAGTTTGTGACTGGATGACAATTGGTGCATAACTTATTTTTCTTATTTAAGTACTCTTAATTATAGAAAGTAAATTGTTCTAATCTATTTTAGTATAAATATATAAATTAAAATTACTTATTTTTAGTATAAATATGTTACAAAATTATTTTTTAGTATAAATATATTTTTTAAAATATTTTTATTTTTACTTTTTTTTTAAATTTCATATTTAAAAATATTCAATGATTAAATATAATATAAGATATGTAAAAAATATAATAATATAAAATAAGGATGAGTTAAGTTATTTAAAAGTAATTTTGTATAAAATTATTTTTGGACTAATTCTTTGTATTATTATTCCATTCAATAAATTATATATATATATATATATATATATATATATATATATATATATATATATATATATATTAAATTTTATTAATCTACTTCTAAAACAACTTGATCACTCTTTATATAAAATGTTAAATATGAAAAGACTTGATAGTTAACATTATAAGTATTATTTTTTTGTTTGGGAATTAAATTCCAGCGAGCGAGAATCTATCTAATATTGTTTCACTCTGATAGAAAAAAACAGTTTTACCCATTTATAAAAGTAAAGTCAAGTTTGGAAATATAACTCTATGTTCCTAGACTAATACGTGTGTGAGACATGTTTTGAAGAGTTTGAGTTTTTTTTTTTTTTTTCAATTTACAAAAAGGAGGTCAAGTTCGAACAGTAACTCTCATCTCACATTGTGAACACACTTAATATGTATGCACCTATTTAGAATTTTATTCTCACTTTTTATAAATATTAAAATATAAATTAATTATTATAATAATTAAATGGTTTAAATAATAATGATAATTAAATAATAAATTTGAAATTGCATATTTTATTAAAAATATAATTTAGTACATAAATTTCTTATTTTTATTATTATTATTTTTTAATTTTATATTATTTAAATTAAAATATAAGCAAAGTGTTTTTTTAAAGTAAGGTGAAATCTTTATAGGTTTCCTCAAATGTAACAAAACATGAGACAAATGGGATTGAGTTTAATTTTTCATCCGTATATCTTTCTTAAACCAATTCTAAACCCATTTCATCCTTAACGGAGAGGGAGACCACAACAGCTCAAACCCGTTACCATGGCTAATCATTCTTTATTCAATTTTCATTTATAATAATTTGTGGTAATCGATGTGGGGAAGAGTAACGGTGATCACAATAATAATTCAAAAATTGTTGTATATATTAATATAAAAGATAATGATTTATTATTAATATTTTATTTTAAGAAACCATTACCTATATATATATAAGAATAGGAATACACTTGAAAAACCGTTAATTCAAAAAGATGAACATTTTGTTTTTCTTTTTTTTTTGCTTTAGGCAATTGTTTTGCTAATAGATGTCCCGTCAATATAGTTAGTTACAAGAATCTCGTATAAGACACTTGGTTCTTTGTCTCTTTTCTTCTTTTAAGATAAATATATTTTTAATTTTTATAAATATGATATCATTTAATTTTAGTTTTTCATTTTTTTTATTTTAATCATTATAAATTTTTTTTAAAATAGTAATTACTTTAGAAAATAAAATAGATAATCTTAAATCGTTCATGACAAAATTCAACTATCATATTATTCACATACATAATAAATCATATATATATATTAAAATACTAATGATTAATTTTTTTAATAATTAAGATTATTTATTTTATTTTTAAATTTTAGATATGTTATTGATGCGACATAATTAAATTTATATCACGTTACTATTAAATAGTAATACTAAACATTATAAAAGTACTAAAATTTATGACGACTAAAATATAAAAAATAAAAATTAAAAATTAAAGAACTAAAACTAAATGAATTTATATTTATAAAAACTAAAAAAAAATACATTTAAGTCTTCCTTATTTTTGAGTTTATTTTATAACAATAGTTTTTTCCTGTATACTTATATCTGTGTCACATTATTTTCTTCATTAACTTTTAAGATTACAATATCATTTTTATAGTTGACAAAATATTACAGGATAAAGTTAGGAGTCATCGATCCTTATTTAGAACTTTTATTTAAGCTATAGGCCTATAATAAAGACGTACAATATTGAATTCAGCATATACTTCATACGTGTGTAGAATTCAATAGTGATGGACTTAAATTTAGTTTGGTGGCAGAAGGAAATTCTAAGAAACTTGTGTTAGGCAAAGATTCGGACACCTCATAGACAGTGATGTATATTCCCACTTCTTCAGTAATATTTCCGTGTTTCTTAGTTTTTTGAGTTTAATAAAATTCTGCAGTATATTGAGACAGTGTGTGCATTGTCATAAAGATTATTATGCTCCCAATCCAATTTTGTACGTAAAAGCTCATTGGTGGTTACACAAAAAAAGATGACAAGGCGACAAGCTCATTGGATGAGAGACGGTTACATCAGAATCTTCAGATGCTGAAATATTTCAATCCACAACTTCTTCTTGCGGAGTCTTCAAGCAGTGCCAAGGGGGAATGCGCCACACTCTTCTTCTTCATCATTTTGTTTTTTTCTTTCAATAAGATTTCGAGCTTCGGATTATTTTAAGTGCGTGATTCTTAAATGTCAATGTTGCATTCAGCCAAATACAATTCTCCGAATGATTTCTACATATTATATTTTTATACTTAACTACTTTTGGTATAAAATTCCATAAAACATTCATGGCTAAAATTGGTTCTTGTGAATGATCTTTGCCAAACGTCAGAGATAAGCGAGTTTCCCTAACTATTTAATGGCTTAGGAAGTGTTTGGCCCAACTTATTTTTAGTTGTGTTTTTTTTAAAGAAAAAGCTAGCCAAGTAATTTTTGTATAAAAATTCTTTAAAATATTAAGAAACTTATATATATATATATATTACTTATTTATATATTAGTTATAAATTATTTATTAATTTTTTAATATAATATGTTATTATTAATTATGTCTAAATAAATTGATTTTTATTTATTTAAAAATATTATTGAACAATATATAATAGCTTAAATATTTTATTATTTCAAATCAATATTTAATTTTTTAGTTAATATTTTATTAATTTTTGAATTTAAAAAAATTTTAATTTAGTATTTGTTTATTTTTATTATCATTAAGTTAATTTTACAAAATATTTTTTAATTATAAATATACTTTTTATTGGACAAAATAACTAATTTTAAATAAAACTAAAAATTTTAAATTTATTTTACCAAAGAGCTTTTAGCTTAAAGAAACTTTTAATTTAAAAAAATGAAAACGATAAATAACTTATTTTTTAAGATTTTTATTTTTCAACTTTAACTTAAAATTGCTTTTTTTTTTTTAAGTTAAAGAAAAGTTATGCCCTTCAACTTTTCGACCTAATCAACCATGATTCCCGTGGATTTACGGTTTAGTCCATTTCCTTTCATTTTTCGACCAATTCTAACAACATTATGTTTATTAGGCATAATCAATGAAAAACTCAAAATACATTAAAATAATAACAAGAAAGACAGCAGAACTCTCATTAAATTTATTTTGGGGAGAATGATCCATGAACACACCTTATTTTTTTGAGTGTGTGAGTGAATTAAAGAGAGACAAAGGAAAAAAAAAATGATAGATACGAGAAATGATATAATAAAAATAAAGATATATATATATATATATATATATATATATATATATATATATAAATAAAGTATAGAAATGAGATGAAAAAGAAGGTTGTCATGCTCATGGAAGAATTTTCTCTTCCCACTTCAGCCAATCATCTGTCATATATTATTGAAATGTTTGATAACGATTAATTTAAGAAAATAATTATACTTTTTTTAAAGTTTTTTCAAAAAATGAATACAAATTATAATCATTTCATCAAAATAAACTAATTCATGTGACAGGGTAGTTCTACTACTTTTAAAATGTTGTCGAAAGCAAGATTATACTTTTTTTATTTTTTGGAAAAACAGAAACACTCAAATGGCTACTTTATTTATTTATTTATTTCACATTAATATCATGTAATGCGAATTTAACTAACAAAGGTGCTGGCACCAGCTACTGATTCTAGCACTTATGCTTTCGAATTTATCTAATTAATTGGCTCCAATGGTCCATTTTACAGTTGCCACTTGAAAGAATATGATTCATTTCAAAAGAAATGACATAGTAGTTTCCTATTTCTTGTTTAATCTCTATATATTCCAAGTTCCCAACCAGTTTGCCATCATCCAAACCAATTAAGAATCCTTAGACTCCTCTAGCTTGGTGATTCATACACAAACCAATTTTGGTTTATCATTCCCGGCCAGAAGAAGCAACCAACATGGCACCAAGCTTTAATAATTTTGGGTATGTTGATAGGTCTTCAGAGTCATCCAACTCCAACATCCTTTCCTTCCACTCCACTGCTAAATGGAATGCTCATTTTATGGCCCTCAAAGAAACTAACAAGCTGGTATGTTTGTGTAGCTACAATCTTTAACTAGTAGAATTGGTTTTCTAATAGTCTTTTCTTTGGTGTAGATGGTACTTGATTTCACAGCTACATGGTGTGGACCTTGCAAACTCATGGACTCAGTTATCCAAGATTTTGCTGCAAAATACACAGATGTTGAGTTCATCAAGATTGATGTGGAGGAGTTAACGGTATGTCACTCATTCCCCTTCACTTTAACTAATTTGGTAGTTATTGTAAAAGCAAAAAGCAACATACATAATATATAAATGTTATTTTTTTTCTGACAAATGATTTCCATTTTCCACCACTTGAGAAGTGATTTGTGTTCATGGTTTAAATGATAACAGGAAGTGTCTCAAGCACTCCAGGTCCAGCAATTGCCAACATTCGTACTCGTTAAGAAAGGTAAAGTGGCTGATAGAGTGACAGGGGTAAAAAAAGAGGAGCTTAAAAGGTCGATTGAGAAGCACAGAAAATAAATTAGTGATTTCTGCAGCACTTTCTACCTTGACCAATTCAAGGGAAATGGAAACTACCAACAACTCAAGATTGCAATAAGTTGGGTTCATCTTTTTCACCCAAAAGAAAAGAAATAGGTGTCTTTTTTACCACTACAAGTTACAATGTAATATGTAACGTCTAGTTGCCCGTGTTTAATATCTATTAATATTATTATTGGCTTCTTGAGTTATTTGACTCTCATCAAAATCTTCAACTATTCAATTTTATTTTTGGCCAACCATATAGTTTTCTCTTGCAAGAAAAGACAGAGAAATAATACTCAGTGTCAGCCTAAGAAAAGATTTTATAAAATAAAAGGCCAAATTTGAAAGAGAAATGATGGACCAAAATGAATGGACATTGATACACGAAACATTCTAACTTAATAAGGAAATATCTTCAGAAAAGTCAATTTCAAGACACCTGTATTTAACTGAAACCAGTCAAATGGACAGATAACAATAGTTGCATTTCCTTATTCTTTATTATTCTAGAGCAGCATAGTAAAAATACCAAAACTGTAAAATACTGATATACACTTGTTTCCAAAGCTACATCATGCTGCATATAACTATGGTTGGTTTATTTGTAATATGCACATACTTCATATAGATTAGTGGAATAAGATAGTTATTTACAGTGTAAACTACTCTTCATCTTAAAGAGGGTTAATCAGCATCACTCAGAATCCTTCTTAGATCACACTTCTGTTGTGTGGTCAGCCTTGAAGGAAACATAGCATCAAACTTGATTCTGAGGTTTCCTTTCTTGCCAGGTTCCTTTGAGATGGGCATGCCCTCATTTGGGACCACCAGCTCATAGCCTGGTGTCACAATATCGGTCACGTGGATTGTGAGATCTCTTCCATCTAAGGTAGTCAAGTTGAGAGTCTTTCCTATGAGAGCATCTACAAGTAATATCTTCTGGGTCACTACTAAATCATTTCCATCCCTCTTGAAAATAGCATGAGGTCTCTCATCCAACACAAAAACTAGATCAGCACGAGCACTTCCCGGTTCTTGGTTGCCCTTCCCAGGAAAAGTGATTTTTGTGCCCTTCTTCCAACCAGGTCTAATATCTATCTTCAAGATTTCTTCTACAAACTTTACCTCTCTGCCAAAATAAAAAAAAAGGGCTTCTAGTGAAATTGAAATGAGAGGCAAAAAGTGGATGTATAGTACATGTTTGATTTTTTCTATCTACGTTAAAAACAAAATCAGTTAAAATTGACGTTAGTTATTTAACATGTTCCGAAACACACTAATAATGCTCCAACTTTATGTTGATAAATTTCCATCCAAATAGCCAAGTTCAACAGCAATAAGCCTTGTATTCAAACAAATTAACCAAAGAAACATATTTTACCCCACAAATTTTACATAACACATAACATCAAGAGGGTAAACGCAAATCCCGAAAACAATTAAATTTCATCATCCTTTCTTCACTTGTGGGCACAGAATAGGATAAATGTTTATGTTAGCGAATGCACAAAATGTGAATGATCAAGCCAAGTAAGTGTAATGCCAAAATAAAATCCTACCAAAACAGCAGCGAGTGTAGTAGCCAAATTTAATAATGATAAAAATAATAATAATGAGAATGAGAATCTAACAAAATGACAGTCAACCCATGGCCAAGGAGGGATCAAATCAACTATCATGTACACTATCCAAGATTTAACATACAACAAAAAACACATAATAAATTTCTTTAAAATAATTTCATATTAGCAGTAAAATTTCATTTGATAACAGTTAAATGTAACACAAAAATGGTTTTAGTTTCAACATAAGTAATATTTCAATTCAAATGCTTGTCTTGTAGCGGATACAAACTTTCAAGATATTTTTCAATTAAAATTAGAATTTTGCCTTCCTAATTTGTGTGGATGTACTTGTAAACTTTTTGTAAAATTTCAATTGTAATGAGAGAAAAACGCGATAAAATAACTGGATCTAAGTTTTATCTTTTCAAAAAATACTCATTCGAATTCTCTAATTCAGTTAATGTAAATCCTACGTCTTAATTCTACTACAAGAATCACAAATGTCTACGTGAAATGAACAAAATAGAGCATGAATGAAAATACAGGGGAGGGAATTAGTTATTTACCCAAATTCATTTGGAACAATCCTTGAGACCTTGAACATCTTTTTGCAACCGTTGTAAAGCTCCACAAGGGTACAAGTCAAGCTCCTCTCAACCAGGCCAGCTTCCTTCACATTCCCAGCACCATTTTCTTTGTTGAAGCGCCGAGAGTCAAGGGGATAGTGACCGTAGAAGTCATAAATCTGACGCTTCTTGGGATCACGGAGCACGTTATAGGCCTCAGATAGCTGCTTAAATTTGGCCTCAAACTCTTCTCTTCTAATAGGGTCTTCAAGGTTCTTATCCAAGTGCCATTTCATGGCCAACCTCTTATAAGCCTTTTTCACCTCCTCATCTGTCGCATCACGCTTCACCTTCAGTATCTTGTAGTAGTCTTCAGCATCCATGTCAAACCCAGTTCTGGGTGAAAATCAGTGCTTTCCGTAACTGGTTTTCAAAGGGTATGTAGTAGTAATTAGAGAGAGAAATCAGCACAAATCACACTTCAGAAGAGATTTATAAGGGGATAAACACTCAAACATTAAACGGTACGCGTACTTTCACTTTTTCTATTTGGAATTATATGATAAGATTAAGAAAAGAATTTCTGTTACTAATGCTCTTGCTACTTTGATGCGTCCACTACACGGATAATGGTATTAAGGGGAATAATAGAAATAGATAATGACAAGTCAAAATTGAATATCTTGATTGAGTACACAACAGTTTTGTCTTTTAAAACTTCCCTAAACAAACTGTTGTGTATTTTTTTTTTCTTTCACTATTGTAGATTGCTTTTCTATTTCGAGGAAGCTTCCATGAAATATCTAGTCTAGCTTTTACGCGTGGAATGAGTGTAGTATACGATGGTTTTGATTTGCACTTTTATTTTATACATTTTTAACGAGCAGATAAATCTCATATTTTAATAATTCAATTTATTTGACACTATATATTAAAGGATGGGGACGTACAGATGTACAATGGTAAAGAGAGTTAAATGACTGGACTGACATGAAGGAATTGAGTTAAGTATTATTTTCACATACTTTTTCTGTCCTACTACTATATAAAATATTATATAAATTAAATTACAACTAGATTTCTCTGATATAAATTGTAAGGTAACTTCTAAAGTCTGGAGTCTGAACACATAATCCAGTCCACGGTTGTTAGTAGAATTTCTTTTCTTATAGACTTGGTTTCCGTGTAGTGCTGTACACTACATTAAACTTACAGTAACTTTTAAGATACAGTACTTTTTTCTTTTCAGAATAATAATAAATTTAAAATACTCCTTTTCATTAGAGTTTGATACTTTAATTGGAATTTTAAATACTTTTCTGTGAAAAATAATTTTATTATAATTATAACAAAGGAAGTCAATAATATAAAAGGTTTAAAGAGAATTTTTAACATAAAAAAATTGAATAAATAATAATTTAATTTAGAATCCTTAGCGAATCAAACTAAATAAAAATATAATAATATTTTGCAGTAACATGTTTGTTTAGTAAGCGAGAAATGCAGTAACATGTTTGTTTCGTAAGCGAGAAATAAGAAGAGGAGAGTAGAACAAGCGAATAAATAACAAGAAGAGGAGGTAGAGCGGAGTTTGACAAGGTAGCGATGAAGAAAAAAAATGTGTATAAAATTGCACGAAAATGAACAATATACCGAGGAAAGAGTATAAAATTTGTAACTTTTTTTTAATGGGTAGGAACCGTTTCAAAATTTAATTTTGTGATCTTTTAAAATATTTTAAAAAAAATTAGACATTTATTGATAGATTAAAACAGTCAATTTCTAATTTAATTGATTATCAAACTTTAATAATAGATTATTCTGCCATGTAACCATGCATACTCTCCTCCCGATTATCGTTTATGGTTTTAATAATAGATTATGTATTAAAAAAATTCAAAATTTATAATACATAATTCATTATATATCATAATAAGATAATTGATTGTCAAAATCGATAATCAACGTAATATTTTTATAAATAAATTAGTAAATTATAAAATTAATTATTTTAATTAAATTATTAAATTATAAAAATTAATTATTTTAATTAATTCAATAAATTATTTTTTATTTTATTAAATTAAATATTTTTATTTTTATTTTATTAATAAATTAAAACATGATTTTTATCAAATATTTTTTTCTGCTTTATTTCTTACTTATTTTAATTCATCTATTTCTCTCTTCTTTATTTCTATCTACTCTATTTATTACCCATTTTTTCTACTACAAAACTTACCAGTAATTTAGTAATAAATAAAAGAGTTTAAAAAAATTGTTAACAATATGCCTCTAGTATGTATAAAATTTTCAACAAATATTTATAAGAAAAAAATTTAAAAATAACATCCATCAATCATCTTTCATAAATTAAAATCAAATTATATATTTAAATTGTTATAAAATTAAATGAAAATTTCTAAAAATATATTATTTTATTTTTCTATTGAAAATTTTATCCAAACTAATCAACCTTACTACTTAATATTTAATCCAAAAGATCTGTTCCCAATTTCATAATTCCCCTTTCCTCTGCCTGTAGTGAAGCAAGAAAACAATGGTTCAATTCGTGGCCCATTTAGTGATAAGGCCATTGAGCCGAAACTATAGCCCCACCCAGGAAGTGGGTTAGGCTTGGGCTTCTCCCCATTTCATTGTGGTTTCCATTTTTTTGTGTCTTTGTCGGTGGTTGTTAATGCACGCTCTTTTATTTTTATTTATTTTATCTGAAGGCTTCTTTAAGTTGTTTGGTGAGTTCTAATTTTTGAACCATGAGATATTAAATTGTTTCCTGCATATTTATGTGTTTGTGAAATTTCACCTGTTTCCTTTGGTGGAAGAAGGTGAGCATATTTGTGCAAAACAACAAGAAATTGTGTCTGTGTACCTTGTAATTTGACTATTGTAACAATTAGGCTGCTCAAAATGGGAACAGGTTTAATGTAGTTTCATGAGTAGAAATATAAATTTAAGTCCAATTTGGTGGTCAATTAATATAGTTACCGAAATTATTGAAGATAGCGATGTATACATGTTTAGGCAAATCTCTTCACATGCCTTTGATGATTTCCTTTCGAGTTTCTATTTAATTCATGGATTCCTTATAGAGTATTGTTTAGGCAAGAAAGTGGAAGCAACAAATATAGGTTGTTTAAGAGAGAAAAAAATAAAATAAGATAAAGATAAATATTTTCTTTCCTGTTATTCGGTTACCTAGAACTTAAAATAAAGAATATATATATATATATATATATATATATAAATAATGGAACTGACAATTGCGTAAATCAATTTGTGTGCAAATTGTTTTAACTTTAACAATGATTTTGAATTTAAGTTTTTGTATATAACTATGTTAAAATATTGAATTTTTTTTATTAATGATTTTATCCAACTTGAATAAAAGTGTCTTGGAGTGAAGATATTTTATATAAAAAAAATAACAAATAAAACTAATGGTAGGGAAGTATGATTGTAGGAGCTCAAAAAAAGTTGACCTAATTAAAATATCTCTGATTGGAGGAATAATCCTTGTAATTGCATACAATCTTCCATGAACTAAGCCCATGTGGAAGGATAAGTTATTTGATTAAGATAAGGAGCTTTCTAGTCAAACACTATACACCAACATTGACATTGCCTCCAAATAAAATATTGCTCCAGACAGACAGAAGAAGGTTCCTTTATGCGCGGCACATCTCAAGAGTCAACAGTTAGAGACAGATATAAAAATGGAAATTCATGTACTCTTATTTTCTCAATATAGTTAAATTAAAATGTTTGTTTTCCCTATGTAAAGTAACTTGGACTAAAAATTTAAAATAAATTCTATTATCACTCATATTCAAGTAATTTTTTTAAATCTTCTCTTCTTTGTTAATCAAACTAACAATTAAAATAAATTTAATAAAATATAATTAAGCAAGAATGATAATATACCCGTTGAGTAATAATAATTCATGCATGTTGGCAAGAATGAATTTGAATTCAAATTTTTTAATAATAATCTTAAATTTGAGTTTTGTAGATGAAAAATATAATTAAAAAAACTTAATTAAAAGTGATCAGTGAATTCTTTTTATAAAATTAATTATTAATAAAAATTGATATATATACTTGATGCCTAGTAAGATTAAAAAAAAAAGTGCACATGAAAAGTTGACTTTAATATCATTTATGCATTGTCCCGTGCCCTTCAAGGGATGGAAATGGAAATGACATAGACACTTAATTGATCTTTAATTTTATAAATAAATAGAAGGGCTTGATAATTTGAAGTTTTTATGAAGAGTTTGGTTTCCTTATAAATCCAGTTAAAGAGGGCTTTCGTTCTCATCACCTATAGTACAGAACCATATGGCATGGTCCTCCTCGTCCTCCTCCAATATTCCTCAAGAAAGACACGAAGTGTTCCTTAGCTTTAGAGGTGAGGACACACGCTACACTTTTACAAGCCATCTCTACGCTGCCTTGTGCAGGCTACAAATTAAAACCTACATAGACTACAATCTTGAGAGAGGGGACGAAATATCCACTGTGCTTCTAAGGGCAATTCAAGAATCAAAGCTTTCTGTGGTTGTTTTTTCCAAAAATTATGGCACTTCAAAGTGGTGTTTGGACGAGCTTGTAAAAATACTTGATTGTAAAAAGATGAATGGGCAAATTATAGTACCCATTTTCTATGATATAGATCCATCCACTGTGCGTAATCAGAGTGGAACTTATGCTGTTGCATTCGCTCAACATGAACAGCAATTGAGAGGTGACGTAAGCAGAGTGCAAAGGTGGAGGACTGCTTTGGCACAAGTGGCCAGTATTGCTGGGTGGCATTGTTTGGCCAATAGGTAATTCAATTAAAAAATATTTTGATTTAATTCATAAGTTTTTTTCTTTTCTCTTTTTTTCTTTTTGGAACTTTTACCTTGAAAAAAAAAGGAGAGATTTCTATTGAGATAGGATTTTATTTATTATTTTTATTCTCTTTCACACAAAAACTGAATTGATATCTTTTTTATTAAATTGGTATTCATTGAGATCAAGGAGACTTGACCCATAACTTCTGCCTTGACAGGGATAAGGTTCTGACCAATTGAACTGCAATCCCATGAAAAAAAAGGTTTACAATATGCATATTTTTACAGTTTTTAGACCCCTTTATTTTTTTATTTTGAATTCAAACTATTTTTAGACCCTTTATGTTTGATTGAGTATTATTATTTTTTAATTTTAATGGGTAGTGATTGTATTTTTAATGTTTTTACTGAGGTATTTTTCCATGTGTTTTTTTTTGTTGACAGCGTGGAATCCGAGCTGGTGGAAAAAATTGCTATGGATGTGTTGCAGAAATTAAATCATGTGTATGTTGGTGACCTAGATGAGCAGATAAGTAAGTATGAGCAATTATCAAACCTGCAAGCACAACATTTGATGTTGGGGAGAGGATTTAATAGCCAACTCTGGCATGATTTACAGGCAACCAATCAGCGCCTTCAGCAACTGAGAATGGAGAAAAGTGTTCGTCTACTTAGGTTGCCACGCTGAGTGTAGTCTTCATTATTCATTAAAGGGATGTTACTATGATGTTATGTATGCCTAACAAACCATTGGAATGGCTCCCTCTAAATTTATAAGGAATACAATATGCATGTTGGTTGGATATGTAGATCCCCATGTCAAATCATATTCTTCATTGTTATTTAAAAGCATAACTAATTTTAAAAAATCTGTTGGAATTTTTAATAAAATTATATTAATCAATTTATTTCACCAATTTTCTTAATAGAGCAATTTACATAACCAATTTTCTTAATAGAGCAATTTACATAACCAATTTTAACGACATTAAGACGGAAAAAAATAATTTCACTTTCACAAAAATTATGTGAATGTTTTGTGAAAGTGCCTTAACGACATCAACGACATAATTTCACTTCTCAAGGATTAACAGTGCCCCAAAAATAATTCCTTGAGAACTTCAACTGACTGTTAGTATTTTTGTCAAAAAATTATTGACATTTACGAATGAAAATCGAAATTTGTATTGGATACCGGTTAGATTCAATTTTAGTTTTTTAAATGATGTTCAAGCACAGTAAAAACCCAATTTGTAACATTTTAAAATTCATAATTAAAAATAATTATATTCTTAGAAATCAATATATAATGTTTAAGTTTAGGGAGAATTCATAATTAGAAATAATTATATTCTTAGAAATTAATATATAATATTTAAGTTTAAGAATGATTAGATGTATTTCTACATGTTTAACCTAAGCTAAATAATGTTTTGGTAAATTTAATTTTTTTTATTAAATTATGAAAATGATTAACATAATTTTATATTTGGATAGCAACATAATATTATGTACTTTTATTACCTTGCAAACATTTTATTAGTATCATTTTATTGACATGACTATTAAAATGAATAATATTAATTAAGATAATTAAGATAATAAATAATATTTTAAATTAATTTTAGATGAAAATTTTAATTAATTAACGTATTTTTTAGTAGATTTAATGTATATATTATTTTATATAAATAAGAAATTACATATAATTTAATTTTATAATTTATTTTTTAATACATTATAAACAATAATTTTATTTATTATAATATTATTCTTATTTTTCAATTCACAAATTTATTTTTAACATTTTATTTTAAAATTTATAATTTATTTAAAAAATTATAATTTAGTTTTAAAATATTATTTTTAATTTTTGAATAATTATAATATAATTTATTTTTAGTATATTATATTTCAATTTTTTTTTAGAAATAAAATTATTGCTTGAGATATATTTTAAAAAATAAATTATATTATGATAAGTAAAAAATAAATTCCTCTCTAAAGTTAAAAATAATAGTTAAATATAATATTAAAATAAATAAACAACCACTTATCACATATAGAAGACATATTTAATCTAATAATCTATTTCTTTTAATAATCCAACTAATACTATTGAATCTAAATTCAACTCGATCTTGTACCATAATATTAAATAAATGATTTAAAGAAATTTCATGTTAAATAGAAATAAAGATAAACTCATCTCATACTTGTCCTATCAATAGTATTAATATTTCTTAATATATTATATTAAAATAAAACAATATTATTTAATTATACAGGTTTATTATAAAGCTATGAATTTAACATTATTTTTGTTTAATATTTCTTAATATATTATATTAAAAATAAAACAATATTATTTAATTATACAGGTTTAATCATAAATCAATCATAATTAAACTATTGAACCTGAAACGATTATCTTTATTGCTTCAATGATCAATCTAATTTAAAAAATTTCGATTAAACTATTATTATTTATTACATAAAATATAAAATTTAAATTCAATACAAATCTTAATATTATATATATATATATAGAAAGAGAAGAATATTAAAATTTTTCTTATTCTCATCTTTTATTATCTTTTAATCTAATAGTTCTAATAAATAATTCATTTTATTGTTTGGATTAAATTATAAAATTATATAATTTTTTAAATAATTATATAAGATTTAATAATTTTGAATCATAATCTACTATATATAGTTGAATAATATAACTTTAATCTTTATATCTTCTCATTATATGTGTCAAATAATAACATTTCTTAAGATAAAAAATGAGAATTAGAAATATAGATTATAAATATTATTTGAATAGTTAATATTAAAAAAAACATATAATTTTTTAAATAATTACGTGATTATTAAATAATTTTTAATTTTAATTATATAATTGTGTGATTTAAATTTAAAACTTTCGTATTCTTAAAATATGAATGGAATGCTATCACTTGATGATATAGAATGAGAATGACAAATTAAAAAATGAAAGAGAAACTTTGTAAGTATAGAAAATAAAACTAAAAGAATAAGATAAAGAAAAAAATATATATTTCAGTGTATTTTTTATTCATAATTTGAATTAAAATATAGAAATGATTAAATGAAATTGACTAAAACAGCCGTTATCCTAGTTTTTCACACTTAAAAACCAGACTTTCGTGTACCGCGTACTCAATTTTGTTGTTCATAAAGGTATATGTGCTCTTCAACTTGCTTCCGCCAGCGAAGGTGCAACGAAAATTTTTAAACCGTAGGTCATAGCTTAGGAAAAGTAAGACATCGAAGGTTCCAATTGCTTTCGTTGATTGGTTCTCCCACAGCTATAAGAGGAACTTCACATAGTGTTTTTTAATTCATAGGTTTCCCACATAGCACAAAATCCTTTAACCAAGAATCCCAAAATCTAAAGGCAAATATATAGAGATGGCATGGTCAAGTTCCTCCCCTCAGGAGAAGCACGACGTGTTCCTGAGCTTCAGAGGTGAGGACACGCGCTACACTTTCACTGGTCACCTTCATGCCACCTTAACCAGACTCCAAGTCAACACTTACATTGACTATAATCTCCAGAGAGGTGAAGACATATCATCTTCACTTCTCAGGGCCATTGAGGAGGCAAAACTCTCTGTCATTGTTTTCTCCAAAAACTACGGAAACTCCAAATGGTGTTTGGATGAGCTGGTAAAAATACTTGAATGCAAGAGGATGAGGGGCCAAATTGTGTTGCCAGTTTTCTACGACATAGATCCCTCGCACGTGCGTAACCAGACAGGAACATATGCAGAGGCATTTGCTAAACATGAGAAACACTTTCAGGGTCAATTGGATAAGGTCCAAAATTGGAGAGACGCTCTTAGAGAAGCCGCTAATTACTCTGGTTGGGATTGCTCTCTCAACAGGTCATTCATTCATTCATTCTGAAATATCATATCTTAATTATATTTCTATTTTTTCGTTGGATTTTAGAGATTTTTTTCGTTCAAAGGGTTTCACAAAATTTAATTGTTATAGATTAGTATGAATTACTTGGTAAATGTATCTTTAACCATGATGATTGCATATATGCGTACAGGATGGAATCTGAAGTTATAGAGAGAATTGCGAAGGACGTGTTGGAAAAGCTAAACCGAGTATATGTTGGTGACCTTGATCAGCAGATTACAAAGTTAGAGCAACTTGCGGAGCTTCAACATCAGTTTTTTCAAAGCATACCAACTGTGGAAAGTCGTGAAAATCATCTGGCAACTGTTCAACGTATCACACAACTTAAAATGGAGAGAAGTGTCCGCATGCTTCGCTTGTCGCCTGACATGCTTTCACATTTGAACAATGGAAACAATAATAATCATTTTGACTTCTAATGTTCATGTTTCGTGAGATATTAACTCTTGTTAGTATGAAGTTCCAGTGAAATGAGATTCCTTATTTTCAAAATTACTGTTAATCAATCCATATATGTATCTGATCAAATGTTTTCTTACTGTTATTATGAATTAATAAATTTTATTTGGATTTCGTATCTATCTTTCTTTGTCAAATAAGTAAAATGATAATGTACAAAAATAATGGAAAAATGTACCCAAAAAATAAGTAAAATTTAAATATATCCACCCAAGTATGAATTTTGAGCTTTGTAAATAAAAAAAAAATGGAAAGAAGGAATGATAAATGAATAGATTGTATATATTTTGATTTGGATTATTTGATGAATTTTATTAAAAAAATTCAATCTATGATTTATTTTTAAAAAATTCATTTAATTCATCTATTAACATTTTTTTATGGATAGATATATAATTCATCTGTAAAATTATTTTTAAAAATAAAAAATATGACTACTTCAAAAAAGATTGTTGAGCTTTGACAGAAACATCTTTCACTTAATTTTGTCTAATACTTTTTTTTGTTTTTTATCCTATAAATATACTTTTTATTTAATACAATTCAATGAGTTTTGAAAAATAATTAATGAATTATTAACTATTCATAAAATTAAATAGATGGATTAGTAATCCATCATATTTTTTTATAATTTGATGAATTAGTCACATAATAATAACTAAAATAATTATTTTATATTTTCAGAGATAAAAATCAATTTTTTTTTACTAAAGACTAAAATTAAAATTTATTTATTTTATAAATATTAAAAACATATTTCGTTCGTAACCTTTATTCGAGGAGAAGTGATGTAATCCATCTTTATTAAAATTATCATGCGCCATCCCCTAATTTTGAAGTTACAAAAAAAAGAATTTATTGTAAGAGAAATTATTCTTTATAAATTTTTTAGATAAATGACATAATATTGTATTATTTATTAAAAATTAGTTCCTAGATAAAAAATTATTAAAAAATTTTAATTTTTAATTTTTCAAAAATAATAATTTAGTACTTGTAAAGTTTTCTCTCATATAATTAATCTACAGTCATTGTTATCATCTTCATACTTTCATGATCTTGTTTTCAATTTCAAATCCTTTTATAATAAACTTTGAAATTTTGAGTATTTGATTACCATAACTTGACACAAGTTCGATCTTTTGGTAATGGCATTAGAAATCGAAATGTGATCAACTTTGAAATGTTTATATACATATGTTTTTTGTTGCTTAAATTTGGATATTTTAGTTTCAGTTTCCTAAATTTAAATTTTCGTTTTAATTATCATATTTAAAAAATTATTTTTTTTTAGTTCTTTGACATATGCTATTAAAAATATTATCAGCTAATGCTACCGATTATTTCGTTATTGATAATGGAAACTATAATTTCCTAAGATAATTTTTTATTGAATAACAGTATAAAAATTTGTATACTAATTATATATATCTATTAAACACTAAAAAGAAAAATAAAAAACAAGTTATAGATAAAACTAATTATGTACACTATCACATACAATTAATATTATTTTTTATATTTAAATTATGAAACTAAATAAGAAGTCAACTTTGTACATGATAAAAGGCTGCTTAATTTATTACTTAAAACATGGAAGTCAAACTTGAATTAGAAAACAGGAATATATAGTTTCTCCAGTTTGTGTCAAGTTGCGATAAAGCCAATATTGCATTGGCCCAGTTTTTGCGACTCTTTTATAACCTTTTCACACATAAAATCTTCACTTTCTGTATCCAGCTATTTCATTTGACCTAAATGCGCCTACATTTATTGTTATTTTCATATATTCACTCTAGAACGAAGCAACCACGAAATTCAAACTATGGGTTGTCACAGTTTACTGCTCTTCTTTCTTCCTTGGGTTATAGAGATATATATGTATGCATCTATAAAAAAAATGAAAAAAAAAAAGGAGTACTAAGAGTTCTACAATCATCCAAGAGTTTAACTTAATATATTAGTAAGGTAGAGCCACATACTCAATAGCTAGTTAACTAAGTAGTATATCATTTATGTATATGGCACATTCATCCTCCTCCTCTAATAGTGCTACACAAAAGCACGAGGTGTTCATTAACTTTAGAAGTGAGGACACCCGCAAGACATTCACGAGCCATCTTAATGGTGCTTTGGAAAGATTAGATATAAAAACCTATATGGATAACAATCTTGAGAGAGGAGATGAAATACCCACAACCCTTGTTAGGGCCATCGAGGAAGCCAAGCTCTCCGTCATTGTTTTCTCTAAACACTATGCAGAATCCAGTTGGTGTTTGAATGAGCTCGTGAAAATACTTGAGTGTGGAAGGAGCAAAAGGCAAATTATAGTGCCTGTTTTCTATGATATAGATCCTTCCCATGTTCGGAATCAGAGGGGAACCTATGCTGAGGCATTTGCCAAACATAAGCGAAATTTAGAGGAAAAGATGAAGGTGCAAGGATGGAGGAATGCTTTGCTAGAAGCAGCAAATTATTCTGGTTGGGATTGCAACGATGCCAACAGGTAACTCTCTTCCAATTTAGTTCTATATCTTGTTGGATAATATATAAGTATACAACTTATATAGCTTAAATAGAATATATATAAATATGATATATTTTATTTTTATAAATTGATTTTAATTGAGTTAGGTTTACCCAAATTTATTATAACGATAATGTGATGTTCGCGAACAGGACAGAATTTGAAATTGTTGAGGAAATTGCGAAGGATGTGCTAGAAAAGCTGGATCGTGCGAACGTCAGTGACCTGGATCGCCAGATCAATAAAATGGAGCAACTTGCACGACTTCAACATGAATATTGTAAGAGCATAATTACTGTGAAAAATTTTGAAAACCGTGACGCAACGGTTCAACGTGTCACAGAACTTAAAATGGAGAGAAGCATCCGTTTGCTTCGTCTCACACCAGATATGCTGTCATATGTGGAAAATTCAAGCGCCAATGATGATAATAAGAGTGTTTTTGGAGATATGTTTAGAGCAGATAATAATAGGAGTGTGTTTGATAATATGTTTGAAACCAATAATAGAAAAAGTGTATTTGAAAATATGTTTTAGGCCTCCTTAACGGAAGTTCCTACTTTTTAAGACAGTAAAAGCAGAAGGAAGAAGAGATGAATTCGCGTTCGTCGATTATTATGAATGTATTGTAAATTTGAAATGATGCAATAATGCAGGGTATTTTTGGCACTATTCAATGTAATAAAATTTAATTTTGTTTCCTTGAAAAAAAAAAAATCTATTGCGAAAGTCTTTACTTATCTTTTCTATGTTTTATTTATTTACTTGTAAACAACTGTACTTTGACAACCCCTGTTCTCTAGTTGTCTAGCATTCATTTGCAAGACATTTCTATAACCGACATGTATAATACTAAAAGCGTGGAAACACATGTAGAGGTACACATTGACCTGATTTTTCAGGTTTTGACTTGAAGCAAAGAGTTCTTACTTCTATGTTTTTGGGTTGTTAATTAGACATGATAAAATCACATTATCAAATCATTTCTACTCCCACCGAAAAAGAAAAAAAAATCATTTCTACATATGTTATAAAGTTTGTTTTTATAAAAAAAAATATTTCACTTTTTTTATCATATAATTCTCTTTTTGATCTTTAGCCTTTATTTTTATATAAAAAAATATTAGACATCCATTAAGTTACTTTCACTATTTATTTATTTTATTTCTAGTCATATAATTTATTATATCTATTTTTTTTCTCGCTTACTTTAACTAGTTTCTTCTATATCGAATATCAAAATTATAAACCAAGAACGTTCTAGCTAAGAGTGTTCAAAAAATTACTTTTAACCATTAAAGAACCAAACTAAACTAGTCTATAAAAAAATTGAATTATTTTTAATAATAGTTGACAGTTGTTTTTATCCATCTTTTCAAATAATAATAATAATAAAAAGGAATGCGTGTTGAAGAAGATTCGTTTTCTTTCAGGTGTAGTCAACAGACTGACAACTATTTGTGTCTCTGTCTTTTCAGAAAAAATCACCCCACGCTAGCACTCCGTGTAGGAACAAAGGCTGCAAAAACGCTTTGTTAGCTACGATCAAAGAGGGGAGCATCATCACATTTATTGAAAGGAACTCTAGGGAGCACCATCGCATTAATATAGCTCTAAGGAGAGCTTTCGCAATAATGAGGAAGATCTCCTTGAAGGATTCAAGGGGTGCGGAGCTAGCCTATAAAAGGGCGAGGTAGCAAGGAAGAAAGGACTTTTTTTTGGAGGAGGGAGGAACGTTAGAAGCAAAAAAAGATAGCAGAGAATACAAGAGAGAAAGAAGTAAAGTTAGTCTTCACTAAGACAACAACATGCCCCAAAACTAGGTAAACTCTTGTTGGGATTTAGCAATACAAATTCCCTCCTCTGTGAAATGCAAAATGGGCACTATGCGGAAGCGTAAGAACAAAATAACTGAAAGAGTAGAGGAAAGAAGATACCAGAATTTTTACGTGGAAAACCCTCACGGGAAAAACCACGGGACCTAGTCCAGTAAAATATCTCCACTATGAAAGTAGGGTTACAAAATGTTTCTCTCAATCTCTGAGGATCTCTCAATGAATCTCACCCTCTCGGATGGTATACAAACCTCTCTGTATATATCTCTCTTTCTCTCAAAGAAGAATACAGAAAAAACACTCTAACTCTCTTAGGGTTTTTTCACTTCGATGTGTTTTGTTGTTTCTGTTGTGTCCGTCAATCTAACCCCTTCTCCTCTTATAAAGAGAAGCTAGCGGGCTTGAGAGTAATGGGCTTTTGTCCACATAGTTGGGAGCCCAAAAATAACCCAATATGTTCATCCCCCAAGCATTGTGACTTGTGAACCACAATTAAGGAGGGAATTCCAACAACTCTAAAATCCTCCTGAGTGAATCATACTACCATTTAGCGGTTTGCGTAAGCCAAGTACCTAACCAACACTCCTTATTAATATTTTAAACTTGAAAGCACTAAAGTAAGAACAAGGAGAACTCATGAACTTTAAAATTCATTGTAGTTGCGAAACTCATTGTTTTACACTTTTAGAATCAATGACAACTTAGTTAAAGGTCATGAACTCCACAATCATGATGATGAACCTTACTAATTTGTGTATACAAGTAGAAATAACTTTATTCATATACCCACAAACTACCTAGCCATAGTTTTGAATACACATTATTGATACAAATTATAGTTTTTTGTGTTTTTATTTGTATTTGTGAGCCTAAACTTTTTTAGCCCATATCTTTTAATAGCTTCTAAACTTATAAAAAGACAACTTTTGAATCTTGTGTCGAAGAAGAGGATTGAAGATAGTTTATCTCTCATTTTCAATTCTCATCCTAATTTGATGTTCTTCTCTTTTTTTAATTTCTACCAAGATTATGTCTCAATAGAACTTTTATTCAAGGATTTGGACTAAAACCTTGACAAATTTTATGTCTAATTGAATTGTTTTGAGGTTTTTTTAGTTTCTTCTCTTGGTTTTTCTTTCTATTATTATTAATATATATATATATATATATATATATACACAAAATAATTGACTTCCAATTTTCATAACATAAACACTTAGAAAATAAGTAAAAGGTGAACCTAGTAGTTAAGAAGGAAAGTTAGGTTTTAAATCATTAAAGTATATTTAATCCTTCCAAAAATCAATGAATTATCAAATAATGTAATAAGTTTAATTGAACATAATTACTACAAATATTACCTTAGGTTAATTTACCTTCAAATAAAATCAATAGAATTTTAAGATAAAAATATTTGACAAAATAAAAAGCTAAGGTGTGAATCTACATCATGAATATTTTCTTGAATTAAAATGTTCAATTAATTATCTGTTTCTATTTTGAATTTAATTTCTTAGTAAATTTTATCTTTTCTCATTTTTTTCCCAATCAACCATTTCATTCCAAAAGTAATATTTACAAACGCAGTTGGTTGAGGAGGAAAGTACAGTTGAGGTAACCACACATCAAATAGTAATTATTATTTTTAAAATTTATTCAATGTTGTAATTAATTTATTGTGCTTTTATTATTTTCAATAAATATTTAATATTTCTTAACCGATGTTTTAAAGGTACCGGTAAGCACATGCTTGTCTTATTTTTAAAATAACAATAATAAAATTAAATAATGTTAATTCATTATTTTTAAAATAACATAAATTTACTTATCTTTTACTTGTATATATATATATTCGATATTGACGGAAATAATTAAACAAGATAATATAAAAGATGTCTTATAAAATGTGCCAAACATATTTTTTCGAAAGTTCTTATGTAGAGGGATCGAGGTAATATAATTTTGAATATGAGAAATCTCATTTGATTGGAACTTGGTAATAACAAGAATTAATATCTCATGAAACATGAACATTAAAAGTCAAAACAATTATTATTGTTTCAATTGTTCAAATGTGAAAGCATGTCAGGCGACAAGCGAAGCATGCGGACACTTCTCTCCATTTTAAGTTGTGTGATACGTTGAACAGTTGCGCGATGATTTTGACAATTTTCCACAGTTGGTATGCTTTGAAAAAACTGCTGCTGAAGCTGCGCAAGTTGCTCTAACTTTGCAATCTGCTGATCAAGGTCACCAACATATACTCGGTTTAGCTTTTCCAACACGTCCTTCGCAATTCTCTCTATAACTTCAGATTCCATCCTGTACTCATATATGCAATCATCATGGTTAAAGATACATTTACCAAGTAATTCATACTAGTCTATAACAATTAAATTTTGTGAAACCCTTTGAATGAAAAAAAATCTCTAAAATCCAACGAAAAAATAGAAATATAATTAAGATATGATATTTCAGAATGAATGAATGAATGACCTGTTGAGAGAGCAATCCCAACCAGAGTAATTAGCGGCTTCTCTAAGAGCGTCTCTCCAATTTTGGACCTTATCCAATTGACCCTGAAAGTGTTTCTCATGTTTAGCAAATGCCTCTGCATATGTTCCTGTCTGGTTACGCACGTGCGAGGGATCTATGTCGTAGAAAACTGGCAACACAATTTGGCCCCTCATCCTCTTGCATTCAAGTATTTTTACCAGCTCATCCAAACACCATTTGGAGTTTCCGTAGTTTTTGGAGAAAACAATGACAGAGAGTTTTGCCTCCTCAATGGCCCTGAGAAGTGAAGATGATATGTCTTCACCTCTCTGGAGATTATAGTCAATGTAAGTGTTGACTTGGAGTCTGGTTAAGGTGGCATGAAGGTGACCAGTGAAAGTGTAGCGCGTGTCCTCACCTCTGAAGCTCAGGAACACGTCGTGCTTCTCCTGAGGGGAGGAACTCGACCATGCCATGTCTATATATTTGCCTTTAGATTTTGGGACTCTTGGTTAAAGGATTTTGTGGTATGTGGGAAACCTATGAATTAAACACTATGTGAAGTTCCTTTTATAACTCTGGAAGAACCAATGAAAGAAAGCAATATGAACCTTCCTATAAGTCATACACTTCCTCAGCTATGGCCCGCGGTTTATAACTTTTCCTTCTACCTTCCCCGCCGCGGAACCAAGTAGAAGAGCATATATAATTAATATGAAGCACGAAAATGAATATGTGGTACAGAAAAAAAAAAAAAAAAAGTCATGGTTTTATGTGTGAAAACACGAAGGAAAACGTCGGGTTTACTCGGCTCGGTGATTGATTTCTATATTTTAATTCAAATTACAAATAAAAAATATATAATAATTAAATTCCATTTTATATTCGAGTAATGAGAATTTTTGGAGTCGAGAGATAGGGATAGACATCAAGTTTGACAAAAGGCAGAAAAGGACGTTGAGGGTGATACGGATAACCTTTAATAAAATTATACGTTTTAATAAATGTAAATAAAAATACCAATTTACAAAGAGGGAGTTCTATTGTACTACAATACAAAGATTCTTTAGTCTTTATATACACCAAATTATTTGACCAATATAAATAGTATTGGTTGAAAAATAACGGAATGTATAAAAAAGTTTATTGGGAACTTATTTAAACTTATAAAAATAAATTATGATTTTCATATTGTTTCTTTTAATAAGTTTCTTAAAGCCACTTATCAAAATAAGTTTTTTTTTTACTTATTCTAATAAGTGTTATAATCAAACTTATAATGTAAAAAAAATTATATGATAAAAATAAAAAATAAATTTTTTTAAATTAGTGTTAAAGTTACTTGTCTTTCCTCTTCAACAATAGTAGATAAAATATTAATAAGGTACCGTGCATGATAAAGACGGTTTAATTTATTACTAACAAATAATTAGTTGCTTCCAAAGCCAAAAAGTCTGTCCGAAATGGATTCCTCCATGCGAAGACTTAAATAGTAAATAATTTCCATTTTGTGTCAAGTTGCCATAAATCTAATAATGGAGTCACCGAGTTTTACCAAAACTTGTATATTCTTTTCACACATAAAATCCTGACTTGACTTTCTGTAGCCAGCTAATTCATTTGACCTGAATGCCCCTACATGAATTCAGTTTAGAACGAAGCAACCACGAAATTCATACTCCAGCTTGTCACAGTTAACTCCTCTTCTTTCTTCCTTGGCTTAGTTCTACAGATGTATGAATCTATAAAAGCAAGTATTCAGAGTTTTAAGAATCATCGAAGAGCTTAATTTATCATATATATACACTAGTGACGTACGTAGAGTCACATACTGAATATCTTCCTAGCCAAATAGTATATGATTTATATATATGGCGCGTTCATCCTCGTCCTCCAATAGTGGTCCACAAAAGCATGAGGTGTTCATTAGCTTTAGGAGTGAGGATACCCGCAAAACATTCACAAGCCATCTTAATGCTGCTTTGGAAAGAGTAGATATCAGAACATACATAGACAACAATCTTGAGAGAGGAGAGGAAATACCCACAACCCTTGTTAGGGCCATCGAGGAAGCCAAGCTCTCCGTCATTGTTTTCTCTAAACACTACGCGGATTCTAAGTGGTGTTTGGATGAGCTCATGAAAATACTTGAGAGTGGAAGGAGCAAAGGGCAGATTATAATGCCTGTTTTCTATGATATAGATCTTTCCGACGTGCGGAATCAGAGGGGAACCTATGCTGAGGCATTTGCTAAACATGAGCGATTTTTGGAGGAAAAGATGAAAGTGCAAGAATGGAGGAATGGTTTGCTAGAAGCAGCCAATTTTTCTGGTTGGGATTGCAACGTCAACAGGTAACTCTATTCCAATAATCAGTATTCTACATTTTCAGTCTTTTTTTTATAATACAAAATATAGTAACATTTTTACTATATATAACCCTCAGATCAAACTTAAATTATGAAATTCTAATCTCAAAAAAATGATGTATACAAACAAATATCTTTAAACTAATTTTTTGCGTTAGATTATGTACAAATCTATAGAAGAGACAACCTATACAATTGTCATGAACCAACACCCTGTACCTTTAAAGATAAGAAAACCAGTAACATTAATATAAAAACCAGCAAGAAAAGAGAAGGATTCCTAATCTTGCATAGCCTCAAAAGTTCAAATCAGAATACCAATCAAATTGACCAAACCAGCAAGATAAGAGACAAAATCAGAATATCAATCCAACTCCAACCAATGATTGCTTGCAATAGAGAACATCTAAAAACACCAATTCATGATAACAACTATTTGATCCAACTCTGACTGCTGAAAATATTGATATAGCAACCTGTGTAAAGTAAGGCTTCGAGCAGAGCATGACAACAACCCGTGCTGATCAAGACACCACTAACTCAGATTATTAAAAAAAGAACAAAAGAAAAACACCATCCCCGTGAATGACACAAATAAGAAAAACAATAAAAAGCTAAACAAGAATCTAGATTTAACCACCACACGTGATGGCTAATTTTTATATGTACAAAATTTGCTTTTATCCATCATCAGGATTTAGATTTATAGACTTGAAGCAAATCTGGTTCCTATCTAACCATATAGACCACCAGGTGCAAATCTAAACAAGCTGCCAACTGTCCTTGTACTCTTCGTATTCCTTGCCAAACCAATAAAAACCAAAAATGGTTTTTCCACAGTTAAGAAGAACTGAGTTAACATTTCCTAGCAAGTTAAAACATGTTGGTAGAGACCTGATGCGTGGATAAATTTGTCTATAAGTATTTATTGAGAAAAAATATTAATTTTAACGAAGAAATTAATTATTTTTTTTTCTTATTTTGCTAAGTGTTTATAAAAATGTTTATGGAGATATACTCATACAAAAAGTAAAGGGTATATGATATGTTGTTTCCAATTCACCTTTTCAGAAAACACAATAAATTACTGATTTGTAATGAAACCCTCTTCTATGTAGATTAACTTTCAATGAAACTGTATCAAGTATCAAGGATTACCTTCCAGGCCAATGCAATGGATTTTTTAGGTCCAAAAGAAGCCCATAACCTTTTGATTTTGATCCATGTTGTTGTAGTTTCTTGTATGTATGCCATTTTGACTGAATAAATTCCTGAGGCATCGGTCATCCAAGTCCACCAATCTGGTTTATCTTCAAATAAAGATACCCTGCTGATAGAGGCAACTACATTGTTTTCCAATTCCTTCTCCCACTCAAATTTCAGCAAAACTTTCATTCCCAAACTCCATTCTTCCAAGACCCCATTTCACGCACCCTAACCTCCTTACCTACTGAAATTTGGAAAAGCATGTGAAAACAATTCTTCAGACTTGTTTTACCTGCCCATTTATCAAACCAAAAGAGGCATTGTTCTCATTTTCTATTTTTCTATAAACTTCTTCATGAAACCAATTTTTCCTCTCTCTCCACCATGTAGATTATCTCTTGAGAAAAGCATTTATTGTTGTCTTCCTCTCTATCTATATGCCATTTTCTATATTTTGAAATTACTATCTCATTCCATAAAACTACATATCCTTACAAACTTCGGTCTTTTGAGTGGAAAATAAGATTAATTTTCAGTTTAGAATTTAAACGCACTTAAAGCTTATCGCCCTCTTCGTATTTTACAAAAATCAAATTCAGGTTCCTCCACAAAGATTGTAAAACATCTTACTAATAACCCTCTTAATATTTAATAAAAGCATTAAGTAAAATTTGTAAAAATTGAAATCTGATATGGATTGTGTGAGAAATTGAGATCTTGATTTTGGCGTACAGGACGGAATCTGAAATTGTGGAGGAAATTGCGAAGGATGTGCTAGAAAAGCTGGATCGTGCCAACGTCAGTGACCTGGATTACCAGATAACTAAGTACGAGCAACTTGCACAACTTCAGCATCAATATTTTCAGCGCATACCTACTCTAGAAAATGTTCAAAATCATCGAGCAACGGTTCAACGTATCATAGAACTTCAAATGGAGAGAAGTGTGCGTTTGCTTCGTCTCACACCAGATTTGCTCTCACATTTGCCAAATTCAAATGCTAATGAATATACTAGTAATATTTTCTCTCCATTTTAATAAAATCTAACATTATGAATATAATCAATGACATATTGTTTTTTTGTTGCAAAATCAATATATATATATTTGCTTGTTGAAAGATTAAAATATAATATTTGAATATTTCCAAACACAATGGAAATGATGGTACTATCAAATTTGTTTAGCAATCTCCTATTATTTTCGTCGCTTTGATTTTTTATATTTAAATTATTAGCCACCCATCATTTTCCCCTTGTGTAAATAGTAGCACGTTCTGAGTAATACAAAAAAGAGCCTATTTTATCTATTGGTTTTCATCATTTGATGTTGCAGGGGAAAAAATGAAACCCCATAGCCCATACTACATTTGTCATTGCTAAATCAAACTATGTAATATCCTCTCAAATTATTGTACACAACTAAAACTACAGCATTTTACCTTGCACACCATATTTCTTCTTAGTTGAAGATCAGTAGAAATTTATTTTTTGAGAGATATCTGAATCGCCACATATAAGGAGATCACTTTATCTCAATATATACTGAAAACCAACCATACATGACAGATAACTGTTTATTCATCGGGCATAGTACATGTGACTACAATAGAGCTAGCAAAATTTGTTTGATCCATTGGAATAAACTTTTAAACATGTGACCAAAAAAGATTTAGGTCAATTTGGTCTGGACGGTTGGGCCAGGTGGGGTGTCCAATTGATAAAACACCAACCCGAAAGCTAGCAGACCTAGTTGACCCAGTGTAATATTTTTTTAAAAAAAATCTTATAATATATATATAAAAAGCATGAAAAAAGAAAACAAATCAACTTAACTTGACCCATGAGACAAATAAAAGTATAGTCCATATAGAAATTGGCCTGGATTGAGCCAGCATGCTTTTCCCTCTTTTGGTCTGTTAGGTCGAAGGACCCATTTTGCCAGTTATATGGTAGTGATCTAGCTGAGCTTTTATACCTAAAAGTCCACGGGATCAAATCAAACTACTTCTAATGAGTGAAGGTGAGAAGTACTTAAAGAGACACTTGCTCAAGTCAATATGTGACCCAGTAGAATAATAGTATATAAAAATAAAAGTCTCTCTGGTGATGTAGGAGAGATCCCTTAATAGGGTGTAAGTGTAGATGAGTCCTAGTTTTGATGAGAGTACAGAGATAAATCTAATGGCACGAACTCTTCAACTGCTGAATATTCTGGAACCTCATAGCATGAGTGGCGTGAATAAGGTAACTTGATTCTCTACTTTGGGATATGGGGAGTACTGTGAGATGCAGGTCAAGTGTTGGGTTTTGTTAGATTGAACCTAACCATGTAAGCAGAAACCTCATTCATAAAACTCGTCTCACAATAATCTCAATTCCAAGGCTTTTGATAAGTACAGAGAAGTAGCACCACATGGGACTTTGACCAAAGTCCATGATAATAATTTTTAGATTTATCATAAATCTGGTCAAACTTTTGTTGTAAATCATATAGATTATATATCATGCAAAGTTAGTTTCTTTAACCCTGTTCTTTGAGTCTTAAATTCACGTTTTACAAGCAGAATATATATATTAGGAGCTGACAATAAAGTTTCAATATAAACATATTATACATGGATCACCGATATTTTTCTTTAGAGAGGGAAACTCAGGAGAAATGGGATGAAATAATTCACCTTTCATTAGCTTGTTAAAGACTTTCAATCAGATTAACAAAATCAAATTCTACATTCTGTAAAATCAGTATTCCTTATAAGGCAGCAACATGTTGATGGGGATTATCTTAGACAAAACTTTTCATCCAAAATGAATGAACTTTGCACAATCATTGTTCAAAACAATGTCTTGGGCTTATTTTATTCCCAAGATAAGAGAACACTTGGAACATGAAAATATAAGAACTTTAGAGTTTGGAATACTGCAAAACAAATATTTGAACAAAAAGTGGAGGTGCTTGTTCATAATACTACATTACATATATGAAAAGTAGGTTGACAATTGAGATTCAGAAATTCAAGGGACAACCATTAACAAATCAATATTCAGATTAGAGGTTATTTATCAAATTCCCAACAGCAGATAGATCGAAGAGTAAAATAGACTGAAGGTGTGGTATGCCAATTAGGATTTAATTTTGATACACCATAAATGGATAACTTCTCAACACAATGGTCAAATAATATGTTGACAAATGATTAGAAGAGTCTGACTATCAGAAAAAGCTACCTAAGAGATCAAACTCTTTCAATATTGCTTCAACGTACCATTGGAAGATAGTGTAAATAAATTCAAACTAATAAAGGATTAAATTTTAAATCAACCAACTGTTCCTTGGCAAATGAGGATGTATTCAATCAGTAATCCTACTCTAAAAGCAGAAAATGCAAACAACTAAAAGGTGTAGGTATTGGGAGTGACACATGCATTCCTTCTTTCTGTTAAAGCTTTAAGGACACTCAGCTTTAGTCTAAAGAGCCAGATATCGTGTGCCTCATCTTAAATTGCTGAATTTTACATTTCAAAAAGAAAAAGATATAAAGAAGGAAAGATGCCCCAGAGTGTTATAATTTGACTAGGTCTTAAGTTTCCCAATTGAAGGTATACTTCACATGAGAAAAGAAAAAATTATCAGCCGCAGGATGTTATCAACAAGGAATAGCAGTCAGCCCATGATTTTCAAAACATCAGAAAAAGGGTATATACAAAATCTCAGCCATTTCACTTTTACATATCAAATCAAAACCAAGGGAATGAATAACAAAACTTAAAACAATTGTTTCTGTGTTGATAAGGAAAATCAAACATTTAACGTCAATTTGACGAGCTCAAACCTTTTTTAAGATTTCTAAGAATGCTCCACATGAATGTGGAAACAAAGAAAAGGATGATACCAGTAATGACAGCATACTTCAGACCAAGGTTCACTAGCAAATTTACCAGCAACCCAGCAAATACAACACCAAAGAAATTAGCAGATACAGCAGCCCAAAATGGCATATCAAGAATGGATGCTACCATGGCTCCAGTCCATGCTCCTGTCCCAGGAAAAGGAACAGCCACAAACAACATCAAACCAAGCCACTGAAACTCCTCTACTGGACCAGCCTTCTCTTTGGCATTCTCAAACAGCATGTCAAGGAATCGTGATGCAGAAGTGCTCCTCGCAGCGAGGAAAGATGCAAATCTTTTCAGGTAGAGTACAATGAATGGCACAGGGACCATGTTCCTACATCAATTACTTAAATCTGGTTCATCCAACTATGGGAAAACTCCCAATATTACCAAAAATCAATCCAAACTACATCATCAGGCACTAAGGAAACATCTTACAAACCAAATCCATGATTTAACTACTCTCTCCCTTCCTAAACTTCAGTTGTTTTAGCATTTTATTTTTGTTTCAAAACTTTGGTGTTTAAGAATTCCAAGATGTAATTGTGCATTTTTTTTTCATTTACACCCGTACATATAGTGGAGTAATTAAAAGGATAAAAATTAATAACTTTGATTTTTACAAGGTATTTATACTGAAGTCTAATGGCATTTGCATTGGAAAGGAAAACTTTCTCATTAGAGGGCTGTGGAGCATGTTTGATAATATTTTTAATTTCTAGTAAATTTAAAGAACAAAATATCAATAATTATAAACTGAACCAAGTTATAAATAGAGTAGTTGGAAATAGTATATAGATTTGTGGAACAATAAATGGGGGTATTTTAGTCAAAATTTATATAAATTAAATGTTTATTAATCTATGTAAAAAACCCTAAATCAACCAAAGTTTAGAAATGGAGGATCAGGGTTCCATAGCATTCACACATTCGACTAATAAAAATCATTGGATGAAGCTTAAACGCCTCATATCTTATCTGGATAAATCCAATTTAATATATGTATCTGATATGTGAACCGTCTGATTTTCTTCCAACAGTTCCAATTCACGAATGCGTGAATGTGCAAATGCAGGGAATCCATTTCCAAAAAGGAGATGTATTAACATCAAACCCCTTCTCTCTCTGAGTTAAAATCACCAAGGAAAATACACACTAACATAACTATTCAAAGTGAAGGTACAATATCACAACAAAGCAAACACATTAACAAAGAGGAATTCTAGAAAGCCAAGTAAAAACAAGAGTTGTCATGCATTGACATTATAAAGTAATTTTACAACAACTAACATACTAAAATTATGTGTAATTGAATGACAGTATAAAACGATTTTGTTGCATTGCCTATTTTATCTAAAACAAATGGGTGGCATGATTGCAGTGAATTTCAATAATATGTGACATAAGTTAGCAAAAGAAGGGTACTTAAAAGAAGTTGAAGAAGAGAAAGACAAACCCCATAATGGATAAGAGTGTTAAAGTTGTGGGGTTGAGTTGCATCCAGTAACCAACAGGAATAGCCCCACGAAGCTCAAGCACAGGAAGAGTGGCGAGCGTGAAGACCACAACCCCATCAGGCCAACCCAATTTCCTCAACGAATTGGCAATGTTAAGGCCAAAGCCAGAGGCTTTGATGGAGTCAACAGCAGCATTAGCGTCCTTGGAAACAGAGAACCAAGCCAGGGAGAGAGAGGCCCACAACAGGACCCAGAAAGCGAATTTAACGGGCTTTTTCTCAGAAAGCAACACCCTTTCGGCTTCAACAGCAGGGTCAAAGAATTGGTCAGAAGAAGCTCTTGTTTGGGTCAGTGAGGAAGGAGCAATTGCAATAAGGGGTCTGAAGGGGGTAGAAGGATGAAGGGTTGACAAATTTGGTTTGCCCTTTAGGATGAGAGGATGGGCATTGAATGGTGAAATCCTTTGGTGGGGTTTTCTGAAATGGAATGGGGAGGTTAATGACAAAGCTGAGGCAGCCATTAACCCAAAATGTGAGGGGAAATGAAATTTTTTTTTGATAAGAGGGGGTGGGAACTTACAAGTGAGAAAGATTGATATTCAAGTTCATCATTATTAGTGAGTGAGTGAGCCTGAGGTTAAATGCTCTATATATACCCACTACCTCCTGTAACCAAATATAGATAATGATGTTTTTTTTTTTTTAGTTAAAGAGAAAGGGAAGAAAATTAAAAATGTTGATTTTTATGTACAAATAATTAAAATTTTCTTTTCTTTTCTTTTCTTTTCTTTCAGTTTGTCTTCTATTTAAATTCAAATTATTTTCTTTCCCAAACTTTCCAATTAAAGGGGAAAGTGATGTTATCATAGCTTTTTCGTTTTCGCCAATGACAATATCTCAATATTCTGTACACTAGAGATTGGAGGAATAAAATGGAAATTTTGAAGGAGGATAAGTGTTGGATTGGCACAAAATGCGGGGCATTGCGATACAAACAATAGGAGGACTTAACAAGGGGGTTCTGTTCTGACTGCTGTTTTGTTGTGTACCTTTTCAGAAGCATAGTGCGAGTCATTACAAAGAGAACAAAGAGAAGATTGACATTTTGATTGAGAAGCCGAAAATATTGGGAATGGTCACTGTACAATCAATTTTAACTAATTATTTATTAATATTTTGTTAATTGTAAATTTAATAATTTATATGAAATGATATAATTAATCTAACCATTAGAGTCCACCTGATAGAAGAGTTTGAATAATATGGATAAAATCGTAAGTTTCAATTTTATTGTCGCAATTGTATCTCTTTATTTTAATAAAAAATATTAATTAATCATTTATCAAATTAAGTTTATTTTATTTTATGTAACTTCACTGTTTAAAACTTACCGGTCACAAATTTTGCAATTGAGAAAAGGGATGGGGCAGCTTTTTTATATTTATAAAAGAGGAATGCTATTGATATATTATTTATTATTGAATAAATTATAAATAAAATTCATTTTAGTTAATAAAAAATATTTAAAAAGTGTGGTAGAGAGTAGTATGTTAATATCATTTCTCATTCTTGATGATTCATAAGAGGAGTCCATAAGTTATATTCACATGTGAATAAAAGTGTCCATTTAATAAATACATAAAATCAATTCTTTTACGTTTTAATATAAAATTCTTACTTAAAATTAATTTGAATACATATGTGATATGTCAATTACATTTATTTGACTCAAAATTTATTATATTAAAATCAATTTTAACCAACTTTAAAACTAAAACAAATCCTAAGTCATTTGAGAATTTTTGCATGTTCAACTAATAATTATAAAATTTATACTTTACATAGGTTAAGAATAAGAAATGTTTAACACTTTTCATATTGGACAGTGGCTCCAATGTTTGTGTGCATATTTGAAAGAGGAACCAAAGGAAAACAGTAGAACAGAAACACAAATAATAAAAAAAAAAACGCAAATGTGTTTGTAAATGGATACAGTACTACACTGACTCACTAAATGTTTTTTTAATTGCATCATACGAATTTCCAATTTGTCCATCAAAATTTAAATCGTACATGTTTCGTATCCTTAATATATGTTTTTGTGTGTTTATTTTATTTATTTTGGATAAAGTAAAATTATACTCAATCAAATAAAGCTTATCGATATACACAAAGAATTAGATGTTGCATTGGCTTCTTATTGGGAGTGACTCCCCTGGCCCATTCTACTACTATTAATCATAAAAATAAATAAAAATAAATATATATATGTATATATATATATATATATATATATATATATATATATATATATATATATATATATATATATATATATATAAACAGAGTTGTTGAGCACGACTCAATTATTGATTTGGTCAAAGTATTTGATCAATAAATAATAGTAAAAACATTGGTTCACCCGTATGAAATAATAATAATAATTTATAATAATAACAAATACATAATTATGGTATAATAGTTGTTATTTATTGTGATAACTATACGGTTTTATGTTTAAATCTTATCCATTCATATAAAAGTTTTTTTTTTCTCAATGGTTTCACAAAATTGATTCAAATAGAGATATGTGTAGAAGAATTTAATCATATATTAGGGCCAATTAGTTTTGGTAAAAAGGAAACTGACGAATGACGAGCCTTATCCATCCATTAGTCCATAAAAAATGGGATGAGATAAACATAATAGATTCAAAATTTTAATTTGTTTTATTTTATGACGAGTTGGTGAGTCAATCATTTTAAATAATGAAAGATAACAATTAAACAAAAAAAATAGGATGAAAGTTGAAAATATCCAGGAGAGTAGAGTTTAGGAAATAACGAGAATTTAGTTTGGATTGAGGTCTTTCGAGAGTTTGAGTTTAAGAAATGAAAATTTTAAAAATGTGATATAAGATTACTTTAAATTAAAATTGTTAAATGATTAAGAGAATTAAATATATAAATGGATATAAAAAGACGGTAATTTTTTTCAGAAAAAATAATAATTTGATATGATTGAAAGTTAATTTTTAGTTAATAACGTGTGAAATATACTTTTCAGGGAGAAAAGAGAAACTTTAGAGAATTTTTATTAAGAGAGAGTGAGAATTTCAATTTATGATATAAGAGTAAATGATTGTTATATATTGATTATACAAATCAAATTATAGAAATTAATAAAATAAGAGAATATTCACTTACGCACGTATTCTCTCTTCTAATTAAATTTCTTTGTAAATCTTGATGGTCTTGTTACATTTTATTAAAAAACCTACATTAATTATATTAAAAAGTTAATGTAAAAATATAATATATTTGTGTTAAGAAACCTAAGTTAATTATATTAAGAATTTTTAAATTAATTGTTATTTAAGATAGATTAATGTTTATTTTTAAGGTACATTTTGAAAAACTTAAAAAAAATCTAGTAATAATACCAATTAATTATGACACTTCTGGGTTTGTTTATGCTGAGTTAGAGTAAGCTAAGTCAGGCTGAAACCTTTTCTTCTTTTTTTTTTTTTTTCCTTCAATCGGTAGCTCAGTCTGTAAATTTTAGTTGGTTATTTCGACTATCTTGTGAAATTTAACTTATTTTGATATCTTTAATATTTATTATTTCTTAAATATTTTTTCTTTAGACCACACAATTTTCAACTTTAAAATAATTAAAATTTTTATTTCATATCAACAATGTCTTTAAAATATTTCATGAATTTTTTATATTATTAATCTATAAAATATTATAATAAATTATTATAAAAGTTTGATTAAAAATTTGAAATAAAATTAATTTATCTATTAAGTTTGATTTATCCATGGGCGTAATTAACTATAGCTTATATTATAAGGTTAATTTCATACGAATAGAATGTAAAGATATTCTATGACTCCCCCAAAAAGGTTCAATGTAATTATATTTAGAGTCAAGAAAATCGATTTAAAAAGAAAGCACACGGTCACAATTGCAACTCTATTTGTACATAAATCAAACTAAGTAAGCATGAGAATCCTTTTTTTTTTATATATACACGTGAGAATCTTGTTTTGATCCAAGGTTAATGTGAAACTTCTTATGTGGAATTATCTATTCATATATTTCTAACACAAAAACAAAAATTATACTATAAAAAACTGGCATTAATTCTTAAATTGATGTTGTTTTGAGTAAATATACGAATTCCTCTGCCATCTTTCTTTGAATCGCGTACTTCTGTGATATGATTAAATTATTGACTTTTTTCATGTGGTTTAACGTTTAACCTGATGTAAATATCTTATCATACAAGTTGCAAGTTATCAGTATTCTCTTTCCTAGTTCATTTCATTCATTTTGTTTATTTTCGTTGGATTCAAGAATAGTAAGGTGTAAAATGTATGTATTCCTAGCATTATTTTGAAAATTGAACTAGAAGGACTGATTTGATTAGTCTAATCAAGCACCTGATTTTGTTAAACAATCAATTTATTTACTCTACAAATTTTAAATTATTTTAAAATTGATGAGAATCGATCAAGAATTTATCAAACTAGTCTAAAATCAATAAAAACTAGTCAAAATTGACATAAAGTATTGGTTTCAACTAGTCATTTAAAAAAAATATCTTTTTATTTTTAAATTTATAGAATATATTTATTTTGTATCATTTTATATATTATTTAACTATTATTATTTTATTAATATCATTTGACCATTATTCAACTACTATTTTGATTGATTTTAATTACCAATCTAGTTTTTAAAAATTGATATAAGTTTTAATGTTGCACTATTCACGATTTTTTTTATTTACATCTATGACATTTTGTACACATTCCGAGAAGTGTTTTTTTTAATATTAAATCATGTTACCCACATTTGATATGCACAGCCTAGAATTGAGAAACTATGCTGTTATTTTTTATTTAGCAACATTCTTCAATATTAAGAAATTGAAAGGTAGCTTCTTTAATTAAGCACAGTATGCTTTACCGTTAACTTTTCTTAGCCATTAAATATTCTATTGCCTATAAAAGACAGCAATATGTACCCCACTTTGTATTCATCATAGCATCAGTTTGTAATCAAAATTTGTGAGTGAATAGAAGTAAAATTCTCTCTCTCCCTCTAGTTGTGCATGAGTGTGTGTGGACCAATTCTAATTCATCTCTCTCGTCCTCTGCTGTGCGTAAGTGTGTGGGTTATATTTTGTGTCCTACCGAAGTAGTATTTTATAAGAAATAGTGAATTATTTTATAAGCTCTTTCAAGAAATTGCACCAAAATAATTGAGTTAACCAAAAATGTACCTCTTTTAATGCAAATCATTAGTTGACCATGATCTTCCAATAATGGAACCTAGTTCTGGAGAATCTGTTCAGTATAGGTTACCCAATTCAAATGCAGAAGCATCCCACTTTCATGTAGTACATCTACTAGAAGTTGCTACTTGAAATTAACTTGAATAAACATGACCAATGAGTAGTGCGTCAATTAGGCCAAAGTACTTGATAGAAGTGAAACATAAACCTCTACCAACCACTTCCAAACCTAGACAATAGACACATGTTCCAAAGAACAATTTCGATTTAAGTATTCTCTGTTTTGAGTTGTATAACTATCAGCCATACCACTCACTCATAAAACTCACTTAGCTTGAATAAACAAATTTCATTCAGAGGCAACTATGCAGAAATAAACTGATTAAAAAAAATTTCTAAATTTCCGAAGAATATTATAAATTTATATCTGATAAAAAAAATTCTTCTATTACTGACAAAACTTATACTATTTACATGTCGGAGTATCGCCTATAGAAAAATCATGAAGCACAGAAAATTACATAAACCATCAAACAACAAAATTCATGGAATCCAAATGCCATACATGCTTATATTAAAGCCGAATGAAAAAGAAGCCCCAACAAAACCACCATCAGAATCGCCTATAACCCACTAAATGTCATTGATGAATAGATATTGCTGATATGATCCATTCCATGGCAACTTGAAGCTTCCCCCACAGGACCATGATGAACTCTGATAAACAAATGCAATGGACTAGAACATATTCCGAAATCCTGAATGTTTTCTCGTAAAACTCAAACATTGGCTTCGAATCCTCCGATCACTACATATACATAAGCTTACGTTACAAGACTTAGGCTTCTCAAAGTAAACCTTGTGCCTCAAAGTCTCTTGCCACTGAAAAAACAGAAAATACAACAAATGTTAAGGTGATAGATGATAAGTTAAAGGAGAGGAAGATAGAGATTGGAACAAACGGAAATATTCTAATGTGCAATGCGAGCATTCAAACCAGTGTCACCAAATTCTTCTCAAAGTGTAATTACTTGATGTTTTTCGTAAAAGCTAGAGAAGCAAAACTCTTAATCGAATACGAAAGATATTAATTATTAGTTGTATAACGTTCACGACATTTGACGAAGCTTCGTTTAACTAGTTGATCCACCACGAAATTAACTCTTTCTTCTAATTACTTGCTCCTTCGCACAACAAAACATTTTTCTATGTCAAGTATAGTAGTAGACTAAGATGGTGTTTGAATTATAGTTGGAAGATAAGATTTGTCCCAAAAGAAAAGTAACTTTCTTTCACTTCTAACGAAACATCGCGATCATATTTAAATACAATTCAACCATAATTTTGACAAGTATGAATAAAACAAAGTTACCTTTTGACATTTCAATTTACAGTCGGAACACGCACTAAGAAAATGACCATCCAGAGGAAAGAGGAAGAAAAAAGAAAAAGAAAAGTCACCTTTTGACATGGGAAGAACCAAAACAACCCGCATGGTGACAGTGTTTGGAGGAAGCTGCAAGCGAAGAGGATAAAGCTTTCCATTCAAAGGACTCCGATTACACACAATGACTCCCTCTAGCCCTGTCTCTTCCTCAAACTTTCGAGACAATTCTTCAACTCCGTTCCCTTTGAAATTCAAAGAATACCCCTGCACATCTTCATCCAGCACCTCTCCATTTTCTTCAGCAATATGGTAGTATATAGTTCGTCCCTCCAACTTCGGCGACGAACCATTCAAATCATTCGACTGCAAACAAAATCATACACAATCACCACCCTGGTTAATCAAAACTGTAAAGTTCATATGAACAAATGCATCATCGTAGCTCCATTAGTGATTTCCAATACACCCAACCGTAATTTTCATTAAAAACAAGTAATTTATTTATCCACTCCTTGACCAATACTCTTAAATACTCTTTATATAACAAGACCCTTCTAAAAAATACCATTTATATAAATCTGTTCTCAAAAAGATGTTTAACACAAACAAATATATCCTATCAAACTTCAAACATGTAAACAACTTCATTCCTCAAATAGATTAATTAGTCCCTTTCAGCCGATGAATCATTTTTTGTATTGTTACTCATCTATATATTTAATAGAAAATTTTATTTTGCAAATCAAGATTTAAAAAAACGGTCTGCATGTAGGATTTCAGCATCACAACCACACCGAATTTACCTGCAATTTCCGTACAATTTGAAACCTTGATACGAATTACTAAAGTAAAACTTTAGTTTTGATAGGAGAGCGACGTTAATAATACCTGAGATACAATTTCTTTTGATGTTGTTCTTAAGACTACAAAAATGCATGAGTTTTGTTTTGGCCATTATGTAATAAACATCCTAGACCAAAGCAAGCCTGATAAAAATATAATTTATTTTAAGGAATGTAATACATACCTGTTGCCTTGAAAAGCTGGTAGACACGGTTGGCGGCACCGGCGCGTTGGTGAGCTTGGGAACAGAGTCGGAAAGAGGCAAAGGGGGAGCAGAAGATTTATTATGAGCCGCAGGAGAGTTCACATAAATCTCGACAACATCAACGTCCCACAGGATCCAATCCTGCGTGACGGTCCTGTGCGGAATATCGTGCGTGACGGAGTTTCTCCACGGTGGCAGGCCGCCATTGGCTCTGAGGAAGTTACCGTAACGGGTCTTGAGCTTCACGCGCCCTCCGTCCTTGACGGGCTCCCACTCGACGGAAGAGTCGAGCCGCTGGGGAAGCGTCTGGAGGACCTTGTGGCCCGTCATGCCCAGCAGGAAAAGGTGGTTCGAGGCGGTGAGGTACTTGCCGTAACAGCTCTTCAGGCGAATTATGTTGTCGTACTCGGCCACGTACTCCACCAACCACCGCGCGCTCTTCGAGGACCCGTTTCGGTCTTGCGTCACCGACTCCTCGTCCTCCTCTGCCAGCAGGAACTTCTCGTGGTGGCTCCGAAGCCGCACCGCCTTCGCGCGGTGGAAGAAGTCCATGCCGGTTCTGAACTTGTTCGAATTTATTGTCTGCATAGTATGGAATAATACAATGATTACAAGAGGTTAATTGAATTGGTTGTGAGTGTGTATGAAATGAATCGGTGATGGGTGTGTATTTATTTGTGTATTATTATTTTAATATTGGGTAAGAGTTAGTGTGCGTGACCGGTTGTTTGCACTCTGCCGGGTGAAAAATGGGAAGAGGCAGTCAGCAGTGGCGACTTGGGGGACAACGCGTTTGGGTGCACGCGGCTATTACGTGGCCAAACAGGCTTATCTCATTTATCTCTTCGTTTTACTTTCATTTCCGTGTTGTGTGCGTCTAACAAGGGGTTACGTGTAGATGGAAAAAACAGATAAAGGTGGGATCATGGGTAGGGCGTAGGGGGAATGCTTCATCAACTTGAGTTTCTTAACCTCTCTCAATTATTGACATGACATGACCGGACTTAATAAGCTTGGATTTTTTGCAAAAGTAATCCTTGCTAATTTATTTGCTTTTCAGTTCAGAATTCTCGTTAATTTAGGAGTTCTTTAACAAAAGCCATACTAGTCTATTTTGCAAATATTTGGCCCATCCTAAGATTTCTTTCGCATTTTTTCGACAACGTTCTGCAACAAATTTTGATATAATGAACAATCGAGCACAACAAACCCAATTAGATTTATATTAAAAAGTTTAAAGCAAAATGCAAAGCCCAATCCAACTCATCTTTTTACCATTGCAGTTAGGTTGAATTGCTGACTCGGCCCAATTAAATAAAGTTTCACAACCAGTCATGGATATACTATGGCAGCTAGGTTGAATTGCTTACTCAGCCCAATTCAATAAAGAGTCACCATCTGTCACTAATTATTGGACATACTATGGCATCCTATGGAATTGATAGTATGCTGTTTGTCGCCGCCTTGGCGTGTTTGATTGAGAATACAAATAAATTAACAAAAGAATTAAAACTGTCTCTGACTAGATGGCACCTTACGAAGACCTCAACCCAAAAAGAAGAAGAAAATAAATAACAAAAGTATAAAGGAAGAGAGACCAATACAAGAAGGAAAATAAACAATGTGGGGCGTAAAGCTATGGAAAATTCAGATTAATAGAGACAAAAGCCACTCAAAAGTATGAAACTAACGTTTACACGAGATGTCTTAGACAAATAGACAATGTTGTATTGAACTGATTTCATTTTTAGATAAATAAAATGTTGTTAACTTTGTATATTCACCATTTTCTACCTCCAATTACTATTGAAAACTCACCATACAAAAGCTATATTTGGCTTCTAGTCCTGATGAAGACAGACAGGGCGCAAGAAGTCTCTCCTAATACACAGTTGTATCAAATAAAAATAATTCTCGTTTTAAGAGTTTAAAAATTTTAAATTTAGCTCAATCATATATAAATAGTCAAATATTAGACGTTATTTAGTACTTAATAATTACTTTAAAAATTATATATTTTTAATTTTAATCATTCAAATAAAAATTGATAATATATATTTATAGTTTTCATTTGTTATAATAAAAAATATTATCATATATATATATATATATATATATATATATATATATATATATATATATATATACCTTATCGGTACTCATAAATATTCTCATCTACTAATTGTCTTGACGTAGACGTATAACTTCTAATAAGTATAAGTAGCTTATAGACAACTTTAATTAATGCTATATTCATATAGTATATTTTCATGTTACTAGATCACTCGGCAAGTTATTAATTGGAAACACGCAATCATCTAATGACCTTATTTCAGGTTGAGCTTATTTTTTGTTAGATCAGAAGTTAAAATGTATACACTTTGATCTTAAGACCCCCAAACAAAAAAAAATAAAGAAAAAGACTGGGTGTTGGAGAAAGTAACTTCAAGGAAATATATTAAGACGACAACTTTGCGATATGCTAAAGATCCATTTTAACAAAAAATCTATTAGAGAAGAAAGAGGTATCAAATCAGTTATAAGCATACCTTAATTTATGAAATCTATGGTAACTTTATTTTAGGAAAATGAGTTATCTTTCTCTAATTTGTTATGTAAATCAATTATTCCAAGAATTAAAGTGTGAAGTAACTGCTATATTATTTCAGCTTCGACCAATTTCGTGTCACCAATTTGTAGTAGTGTGTTTACTGTTTGGAGTGTGAAAGCATTTGTTTTATATATGAAGTGTGTGATTAGACTTTCGTTGGTGGAAAAGAGTTGGTGAAGGCATGAAGGAACAACACATAGCGTCTCAAATCCAACCAAGTGGTAATCAATTGGTAGTGGACTCCCATGGTCATATAGGATGAGACTGAGAAACACTAGGCGTGTGTGAACGTCCAAATTTTCCATGGACATGTATGAACAACAAATAAAACATCCATTATAAAAGCAAATTGGGGCCACACAAAATTTAATGGAATTTGGAAATAAACTAAATGATTGTTTGTTTCTAGTATAGAAGTATGTTAACAAAACGTTTCTTATAGACCTAAAGTACCTAATCACCTAAATGACCTGATGTACTTAAACATATGCGTAATATCACGGAATAGAATACGCAACTTGCTGAGGAGATATAACTTAACTCACGTTAGGCATAGATCAGGCCAGATTATTTAATGAGTTAAGACTTTTTTTTAAAAAGTTATTTAATTAAAAAGATAAGATTTTAACTATTCAAATAGGACAAGTTATTTAGGTAAATAATAATACTGGCCTATAATAATATTATTAAATTTAGTTTGTAACGTTTTAAAATTATATATTGATTAATTTATTTAAAGACTTTAAGCCTACTGATCTATATACGAATTTAGGGTCATTAATTTCTTTAACATATAATTTTTTAATTCATTTAAGAAACATTACTATTAAGTAGATTTTTAAAATAACTTTCAGATTGAACTACACTTTCAAAAAAGTCAAGACATACATTTAAAACAAATTTTATGTTGAATAAATAAGGTCAAGTCTTCGATATTTTAACTTACAGAAGTAGGATAGGTGTAGACCTTATAAAATTTAACTTACTAGTCCATGTTCAATCTTATTAAAAAAAAATACAAAATCACCAATTTGAAATGTTTGGTTCAAGATATGCTTTGATACTTTATTTATTAAATTTAATTTAAATACACTAATTAACCAAAAAAAATCCAATATAAATTGTAATACGTATTAAAAATATTTTTTTTTTTAATAATTATGTTAATACTTGTGTTAAGATACGTGAAGTCATAAGTTTTAATTTCAGTTGATCGTTGTAAAAAGAATATTAAAATTAAACTAAAAAAAACTTTGTTTTGAGTATATTTGGCATATCATTAGAATTTTGAATAATTTGCATACAGGTAGGGAAGGAGAATTTTCATTCAATCAGGTTAGCCGAAAACGTGAACAGTTGACATAATTTTGTTTGTTGTGTGTTCACGGGCTTCAGCCTGGTCAAGGAAATCAAGACCAAACAGTATGACCGTTTGTTTTAGAAAAATAAGCACCGTATCCTGCAAGTCAGTTATGCAGTTACACCATATGACCATAATCTTTTATAACAAAAACTAGGAACTTTCCTTTAAAATATAGGAGTATTTTAAATTTAATAAAGCTTACAAATAAAAAATAAAAATAATATATTTTTATTATGGAATATTGTATCGTATCAAATACTACTAAATTCAAAGAATAATATTTTTAAAATTAGAGAAAAATTATAAAAATATAATTATTATAATTAATATCATCATCTCAATTTCCATTTTTTATTAAAATTTCAATTTAAATTTAAATTGATTAAGATAATAATAATCTTAAAATTCATTCTATCTAAAAACGAAAAAATTGATACAACTTATTAAAATTTAAAGTAAATTAAAATTAAAAAAATATTTAAATAAAACTTAAGAAAAAGCACATACTTAATGAATAACTCCTTAAAGTTATGCATGGTAATACACTATTTTGTATGAAGAGTGATAAAACTATGTCATAAAATTCAATAATAATTTTAGTCCCGTAATTTTATTTATTAAAAATATATTTTACATAAATTATTTATAAAAAAATTATGTAAATTTAAAATTATTTAAAAAATCATCTATATAAATTAAAAATAATTAAATATATTAAAATATAAATGTTTTAATTAGTGTCTTATTATTGATGAATTTCCAAGATGTTATAAAGTTACAATTAAGCGGCATAACCATACTCAGTCAAACTCAATATATCACCGGTTAATGGCATAATAATTTTTCGCCTTAGTACTAGTTAACCTCAAACATCTCGTTGATTTTTTTATATATATATTTCACATTTGTTATTATTAAATTGTTTCCAGAATATGTTAGAAAAAACAACCCTTCTTTCTTCTTCAATCAACGCACGAAATTTCACCTCAAAAACGAGAAAGGAAAAGTCAATTGAAGAAAACTCACCTGCAGTGGCAGCTTGGATTTCCGTCTCGCCGGCGGCGACTTAAGCGAGAAAACCGACATCGGCGACGCCGGTTCCGAATCGACGGAGAGATAATCAGAAGCAAAAGACGAAACGACGCTCTCGGCGAAGTCATCGAGCGCCGTGTCCTCCACCGCCTCCACATCCCATAGAACCCAATCCCGCGTGGCCGAACTGTGCGGGTCGTCGTGGGTGACGGAGTTCCTCCACGGCGGCGTCCCTCCGTTGGCCCTCAGGAAGTTCCCGGTCCAACTCCTCAACTTCACCTGAAAACCGTCGCGTATCACTTCCCACTCGTACTTAAAATCCGCACCTGCCTCGTACTCCGTTTGGAGCACCGTTTTCCCCGTCATGCCCAACAGGAACGGCGTTTCCGTCGCCGTTAAGTGCCTCCCGTGGCAGCTCCTCAGCCGCACCTTGTTGTTCCCTTCTCCGGCTTCCTCCACCATCCACCGCGCCCCTCTGCCGGAGCCCTTCCGGCTCTGGCGGACCCTCTCGCCGTCGTCGTCCGCCATGAGGTACTTGTCCAGGTGACTGCGCAGCTTCACCACGCTGGTTTTGGTGAAAAACTCCATGACGTGTTGATCGATGTGCTGAAGCTGAAAACTATGACTACAGATAGGTGTGAGAAAGAAATCTGAAGTGTGTTTATATATAATAAAGGTGGTGGTGATACATGTCCAGCGTGCACCAGGGTGAACCGATTCACTCCTAAATTACCCCTTATACCAGGTTTCTAATCTCTTCATTTTAATCCTACTGCTAACCTACTAATAAATATATTATTACAAATAATAAAATATTTTACATTAAATAATGCATCTCATATACTTAATATAATAACTTAATATTAATTAATTTAGAATAATTAATTAAATTATTTAATCTATAAAAAATTAAATAATTAATATTCATTAACTATTTGTGTGTTTTATAATTGTTCAATTTTAAAAAAAATAATTAAGTAAAAACTATATTGTGCCAATTAAAAATTATATAATAAATTAATGGTATAATTAAAATTAATTATTTTTAATTATATAAACTAAAATTAAACAATTTAAATTAAAAGTAACTAAAATTAATTATTTCTTAAATATGTTAATTGAAGTCGAACAATTAAACTCATCATGCATAAAACTAGAAAGTAAAAAAGGTACACCTTAGTCTAATATTAAAAATAACTCCTCTTACTAATAATTTTTATATGTGCATACCTAACACTTTATTTATCATATTTTGGGTTTTATAATTTTTTTAAAATATTTTTTATATTTAAACTAAACACATTTTTAACTATATTTTTATTTTATTTGAAAATAAAAAAAATGATAAAATCAAATAGCTATATTTGATGGGAAAAAGTAATAAGACACATGTAATGATGCCACAACAATATAAATTCACCTAACTTGCAAGAATCTGGAAGGAATAACACACATAAGAATAATAGTAACAATGAGGAGAATCACGAAAAAACACCGACAACGTAAGAGAAGAGAAAATCACGATTCGTCCAAACCAAAGAAATCAATCTATTATAATCAAATAAGAGTATAAAAGTGTTCAATCAAGAGCACAAATTTATACATACAACCAACCAACTAAATCAAGCAACAAAGCTTGCAAATGAAGAGTAAGAAATGAGAGACTGAGAAACGTGAAAATGAAGAACTCAAATCGTGCTATTGTACGAGCTCTCACACCATAAACCTCCAAATCAAAATCCGAAAATTTGAACGTTCAAGAAGATATTACGATGACGTCGTGCTGATATGTGCAGAGATAAAAGTGGAACTCTTTCTTTCTCTCTCTTCTCTCTTTTGAGTGTGAAAATTCACTTTCTTTCAATCTCCCACTCTAACCCATTCTTCTCTTATAAAAAGAGACCTAATTGAGAATCCAAAAATAACCCAACAATATTCTCACATTCTCCATGATAATGTTTTTATAAAAAAAATATAGACAAAAATTATTTTCAAAATATACTATTTTTTGAAAATATGTTTTTACAATAATATATCAAATATAAAAAACTAAAAAAATATTTTTGATTTTTAAACAAATAATATTTAAAATTTTTTTTAAAACCAAAAAATATTCAAAACTTATTTTTTTACCTAACTAATCTCTTTCCCATCACTTTTACCAACTAATTTTCTTCTTATTTTTTACCAACTAATTTTCTTCGGGTTTAGCTCCTTTATTCTATCGAATGAGGTACACAAGTAGCAATATCTTTATTTCGGAAGCTGGCTAAGAATGTTTGAGTTCCTTAATTGTAGCGAGTAGCGTTACATTTTCCATTAGATGAATTATCAATTAGAATATGTTTGATTGTATTTTGGATATTTTGCTTTTAAAACTATTTTCTGTAGAACAAAAGAAAGAAAAGATATGTTTGATAACACTAATTTAAAAAACTGTTTTAAAAAATAAAAACTACGAAAATTCATTTGATAAATGTGATCTGAGAATTTAAATACAAGCAAAGGATAAAATTTAAATACAATTATTTAATTTTTTGTGTTATTTTTTAATTAAAATTTTACTTCAATAAATTATACTGACAATTAAATAATATGATTTTTATTAGGTAAATTATTGAAATAAAATTTTAATTTTGTTAAAGAACAAGAAAAAAAAAATACTTACTTTTTGTTTGAAATAATTGAATTAGGAGAAAAGTTAAAAACAAGAGGAGTGAAATTGGAAGATGTGAGACCCTAAATCTGCCTGAACATAATGAAATCTCAAATAAAAAAACAAAGAGTGAGATATAGAAATAACCTTGTGAGATATATAGAGATAACTACATGTGAGATATATAGAAATAATCACCAAACGAGATATATAGTTGTAACCACTTGCGAAATATATAGATGTAACTACCTACCAGATATACAGATATAATTACCTGTGGGGATATACACTATGAATCGAGGTAGCTATGCTGCCCACAATATCAGGAAGGAAACCGTGGGATACCACAATATCAGGAAGGAAACCGTGGGATAGTACATCGACCAAACCCGGGGCCCATACGACCTTGGACAAGGCTTATATAAAGTCTCAGAACGAAGAGAAAAGGGTTAGAAAAAAAAAAGGTCGAATACAGGAAGGAAAAGACTACTCCACTCAAGTCAGGAAAAGACTACTCCACTCAAGTCAGGAAAAGCAACTAGAAAAAGGAGAAGGAAGAGAACAATGCCAAAACTTCTAGATACCAGGTAAGTTGCTAAAAATCTCATATGCATGTCTATAAGATAGTTTAATACCCCCTAAGGCGGCGTTTTACCAGACTAGCCATATAATCCACACCTAGCCCAACAAGAACTACGTGAACTTTGAATTTTCCACTGCAAAAAGAGATACATTGGAGCAAGAGACAATTCCTGTCAAGTTCCACAATAAAAGATATTTATTTCTCTTCTAAGGTTCTTTGGACGTCAATGGACAGTCCACTCTATCTGAAGAGCTCTTTTACCTTGAAAAATCATACAATTAACGCATTTTTTAGAGATATATAGAGATAAATCGGGCGTCCCGATTTAGGTTGCGACAGATGAGGTAATTGTATGATTTTTCAAGGCAAAAGAACCCTTCGGATATGTCCATTGGCATCCAAGGAACCTTAGAAGAAAAATAAGTATATTTTATTGTGGAACTTGACAGGAATTGCCCCCTGCTCCTATGTATCTCCTTTTACAATGCAGAATTCAAAGTTCACGTAGTTCTTGCTGGGCTGGATGTGGACTATATGACTAGTCTAGTAAAACACCGTCTTAAGGGGTATTAAACTATCTTATGGGCATGCATATGAGATAACTTGGTATCTAGAAGTTTTGGCGCTGTTCTCTTCCTTTTCCTTTTTCTGCTTACTCTTCCTTACTTGAGTGGAACAGTCTTTTCCTTCCTGTATTCAACCGTTTTTTCTGACCATTTTTTCTTTGTTCTAAGACTTTATATAGGCCTCGTTCGAGGTCGTTATGGGCCCGGTTTGGTCGCATGTACTATCCCACGATTTCCTTCCTGGGCAGCATAACCACATCGATTTATATAGTGTATATCCCTCAGGTCGTTATATATGTATATCTGGCAGGTGATTATTTGGTATTCCAATCTGATAGGATAGATTTGGGGTCCCACAGAAGAATTGTGTGATTTTTATGTATTTCATTTGACCGGAGGGATTAATTGTAAAAGTTTGTGGGTTCGTCCTAAAGTAAGTTTCTCTTGGAGTATGATTAATTCAAGAAAGTAAAGAAAAAAAAATAAAAAATATATATTTTTAATTATTTGATAAAAAATAAAAATATTCTTTTTTTCTTGTTTGAATTAGTAGAGAGTAAAAGAAATTTATTTATATAATTTATTTATATATTTCTACGCTCTTTTTTATTCATCTAAACAAGTGAAGAAATTTGTTTAATTTTTACTTTTCATCTTATTTTATATATTCAAACAACACATCATTTTATCCTATTTCTCTTTTTTTTTCCCTCTCTATTTCACTCCTGATTCAAACAAGTATATCTAACTTTTATATAAAAAAAATATATGGACCACGTATATTTAGCTTTAATATTGAAGAATAATTAATTAAACTAAAACACAAAAAGCATATAAGCTAAAAATCTATTGGAAGCAATGTAAAAAGAATAGGACTGTCTTCTCATGCCCTTCAATGCTCTAACCCTAACATATTGGCCTTATTTGAGCCAAAATAATTAATAAATTTTAAAAAAATATTAAAGCTTATTCGATTTCTCCTTGGGAAAAATATTGAGCCATACATAATTGATTGAATTTGAGTACCTTGGAAACATGTAAAGAAAAAGAACATTATCCTCTACACTTTTCAAAGTAAGACAAACTATCAATGCAAATGTAAATAAAATATGCAAGATATTGATCAACAATATTGGAAATTGAAAATTAATTTAGTGATCAACAATATTGTTACTCATAGTCCAAATGTGTCTTAATTCACAATTGAAGTGTTAGACCAAATAAACCCCTTACTACATCTCAGTCTTAATATCTCATTACCTATATTCTTGTACCAATTAAATAGTTATAAACCATTATATCAATGTATTCTTTTTTATAAGCAATCCGTTGTATCAATGTATCTATCAAGGTGAAAAGTAAAACCAATAATATGGTTATTATGTGAAATTGAACCACTATATTAGTATATGCAGTACCTATAGTGAACCCAAATTGAACCTAGAACTGAATATTTGACATTATCGAACAATAAAGACACAAGGGCAACTCACCACCAACACAGCATAGTGTGAAATTATCATCCTTCTTCCAAAAGTCATGATAAAAGGTTTTAGTATTTATAGAAAAAAAATAAAATAAGTTTTCTTCTCATGCAAATATTTATTAAAAAGCTTACTAAAGCCGTACTATAACAACTAATCAGTTCCAATAAAAAGATTAATGAATCTGAGCAACTAACTCCTTATCTTAGGAATCAAAGTTGCTGCAATAAGCACATGATTGGAGAGTGAATAAAAGAGAGTGGTATTTGGTCGTTAAGTGATCCTAAAATTTAGCATGCCAATATACAAAAGGAATAGAGTCCCAAATCTCCATGCACTCACTTGTCCTTCAAACATTTCACACTGGCCTAAACTTTCTTTCATTATCAAACTAGTTGCTTCCACAAGTTATTTCACATGTTGCTAACTCCCTCATCTACAATTTCCCTCTGTAACACATCACACTCAAATAAGGATAAATGACACAAATACAATAATCGTTCATGATTATCTGTTTTTTTATACGATCGTGTAAATATCAAAATGTCAAATGGAATCATTTTCTAAATAAAAGCAGAAAAAATGAAACATAAAACATAAAACATGTTCACCATTGACATCTCACATAGCGAACAATGACTTTATAGCTTTATTAGCGAATCATTAACACGAAATTGTTATAATTTAACCAATAATTCTAAGCTTTTATATTAAATGAAAGCTTTTTCGCCTATAAAAATTTTATCCGGGACAAGTAGATGACGTGAAGGATAATTATAATCTCTACGAAAAAGAAAATCCACAATTTAACTGGGAATACTAGGTCTCGGTAATTAATTTCAGTGGTTGATTAATTTATTAGATAGCAGAAATGATCTCATGTGCTCGTACACTTCATAGTTAGACGTGACATATAATAAACCTTGGTATTAGTGAATTGTATACAAGGAACATTGGGGTTGAATCTCCGTGGAAATTGCCATGTAGTTTCTATGTTTTTAATATTGACATTGATATTCGTAACCTTCTTTTTATTATTATTATTATTTAATGAATAATTCTAGAATTTGAGTTTGAGAATATATATGTTGATGGAATATTTTACAAGGTTTTCAAAAATTTTAAAATATACAACCATAAACAAAAAGTAATAAAAAATAAAATTAATCATATTTATACATTTTTATTTTTAATACAATGTTTGACTTGGTCACTTATAACTTATAAGATAAGTTTTTTGACTTGATTTCTCACAAAATTTCGAAACTTTTTTTAATTCGATGACTGTTTTCATCTTTTTACTCTATTTATATATTTGGTTAAACTTTTATCTTATCATAAAAATGTCAATATAACATATTTAGGACTCCAGCTTATTAATTTTACCTTGCAAATAAATCTTCAAGAAGAGTTACCTAATTTACACGTTTTGCTCATTTGTCTAACATATATTTTACTAGTTAAAAAAATTAGAGTAACAATAATATATATACTTTGGTGACGATGAAAAGGCTAATGAAAAGGTTAATCGTGTTCGGCCTTACGTTGTTTGTAAGTGGTATAATGTGATTTTCTTAATTAGTGGATATGATTAGGAACTACGTCATATATTGGAAGGAAACCCTTGTACTTGTAGTACGCGCAGTTGATTGAGAAGAGTACTAGAGTCTAGAATCGAATAAACATGGTTGACGTGACGACGGGGAAGATTCCAGGTAATACAAATGGTGGACACCAAGAACAAGATTAATTACTATTATTTTTGCGTGTTGAAAATGAACGAGGAAAACGAAAAATTCAGTGAAGGTGACGGAGGATTTGGATTTTTTTTAATATTCATAATATATGCAAAGTATTTAACATCGAATACCCAGTAATTAATAGAAAAAAAAAAAGAGTTTATTAAATAAGATTTTTCTTTTAACATAATTGTTTTTTTTCTAAAATTAAGATTTGAATTCCTAATCTTTTAATTAAAAAAAACCCTAAACCCTAAACATTTATATGTGGAAGGATTAGGGATGGAGCTCCTTATATGGGCCACCAGGGGTAGCTTTTGTTGGAAACTGGAGTAGCTTTTACAGAGGGAGGTGTTATTGTTTGCATGGGGGATTTATTTTATGGGTAAGTTCCAAAAAAGATCTTTCAATATATGGTTAGATACTTAAAAAGTTAAGCTATTTATCAAATGATCTCGTTGATGCAATTGGGGCCAATATGGTGCAACTCGTATTATGGCATACCTTGCAGTCAAAATTGGCTGATCATGTATTACTATTATATATATATATTCTTTTTTTCACACCAAGAGTGGTGTTTACAACTTGAAGGAGGAGAAAAATAAGTCAATTGAAAATTTTATTCATTTGGTTAAATAAAAATTATTTAGTTTTAAAAACTTTAAAGTTTAAGTTAATTAAAAATGTTTTTGAATTTGATAAATTAGTCTATTTAAATAAATATAAATAATAACATAATATTATTATATTTTAATGTTATTAGGCAATGGAAAGTTTTATTACAGATTATGTTCAATATGGAATTAATTCCCATTTTTACTAGATAAACGAATATATATAATACACATTTAAAATATGATAATTTTTAGCATCTATAATTTTTCTTATATAAAAAAAATGAAAAAAAAAAACAGTAGTATAAAGTTTGTCAAGGTAAATAAAATCATTTTCAGTCATTAAATCACTGTAACCAATTTTGTTTAATATTTATTTTAAAATTAATAATAAATTTAATTCATTTAATTTTTATTGGGACAATATTAATTTTAAATAAGACTTTATTTATTTTTGTTTTAAGATTTTATTTTACTAAACTATCAATTATTAACATTACTCTCTAGTATTTTACTTAAAAGATTTCTTTTAAAAAATAATTTTGAAAATGTTGGAAATTGAAAAGGAATAATTTATAACATCTAAGAAATGCAGTATATAATTAATGTTTATAATAATTGGAATTTTAGTGATCCCAATCTATGTCAACGTTCCGAATATTAAATAACAAGATATATATCGAGTTTCTCACTCCATACAATTTATTGTTGTTGATAAAGAAATAAAATTAAAATTTTGTGGGTAAGTTTTTACTTGTACCATGCGTTTTATTAGTGGTTACTTAAATAACTATTTACTTACTTACTATTGTTAGTTCAAGTTATTATTTTTAGATTATTTTACTTATTTATAGTATGATCTTGTATTATTTTATAAATTGGATTCCACTTAAGTACTTGATTTATTTTGTTAATGTATATTATTTAATTATTTATAAAATAATAAAAAAGAGTTAAATAGTCTATAAAGTGGGCTAAATAACCCATAACATGAGTTGAATACCCTGTGAGTCAAGCTAGTTAATTAAGACACATGGGCTAATCCTAGCCTTCAAGGACTTGTGGGCTTTTTTATTTGTAAAAGTAAACTTTTTAGCTCTACGAGATTTTTTTAGCTCTAACTCACATGAGTCTGCACCAAATGAAATGAAATGAGCCATTTCAACATCTCCATTATGTTAAACTTGAACCAGATGCCTACCTTGCTTTTTCGCCATTTATGTTTTTCAAAGTCAAAGTTCATTAGATGATGGTTGCATTACTTCAACAGCTCCACGTGAAAGGAAATTAATGAAGATAAAAAGGACCCTTCGGTTTGGTCTCTCTGCATTTGACATCTTCAAAAGAGTCAAGTGTGGCAGTAATTGCAATTTGATACCATTCTAGGATCAAATTCAATACTGTATCTATGGTCTCAAATCTTGTCCCCTATAAAATAAGGTTTTTCTTCTTTTCTTTTTTAAGACAGATTTGTAATATTCGGATAACAACCTTTTCCATCTTAAAAGTAATTAATTGTGATTTACCAACCCCCTTAAAAAAAAAAACAATTGTGGCACATGATACACCCAACACAGGCTATATGGATGATTTCTCTTTGTGGGAATGACATCATTTTTGTACGAACAAAAACAACTCCGTAACATTGGATTTGAGTAGATGCTATCTGATTGCAATAAAAAGGTTATGAATTTCAGCTACTAGATATTTTATTTTCAAAAGATCGGTTCTGGCAGTGTTTTTCATTCTTATAAACTCTCAACAAATTAATATTCAAAACATTGCGATGAATAACAAATTTTCTTATAATCTATGCAAAGTTTGTTATTTTTACGGAAAAATGCAATTTCTCGCAGAATTTCTATTCCTAATGCAATCATGGCCCAACCTAGCCCGTTTTAAAACTGCAACAGGGCATATACACAGCCCAAACCCATTCATGATTTTATTTTATAAGCGAAAAAATTTAAAATATAAACAAGCTTTGAGAAATGAAAAATTGATTATTGATTCTTTCTTGTCAGAAAAAGGCTTATGTGGGACCTGGGACACGTGTCCTCAGGCCACTGGTGCAGCCTGTTTCTCTGAAAGTCTACTACTTTCTCAGTGATTTCACTATCAACAGGGCCCTCAAAATTTGAAAAAACTCTACCATTCCCATAATTTTGCAGTACAGGATATGGTAATTACCGTTTTGTTATGCAGTGCATACACAAGGAATTAAATGTAAAATGTTTTCATTGAAATTTGTGATATTAAAGGTTAAGTCCCTGAATTATTTCTAAATTTTTAGTTAATTTTTTAAATTAAAAAATATAACTAGATTCTTTTTTTTTTTTACAGTTTTTATAATTAGATATTTAGAATTAGTTTATAGCAATTTAAAATAGTAAAAAAAATCGTGACAGTTTTACTAACTCCAAAAATTTAATTACAAAATTATAAAAATCAAGGATTTGATATAATTTTTTTCATTTAGGAAATCTAATTGAAAATTTTTAAATAATTTAAGAACTTAAATTCTAAATATTATTAATATATTTTTATTATGAATTTTAATTAAAATTTTTATTTATAATTTTGTAAGAGTAAACTATGTATTTGTTATTGAAAGTGTAAAACATTATTCCATTAGTATCTTACACTAATTTCTTAAAATAAGTCTATAAAATGTTTAATTATTACATCTAGGTCTTTCAATTTAATAATTAATTATTATTTTGATATATATATATATATATATATATATCATCATTTAAGACATTTTTTTAATTTCGAATTATTATATTTGATGGTTTGTATTTTTTAAATTTATTTTAAAAAATTAACTTCAAGAATTAATGTGATAATGCTGTGTATTTTTAGGGACTAAAATGTTAGTTTACTTAATTTTTAATTTATTACTGTAATAAAAGAAATTATTAGTAAAATTATAATAATTTTATAAAGTATCTACTATCCTTATGAATTGTTTGGAACTGTAGATGAAAAGTGAGACAGTTTGGAATTTGAATGAAAAGAAAAATAATTTGTTTTAAAAACAATAAAATTTTCGCTTTTTTGATGTAAATAAAAAATACATTTTTTCCTTGCATCCAAAATACTATTCGAGTGAATATAATTGAATTTTGTTAGAGGGAAAAGAGTTCAAAAGTAATGATTTGGACACGGACCTGATTTAACTTTTGTTATAAATACTTTATAAAAAAATGATTATAGTTGGTAAGTTTCCTTTTTTACTATTAAAAAGAAAGGCATAGAAAAGTATGAATTGAGCAGAGAAATATTGGTACCCTACACATACATAACACATGAAACAAAGGATATGTAACTTCCCACAGTGTAGAGGAATGGCCTTAGGATGACCTTAATAACTTGGTGCTTAAGTGGAAGGAAACCCATCTTTGAATGAGAAGGTAGAACTTGACGAGGCGTGTCACTTCTGCCTTCATGACAAGTCCTTTCCGGTGTTGTCTTTTTTCTTTTCTCCTTAATTGCTAAAAATTAATACCACATTATTTACTTGTCAATATTCAAAAAATAAATCCAACCGTTACAACACACTCATCCACCATAAAATCATTTGATCAGCTAGTCTCACCTTAGCCCAGTCTACAAAGTAATTCTTAGCTATTCACATTAAACTTGAGTGTCATAATAAGTAAGTGATTGTAAAATAATTTTATATTTTTTTTAATTATAATTTATAATTAGATAAGTGATTGTAAAATAGTTTTATATTTTTTTAATTATAATTTATAATTAGATATTAATGTAATTTACTTTATTATTAGTTTATAACCATTAAAGTATAACAACTACCAAAACGAGCTTCGGATATAATTGTGTTAATATTCGGATGGAAGAAATTTTTTTTTGTCAGTATCATTTTATATTTAGAGATGATTTTTAAAGCATTTCAATCAGTAAGTTGTGAGATTGATTCAGAAATTTATATGTTAGATATAAGGGGAAAGAAAATAAAAAAAAATAGTTACATTCTTTTATTTGATCGGTAAGAAAGTAAAAAAGAAAGACTGGAATAAAAATTTCTAATTCCTTTTTTTTCAATTTGAATTTTAAACTTACTTTCCTGTCATATTTTATTCCACGGTACCAAGTAGAATACAAAAGACAAAGAAAGAGAGGAAAAAGGAAAAAAAAAACATTACAAGTAAAGAAAATGAGAAAAAGAAATTTAAGAGTTATTATATTTATACAACTAACTGTTTTTTTTATCTCACTTTTGTCTAATTTTTTTATGTTTTTTCTTCATTTTTCATTACATTATCTGTCATAGTTATTAGTTTTTCTTATCTCTCTTTTCTTTTATCCATGTACCAAAAATTTGTGCTACGCTTAATATTTTTTATTATTTAATTACAGTTTTAAATTGAACATTTAATTTGAGTTAGTTTTATCTTTTTTTCACTTACCTATACTTTAATTTTGTCCTTTATAATAATATTAAAATATATGACTCACTACTAAAATCATAAGAAAACCAATAAATATTAAAATCATAAGAAAACCAATAAATATTAAAATCATAAGAAAACCAATAAATATTACTCGAGTCAGTGATGATTATACTTATATCAAATATTTTTTCTTCAATATCATATATATATATATATATATATATATATATATATATATATATATATATATATAAAATTATTTATACTAATTAAAAAAAAGTTAATTAACTATCATTTAATTATATTAATTTTATTTAATAATAAATATTTTTATAAATTAATATTTATTTAAACTTGATCTAAAAAATATTAAAAACATAACTTCTAATAAATAGGAGTCTTTTATACATAACTTAGTTAAATAAGGTGAAATTAATTTAGATCTATTTATATTTGAAACAATACGCATAATATATTTTTTCTTATATACAATAATAGAGATAATGAGTTTGGTATCGATCAGTCATGACGACCAGGTTCCCACGTGTGTAGGAGCACACGGCAACCGACACTCCCAAACCTAGGCCCAATGATAGATACGCCCCAACCCAACATAATATCTTGGTCCAAGAAAGTCAGCCCATTCAGACCAATCCCTTCCTAGCCCAAATACTCAACTCCCAAAGGTAATTAGAAGACAGTTGAAACGGTTAAGAGTCTGTTAGGGAGAATAGTAGGGAATCGTTCATGTATAAATGAGGATTCAGGGGGGCACTTCTAAAGGGGGACAAAAGACTTACCAACGACACCCAACTACCTGTACTCATAGACGAGAACAGTGGCGCCCACAATGGGGCCTCAGTGAAACTTTTCCAGCATCTCAAGATTAAAAGACGGACCTTGAAGCTTAGGAGCTAGGAAGGAGAAAGACTAGTTACAATGTCGATGACACGCAACCAAGCAGCCAGCTCTACAAACGAAGGCGAAGAGAACACCCTATAAAGGCTGCTTAGGGCAGTCACGTCACTGCAAGCTCGCAGCAAAGAGCAATCTCAGCTGAGCGTGGAAGCGGAACAACGGCAGCAGGAGGCTAACAAGAGACACCGACAGGATGAGGAGAGGCATATGGAGGCTATGAAGGCTGCCGGGCAGAGGGAAGATGAACTCTGCCGACAGACAGCAATCATGAAGGCAACTGCAAAAAAGCCGGGAGGAATAGCGACTGAGACGACCATTGTCCAAGCTCTTTGGGGAAAACCGTTTAGTAAGGAAATTGACGGGATTCCCATTCTGGCAAATTTTCAAGAGGTAGTCATAGAACCATTTGATAGAACTTAGGATCCTCAAGCACATCTTCAAGCTTTTCAGACTTAGATGTACATCAATGGGGAACGATCCCCTTAGTTGCAAACTGTTCCCGGGCACCCTACGAGGAGTGGCTATGCATTGGTTAACAACTCTTCCATTCCACCCTATTCAGTCATTCAACGACTTGGGCGCCTCTTTCGTTTTGTAGTTTGCGATGAACATAATAAAGAGACTTGAGGTAGTTGATTTGTTCGACATCAGGTAGGCAAAGGGTGAGAGCCTCAAGAGTTTTTGGCTCGGTTCAATAACGTCATAGTCCGAGTAAACGATCCGGACCAAAAATTCTTTGTCAAAGCTTTTCAAAAAGGCCTACAGGTTTGCCAGTTCAGCGATGCGTTAGCTCTGAGATGATCAACCAGTATGGGATAGATAAAAACACAAGTAGAAAAGCAAATAGAGGTCGAGGAGGACAAGGAGGACTGTGTGCTAGCAGAAATGGCGATATTGGCCATTGGACGAAGGATCGTCCACGAATTCCATATCAGATAGCGATACGACCTAGGGGTGGAAAAATATACCTCGCTCAAGATGTCAAGAGCACACATCTTGAAGGAGGCTTATCATCTTCAACTACTCAACATTTCACCTCCTACACAGCGCCAGCTTGGCCCTTCTCGTGACGAGTGGTGTGAGTTCCACATGGCTATTGGTCACTCCACGGAGGAATGTCGATCACTAAAGAGTCAGATAGAAAGGTTGATACAAGAAGGTTGTTTAAGACATTTTATTAAGACGAATGGGAGAAAAAGTCTCGCAACCGAAAGCCTTCCTGAAAGGGACAGGAGCAGGACCCCAAGAAGAAAAGCGTGATCAAGAGTAAAGCCAATCCTTAGCTACTTTGAGAAACTATTATAGCTAAATGCACAAAAAGGGTAATGTATCCAATGTTTTAGTGTTATTGCTTTTATCACTTGTTGCAGATGAAAAAGTCATATTTGACACGAACAAATACTTAAAGACCTGTATGAGACGATTTGGTCGAGACCGTCTGAGGCAAAATAAATAAAGACCTGTATGAGACGAGTCGATCGAGATTGTCTGGGGCAAAATAAATAAAGACATGTTTAAGACGAGTCGGCCAAGACCGTCCAGTACTTGGGGAGTTGGGTATTAGTAGGGTGAGGAAGACTTGAACCTACGACCTCAAAATCACTTAAAAGAGGGACCAACGCTGTAATCGACTAAACCACCACCACTCATTATTATAAGGAAGTAATAAATAACTGATATTTCGTCTTCTCTCTTAAGAAAATACGTCGACCCGCCAATTAAAATTGGGAACCTTGCCCAACCGTCTCAGATTAGAAAGGAGAATTAAAGCTTATTCCCTATGGTAGAAAGTTTGAGGGACTGTGTACCGATCGACCATGACGACCAGGCTCCCACACATGTGTAGGAGCACACGACAACCGACACTTCCAAACCTGGACTTAATGACAGATATGCCTCAATCCAACATAGTACCTTACCCCAAGGAAGCCAACCCACTCAGATCAGCTCCTTTCTAGCCTAAACGTTCACCTCTCAAAGACAGTTAAGACGGTTAAGAGTTTGTCAGGGAGAATAATAAAAAATCGTTCATGTATAAGACTCTAATAATAGATCATATGTGAGTATTTCTATAATTTTAGTATCTAACTTAAATTTTATAATAAAAAAAATACTAACCAATGCTCAGGTTAAGAAATAAAAAATGATTTCTTTGGTTGAAAAATGTCAATATTCCCGTAGTTGTTAATGCAACTCTAATGCAGTTATCCAAAAAATATTTATAGTTATTAATTTTTTAAACCACAAGGATACTGGTTAGCAAGAAAAAGAAAAAAAAAAAAAAACATTTTCTGTTGACAAGTAGTATGTTATTATAGCATCATGATGGACGGTGATATTTGAAAACCTTTGAGTCGTATGGTCTTTATTGCATTATTAGAAGATTTGAAATTGCACAAAATTCTTGCAATTATGTATTTCATTATTTTACCAGGTAAGCCCACCATCATTCAACTGGATCGCCTGCCAAATCATTTTGATTTTGACCAAATAGTCAAACTTAAACGCATGCCAAAAATCATATTTAATTGAAGCACAAAATTTATTACAATGAAACTTAAAGTACATTTTTATTATTTTATTTTTAACCTATTTTTTATTTTATGTTTTATTTGAATTAAAAGTTAAATAATAATGCAAAATTTCTCTCTGACCTTATTTAGATGAATAAAAAAAGTATGAAAAAAACAAATAAATCATATAAATATTTTTTATACAAATTAAAATTTTATTTTTAAACTATTTTTCTTAACTAAAATTATATTATAATTTTTTAAAATAAACCAAAAAAATTATTTTCTTCTCATTTCATTCTAATTTTAAAAAAGAAAGTATTTTCTGGTAGATTCAGTAAATAACTTTTTCCCTTCTTATTTATGCTGAATAAAAATTTAGTATTTTTATCGCATCTCTTTTCTTCCTATTTCCTACCATCTCATTTATGTCTAAAGTCCAAATAAACAAAAAGTAAGTGATTAACGATATTAAGAAGGATGCTTAAAAGTTTCACCGAATTAATGAAAACAATTTATAATTAGTAAGAATATAATTAAAATTTTAATTATGTTACAATGATTTTTTAATTTTTAAAACATAAAATTCTCATTAAAAAACATTTAAGTTATTATAAGGTTCAATTTAAAAATTCAATAAGATTACGAGAATGTTTGAAGCAATTCAACCTAAAAATTATTATTTACTATATATAGTATTGCAAAAATATTATTTTATTAAATTTATTTTTAGATTTTCAAACAATTTTTTAATCTAAGAATAGCATTACTCATTTTTGGATAAACACGTGCAGAATATTAAAATTAATTTGAGAAAACATGAATAATAATATGGACATGATCATGACTTTAAGAGCAGAGTGTTATTTTGGGTGATTCTTTTTAGAATAAGTATTTTTATATGTTTTCAAATATGACCATGTATTTTTTACAATATATATATATTATATATTTATTTGCAAAACAAGGAGCTTCCCTGAATCATGTCTGTCTTACTTGGCCGTGTTGTCTTATTCACATAAGTTTTACTATGTGAGGTCATGGGGATGCTAGTTGCGTTGTACGGCTTCGGTCTTAGCCTGTATCTTGTTATTTTTCCTACTGATAGAAAAAAAAAATTATGTGTGTGGTTGAACATGTTAATAAAAAAAATGTTTTTTTCTTTCTTATAAACTGCCTTCAAACATAGTATATTCTTTTTTTTAAAAAAAAAAGTTTCTAAAAAGAATTACATATTGTTCTAGAAATATATCTAGAAAGTAGAAATCTCACCTTTTTACTCCACAGTAAATCGTACAAAGGTCATATCTCTTTGAATAATATAATTATTAACAACGAAGTCTTACAATAGATAACTAATGGATAAGTACTCTAATCTTGTGTACTTCTTTGTCAGACCATTATCCTCTCTCCTTTAAACTTTTACCCTCCAAATTTGAATTTGAAGGTATAACTTCACCACTCATTGAATGACCATAAAGCTTTATTATCACTAAACAAGTGAAACACTCACACCAAGCACAAAAATTTCTTTTGTGCAGGCTTATCTAAATTTCCTACATGTGAAATTATACACGCCACACAATAAAATAATAAAATAGTATAATAATGTATTCACGTCAAAATATATCAAGATGATCTCAAGAAACTTTAATATATATATATATATATATATATATATATATATGATTTTTAGATATAAAGAGGGCCACTTCTTATTAATTGTATGAAATTAAGCCTAAGTTTACATGTCCAATTTTCTTATAATGAATCATTTACTCACTTAGTCCATCTACTTGACCGGCCAATTCACATTATTATATGTTCTATTTATTATACTCGATCAATCTATCTTCCTCAAATATTGAGCTTGAAAAAGTAAGAGACACTTATTTATGCTAAATCGATTTATCAAGATGATCAACATTTTCTCAAAGACTAAACCCGAAATAAATAAATGCGTGTTTATGCTCAATCAATCTACCATATGATCTACAAAATATATATTATATAATATTAAAATATTTTGATATATTATTAGTATAATTTTCTTCAATATTTTCATTCAATTTTGCAGTAACACTTAAGATCAGTTAACCATATATTAATTAATTATACAAAACGTTAAATTTATTAATTAAATCACGTAATGATTTATTATTTGGTAACCATATTCAACTTTAATGTACTAACAGTACAAAAATTTGATTCTTACTACTAAAAGTTATGAATTTGGTATGCATACATTTTTTTTCTAACGTTATTCTTGTTATTAAAATAGATCTTATAAATCAAAATATAACGCAATATTTTATTAGATTCATATTACTTTATCAAAAAATTTAACTAACCATATTTAGTAGAGTTATTATTATTTTTATCTACAAAACTCCTACTTAAGTCTTTACTTAAAAAAATTCTTAATATAATAATGCTTGAAGCAACGTAATGTTGATAATTTCATAGTTTATAATGTACATGCATAATTTGTTCAAGTCACACGATCAATGTGTACCAAGACAAAAAAAAAAATCATGCAATGGAATTAAAGAGAAGTATTTGTTTAAGTCTTTAAATTTTATTTTCTTAATTTAGAGAGATAGTTCGTTTTTTTTTACTAATTTGTGTTGAAAATATATATGCTTGAATTAATTTTAGATTTTTTAATACATTTTTAATAATACACCTATTCTTATAAAAATTTTGGAGATCCTAGCTTAATGCTTTAATATAAAAGAGTCTTCTCATACAGAATATGAAGATGTCCTTTTTCACAATGGCAGTCCTATATATACAAAAGAGAGAGATGAGATTTTTTTTGTGGATAGGGTTCTAGAGATTACCGTGGCAGATGTTTGATGGGGGTGGTTGTCCAAGCAGAAATTTTGGATTATAAGAACCTTGGTGGAGTCTATAGTTTGTTTGTTTGATCGTGGTTCAGTATTGCTGATCGTGTCGACACTCGGAAGGTACTATGGTTCAATCTTCCCTCACATTGACTGGTTCTGGTGTGTGACTCTCACTATTCAACTCATCCTCCAATAAAAACATCATAACTCTTACAGAGTAAGAATGAAAATAAAATTTGCAACCTTTACAACCCACATAGTAGCTAATGAAGAACCCGCTAGTAATTTTAAGATCAAGTTTTTTTTTCTGTAAATTACAAGGTCTGACTTTTGTCTTATAATCTCACATAAAAATTTCTAAAGTTGGGTTTTTTCTAATCAACTATTTATCATGTTTAGTATTTGTTTCAAACGTGACTTGTGCTATCATAACTCACCGATTGCGGTCGAGGTGGATGATCGTCCAGGACCTTATTTTCAACCAAATTTACTTATAATATTATAATTTTAGGATTTAAGATTAAAATTTAAAATTATAATAGTATAATTTATTATTTGTCTACAATAAAGAAGAAATTATGATATCCTATTTCTTCTCTATTTCTTTCATGGTGAATTTTTTTTAATATAAAGATATTCAAAATCTCTTATCATTGATATAAATAATAGTCTTAAATTTTTTTTCTTATGATCTTTAATGTCAATCATGTTTATTTATTTTTTTAATATTTTTGTCAAGAGGATTGAGATTGAATTATTTAAAAATATTTAACTATTTTCTTAATGCATATACAATTTTGATTAAGGAATATAAGTGTCAAACCACTTTATGCATGCAACATTTTGTTTTGTAGAATAATATTAATTATTATAGTTACTGCTATGTGTTGAATAATATTTTTTGAAATCGAAATTATTAAAATCTTACTTTTATTTTTATTGAAAATAATTGTTTAAAGAATCTTAATTATGATCATATTATTAATAATCTTACAATAAAAAAAAATAAATTTAAGAATAACAATATTCATATTATTAAGAGAGAATATTTTTTTAATTCATTCAGGATATAAAAAATTTTAAAAATGACCCGAGACACAACCAGTCTCATGAGCATGTCAACCAAACTAAGGAGACAAGAAAATAAGGACCCTTGGTCCAACCACTTGCTTAAATTGGCTAATTATTGGTTTGCTCACCTATAAATGAAATAACCTACCCTTAAAAAAACAAAACCTGCTTGCCAACAACATTCTACTTTTGATAACAGAATGAGTTTTTAGGAGGTAAAAATCACTTAACTTGAGCCGATAATTTTTCGTATTATAGAATAATATTAATTATTTTAGTTATTGATATACTTGTTAAATTATTTTTTAAAATTTAAATGATTAAAATCTTATTTACAATCTAATACGTCATAAGATATATTAAAATTTCTTGTTTTTGTTTTTATTAATTTTTTTTAAATTTAGATTATAAACAAATTATTAATAATTTTATAATAAAAAATTATAAAAATATTAAAAAATTATGAAGATATTAATTTCTTGATTCCAGAGACGATTTTTGATAGAACCCATCAGTTGAACATGTCAATGGAACTAACAATACTAGACAACCATTATTATCTCCCACGCCACAAGGACCACTTGTCCAGGCACTTGGGTAAGCGGAGTAACTATTGGTTTGCTCACCTATTAACAAAATAACTTATCCTTGTAAATAATAAACTCTGCTTGCCATCATAACTAATCATGTACGTATGATAAGAGACATGAGTTTTTTTTTATGTAAACTTGACCCTCTCACGACACACGTTAGAGTGACACCACTTGATCATTAAACACACCACCTCTTCCCATGTCTATATATTTCTGTCGACCTTCTTCTCTAAGTACATTCTATCTTTTACCACTAATCATTAATCTGCTACTTACTTGGGTGTTCAAATCTCCACAGCTGGTATGCCAATATTGTCGAAGCCTAATATCTTTTCATATCTCAATGAACCCCTTGTAATAACTAAAGCATAGCGAACTTGTACTAATTCGTTGATCCACATTAAATAACATATCTGTTTTTATAATAACTTTAAATAAAAATATTTATATATAACCAATCATTTTTAACTCCCAATAACACTCTCTTACTAAGGCCATGCGTCTTTTATACGATAAGTATTTATAGAAAATATGACATTCTTTCAACTATTTTTGTAACTCAACATCTACTATTGTTTTTTTACCAGGATTTAAAATATATTTCACTGATAGATAATTAATATATTTGTCTGGTAGAAGGCGTGATGCGAATTGCAATATGTCTATTTCCAAAAATACTTTTGAAACAGGCAAGTTAGTTTTGTTTATAAATAAATAAATAAAACAAAAAAGAAGTTGCCTCGAAGATAGACAAGAAAAATAAAAAAAACAAGACATGAATTCCGGAGGTCAGCAAGAAGGCCCCACGAGCGGGAGTGGCGCGCACCAGTTTCCTCTTTGGAGAATTTTGGCTAAATTGGTGCCTAAACACAATTCATGGGAGTTGAGGGTACTTTATACAAAAGTTACAAATTATGCACACAGCTGCTGTTAACCGTACGTTTATCTTGGTTATTAAAATAAATAACGAATATGAGGATATGCAAGTGTAATAGATTGAATTTGGAGGGGTCGAAGCGAATTGTGGGAAAGTATTTGTCTTTTGTCCCAGTGGTGCACGTGACCCTCTTTTGTTTCACTCTCTCATGTCCAACTGCAGGAACTTAGAACCTAGTTGGTAACACTGGCAGGCAAGTTCTCCTCAAAAACCAGATCCCATCTGGTCAAAATCCTTCACATTCATGACTCCTCCATGTCTTCCTCTGTGTTGGTTGTTCTGTTCTTCCTCATCTTTTTGTTCAAAGGGGCCAATACTGAAACAAGATGCACTTCCACAAACACACAACCCTGCCCTCCCTTCTCCTCCAACCCACCATTCCCATTCTCCTACACCAAAGGCTGCGGCCACCCATCCTTCCAGCTAACCTGCGCCACCCCCCACTCCTTCATATCCATAAACAACCACTCCTTCTCACTGCTCTCCTACAACCCCAACACCTCCTCCATCCTGCTCTCCCCACGCCTGCAATCCAACCCACACCCCAAATGCCCCTCCATCCCGGCAGCCCCCATCAACCTCTCGGCCTCTCCCTTCCGCGTCTCCGCCGCCTCCTGCTCCCGCCTCTCCTTCCTCCGCCCCTGCTCGCCCCCCTCCCTCCCCAACTGCTCCCACTGCCCCTGGCAATGTCACCTCATCAAAAACCCCTCCCACCTCCTCCAAGACTGCAGATCCACCCACCACTCCCTCGCCGACGACCAACAAAGCTGCCAAACCGATCTCCTCGGCTTCCTCCAACAGTTCCTCCAAACCGGAATCCAACTCCAATGGGACCAAACCCGCGACCCCTACTTCACCAACTGCACAACCTGCCGCAACAATAACGGTCTCTGCGGCTTCAATTCATCCTCCCCAAACAACCCCTTCCTCTGCTTCCGCTCCCAATCCACACTCTCTCCCCCATGGTTCCACAAAATCAAACCCAATAAAATGGCCATTTTCAGCATCGTCATCGCCTTAGTCTCCCTCCTCCTTCTAGTTTCAGTCACCACCGCCATTTTCCGCTCCGGGAGGCTTAAATCCTCCACACAGCAAGACCCTACCACGCTCTTCCTCCACAACCACCGCTCCGCCAGCCTCCTCCCTCCGGTGTTCGCATACGACGACCTCGCCCTCTCCACCAACAACTTCGACTCCAAGCGGAAAATCGGCGACGGCGGCTTCGGCTCGGTCTACCTCGCCCACCTCCGCGACGGCCGTCTCGCGGCGGTCAAGTACCTTCATCGCCGCCACGCCTCGGCCGCCTTCTCCACCAAGTCGTTCTGCAACGAGATCCTAATCCTCTCCTCGATAAACCACGCCAACCTGGTGAAGCTCCACGGATACTGCAGCGACCCGAGGGGGCTTCTCCTCGTCTACGATTACATCCCCAACGGAACCCTGGCGGACCACCTTCACAGCCGCAAGGGCTCGCTGACGTGGCAGGTGCGCCTCGACATAGCGCTGCAAACGGCGTTAGCGATGGAGTATCTTCATTTCTCGGTAGTCCCTCCGATCGTTCACAGAGACATAACGTCGTCGAATATTTTTATTGAGAGGGATATGAGGATTAAGGTGGGGGATTTTGGGCTTTCCAGGCTTTTGGTTTTTCAGGACACGACGTCGTCTGGGAGCGGGTTTGTTTGGACCGGGCCGCAAGGGACGCCGGGCTATTTGGACCCGGATTATCACCGCTCGTTCCGGTTGACCGAAAAGAGTGACGTGTACAGCTTCGGCGTGGTGTTGTTGGAGCTTATCTCGGGGATGAGAGCGGTGGACCAGAGTAGGGACAAGCGCGAGATGGCGCTTGCGGATTTGGTCGTGTCCAGGATCCAGATGGGCCAGCTCCACCAAGTGCTTGACCCGTTTCTTAAGGGCGACGCCGACGCCGTCGCCTCCGTGGCCGAGCTCGCGTTCCGCTGCGTCGCCGCGGATAAGGACGACCGGCCCGATTCGAGGGAAGTCGTGGAGGAGCTGAAACGGGTTCGGAGCCGGACGGCGGTGGCGAAGGAGTGAGTTGTATATATTATTATGGGGCCGAATGCACATGTGGACTTTGACTGTTGGGGTGCACTTGTGTCGGACAGTAACGTTGACTTGACCCCACTCAACCCTGATGACTTGTTTTTCTTAATTGTTTTGAGGTTACTACCACGTTGGAGTTGCACGCACGAGGGTTTTTATTTTTATTCTATTCTATAGTTACGTAACGTCAGGGGTCAGTGACCCAGTACCGGAGCCTACCCTAATTGAGCTCTCACTTATTGCTACCTCACATCAGATATCTCTTGGTAAATATACCATATCTTGTATAACTCTTTTCCATACTAGTACATTTTTTCCATTTTCATTTATAGTTTTTTTCGGTTTGCTATTATTACTCATAATGAAACATCAAACTCAGTTTTAAACTATGTTATGAAATAATCAACTATGATAGAGAGGCTAGCTTTTGTTTTATGTACAAGACTGGTAGAGTGGAGTCAAGGTGAGTGATATGTAAAGGTTTGTTGATAGGCATTTGGCGTAGATTTTTAAAAGGGATTGTCGTTTGGAATACTTTGACGAGCAGTGAGCTGGAGTTTCTATATTGGCGAAGTAGGTTAAAAAAAGTCTTCCAAGAAGCTTTTCCACGACGACGTCAACGTAAAAACGACTTCTCCACATCTTTTCCGTGATTAGCGTTTCCAAATTAGACAGTTGATAACACCCGCCATTTATGACCCGCTTTTTGTTTTTTCACCACAACCTTTACCAATGCAAAATTGCACAAGCCACAATAGCATATAGGAGTCTGAAACGCAAGTTCTAGAAGCGTCCACAAACACATATATTGTATTCGTGGTGGAAGTGGATGGGAGCGTTTATTTTTGACGATTTGTGTTACATTTGTTTTGTATGCTTTTTTACCCAACAAAGGATTAGATATTGCAATGGTAACGTATACACATTCGAGATGTATGTGATTATTCCCTTAATTAAAATAACGATTCTCCAATGCCGTGGCTTTCTCGTTCGCAATTCTTTCTTCTGGCTTGTTAGCTAGTTTGTATCCTCTCTCCTGAAACAAATATTAAGTAATAACAGTTATAATTAGTAAGAAGTCAACTTATTAGCTTGATTAATGAATATTGTCTAAAACCATAATTAAAATGCGGAAAGACAAAAAAGAAAAAAAAGAAAAAAGCAATACGTACTAGTAGGCGCCACAAGTAGGGGATGCCATCTCTCTTCTTGATTTGCTTCTCTAACACTTCGATTGCTGTGATTAAATTTATCATAATAGTTAGAGATGATTCGTGGGTTTGAACGTTAGAGAAAAGTTATAGATTTTTACCCTCGAACGCTTTTCCGCTATTCAGCAACATGTTATACCAAATTTCATTGAATACATCGACTTGTTCATCAGATGCCCCAATGATCTTCAGACAATGTAATTGATTACGTAAGTTCCAAAATCAACAAAAGTACAAAAAAGTGGTTTTGATTGGTACAACCTTATAATCAGTGGCATCGAAATCTGGACCAAGTAATTCCAGTCCTTGTCTGTCGTCACCTCTTCCATATGCATAAAGTGCTTCTGCAAGCTAAGTTAAAAAAAGAGAAATGGGGGAAGAATTTTATCCAAGAAGAAAAGGAATTAGTTTGGGTAAATTTTTATATAGAGTTATATAGGTCTTTCAATATGAGCATAACAAACTTTTACATATACAGTTTATACAGTTATTTATTGCTGTTAAGGGAAATAATCAGTATGGGCCACCCAGGTATGAGCATGACAAACTATTGTTAGGCCACATACAATATATCTCATTTTTTGTAACTCTTCGCGAAATGCAAACCATGAATCAAGCCTGTGAAGAGGAAAACGAGTTCTGCACTCTAGTGTTTGACTTTTACTTAATTTTAAATTCTTCAGAACATGAACTCTACAAGAACTTATTTGCCAATCAAATCCAACAGTTATTAACCTTTTTTTTTTAATAAATGAAAACAGACCCACAGTGCCCACCCACCTAGAATCTACTCATCTGTGTGGTTTACTTCGAAATGTGACTCTCGTAAATGATAAATTTCCTGTAACATTACTGGTGTAGGTTGTATGCGTCAAAGCTAATTGCTTGTGTTACAATGAGTGCAACAAAGCGTGGTTGTCATGAACCCCCCCCACAGAATGAAGAGTTTGAGCTACGAACTAGACATACTATCTAAAGAGATTTTCATATAGTCATAGAACCAGCTACTGAAGCATACCATTGTTCCTGTGTGCATTCGTTGTTGCTTCTTTTTGGTCATCCTCAAAAATCTATAGTACGATAACATGAATATGTCACTATTCATGCAAGATTGTGTCTCAATTACTTAATGTAAAATATAACACTTCCACCTGTTTTTTAAGCCCTTTAGAAGATCTTGTGCTTTAGAAATTTCTCCAGTCTTTGCCAAAGTCCACACTATCAATACATCAAGGTGCCACTCTATATACCAGCTTGCCTAAACATTTAATATACACCCATGAAACGCACAAGAAACAGAGAGTGAAATCCTTAAACTCCACAAATAAGTAAGTTTTTCCAACATGATACTTGAGCAAGTACTCAGAAGCTGTATCAAAATCATCACTAAGAAACATACAAAGTACATTTAAAAAAAAAAATTCATTTGAACTCATGTTCTGTATGTAATGTACATTTTGTCTTGAAAAGTATAAATTTATGGGCTTAAAAATAGTTTGATGTTGTTAAATATATAACTTTTTTCTATTTAGTAACTTTGTAGCTTGCATTCAATTTTCACTTTTTCTTTTCTTTTTTGTTTAAATTGGGCAGTGTCACCAGTTTAATGTCCAATCTGTTCTAAGTTATAAATACATAAGATAACAAAGATATGTATCAACCTAACCATAGTGTACAAGAATTCAAGAGGCAGGTTACCATTTCCTTGATTCATATAACATGTAGGGTGTATCATAACTTACTTCATTAGTTAGGAGTTCTGCAAGCAACTTGAGACGATTGCCAAAGATATCCAATTCACCACGCACATACAACCGCAAAAGCAGACCTGCAGCATTTAAGTAAACCTGTATTCAGAGAGATTAGAACACATGACAAAAGGAAGAAAGTGAGTAATTACTGGTAGTAATAAAGATTATGAAATCACATACTTCTGCACTCGCACAATCATTTTTGTCTAGCTCCTTCCATATATTATTGTCATATATCTCTAGCACTCTTTGCGTCGGAGCATTACCTTCTAAGTAACAAAGGGCTACATGCCACCAATTGTGTGTCAACCTGAAAGAATGAGAATTCTTTAGCTGACTAATAAAAGTTAGACAAAGTCACGGTTAAATGAATCAAATGGTTACATGAAAGATGAAGAAGGACTCCATGACGATGAGCATTCTTCCATGAACTTAACAGCTTCTCTAAAACAGCACTTATACTGAAGAACATGGCATAACTGCAGAACAAAATTCAATTGTTATACTAATTTAGGTTACAAAATCTAATTTACTAAAATTTCTTGAGACAACATATTTCTGAATTTTGACAGTATTATATGTTCATAAATCGTGACTTCATTATGCCTAAAAGGCTGCTTTCCTTTATTTGACTTAAAAGAAATACAGGGAACTTCTAAGAAATTAAGTTTGTACTGCAATGTAAGAAAAAAGAACAGTTAGAGGTTTATCCAAAATCTTGATTAAGTAAACAACTTGAAAGATAGTAATAAGTAAGTACTACTCTAAGGTAGAGTGAATATTCCCATATTTAACAATTATATTGACCTACAGCATGCTGTGACCAGTTGTCTTGCTTATTGATTTCAAATCCCCTTCTGGCAGCTTTCTCAGCATCCTCCATCAGTCCAAGCTCCAACAAAGGGAAAGCAAGCATGCCATATATGTAATTTTCTCCTTCGTTTTGAGGTAGAACCTGTAAAACTTCAAAGGATAAGGTACTCATTTTTCATCAATAATAATAAAGAAGCAAGTTACATCTCGTTTGGATGGCAAAAATTAGAGATCAGGATAGGATAGGTGTGGGCTCCGATCAAGCATATAATATGATGTTCCTAATTTAGGTTTTTGGTACAACTTTGAAATTTGCACGATAAAAATATGTTCAATAAAAAAAAGCAACATGACACATTTTCCCTTCAAAAAATGTCAAATCAATAGAGAATTTTGGGTTAAGAGCTAGGGTTGATTATATATTCCCATGGCTAACCAGAATACAAATTTAGGCTGTGAAAGGCTTCTAAATCTCAACCTCATCTTAACTTCTCTAGGCAACCGAAACATAGGAAGCAAAAGAAATGGAAATAAATTCTGAGTAACACTCAACTTTTCTATACTTTTAGTGGAGTTGACATTTACAAACTTTTTACTCCTCCATTATATAAGTAAAAGAAAAATCTATTATATTAACATTTTGGCAACTTCTTTAAACAATATACAAAATAAAAAATATTTGACTAATAAAACTGTACCTTTTTTATAGGCAAGGAAAACATTTATTTACAAAACCAATTATAGCAGAAATGTTATCTAAATAGAAGGAACCTGTTGAACAAGAGATAAAGAAAGACCAGGCAGCCCCATGTAGAAGCATAAGATTTGTGCTCTCTTTAGAGAAACCAGATCTCTTGGGAACTCTTTTAGAAGCTTCAAAACAAAAAAAGTTGCATTAATTAAGAGAATTTGAGTAGAAAATCAGATGAATCCCAAAGCATGGTGCAGGCAGCTACAATTGGCAAACATGTTTAAAGTCTGAAGTAAGCTCTCATTTTGAGATAGAACTTTCTAAGTAACAATATGCAAAAGATCATCTAATCCTGTTCAAAATTCAGTTTCGACACATCTGAATGACAAAGGATCAAAGAATCCTGTTGAAACATCAAATTTGTTAAAGCCAACATTTAATTTATATTCCCTTATCTTAATGCCTTCTGGGATATACTTTTGGTTTAGGGTTGTTTCCTATTCTCTGGTATACAAGTCATGCAGCTGATACCAAAATATTCATAAGCTATCACCACTAAATTTGTAAGAACTCAGGGCATTATTTTTGACATCGCATCTACAGCATGAACCAATGTTGTCATTTGTATGAAAGAATTAACAAGTCAGCTAGAGTTGAAAGAACAAGAAAAAATGTGGAGGACAGCATACTTAAAAATGTAGGGAAAACCTGAGATTCTATATGATTCTTTTGTTTATAGATCTTTCACTTACATGTACAAAAGAACAGGTCTATTATTATAGCTGCAATGATGTTTTGGAGCCTTTTTGTCAAGAAACTACCAGAAAACTAATCTGGACTTGTAGGTCCCTACTATCCATTACGCCCTAGGGGCCGCACCTACTATATAAGAACACACTAATGGTAAGGGATACCCTGTGCATGTTAACCTCTCAACCTACATCCTATCCCCATTTAACTCTAGGACTAACTCGAGTTCCAATCTTTATAAGCACCCCAGATGTCTGAGAGACTCAGATCAATGGACAAATGCCAACCAATGTATAGCAGTCTCACACTACCTCCTTAGGTACAGGTAGGAACATCATCCTATAGCAATACTTATCAATATAATTTTCCACACAATTTTACTTTCACTGTTTTATATATCAATCTGAAGTTAACAAGAACGAATTTTACATGCAGAGGATGAAAATCTCCGTAGATCCATTTTAATAAATATACAAGCAGCAAAACAATGTATTCAATGAAATTACATTCTTGAATATTGAGTAAATACTTATGAGTAAGGTAGTAGGGGGATATATCATTACTCAATACTTATTTTGGTCCTCAAAGACATAAGTGTCCTCTGTTTAATCACTCAAAAATATATAAATACACTAAAATTCAATGACAAACCTTGACATCAACTAGGTTTGCCAATCTTATCTTTATACATCATATCAGTCCTCAAACTGACGAGACCTGTATATTACTCAAAGAGACCCACCTAGTCACTCACCTTAAAATGCAATTCAACAGCTACATCATCGTCTCTATCTTCGGATAGCAAATAACTGATGGCTTCGAAAACTAGTTTCTCGTACAAGGTGGCATGTTCCTGTAACAAAATTCTATACATCAAATGGATTTTTTTTTTTTTTTGGTAGGGAGAGAGAGAAACAAAATTAAAAAACCAAATTAAGGAATGAAATGAGAGTTTACAAGGTGGGACTTAGCCGCGTTAAGACAAATGGGAGCACGAGAAGAATGAGATGAGTGAAGGAAATGTGCTGCTAAGATGTTAGCCAAGACACAGTGTTTGTCATGTTCCACTGCTTCCAGAATCACAGACCTCTCTCTACCATAGCCAAGAACCTTCATTGAGAAGAGACCCCATTTGAGTATTAAATATCAAGGTTTCAAATTGGGGTCACAACATTGATATCATGAAAAATTAGAGCCAAATAAAGTTAATACAGTAACAGAAAAGCCATAAATAAACGTTTACATCTCCAACTGTAATTTTAAAATCTAGAGAAATATAAAAAGAAAATGGTGAAATAGAGAGAGAAGAATGTGAGACCTGATGGTAGTAGGAGTTGATGGCTGAAACGCAAGGCTGAGAGGAAGTTGCAATCTGGTAACCCCATGTGTCCTCCAATTTGGCACCTTCTTCCATCGTTCTTCGCTTCTGTTCGTCTCTATCAAATCTAATTTCCAAGGTCAAATCAATGGCTAAGGTATTCGAGTTTAATTAAATAGGTAATAAGAGTGTCTTTGGAAAACTATAGGCGTTGAACTCAATGATAGCCAGAACTTGCTTATGCGTTTTCTCCCTTGGAAACTGTTAATGTCCATTTTGGACTTTTGGGGTTCAAAACTGTAATCATCCAAACCCACAGTCAAAAGAAAAACAACACCAACCTGAGAAATCGACAACAAACTGTAATAATTTCAAGCTTTTCTCATTACCACTTTAATTTTTTAATATTTCAATGTGTGTATTTTAATTTTTTATTTTTGATAATCACATCTCAACTTTAACTTCCTCGTCAATCACATCTCTTATTAAATTAATTTTTAGTTTGGACTTAAGGTTCTTTTAGCTCAGTTTTTTTATTTAAAAATTATTTTTAAATTAAAGTTAAAAATAAATTTTAAAAAATATATAAATTATTTTTTATTTTAAAAGTTCTTTTTAAACTACAAATTGTTTGGTAAAAAAATGTCATTTTTTAAAATTTTACTAAAACTAATTATCAGATCAAGTGAAAAAATATATTTATAAAATAAAAAGAAATGTGTAGAATTAATATAATTTACATAAAACTATTTTAATGATAATAAAAATGCTAGAATACAAATTTTAAAATTTTTAATTTTAAAAATGTATATTTTAATTAATAATATTTTGTTTTAATGATGATTTGAAAATAATATATAATATTAATTAAAGTAATCTAAATTTTTTTTACAAATAATAAAATATTTATGTTATTATATATTGTTGTTAAAAAAATTGTAAAGAAATGACAAATAATTATTTAGACAAAATTCAACAACATAAAAGTACGTTGAAAAGTATATCATTAATCAATTTCTTTCGTATTAAAAATTTACTTGTTGAATATGTGATGAAAATTTAAATGTTGGCAAGAAAAAAAGGAGGCCATATAATGGAAATGAAGCAGAGTTACAAATAGAGATAAATTGTAACGAGAGAAATACGAATTATTGGTGAATGAATAGAAGACAAAATTTATATAATAATAATGTTATTTAAATCAATTTTATGCTCTTAAGTAAACCAAAAAAAAAATGTTTCGGACAAAATAAAGGGGAAAAAAAAACACAGGAGGCACAAATGCACACGTAAAACAAATTATAGGGTATTTTTGAGTTTCAACGTAACTTCTTGGCATAGTAAACGAAAAATAAAAAAAATAAACAAAAATGTATAAGACAAGATCCGAAAGAAGAACACCTTAAAAAAAAAAAGTTCTGCTTAAACTCCCATAAAAGCAATGTGAATTAACTTGCGTAAAAGCTTTTTTTTTTTTTACTATTTATTCTTTAAAATCTAAATCACTATTTTTTTAAGAATTTTTTTTAAAATTTATTTAACCTAGCTTTTATTTTTAAGTAAAAAAAAAGGGATAAATGATGCCTTAATCTTACTTAAAGCTCTTTACTGTTTTTTAAAATATAAATCGGTGTCTCTTTTTTTACGAAACGTGTGTAATGTAATTTATACGTATATATTTTACAATTAAATCATGCAATAATCGTGGCTCGTAAAAAGTTTGGTTGAAAGATGTAAATTTCACTTTAATGATTTTTATCTTTTGAAAGAATTACTTTTTTTATTATTGGTTGGAACATACCTTGATAACAAAATTGTAATAATGATTTACAATTTTATTAAATAGTGTTAAAATTTAAAATTACTAATTTTAACATAAATAAAATTTCAAATCCATGACACTATCTCTATAATTGAAAAAAAGTTATATATAAATAAAATTTATTTCAATACTTGAATTTTATTTAATTATTATCTAAATTTGTTGAAGAAAAAAGAACTTTTTAAGTTTGTAATAATATACCGTCCAAAAGAGAACAGTTTGTAATAATATGACATTCAAAATTGTATATAGAAAAGGAAATAATATGTGATTGCGAAGATAAAAGCTTAAAAATAATATAATTTACTTTTTAAAATTTCATTGTGGTGCACTATCAAAGTAAAATTTTTACATTATTAATTAATGAAAAATTATATTGAGATAATTTTTTAACATAATTATTATAAAAATAAATAAACTTAATATACACAACAATTTAAAAATAGATAATAATGTAAAAAAAAACTAATTTAATAAAAAGATTTTAAATTTCAATTAAATATGATCAACTTAAATTTTATTTCAATCAAACCAATCCGTCAATATTCACTCATGAATAAACTGTGCTTGTGGAACTAGAATTTTTTTTTTAATTTCTCTCCTCAACTCTTTAATAATTTCTTTTATTAAAATATCTTTGACGAAAACACGTCGTGTTGCTGATAATAACTGTTATACCCCAAATTGGTCCGGCCCAGTTTACGAGAATGGGCCAAGACCTCCCCAGAGTCAATCCTGAGTCAACCCAGGCAACCACCTAGACCCAGTCAAAACTAGACCGAATCCACTCACCTCCGGATTCTCGGTAGGAGTCGAATAAAATCTCAGCCACTTCGGATTCTCGGGAGAATCTCAACTGAGACAAGTCAACCTTATCCAACCCCACAAGACCTCGGAAAATCCCTACCGGGGCCAAAGTCAATCCTATCCAAATCACCCGGGATATTAGGAATCTCAACCACCCACTCCCCACGATGGGTGATCACCGTTACTGACCCAACTCTAATCAGGCCCAAGAGAAACCACCCCATCACCATCCAAGCCTATATAAACCCCCCCGCTACGAGGGAGAATGGGAGGGAAAAAAGGAGAGGAGAGAACGGAAAGAAGAGGTGAAAAGCGACGATCGCTAAAAAGAGAAGAAGCGTTCTAAGTCCGGGCATCAGGGCAAACCAAGTATTGGTCCACAAGCAAGGGTCATCTACTCTCTTCGATATCCGGGTTGGTTAACTCCCCCCCTTTCTTTTTCTTGGTTAGCATAATACAGCTCGCATCATCAAGCACGATCCTCCCGAACCCTTTTAGCCCGGTAAGTTTAACGTCAAACCGAGATGGAGCCTAAACCCCACCCAAGGCCGAAGTGCGTCCGGCACCGAATCCCCCGACCGAAAGCACGACTCGGCGAATATGATGAGACCACGTCCATTCTAACCCCTCACTTACCTAAACCCCCAGAACTACGTGGACTTTGAACCCTCTGCAACCGAGGTACGTAGGCCTAGAGGGCACACCTCTATCAAGTCAATGACCACACACCCCACAATCGCTGGCCTTAAATATAAGAACCCAAGAGCATCACCCATGTACAAACCCTACCCCTCTCCCATGCAGCTAGCCAAGGGTAACTATCAAGTGATAGACACGCTTGGGGGGCCCCTGTACCCCTTTTGCATGTAACCAACTCCCGAACCTATGACTCTGACGACAGACCCGCCTTTCCTTAGGTTTCCCTAGGTTCCAGAAAAATGTAGGTGGCGACTCCAGACAGCCGAGAGTCACTCGGCTAAGATACCAAGGGAGAGACGGTTGTCCGTCGCGAGTTTAGGTTCGAACAGATGGCGACTCCACTGGGGACCACTAAGAGAGTTGAGCCCTATTAGGTTAGCCCTGCCCAGGGAGGGATGGTGCTTGTGATACTAAGTCTTGCATGATTTTAGCTTTATTCGTCTTTTGTATGTATTGCATGGAATCATAGGATAGATGATCGTATTTTTTTGCTGTTATTCTTTTATTGTGGGGCGGGTGCACATGGGGGCAGTCTTTCAAAACAAGAAAAAAAGGGGGTAGAGTGCAAACATGTCCATGAGCGCAGTCCTATTCCCGGACCTGAGAGTTAGGGAGTGCGGGCGTGTAGCGGTACCCTCGGAGATTTCTCTGTACGGTGACCGTGATAGTTCCACCTGGGGCTGATGACCTGAGGGAGCCAGCAACATCTGGGAAATTGATCCTGATCGTGCTGGAGACCTCAGGGAGTCCATAGACCCAGGAGCCTGATGGTGAGGAAATTTAGAAATTCATGTGGTGAGAACCTTGGGGGATCCTTCTAGAAACTTATCGGATAAACCTTAACCCGAGTCTGCCAGTAAACCTCGAACCAAATCAAACCTAAGTACAAACCAGACCTAAAGTCCAAGTCGAACCTAAGTCGAACCAAGCCCGAGTCAAGCTAAACCTGAGTCAAAACCAAACCTACCAAACCTAAGTCGAATCAAACCTAAGTCCGAACCAGACCTAGGTCCTTAACCCGAGTCCCCAGCCCAAAAACTCAAAGTCGGCCATCAAATCCACTCGGCCCGAAGCCCGACTCTGAGTCAAACTAAACCTAAGTCAAAACCAAACCTACCAAACCTAAGTCGAATCAAACCTAAGTCCGAACCAGACCTAGGTCCTTAACCCGAGTCCCCAGCCCAAAAACTCAAAGTCGGCCATCAAATCCACTCGGCCCGAAGCCCGACTCTGAGTCAAACTAAACCTAAGTCAAAACCAAACCTATGTCCAAGTCAAACCAAATCAAACCTAAGTCCAAACCAGACCTAAGTCCAAGTCTAGCCTTAACCCGAGTCCCCAGCCCAAAAACTCAAAGTCGGCCACCAAGTCCACTCGGCCCAACCTAAGCCAAACCAAACCTATGTCCAAGTCAGACCGAGCCTATATCGAACCAACCCTAAATCCAACCCGACCTAAGCCGACCGCCAAGTCTACTCGGCCCGAATCCCAAACCTGAGTCAAACCAAACCTAGGTAAACCGGATCTAAGCCCAAATCTAGCCCTAAATCCGAGTCCGAGTCATACCCACCAAAATCTTAGCAACCCAACTACTCCAAACAGAACCTACCCGGAACAAGTCACCAAACCTCGACCCAAACCAACCCCAAACCCTAAGCCCCGCACAAGTCGGCCTGCCTTTCAACCTACCTAAACCTAACACCCGGCACTGCATGACAATTTGACTAATTACGGGACTTTCAGAAAATGGTAACCAGGCACATCCTCAACAGCAGAGTAGGGTATCCCGTCCAAGTTCGAGTGCCAGAACTGCACACCCTCCGCAACCTTGGCAGCCATCTAAAAGGGCAATGGCGTACGAGCTTTGAGAAGGTACATGGCAATCTCTTACACCTGCTGGACATTGAAACCCAAGCTGAGGCCCTAGAAGCCCTGGTGCAGTACTATGACGCACCGGCCAGATGTTTCACCTTCAGCAACTTCCAGATAGCCCCCACAATAGAGGAGTATGAACGCCTCCTCGGCCTACCCCTGGAAGAAGGAACGTTATATTTCCACCAAGAGCAGCCCCCGTCCTGGGGCACCATAGCCCGCCTATTAAAAGTTCCTGAAGCAGACCTGGTCCAAATCATAAAGAAACGCTATGGCACCGAAGGCCTCCCCAGGACCTACCTGGAACAAAGGCTTGAACATCTCCGACTAGTAAAAGATTGGCCCACCTTCATCAACACCCTCGGACTGTTAATTTATGGGATTTTCCTATTCCATGACAGAGAAAATCATGTGGGTCGTAAATTTATGGAAGTATTCCTGGCCAGAAGAAACAAGGGGAGAACCCCACCATGGCGATCTGGCAGACACATACTACTCTCTCCATCAATGCGGCGAACAGAGACGAGGGGTCTTAAGGGGCTGCACCCCCCTTTTTATACCTTTGGATGACCTCCCATCTCTTCCAGTGCAAACACCGCACCCTCTGCCCCATAGAAAATTTCAAATGGTGTTGGGTGCCCTCCATGACTAATGAAGAGTGGACCCAAAGGCTCGAAAAAGCAACCGAAAGATCCATCCGTTGGTACCTGCCATGGAATGAAAGGCAGCACGTCATCATCAAATGTGAAGGTTACCCGAACGTGCCTTTACTAGGGACGCAAGGGGCAATCAATTACAACCCTTAACTGGTCAACCGGCAGGCTACCCAATAATAGTCCCACCATCAGGAAGGGCCATGACTGCCTTCGCACTACGGGGGCCCGAAGTACGAGAAGGGATCCACCATCGGAAAATACGACGTGCTTGGAACAACCCAACCAAGAGGGGAACTTCAGAAAAACTCTGGAGCTGCGGAGCCTCAGCAGAATACCGCCAGTGGGTAGAAAGACGAGCCAAAGAACTCAAACTCCCTTGGGACAAAAGTCTATCTCAAGATCCCAGCACCCAGCCATATGAAGTACAGGAAACCCTCGAAATTGAAAGGCTCAAAAGATCCTTAGACCAGACAAAGGCCGAAAGGGCACACTGGAAACGGAAACTCGAGGAGGCACTAGATGAGGTCTACCACGAAAGGCATGTAAATGATGAAATCACCAAAAAGGCCAGGGTAGAGCATGAGGCTCGATTAAGGGTCAGCAGCTGCCTTAGAGCTGCCGACCAAGCAATGTGCACAAGGAAGGCCGAGCGTGACCAGGTAACCAAAGACAAAGAACGGCTCGAGAAGGCACTTCTAGAGGCACGTGAGAAAGAAGCCGAACAGCGGAAGCAACTCCACCGACTCCAAGGGAAATTGTCCATTCTAGAAGAGGAACTCATAAGGGCCAACCTCTCCAAAGAACTCCTGAAAGAGCAGGAACGGAAAATCCTGTTGGAAGCAGTCCAAGCCCGCTCAAAGGTAGAGGCAGAAGAAGCCCAACTCAAGGAAACTATCCAAGGCCTCAAACAAACGGCAGAAGGGTGGAAGCGACGATGTCAAGATATAGCCGATAGCGCCGAAGAACAAATAAATGTGGCCACGGCAGAAACCGCCTCCTGGAAAGATAAATTCTTCAAGCTAGCAAGCCTAGCCAACCTGGCGCTAAAAGATATACCTCGAGGTCTCCAAGCAGCAGAGGGCATGGCGGACTTCATGAAGTTACCAAGGGAGATAACATGATTCTTAGGTCTTTGTAGGGAATTGTATGATCAGCTAAGGGCTCGGACCCCCTTGCCCTGATTAGATTAGGCCATATACTGTTTTGAGAACTGCTTGTTTGGCGATTCCATTTTTTGAATAATACCCGTAATTGGACATTTTTGCATGCATATACTGCTTTCCTCTTTTTGCTAAAATCCCCCTTCCCCTTCGATATCCAGGTCAACTACGATACACGCACCCAGCCACCAGTACCATACTCGATCCCGCACCCGTCACATGGAGCAGGCAATAGACGAGCTAGAGCAGCAAAATATCCAGACCAGGGCAGAGGTCGGTCAAATGAGGGAAAACATGGGAGAAATAAAGGAACAGCTGAACAGGGTGTTCGAGCTTCTCACCCGGAACGTACCCCCACCCGCTCCCGCGGACACAATTGGAACTGCCTCAAACGCCGCCACCCAAGGAACCCCGACATACCCCCCGGGCTTCACCCCGCAGTATGGAATGCCTCTAGGTTGGAACGCGCCCGCTGAGGCTCCAACATTGGAAGAACCCGAGATAGGACGGCCTTCAGCCCAGGCCACGGCGGGCCTCCCACCTTACCCCTACTCTTCGGCCCAAGCAGGGGTCACCCTTAGACATTCAGAGGCTACCCCGGTCCGTGACGAAAAGATTAGCTCCCTGGAACAACGAGTTCGACTCATTGATGGCACCGGGGGCCACGGCCTAGACGCAGCAAACCTCTGTCTAATGCCTGACGTAGTCCTCCCGGTAGACTTCAAAACCCCCAAGTTTGAGAAATATAAGGGAAGCTCCTGCCCTCGGGTACATCTGGCCATGTACTGCCGAAAAATGGCAGCCTACGTCCACCACGATAAGATCCTGGTACATTGCTTCCAAGACAGCCTCACTGGTCCCGCCCTAACCTAGTACGTTAACCTAGAGAAGGGACAAGTAAAAACCTGGAGGGATCTCGCAGAAGCGTTCATTCGCCAATACAAATATAACGAGGACATGGCACCAGACCGGTCCCGTCTCCAGAACCTGTCGAAACCCGACTCCGAAGGATTCAAAGACTATGCTCAACGATGGCGCGAGCTAGCAGCACAAGTCAAACCTCCTCTAACGGAGAAGGAAATGGTCTCTATGTTCATCGAAACATTACCGGCCCCCTTCTACGATAAAACTGTGGGGAGTGTCGCCTCCAACTTTGCAGACTTAGTGACTGTGGGGGAACGAATCGAGGTAGGAATCAAGCGGGGGAAATTCACTAGCAACCCCACCAACCCAGCAAGAAAGTTCCTGCCCGAAAAGAAGAAAGGGGAGGCTAATGCTGTATCCGGCGGAGGACCAAACACCTCACCAATAACTCTCAGTCCTGCAGGGATCATCATTTCTCCCAGTATCTCAAACTCCAGCGGGGCCGAGGCCACAAACGCCCAGGATCCCAGGACTAACCGCCTCAGGAGAAATTTTACCCCCATACCAATGTCATACACGGCCCTTTTCCACCAACTACTCCAAAAGCAGATGATCTCAACCGTGCCACTACGACCCCTAGAACCCCCATACCCTCGGAATTACAACCCAAATGCCAAATGCGAATACCACGAAGGAGGCCCGGGCCATACCACGGAAAACTGTTGGGCTTTTAAACACAAAGTACAAGATCTCCTAGAGCAAGGGTGGCTCAAGTTGGAAGCAAACAAGCCCAATGTAAGTACCAACCCCCTCCCATCCCATGAGGGGGCATCAATCAACACCTTGGACCACGCGCCCGCCGAGCAGAAGACTGGGAAACAGACCATACCCCAAATCGCAGTAATAGGGCAGGAACCCCCAAGGGAGCCCGTCACCATTTACTACGACCCGGTGCAAATGACAAGCCCTTCCCTCACTATCAATGTCACGCCTCAACCAACTTATCAGGATAACCATGCTGTACCTTGGTTGTATAAGCCAGCATCTCCAGAAATGGAACCCGCGAGAGAGGTCATTAACATAGCCGAGGAAGGGGGCCTCACCAGAAGCGGACGCATCTACACACCCGAAGCTCTCCGAGACCCGAAGGCTCCAACACCCGATGTGCCCGTCCCGACACCAGAAAAAGAAAACGAAGAATTCCTAAGAATCATAAGGCGTAGCGAGCATCAGCTCCTTGACCAAATGAACAAGACCCCGGCGCGAATCTCACTTCTGTCCCTGTTACTTCATTCGGAGGCCCACCGCAACCTCCTCCTGAAAGTCTTACAGGAAGCTCACGTGGCCCATAACATAACTACAGAAAAATTCGGCACTTTGGTTAGCAACATCACCAGTAAAGGTCATCTAACCTTTTCTGAGGATGAGATACCCAAAGAGGGAAAGGGCCACAACCAGCCACTTCACATCTCGATAAAATGTGGGGGTTACATGATCGCCAGAGTCCTTGTAGATAACGGATCCTCCCTAAACGTCCTCCCCAAAGCAACATTGGACAGACTCGCCTCACTGAACGCTCAATTAAAAGCTAGCTCCGTAATAGTATGAGCGTTTGACGGATCAAAGCGAGAAGTCATGGGAGAAATCTCCTTGCCCATCCTCATTGGGCCGGTCTTGTTCAACATCGACTTTCAAGTCATGGACATCCGCCCGGCCTACAGCTGCCTCCTCGGACGACCTTGGATACACGCCGCAGGCGCTGTACCCTCCTCTCTTCACCAGCAGGTAAAATTCATCAGTGATCATCGCATCATCAGCATCCTGGGAGAAAAAGAGCTAGTGATTACCACTCCCGCCCCCGAAGAATACATCGAAGGGGACGAAGAGGCACTGGAGACCTCCTTTCAGTCACTAGAGATCGAGAGCGGACATAAACCCAAGGGTGTCACATCTCCCCATGACAGTACGGCACTTCAAATCATGATCAAAGAAGGATACCAGCCGGGCAAAGGACTAGGCCCCCAGCTGACAGGTACACCCGCCCCAATTCAGATATCTGAAAATCCAGGACGGTTCGGAATAGGGTACCAAGCAAAAGACCTCCAAGGAAGCACTCGGGGACCCTCATTCGTACGGGGAAGCGTGTCGGCAATCGTGGAAGGACATAAGGACCAGGACCCTTGGGTATACGCTACGCAGGCAGAGCTCACCAACTGGACCACGGAAGAACTACTAGACCTAGACTTTGTGGAAATGTAATTTGTTTTGATGGCTCGTTTTTTATTTCCTTTCCATTTATCTTACTCTTGTAAAAATCACCCAGATTACCCCAATTAAATTTTAGCATGTCTTATTCTTTTACCCTTGTCCTCTCCTTTTTTTCTTTTTTACTTTTCCTCGCGTCACGCTAAAATCTTCCTTAAAAACAAAAAAAAAACAGTCCAATGAACAACCCACCCCTAGGGAATGAAGAACTTGACCAACCTGACGCATCAGGCGAGGACATCGACACCGAAGCCGAAACCCTGGAAGACATAGAACGGGATAAGAACAGAGAAAAACCAAGATTCGAGGCCCCCATAGAGGACCTCGAAAGCGTGAGCCTGCAGAAAGAGATAGGCGGGAGGGAAATCCGCATAGGCAAACAAATACCCCCAGCGTCCAAGACCAAACTCCTCGAACTTCTAGAAGAATACGCAGACATCTTCGCTTGGTCATACCAAGACATGCCCGGCCTAGACCGACTGATTGTTGAGCATCGATTGCCCTTACTTCTGGGAGTCATTCCAATCAGGCAACAACTCCGGAGGATGAGACCCGAGGTGGCCCTCAAGATCAAAGACAAGGTAGAAAAACAATGGAATGCAGGGTTCCTCGCAGTAGCCCACTATCCTAAATGGGTGGCCAACATAGTGCCAGTACTTAAAAAAGATGGAAAAGTGCGCATGTGCGTGGATTACAGGGATCTAAACAAAGCCAGTCCTAAAGATAACTTCCCACTACCTCACATTGACATCCTCGTCGACAATACCGCCCAACACTCCTTCTTCTCATTCATGGACGGATTCTCAGGCTACAACCAAATCATGATGCTCCCAGAAGACCAAGAAAAAACTACGTTCATCACGCTATGGGGAACCTTCTGTTAAAAGGTAATGCCCTTCGGACTCAAGAATGCGGGCGCAACATACCAGCGAGCCATGGTAGCCTTATTTCACGACATGATGCACAAGGAAATCGAAGTTTACGTGGACGACATGATCGCCAAGTCAAAAACAATCGAGCAGCATATAGAGGACTTGCGAAAACTCTTCATCAGACTCCGCAAATACAAACTTCGATTGAACCCCGCCAAGTGCACCTTCGGAGTAAAAACAGGCAAATTGCTCGGTTTCGTAGTCAATGAAGACGGTATCGAGGTAGACCCGGACAAGGTGAGGGCCATCAGGGAAATGTCACCCCCTAAAACGGAGGCAGAAGTCAGGGGCTTCCTGGGGCGAGTAAATTTCATATCCCGTTTCATTTCCCAGTTAACGGCCACCTGTAGCCCTATTTTCAAACTCTTGCGAAAGAAGCAAAGAAAGGAATGAGATACGGAATGCCAGGAAGCCTTCGAGAAAATCAAACGCTACCTAGAAAATCCCCCAGTACTCGTACCACCCACGCCAGGACGACCTCTAATATTGTACCTCACTGTATTAGAAGAATCCATGGGCGGTATGCTAGGTCAGCGAGATGCCGCCGGCAAAAAGGAGCACGCCATTTACTACTTGAGCAAAAAGTTCACCGACTGCGAGACAAGGTACTCAGCACTTGAACGGACTTGCTATGCCTTCGTTTGGGCCGCCAAAAGACTCAGACCATACATGATGGCCCACACAACTTGGTTGGTGGCCAAGAACGACCCGGTCAAATACATCTTCGAAAAACCTGCCCTCACCGGACGAATCGCACGTTGGCAAATGGCCCTATCCGAATATGACATTCTTTATGTGAACCAAACAGCTGTCAAAGGGAGAGCCCTAGCTGACCAACTTGCTTATCACCCCTCCCCAAACACGGAACCATGGAACCATGAGTTCCCAGACGAGCATCTCATGATCGCCTCAATAGACCAGGACCAACACGGAGACGAATGGACAATGTGGTTCGACGGAGCCTCTAATATCGTCGGGAATGGGATCGGAGTTGTTCTAATCTCACCAAACAACCAGTGTTTCCCTTTCGCTGCTAAGTTAGGCTTCGATTGTACCAACAACATGGCCGAATACGAAGCATGCACCATGGGACTCTTAATGGCCCTAGACCACCAAGTAAGAAAACTTAGGGTTTTCGGAGACTCAACACTGGTTATCTACCAGCTCCGTGGAGAGTGGGAGGCGAGAGACGCCAAGTTGATCCCGTACCATGACTATGCAAAGGAAATCATGTCAACATTCGAAGCGATCACCTTCAGCCACGTCCACCGCAAAGAAAATCAAACGGCAGACGCCCTTGCCACCTTATCCGCCATGGTACGGATAAATGAGGGACAGGAAATGGTGATCCAAGTCCGACAACAGCCACAAACTGCGTATTGCCAATGTCTTTCCCGAGAAACAGCAATATCAAGTAACACAGAACCATGGTACTTCGACATAAAGAGATACCTCAAAACTGGCGAGTACCCCGAGGACGCCCCCGAGAACAGCAAACGGACTCTGCGACGCCTGGCTTCTAATTTCCTGCTAAGCGGGACTACGCTCTATAAAAGAAACTCCGATATGACACTTCTCCGCTGTGTAGATGAACAAGAAGCTAAGCAAATTCTCGAGGAAGTACATGAGGGAATATTCGGCACTCACGGGAACGGACATGCCCTAGCCCGCCGAATACTCTGGGCAGGTTACTACTGGACCCAGATGGAGGCAGATTGCTACCAGCATGTCCGAAAATGCACAAAATGCCAAATATACGCCAATCGCCTCAACGCTGCCCCCTCCACACTACACAACCTCACCGCCCCCTGGCCATTCTCCATGTGGGGCATCGATGTGATCGACCCCATCGAGCCAAAAGCATCCAACAGGCACAGGTTCATATTAGTAGCCATCGACTACTTCACTAAATGGGTAGAAGCATCCTCCTATCCCTCTGTTCCGCGCAGGACGGTAATACGATTTATCAAGAGGGACATCATATGTCGATACGGCCTCCCCGCTCACATCATCACAGACAACGGCACCAATCTCAACAACAAGATGATGTCAGAACTCTGTGAGCAATTCCACATCACCCACCACAATTCCACACCTTACCGTCCCCAAAATGAACGGAGCAGTAGAAGCGGCCAATAAAAATCTGAAAAAGATAATACAAAAAATGGTGGTCACTTACAAGGATTGGCACGAGATGTTACCCTACGCGCTGCATGGATACCGTACCTCCGTGCGAACATCCACAGGGGCAACCCCATACTCGCTGGTATATGGCATAGAGGCAGTCCTACCAATAGAGGTGGAAATACCCTGGTATTGGCCGAGGCTGAGTTGGATGAAACCGAGTGGGTTCAACAACGTTTCGACCAATTAAACCTCATCGAGGAAAAGCGACTCACCGCTTTGTGCCATGGCCAACTATACCAGCAGCGGATAAAAAGGGCGTTCGATAAGAAGGTAAAGCCCCGTATCTTCCAAAAAGGGGACATGGTGCTGAAAAAGGTTCTACCCAACATCAAAGACCACAGGGGTAAGTGGGCACCTAACTATGAGGGGCCATACGTGGTGAAACAGGCTTTCTCTGGAGGAGCATTGATTTTAACCAACGCCGAGGGACAAGACCTAGCCCACCCCGTCAATGCAGATGCGGTTAGAATGTTCTACCCCTGAAGTGTCCCAGAAGGCACGGTGATAGGTGAAGACCCTCGCCAGGACGACGGAAGATCAAGGAAAACATAGTCCAAGTAGTTTTCATTTCATTTCCTAATCAGTCAGAAAATGATTGTAATCTTTCCAACAAAATAATAACATTCTTTCTTTTTCTTTCTCTTCTCCTTACCTTTGCTTGAGTCTGTCCCTAACCCAAGATATGCTAAAATTATTGTAAACAAAATACATTTCCAAACATGTCGAAAAACTGGTAGTTTTCCAAGTCCAGGAAGAGTCACGATGGAACCCAGACAGGGCCGAGTCCACCACGGCACCGAGTCGGGCTCGGATCTCCAAAGAACCGAAAACCACTCGGCACCGCCTCCCTAACAACCGACCCCCACCCCAACCCGAGAAGAGCGGGCCATCCGCCCATCTACAGTTCAAACAGCTACCCCCCTCATATCCTCAAGCCGCCTTCCCCAAACCATTATCATACCCGACCACAAGGCCGAGTCTGAGTCGGAATCACCCACTAAACCGAGTTAGAGAACATTAGATTGTTACGACTCCACTAAGCCAAGTCTAGAAGGGCGGGCTATCCGCCCAGCTACAGTCAAACAGCTACCCCCTCACATCTCCAAGCCGCCTTCCCCAAACCATTGTCATACCATTACCCGACCACAAGGCCGACTCTGAGTCAGAACCACCTACCAACCCATACCAACTCTTTACTCTCAGCCGAGTGTGGGAGTCAGTAGGTGTTGGTCTCACACATCGGGTCTAGAAACCGCCTTCCTCTTAGTCCCAAGTCACCACCCCTTAACGAATAATGGTCACAACCCATTCACTAAGCCAAGTTCAGAAGTCACCATTCCCTGTAGGTGTTAATCCCATTAGCCCATAACCCCCCTAAATACTGATTAAGACCTTTCCATTAAGCCGAGTACAGAGGTTGTTTGCTTATAACACCATTCCCAAGTGTCGAACCCATTAACCCACTACCATTACCCCATGCATATTATGACCAAACCCTGAGTCAAGACTAATACCCCAATCCAACTGATGCCATTAATAAACAATCAACAAAAAGCAAAATAAAAAAAAAACACACAAAGAAAAATGCCAAAAATCATTTCATTAATAAATAAGTTTTTACAATTCAAGTTCAGTCCAAGAGGGAAATCAATTTCCCATCTTGAACATCCTTGGTCATATCATATGGGCTGAGGTCGAAATCTGGGGCCAGCAGAGCTATCTGCCTAAGGGCTTTGTTGAAGCCATCTTCATGTTGCTCCACAATGGCTCCTTCCAAGCAAGCCACCCTCTCAGCAAGACTAGCATTCTCCGACTCGGCCGCCGCAGCCTTAGCCTCTGCCGCCTTCAAAGCCTCCCCATTCGAAGCAAGAGAAGCCTCCACCTCCACTACCCTTGACTGAGAATCAGCAAGTGTAGACTTCAGCGAAGCCACTTCAGCCTCTGATGAGGAAACCTTTGTCTTCAGCGAGGAGGACTCAGCTTAAGAAGCAGCAAGTTGGGCCTTCAGGTCTTCAACCTCAGCACAGGCCTTCTGACTAGCCTCCTTCATCTTCTCAACCTCAGCCAACGACTCGGCTCTGGCCTTCTGAGCCTGCTCCAACTCCTTCTTCGAAATGGCCTCTTTGGCCACTATCTGCTCAGCCTTCCGCAGCATACCTCGCCAAACCTCCAAAGAGGCCATCGACCGGGCCATGTAAGCGGTCACCATATCAACCGCATTATCCACTCCAGCCGATACCAGCAATCCACGATCATGGGGAGGTATGCGGCTAACAGGAAGCAGGCTGCGCATGTCAAACCCAGGCCCCCACATAGAGCCAACAGAAGGGGGGGCCACATAGCAAGGCAGGCCTCCAAGAGGCATACCAGGCCCTGCCGTCACTACCACCTTGCCTTGAGACTGTGAAGACACAGGTGGAGAAGAAGGAGCAACAGCAGCCTTCCCCTTCTTAGCAGCCGCCTCCTCAGCCGAGACAGAGTCGGCTTTCCGCTTGGCCGCCTCATTGTCGGTTGCAGTCAGGGCCGCCTCCTTCTCGACCACTGGAGCCGAGCTCCTCTCGGCCATTTTGATCTTTGGCCTTTGCTCAGCATGGGCCGCAGCAGTCTCAGCACCGGAGGCCTTTCGGCCAGAACTCCTAGCGTCATTTGTAAGGCGGGCCTTCTTTATCAACTCGGCCATGTCGACGCCTTGTTTCTTTAGCATACCTGCAAACCAAACACAACGTATCAGTACATTCGGCTCAAGGCCGAGTCCAAAAACGACTCGAAAAGACTCACTCTTTAGCCGGAGAGTAGCGTTGTTTGAAGACATCCAAGACACAATGTCTCGGCAGCTCATCCCCCTTGGCAGATTATCCAGCAGCTGCAGATCAACCTTAGCCTCCAGGGGGAGTTGACTCCTAGCCAGCCCCTTGAACTTTGGGGGTTCCCGCCAATATAGTGGTAATGGCCGGGGGTCAAGGCAGAAGTGACCTGCTTCAGCCGCCTTGATCTTCACAAACCGGCTCTTGAAGCCCTTGTAGGAGGCGGTGTAAGACGTGAAGAGACCCGAGTTGGGCAGAGGAGTCAACGAGACCCACCCAACAGATGGGCCGACTCTTGCAGTGTAATGGCTCAGGAAGACGGGGGCAGTGGGCAAAATCCCTAATGCCAAACAGACTACCTTAAACGCCTGAATGGCCGCCCAACCGTTGGGATGCAGTTGAGAGGGAGCTATCCCCAGCATCCTCAAAACGTCCGCCTCAAAAAATTGGAAAGGGAGAACCACCCCCAAATCCGCCAACACCGTCTCGTACATGAAGACGAACGGTGCCTTCCCTTCCCTGGCGGCATCGCACACGCGCTCCCGCCCCCTGCAGCGCACCATCTCCAATAGGCCGACATGGGAATCGCGGACCCATTTCCCATCTATTGCCAGAGACTCCACTTCAGAACGGGACATCTCCGACGCGTTCTCCAGCACATCCTTATGGACCCATTTGAGGATCGGCCTTGGGCCTCAAAGGCCTAGGGGTTGATGCAACCCCTCCCTCAGCAACAGCAACGGGCATGGCTTCCAAAGCCTCACCCGACGAAGACGAAGACGAAGAAGACGAAGACGAGGAAGAAGAAGAAGAAGAAGAAGAAGAACGTGACTCAGAACCCGAAAAATACGACATGGTGCTCGAGGATGCAAGACTGATGGAGGAAGGTGAAGAGAGTCAAGAAGAAAAGAGCGCAGAGCGAAGAGGAAAGGAGCAAAGCAAGAGTAGATTCAGAGTTCAGAAGCAAATAGGAAATGAACGCGCCTCCAGTCCTATTAACCTTCCCCTCGAAACCCCGCGACCAATAATCACTGGTCGCGTTTCTCCATAACGGCGCAATGATGGCGCCACCTTGCCATCAATGCAGCCCAAAACACGAAGGGGCGTGTCTGAAGGGCGGCTAGGCGCGTTCCCCCCACGCGCACCCCTTCAACTGCCCAAATTCAAATATTGAAAAAAAAAAAAAAAAAAAAAAGGGTCCAAAAATCTCCGGCCCAAACATACTTCAGAACCGACTCCATCTCAGCCAGCCCCACGTAGATCGTCTCCATCCCAGCCAACCCCCCGTAGGCCGTCTCCACCTCATCCAACCCCACGTAGGCCGTCTCCATCTCGGCCAGCCCACTAAGGCCGTCTCCATCTCAGCCAGCCCCACGTAGGCCGTCTCCATCTCAGCCAGCCCCACGTAGGCCGTCTCCATCCCAGCCACGTAGATGGGCTCCATCCCAGCTATTTCCCACAAGCCATCTTCATCCCAACCATCCTCGCGTAGGCAGTATCCATATCAGCCACCCACGCATAAGCCGGGCCCGGTCATAACCCCATATCCCATTCGCCTCACCAAAACCTAACAATTGCCACTCTCACAAAAATACTATAACAAACTCAAAAGTACTTTTTGAAATTTGGAGGGCTTGAGTACCAGCCAGTGAGTACCTTGCCTGCTGCCAAATAACGGTGTGAAACTTGGAGGCTTCGAGCACCACCAAATTAAGTGTGTGCCTTGCCTCGCTGCCAAGTACTCTTTTTGAAATTTGGAGGGCTTGAGTACCAGCCAGTGAGTACCTTGCCTGCTGCCAAATAACGGTGTGAAACTTGGAGGCTTGAGCACCAGCCAAAGGTGTGCCTTGCCCGCCGCCAAGTACTCTTTTGAAATTTGGAGGGCTTGAGTACCAGCCAGTGAGTACCTTGCCTGCTGCCAAATAACGGTGTGAAACTTGGAGGGCTTGAGCACCAGCCAGTGTGTGCCTTGCCTGCTGCCAAGTACTTTTTGAAATTTGGAGGGCTTGGGTACCAGCCAGTGAGTACCTTGCTTGCTGCCAAATAACGATGTGAAACTTGGAGGGCTTGAGCACCAGCCAGTGTGTGCCTTGCCTGCTGCCAAGTACTCTTTTTGAAATTTGGAGGGCTTGAGTACCAGCCAGTGAGTACCTTGCCTGCTGCCAAATAACGGTGTGAAACTTGGAGGGCTTGAGTACCAGCCAGTGTGTGCCTTGCCTGTTGCCAAGTACTTTTTGAAATTTGGAGGGCTTGGGTACCAGCCAGTGAGTACCTTCCCTGCTGCCAAATAACGATGTGAAACTTGGAGGGCTTGAGCACCAGCCAGTGTGTGCCTTGCCTGCTGTCAAGTACTTTTTGAAATTTGGAGGGCTTGAGTACCAGCCAGTACCTTGCCTGCTGCCAAGTACTCTTTTTGAAATTTGGAGGGCTTGAGTACCAGCCAGTGAGTACCTTGCCTGCTGCCAAATAACGGTGTGAAACTTGGAGGGCTTGAGCACCAGCCAGTGTGTGCCTTGCCTGCTGCCAAGTACTCTTTTGAAATTTGGAGGGCTTGAGTACCAGCCAGTGAGTACCTTGCCTGCTGCCAAATAACGGTGTGAAACTTGGAAGGCTTGCGTACCAGCCAGTGTGTACCTTGCCTGCTGCCAAGTACTTTTTGAAATTTGGAGGGCTTGAGTACCAGCCAGTGAGTACCTTGCCTGCTGCCAAATAACAAGGAAATTTGGAGGGCTTGAGTACCCGGCAGGTGTGTACCTTGCCTGCTGCCAAATAACGGTGTGAAACTTGGAGGGCTCGCGTACCAGCTAGTGTGTACCTTGCCTGCCGCCAAGTACTCTTTTGAAATTTGGAGGCTTGAGTACCGGCCGGTGAGTACCTTGCCTGCCGCCAAATAACGGTGTGAAACTTGGAGGGCTTGCGTACCAGCGATGTGTACCTTGCCTGCTTTGCCAAGTACTTTTTGAAATTTGGAGGGCTTGAGTACCCAGCCGGTGAGTACCTTGCCCGCCGCCAAATAACGGTGTGAAACTTGGAGGGCTCGCGTACCCGGCCCGATTGTGTACCTTGCCTGGCCGCCAAGTACTCTTTTGAAATTTGGAGGGCTTGAGTACCAGCCAGTGAGTACCTTGCCTGCTGCCAAATAACGTTGTGAAACTTGGAGGGCTTGCGTACCAGCCCGTGTGTACCTTGCCTGCTGCCAAGTACTTTTTTTGAAATTTGGAGGGCTTGGTACCTGCCAGAGAGTACCTTGTCTGCTGCCAAATACCCTTCGAAATGTCAACCAAACCCCTTTCGCCACCACCATGACCTGAGTCTCCATCCTCATCTCTATCTTTATTTACGCTTATCCAAAAAAAGGATTACATCCTTTTCAGGAAAAGCCTAAATAAATAGGGGGCCACTGTTATACCCCAAATTGGTCCGGCCCAGTTTACGAGAATGGGCCAAGACCTCCCCAGAGTCAACCCTGAGTCAACCCAGGCAACCACCTAGACCCAGTCAAAACTAGACCGAATCCACTCACCTCTCGGATTCTCAGCCGAGTCAAATAAAATCTCAACCAACTCGGATTCTCAGGAGAATCTCAACCGAGATCAAGTCAACCTTATCCAACCCCACAAGACCTCAGAAAATCCCTACCGAGACCGAGTCAATCCTATCCAAATCACCCAGGATATTAGGAATCTCAACCACCCACTCCCCACGATGGGTGATCACCGTTACCAGCCCAACTCTAATCACCGGCCCAAGAGAAACCACCCCATCACCATCCAAGCCTATATAAACCCCTGCTACGAGGAGAATGGGAGGGAAAAAAGGAGAGGAGAGAACGGAAAGAAGAGGTGAAAAGCTGACGACTGCTAAAGAAGAGAAGAAGCGTTCTAAGTCCAGACTGAAGGGCAAACCGAAGTATTGGTCCACAAGCAAGGGTCATCTACTCTCTTCGATATCCAGGTTGGTTAACTCCCCCCCTTTCTTTTCTTGGTTAGCATAATACAGCTCGCATCATCAAGCACGATCCTCTCCTGAACCCTTTTAGCCTGGTAAGCGTAACGTCAAACTGAGATGGAGCCTAAACCCCCACCCAAGGCCGAGTACGTCTCGGCCTGAATCCCCCGACCGAGCACGACTCGGCGAATATGATGAGACCACGTCCATTCTAACCCCTCACTTACCTAAACCCCCAGAACTACGTGGACTTTGAACCCTCTGCAACCGAGGTACGTAGGCCTAGAGGGCACACCTCTATCAAGTCAATGACCACACACCCCACAATCGCTGGCCTTAAATATAAGAACCCAAGAGCATCACCCATGTACAAACCCTACCCCTCTCCCATGCAGCTAGCCAAGGGTAACTATCAAGTGATAGACACGCTTGGGGGGCCCCTGTACCCCTTTTGCATGTAACCAACTCCCGAACCTATGACTCTGACGACAGACCCGCCTTTCCTTAGGTTTCCCTAGGTTCCAGAAAAATGTAGGTGGCGACTCCAGACAGCCGAGAGTCACTCGACTAAGATACCAAGGAAGAGACGGTTGTCCGTCGCGAGTTTAGGTTGCGACAATAACATACATAGGACATAAACATGTTTTCAGCAGTAGCAAACGTAACTTCAAATTACATCATGGAAACATACCTTTGTTGTGCATTTAAACTAAATAAACAACGAAATTTTGTTTATGATAAAATACACAATGGAAACAAATCTTTGTTGTATCTACCAACATACGAAAAAAAATGATAAAATACACAACATGAAATTGAAAGGAATGCGATTTAATTGAAACTAAATTATGATACAAATAAATTTTTAATTAAAATTAAAATAATTATCATACAAATGATCTTTTTAATGTTAATCGAATTGATTATGATATAAATTATATTTTCTAATTGAAATTAAATTAATTCCAGTACATTTATCATTTTTAATAGTAATCAAATTATTTATGATACAAATGATCCTCTTAATAGTAAACAAATCAATTAAGCTGTACTTCTTTCACCTTTGTGCCACATTTTTTTTTTCTGTATAGTAACAAAAATATATTTTCGTTGTACAAGTCACACCCACTATCACTAATTATTATACAATAAAAATATTTTGATAAATTTTTTTATTAAGAGATTGGGATGCGAATTTAATAATAATAAAAAGGAGTGAGAATAAAAACACCCTAGTTTGAAATGGTCTTGGGTCCAAATATGTATACAGAAGCAGTCAATACTCTTTCAAACTAGTGCCAGCCTGTGGGCCAAAATAAATCTAGGGCCAGCCTAGCACCCACTTGGGCCTGGTAGCGGAAAGATATCGAAATCGTAAAGCACATGAATTGACTCAGATACGACAATTTATCCAATATTTAATTTTGAGATTATATACATCGAATATTTAATTTCTTAATATTTTAATATTTTTATTTAATTTTAACTTTATAAAAATATTTATTTTAATTATTTTATTAGATTTAATTGAACACTTATAATATAAAAGTATTTTACCGTATTATCTAATAATAAATTACCAAGTAACTAAAATTAAGTTTTATTTTATTTTATTTTTATTACCATTTTATAGGTTCCCGATGCGACAAGTGATGTCGCTTTATTTACCTCTCGAGTCCCATTCAAAATTGGCCGGAGGAATCTGCAAGCAGTGAAAACAATTTGGATTTTATCCCATTTTGGCATTATTTAGATTCTTTAGCCATTTTTCAAGCCTTCATGATAAGTCTAGAGGGACATGCAACGACATTGAAATTTTGAATTGAATTACATACGCAAACCAGTATAAATAATTGTACTTGCTTTCAGACATTACAGCTCAAAAGCAGAGATAATTTCAAACTTTATTTTAAATTTTAAACTTGAAGTAACTTTTAAATAAAAAAGGTTACAACAAGCATAGCATAGCAGATAAAAAGACTTAGACAACAATTATGAAATTCATCTCAGAATTAATTTAATTCCATTTACTTTGCAGCAGCAGCAGCTGCAGCCCATTTTAGCTTAAGAAGGTTGGCAAATTCAATAAGGTTGTGAGTCTCTGGTAGAATGCCATTGACAGCAGGATGAGCAGCAAACTTATCAGCCCATTTGGCCAAAGCAGGGTTCTTTGCTTCATCAAACACTTTCCTTCCATTCATCTCCTCTATCACTCTCATCCAACACCAAAAGCTTCCAAAACCAATATCAATGTATCCAATACTATCTCCTCCAAAGAAGGCCTTCCCTTCACTGCACTTGTTCAACACTTCTTCCATCCTCTCAAGTACTTCTTCCATTTGCTCAAACTCTGCCTTCTTTGCCTCATCATCTTCAGTCGCAAGAATATTTTTCATGGACACAAACCACTACGCCAGAACAAAAATACGCCAAAAGTATTAGTCTCATCCAATAATAATCACACTAAAGGTTGTATTTTATATGAAATTATTTAATGATCTACTAGTGTAATTTGACTATTATGAGTAAGAATAAGGATTAACAAAACATCAACAATCTAATTAACATAATTGATAAATAACTGAATTATTTAAATATTTTATTAGATATTATTCCTGATGTGAAAATTTGATTAAAATAGATAAAACTCATTTAGTTGATTCATATGTTCCAATAAAAGTTAGTTTTCATATATTACTGAAGAGTATTCTCAGTGCAAACTAATAAATAAAAAGAATAAGCAAAAGGAGAACCTTGTTATCTGTGTAAGCAACCCAAAATCGGGCATTAGCACGTTCATAAGCATTTGGGGGAAGGATGGAGGGAGCATTGGTCCAAACCTCGTCAATGTACTCAACTATGATTGCGGATTCACATATGGCTTTATCTCCATGGAGGAGAACTGGGATTTTCTTGTGCACTGGGTTGGACTTAAGAAGCAGGTCACTTTTGGGATTCAAGTTCTCTTCAACAACCTCATAATCTAGACCCTTGAGGTTAAGGGCAATCCGCACTCTGAGGGCAAATGGACTAAACCATGCACCCAAAAGCTTTAACTCGTTTTGAGCCATCACTGTGACAGGTTTAACAAGAGGCAATGCTGTGTTCGTTTTCTTGGGGAGGGCCTTCACTATGTATGGGAAAGGAGGAAGGTGAGATAACGGATTTGTGGCACACAGCAATTAAACAATCAAATCAAAAAGTTGGTCGGTTACGAAATTGTGTTTGGGGACACACACATTGAACTATAGCGGGCCAACTGTACTTACTGTTCAATGAACAAGCTACCATTGATGTGATATTTTTTTTTTCTGGACCTCGATATTCTAAAACCAAAATAAATCAACACTAATTTGAATAAATTTGTTTAAGAGGATAAATGTCTTCTGATGTCTATTTTTTTAAGATTATATTTGAATATGAGTCTATATATGTTTAGATTTAGATGGATAAAATTTGTATTTTATATAAAATTATTAAATAATATAGTAGTTAATATAAGTTATATATATAAAATTTGATTTTTTATATATATATATATATATATATATATATATATATATATGAATTATTTGTCACATTAGTTAATTAGGAAGAATAAGCAAAACCATCCACGAGCGTAATTAACATAATTAGCAAATAACGGATTTGTGGTTTGGAGCAAGAAATAATGAACTTAAAAAGTTGGGCGATGACACAACCGTGTTTGGGACACAAATTCAAGTTTGGTGTGCCAAACTGTATTGACAGTTTAACGAACAAGCCAAATTGATGCCATATATAGAAGAACTGAAAATTTGTGCTGTTATTTTTTACTAAGCAACATTATTCAATATTAAGAAATTGAATGGCGACTTTATTAATCAATTACCACATGCTTTATTGTTTTACTGCACCGACAAGTTATTTTTTCTTAACTATTAAGTATTCATTTTTAATATTTTATAGTATTTCGTTGCCTATAAAAGGCAACAATATATACCACAATTTGTATTCGTCAAAGCATCAGTTTGTAATCAAGTTTTGTTTTTGTGAGTGAATGAAGTAAAATTCTCTCTACTCGTGTGTGGAGCAAATCCAATTTATCTCTTTCGTATATTTTATTTCGAAAACAGATTTTCTCCACTTTTTTTAAAAACTGTACCAAATCACCATCTTTAATTTTTAGTACTATTTAATATAAAAAATAAAAGACATGAATAAATAGTGGAAATTCAAAACTAGACACACTCTAGTTTTTTCAAGAGGATCCCTGCCTGTATATCTCTAGGTTTTATTTTGTGACCAACTAATATCAAATTTGAATATCTATATTTTAATTTGTAATATTTGAATATGAGTTCAACATACAGAAATTAAACTTATTATGTTTAGATTAATGAGCATTCATTGGCATGCTACTTTTAAATAATGAATTTGGAGATTTAATGTATTAACAATCTATATGTACATGTGTGTCGATTACTATTTGTTCAATAGATGAGCAATCTGGTTGCATTATTCAAAATGAGTAAATTCATTCACACTTTTTGTGTCATGTTTCAGGAAATATAACAAACATTTAATTGATTATATACTAAGGAATAATCGATTAAATTGACACACTTATATGCTAAGTGAAGCATTTAATCGATTAAAGGCGTCGGTTTTAGATTTTTTAATTTGAATTTAAAAATATTATTTTATTATATTTATTTAATTTCATATTTCCACAAACTTATATAAAATAAAGAAAATAATTATATTATAATAAAATAATATTTTTATTCCTAATCTAATTTTTCTCATTTACTTCTATTCAAACCAGATAAACTCGTAATATTATTTGTTTTCAATTTTCTTTTATTTCTCTCAAACTAAACAATCTAAAATTTTGTTTTTTTTTTATCTATTTTTCACTTTTTTATTTCGTTGTCTTGTATTTTTATCCACTTTATTTCTTTCTCTCGTTGTCAAACAAAGCCTTGAAGTGTGGTAAAAAAATAGTCCAACAGGCAAAAGGAAAATATCTATGCTACAAATGAGTCAAGCATGTAGTGAAAATATTGGTTTGCTTGATCAACTTTGATCACAAGAAGTGAGTATGAGTGACATCTAATACTATCAAAATGAAGTGCCACTTAAGTTGTAAAAGATTTAAGAATAGTGAATGGAAAGAACACGGGCTCTAATAGAGAGTACATTCTATTTTTCCTTTCCCCTGTATTTCATATGTTTAAAGCTTATATCTTTTTATCTAATGTACACTCATATTTTAATATAATTATGTCTAATTATATTTTTATTTTTTATAATTTATCAAATTAAATATAGTGATGTAATTTCTATGATTTCAATTACTCAAATCAAATTCTCATACTTTAAAATTATAAAAATACTCATAAATGACTGAATAGAAATTATATCACCCTTAAACATCAACATGATTCTAAAATATAATCACAAAAAATAAAAAAAATTACCTCAAAAGTGAGATTTGAACTCATTATTTTACACTTTAATAGCATGAATAAAAATCACTAGGTGACTTAACTTATTTAATATAAGTACAAAAAAATATTATATATAATTTAAATGTGAGAAAAATAAAAAATACATTAATATTTACTGCTATTGAACAAATAATATAATATAGTGAAATTGAATAAATGATCACTTATAATTTTTAATAATATATCATAATTATTACTTAATCATTCTATATTAAATAATTTTTATATAAAAATATGTTGTTTTAATTTATTATATTTTTTAGACACCTTATTAAGTGAAATAACATATTATTATTGACTAAAGATTTTTTTATTTTACTAAATAATTACTGAATATAATTATACTTTTATAATTAATTTTCTACGAGATTCTTTTAATTTAATAATAAAAAACTATATAATATTAAAATTAAAAATATTATTTTAATAATTGAAATATGATATTATTATTGATGTAATAATAATTTTAGTGAAATAGAAAAAGAATAAAAAGGTTATTATTATTTTTCAATATTATTAAAAATGTTATTTTGATTTTAATTAAGATGTTGAAATACAAAATAATTTTTTAAGATATCATTAAAAAATGTTTTCTAATTTTTTATTAAAATACAAACAACAATAATAAATCTTATTTCGATCACTAATGTATTAAAGGAAAAAAAATAATGCAATTCTATAAATAAAATATTTATAACAGGAGTGGATAAATTAGAATTAAGATGTATACTATTAAAAAACATAAGTTATTATGTATTTAGTTTTATAATATTATATTATTTATTTATCATTAGTAAATGTATATATATTTTTTATCCTCCACACATTTAAGTTATATATAATATTTTTTTATATATACATATACAAGTTAAGTAGAGGTGTTAAAATATTAAGTAGTTGGTTCAAATCTCATTTTAAATACTTTATTCTTATTTTTTAAAGAGAATCTTAGCATCACATTAAAAGTACGGAGATTTAGCAGTTGAAATTAGAGGGACTAACTATATAAATAAAAAATACAATTAAGTCATAATTATATCAATGATTTATATATGATGAACTATATTTTGAGTGTTTCAATTAAGTGAATTTGTTATACTATTAGATGGTTGTAATATGAGTTTAATGAGTAAATACATTTATTAATCTACTTTGAAATAATGGAAATCCTAGTTAAGTCAATAAATAAAGAACTTTGGTTATGATATATCTTAATATACCAAACTGAACTATTGTTTTTCTTCTCACGACCTGAAGAGTTAAAAAAGTTCTATTAAGGAATCAAGATACTTAGATCTAGAAAGAACCATGCAACCAATGATTCACTTCTTGATTTTGATTCTTATGAGTTTTCTGCATTATTAATGTGATTAATCACTATAAATATATGTATTTATTATAATCCTTAATACTTGAGCATGTTTTGTAACCAACATCTTTTAGTGTATTCTTCTAGGATATATGTATATAATTTTTTATTTAACTGCATATTTTTTGTCTCTTTTTTTTTAAATCATGCAAATTTTGTTACTGTATTAGTTGAACATGTCGAAATTGATCTCTAATGTGACACACGTGACATTGACATGTTGCTGTATTCAATTAAGGAGTAAAAGACGTGAAATTTTGAGAATAATAATATAAAATATATAAAAAATAATAAATGATAAAAATATTAAAAGTGTTATTAGAATATTTTTCTTTTTTTCTCTATTCCCACAAAAGCCACCAAACCATTCACTTATTTTATTCATAGATAAATACAATTTATATATACTATTGCCACAGTTGTTAACTATACTTTTAATCTCCCAAAAAATATGATCATTTGCGAATTTATTTAATAATAATATTATTATTTTTATTTTTATTTTAAAAATAAAATAAATAAAATAATTTCTTAAAAAAATAGATCTTTACCATGGTTATCTATATTTAAAATAAATTACTTCTAAAAAAATATATTTTTAGCACAATGGACTAATATTAGTATATATTAAGAGTTTAATTTCATGTATTATTAATACAAAAAATTCACACAATTTATCAGTAAAAAATAATCTTATAGACATAATTTTTAAAATAATTATATAAAAATAAAAAACTCATCTTACCTTATAATCTATAATTAAAAGATAATATAAAAATGTTTATAGCATTAATATATTTTAATTAAATTCATATATTAATTCGGTAGTTGGTAAAAAGTGGGAATATTTCGAAAAATGTATACCAAATATTTCAAAAAAAAAATTATCGTTTTCCCTATTTCAGTTAGTATCTATTAAGTGTTTAATTTTTATATAGTATTAATAAAAACATTACACCGTTTATTAGTAAAAAACAATCTTATAGATATAATTTTAAAAATAATTATGTAGTTGGTAAAAAAGTGACATAACAGTTAATAAAAAACACATGCACCATCCGGGAATCGAACCCGGGTCTGTACCGTGGCAGGGTACTATTCTACCACTAGACCACTGGTGCCTTTACGTTTACCTTTGGAAAATGATAAATATATCAAATATTATTTCTGAAATTACGTTTACCTTTGCAATTACGTTTCGAAGTCATTTTCATAGTGAAATGAAATAATATATTATATAAATTTAGGAGAGATGTTACAAATATTTCCTAAATACTCTTTACTATAAATTAAAATTTACATAACTTTATAAAACACACTCATGTTTTTAGATTAGATAATTTTTTTTTTCTAAAAATCGATCTACGAACGTCCCTGGTTTAGAAATTTTCATTCTACCAATCTATAAGGTAACAATAAAATAATTAAACGTCACTTACTCTTGAATAAGTAAATCTCCAACTCTCCATCCTAAAATTCAAATCAAATTAATTATTTTTATTTTGAAAATAATTTCTTCAATATGCTAGTATTCATAATACACATACCTGGCCAATTTGATCGACGCATAAAAAGGCATAGCCTTTGCCATTCTTAGGCGTCTCTCCAAGAATGCTAATACTTCTCCCACTTGCTTTATCAATCCTTTTATGTAATTCTTTTCACGTTAGGAAATTGATACAAAGTCACTTTTTCGTGAAAGTGATTATAAATCGATTTAACTTAATGTAAACTGCAAAACATTAAATTTGAAGGTTAAAAATTGAATAAAATGAAAATATTTTTTTTATTAAATTTAGTCGAATTTTGAATGTAATTTTAGAAACAGATCCAATCTAAATCGATTTTATATGCATGTATTTAATTGTAACATCTTATTCATACTTGTATAATTATAAATTTATATAATTATAATACCTATTTGTTTTCTTTCATGATTTTACCCCCAAAATTATATATTATTATTTTGATGTATTTGTAACTTTATTAATTTTCGATTAATTTGAAGTTGCTCTATGTTTCATGGTTTCCTTTATTATATATTTTTTGTGTTTTGTATAAAATGTTTTAGTAAAAAATGTAAAATGGACTATAAAATAAGTTTTATTGACCACTTTCCAACTAAGCAAAGTGTTTAAAAACAAATGTATAAAAATTGAATGATCTATTCTATTTCAAAATTGAACAAGTGTTTTGTGTTCATGACCTATAACCTTTAGCTCAGTGACAGTTAAAAGAATATTTGAAGGCTCAAGAGTTACGTAGCGGAGTAAAAGACTCCTAAAACAAGTAACATTTGATATCGAGAATACATATTCGAATTTATATGTTACTGTTAACACATGTCATGCATGAGATTTTTTTGTTATCAAATAGATATAGTAAAAATTATTCTATATATTAGCTAAATAATTTTTATTTAATATTATTTCCCTATATGGTTTTAAATAGAATTCATTACTTCAAACAGAAAATATCTAAATAGTGATTTAACTTTCGTAGATATTTAAAAACAAATGACATTGGTAGAGAACAATATTATAGTATAGTATAATTATAACAATAACAAAATCATTGTACTATACGAAATATATTTTATAATAATAATAATTGATAATAACAATAATCGATAATAACAATAATTTAAGCCTATTTACCATTTAACATTTATAATTAAAACACAGAAAAATAAAGACATGTCGTATTAGGTAATTCTTATAAAGATGGATAACTTATAACTTTTATGGTAAACGTAGTTTTCTTAATATTATTCACATAAAAAGACATCACTTATTGTTGACCTTCACAAAGTTAAAAAAACATACATAGGTTAATCCCGAAAATGTAATAAATAATAATTATTCAAATATTTTATGTGCATATAAAGTTAAACAAATTATATTATCGTTTGGAAGTAGATAAAACTAATATTTTGATATGAGTAAGAAAGATATGAAAAAAACCTATATAAAAAAATGCAGTTGACGACTATATAGCTAAAATTAGTTTACATATTAAAAGAACAATTGTCTTGATATTGAAACTTGTTCAAGAAAATAAACTGATATTCCGAAATCCCCAAAACATGTACCAATAGTATGAATATATATTGTAAAAGAAATATATAAAGCTATTGATTATTCAAGATTCTTGAAAAGGGAGAAAACCATAGCTCCTTACAAACAACAACAACACAATCTGTCAAAAATCTAACATTTTGCAGATCATAACATTTTATGCAATAAACCAATAGCTAATTCATTCCTCCCAAACAGATCATAACATTTTGAATTCATTTTTATTATTACTATTGTTTGTATTTTAAAGATAAGAAAATTTTGATTATTTTTATTTTATTTTAAAGAAGAGAAGTTTAAATTAAAATTTAAAAATACATTATTTTAACAATTTTTTTATTTTTTTAGCTTTATGACGAAAAAATACCACAAAAAGATACTTTTATTTTAAAGGATATTTTTTATTTTCTATTTATAAAAAATTTTAAAATTTAAAAGGACATATTTTATGAAAGAAATTATTTTAAAATTGAAAAGAATTTTTTATATTTTTTATGTTAAAAGAAAAGGCGTTTAAAAGGTATACAATTAACGGTTCATTAAATTGGCGTATGACAAGATCAGACAGTTACTTCCAACCATAGTTGGCCTCTTGATGAAAAGATCAACTGATTTTTAGATTCTTATTCATCGACTAATGGAGAGGCTTAAAATGGAAAATTCTCCATATATCAAAAGAAATTTACTCGATAACCTTTCAATTATTATCTTTCTAATTGCTAGAAGTTGCAAGTAGTGTAATAATTTGTTTGAATGTTTTTTTTTTGGTTTGCTTGGCTTACTTTTCTTTATCTATTTCTCTCCCTATTATATTTATTATTTTTCGTAATATTTATTGTAAAACTGTTACCCTTAGTTATATTTATTAAATATAAAATCTTATTAATATCATTTTACAACATAACTTAGATACAATGTTTATTAAAATATTATAAAAATTAATAAGTAATATTTTCTATATTTTCATAATATTTTTAAATATTACTAAAAAAAATCATATATATGGTAACGTTGATTCGATAAACTCAAGAAGAAAAAGGCAAGGAATGGGAAATTTAGGAGAAAGATAGGTATAAAATAGAAAGAACCATGGGAGAAAGAAGAGAGCATACAATCCTCTCATATCTGCATGTAAAAATGGCTTCTTGAGTATTAAGATTAAACATTATTTTATTTTTAGAATAATGTTATTTAAAAAAAGATAACATGAATGACATTTAATGAAGTTAAAGATCAGTAGTTATTAATCCTAGAGACATTGAACAACTTTGAAACCAAGTCATCTCATAACCAATATAATTCTAGAGAAATTATTATTTCTTCATGGAATACCATAATCTCATTTAATTTTTATTTGACACATAAGTAAATTTTATTAACTTTTCATTAAACTAAATAATTTATTTATGTGTCTCGTAAAGATCTATAATTCCATTTACTGTGCAGCTTCAGCAGTCCATTTTCGCTCAAAAACCTCGGCAAACTCAATAAGGTTGTGAGTGTCAGGTAGAAGGCCATTGACAGCAGGATGAGCAGCAAACGTTTTAGCCCATTTAGCCAAAGCAGGGTTCTTTGCTTCATCAAACACTTTCCTTCCATTCATCTCCTCCATCACTCTATTCCAATCCCAAATGCTCCCCAAACAAATATCAAGGTATCCAATCGTATCTCCTCCAAAAAAGGCCTTCCCTTCACTGAACTTGTTCAACACTTCTTCCATCCTCTCATGTATTTCTTCTATTTGCTCTAAGTGTGGCTTCTTTGCCTCATCATCTTCAGCCACTAGAATACTTCGCATGGACGTAAGCCACTACTCCCAGTAGAAAAAATACACCAAAAACAATTACACAAACAACATAATTAAATACTTATTTAATAAAAATAATATGTTTTTTTTTTTGGATTAAATAAATAGGTAGAATAGAAAGATATCCAATATTTTGGGATAAAATACTAATGACATACTGATACTGCATGTCAATAAATAAAGATTATTTTACAAACTTATAACTTATTTTCTTTATACCCATAATAAGATTTCTTATTTTCTTATTCTCATAATAGGATTCCTATGAGAGGTTTCATATAAGTAATAACCGTTACACTAGATCGTCAAAGCTTTAAATAAGGATGTATAAATAAATAAATACCTGAATCTATTTATCGGAAACTATAACAAAATCTTTAATGTCTTTGTTATGATTGAGATCCATTGGTTTGTGATCTTCCTCAACCAAACCACCTTAACTTCTCATTGGAACTTTCGTTTTCTTTTCTAATGGGGAGAACAGAGAATGTATTTTTGGTTTGGTGTATTGGAAACCATAACCTTTCCTGATGAATTAACCTACATATAGGGTTCTCATTATCCCCTATTGGACCAACTTGGTATCTTACTCATTAAGTCAATATCAAGCCTTTTAGGAAGTTTTTTCGATTACTTAATTGGATCACTTAAGATTATAATCACTTTAAATAAATAACAGATATAATTATATTTAAAATATAAAGTCTACTTGATTAAAAGAAATTATAAATTTCTAACACCCAATATTTTGGGATAAAGTACTAATTACATACTATGTCAATAAATAAAGATTATTTTACAAACTTATAGCTTGCATAATGATAAACTTTTTACAAACTTATAACTTACATGATGATAAACTTTTCGCATAACATATTAAAATAAGATAAAAAGAAAACTTGACAGGTAACTTTGAGAAAGACCTAGTGTTACATAATAACATATATATCTTGAAGTAAGTTTTGTATAAATTGTTTCTAACAGTAGTTACCTTGTCATCGATCCAAGCAACCCAAAATCGGGCATTAGCACGGTCATAAGCATTTGATGGAAGGATGGAAGGAGCATTGGTCCAAACCTCATCAATGTACTCAACTATGATTGTAGAATCACATATGACTTTATCTCCATGGAAGAGAACTGGGATTTTCTTGTGCACTGGGTTGGACTTAAGAAGCAGGTCGCTTTTGGGATTCAAGGTCTCTTCAACAACCTCATAATCTAGACCCTTGAGGTTAAGGGAAATCTGCACCCTGAGGGCAAATGGACTGAACCAGGCACCCAAAAGCTTTAAGCCGTTCGGAGGCATCACTATGACAGTTTTAACTTTAACACGGGCCAATGCTGTGTTTGTTTATTTGGGTTATTTGCCAGGGAATGAGGCCTTTATATGTATGGGAAAGGAGGAAGGTGGGTGAGGTAACGAATTTGTGGTACACAGCAACTAATAATCAAATCAAAAAGTTGGGCGGTTATGTGACACAAATTGATGTCTGGTGCAACTGTATTGACAGTTCAATGAACAAGCAAGAATTGATGTATTCAAAAACCAGAATAAATCACCACTAATTTGATTATCTATATTTCGATTCGTAACAAACATTGATTCGCATGACACTTTTAAATAATTTGAATTTTCATCTTCTAATAAACTAGTACGCATGTGTATTGATTGCTATTCGTTCAATAGTTGGGCACTCTGGTTGCGTTATTCAAAACGAGTAATTGTATGTTGCCTTTGTTTTCGTGTCAACCATTGCTCTCCTTTATTTGTTATTACTAGATTTTGGGTGCGATTTCATGTTGCTTGTGTCATTTTTATTCAAAATGTACCATTACTTCGTGAAGTGCTACCGGGGATATGACCTACTTTTTTTTTTCCTAACATTCACATGGTTAGTGATTGTAACCGTTAATATTTGTCTTTTTTAACATTAAAATAGTTCTTTTTTATGCTATAGCCTCTCTGCGTTTGGTAAGACAAAAATGAGTGAGAAATTTAGAAGGAAAAGTGGAACTTATATTCTTCTTTTACCCAATATGAAATTATATTTTAATCATAATTATATTAGCTATTTACATTTTCATAATGTGAAATATATTATGAATGTTCTGATCAAGTGAATTCGTTAGATTATTAAAAGATGTAACATGATCATCTTTCATTTATTTAAAAATATCACACATATCTTCTCTTTGACTTCTTCGACGAATATTTTCTTTAGTACAAAATATATTGTTAAAGTATTTAGAATTTGTTAAAATAAAATTTTCATAAATATTTATAGAAAAAATAAAAATAAAATGAAATAAACTTTTTAAACTTATGCATATATTAAAAAATCAATTTTATGGGAAGTTAACGTAAAAGAATTTTTATAAATTAACTATGTATATACAAACTAATTTTAACTTATGCAAAAATTTATTTATTTTATCTTCATATTTTTTCTACATGCTTATATAAAAAATTAACATGTACTTGATTGTTTTTGTTTTCAGTATATATATATGCATCGGTACACCAATTACCCATAGGAAGAGTAATACCATGGATCCTATTTCTTTTGCATCGAACCCAAGTTTGCGTATGGAAAAAAGACGTATTACGAATACCGAGACGAATCTATTTTTCTCTAGACTTCTAAAACCAGAAATTTTCCTCTTGAAAAAGAATGCCTTTGTATTCCTCCAAAAGTACTTTTGAAGTTACCAGTGGAGAAAAACATTTTGTACATTGGTATAATGTTCTTATATAAATATTCTCGATATAAAAAGGTTTGATTTTGAAAAATAAATGCCTAAAAACGAAATTCCTGATTTTTGTTGTTTTTGTCTCTGAACATAATGTTAATTGTTTTTTTTTTTAAACAGTTTGATCTCTCGTATTTTTGTTTATGCTGTAAATTTCCATATATAAAAGTTTTTCTAAGATAGAACATATTAGCAAATCCCACGTATTTATGCTTAAGTGGTTATATTGATATTCCATTTGCAATTTCTACGTATCTACCTACGTATATCACAAACAAAAATAATAAAGAGAATCAAAAAGAGTTACAAGTTGTTAGTTAGATGTGGTCAGTTAAGTATAATTAGTTAGTTAGTTGATATTAGTTAGCTTCTATTATATTTTTATAAATACAAGTAATTCTTTTTTATATCTTTCATTTTTCATATTAATCAATTTAATGAGTTTCTTTTATGGAACTCTTCTCCTATCATTTAAACTTTATGATGTGTGGTCACATCAAATGTTTGCATCACCTATCAAAATTTTGATAAAAAGAAAAAAATATTACCCTATAAGAACGAAAATGATAGAGAAAAAGATGAAGATATAACAATAAAGATGTGATAACAACAAATGTGTAAATGAATGGTGACAGTGACGAAAGTTTGAATTGGTAGAATTTCGAATGAGTGTGATTTTGAATGAGTAACATTTTTTCGCAAAAGAGATGGGATCTTAATGGAGAAGATGAAGTATTATAGTTTTCGAGAGTATTTTAAAATACTTTATACATTTGGTTGTTATTATATTAGTTCTAAAAATAGCATATGTAAAAAGTTTCTATAAACACGACTTTTTACCTTGCTTGCTTTTAAAATTGATGTAAAAAATATTTTTTATATCCGTTATTAAAAAAATTAATGTAAATAAACACACAATATTTATAAAAAAAATATTATCATATTTTCATTTACATCGATTCTTTGATAATAATATAAGATGAGGTGATGTTAAAGCCTATTTCTACACTAGTGAGTTGACAAAAAATAGTTAAACTCACACTTTAAGAGGACGATAAGTTTTTAATTTCTTGGTATACTATCTTAAAAAAATATTTTCAAGAAACATTATCGTTGAGAAATAATTTTTTACTACATTTCTCATGAAAATATTCCTAGTAGGGAGATAAGAATTTAACTTTTTGAAATAAGAAAAAAAGTCTTAATGATACAAAAATATCACAATACACTTATTAACTTAATGCAATTATAATTTAGAAATAATTTCTTATTAAATTTGATAAATAAATATATTTAAAAATAATCAATACTAATAAATATTCTTAATATGATTTTAAAAATAAAACTATTTTATAAAAATATATTATTTTAATTTTTTTTAATATATTAATATTATACTTTTAAAATATTTTTTATTTTTAATTCTTTAAAATTGTCACAGTATTAATTAATAAATTGTATAATAATCTTATTACTGTAGCATTCAAAAATTGTTTTAGCAAAAACTGTAAAAAAAATATAGAGAAAATAAAATTTTTTGTTATGTTGAAATTAAAAAAAATTTAAAAATTATACTAACATATTTATAATTTAAAATTTATAAAAAATATTTTTACAACAAAATTTATTTAAACCTATAATTTTAAAATTTATAGAAAACACTTTTACAATACAATTTTACACAAATTTATCAAACGAAGTTATTTTTCTAAAAAGATATTTTTTTTTTAGAAAAATCACTTGTATGGTTTGAAATGTTACGTTAAAACCAAATATAAAAAAAAATGTAATTCTTATTTGTATGCCGACATTCCACAAATATTTATAACCAATTAAATAATTTTTAATCATTATAAAAAGTATAATTTTTCAGATTTATTATTATAAAAAATCATAATTTTTTAATATGAAAATTATTTTATTACACAATATATGTATGCTCAAACAAAATTAAATAAAGTAACATTTTTAGTTATAATACTATTCTTAAGTTGAGGATCAGATCTTATACCTTAATTAAAAAATAGAAGTATCGAATCACTTGTCTTTTAACAATATTTAATTTTAAACCTTTTATTATAACTTTCAATTTATAGTAAATTCTAAACCAAAATAAAGTTATAACAAACATAGCCTTCGAGAAAAGAGAAAAAAAAGGTCATCTTGCAACCAATATAATTCTAAAGGAGGAAATTATCGTCTCGTCTTGGACTACAATAATTTTTAATTAATCTTCATTTGACACATACTTAAAATTTATTATTTCTTTTTTTTTAAGTTGAATAATTTATTTATGTGATACATAAACATTGATAAGGAGGACTATGACTACGTAGTGATCTGGACCAAGTAATAACATTTTAATAATTCCATTTACTTTGCAGCTGCTGCAGCCAATCGTTGCTTAAGATCTTGGCAAACTCAATAAGGACTATTTTTTTTTTCTGGACCTCAATATTCAAAAACCAGAATAAATCACCACTAATTTGACTATCTATATTTTGATTCGTAATTTTTGAATCTGAGTCTAACTTTCCAGAAATTAAACTATTTACGTTAATTAGACTAATATAAACATTGATTGGCACGATACTTTTAAATACTGAGTTTGAGTTTTCATCTATTAATAAACTATTAAGTACATGTCTATTGATCACTATTTATTCAATAGTTGGGCAGTGTGGTTGCTTTATTCAAAATTAGTAATTGTATGTTGCCTTCGTTTTCGTGTCAACCATTGCTTTCCTTGTAGTTATTCAAAATATCTCTTGCTGCCTTTATTGGTTATATATTACTAGATTTGGGTGCGATTTCAGGTTGGTCATTGTGCCATTTTTTATTCATTAATAGGTAAATCTGCAATTCTCCACCCTAAAAATCAAATTAAATTAATTATTCTTATTTTGGAAATAATATCTTCAATGCTAGCTAATATTCATAATACATGTTTCCTCCGAATTTTGATAGGTCAAATTATTATATTATTTAATAATTTCATATATAGTATAGATTTTATCTATCTAACTAATAAGTTTTTTAAATTTATGTTACTTTAATTATTTGTATAATTTTATTAAAATTGTAATCAAATTATTTATATTTTATTATATTTTAAAATATATATTTTTTATTATTTTTTATAAAAAATAATTATGTATTAAATAATTTTAAATTAATATAAAAATTTATAAATAATTTATGTAAAAGAAATTTTTGATCTCTTGATCAGATCGATAAAATTTGTATTTTATATAAAATTATTAAATAATATAATAGTGAGTATAAGTTATATATATATAAAATTTGATTAATATATATATATATATATATATTATTTGTCACATTAATTAATTAGTAAGAATAAGGAAAACCATCCTCGAGCTAACGGATATGTGGTTTGGAGCAAGAAATAATGAACTTAAAAAGTAGGGCGATGACACAACCGTGTTTCGGACACACAAATTCAAGTTTGTTTGATGTGCCAAACTGTATTGACAGTTTAATGAACAAGCCAAAATTGATGCCATACATAGAAGAACTGAAAAATTGTGCTTTTATTTTTTACTAAGCAACATTATTCAATATTAAGAAATTGAAAGGCGACTTTATTAATCAAGTACCACATGCTTTATTGTTTTACTGCACCGACAAGTTATTTTTTCTTAACCATTAAGTATTCATTTTTAATATTTTATAGTATTTCGTTGCCTATAAAAGGCAACAATATATACCAGAATTTATATTCGTCAAAGCATCAGTTTGTAATCAAGTTTTGTTTTTGTGAGTGAATGAAGTAAAATTCTCTCTACTCGTGTGTGGAGCAAATCCAATTTATCTCTTTCGTATATTTTATTTCGAAAACAGATTTTCTCCACTTTTTTTAAAACTGTACCAGATCACCATCTTTAATTTTTAGTACTATTTAATATAAAAAATAAAAGACATGAATAAATAGTGGAAATTCAAAACTAGATACACTCTAGTTTTTTCAAGAGGTTCCCTGCCGGTATATCTCTAGGTTTTATTTTGTGACCAACTAATATCAAATTTGAATATCTATATTTTAATTTGTAATATTTGAATATGAGTTCAACATACAGAAATTAAACTTATTATGTTTAGATTAATGAGCATTCATTGGCATGCTACTTTTAAATAATGAATTTGGAGATTTAATGTATTAATAATCTAGTATGTACATGTGTGTTGATTACTATTTGTTCAATAGATGAGCAATTTGGTTACGTTATTCAAAATGAGTAAATTCATTCACACTTTTTGTGTCATGTTTCAGGGAATATAACAAACATTTAATTGATTATATGCTAAGGAATAATCTATTAAATTGACACACTTATATGCTAAGGGAAGCATTTAATCGATTAAAGACGTCGGTTTTAGATTTTTAATTTGAATTTAAAAATATTATTTTATTATATTTATTTAATTTCATATTTCCACAAACTTATATAAAATAAAGAAAATAATTATATTATAATAAAATAATATTTTTATTCCTAATCTAATTTTTCTTATTTACTTCTATTCAAACCAAACAAACTCGTAATATTATTTGTTTTCAATTTTCTTTTATTTCTCTCATACTAAACAATCTAAATTTTTTTTTTATTTCTCTCTTTTCTATTTCGTTGTTTTGTATTTTTATCCAATTTATTTTTTTCTCTTGTTGTCAAACAAAGCCTTGAAGTATGTAAAAAAAATAGTTCAACAGGCAAAAGGAAAAGATCTATGCCACAAATGAGTCAAGCATGTAGTGAAAATATTGGTTTGCTTTATCAACTTTGCTCACAAGAAGTGAGTACGAGTGACACCTAATACTATCAAAATGAAGTGCCACTTAAGTTGTAAAAGATTTAAGAATAGTGAATGGAAATAACACGGGCTCTAATAGATAGTACATTATATTTTTCCTTTCTCCTATATTTCATATGTTTAAAGCTTATATCTTTTTATCTAATGCACACTCATATTTTAATATAATTATAAGTAATTATATTTTTAGTTTTTATAATTTATCAAATTAAATATAGTGATGTGAAATTCTCATACTTTTAAAATTATAAAAATACTCATAAATGACTGAATAGAGATTATATCACCCTTAAATATTAACATGACTCTAAAATATAATCACTAAAAATTAAAAAAAAAATGTTCAAAGTGAGATTTGAACTCATTATTTTATACTTTAATAGCATGAATAAAAATATTAGGTCACTTAACTTATTTAATATAAATATACAAAAATATTATATATAATTTAAACGTGAGAGAAATAAAAAATACATTAATATTTACTACTATTGAACAAATAATATAGTATAGTGAAATTGAATAAATGATCACTCATAATTTTTAATAATATATCATAATTTTTAATAATATATCATAATTATTACTTAATCATTTTATATAAAAATATGTTTTTTAATTTATTATATTTTTTAGACACCTTATTAAGTGAAATAACATATTATTATTGACTAAAGATTTTTTTATTTTACTAAATAATTATTGAATATACTTATACTTTTATAATTAATTTTCTACGATAATCTTTTAATTTAATACTAAAAAATTTATATAATATTAAAATTAAAAATATTATTTTAATAATTGAAATATGATATTATTATTGATGTAATAATAATTTTAGTGAAATAGAAAAGGAATAAAAAGGTTATTATTATTTTTCAATATATTATTAAAAATGTTATTTTAATTTTAATTAAGATGTCAAAATACAAAATAATTTTTTAAGATATCATTAAAAGAGATTTTCTAATTTTTTATTAAAATACAAACAATAATAATAAACCTTATTTCGATCACTAAAGTATTAAAGGAAAAAATAAAATAATGCAATTCTATAAATAAAAATATTTATAATAGGAATGGATAAATTAGAATTAAGATGTATAATATTAAAAAACATAAGTTATTATGTATTTAGTTTTATAATATTATATTATTTATTTACTATTAGTAAATGTATGTATATTTTTTATCCTCCACACATTTAAGTTATATATAATATTTTTTTATATACATATACAAGTTAAGTAGAGGTGCTAAAATATTAAGTAGTAGGTTCAAATCTCATTTCAAATACTTTTATTCTTATTTTTCAAAGAGAATCTTAGCATCACATTATAAGTATGAAGATTTAGCTGTTGAAATTAGAGGGACTAACTATATAAATAAAAAAATACAATTAAGTCATAATTATATCAACGATTTATATATGATGAACTATATTTTGAGTGTTTCAATTAAGTGAATTTGTTATACTATTAGAAGGTTGTAATATGAGTTTAATGAATAAATACATTTATTAATCTACTTTGAAATAATGGAAATCCTAATTAAGACAACAAATAAAGAACTTTTGTTATGATATATCTTGATATACCAAACTAAATTATTGTTTTTTATTTTCACGACATGAAGAGTTACAAGGTTCTATTAAGGAATCAAGAAATTTAGATTGAGAAAGAACCATGCAACCAATGACTCTCTTCTTGATTTTGATTCTTATGAATTTTCTGCATTATTAATGTGATTAATTGCTATAAATACAGGTTTTTATTATAATTCTTAATACTTGAGCATGTTGTGTAACCTACAACTTTTAGTGTATTCTCCTAGGATATATATATATATATATATATATATATATATATATATATATATATATATATATATATATATATATTTTACATATTTTGTCTCCTTTTCTTTTTAAAAAAAATCATGTAAATTTTGTTACTCTATTAGTTGAACATGACAATATTGATCTCTAATGTGACACACGTGACATTGACATGTTGATGTATCCAATAAAGGAATAAAAGAAGTGAAATTTTGAGAATAATAATACAAAATATAAAATATAAAAAAATGATAAATGATAAAAATATTAAAAATGTTATTAGAATATTTTCCTATTTTCTTCTCTACTCCCACAAAAGCCACCAAACCATTCACTTATTTTATTCATAGATAAATACATTTTATATATACTATTGTCACAGTTGTTAACTATACTTTTGATCTCCCAAAAAAAATATGATCATTTGCGAATTTAATTTTTATTTAATAATAATATTTTTATTTTAAAAATAAAATAAATAAAATAATTTCTTAAAAAAAATATTTACCATGGTTATCTCTCTTTAAAATAAATTACTTTTAAAAAATATATTTTTGGCACAATGGACTAATATTAGTATATATTAAGAGTATAATTTCATGTATTATTAATACAAAAAATTTACACAATTTATCAGTAAAAAATAATCTTATATACATCTTTCAAATAATTATATAAAAATAAAAAACTCATCTTACCTTATAATTTATAATTAAAAGATATTGTAAAAATGTTTATAGCATTAATATATTTTAATTAAATTCATATATTAATTCGGTAGTTGGTAAAAAGTGGGAATATTTCGAAAAATGTATACCAAATATTTCAAAAAAAATATTATCGTTTTCCCTATTTCAGTTAGTATCTAGTAAGTGTTTAATTTTTATATAGTATTAATAAAAACATTACACCGTTTATTAGTAAAAAAAATCTTACAGATATAATTTTTAAAATAATTATGTAAAAATAAACAACTCATCATACATACTAATCTATAATTTAAAGATAATGTAAAAAATGTTTATATCATTAATATATTCTAATTAAATTCGTATATTAATTCGGTAGTTGGTAAAAAGTGTTAATATATCGAAAAATGTGTAACAAATATTTTTTAAAAATACCTTTATTTCATTTTGTTGATAGACTTAGCCATAACAGAATAAAAAACAAGTGCACCAGCCGGGAATCGAACCCGGGTCTGTACCGTGGCAGGGTACTATTCTACCACTAGACCACTGGTGCATCATATGTTATGAGTTTTGTTATTGTTTAAACCTTATAGTTATTAGACATTGACCCATTTCCACTTTTCATTTCACCATTCCACGTGTGATTTCTCTAACAGATTTCTTGCTTACAAAGAGGAAGTAACCCCTTTCTTCTCCCATAGAGTTTTTTTTATATAGTATTATTTATGTTGTTACCCCACAAACCAAGATTCCTTACTACTACTAAAAAGCAAATGGGTCAGCTCATTCACCCACAGTCTACATTTAATTCACAAATATATGTTTGGTTTTCAGAAAGAATACTATGCATTATTCACATTAATTGATTACTGTAGACACTATTTTTTTTTATTTGAGTAAATTTCATTACTCTTCTTTTGAGATATCTTTAAATCACAATTCTCTCCCTTTTATTTTAAAATTCACATCTTTCCTCCTGGAAGATGAATATGTGTGTTACATTTGATTCTATTTTAATGTAAATGTGCATTTTCGAATATTATTTTGCTTGTAATTTCGAGTATAATTAATAGCTAATTTTGAATATTTATTATCAACCATGTGATCTTAAAAGATGAAATAAAGATTTTAAAGTCAATAATAAAGGTATCTAAAAATTTATTTGCCTTCTAAAATATTAAAATTAATAATAAAACATTCACAATTAGTTACCAGTGATATTAAAAGTTATAGAAAAAGATAAAATACTATTGGGAGACACTTTCATAATTTTTCACTACTATCAAGAGGTTCTTTTATATTAAAAAAATTATAGTGTAACTTATATTCATTTCTTAGGAAAGTTTATATTTAACATATATAAGAGAGAATAAACTCAAGCATCTTAAGAGTATAACATATTCTCTTTGTTTTGTTTCCAATATTGTAGGCACATCTTATTGTTATTGTTGCTGTTAGTCTTCTAGATCTGAGCAATTGAAAGATATAATATGTAAATTGTTAAACAAAACTTACCATATATCCAGAAAATCTTCAGCAAGAATTAGTGCCAACAAAGAATAAACGTGCATGTGAAGTCTAGAAGATTCACATGGTGAACTGTAGTAGAGAAATTGTATCACGACCATTGACTACATAAGAAATGTTCATATAATAATTAACTTGCGTTCGCTCAGTGAGAAGGAAGGAAATGTGCGGTAAAGAAATAAAGTGAAAAGGGTATAATCATAGACGAGATAAAAAATATATAACTATAGATGAATATATTCTCTTCTAAAGTTATTTGCGTTTTAAATATTCTTCCTTCCACTAACTTTAGTCCCAATGGCTGAAGGCACGATGTAATTGATTAGTGGATAATATAATTGGATAATAATAACAAGAAAAAATTATAGGGATTGGAGAAAAGCAGATGAAAAGTATAAATGTAATCATTACTAATTATTCTATTAATATATTTTAGTTTTATTCCCTTTTACTTGTTATAAGCAGCAAGTGCGTCGGCACTCACTCTCCGTAAGCCTTCAAAACCAATAGCATAAACTTTTGGCCATCATTGTTTGGGGGACTGAAGAGTGAAGAAGTAGGAATCTACTGCTTTTTTTTTTATGAAATCTTTGCTTATCATTTAAGAGTAATAATAAATAAAATATCAAACCTAAAATATATATTTGAAAAAAAATATAGGAATATTGTTCTGTACATTTTCACACTTAACAATGTTCAAAAAAATTAGTGTGTAGAGTTAATCAATTGTATGTAGATGTACATATACAAAAGTTGATTTAGTTTTGTACTAATGGTATCAAATAACTACAATTCTAACCCAGTAAGGTCAATTTAGTGACGAGAAGTTTAGATAATTTACATGGTATTCTAGATAAAAAATTTATTGTCGTTTTTGTAGAAAAAAAAAACCCTACGACACTGTATAGTATATGCGTAAAGGGTTAATGTAATAATTCTTTATAGAGTAAGCTTTAAAGAAAAGATCTACTTCAAATTAAATGTTCAATATGATATAATAAGTTTTGGTGGTATAGAGGACAATCCACTTCATATAATATAAGTTACCACCTTTAAATGAATTGGACTTAATTAACTCACAAAATAAATGGGTTCATGAAAGTTAATGGATTTAGTCCACTTTTACCCTTGGGTTAGTGGATTGTCTTGTTTAATTAATAAAATATATTAAAATGTTGTAAAGCTAGAAAATATAAAAATGTGAATAAAAGACTATAAAATAACAAATTCTACATATACTTTTAGAAATAATTGACCTGCAGGTTGATCCTTTAACTCGTGGGTCTAGCTCATTGAACCCAAGATTTAAATGTACTAAACCAAAATCACTTGCATTTAAACAGTTTTTGAATGAAGAGTAATATATGGCCAGATTTAGATATAGTATACTATAATGAAAGTCAAGGATTTTCGACTCCAAGCACAGTTGCCTGTGACTTGTGTAAGGTCGTAACGGTGCTGCTCGAGCACATGATCATGTGACTTCTCTTACTAAGATTTGAAACAATTAATGTCCTCTAACATATCAATTTGTTTTATTTTAAATTTCAAGTTAGACATACAATACATGAAGGTGGGTAGAGATCAGAAGAAAAATAAAGCCAGTTCATATTAAATTCAAATTCTAACTAATGTACTGAAACCAAAAAAACAAAAAAGACAGTGATGATAACTAGCAGAACCGAACCGTCTAATTAATCTAATACTAAAAAAAAAAGAAAATATAGAACAAAATGTTAAACAGCATACCATAAAGCATTAAAGAAATCCTTATATAACAAAAACGCAAGTTCCTTATTATTGCTTCATCTCAGATCAGACAGGGATTATTCATTTGCTAGCTAGTTAGAGACTTTCAATTTGGGTTAATATAATTGGTTAAGGATCTAAATTAACTTTTCATCTTTTTTATTGACATAAATTTGATTCCCTCACTAAATTCTCCTTAGGTGAACAATCCTTCTCAAGAAAAAATTTTGGTATCCTAAAACTAGTTGAATAAGTGCAATTAGATTCAACTATTTGCTGTTTAAATCTATACAGTAATTTTCTGCTTGCAGTTAAAATATGTTGTTGGTGCCTAGCAAGTAAGTATAGTTTTTTATAAAGCAAAACAAAAAAAACAAAAAAAAAAAACTAGAGACTCTCAACAATTCAATTCAATAAATACCAGCATCAAACTCATTAGATAGTCCCTCCTCTTGTTGCTTTTCCACTTCCCTTGTCAACAAAATGGATTGTACCCACCCTTCAGTTCTTCTTTTCTCCATTTTCCTTCTCCTGGTTCCTTCTAAGATCTCATCACAAATCTGCCAGAGAAACTGTGGCAAAGAAACTCTCAAGTACCCATTTGGCAGTGGCCCTGGTTGTGGCGACCCTCGGTTCCAAGCACACGTGACATGCAGCGAACAAAAGCTCACCTTCACCAGCCACACAGGGTCCTACCCTGTTACCTCAATTGACTATAGCAACCAACTCATCCACATCTCAGATCCCACCATGTCAACATGCTCTTGCACTGTCCCTAGTAAAGGCTTTGGCTTAAATTGGGACGCACCATTTACTTTTTCCGATAGCACCATCTTTGCTCTAGTAGACTGTTCAACCAACTCATCATCCATATGCCAATCAAACGGCTACGATGATGGGAGCAACTCTAAGCTTCTCTGCGATCAAGGGACACCAATTTGCAGCCTTCTATACTCATGCAGGCCTATTAGTACCATCAACCTCCCAATCTCCACGTGTTGCGTTTACACGCCAGTTAATCTTGGACCATCCTTTGAAATGGATCTGCAGAAGCTGCAATGCCCTTCATACACCGGCTTCTACAACTTCAATGACCAGCAAACGGATCCTGAAAAGTGGAACTATGGCATAGCACTCAAGTACAAGTTCAGTACCACAAATGACTATCCTGCCTCCTGTGCTGCTTGTGAAAGGAGCTATGGAGTTTGTGGGTATAATCTTGCTTTTAACTCATTTATCTGCAACTGTCCTAATGGGATCAACACAACAACTGATTGTTTCTTCGCATCATCTTATAATAATGCTTTCAAATATGGTAAGCAATATTGTCCTTGTCCCTCATCTTATATACTTAGTTTTTATAAAATTTTTCTCTTATCTAATTTTGGAAAAGTGGAATGCATTTTATCTTTTTATTCTATTACGAGGGAAAATCTTATCCAAATATGATCTTCTTCATTTGTAATGGTGAACACTAAAATTGTGTTGGCCCTTTTGTTTCCAGGGGTTGCTTGGTTGATCTATCCCGTGGCATGGTCTCTCGTTTGGTTCTTCTTGTGAGTTATCATGGATGGTACTTCATCAATCAAGCTCGTGACCAATCAAGGTATTTCTGAAGGGTTTCACATGTTTGAGTGTTGGGAAGCTTCATGGTTAAAAGAATTTGGCCATTCATTTCTGGTGTTCTTCTGTGGCAGATGTGTGCACATGCAACCTGTAATTTGAATCTTCTCTCGATTCATTTATGTTCAGAATTTAGTGAATGCCAAATTTTTCGTTTTTATGGAATTTATAATAGATTGCTTGCATGTCAATTACCTTCAAGTGGAAAAGGGTTAATTTGATTCCTCTCGGTATGATTTCGAGACTAAGTAAAATGTCAATGTAAAAAATAAACATTAGAAAACTTTCCTCTTTTAATGGGTCTATACGACTTCGAATAGTGGGAGTCTAATTTGACTTCTAGATGTTGAGAATCTTAGAAAAACAAAAATATATTGTCTGACGTGCACCTAAATAAATTAATTCAACAACCAATAAAGCTTCTCACAGTTGAATGGTTGATAAATAACTCTGTCTGTCAAGCATACGAATTCTATTCTTAACTGTGCCTTTGAAAAGAAAAGAAAAAAAAAACTGTTAAAAGTAAAACCTATTTCGGTAAATATTATGTCACGACAATCATACTTATAAAATTAGACATGTGATTAAGTTGGTGGGGACATTCATTCAAAGCTTAATGATTTAATTAAAGATTATAAATTAATATAAATAATTAAATTATATATTTTATAAGATAAAAATTAAAGATTGACAAAATATTTTTTAATCATGTGAAATATTTGTACATGCATTTTTATTTATCTTAATAATGTTTTAAAAATAAAAACAAAATAAAAAATAAAAAATATTGCTTCAAAACAGTTATTTGCATAGATGTTTTTCCAGCTTTGCACTAATTTGATGGGTTATTTACTCGGTTTTACTGGTGGTAAAATAGTCTAATTTTTTTTTATGTCAATAGTTGAATTCAAATTCACACTTATTAGATTTAGAAGAAATCAACAAATTACAAAGTCAAGAGGATAATTGATAAATGTTATATTTTTTTATTTAGATGGCATATATCTTCTGCTAATCATATTCGAGTCGAATACAACCGTTATAAATAAAAAATTCTCTCTCTAAATACTTAATATAACTACACATTTAAGATGTTCTATCTCTTTTAAGTTAGTAGATTAGTTCTCTATTAGATTGATTGAACTATCTAGTTCAATTTTAGTTGGATTTTTAAAACAATGCTAAAAAAAACCATTAATTTACATATAAAAATTAAGCTAGATTTTGACCTTATGAATTTATTGCACCTCCTTTTTCTTTATAAACAAAGGTAACCGATTATGTTATAAAAAGGTGGAAGCTTGGTGGGCCGTGATGAGCAATTGAGTTTGTGATACAGCTAGTAGTGTAGTGAACAAACACTGAAATGTGAGTTAAAAGGGTAGAAGGATTGGTAGAACAATATGGAATATGGAATGAGATTCCCAGGCTTTAGTGTCTATCCACTAACAAAGAATCTCTAGCTTTGTCAAGGGCCCTTTTTTGCTTTATCTCTATTACCAGCAAGCTTTAAGCCTACATATTTATTCTCACATTAGTAGGGCACTGGCACCAGGCTTGAACTTTCGTCTTTAAAGCACCCAACCCATCAAGATATTCATCTAGAAACTACGGATATTATATATATAGCAAAATTGATATGGAATATAATTTTAAATTTAAAGAGTGAGTTAATGTTTTAAATATAAACATGATTATTATAAATACAATAAAATTTATAACTATCTAATTATTTTATAATATTTTCTATGTATTAATATAAACATTTAAAAATACAAAATTACGAAACATGGTCAAAGTATTCAACCTCAATAAAAGTTCAAATTTATGGACCAGTGTACTAGAGATCACGAATTTGAGTTTTAGGTATCAAGTTAGGTTAAATTATTTAAAGATTTTAAAAAATTATTGTTCATATTAGTAGACTCGAACAAAATTTCCTTTTGAAAAAAAAATGTTAAAAACATATACGGGTACTATTGTAAAATATTTATACTTCCATGACGTACATACGTATGCATCTATTATATATAATATAAGCGTATTGCAACGTAAGGAGTTGTATATATTACATGTAATTTTAAATATAAATATAATAAATAAATTATCCCTATTCAAAAAATATAAAAAGGATTATAAGTTTTCATGAATTTATTTATAAGAAAATTATTTTACTTGTGTGGAAGTTTTTTTTTATACAATTAACATTAATTTATCTTTATATTATAAATTAGAAATAACAATTTAGAAAGTAAGACTTTTTATTCTTTCCATTAGACACTTTAAATACTTTCTTTCTTTCTTTCTTTCTTCTATTATTTGAATGTATAATTCATATACGACCCTCGTAAAAAAGAAAAAAGAAAAAAGAAAAACTCCCTCATCCATATTACTCCCATTTTATTCTTTGTGTACTTAATATTTTTAATTTAATAGGTTCTTTTTTTATGTTTATCTCTAAATTAAATTTAATAGTTTTTAAAAAAATTGTCAATAATTAAAAATTATTTAATATCATAATTTATATTGTTTTATGTAAACTAAAATATTTATTTTTATATTATAAATTAAAAAATTAACTTAGAGAGTGAGATTCCCACTCTTTCAATTAAACATTCTTAATATTATCTCTCTTCTCTCTTTTAAAAATACATTTCACACACTATACTTTTCAGAAGTGATAAAATTTTCTCAACCACTTTAAACTATTCTTCTATGTTTATATCTATATGTATATTTGATATATCATTTTTTATTTTTATTTTTAAATTGAATTTCGATATTTTTAAAAAGAAATGTCAATAGTTAAAAATATTTTTTATCATAATTTAAATTATTTATTCTAAATCTAAAATATAGTTTATATATTCAAAATATTTACTGTTTATAAATTTTAATTATAATATAATTTATAAATTCAAAAATATTTATTTATTATGAATTTAATTATATAAAAAATACATCTATCTTACCCAACATACATACTAAAATACTAATTATATTAAAATAAAAACAAGATATAATATTTTATCCTATTTTATTATATTCTAATCATCAAATGGTTCTTTAGAGTAAAAGGGAAAAGATTATAGATGTTTCGGTTGTTTATGGATTCTGGAATTTTTAATTTAGGTTTAAGAGTTTTTATAAAATTTTCAAAATTGTAATTAGGTTTGTTTTTCATCTATCCAAGGAGGATAAATCTACTGTGTAATTTCTTTTATTTGTTTCTTTCATTTTCTGTTTAAAAATAGAAATTGGTTGTTAAAACTTTGCATAATCACTTTTTATACTAACCTAATTAGATTTGCTTCCATTTTTTTTAATATGCTTGACATTTGTTATTCATTTATCTATTTTTTTCTTTATTTATATATCGGAGGAATTCCCTAATAAGTAACTTATTTAAATATTAGATAGAATGAAAATAAAAAGAAATATGAGAAGTAACTCTCCAGTAAATTCCTACTTTATTTATTTATATATATTAAAAGAAAGCAATTGAACATACATATAAAAGGAAAGATACATTCATGTGAAGAAGGTACTTATATTTAACTTATTGATAATTGAAAAATAGTGTTAAATTACTATTATTATAATAAAATTTATTTAGGAATCATGTTTCACTTTAGTGAAACCTTTCACCCCTACTAATTTTATACCAGAGAGACACATAATTACTCTATTTTTTACCTTGTAAATCCACATGTTTTAAGGCCCTTCAAATTTAGGCAATTTCACCGATTCAGAAGTGTAATTATCTGACAAGGATTTCATCTCGTCGCACATTACATCCAACCACTTTTTTTTTTTTTTTTTTTTCATTCTCCAGGTCACGTACTCATGGGAAAATACCTTGCTGGTTATACTATATATATACCAATCACCACTAAAATAAATTATTATTAAAATAATTTTTGACATTTTAAAATTAAAAATTTAAATACATAATTTTTATATTTTTATTTATATTTAAAATTATTTTATATATATTTAATTAATTTTAAAAAAATTATTTTTATGAATATATTTTTTATTGGATGAGATAACTATTCTTGAACAAAATCAAAATTTTTAAATTTTTTTTTACCAAGTATTGAAGATTTTAAGTTATTTAGTAAAAAAGTTTAAATAATATATAATCTTACAAGTTGATTTGTAAGGTTAAGTTAGATCTAATTTCATTTTCTTAAAATAGTATCAAAATTTATTTTATTTATTATTATTGAACATTATCAAACCACCTACATTATCCAATTTTACAAATTTTATGAAATGTTTAATCCTTATGCTGGGATTAGAGATATTAAGAGAGTTTCAATTACGTATACAAGTGATAGCAACCATCTTAAAAATGTACTTTTAAGACCAAACAACTTTTATTTTAAAATGTACTTTTAAACAATCAAACATTGTATTTCGACAATTTGGTCTTTGAAAAGAAGCTTTCAGTCTAATGTTTTTGTACTTTAGACAATTGGGTCCTTGATGTCGGTGCAAGTCAAGGAATCAACAAAACACTACAAAATCAGCTAATGGGGTCTTCTAAACATTTTATTCAGAGTTCCATTCTTACCACATGAAAAAGAATTTATTGTTGTGAGAGAGAAAAAAATCTACTTTAAAGATTTCCTCGTCACAAAGGAAGTAATGTCTTTCGGGTTAAAAATGCCCTTAATATACATATACAAAATAATTATAAATTAAAATCAAAGCGACTAATAATTATAAAAAATAAAGAACTAAATATACTTTTTTTTTATAAGGTTAAAAGGGAAATGACTAATGGTATGAAAATTTTAAGAATTAAATTGACAAATTATGGTCAAGGTTAAAAATAATTTTATCTTTTTATAATATTAAAAACTAAAGTAACTAGTAACATCAAGATTAGATACATCTAACTCTTTTCAGTTTTTACAATGATGTTCCAAGATTGTCAACTTAGTTTTTTAAGTTTTTGGGTCATTATAAAAACCTTTTATTTTCCGTTGACTTGTTAAAATTTATTCATTTATGAAAACCTTTTATTTTCCGTTGACTTGTTAAAATTTATTCATTTATGAAAACCTTTTATTTTCCGTTGACTTGTTAAAATTTATTCATTGTCATAAAGAATTTTCAGTTACGCAGGACAAAAAACTATAGTATCTCGCTCCTACTTCGTCCTCGTTTCCATCATCCATATCCAGATTTTTGTGAATGTTGGAGATAATGAATAATATTGTGTAGCTTTGGCACAAAGCAGAAATAAAATATATTTTATGATTTGGTATTTCGCTTCTATTCGGTATATTGTTATGGGCTTATTGATATTAAGAAACTAAATACAAAATCAATTAACAAAATATAAGAATGAAATGACTCAAACAAGAGACTATAATATTAGATACCTCTTCTTCATCTAGTAGCAACTTTAATACATGAAAGAACCAAGGAAAATGAAGTCAAAGAAGAAAAGTAATTTATTCAGTCTACTTCTGCCCATTTTGCTCTATGTTAAAAAATTATAAACCATGGGTGTGTTCCTTTACCAGTTCCTGTAGTATCCAACTATAACTATATAAGATGATGATATACCTACGCCATCTATTCTTTTAGGGGGGGTGTGGATCAAAATGGGGGGAAAACACAAGCATCTCTCACCATTTCAAAGTAAAAGCCCCCAACCCCCCTTCAAAAAAAAAAAAAGCGCATATATACAGAGATATATATTATAATCATAGAACTTGCCTAGCTAGCTGTGCTGGGCATCTTTCTTTTTTCCTTGTTGTACACATCACTACACCACCTATCTCATTTGTCATCTCATGTTGCAACAGAGTGGTTTCCCTTGATGTTGCAGTTTTTCCCACATGCATGTCATTTGTCTTGGTGATTGGTAATGTGCAGTGTAGTAGTCTTCAATGCACCCATGTTGGCAGAAGTTCAAGTTGTGCACATACTCTACTGGTCTTGTGCTGTTGAACTGCTCCACCCACATTCCCATGCTCACATCCTCCATTTTAAACAACTGCACCACGATGAAATTTGTTAATTATGTCATCAAACAGCCAACAACTTCCTTCAGGGTACGTCAGAATACAAACTGAGATATTAACAAAATCTGTGTACATGCATGCATAGATGGACCAAAAAAGATGGAATGTGTGCCCACATGCATGCACGCATGCATATATGTGTGCTCGCGTATAATAGAATTAGGAATAGATGGACCAAAAAAGATGGTTTGCTAACATACTTTTAATTTGCGCTTCTCAAATTCAGATACAATGAACTGAGCAATGTCAGCTGAGACTATGTAACCTGGACCATTAGCATAGATAGGATACTCTTCCTCTATCCATTCCTGAAAGTTAAAGGTGAAAAAGAACAGTCAGCAGTGCCTCCACACAGTGAGCATGAGACAACAATCCAAATTCACAAAAGACCACAAGTCCATAACAATGAATGTCATGAATATCATAGTTTGAAAGTTGAAGTCATATTATGTGAAAGTTGAACCTCTACCGGTCATACACCTAAATGAAAAAGTAATTCACTTAAGATTTGGTAATCATCCAATCAGAATATCAATGCAAGCTCAAAAAATAAGTTGCAGCACTTTTAGTTGATGACCTACAAACTCAAATGTTTCAACCATCAGAAAATTTGTCGGACAACAATGTCAAATGACCCTAGGCATGGTTCATGACCCTCAAAAGTACGTTTGCAGAAGGATCCCACTCCTTACTTATACGTTAATAGCACATTGGAATAAATGCCACCAACATTATAATGGCAAAACAAACATGCACTTAAACTATTAAATAAAGCTGACCACTAATCATAGTTATTAATCTCATGATATAGTGGTGCATAATGACCGACTCCAAAAACACTATAGTGGTATAGAACATAGTAAGATGGCCACTATTCTGAGTTTTTATATACAGATTACTAATTACATATAAATGCTCAAGAATTAAAAAAAAAAAAAAACTCAAAATCCATGTCATGTTCATAATTAACAGTAAAAGGTCATAGGTTTTAAGCAAAACACACAAGTAAATAGCAATAGAAGTCAAGGAAACAAACAAAACTCAAAAGACATTCATATTTCAAAAACAAGACATCTGTAACATTCAATAAAAAGTGAGAGTGGGTGTTTGCACAGAGAAGGTTGAGGGTTCAGAATAGGGATGATTCAGAGTTCAGAGTGGAAAAATGAATGGAGGGTGGGTGTTGCCAGAAATACTACTTATACCTCATAAGTTACAGCCCATTTCCCACGGCGAAAAGGCCTAAGGTGGTAATTCATATTTCCCATGTAGAGACTTTTACTTTGAACTTGTCTTGCTTCATTTATGACAGAATCCACTCTCACAAATGTGTCATCATCACATTTCATGATATACTTAGCAGCCATAGTACGAATCTGCAAGATGCATATTCATTCAATAACAGTCAATGATAATGCAAGCTAAAAGAGAGGGTAAAATATTAAACTGTGTACATAAATAAGCAACATTTAACTCCTCTCCTATCACTCACCCCATATTCACAGATAGCAATGGTCTTCAACACAACTAGGTCATAATGATCCATGTATGGGACTATAATAATATCACCAAAATATTCTGCTTCTTTCTTTATGTCCACATTTATATCCTTCCTTCCATGCTATCATAAGAGAAATGGTAAAATAGTGAGATTAAAAACATTATGTAATCACGAATATTTTATCATTATTTGGGAGTGGATGATGCAGTGACCCCTTACCAAAGCTACAAAAAAACGAGCCACAACATGTGAAGATTTGATTAGCTTATGCTGCATCCAGGACTTCCTCACTGCCATCCGTTCCGCAAAATGGTTTCCAGCAGAAAGGATACCGATGAAAAGCTCCACATTCACATCGTGAAGAGGAGGAGCTTTCCACTGAGGAAGCAATTCAAGATGCATCTGTGGAGCAAAGCTAGGATGTGATGTGGGTAAGGATGTGGCAAATATAGAGTGCACGTCAACATCCCCATTTATGGATAGTCCAGTAGCATCTTCAAGAGCAAATCCCTGTGACATGTGCATATAACACAAACATTTAAGATATTCCTGCATTCATACAGAATTAGGAGATATGATTAGTGTACCCACCGTGCGATAGGGAAAGGATGTCACGTGCCTCCCATCCACGCTAACATGGTAACCTTCCAAGCCAGCACTTATGGTGAGAACAAATAACTTACCCTCTGCAAAAGGATATGGCCAATCTACAGTCACCTTCTTTTTTCGCCCTATCAATCTGTTTAACCACCATGTTGCCTTCCACTCTTCAGAATGATTATTGTCATCACGAATCCACTTTTCACATTTCACATGTCCATCAACTTCACAAAAATAAGGAATTCAGCAAAGACACGCTATATCCCTTGAAACAAGACATGCAAAAGCATAAAAGAAGCAAGCACGTAAAATGTCCACATTCAAAAAAGAGAATGAAAACAACCACAACAGAATGAAAATCTTCTCTTTTTTCTCCTTTGAATTTAAATTTGATCCCCAATCAAATTCATCAAGTCAGGCTACATGATCACACCAACTCCTGCTAGTCAAACTTTAACAATTCGACAAAACACAATAGTTAATAATGTAAAAAGACATAACCAAAACTAAAGCCTTTTTTCTTTTTGCCAACTCCCAGCATAGACAGTCCCCACTCTAAAATCAACTCCAATGAACTAAAGAGTGCCCCCATTGTCAACAACAAAAAACTTATCCCATTAGGTGAAATCAGTTACACGATCCATTTGACTTAGTTAAAAAAACACGGTCGTTTAATAATGCAAAAAGAAAGAATTAAAACTAGTGTCTTTTTCTCTTTTCGAATTCACAGCACACACAGTCCCCACTCTAACATCAACTCCAATGAACTAAAGAGTGCCTCCATTGACATTCACAAAAAAAACTCCAAAATCCACTTCCTAACCCCAAAGTAGGCAAACCCTCAGCGTCAGTGCGCATTATCGAGATGAAACTCAAATTCTGATTAGAGATGAACACCAACAACACTACACCTAATTTTGTCCTATCCAAAACTCAACCAACAAACACACGATGAAAATGGTACATGATGAAGAACCACTCACCAGTTTCCTCATCCGCGCGAGACTTCCAGCCCTCACACCTGAGAGCAGAACCCCACTGCATCCTATAGCAAGTGTTCTGCTCAATGACGGGCTTCCCACTCCAATCCCCTCGCAACCTTGGATTGAAATGCAGAATCCTCGGCGGTTCCTCCTTATCCACGGCCTTCAACCCCTGCAGCTCCATCATGAACTGCGACACCATCACCGCCTCGTCCCCATCCCTCACCACCGCTATCTTCGTGTCCCTCTCCGCGTGCGCCCACCGCGGCGTCCCCACCACCGTCACGTGCGACCACAGCGTCAGCCCACACGGCAGCACCATCATCCCCTTGAACCGCTCCCGGAACTCCGACCCGGAAACCGAAACCGAACTCGGGCACGAGTCCGACCCGTTTTCGACCGTAACCTTCGCCAAGCTCTTCACTTTCCCACTCTCCACCTCCTCCCATACCTTCTTCCCCGCGACCCACGCGCCCCGCGCCACCTTCTGCAACTCCGAACCCTCCGACAAGCTCGCGTTGAACCTCAAGGTCGAAACTTTCTCCAACTTTAATCCCCTGGGTCCTCGAATTTCCTCACTCTGGTTCGCTTTCTCGAGCAATAGCGGCATGGGCACCCGCAACGCGTCGGAGCGGAAAACGGCGCCGTTTTCGGACCCAAACCCGCCTCTGAAAGCGAGAGGGATTTCGAAGCTCACAAACAGAAAGTAAAAAAGCATCATCACCATGAAGATCTGAAGCAGAGTGAACCTGGTGGGTAGCAGAAACGGGTCCACTTTACTACCCCTCTTCATTTTTCCAATGGGGTTGCTTTCGTTAACCCTAAGGAAGGGAGAACAAAACTTGGGCAGGGAAGAAAAGTGAAAAAGCCTTCTTCTTGCAGAAATCACAGGAGCATATAAATGCAGAAAACAGAGAAAGGAGAGTGAATGAAACTACGTAAGCTGGTTTGTTATGTTGTGTCTCTTTGTGCAAAAGTTTTAAATAGCAATTAATATAATTATTTTATTATTGTATTTATTATTATGCCGCAGAAAGTAAAGGGGGAGGAGATCACAGTTGCCTTGCCATAGCTGATGGAGGTTGGCTTTGTTCATTAGTTCAGTTTGGAAGCTGAAAACGACATCGTCAGAGGAGAAGTGGGGCCACACGACACTGCAGTGCAGACATGGAATGCGGATATCATAATCAGAATCTTTTATTCCGATTTTAATTTAATTGATTTTCTAAATCAAAATTCACTTGGAATTAGAAGGTTTTGACTATTCTTTTATTGTATCTGAAAATATTAATTACAGTAAATAATATCTATGTAAAAATTTTGACAAATGTTGACTAACATATTTTTCATTTAAAATTATTGTAAGTTATAAAAAATTTTATGGGTTTAATTTTATTTAATGAATTTTTTTTTAGGTTTATAAATTTTATATTATTATTTAATTAAAAATGACTATATATAATAAAAAAAAATTATTTTTACAATTAATATTTTAAAAGTTATTTGTTGATAATAGAAAAAATTAAACTCTATTAATTACTATTGTTTTTTTCAAAAAATTTGAGAAGGAAAGTTTGACAAAAGAGATATATACTATTTGTTTGTAAATATATGGTAAAAGTACAAATATAAATTTTTTAGTGAAAAAATTTAATGCCTACTTTTAAAATAATTTAAATATTGAATACTTTGAATGTATCTAGTATTTACACAGTACAAAAAACTTTAGAGATGATTGTTTCACGTTATTTCCTTTCATTTTCGTGAATACGAAAGTTAATATATTTATTTTATGTTTATTAAAAGTTGATGAAAATAATTGAATATATTTTTATTCTTAAAAAAAAGTTATATTCTCATGTTCTAATATCTTTTATTTTCACTACGAGGAGTAGAAAAAATATTTTTAAAAATATTAAAATATAACTAAATATATTTTAAAATATATCAAAAATAACATTTTTAATTGTAGTATTTTTACTATTCTTGATTATGTAATATGATACTTCAAAAGAAAAGAAAATAGATAAATTCTAGATAAAGAATTATATTATTTATATTTATATTTGCATTGAAAAAATAATTTATATAGTTATATATTTTTTCATGTAGGTATTAATTTTAATATTTATATTTTTTAAGTATTTAAATATTTAAATATTCATATTCATACTTATTATATATATTTTTATTAATAATAAAATTAATAAATAAAAATATTAATTAAATTAAATTTATATTCAAAGATCTTTTACAAAATATATCAATCATAATTTTTTACTATATTTATCTTTTTCAAAAAATAATTAAGTCTTCGTGTAATAAATTTTCATAATAATAAATTTATAAAATTTTTTAGCCTCTGAATTTTCAAAGATCTATAAATAAATAGTACAAGTTGTTCTTAAAGTCAACTTGGAAAATAAATAAGTTGAAATAGGTTATCTATTTTTCAGGTTTTATAATAATCAGGGAGGAAAGAAAGTAGAGGTATTTTTAGTAGATAATTTGGAGGAAAAAAGTTAAAGAATATAATGTTCTAGTAAAAGTTAAGACAAAAATATTATAAAAAAAATGTATTTTTTTAATAAACTACAAGAAAAGAGAAACTAAATAATTGTCATACGATTATCCCTTATCATTTTATTAAATAACTAAATAACTGTTTCATAATAATAATTTTAAACATAATCATAATTAAAAATCATTCTATGTAAACTAGAAATATATTTAAATGTATTATTATATAATTATAAATATTTTCAGTAGAATCTAACTAAATTGATTGAATAAAATTTATAAATATTATAAAATTTTGGATAATATCTTTCATGCTAACGAATAAAAAAATCAAGTAATTATTTGTAACCCAACTCATAATTTTTTATTTATCTATCAAAATAAAATACAGCATTAAAAGAGTCTACAATTAATGTTCATTGAACAATGTCATAAATAATTTTTTTCACATCCATTGAATAGATTACTCATTTGCTACCCCTCAATTAATTGTGGACTGAAACTTATAACCTTTCTCTTCAAATACAAAATTCCTTTAATTAATCATTTATGGTCAAAACTTACCTTTCATCGAAGTAGCCGCAAAGGAGACAAGTGGTCATGAACCGCACACCTCTCCAATTGCCATTTGAGTCGGTGGTCAACTATTCATTCTCAAGGAATATTGCTTCTTCCTATTATAGTACTAATAAAATATGAGTTCCCTTATACCTTAGTTGGCATAATCTTTTTTTAATTAAAATATGTACTTTTGGATATACTGAAAACATAAATATTTTTATTTGTAGTCTTAAAATCTCAATAAATATTTTAAGGACACTTATTAGTATTTGTTATAAAATATTTAGTTCTTTTATTGTATATAGATAATAGCTTGTAATTTATTGAGGAAAGAGAAAAAAAAAAAGATGGTTGAGTATTATGAAGTAAGGGAAGACCTTTGAAGAATGATTTGAATAAGAGGTGGCGTGGGTCGTGGTCGCACGATATGTTAGTGATGTATCAATCTCTTCGTCATGTCATTGTAATGTTTTTCCTTTATTTTCCCCTTATCTTCAGTGTGTTTGTTTGATATATGTTGGATCGTTGCTTGCCTTGGTTCTGGCTTTGTGTCTTCTTGTGTCAACCAGGAAGTATTTTATATTCTAGAGTTACTATAAGTTTCATATGCTTAGCAATTAATAGTAAGTTTCTAAATTAATTCACTTATTCTTTTTGACTCATCACATATGGATTTATTAAGCCTCACGTTCAGATTTTAGAAGGTTTGGGAATTTTGTAGGAAAAATCTCGTAATCTTTGTACCATATACACACATTGTTGCATCGGCCGTGGCTCTGAAATTATTATTCCTATCTCAATTATGAGCAAAAGAGGAAGGCTGTGTGTATAAAGGAGATTTAAATTTCATAATGCAACATTTTCTTTAGAACAATTGACATTATCGTAATATACTTTTTCTCATAGTTAATTTATATATAAAAGTAAACTTTCAACTTAGATTCTTGTATTTAACACAAGCTAAAGCTTCAATATCTGAATTTAATGATAAAAATTACTCTTTAAATTTATAATTTGTTATTTACATTAGTCTATTCAATGAATTTTTTTATTAGCTATAATAGATCTATTCACGTAACATATTTGTATCATGTACGTAACATGTTTTTTTTAATTTTATTTTAAAGAGTTAAAGATTATATATGAAAATTTGTATATTCTCCTATTTACTCCCTGAATTTAACACATGTTATCATATATAGTTTTTTGATGAAATTAAAAAAATTGTTTTTAAATTTGTATTTCATTATTTACGTTACTTCATTAACTCAAGTATGTTATTTTTAATAGAATGGTTAAGTAACTCAAGTATGTTATTTTTAATAGAATGTCTAAGTTGGCATTTTAAGTGTCTTTGTGATGCACATGAAATAATCTCAATGTTAAAAACTTATATCTCCATGTCTTCAATATCTCTTAATCTTCTATAGTTTAACATTTTTGTATCTTTCATATTTTCAATATCTCTTAATCTTTTATAGTTTAACATTTTTGTATTTTTCATGTCTTCACTTTTTGTTGTTTATGACTAGTATCAAGGACACCCCAACCTAAAATAACAAAGCAACTTTAAACCTCTTATTACAAGTAGGGATGATAAGAGATAGGGTTTGAGTAAGATACTATAGTCCTCATTTTCGTACCTACACTTAAAAAAAAATCCAAACTTAGATTCATACTGTTTGAGTAGTAATTTTAATACTCATGTCTTTTCTTATTAAGCACTTAAATGTTCATGCATGTACTTGTTACTTGCATTTTTATTAATTATAAAATTGATTAAATAAAAATACAACAATAATTAAATTAAAATCTTATTTAAAATTTTTTATAAAACATAACAATCATAATTATAAAACACCACAACAATTAAAATTGTATTCAAATCTTTTACAAAATATAACAATTAGTCATTAAACATTACAAATATATTAAACTTTTACAATAACAAATTTATAAACTTCCAAATCATATACTCTTATTCTCTAAAGTTGATTAAAAAATAATACATTACACTAGTTAGTTATAATTATAAAGTAAAAAAATCCAAATTAAAACAAAACTAATTTTGTATCCACCATCATAAATAAAAATGAAATATAAATACATATTATTGAATTAATTTCAGTTTTAATATATATATATATATATATATATATATATATATATATATATATATATATTTAATTTTAGATGAAAAATAAAACTTTAAATAAACAAAAAAATAAGAAAATGATGTTTTGTACTGTCACAACCTAGATTATGACCTATGACACATCCGGTTAGAGAACGGCCGAGATTATCTCAACCTTCCTACAGCCGAATCCTTCTCGGCCGCCAGGAGTCACCACCTACATTTTTCTTAGGAATGTAAGGAAACCTAGGGAAAAGGTGGTCTGGGATCAGAGCTGTGGGTTCGGGAGTTGGTTACACATCGGGACCACCAAGTGCCCCCAATATGTCTATCACAGGATAGTTACCCTAGGCTAGCTGTGAGGAATAGGGGAGTTACTCGCACTCGATCCTGGTGAGGGGTCTCGGGCTTAGGTTAGTGCGGGTTGAGTGTTAGGAGGCACCAAGCTTCCCTTTCATTGGGGGTTTATGGTTTTGACTTGATAGGGGTGTGCCCCCTATGCCTACGTACCTCGACTTTAGAGGAGTCAAAGTCGACGTAGTTCTGTCTTTTCAATCGGGTGGAGGGGACTGGGTTAGCTGTGGTTTTAGTTTCAGTTTCTCTTTGGCTGAGTCATACTCAACCTCGAGAGAGGGAGGTTTGTGACAAGCATTGGATTGGCTGTGGTGCGGTCTCGGTTTCTCTTTGGCCGAGAGAGACTCGACCTCGAGAGAGGGAGGTTCATAATAGGCATTGGATTGGCTGTGGTACGGTCTCGGTTTCTCTTTGGCCGAGACAGACTCGGCCTCGAGAGAGGGAGGTTCGTAACGAAAACCATACCTGACGGCGTGATCAACACTACCCTAATCTAGTCATGTAGCATGTTAAAGCCCAGGGTAAAGAGAACCAACCTGGATTCTGGAGCGGGTAGACTTTCCTTGCTTGCAGGCCAGTATCTCTGCTTGCCCTTCAGTCTGGACTTGGAGTGTCTACTTCCTCTTTCCTTGGCAATCGTCAGCTTTTCGTCTTTCTATTCTCCCCAGTTCTTTTTTTTTTCTTTTCTTTCACATTGGAGGCTTATATAGAGTTTCTCAGCCGCCTGGTGGTTACCCTTGGGCTCTGCATAATGGCGGTTGTTGGGCTGGAGACTGAAAACGGCTCTGCATGGGGTTAAGATTCGCCTAGATATCCGGGCAACTCGGTCCTGGATTCACGCAACGGACGGGGTGGACTCGGTCTCATTTTCTGGTTTTGGTCTCGGTTTTGACTAGGTCTCAAAACGACTCCCTAGTGGTCTCGGCGGACGAGGGTTTGACTGGGGCTCGGGGCGACTCACTTGTGGTCTCGGCCCGGTCTTAGGTTGACTCCTAAGGGTTACCGTCTCGAGTTATTCTGTTTGGGGTTTTGGCCCATTCTGAGAGATTGGGCCCCGTAGGATCTGACCGGACAGTTTTGGGATGCAACATGTACTTATCTAAAAATTATTTTGTTCCAATAACAAAGAATTTAAAAGAATAGTCATGAAATTCAAAAATAATTATACAACTATTTTTTGAGTTGGGTAAATCATGAAGTTAAGAATTCATGTCTTCAAAGGACAACACAATAAAAGAAAAAATTGGGGGAGGGGAAGAAGAAATAAAGGAATAAAATAAGATGAAATAAAGAAGTAAGGAAGCAAAGAAATAAGAAAATAAGAAATATATTATCAACCTCTTAGGATTTACAATAAACAACAACAACAATAAACACAATAATCACAACAATCATAATAACAATAATAATGGAGAATAATAATAATGAATGATAATAATAACATCATCATCATCGTCATCGTCATCATCATCATCATCATCGCCGCCGTCCGCCGCCGCCGCCGCCGCCGTCGTCGGCCGCCGCCGCCGCCGCCGCCGCCGCCGCCGTCATCATCATCATCATCATTGTCATCATCATCATCATCATCATCATCATCATCATCATCATCATCATCATCATCATCATCATCATCTTAAGGAATAACCATGAAATTCAATAACAGTTATAAGACTATTTTTCGACATAGATGAATCATGAAGTTAAGAATTCATACTTTCAAAGGTGAAAATAGCACAATAAGTAGGAAAATTTGAGAGAAATTAAAATAAAAATAAGAAAATAAGGAAATAAAGAGGTAGAAAATGAAGAAATAAGGAAATAAAGAAATAAAAAAGTAAAAAAAAGAAACAAAGAAATAAAGAAAAACATGATCTACCTCTTAGGTTTTGAATAATAATAATAATAATAATAATAATAATAATAATAATAATAATAATAATAATAACAATATATATATATATGTATGAATGTATGTATGCATGCACGTGTATGAGTAAGGTTTATGCAGACCCACACTCATTAAATTTTATAGGTAAACTCATACTTGACCTTATAACCATTAAGTGAGTAATTACCTTATTTGTCATGGATAATTTTTATAGATACTCATTGGGTTCATTATCCATTGTCATCCCTAATTACAAGCTTCCAAGATTACCTTATGCTTTTTATCCACTATTTTCTTCAACATTAGACAATACTCATACTAGGTTACATGCCTACACAAATGGAGTTCTCTATCCTAACCTTGTCATTTAGTTTGTTTTCTAGGAAGTACTGGAACTTAAGAAGAAAGATGAGTTACAATTAAAACATGAAATAAAGAAAGAATTAGAATAAATTATTTAAAATTTTATACCTTTAAAGATATATATCCAATAATATTGGATTGGATCACCAACTTTAGTCTCATAGGGCAAATGAACTAGAAGATTCTCCATTAAATCAAAGAAGTTTGGTAGGAATATTTGTTCCAACTTGCATAACATAAGTATATTATTTTCCATAACTCTTAATTGTTCCACATTTAGTGTCATGAAACCAATTTCATAAAAAAAAAGTAGTTAAAATCAACAAGTGTGCTTCCAAAATAGGTTTTGGTAATGAGTCAAATAAATGGGAAGTAATTGTTGCATGAATACATGACGGTAATGATTCTTCATTTCATGTAATTTTTCATCCTTAATGTTGACATCTACCCGAACAAAAAAAATACTCATCTAACAACCTCATCTTTTTAACTCACATACAAACAACTACTCTTTAAGGTTTGATTAATGCATATTTTGCCTACAATTTAATAGGCCTACCATCATCGTTGTCTTTCAACTCAAGCTCCTCTAATTACATATTTATGCTAAATTCAATTAAGTTTTATAGGTATCCTTCACCCTCTTATTGATGTCCATCATAATGTTCAGTATTCATAAATTACTTTATCTCAGTTTGCATGACATAAATTTATGACGTAGAAAGTATGTTATTCAATATAGCAACCTCCAAAATATATTTTCTTGTCTAATTATGATTAACATCATAGCTAATATGTTCTTAAGACTCGTAGATGAGCAATAATTGTACAATTCTCTTCAAGATATATTAAGACCATACAAGTGTGAAGGAGGAGCTAACTTCTCAACACATTAATTCTTGAACACATTTTTATTTCTTCTATATGGATAGTCGAGTAGAAGAAATTGTGAATGATAGTCAAAATATGAAACCTTGAGACTGTTTTTAAGTATGAAAATCTTTAATCATTCCATACATATTAGGCAAACAAGTCTCTAAATAGTCATCCAACCTGTTAACATCTCATAAGTTGTAAATTCATTGATTGTACACATCAAAGCAACCTTAGTCACAAATTCCTCAATGATACATCATATGTTAGTAGGTCATCATTTCATAAGGTGATCAACTCATTAGTAGTTAAGACAACTAGTTAATAGAAGTAATCTTGTTTGGTTAACCAAAATTATTAAATTCATTCGTACATAACTATAATTTAATGTTCTAAGGGTCCTAAGAAAACTCTTAATGCATCCTATCAAAATATTTCCAAGTTTCTTCATTTGATAGATATATAAGATAATGAGGTCCCTTTTATTCTCATGGTGCAATCTTACTTGAGATGTAGTGGTCATTGAAAATTATAATCCTTTTAATCTTAGGACGAGCTGAAAGTATCACATCTTTAAGAGATATTATTTTTGTCTTAGTGGTTGTCTTCTATTGTTGCGTGCCATGAAATTTGTAATTTGTTATTTGTTATGCTTTTATTTTATCTTAATTATGATTAAAATTTGAAATCATTATATTTGTCATTATAAAATAAGTAAAATTTGATTATGATATTTGTAAAATATTTTTTTTATTTTTATTTTTCTAAAATTTAAAATTACTATTTTTTTTTTCAAATATTTGTTTTAAAATATATAAATAACATTTATTTTAGAAATTTAAAAACAAATATAAAAGTGTGACATGTTGTCATGTTATTACACATACTATTGGATATTACAACACATGCTACTAGATATTATTCAGAATGATTATTTGACATATGCAAGTAGATAATGAACGTCACTTAATAATATAAAAAATAACAATTTTAAATTTTATAAGAATAAAATAAAGAATTTTTTTTAAAAAAATCACTTAGTTTATAAAAATTAAAAACATATTTAAATTGTTCTTATTATTATTATGAATAGCATTATTTGAAGAAAAAAAAAACATTACGTGCGAATAGATGTAGTGCATGCTTGTGACGCCTCTCTTCTCTCTCACATACGCACAACATTCCCATCGTTGGTCACATCACATTCATCAATCTGCTTATGGCTTCCATTAGATTTTCTGCACTTTCATTTCGCCGATCATTAATCCTCTACAGGCATTTTGATTGAACCTTGTGCGGCGGCGTGGTGTTTTCACAATTGCATGATAGGCAAACACAACATCAACAATAACGACGTACAAATGGATCAGTCACCATTCATGACTCCGAGAGGATCTCTCTCATCCAACATTGGAGACGACGCTTCAGAACTTGAGGCCAATCTCACACTCAGCGAAAGGCTCAAGGTTTTCAAAAGCTCCTCCTTTGATCCCAATGCCTTTGTCGCCTCCAAATCTCGCAGCATGAACGAGAAGGTATCTCTCTCTCTCTCTCTCTCTCTAATATAATTGATTTCAACTTTGAATGAGTTCCATTGCAAAATTTGATAAATGGGTCTATTTGTTGATGAGTGATCATGCCTGCAATGAACCAAAAATGATGAAAAACTCTCTCTTGTGGCTTGTCCACACTCTTTCTTTGAGTACTGTAGCAAATTAGCAACTTTCAAAATGATAACTTGGTGAGTGTAGGACACACATGATATCCACGAGCCTTGTACGTGCATGTGAGAGAAGTGTGCCTATGAATATTTTAAGCCTATACAAAAAATTAAAAAACTAAGTGCATGTTTAGATTTCAATTGAAAAAGCTCAAACGTATTTTTACTTCTAAAACAGCAATTTCTTTCTTATTGATTCTGTGCATTCAAATTTGGAAATGTCATTATGAATTTACAGAAGTACTTTTCTAACTTTTTTCTGAACTGAGTTTTTAGATGTTTGAAAAGTGTTGGACTAATGATAAATGAATATTCACATATATTAAATACTTCATCAAACACTTATTATTTATCTCGTTTATTATATCTTATCTACACTTTTATCTCTTCTCTTTCTTTTTCTAGGTGTCATCATGATGTTAGGTGTCCATAAGTGATTTTTTAAAAATGTTGTGCTTACAAGTACTGTGTTTTTGCCAAAAAAAGGTTGAAGGTTTCCTACGTCTACTATGTTAGATGTTAGATACAATCCAAGGGGCGATCTTTTTCTTTTTAATTGAAAAAGTCATTTGTTGCAACTTGCAAGCTTGCAAGTTCTAGCTAGTTTAGACTCCTGCAGTTTTCAAATTTTGATGTAAAAGTGCTAGACATTCACCCAATTCCCCATAAAAAGGTAAAGCATTCATACTATTTCTTGTAAAATGTAAAATACAGGCTGGTTCAGTAATCCCAAACTCCCTAGAATTAAACAAATTTTTTATGCTTTAAAAATGTAATTATAATTATGATTTTGATGCCATGTCGTTCATATGCAATGTATGCCAATTGCCAAAATAATTCTTGGTAAATGAAATCAGGGGATTATAGAAAAATTAAATTGTTCAGTTTTTTGTCCATTTGATTGAGGAAATTTTGCTGCCTTCCTATTTAATCATTGTTTGTACTGATTGCAGGAGATAAGACACTTGTGCTCTTATCTTGTTGACCTGAAGAAGGCTTCAGCAGAAGAAATGCGCAAAAGTGTTCTAGCTAATTACTCAGCCTTCATACGGTGAGTACACACACCCTGAAACTGCTAATTACATATCTTAGCTGAGGTATATTTTCTCCTATGTTTTTTAATTCTTATGCATCATTCTGAACTTATGAAGGGATTAAGCATTACCATTTCATGAATTTTTCATTATGATGAGAATTGATCCAGTGCCTTCCCTTTCAGAAGTTCCTTTGACTACAGATTGCATCGGTATCAACATGTCAAGTGGTTGTATTAGAAATAGATGTTTGTTCCAAAGTTCTGTCCCCATTTAAGTTTTGGTACGAGGATAGATTTCTTAGGTGTTCTTAACTCTTTATCTATGGTGTAGTACATGAAAAAAAATGTCTGATGCTGGCAGGCAGATACCAAAAATAAACTCCTAGATGTTTTCAGGCTTCTTTAATGAGGGAGAGAGACACATTCTGAAATATTTTTCATTGATTCTATAGTACAGTGAGAAGAGAAAGTAGATGAGAGGAAATAAGTTGAGCTGACCTTGAATTCTGTTATATAAGCTTTTTTGTTCTGTTAATTGAAAATTAGATGTGGAAGTTAATTGGAGTGGAAAAAGGGGAATAGGAAAACAGATTGTGTTGCATTGGTTGAATATAAAATTGTAAATATGATACTGTTAGGTCCTTGAACAAAATTATCAGCCAAATTTGGCTTTAATTCTTTGGTAAGTTTTGAAAGGTAATATATCTAATATTTGAACATAACGTTGTTCTATATCTGCTCAGAGTGTTTGTCACTAACAATTCGATGATTTTCTGCTGTGTTTTATTTGGCATAAATCCAATAATGGTTTTTATAACTTTTAGGTAAAGGTCCAAATCCAAACATAAGCTTTTAGGTAAGGATTCAACAATAATGGTTTTTATAACTTTTAACAATTAACATGCTTCCTTATAAACATTGATCAAGTGCAACTCATGATTCATGATTTTTATAACTTCCTTATACTGTGGATGTCAATGATTAAACTTTAGACAGCTTAGTCAGCAATATACTAACACCAATTCAAGGACCCATTTAAGAAATTGAAATTTTTGAACAAGGGGCCAAGAAGGTTTTGGGGTTCTAATAAAAACTGACAAAGCTATTGTTGCCAGAAGATTAGGATAGCCACTATCCGTCAGCATGATTATTATTGTCTTGATGACTAACTCTGCAATACTTTTATGCAGTACATCCAAAGAGATTTCAGATCTTGAGGGAGAGCTGCTTTCGATGAGAAATCTTCTATCCAACCAAGCTGCTTTGGTTCATGGTTTAGCAGATGGATGCGAGCTTGGTGCCTTGATTAGTGGAAACGAGGATTCAGACATGGATGATGTACTAGATGAAAAAACAGATATATCCAAGACAGAAAAATGGCTAATAGGATATTTAGAAAGCCTTGAAGTTCTATTAGCAGAGAAAAGAGTGGATGAAGCTATGGCTGCTTTGGATGAAGGAGAAAAAAAGACAATAGAAATTAGTGAAGGGAAAACTTTATGTCCAAGTTTATTCCAGGCATTGCAAGCTGCCATTACTGAACACAGAAAAAAACTAGCTGATCAGCTAGCAGAAACTATCTGCCAGCCATCAACTCGCAGTGCAGAGATTCGATCAACAGCATTGGCATTGAAAAATCTTGGAGATGGTCCTCGTGCTCATACGTTACTACTAAATTCTCACCTAGAAACAATGCACCGTATCATGAAAAGCCATCAGTCCACCAATTATGGTGTTGGGGGATTTACTGCTACCCTTTCACAGCTTGTCTTCTCAACCATTTCACAAGCAGCATCAGATTCTTTGTCACTGTTTGCAGAAGAAGAACCTTCATATACGTCTGAGCTAGTAACTTGGGCAGTTACACAGGCTGATCAATTTGCTGTTCTCATTAAGAAAAGCATTCTTGCCTCTACGGCTGCTGCAGGAGGTTTAAGAGTTGCATCTGAATGTGTTCATGTTTGCATGAGCCACTGTTATCTGCTAGAGGCTACTGGGCTGGCCCTTTCCCCTATCTTACTAAGACATTTTAGGCCCTTTGTCGAGCAAGCACTGAACACAAATTTGAAAAGAATTGAACATAGTAGTTCTGCACTGGCTGCTGCAGATGATTGGCTGCTTGCTTATGCACCCACTGGTGGCAAGCATTCTGGCCTACCTCCAACTTCTTCTCATAACTTAAGTTCATTCCAACCAAAGCTTTCGAGCAGTGCTCACAAATTCAACTTAATGATTCAGGTAGTTACTTACTTTTTGGTTCTCATATCTATTTTCATTGTTGTAACTATAAGGTCTTTTAACATGGTTTCACAATTGTTTCCATTTGAAAATTTTCTCACAAAACCATTGCTCAGTATCCTATATTACTTTGAAAGTATTAACGCTACTAGAAATTGTGACATAGCCAACTGAGAGAGTATAATATTGGGAAAAAAAAAAAAAACATCATGAAGCTTCTTTCTTTCACTCCTTCCCTTTATATCTCTTTGCTCAAGATGCTTAATAATGTTTTCTGTGTTATCTGAATAGGATCTATTTGAAGATGTAGGACCTCTTGAAATGCTACAATTGGATGTTCTTGCAGTGGAAGGCCTTCTACAAGGGTTCTGCTTCTACGTCAATTTGCTTATAAATGCATTGCCAGGTTCAGTTGTAACTGAAAACTTGGAAGGGCACAAAATTGTTAAGATTGCTGAGACTGAAGCACAACAGATGACATTGATGGCCAATGCAATATTGCTGTCAGATGAGCTGCTCCCACGTGCTGTCGTCAAGCTTTCGCATAGCACCAGAGGTGATGACTCTCAGAAACGAGGATCAGACAAACACAGGCCTCTAGAACAGCGTGAACTGAAGAAAAGGCTCCAACGTGAAGTTGACCGCCTGCGGGACAGCTTTTGCCGGCAACATGCTCTTGAACTCATCTTCACAGAAGAAGGAGAAGCACGTCTGAATGCATTAATATATTTAGGAATGGATGGTAATGTAGAACAACCTGAATGGTTTCCTTCTCCAATTTTTCAGGTAATATGTGTAACACAAAGGATGCTTCCTTTGATGCTATGTTGTTATGCCTTTGAATCATTATTACATGCTTTCTCTTTAGTACTCAGATACATGCATCAATAGAAACATAGTAGTAGTATCTTTGTTTAATTATAAGTTTTATCATTTCCTACATTATTGTTCAGGTCATTTTTGCAAAGCTTTCTGAAGTGGCAAGCATTGCAGCAGATGTGTTTGTGGGAAGGGAAAGATTTGCCACTGTTTTATTGATGAGACTCGCAGAAACAGTGATCCTGTGGCTTTCTGATGACCAAGCCTTCTGGGAAGAGATTGAGACAGGACCAACACCCTTGGGTCCCTTCGGCCTTCAACAGGTAGTCACTTGAAGATGAGTTTATAGAGTCATTTGTAAATTAAAGCTTTGTTTGTTCACTATAAAAAACTGCTCCAATATTGGAAAATTGATAAGTTAATTCTAGAGGCCTGTAAAAATAATCTGTTATAAAAGTTTCTTCTGTGACCTGCTTTTAGAAGGTAGTTTGTGAAGAATATATTGAAGATATTTATTTAATGCTCAGGAATTAGGATCACTTACCAAAAATAATATCAAATTCATTGTTCGATTCATTCTTGCAGCTTTATTTGGATATGCAATTTGTGATGATATTTTCATCCCAAGGCCGGTACTTATCTCGTCATCTGCATCAAGCAATTAAAAACATTATTGCTAGGGCTATTGAGGCTGTTGCTGCTACGGGTCTAGATCCCAACAGGTACATCTATTTAGCTTAAAACTGTTTGAATATCTAATTCTAGGTAGAATGAAATAGAATAAAGTGTACTAGAATGCAATGAATTTATCATTCTCTTGTTAGGATATTTTTATTGTGAAATGGGAAAAAGAAAATTGTTTCATTCCACACCTTCCAAATTCGAGGGAAAGAACAAGAGGAGTATTGGATGGAATGAAATTATATCCTTTCCACTCCATTCTATCCTATTTCAAACAATCCAAACAAAGAAATCTAATATCATTAATCCAAACATGTGTGGTATATATACTCATATTGAATATCGATGGAAAGAAAGTAGAGAGAGAAAAAGGAAAAATGTCCTGACCAGCACTATATAAGTACATTTATGATGGAATTAACCATCTTTCTTTAAACTGCTTCATACTAATTAAGAATCTTTGAATGGCAGTATCTTGCCCGAGGATGAATGGTTTGTTGAAGTTTGTGAAATATCTTTGAAGATGTTAACCGGGGGATCCGCCTTTGACAATGTAGAGGGAGATGTTACTAGCCCCACTTCATCTGTCCAAGCATAATCAATGTCATTAGTCAATTCTCATGGAAAGGATTATAGTTCATCCACTTCTCAATCTTGGCATACTGTAGAGAGAAGAAGGGAAATAAGAATTGAAGTGAAACAGTTTCACGTTTATCATCTATACCACTACATGATCACATTACTATGATAAATGGTGCTTGTTATTGAGGTGTTTTTCAGCGTTAAAGGAATGTGTTTCACTACAAACTTGTGTAGATGAATTGCATTACATGTGTGCATTCCCATGCTGCACGTGTCATACATTGCAGGTATGCTTAAGGATGAAGGAGATCAAGATCTAATGTTAGTCTGGCCATACCATCTTGGTTGATAAATCACGAGAATTCTAGAACCCAAAACTGCTACCAGGGCCTTCAGGTTTTGTATTCATTGTAGCTACTTGTATATTACTCTTTCCAATATAACCATAGTCAATTGATTAGTATTAGAGATTTCGGGCATTACTTTTTTCTTAATAAAATTTTTTTATCTATTTTGTCATTAACAAAGGAATCATAAACAAAGATTCCTTGTGCGTATGTGTGAGTGTATTTTGACCCTATGAAACCTCAGCAGTTCTTAGACACTACTTCTTTTAATCCTTTTATATAGAAATCTTTTGAGAAATTTGCTGTTCTTTTTGTAAGACTCCTACGTTAAATTCTTTTTTTTTTTAAAATACTCTTAATTACTTAACATTTTTTAGTCAATAAACAATAAATACAAAGCGGGCACCACTACATCAAGGTAAACGGTTAAGGATTTTGGTTGCTTTGCAGTAATTTTTCCCTCTTAAAAGTATCTGTTGTGATGTGAAAGGTATCTTCAAAAGAAGCGCCTAATTTTGATTTTATTTTTTCCTTTCAAAGATAAGCTAACAAGACCCTGTACAGTGTAGATTTATTTTCTTGTTGTAAAACTATTGCTTTCTGTGTGACATTATCTATGATAAATCATTGGTACTCGAAACTGGGATAGTCGTATGCCTAAAATAATATATAAGTGTGCAGTGGTGTAGTAAAGAAGGCTCACAGAGTTAAGTAAAATGCCACTTCGAATTTCAAATTATGACAGATTGCTCCTTGAAGTGCATAAAAATTACACTGACCAAAGTATCTCCTGATTTATCAGCATGTAAGTCATAAAGGAAGAGTTATATGAGAACACGGAATTAACAAACTCCCAAAAGAGAAACTTCCAATTGTGCACAACCACCAAATTCTCACCAGTATAAGATTAATCCTTACCATGTGCTTGGCTATCTGTCATGCTTCAAACAGAGAAGTTTGGGAGTTTCAACTACTACATTATAGTTGCAACTTGGTAATAGAGAACTCCTATATTTCCTAAGCACACACAGGAGCAAAGGTTTAGTTTAAAGAAAATGGTAACCGATATCCTTAAAGTATTGATTAAGAAATAAAAAATAGAAGATTTTTTCTTGAAAAGTGTAACATTATACTTTTCTATAATTTTTAATGTAATTTTAACACACTTTTCAATAAAAAATTTATTTATCAATTCTTTAATTAATGTTGTTAGAACACTGGTTAACAAGATTTTTTTAATCCAAAATAGTGTACGGGTACGAGAATTCTGGCGCTTATCCAGACAATCAAATGGGGTCAGTCTATGGAATCTATCACTGTAAGTACTATTAAGGAAATCATGATTCAGACAAATGTGCTTTCCAGCTTTCAAATTTAAAAGGAAAAGTGACCAAAAGGAAGAAAAAGCTAGATCTCGAAAATAATGCAACTTGTTTGTATCTGCATCTCGTGAAGCGTGGACTATTTGCCAAAATATCCAAGCCAACATTCTTAAGGGCGTTTTCAGTTGCATAATAAGATAAGATAAGCAACAGCCACTTCCATTGGCTAGAGCAACATGGATTATCAGCTGCTACAAATATTTGCATTGCTGACAATGATAGCATTTGGAGGAGAAATAAGGAAAACAACAGAAGCATGCAGTTCTGATGACTTGCAAGGTTTGATGGGCTTCAAGAGTGGCATTCAGATGGACACATCTGGCCGCTTGGAAAAGTGGGTTGGTGAGAGATGCTGTGAATGGGAAGGTGTTGTGTGTGACAATGCAACCACTAGAGTGACACAAATTCATCTTCCAGGGCTCATTGAGAAAGACTTGTTTCAAACCCAAATGGTTGGCCAGCTATCTCCTTCCATAACACTCCTCACCTCTCTTGAAATCCTTGATCTTGGTGGCTTAGTAGGCCTCACTGGAACCATTCCACAAACAATTGGCTTGCAACTTCCAAAGCTCCAAAAGCTCTACCTTTATGGCAACAATTTAACTGGTCCGGTGCCAGAAAGCATTGGTGATTTGCCAAACCTCCAGGAACTGGAACTGCATGAAAATAGGATATCTGGGTTGGTCCCTTCTAGCCTTGGAAACTTGAAAAACCTCAAAAGGTTGCTGCTTTACTCAAACCAAATTTCAGGTACAATACCCTTCTCATTTGGGAATTTGACCAATTTGGTAGAGTTGGATGTTCATGACAATGCTCTTATGGGTAATATACCCTATACCATTGGTCAGATGCCGGCTCTAGAGAAGCTTGATCTTTCAAGCAATATGCTAAGTGGAAGCATACCTTCTTCACTAACCAATTTAACTACTATTTCAGTTTTGTATTTAGACACTAACTATCTTGACGGAACCATCCCATTTCCCTCAAGATCTGGTGAAATGCCTTCTCTTGGTTTCTTAAAACTCCATAACAACCATCTGAGTGGAAATATCCCTCCCAGTTTTGGCTACCTGGTTTCCCTTCAAAGAGTTTCATTATCAAACAACAAACTTGAAGGAGCATTGCCTTCTAGTTTGGGCAATTTGCATTCCTTGACAGAGCTTTACCTCAGTGGCAACTCCTTCTCTGGCCAGATACCAATATCAATAGGCCAACTCTCTCAGCTCATAATGTTGAACATTTCCAATAATTTGATTGAATATCCATTGCCTCAAGAGATGTCATCCCTTCAAAACCTTCAGACACTTGATCTCTCTTTCAACCCTTTGAATCTCTCTTCCATTCCACCATGGCTAACAAGCCTATCATCGCTTTCCCGCATTCACCTTGCAGGCTGTGGCATCAAGGGCCAAATTCCAGACTCATTGCAAACAACACAGAGTCCAATACAGGAACTGGACTTATCAGAGAACCTTCTCAGTGGAACCATACCATCATGGATATGGTCCCTCGGTGAGCTCTACTTGTTAAACCTCTCAACGAACTCACTTGAATCACAAATACCTGATTTCCTCAAAAACTTGCCTGATCTTGGTGTTCTTGATCTTCACTCAAACAAGTTAACAGGCTCCATAACTGGAGTATTTGAAACTAAACAAGATGGGGGGTCACTAACATATATTGATCTTTCTGACAACAACTTCTCAAGTGGAGTTGAGGCAATTGGTGTGGGAGGGCAGTTGAATATTCAGTATCTGAATTTGTCTCACAACCTTCTGAAGGGCACATTGCCAAGTTCCCTTGGGAGGCTGAACTCCATTCACAGTTTGGATTTGAGCTGCAATGAGTTAGCCTCTAACTTGCCAGAGGTGCTGGCAAACTTGACCTTGTTGGAGAGACTGAAGCTGCAAAGCAACCACTTCAGTGGTAATATACCCAATGGGTTCCTCAAGTTGAGAAAGCTGAAGGAATTGGACTTGTCAGATAATGTACTTGAAGGGGAAATTCCAAAGGGTAAACCTCTAATTGACTTTCCTGGGAGTACTTATTCTGGAAATAAAGGCTTGTGTGGGAAGCCTCTTAGTCCCTGTAAGCTTTAAGAATGATAAGATATGAACGGAAATCGTTACTCAAGACAAGACTGTTTCATTATTGTGAAATACTTGCTTCTTTTTTTTGGGTGTAAAACCGCAAAGTAGAGTAGGGCATTCACTTGTTTCATACTTAATTTCACTTTCTTCATGTATCCCTCTAGAAATAGAAAGTTGTGACAATCGTTTGGTTTTCCTTATGCAGATAACAGATTTTAGAATCGCAGTATATTCATATTGAGTATGCCATAATACTCCCCTCCTCTCGGGACACACAAAATGGGAATTCTTGTTCCATGCTATATAAAAGAAAGTATCACAAATTTTCTATAACTTTATGACAATCTAGAACCATCAAAATAAAAAAAAAAAGACATTCTTGTTCCATTTTATTTTCCTGTCAAGTATCAACTAAGCAATTCTAAAACAACTTCAATTAGTTCTATTTGAGCATCTTCAACACTTTTTCTTAACTTGCTTTAACAAGGAACGTTGCTAAATTAGATTTCACCATCGGAGATGATTGAATTGATAGCCAACCGTAAGTAATGGTAGCTTATTTAAGCTACAGTTGCTTCACCAAAAAAATTAGCTTATTTCAATGCATGCTTTTCGAATTTCAGAACATAAAATGAAAAGGGAAGAAATTATTATTTAGAGAATAAAAATACTTTTGAACTCCTCCCACTAACATCTGAACATGCACAGAATGCAGCAATGGGTGCCTAATTTACACAAAATAGAGAAAAGTAACGTGTTAGCCAGAATTCATATAAAAGTAATAGAAAGTAGAACTCTACAACCCCAATTGGTTGCAGCGCTAGAAATTCTCTTAAATACAAAATGATCGGGTGTTTCCTAAAAACAGATTTTCCACGGAATTGGTTTTGAAAATTTTGGGATGCCAATCCAATTCAAATTAATTTAGGTTGCACATGAGTCAAGGTATATTTATATTTTTAACAAATATATTTTAAAAGATAAAAAATATTTAAAAATAGAGGCTTAATTTAGGGTTTTTACCTGATTAGACTTTTTAAAAACAAAAAAGTATAATGTAACCTTTAAATGCATTGTTAGAGTAAAAAAAAATTTACACATGCATCCAATAGGAATTCTTCTCATCCTATTCATCAATGATATGTCACATGGTGAATTTTTATTGGATGTATGTAAAAAAAAAACTTACACTAATTGTGCATATAGATTAAACTTTTTAGAAAAAATGTTTTAAAATTTTATTTAGAAACCTATTTTATGGTAGCATCTTTTGAATAGGGTAACAAAGTTAAATTGAAATAGGCTTACAGAATTAAACATTTATATAAGCTAATAAATCGAAGCTTTAAATAAATTAATAAATATATTATTGTAAAATATTATAATAAAAATTAAAAGATGGCAATAATAATAATAATATTTTTATTTATTTAAATAAGTCAACTCTAATCTTTTGAATAACATGCAACCTGCCTGTTTTGTTAGTAATCACTCGTAAATGAATGAATTATACTTGATAGAGAGTGTATATTGCAGGAATAAAAAATATATTTATAACTAGTCTTATTTATATAGTTAGTCACAAACTATAATTAGTTAGGAGTAACAAGTTCCAACTAACTTTCTAACTAATTTTCCTAACTAACTTTTCAGTTAGTTCAGCTTTGAATTAATCCTAACATTCCTTAATCCAAAGTTGCATTTACATAAACAAATCCAATATAATCTCTCAACCACCTAAACCTTTCTAGTTTCAAGGCTTTAGTAAGTATGTCTGCAAACTAAATTTCAATTATGCAATGCTCTACATGCAACTTCTCATTATTGACTTGTTCTCTTAGAAAGTAGAACCTTGTTTCTATATGTTTGCTCCTCCCATGAGATGCTGGATGCCTTGCTAAGTCAATGGTAGATTTGTTGTCTACCAACAGCTTTATTTTTCCCAAATTTTCCACTTGTAGATCTTTCATCAAGGCCTCTAGCCAAACTACTTGACATGCAGTTTCAGAGGTTGCAATATATTCAGCTTCACAAGATGATAATGCTACCACAGGTTCTTTTGTAGAAGACTAGGAAATTGGAGCTCCTCTATAGAAGAAAAGGCATCCTGCGATGCTTTTTCTATCACTCTTGTCTTCACACCAATCTGAATCAAGTATCCAATCAACTCTGGTTCTGCCTTTGCTTCACCTTTTGGAAATAGAACTTCAAAACCAATTGTCCCTTGCACATACCTCAATATCCTCTTTGTAGCTAATAAGTGAGACTGTCTTGGCTCTTACATGAATCTGCTAATTAACCCAACACTAAAGCTCAGGTCAGGCCTGTGTTGCACAAGTACCTTAAACATCAAACTATCTTCCTATAGTAACCAGTTCTTCATCTGTTTCCTTCTCTAAAGTGAGTCCAACCTCTGCTAGTGTTCTTGCTAGATTGCTTTGCTGCATGTTGAACCTTCTCAATAGATTTCTTGTATACTTGGATTGATGCATAATTGTTCCATTCTTAGTTATTTCAAATTCAATCCCCAATAAGAGAGGAGTCCAAGGTCACTCATCTCAAATTCATTAATCATCTATTTTTTAAAACCAACAATTTCTACCTTACTGTTGCCTATAATCAAAAGGTTATCAACATACCAACATACAAACATACAAGCAATTTCTCTGATTTCATGCTACCTTTCCAGCATTTCACATAAACTCCATGTTTTGAAGTGCATTTTTTTAAGCCAATCTGAGATATGTAGCCATCAATTCTTTTGTTCCAAGTTCTTGGTGCCTGTTTAAGTCCATACAGTGCCTTCTTTAGTTTGTACACCTTGTTTTCTTTGCCTTTAACTATAAAACCCAGCGATTGATCCACATAAATATCTTCTTCCACTGGACCATTGAGGAAGGAAAATTTTACATCCAACTGATGCATAGACTAGCTAGCACTAGTTGCAATGGCTACTACCAACTTGATAGTTTCAATCCTAACTACTGGGCATAGGCTTTTCCATAGTCTATTCCAAATTTCTACAGAAAACCCTTTGTCACAAGTCTGGCTTTGTTCTTTACCACTTCACCTCTTGGGTTACCCTTTATTTTAAAGACCCACTTTAGTGCTATGGGTTTCTTATTTGAAGGAGGATCCTCCAATTCCGAGGTTTGATTCTTCTTTATAAAGTTGATCTCCTCAGTCATAGCTTTCAACCACTTTTCCTCAGTCTCTATCTTATCAAACTCAACAGGTTCAACTTTTGCTATAAGTGCAAAGTGAATCAATTCTCCTTCTGAGTTGACTGCCAAATCCTGGAACAACTCTTGATCCTTTAACTGTAATAGTCTTCTTACAACATAAGTTTTGTTGAAGACTGGTGTAGCTGTGTCTTCTTCTTCTTCTTCTATCGGTATCATTGGCTAAGTTTTATTGCTTGTGATTACCATAAGCATCACAACTTTAGAGTCTAAATCTATCCCTTCATCTTGTGTCAGGTGTGCACAATTGTTAGGTTTGTTCTTAGCACCTTCTCGTGCCCAACATTCTCTTGCATTGGCACTTTCTCTTGTCCCACATTCTCTTGTATTAGCACCTTCTCTTGCCTAACATTCTCTTGCATAATGACCAAGTTTTTGACAATTATAACATCTCATTTTCCTCTTGTCAAACTTTCACTCCTTACTGTTTTTGGAGCTGTATCCTTGCTTCTGTGCTTGGTTTGTCCTCCTTTCTTTAGAGGATTCACTGGTTTCACCAAATTCTTGATCTTGGTGTTTCTGATTGATGTTGGATGTATTCCCTTTCTAGGGACCTTTGCCTTTTCCTTTGTAGTTGGTTCGTGCCTGAAGTGCTTGTTCTTGAAGGACTTTTCTCTTATTTACTCTCATCTCATGCGCCTCAAGGGAGTGTTGCAACTCTTCGATCTCCATTGTATCTAAGTTTTTTGATTCCTCAATTACAATAGCCACATGGTCAAATGGTTATAGCAGAATTCTCAATATCTTGTCTACTACTTGTTGATCTGAGATCGTTTCCTTGTAGACCCTCATAGCATTGACAAACTCTTGGATCTTGTCAAAGTAATTGACAATGGATTCACTGTCCTTCATTTCAAGAAGTTCATATTGTCTTCTCAATGTCTGCAGTTTAACTTTCATGTTCTTTTCTCCATCACCATATGTTTTCACCAAAATCTCCCATGCTTCCTTTGAGGTGGATGCATTGGAAATCTTGTTGAATATCTTGGAATTTACACATTGGTATATGAGAAATCATGTCTTGTTGTCTAGTTTTTGCTACTGTTTGAAAATCATTCTCTGCTCCTCAGTTGCATTCCTATCAGGCTCTATAAACCCAACTGTCACCACTTCTATCACATCTTGGAAGCCAAAGACTGCCAACATTTTGACTCTCCAATTATCAACCAACTTCTCATCGAAAACTAGTAAGGATCCTGGGACAAAACTACTTGAGTCAGCCATGTTGCACCTTATTCCTTCATCAATCTTACTTTCTTTCACTACTGCAAGTTCTTCTATGCATGTTCTTACTTCTCCAAGAACTCCACTCAATCACAACGCTCACAGATTCAATAGTAGAAGATATTAAAGAATCACTCACAATTTTCACAAAAAAAAGATTCAAATAAAGAATTTCTTAGTATGTGTCAATAGTATTTGCTTTCTTTCTTAATCCTCATAATTTTAAGTTTGAATGAGCTCTGATACCATGTTAGCAATCACTCATAAATGAATGAATTGTATTTGATAGAAAGTATATATTACAGAAAAAAAAAATGTCTATAACTAATCTTGTTTATATAATTAGTCACAAACTACAATTAATTAGGAATAACAAGTCTCAATTAACTTTTTAACTAATCTTTCTAATTTACTTTTCAATTAGTTCACCTTTGAAATAATCCTAACATGTTTAACTAGATAAGCTTTTAAAGAAAACACTTACCTAACTTAATTAATAAATAGGTTTACCTTAATACAACCCAATTTATTTAATAAATAAGTCCTAACCTATTTTCATTTATAATGTCTAGCAAAGTTAGATTTGTAGGGTTTAGAAGTTTTCAACTTGAGACCTTACCTAGTATAAATGGGGTTTGGCCTTCTGTAAATCAAACTGATAAACTGACCCAAGCTAAGTTTTCTCATTAAATTAAATTGGGTGGATTGAGCTTGTGATTTGACCCAAACTTGTTCACATATCTACTGCTCTTATCAAACAATTTTACTTTAGTATAAAAAAATATCCTTGTTTAAGAATTCATTACACTCGTTTACTAGCTTTGATAATAAATATTAATTTTACCCATTTAAAATGAAATTTTACTTTAAATGAGGAAAAAAAAACTACAGCTGTTAAATATAAAATAAACTAACGCAAATATATTAAAAATTATTTATTTATTCAGTTGACATTTATAACATATCTGTGGACTGTGGCACCCTTCATATTATTGAACCGAAATCCAAAAATATTTCCGTTTGTCAAGTGGAGATTCCACCACGAGTTGCTTTCAATCACTATGCACACGTTCAAGTAAAGCGGTACATTTTTCACTTATGGTAGTTGTACAATCACGAATCACCTTCGTAAAGAAATAAAGGACATTTTGATCAGAATCCACGCCTTCAAATTTATGTTGCTTTATTTTCGTTTCTTTGCTATAATAAATACTTGTTTAAAGCATGGACCACACCTGTCCGAAATTTAAGTTGAGGCCTTGGTAGGTCCATGTTTCTATTCTAGTGCTAGCATCTACACAAAGTTGCCATCCTTTAATCACACGCATGCATGTTGTCTCCATTATTGTATATGACTGGATTTTTTTTTTTTTATTTTTTTTATTCATAAAAGAATTAGGTGAAATAGATTCCGATAACCCACCAGGGTCGAAGCAAGTCTTCAGTCTCAATATCTTCAGTCTTCAATCTTAACTTAGACAGGACACTAAAAAAATTCTAATAACACTTTTCTTAATGTACTTTTATTATTAGATAAAATTCACGTAAGTAAATGAATTTTATGTAATAATAAAAAGTATACACAGAAGCGCTTCTAGAAATGAGCATTATTAATTCATAAATTGTAAGATTGCAAATGCTTTTGTTATTTTATATTAGAGGGGGTCCTGAGTTAACCCCAGTTGATGGTAATTCTTGTAGTCAATGCCGTTTAATCTAATACAACATAACACATGCTCTGGCAGCTCCTCTTGTTTGTTCCCCTGTTACACAAAATGTTGTACAAAAGTCAATAGGAGCATCAGAGAAGGAAAATTAATTTTGGCACAAGAGAAACTACTTGCCTGAATTGTGAGGCCAACATCTAGAGTGCAAACCTTTAATCTGTCCAGAAAAGCTTCAAACCCTTTCCTGGAGATATAACTGAATCTATGCATATCCAAATCAATCTCAAAGTAATTTTCTCCCTGTAAAAAATAATTCAATAAGAGATTCACAACAATTTATACAAGAACAAAACTTGGTTACAAATATTTGAGTGTTGATAGTACTATTTTTCAATCAAAATAAAAGTTTCATTTTGGTAATCCGCATGATTAAAAGTATGCATTACTGAAGTGAAACTCCAACAATAGCTAAAGAACTGTATATAAGCTCTTTTTATTAAACAATAACACATTTTGTATTTATCTTTTTTTATCTCGTCATTTATTACATTTTTTTTTTCTTTTTCTCTCTTAAATGTAGAATTTGTTGTACAAATAACATCACTCATTAAATAATCAGATAAATCATAGTGGTTAGCTGATTAGAAATAAAATATCACAAATTAAAAGTACTGCATGTGGAGGCCCCTTGTCTTTTATAGTGAAATGACACCACTGAGTTGCGGGCCAAAGATAAGGTAACACAAACAAGCAATTCCATAAAGATGCAACCAAAGAGTACACACAGCAACAAGGAGAAGGAGCCCACAGGTAAACTTGAACTTACCTTTCAATTTTTCAAAGTCTCAATTTCATGATATGCATTTTTGTTTTTCTCGGTTTGATTGACCATTCAGAATTAACTGCCAGATAACATTCAAGACATGTCATGGTGGCACTAACTGCCATCACTAATCGCAGAATGATATGAATGTGGACACAGACAGGACCATTTTATCATTAAAGTAAAACACTAGATAGAACCTCACGTTCAGATTTCACTGAGAAACAAACTAGACTTGTAACATCAATGGGGACTTCCATTACCTTATATGAAGACTCACAAAGATAACACAAAGATATTGTCATATTCAGCTTCAAGATGGTATCAATTAAAATAATGGGGTGAGTAAAGTTTGGTTTTCTCATTCTTCAAGATCATTCAAGATTTGGTTGCTCATTATCAAGTTGAATGGTTATGAGTTATAACCAGACATATTTATTAAAAGAAACCATTACAATGAGTGGATGAGACAAACCGTGTAAAACTCATGTTGGGGGCGTGAGAGAACAGGTTTCTCATTGTAAGCCTGCATAAGCTTCCTTTCTGCTGCACTCAAATGAAGATCTTCGAGGTTGACGACACGGCCTAATATTTTCAACCTTTCCCGGAAGGGTACAATTGTATCTACAGGAAAACCCTTTACCTTCTCAACTTCATCGTCCATCAATCTCTATAGGAAAATTATTTCATCAGCTACAAATAGGAGCTCAGTAACAAGAAGTGATAGAGCTTTCCTCAGATTAAGAGACAAAAAAGGCAACAATATCGTAATTCAGGCATATATCTTTGAGTTTAATAGACATGCACTATCAATAAAAAAAAATGTATATTGTCAATCAATCAGAAGTCATATCTAAAAAAAAATGTATATTGTCAATCAATCAGAAATCATTCTTAATATGACTTTTAAGATAGTTATTTTAAAGGAGGCACATTTACACTATATGGTGATTTCAGATCTATAATTAAATGACAGTGTAAAAAATCTATAAAAACTTTCAGTTTCTATAATATTTATTCTATATCTGTTACTTGGGCAATTATTTATCTTATGGACAATGAAACAACCAATCTTAAGTAACCATGAAAAAAGTAGAGATGGCAGCAATTTTAGCTGGATGTATCAGACTATCAGGAATATTAAGCACTAAATTGACACATGAAGTTTCCATCTTACTCTGATGCTTTCTTGAAAAGACAGTGGAAGTTCCTTGGAGTAACTTTCGGAAAGTTTAAAGTACAAAACGATGCTCATTCCTTCACCATCCGTTTCTCCTTGAAAAATTGTGGCAGAATAGAGTGGAACCTGAAATCCGAAAAAAAGAGTATAAAAATATGCAGCAACAAGATTATATATTGTTCAGTTGACAATGTACCATTTTGAGGAAAAGGCAAAAAGATAATAAGCTAAGGATTAGAATGGACCTACAAGGGGAATCCCTGTTGGAAATAGAACAATTAATAGCAATAAAACTATAAAGTATAACTAAATTTTAGCAAAGTAGGTATACCTGAACGTTTACAACTAGTATGGGAGGAAGTTTCCCGGTGGAACTAATCACAGGAAGTTCCACAAACCGAGCTATATGGTCTATTTTCCGTGGAGACAAGAAAACATCAACACCAAATGGGTAATATGCAGAATAGTTAGGAGCAAAGTCCTTCTTCTTGTCCCTGACATAAAGAACAACAGTCAAGTCAAACATTATTTTGTCTGAGAATGAATTTGTATGTAAAACATCTCATTTTGGCTTAGTAGTTTAAACTATTTATGCATTTATTCGCACATGGATGCATATGCACTTTCAAACAAATTAACAGACAAATCTTGATCTTACTTGAAATAATTTACTCCTCGAACTTTGAAAGTGTTTGCGTCAATTTGTGTCCAACAATCAAGCATTTTCTTCTCAATTGGACAAAAGGGTACTTGAGATCCTGCAATTGGTCTTTGTAGAAGTGTCTTCGAGGAAACTGAAAAGCAGAAAAAGGAACAGAAATAAGAATTACAACAATTATATATTCTCATAACTGCATCACAAGATGCATTCTCCTGGAAAAACTGCAATTTACTAAATTATCTTTTAGCAATGTAATTGATAAATTAACTCCACATGCTATACAAGAAAGAAGAATGTTAGCAAAACTCTCTATGCTATTAACTGAAATTTATTAAAAATCAGAAGAGAGAGAGGGAATCTCACCAAATTTTTTTGTTTTCAATAAATTTTAGCCAACAGTAAAAAGAGTTTCAGAAATAGTGTTAGATACGGTCTTGCTATCATTCCTCTATGAAAAAGTACAGTTTTTCCTTCCAGCTATTAGGCAAAACTTTTAAGATGAATTACAATAACTTAAGATAAAATAAAACAATAGGGTCACAACACAAGAATTCTGTTTCAAGAATTTCAACTCACATAGAGTAGCATTCCCATTTCCTTCTTTCCATTTAAAGGAAAGTTTCGTAGGAGTCTTCTTCCTTGCATTAGGACTAGAACTTGATGATCTTCTCTTTTCAACAGAATGATCGGTAGGTACAAGACATGGCAAACAATTGTTCGGAAGAATCCCACAATTATCTACAAGTCCATCATCCCTGTTGGAGTTCGCGTCCACTGAGGAAATTTCATCAAGGAACACAGGCTCACATTGAGAATCAATGACATCTACACCACAATATTGAACATCTGAACTTCTGGCAGCCTCGGAGCTATTTGCAGAATATCCTGCCAATAACTCCCTCTGTTTCTGAACCTGATCTGAGGAAACTCCATGGTTGGCATCTTTTGAAGACGGAAAAGTTGATATGGATCCACCTTCAATTCCACTCAGAGATACAACATCTGCATATACCAATAGTGCTTAATAGTCATTTTTAAGGGTAATAAATAATAATATCTATCCATAAAGTAAAATGTATCTAAAAATTAAAAAATGTAAAACATCATACCATCGGCAACACTCTGGTAATCATCATCACAGTCAGAGTCAAATACTGCAACTGAATCAAACCATGCCTCTTCAACACTTCCTGTTGCCACAAATTAAAATTCCAATAACACGTTAGCAGTAATAAAAACCATACAAAAGCTAACTAGGACTGAAATATTACATTGAATTATTTTTCAATGAAAGTGACTTAGGTTTCGAATGAAATCCATAATGATAGAAATTTACATTTGAATTGCTTCACATGGTAAAATTCATGCAATTTAAGTACTAATTCCACAACTCCTCCCTCGAAGTCTGTGATAATAAGGACCTAATTCCAGCAACAAATGCTAGTTTTAAGTCCTCATTGATCAAGTCTCGTACAAAAGCAGAAATGGGTAGAGGCATAAATGCACTACTCACTCACCAACTACAATTTTGCTCAACCACTCACACATGGACATCAGATCAGTATTACTATTATCCCAAATTTCAACACAACTTTTCACCCAAAGTCTAATTACGTTCATTCTTGGTCCCATTCCAAAAGTTGAATTCCAACACCTCCCTTCATATAGAAAACAAAATTAGTTTAGCTAAGCCTGCTAACATATCACAAACACAAAATATTGCCAATGCTTTTGGTTGCAAATGACAATAATTTGCACCAATTATTTTAGTGTTCTCTACAGGTATGGCAATCCTGTTGGAGAATTATAATTTGCACCAATTATTAACATCTACTCCATCTTCCTAAACTATTGTTACGCTTCACTTTAGCTGTAACTTCAGAATTCCAAAGAGCACACACAACCAATCCTTTACACGCCAAGTGACCAACTCCACCAACAACATTTCCCAGAGTCTAAAACGCCAAGTCTCCAACTACCCCCAAAAGCACCAAAAACAATTGCCAAACTCACCACAACAAAAAAGCACCTTCAAAAGGATTCCAACAACAAATAGCATTCCAAAACAAAACAAAAGCAAACATCTCTCCACCAAAACCATTTGAAAGAAATGCAAGCCAGAAGACCAAAGAAAAGGATTAGAAAAGGATGCAATAAAAATCAACCTTGGAAAGTGGGGTTGGCAAAGGAACAATCAGGCAAGCCTGCCACATCAACCTTCTCCAATGATCCCTTATACAACCGAGAAGTAACTCTTCTCCTGAGTCCCTCTCTCCTCCTTTTCCTGGTTTTCTTCTTGGAAGAGCTCAACCTCCCTCCCACACACCCTTGTGGAGTTGAAACACACGCTCCCATATCATCAACACCTTTGCCTCAGATCCTTCACCAGCACCCCAGAAAGTTCTGTCGTATAGACACAATGATAAGGAAAACACACACACACACACAACGAAACCAAACAGAAAAAGAAAGGGAAAATAAACAAAAGGAGAACTTGAAGCAATTAGCTACCGGCTGAGGCTGTTTGTCGAAGTCACAAGAAAGACTCCCACTTTTTTAGCCCCCATCACCATAATGAATCAATAAATAAGCCCCCCCAGAAAAACAGAACGATAAAATTGAAAACAAAAATTAAAAAAAAGTCAAAATTTTCATCCTTGTGAGGATTCTGAGAAAAATAAAAGAAAAAAACAAAATAATAATAATAACATTGCACAGTGACGGTAGTTGTTGTAGTTGGCAGAAGCGTGAGGGTCCCGGTGCACCACGTGGCAGAAAATGATTAGGCAAACGTGTGGAAGAGTGGCGCAGAATGCAGAGATTGTGGACCAAGTTCTACGTTGTTACTGGTTACTGTACTTTTGGCGTTTATCTGACGTCGTTTCACACACTCATGTAAAGTTCTCAGTATCTTTATGCACGTCCGTATATTGCGTGTAGTCAATCCAAATATGTGTTTATAGAACAAAGCTCACTGCGTTGAGACATGGACATTCATAATGGTATCCTTTTCCTCATTACAACATGGGTCCCCTAAACCTCAGGTTTTAATGATATGTGCTGGATATGAATCACATTTAGATCTGTACCAGGCAAATCAACCCTTTTTTATTTTCTATTTAAATTCTCAAATTACTTCATTTGAATTTCTGCTACTGTTGTTCTTTATGACATGTTGTTTCGACTTTGGAGCCAGAAAATATCTATCCTCGTGACTTTGTTCCTATGGGGGGTCACAAGATCAAATTCACCATATTCTACAAACATCTTAATTCTTACGGTCTAGTTTTTTTATCTTGCTGATGGCTATTCATTATCCTATTCAATGATCTGAATATATGTACAACATATGATATGAATCACATTATATGCGTACAAAAAAAAAATATGAATGACACATTCATCAGGTATTTTTTATTTCCTATTTGAGCAAAGTTTTATATTATGTGCTTGTAATAATTAAATTAAATATTTTATTTATTTTGTTTTAGAATTAATTTTATTTAAAGAAAAATAAATTATATATTAACCATGTAAAATAATTTTAAATAATTATATATGATAACTATTTTAAAATCATATCAATGATTATAAAATTAATTGACGCATAAAACATCATTTCTTTTACCTTGTATAAAAAAACTAATTATATTCGTGAGACATTTTTTACGCACGGGATACGGATAAAAAGGAATGAATTTTATCATGAAATAATGAGTAATATTGTGATGAAAAGAGATAAAAAAAAATTATTATAAAAAATAAAATATGAATAAAATAATTCATTACAGAATGATTTTATTTAATTTTGAGTAGTAAGTAAAGCCTCCCTCATAAAAGATTATCATATTTAATTTAAATCAATCTCTGTTTTTACGCAATTAAAATAAATATTTCAAGATTAAATTAAACTCCGAAATTTTTTCATAAGCGCGCTATACATGTATAAAAAAAATGTTACAAAGAATTACTTAAAATGTTAAAAGACAATAGTAAACTAAAGGAAAAACAAAGTGAGTTAGGGATTTTTTTTTAATAAGAACTTAGTTAAATTTAAAAAAAAATCATTTCAATAAAAAGTAAATTTAGCATAATAAAATAAAATATATAAAAGTAAAAGAACCATACTATATTTTAAAAGAGTGAGAGACTTAATTATCTTAAATGTGACACCTTCAAATTTCAATAAAGTTCATATTTTAATGGAGATTACTAGGTCCAAAATATGTGTGTAATGTAATAGAACTGCTGAAGGAGAAAAAGAAACCCCTTTGATTATGGCAGATGTATGTTAGGGATCCAAATTGAGAGGATGTGTGGCTGCTGGTCACAGCTGCAAAAGAGAGAAATTAAATACAGCCTGTGCACACGAGAGAAAAATGATTATCACACTTTTTTCTCCCAAATTGAGAGGGTCCCAAATGTCATTGTCATTCCAATGCTTAATTAGGACAAATAGGTTAAGCTGGGGACAAATGAACCTCTCCTTAAAATGTCCTAAATGAACTTTTACCTAAACCAATAATAACATCTGGTTCCATGGTGACTTGCCTCTATCTTAATAATGTGATTCTCAATCAACTTGAGATAAAGCAAGTTCTCCGAAAGAATATGGAAATTTTAAAGATTCCAACTTTTATGGTCAATATAGAAACTTCACTATTTCAAGTACAGGGTTTCAGTTATATACTATAGGAAAAAATGTTAAAGAAAAGTTCAAGTTCTATTTTATATTGATTTTATTTTGTCGCATGTGCTATGTTGTGTTATCATTTAATAACTCCTTTGTAATGCCTTTTTATTTTTCTTTCTTTCTTTTTTGATTGATCTAGTGTTGATAAAATCTTAAATATTTGTCATTTCACGGCTTTTCTATCAAAGCTTTACAAAGGCCAACTACGTTTTTTTTCCAAAAAAATTAATAAAAAATTATCAGTAGATTGGCTATAAGCCAATAACAAAATATCAAGATAGATAACATGAGAATTGACCATTCTACTAGGTCAAACAATACCTTGCACAAATTTAAATTTTGATTTGCGTACTTAGCTATATATATAAAAAAATATTACCCTATGTGAATTTAAATATGGTTTAAAGTATTATGCGAGTTTTAACAAAAGACATATCCATTTAAGTGAATAAGTCAAAATACAAAAAGTTGCTATACTATTTTAAGCAGTTAAATAGGAACTGCATATCGTGCAGTTCTAAATTTCACGGCTCAGAATTTGTAAGTTGTTTTTCTATAATATGAAAAATGAAGACAGAGATCGTCAAAAGTGTAGTTAAAACTGTAGACGAACCTGATCATTATAAATTAAGCAACATGTGAGTATGTGACCCATTAATTATATTAAAATATATTAGACTACTTGGACTTGGTTTATGTTGATGTTTGTGATTATGATTAGGTTGGTAGACCAGAAGTTGGGTCACCTGGGTGTATAAGAAATTCAAAATGTGATAACGACGTTCAACATGTTGAAAGAAAAGACAACCAATTATTTATAATTTTTTTTTCCAAATGGAATTTTTATGAATCTTATCAATTAATTCTTTATGAAAAGAACATCAGTAACGGCTCAAAAAATAATATTATTCATTATTAAATTCAAGATAGTTAAATATGCCATAAGAAAATTGTGTATGCATAAATAACATTACGATACAATTTTATATATATATATATATATATATATATATATATATATATATATATATATTATTTACGAGCTCAATAGCTTTAATCACAATAATAGTGAATTATAATTTTAACCAAAGCTGATTTATAACATTAAGAATTTAAGTTTTAATGTCGTCATTTAAAAAAAATTGTGTTTGGTATAAGCAAGAAATAAAAGAAAAGAAACTTAAATAAAACAAAAAATGATGAAAAAATAAGTAATATTATAGATTATTTAATATAAAACAAACATAGAAGAAAGAGATGAGAACAAAAAAAGTATTATTCTCTTTCTATTTGTTTAATTAAAAAGGAGAAAATTGACTTGTTTTTAAATCGACAAGTATGCTCTTAAAATAGATGAGTAATATAATATTACTTCATCCTCTCTTTATATATATATATATATATATATATATATATATATATATATATATAAACAGGTAGAGTAATATTTTTATTTGAATTTTCATTTAATTGATTTTTAATACATTTGTACAAATAAATTTCTAAAACTATTAAAATATAATACTATTTAATAAAATAGTAAATAATTATTTATTTATGCATGTTGTATATTCTTGTTCTTTTCTATATTTAATTAAACTATCAACTTATTATAAAAAAAAAATTCTTCAAACTGGTCTCAATTTTTAAATGAAATTAGATTGATATCATTGTAAATGAGAAATATATATATATATAGTGATAGAATGAAATATAATAAAAATTGTTAAATACTCAAATGTTTATTTAAAATATATTTCAATAATAATATTTTATATATCGTTATACGGTGAAGATTCAATCTTCTCATATAAATATTTTCTTTACTGGATAACTATACATAAAATATTATTATTAAAATATTTTTAAATGACCATTGAGTATTTAATAATTTTTATTATATTTCATTCTATCACTTTATATTTATATATATATTATAAATCAAGGTTAAATTAATGTATCATATTAATTAAAAAAAAAACTATTCAACTGCCACGAAAAAGAGGTAAGTGAGTTCAGTTGTACTTGATTATTCTTTGTCATCAAATTTTGTGACAATATTGATAAGTCTAAAACATCACTCAATCATTATAATTTTATTTTATATTATTTAAATACATTACCATTAAATTGATTCTTAGCGAGACCAAGAAGCTGAAGTACACGTAAAAAAAAAATGTGCATGTCCCATTCACATGCACAAAAACACCCTATAACTTTCACTTTAGCCGATTGTCATGGCATAAAAGTGAGCTCTTTTATCTTGATCAATGTTGTACGTATCGTCGCAAACTACAAGAGAATCTTCAGGAAATTAAAAACAAAATAAAAAAATAAACAAGAGAATCACCTAACAATTTCTTGACTTGTATACACACCAAAAACAAAACCCACCCCCCAAAAAAGGACCACATACATTCTAGGCATCAGTTAATTTTTTATTAGTACATACACACCAAAAACAAAATAATGGAATTAGATCAAATAAGTTGTATATGTGAAATATAAATAATCAAAACCATTGATCAACAACATATATATAACTAATCTAACTTCATTTCGACAATCAAGCCATATGAAACAAATTTTTGAGTAACAACAGAACACTAAAATGAAGACACGATTATACTAAGATAGAAGACAATCTCTCATAGAAAGAAGCACTGATAAACAAATTCGAGGACTTAATTAGGATACATTTTCCCAAATGGAAAACCTCATTCAAAGGTTTGGTAAAAGGAAACATAATTTGCACACTGTTTTGTGTTTTGGATTAAAAAAATGCGAGAAAATTAACTTGGCTTAAAATAGAAAAAGAAATGCAATCAAAGACGGTGTAGATAAGGAATTAAATTGAATTAGAGAGTTTAGTAGACAAAATTAATAACCAAAGCCAAATTCTATTTTTCATTATAGAAAACATATATGTTTCATAAGAAGAAATCCTACCTAAACTAAATAAGGTTATTATACTACTAAAAATTTTAAATTTTGCTACTATTAGAAAATTTAAAATTTATTACTAAATAATTTTATGACTAATTTTAAAAATCAATAGTTTTGTAGTTAATTTCTAGTAAAAATAATTAACTACAAAATTACTCTAATATTAATGGTAGCATGAAATAAGTAATAAATTAGCTAAAAAAATAATCTTAGTTAATTTTTAGTAAATTTTTAAAATTAGTAGTTATTTTCTAACTAATTTGTAATAATAAGAAGTATAAATAAACATAACTTAAATTTAGTTAAAAAAAAATATTCTAGTTAAATAGTTAATTAATTAGAATTTAGCTACTAATTTAAATGGTAGTTAAAATTAATAGAAAAATAAAAAAATCTTGTAGTGTTATAAATATTATGAATGATGAATTAAATAAAATTATTATAAATAATCTCTAAATATTTAAACTTAATTGCATGCTCAATTTAAAATTGCAACTATTCAAACTCGATAATCAAAGTCAAACTCCATAAGAGTGGGAGAGGCCCAAAGTATTATCACCAAAAAGAATGAAAAATAATCTCATTTTCCACGAATTTGCGTGCGTGTAAACGGAATGAGAACGTACCCTTATCTTAATTTCTTTCTCGGCAATTCCTATGAGGAACCAAACCCAATAAAAGAATCTTCTTCCCTGGTTCTCTCTTCCATTACTTTCTTTATTTTCTTTATCATAGGAACCAATCAAAGTGTTGTTTAGGTTATAGTTTATAAACTTTGGCTGACCAATTTAAAGAAGTAATTTATTTTACTTGTACTCAAATTATGATTTGGAATTGTTCAATATCATATTCAAACATACAATTCAATCATAATTTAGTAAAATATGTTATTAATAAATAAAACTCAGTTTACACTCTACAAACTAAATTTAGGGAGGTGCAAATTATAACTTGCATACCACTCCAGGTCCAAAATTTGTCCCACAACTATACACGAAAGTCTAATTCGTACATGTATATTTAGAAACTAAAATAAATTATTTTGTAATTAATATTCCATACTTTAAAAACTATAAATAATTTACTTGAAATTTAAATTTAATGAACATGCACTACGCTGTAAAAGTTTTTTTAAAAATTATGTTGACTTTTAATATAGTTAAGAATTAATAATAATGTTAAATCACTCCAAAATAAGTTTTATTGTAAAAAGAAAATATCTATCTAACCAACTAATTACTTACTAACTACATATATATTTCTTAAATTCTTATTCTGAATAATTTTCACAGGAGGTTGTGCAAGAATATAAAAATATATTTAAGTATTGGTATAATAATTGTATCTCACTTATTATTATTTTAAAAATGTTTAATTACTTTTTTTCATTATTGTATGGTGGGTCCAACTCAAAATATCAGAACCAACATTACTTTTATTATTTTAATGTACGTTCACATTCAGTCAATGTATTTGAAAGAGTTATTAAAGAATTTAAGGTGATTTTTTTTATTGAAAAACGCTATTAATATACATTTTACCCCAATTTTAATAACATGATTTTGAATAAAAATTAATTATTAATTCTTTAAATACTAGAAAATTTAAAATTTGCTACAAAATAATTTTGTGGCTAATTTTAAAATTAATAGTTATTTTGTAGCTAATTTCTAGTAAAAACAATTAGCTACAAATTTATTATAATATTGAATGGTAGCATGAAATAAGTAGCAAATTAGCTAAAAAAATAATCTTAGTTAATTTGTAGTAAATTTTTTAAAATTTGTAGTTATTTCCTAGTTAATTTGTAGTAATGAGAAGTATAAATGAATATAATTTCAATTTAGCTAAAAAAAATAATATTCTAGTTAATTAATGGTTAATTAACTAGGATTTAGCTACTAATTTAAATGGTAGCTAAAATTAGTAGCAAAATCAAAAAATTCTTGTAGTAAAATATATCTTAAAGACGTACACTGCCTAAGAAGATCCTTTAATATGTTCACATAAATTGATCTGACAACATGAAATTATTTTTCTTTGGAAGTGAGAGAGAATGAGAGAGAAGAGGATATAAAAGAAGAATTTTGATGGTATTTACTAAACAAAACCACCCTAAAGAATCAATCAAATGCCATTTAAATTTAAGAGTGAAATGTGTTTTTAAAAATATCGATTAAGAAATTAATAAATAAATAATTATGATAAAATAAATTAACCATCTTAAGAATACATCCATATCATTTTTCTTAAACCTTTTTTGTTTTGAATTTATTAACTAGTATTTTAAAAACATTTGTTGTGCATCTTCCTTAACTAAAATAGGATAAGAATTAAATGTTATTCCATTAGAACTAAAGTTTCATTTATACCAAATTTTACTGTAATTTTCTATGTACAAATTACTAAAGTGAAATTAATTTTTTATATATTAAAAGTACATAAAAGACTGTATTTTATTGAGTATTTATCAATTTTATTGGTTAATTAAAAAAATATTCGATCACTTTTAGTATCATTTCTTTTTCATAATATTTTTATTTATTTACCAGATTTAAATTTAAGTCTTTTATTTAAATAATTCAAGTCTTATCTACTCACACCAACATAAAAAAAAACATCATGTAGATTTTATGCTATGATACGATGTTTGGTCATTTCGATGAAAGTGAGGATTATATGCTAGCTTCTTTTTTGGTCAAAAAGAGAGGATTAAGCTATTGCTATTTGCTAGCTAAAGAGTTACAGGATATGCTTGTCTCAAAATATGCTTTGAGAGGTTAATTAATGACCACAAGTTGATTCATTAATTGTGGATCCAAGTTAACGCTTACTAACTTCTAAATATGGGTCTTACTTGTATAAAAATAAAATTAAGAGCCTTACTAATGTAGTATCTAAAAAAAAAAAAACATTGATTGAAGAGTTAATAATAAAAAAATTGTGGAATTTATTCGTCCTTTTTATCACAAAGCGTGTTGACATGGTAATAATATGCTTATCATGGAACCAAGGTGCATTGGCTCATTAATTATTCCTCTCCTTATTCAAACGCAAATCTTAGTTGGGACTTTGGGAAGGACAATATTTTTTTCTTTTGGGGTAAACAGGGGATAAAATACTTTATTTTTAATTATTTTTTATCTTACGTATTAGATACATAAATTAAGACATTAAACATATTCTTTAAATATTTTTAATTACTTAAAGTATTAATTATTTTCTGTATTTATATAATAATTAATTTTTAATAAAATATTTTATTTTCTTAATCATTATATTTTAGTGCAAATGATAGAAAAGCACTATTATATGATTTGTCCAAAATCCATTTTAAATTTGAGACAGAGTTTGGATAGACTAAGTTATGTAATAAAATAAAATAGAATGATTAAAGAATCTGTATACTATTCATGTCAAATTTCTAACAAAGTTCATAGGGATATAGAAAAACAACTTAAAAAAAAAAACTATTTTATTCAAATTCCAACTGAATATTTTCAAACTAAATAAAGACAGATTTTAAGAACAACTTTTTTTTTAACATGTAATTTGTCTCAAACTCTTCCTAAAATCTATTTAAAATTTTGGTGATACATTGGATGAAAAACATTTTGTTCGAAAATTCGGTCTGTATAAAAATGCCAAACTTTTAATGATGTTACTAATATAGTATTTTAACGGTTGTAATATGTTGGTGCCCTCAAGCATGCATGTTTGACCGTCTAATATAAGGTCCACTTGCTACCATTTTTCTAATAAAATAATAACATAAAAATATTATTAATATATAAATTTATTTATTTAATAATAGTAAATATTTGTTCTTATTAGATTTGTTTATTTACTAGCAATAAATATATATTCTTTGATACTTGAATAAAAATTATAATATATATAACTTAAATAGGTAAACAATTATATAATTTTAAAATATTTTAAAAAATAATAATATACTAATACTATTATTAGTACTAATTTATCAATAATAATATTATTAATGATAATATATATATATAATATTTTTATTTTATAATAATAAATATATAAATTTTGATTTCTACTAACAATTTATTCTTTTATTTTCACATGTTACTTCATCTATCATGTTGTCACGTTAATAGATTTGATTAAATTTTTAATAGTAAATTGAAACTTAGATACTAAAAATTGTATAATTATGCTAATTGAAGATGATGAGTGCATTTTAGTCTTAAAATTAATTAATTTAATTATTTTTTTTATAATGATAAATTAATTATTTATTTTTATATATATAATTAGAAGTAGTATTATATAAAAACATATTTATATTTAATATATTGATAATAATTTTTTAATAAAAATTTACACTAATCATATCTAATTAATATCTTACATGACATATATAAAAAATTATTATTTCCATTACACCTTTCTTACTTTGTTGATTAATGACTTGAGTTATATATTCTAATAAAAATATACAATAATATACATGATATTTAGGTCAACAAAATAATAATTAAAATACTAATTATAAGTCAATTAAGTTACATTTTTTATTTTTAAATAATAATTTTTTGTTATTAAATTTTTATTTTATATTAATTTTAAATAAAATGATACATTATATTAAATCAATTTATTTTCATGATCTATGCCATTTTTTTTCTTTTAAGCCATGTAACTTTTTCATTTTTCATTTATATCAATTTTTTTAATTTTTAATTCCTATAATTTTTTAATCTCTATTGTAATAATGACTTGACGTTTTTATTGTTTTATTGATAATTTTTTTATAATGTTATTAATGACATGTCATTAGAATGACATGACTATGTTAATGTGATGTCATTTTTTATCAACCTGACATGTTACATTATGACGAATGTTCACTTTTTTTTTATATAACAAGGTTAATAGTAATAATAAATATAGATTATAAATGAAAGATATAGAATGACATTTACAAGAAAAAAAATTAGAGACAATAAAAAGAAATAATTTATATATGAATATATATATATATATATATATATATATATATATATATATATATATATATATATATATATATATTTTAAAAGTATGATTTAGAAATAATAAAAAAATGAATTCATCTTTATTTTTTTCATAATTTATTTAGGAGTATTTTTTCACCAAGTGGTTATTTTTGTTACGAAGATCCGAATTCTCCGTTCATTTATTGTTACGCAATTCCATACTCTCTCATCATTAGTTTCTTCTCACTGTTACCAAAGTGGCTCTTAAATATGTCTATTATTTAATTAGTCAGTGCATTAATTGGTTTGACTCGATGCATGCACGTTTCTGCTTCTCGTGTTTTGGATAAAGTTAGAAAACAACTATGGAGGCATCCAACATTTGAATTTTGAAAGTGTGCAACTAAATTAGTTCATATATTCTCGAATAATAATTATTTTAATAAATTTTAAATTATTTATCATTATCATTTTATGCTCCTTTTATTTTTAATTTTTGGTTGATTTAACATTTTATTTTTAATTTTTGGTTGATTTAACATTTTATTTTTAATCGAGATTTTGATTGTTTTAGAATTCTAATATGTAATTTGTATTTTTCCTAATTATATTTTTATAAATAGTGAATTAATTAAGACTATTCTTAGTAGAGTATATAATAATTTTGATTTTTACAAGGTAATTACAGTGGAAAATTAATATTATTTTTAGTAGAATTGTATTTAAAATGAACATTATATAGGGATGTATGAAAATATCACTCGTAAAAATTATTTGTAAACAATAAATAGGAGTATTTTGTTACGCATTTATTATATATTAAAAATTTTAAAATTATAAAATTGTGAAAAAGAAGTATTAAATAAGTCGTGAGACTTATCAAATTTGATAATTTTAATTAATAAAAATATATATTTAAAAAGTGCATTGTTATATTTTTATTAATAATTGATGTACTCTCCTTGTTGACCAAGGTTTGGTACGGAGCAAAACCAAGGTGTAATGTATAAGGTCGAATTAAGTTTTGGTTAGATTATCAAAGTATAAGATTTTTTTTAAAACAATTTTAGCTCGAATCTCGAAGTCATGTTCCAATTTTATTAAATTAGAACAATTTTACATTAAAATAATTTAAGTTTAGTCTAATCTCTTTTTAATAAATAACATGTCATTTATATTTTTATTTCCAAGTCAATTTTTATTTTATTATAATTATTTTTATTCTTCTTTTAAATCCAAACATCTCTATAATATTTACATTAGATATCTTCTCTCTTTTAACATTTTAACAACTACGAATATAAGTTGAATCTAGTAAATAAGGATGGTTTTCAATAACAAATTAAATAAAGATTTAATTTTTTACTAAAAAAATATATTTATATTTAATATTTGAATGTTTCAAATAACATTTTTGAAAAAATAAATTAAAAAAATAAATTTAAACTAAACTAATCCCATATTAATCGAATTAGTTTGAATTAGATTGATATTTTTTTTTAAATTTGAGGCAAACCAACTCAATTAAATACAATCGATTTAAATTTAATTTTATTCCAAATAGAAGCATATACTTCGTAAACACTTGTAAGAACGTGCTCTCTTATACAATTTGTCCTAAAAGAAAAACCCTTACAAAGACAAACAGGTTACAGCTCTATTTGACAAATTATAGATCATTAAATTTCTACAATTAATTTTTGTAAGCTTTTCTTTTGTGCTACTACAATTAAAGTAAATGGTTAACATCAGTTCTTACGGGACCGATTAAAAGAAAAAAAATATATTATTAGAAAAAAAAAGGAAACAAATGACTGTTGGCAACATGTTTTATACAGTTTGTCCTAAAAGAAAAGGTCCCTATTTGACGAATTATTGATCGTTGAAATCCTATAAAATTCTGAATGGTTTTTGGTAACAGTATTGTAACAACATGGTTACATTTTTTTTCTTGGCATCTCTGAATCTGTGCCCGTATGCTTCGCCGAGTTTTGACTAAGCAACTGTTTTTGTTTTTTGTTTTTTTTTTTCTTTTTCTGGAGTTGAACTAACACTTTGTATTTTACTGACCCCATTACCCCATGCCAAGAGGACTGTGAGTTCTTGTTTATGGTACTGTTGGAGATCTACACCCACTACTTTCCCTAACGTGCCCCCAACCCTATACAATATGACCCACCAATAAGGGATAAAGAAGACCGTGCACTCTAAGTAAGGTGTATATGGGTCACTTTGACTTGCTTCTTTTCAAACCAATTAAAATTAATCAATTCAATTTAGTTTAGATTTGATTTTCTTTTTCCAAAAATTTCAATCAAACCAATCCAATGAAAAATAGGTTAACTTTTTCAAGTCATCCATACTTTTAAATTTTTAATTCAAAAATAAGAAAAATATCATAAATTTCTCAAAAAAAATACATAAGTCTATCATAAAAAATTAATTATTGTTTAAAATAGCATATATAGGTGTTGACAATTATATCCTTAAGCTAGTTTTTAAGATTGAATAAAGCTCATAACTAGTCCAGATTAATTGTTAATAATTTAATAATTTCAAAAAATATCTCTCTCTCACACAATAAATATATATATATATATAAAAGGAATTAATTTAGTTCAGTTTCAAAAATTATGAACCTGAAATTCAAACTAATAAACATCAGACTTCATCAATTTGAACAATTTGGTTCAAATTAGACTCAATTGTTTGAAAAAAAATTTTTTAACAAAATTATTTAATTCAGTTTAGTTCATCAAGTTAACCCAATCCAATAAAAGAGTATTATTCTCTTTAAATATATTTTTATTAAAAATTACAAAATTTTATGATATTTTAAATTTCATTTATAAATTTATAATTTTAAAATCTTTTAATCAATAATAAACAATATATTAAAAAGTGGGAATTAGCGAGTGTACTTTATCTAATAAACACCTCTAACTTTAACAACATGAAATTGTTAGAAGTGCATCGGGGTTGACAAGTTAGAGTTTACTGTTAATTGGATTAAAATATGATCCATGCTTAAAAAAATTGCGCAGCCCATTTAACTGCTTTGGATTTTTGTTTTAATTTTTGACAATTTGTTTTTACCAAAATATTTGATATATATTAATTTAAAATTTTAATTTTAATATTTCAAATTTGATTTTAAAATATCAGCTTAAATTTGTTTTATTAAATTATGAAATAATAATACTTTTGAACCTCATAAAAAAACTACTTTTGAAATATAAATATAAATATAAATATCTTATAGAGCCCAAGATCAATGAAATCTTTTAATATGAGCTACTAGAATTAGATTGGTGATGGAAGACTTTTTAGTTTGTATAAATCACAAGTTAAAGTATCATTACTATCTATGTATCAAAAACAAAATCATTGGAGCTTTCGTGGTAACCAAACAGGCTATTAATCTAACCCAGCACAGCGAAGTTTGTGGACTGTTCGTAACCTAGAAAACAAGTTTTTCTGAACCCCTTAAAACGTTCATTTGGGTGTTTTCTAGATTTTAGGAGAAAAAACAATTAGAATTTGAAGCAAACGAATTTTATGGGGGGGAGAAAAGTCGAGAATTAATAGCAATATGGTGGAAATCACAAAAATTTAAATGTGTTATAACCTGCATACCTCTAAATTTGGTTTGGAGAGTATAAACTAAATTTCATCCTAAAATAACATGTTAGTAAAATCATGGTTGAATTGTTTTGGAACATGACTTTGGGTCTTGGCCCATGGTTTATGTAGAAGTGAAGAAAAGTTACTTTTTCATTGAAACCATGGTTTGCCAACTATAAAAGGATGACAATTACAAAATTCAGAAGCAGGATAGCACTTCATCCCGGCCGAACTTATGAAAGGGTGACAATTACAAAACATCTTATTATATCATCCTACTAATCCCTCTTTACTATTTTATAAAGTAAGCATTAAATAGAAAGATATTTAATATCTCAAAAAACATAAAATACATTAAATTCTTTTTTCATTGAATAAGTAGGATTTAAAATTATTCTTACTAAAAGGCAAAGAAAACTACAAAAGGCACAAACGGAAGGTCGGACACTACCAAATACATCCTCTTCCGTCAAATACAGCATTAGAAGGAATTTGTGAGCAACGCCAACGATCGTGAGAGAATAAAAAAATTGACAATAGAACCATGCTTTCAAATGGCATTGTATGTACATTTTCATACTTCCTCTCCCTTGAGCTAAATATCCAACCTAATCAAAATAAGATGTCTGAGTAAACAAATATTGATCAGGTAAGTCACCTACTTGCATTGTTGAACACCAACACTTGTTGCATAATTATCCCATACACTAAAGAATATGGTCAGACATTAGCGGAAGGGGTTGAATAACAACTTGAAGAGCTCAAAAACTAAAATTATTTATGAGCACATCTTTCAATTTTCCGTTAATTCACACACCTTGTATGAGAAGAAAGAAATGTTCGCCAGTTATCATTGACAGTTGGCTGTAAGCTGCCAAAGATGGATTGGAACAAACCCATGGAATAAACAGGCACGCCACCGGTGAATCATTCTGTTGCTCATTTGGTCTCAAAATCCATTGTCAGCACAAAACATTTTCACTACACAATAAAACAAATGCATACCACACTTGCCTTCAAATAGTGCTTATTGCCTTAAGTAAATTGCTGATGAATAACAAGCTTGAAATAAACTAAAGCTTCATTCCAAGACATCAAATGTCCACAGCCAAATTTAAAAGAAAAAGGGAGGAGGGCAATAAAATCAAGCAGAAAACAGAAGAATACTTCAAAACTGTGACTGATTGTTGTGCCCAAAATTTTAATATCTAATGATGGATATTGCCCATGCATAATGAAGTAAGTCATTAATTACCTTTCTAACTGTTAGCACGAGTCATGCATATGGTGATTGTCATGTATGTAGATATAGTAATTAGTATATCTATAATTACAGGATTGTTGGCATGTATCATGCATATAATTATGATGTGATTATAATAATTGTCATATTTGTAATTATAGTAACTAGTATATCTATAATTATGGGATTTGGAACCTTTTTAGAGATTGTAATTATGCTTAAATTAGGCAAGTTGTTAATAGATTTGTACATATATATATTGCCTCTCCTAGAGAAGAAATAAAACAGCTCAGTTTTTACCCTATTTTGAGTTGGTATCGGAGACATCCTATGTTCTGTGAGTACTGCCATGAGTGGTTGCAGTCATTGTAGTAATCTTAAACATACTGTTGATAACTGCTTTAAGCTCCATGGATATCAGATTTGTAGGATAACTTTAATGAACAAAAATCTCGTGATTGGTGTAATCGGAAGGATGGAGACAAGAGGGATGGCAAAGCTGCAGTAATGGTGTCACATCCTTCCATGTCGCCATCTGTTACACTGACTTCAACACTAGCAACAATTATGACCACTGGTTCCAACTCTGATTTACAGCAAAATACTCAATCATCAAGTAATGCCAGACTTGCTCTTATGAGTGCTGATACTGTTAGGGATGTTGGATGGATTATTGATTTAGGTAATACTGATTACATGACGTTTGATTAGTCTCTCTTACGTACTACAAGTAAAACTCATTGTACACATGTATGTAATGCTAATGGCACGTCTTCTCTAGTGACTAGTGTTGGCACAATCATATTGACACCTTCGTTATCATTAGAACACACTTTGTTCCCTCTCTCTCTAATAATCTCTTATCTGTGTCACAAGTAACTAAACAATTAAATTGTACAGTATTATGTATCCTTAGTTTTGTCTTCTTCAGGATCTCAGTAGCAAGGAGATTATTGGGCATGGTATTAAGAGGAGGGGACTCTATTATGTGGATGATATATGCTCCAACAATGCGTTAACTAGTCAAAGCTCTACATGTACTAAGAAACATCAAATTTGGATGTGGCATCGTCGCTTTGGTCATGCGTCTTTTGAGTATATCAAGCATTTGTTTCTATCTTTATTTTTGAATTGTAACCCTTTGGATTTTCATTGTGATGTATGTACGCTGGCTAAAAGTCATCATGCAAACTACCCTTTAAGTTTTAATATGACAATTGAGCCTTTTACTTTGATACATTCTTATGTATGGGGTCCTGCACCTATTCCTACCTTATCTAGGTATCATTGGTTTGTGATCTTTGTTGATGATTGTAGCCGCATGACTTGGCTCTATTTGATGATTAATAAAAGTGATGTGTATGAATGTTTCGGCTCTTTTCATAAGATGATACAAACACAATTTTCTACCAAGGTGAAAGTGCTTAGGTCTAATAATGGTAGTGAGTTTGTTAGTCAAATATTACAATCTTATTTTTAGGATCATGGTATTATTCATGAGATAACATGCCCCTATACACCTTAGCAAAATGGTATGGCTGAAAGAAAAAATCGGCATATCCTTAAGATTACACGTGTGTGTCTGATTGATGCTCATATGTCATCTACATCTTGGGGAGATGCTATTTTTTATGCAGTTTACCTTATGAATCGGGTACCCAGTAGTGTTCTCAAATTTAAAACACCTTTAGAAAAACTCTCTGCTTATGTTAATATACCTTCAAACTTAACATTAGCACCACGATTTTTGGTTGTGTTGTGTTTGTTCACCTTCATAAACATCAACAAACCAAGCTTGATCCTTGTGCCTTAAGATGTGTGTTTGTTGGGTATCTTCCTCATAAGAAGGGTTACAAGTGTTATCATCCACCTACTAAGCAGTTTTATATGACTATGGATGTTAATTTCTCTAAATCAGAAATGTACTTGTCATCACACTCATCCACTTCCACTCTTCAGGGGGAGACATATTCTAAAGAGAGATGAATTGGATGGTTGTCCTTCTTGATGTTGTGATGACAAGTAAAAATCCTTCTACTATGGGCATAGGCTCTACCCAAGAGTTATCTGCTGGTATAGGTTCACCTCAATGTGATACCGCCACCAGCCCATCCATCAGCTCATTGGCAGCTCAGAGTCCCACAAGATCCCTTTCTACTCTTATTGTACCCACCAATGATTCTGTTGTTGCTGATGCCCCTGAGGTATGTATAGATTCTGATCATGTTTCAGTTTGTGATATCAAAGTATCCTATTGCTCATTATGTTTCAACTGGGCAATTTCCTATTTTTATAAAAGCCTTTGTGAATCAGATGTCTACTATCTCTATTCCTACATGCATTCAAGAAGCATTAACTAATCTAAAATGGGCAGCATCCATGACCGAAGAGATTCAAGCACTAGAAAGAAATCAAACATCGGACATCATGACCTTACTAGAAGGAAAGAAATCAGTAGGATGCAGATGGGTATTCACCATGAAACACAAGCCAGATGGAACTATTGATTGGTATAAAGCAAGGTTAGTTGCTCGCGGTTTCACTCAAACATATGGTGTTGACTATCAAGAGACCTTTGCACTTGTTGCTAAACTTAAAACTATCCAAGTTTTCTTATCTCCTGCTGCAAATTTTGATTGGTCATTAAAAATGCCTTGCGTAGCAATATCTCTAAAGAAATCTATATGAGCATGCTACCTGGATACGAGTTTGGTGTGTAAGCTAAAGAAAGCATTATATGGGTTGAAACAATCGCCAAGAGTATGGTTTGGAAGATTCCAATTGGCTATGAAAAAATATGGTTATACTCAAAGCAATGCACACCATACTTTGTTTTTAAAACGACAAGATAGTAAGATAACTGTTCTTATCATATATGTGTGTGACATGATTGTTACTAGAAATGATATTGACGAAATGACTAAGTTGAAGACTTACTTGGCATCTGAATTTGACATGAAGGATCTTGGAGGTCTAAAATATTTTTTAGGCATTGAAAAGAATATATTCCTATCACAACTGAAATAAGTTCTTGACCTTTTAAAGGAAACTGGTATGATTGGTTGCCAACCGATTGATATGCCAATAGAACAAAATCATGGCCTTGAGGAACCTCCAAATCAGGTTTCTACTGACAAGGGAAGATACCAAAGATTGGTTGGTAGACTAATATATCTATCACATACTCGATCGGATATTGCTTATATTGTTAGTATGGTTATCCATTTTATGCATAATCCAGGTGAAGTTCATATGAAGGTTGTTTTTAGAATTTTGCGTTACTTGAAATTTGCATCTAGAAAAAGCCTTATGTTTTCCAAGTATAACCATGCAGCTATCAGTGGGTATTGTAACTCTGACTGGGACACTAAGGGAGAAAGATGACGATCAACAACTGGGTATTTCACCTTTGTTGGAGGTAATCTAGTTACTTGGAAAAGTAAAAAACAAAAAGTTATTTCATTGTCAAGTGCAAAAGCTGAATATAGGACTATGGTCAAAGGAATACAAGAGTTATTGTGGCGGAAAAGACTCGTAGATGATCTCGATTTTCTTGCTGAAGGGACTATGAAATTATATTGTGATAATTAGTCAGCTATCAAGACTGCAGAAAATCCAATACAACATTATCGAACTAAGCATGTTAAGATTGACCGCAATTTCATACATGAGAAGCTTGAAGAAAAAATTGTTGAAGTATCATATGTGAAGACCACACAACAGCTAGCTGATATTTTGACCAAGGTGGTTGTCAACAGAGCCTTCCATGACTCCCTTGGCAAGTTGGGCATGAGTGATATCTATGCTCCACCTTGAGGGGAAGTGCTGGCATGAGTCATGCATATAATTATGATGATTGTCATATCTATAATTATAGTAATTAGTATATCTATAATTACGGGATTGTTGACATGAGTCATGCATAAAATTATAGTGTAATTATAGTAATTAGTATATATGTAATTACGCAATTCAAAACCTTTTTATAGATTGTAATTATGCTTAAAAAGCAAGTTGTTTTCAGATTTGTACATATATATTGCCTCTCCTAGAGAAGTAATAAAACAACTCAGTTTTACCTATTTTGAGTCTAACCTCGTGTGAAGATTCTATCTCAATAACCTTCTAATTAGTAATCACTATGTCATTGAACTTTTTCTATTCCTTTCCTACATTACAAGATCTATGGATTATAGTAACAATATGGATTACCCAGCCTCAAACTCCTCACTCAAGACTCAGGACACTAGTTTACAGCAGCCTCACCTTTTATTCATTTATTTATAATGGCTTCTTTTAGACTTTTTTGATAAATCTGCACTGGCTACATATCTTCAGCACCTGGATGTTGTTCATTTTATATTTTTTGGTTTTTGAATTAATTCAATGAAACTGAACTCACAATAAAGTCTAAGAAGAAAGTATAAAAACATTTCTTCTATGGAAAATGTGTTGTCCTCTTTTGACTGCCATGGTTCAAAGTTATTGTTCCTCATGTTAAAAACCATGAACAATATGGGTTGTTGTTGATATAATCGGCTCCAATCATTATGACTAAAATGTTTAAAATCAAATGATAGACTGAACAAACCTGTGCCTTTTAAGAGAGCAATCAAGTAGGTTCTTGAGCCTTCTCTTCATTGTTTTGAACATCTTCCATCCTAGGTAAGGGATGTTATTGTTTTAATAAGAATGAAATAATTGAACTATTCATCTTTTAGTCTAGAAATGAAGGATTGACCAATATCTTCTGTTCATTCATTATCAAGTACCATTTGTGGTATACTAGAATGGACAATGACCAACAATGAACCAGCTGTCTAGAAAAGATGTGTCTATCTCCTACAGAGCATATTTTATTCTTTCTGTATTGATAAGCCTATAAATTCAGACAGTAATTTCTAAAGAAGCTAACAGATGTACCATTAAATAAATTAGCCTTACCTGTTATCTACAATCTTCATATCCATAGCAATTGTTTCTTTATGTTGCAAAATAGATGAGAATAAACTTTTATCCTGGAACAAAAATAAGCTTGTAGATTGTACTGGTATAATCATACGAACATAAATAAAATAGAATATGCTCCTTGGATGGTGGCTAAAAACAGTGAAATAAGAATTATATTGTGAAACTGAAATATCAAATATCCAAATATGCAGACAGCCCCAATTTATGAAGCAGATGAAGAATTTTACAACTATTCATTGAAACACGCATACTTGAGTCTCTTTAAAACAAAATGCAAGGTGAAAAAAATGAATTGGAAAAATGTGCTTCCAATGTCAGAAAATAGTATTTCTTATTGTCCTCATATACATTGAAAATTTACAATCTATAGATAAAGTTCAAAAAAGAAGACGACAAAATACACACAAATTAGAATCAAGTCGGAAATTGTGTTGAAAAATCAAATCCTTCTACTTAAAAAATGACAAATTCCATTTACCTCTTCGTTCATATTTGTGACAGTATTCTGAATCCTCTGTAAGATGAGTCTTAAGCTTCCAACTTCATAATGTAATACCTTGATTATTTTTAAAAATGTTTAGAAATCATAAGGACTTTCAATCAGAAGTCATAAACATAATGAAGAAATTAAATATTAAACCTCTTTGTCTGAAATTAAATTCTGTATCTCCACATCCTTTGCAGATAAAGTTTTCTGAATGTGAGACTCGTTAAGAAAATATTAAAATAGAATCTATAGATGCAAGTGCAAATAAATTTTATGGTTTTTGATACAGATAACTATTCAATGCAGGTATGGATATATCTTCCATTTGAGCTTGGTTATTGTTGTGAAGTTTTGCCACATCCAGCTTTCCTTCAAGCTCTAAGATGATTCTATCCTTTCTTCTTAATTCAGCCTCATTGTTTTCCAGTTTATTTCTTTGATCAGAGATATTTTCTGTAACGAAAAGGAAGGTTTTTTGAGTTGATAGATGGGATGTAACACAGCACGTATATACAGCTATTATATATATCATACTAACATGTTTCAAAATGTAGGACAGATTAACAGGATTCTAAATTACCGACAAATGTTTTTTCAAATGCAGAGACCCAATCCATTTTGTTTTTCAAGCTGATCACTGAATAAAGGAAATATAAAAATAATTGAATAAGCAACGAAACTTCAATGGTGCGTATGAATATCCACAAATGAGGCACACTTTGGAGACAGTACTAGTTGGGAAAACTACTTACCAACTTCCTCTCTATCATTGACAATGATCTGGACTTTATCCACAATTTGCTTGATACAAAACACCTCCTTCTCTATTGAATCAAATAATGCTAGATAAGAGCTTATCTTCTCTGAAAGGACAGTGAGCATCCTATCTTTGGTTTCGATTGAACGTTTCATTTCAGAAGTAGATTCCTGTATAACCCATTATTTCAAACCCAAATACACAATCCCTAATCAGGGGAGTTCCAATATTTATTAGTTCCCTATAAAGTAAGAGCCTTCATTGTGTTGGTGGTATCCACAACACCACCCAAAATCCAAACTCCCAATCTTATGGTTTATACCTAATAATCTTACTCTTGCTCCCCCCAACCAACCAAGACAGAAAAGTTTCAGTTATGCTCAAACATGTGGATTAGGAACAAGAAATAGGTATATTAGGAAACCCAGAGAATTGACAAGAAAATAAAAAGCTCAAAGTTTCAAACTTCGGAAAATCCATGATTGCAACGAGTAACATATAATGTCCTTTCAAGCCAACCAAGTGTGTGTCTCTGTGTTTGTTTATTAAGGGATGGAAGCTGGCAGGTTAAACATTTATTAAGTGGACCAATTTTTTGAGTAATCATGCTCTTGGTGAAATAGTAGATATTGATTATAAACCAGATCAAATTTACACATTTAATACTCCTTCAATTTATTCTTAGCCTAATATATATATATATATATATATATATATATATATGGTTTTGTTATCCTAAGGTCAATGGTTAAGGAATAAAAGATGGAAAGTGTTTATTGAAAAGTTTGAAATTTAACGTTACCAATATACCTATTTCTACCATTTAGAAATACCGATAAGAAAATTGGCTTACTATGATTGCAGTTATCTAACAAAAGCCACAAAACTAACTTCACCAATTTCAGTAATGCTCAAATTCAGGAACCCTTTGTTTATTTACCAAATCGATCAATAAAAGGTAATTAAAAATCTTGAAATGAGAGGGAGGAAAGTGGCCTCTCTTCGTGTCATCATTTAGCATTGAATAATTTTAAACTCTCCTACGACATCTTCTTAATTCTGACTAATGCTCCTAGCCTCTACTAACTAGATTAAAAAATATGAAATGCTTTATTATATTTCCAAGTTATTAAACACATTTAATACTTTCTTTCTTTAAGATTAGTATACAGTAACATAAATATCAGTATACAGTAACATAAATATCAGTATAAGATAATAAAAGCGCCAATCACACACAATAACCTCGTAAGCAAGCACAAAGTTTTCCCTAGACTGAAGTAAATTATTCAGCGTTCCCTTCAACTCTTTCTGCTTGTTCTCAAGCAACACATTATCGTTCTCTAGATAATTCACCTGCATTACGAACACAAATCAATTATTTTTTATTTTTGTAGAAAAAACTTCAATATCGCACGAACATTAATTTCCCCCAAACCTTTCTCTCCAGTTTCTGGCGCTCCTCTTTGACCGAAGCCAACTCGCCCTGCAATTGCTGTATCTTTCTGCCACACTCTTCCTCGTTCCGCTTCAGCTTCTGCTCTCACTCTCGAACGTGGCAAACCGAATCAGCATGAAAATACGGGAAGTGCTACGCGATGGAAAAACGTGACCTAATTGAAGGGAATCGAAAACCTGGATTAGAAGGTTGTGCTGCTCGGTAGCGGAGCGCTCCCTGTCCTGAAAGTGTGAAGGTTAGTGTGGAAGAGGAAACGGCCATGGCAAATTGGCGACTGGCTTCGGAAATTGTTACCCTGAGATCTCGAACTTCGGCGACGAGGGCTTGTAGTTGGAGCTTCAACTTCGAAAGCTTCAGCAATTCCATCACACCTTTTCTTCATTGCATTTCAAATTCGCCAGTATTTTATACCTCGGGTCTCCTTGCGAAACGACGCCGTCTCAGTGCAGTGACCCGGGTTGGTGTCGAGTTTTTCGCTGATAAATAAATTATTTACCTTTCGAATTGAGGTAATTTAATGCTACATTTTTTTTAAATTTCAATATTACAAACTAGTGTGATGCACTTGTTTTTTTTTAGCAAATCGACCATATAACTTACAGGAGGTTACTTAATCCTTATACAAATTTTGTATCCACTCCAACCATTATACAAAGTATAGAATGAAATTATCATTTATAAAAAAAAAAGTCATTTATTTTTTTATTTAATCATGATTAAAATTTAAATTTTATTTAGTCTAATACACATTCGACTTTTACAGCCCAGGCTTTGAAGATAATATTGTTTTTAATACTTACATAAAGTTCATACCAACGTAAATCACACCACCTATTTTACATTTTTTTTCCATTGAGAACATAAATATGTTATAAACAATTATTCCTACTGTCAATAGGTATCATCACTTTAACCCCAAGGTAACATTATTTCCATATAACTGAATAAAAGAAATGTGAGAACATAAGATTACTTATATTTTTTTTTTTTAGCAGGAAGTGCATGAATAATTTTCGTTTTCTAATGTAATATATATTTTTTTTATATATATATGCTTTTGTTTGTATTCTATCAACTACTATAAGAAATAAGATGGAGGATCAAAATGTTATTTTAACTTTTAATTAATACAATATATAAAGGGATATAAAAAGAAATAACATGATAATTTTGATAAAAAAAAAATATATATATATATATATATATATATATATATATATATATATATATATATATATATATATATATATATATATATATATTTAATATATTCTTTAATTCTCCTGTCAAAACTTTAAAGGGTAGACAATAGTTCAAGTAAAAGTATAAAAGCTATAATTAGTAGTTTTTGTAGAGACACTGAAAATCACATATGACGAAGAATGAGACCCGTGACTAAATATGTTTAGTTTAGAAACATTAAATGTATATTAAAAATAAAAAATAGTAAATTAATTATTGTATTAAAAATTTAAGAATAATTATTTTATTATAATTTTACTTTATTTAAATGATAAAGTTACTCATCATAATATTTGACATTTTTTTAATAAGATTTGATTAATTTTTTCTACCAAAAATAGAATCATTCTTCTCTCAAAACAAGTAATATTAGACCATGTATTAATACTTTTTTTTTAAAAAAATCAACAAAACCTCAAAATAAAGTAGTAAATTAAAAGATAAAATAATAAAATATGAAAGCTAATATTTTTAATGGTGTATAAAAGTGTATAATTGTGAGTGAAATCATCTCTCACATAAAAAAATTATCTCAACAATTTTTAATAGTATATACAAATTTTTAATATATTTTAAGTATGTACAACTATAGTTGTATTTAATTTTAGTTTACGTAAAATTTTTTGTTCTTTTAAAATCTTTGACATTTATTATTATTTTTATCTTTATCACTAACTATGGTTAGTATAGTGCTAACATGAGTAATATAATAAATAATATTAAATAAGATAATTAAAATAATAAAAATTATTTTTGATTAAGATAATTAGATTACTGTTATATACATAATTTAATTAAATTATGTATTTATTATTTTATATAAATAAGATAATTGCATATATTATTTTTATAAATTATTTTTTTAGTAAATTATGAAGAGTGATTTTATTGTTTTTAATATTATTTTTAATTTTTAATTCATTAATTTAATTTTAAAATTGTATTTTTTTTATACCTTTTAAAAAATATAATTAAATTATCCGTTTATAATTTAATTTTAATATATTACTTTTGATATTATTTTTATATTTCTATTTATTAATTTTGAATTATTCTAATATGACTTATTTTCCTAATATATTTCAGTGAATAATTTTGTCTCTAAAGATAAAAATAAATTGAAATATAATATATTAAAAGCACATTATACTATAATAAGTCAAAATTAATGAATTGAAATGTAAAAAACAACATAAAAAAATATATTAAAATCAAATTATAAATATCTAAGTAAATTAGTTAATTGAAAATAAAAATAATATTAAAAATAATATTAAAAATAATAATAAATTAAAAATATAAATTAAAAGAAAATTAGTGAATTAAAAAATAAGAATGATATTAGAATGATAAAATCACTTTTCATAATAATTAAAAAATAAGTTATAAAAATAAATATATGTAGTTATCTTATTTATATAAAATAATAAATACATAACATAATTAAATTACATACCTAACAGTAATCTAATTATCTTAATTAAAAATATTTTTTATTATCACAACGTGGGTAGTGATATTTTTGTTATTAAAGATGTAATAAAGTTGTCTTGTAATATTATTTTATAAGTTTTTGGTATTTGTCCTCCTAAAAAAATTATTTTCTTAATTATTTTTCTTAATTAATATTATTTATTATACTAGTTATGTTTGCACTAAATTAATTATAGCTTGTAATAATGATTAAAAAAGAACACTTAGTATGCCAAGGAAAGAGAACACAAAAAATTTTGCAAAAACTAAAATTAATAAGAGTTATTTGTAAGGATTTAAAACATATTTAAACTTATAGAAAAATATAAAAAAATATAAAATATATATAAATTCAAAAAATTTAATCAGATGATCAATCACTCATTTATTTATTTTAAAAAATACCAAAAACTATTAGATCGTTGGATGAATGCGTTGTAGCGAGGATTTAATAATGTGATAAAAACTTCATAAAAAATATAAATATTAATTTTAAACATCTATATTTTTTAAAATAAATATTATATTTTTATATTTTCAATGTAATAAATATTTTTTAATAAATTATACGTTGTAAATGTGAAAATTCAGTATTTTTATTTTAAGCTGATTTTATTTAAGCTGATTTTACTATTGAGAAGTCAAAAAGTCAAAATTTGGTTTATTTTATTAGATAGGATATATTAGTCTTTAAAAATTCAAAAAATACAATAATTATATTTTGATTGTTATAATTAATTGTCACTTTTTTCAAAGCAAAATAAATATAACTTACAATCATTTGTTACTAAACCATTGTTTTTAATGTCCATAACATTTGTCTTAATTATATTTTGATTGTTATAATTAATTATTATTTGGTTCAAAATAAAATAAATGCAACTTACAATCATTTGTTATTCTTTAACTTCACTTAGGGACACTAAGTCAGCATTTGTCTTAAAAATTATGGTAAATGACCCTAGTAATGAGCACTAAATACATATTTAATTTTTTTAAAAGTATTTAATGAACTTGCATTAAATAATTTTTATATTTTTAATATGATAAATACTTTCGTTTTCACAATTTTTTTTTTATTTCTATTTTCCTTAACCAGTTTTCTTATGATATTAGTTAGCATTTGTTTTAGAATTATTTTAAATATTTAGATAAAATATAAATGAATAAATTTGTTATTGAAAAATAATTAATATCTTTTTTTTTAAAAGTAACACATATTTTAATATAACCAACGTGGTCGTGACAAAATAAATTTTATGGATGAGTTTGAAACTTCTTATAACAATCTAAAATTTTACTTAGCAAGTACGCCTTCACCAAAAGATTTCTTAATAGATAAAGGTTATTTTTGTTAGTTGTGAATAAAACTCTTTCTATATTAAGTAATTATAGTAATCTTCTTATTGGGTCTTTGCCAATCTCCTCAAGATACTAATAGCTCATTCTTATCACTTTAACAAGTCCAAAAAACAAAAATCTTGTATTATAAATTTGAGTAATAATTTTTTAACATGAAAACACTTTATATTATACTTTATTTTCCCCTGTAATAAGAGTCTGTATTTTTATTTAACATTTTTCATATTTTTAAAAATAGTAAATTACTAATTATTTTTATTTTTTCTTTCACATTAAATTGTTTATGTTAAGATTTTAAATTCATAAAATTCCACTTCTATATTAATTTTTTATCATAAAGTTGAACGAATTATAATAATAAATTAATTCTTTTCTATTTTTTAATTTTTATTTTTATAAAACTTTAAATTATTTATATTTTACTTAAATTAAAAATATTTATATAATATACTATATACTTATTAATTTAATATAAATTAAAACTCTTAAATAATAAATAATTTAAAATAAAAATAAGTTTAATTAATTAAAAAATATTCAAGAAAAAGAGATAAAAAAGTAAATATAATGTGATATAATATTATTATGATACACTCGAAAATTCTTATATCACTTAAGAATTAATATCAACACCAATACTTTCTTTCCTTAACGAAGCATTTAAAAAAATAATTTTGAGACTCATGAGAACTAACATAGACGATATATTTTAAATATGATGAGCCTAAAAGTTCAACAGATATAAAATAAAAAACAAACATAGTAAAAAAAAATAAAATAAAAATAAGTATATAACTGTATAGTATTATTAATTGTTATACAACGAGAACACATTTTTAAAAATTGTTTTTGCTGTTCGTGATCCACAAGATGGGTCAATGTGTTGTTAAAAAGAAGAAAAGAAAGTTGTCACTAGCCAGTAGTGGACCATAAGTACACTATTTTTTTTTTCTCCTTCGGTGATCGTTTATTGCATGCTCTAGATCATGATTGGATTGCAGCTGTTTCCCTGTCACTGTTTACACTGGTTTGTGTCCTGAACTAAAATAGCAGAATATCACTTCTTACGTCAATGTTGTTTATACCATTTTTACAATTTTAATTAGATTATTTTTAGCATAAATTTGTGGCTTTTGTATTTTTATTTTTCTGTAAATAAATGGTGTCTATTGTTGTTTATACATATTTGTTATTTTTTATATTATTTTTTAAAATAAAATAAATAATTCAATACGTATTTTATTTTCTTTTCCAAATAAGAAAAAGTAGACGAAACTTCTAAAATATAATTTGCAAAAATCAGTTATCCTCCTTAGGTATTGTTGTGATTTGATTATACAACTTGTATGGATCATAGTGAAACACACAAGACATAACGTTAATAATTAACTTATAATTTGATATATTAAATATTTTTTATATTCTCATTTAATTAATTATGTACACATTCTTTGAATGAGTGTGAGCTTTAGCATAATATACAGCTAATCTAAATATTAAGTTTATTAAATATACAAAAATCTGTAATTTAGTAACAAAGTATTTTAATCTTAGCTAATTCTGGAGTGATTGAGTTATGCTACCCAAAGCCATTACTTGAACCCGTTGTTCAACACTCGCACATTGCTTCCATTGTACTCCTAAAAAATTATTGAGGGCTCTTCTTTAAACTAAAATTAGAACATTGAAATTTTAGAGACTTTGCGTGAACATAGATTTTTCTATGTGAAATTAACAACTTGTATAAGTTATAGATAAATTAATTTGCAACTCAATTGATGTCAAAATTTTTAAGATTTGCATTGGTTGTGATATTTTTTGAGTTTTCGTTAGATCATTTATCACTTATTCAGATAATTACACCTCTTATTTAACCATTTTTTTAATATTCTGATGTTGTAGTTATTTTAAACTGTTCAGAAATAGAATTATTCACAAATTATTTAATATGAAATGAGCTTCGTAATTAGCAAAAGGGTCAGCACAAAGGTGTAACAAGTTTAGTGTGGTGATTGGATCAATTTATAATAATTTTTCCTAGTAGTTATCCAGTCATGTACCTACTAGTAAGCTAAGGTTTATGGTCACTCGTTTGGGTGAATTTAGGGATAGATAAGTGCGAGAGAGAATAAACTTTTTTATTATTTGGAAAAAGAAAAAAATAAGAAAAAGAAGGAAAGTTTGGTGATACCCACACAAAAAAATATCTCTTAAGATGGAGATTTATATGAAAAAGTGAAAAGTAGAATCCATTACAAAAATAAAATGATTTACTTATCGTTTTTTTTAGATTACTAGATCTATCATAGAACTCTAAATCTTAAAAATATACTAACTTTTTTTTTATATTAACTTATTTTATTATCCAAACAAAACATCGTAAGAGTCGTCAAATGGTCCTGAGTCTTGTGATCAATGAATGGTCAAGGAGGGAACGTGAGTATTTTCCCACTATGATCATCAAAACGATGTAACAAATGAGAGATGTAACAAATGATGTCTTATTGGGACTACTACCCTACTACCCTTTAGGTATGATGGAACATATATAAAATAACAATTAAACTTATACTATCACATTATGAAGCGCTAAATAATAGACCATTTGAGACAATTTGTTTTATTAAATTTTCAATAAAATATGTTTCAAACTTACCTGGGAAGGTAAGTTCATCGACACCCCAAATTGTGGTCCTAATTTATGTTTTAAAAATTAGATTGGTCAATTTGAGTAGAAGACCAGTAAACTAATATGATATTTGATTTAAATAAATTATATAGAACAATCCTTTTGAAAAATCAGTTAAATTAAAAAATTGATAAAAAAATCAATAAAAATTCAATTCATAGCAGGTTGGTAAAAAAGTTTAATACGACGTTATCTTAATTTTTACTTAAAAAATGAAAATAAACCTAAAATATTAATATTTTAATTTTAGATGTAAATTTATTATTTTAATTGGTATTATCTTGATATATTTGATTTAAATTTTGTATATATTTTAAATATTAAAAGCCTATAAAATAATATTTTATTTTTAATTTTTACTATTATAATTATAATATTATGTACCTTTAATATTATTTATATATATATATATATATATATATATATATATTATTGATTCACAATTAAATTATTCAATCCTAAATCAATATCTTAAACACATTGAACGATAGATTTGATTTTAAAAACATTGTTAGAAATACACACAATCACCGTTCAAAAGGATTCAGTTACAGTTATTAACTTATTATTGTATCAGGTACGAGAAATCAGAACTGTGAGTGGACATGGGGGCACACTCTCATCAATGCAACAATACATAGAGCACGCAATACTTCTTAAGAGAAAAAAATCAGGTATATACACACTCCCTATTCCTGGAACAAAACCAACTTTGGTATTAAAGTACTTCGTACCTATCGCCTTACCAAATTGGATTCTCCATAAAAAAAAAGTATTAAATTAGAAAAGAAAATGTGAATAAATGATAATTAGAAAGAGATAAAAAAAGGATAGTAGGGGGAGAGAGAGAATTGTTGGAGAAGATCCACGTTCACATTCCACCATCCACCAGAAGGAATTGCACATTTGCACCTAATACAGGACAGGAGAGTGGAGCAACCTAATCATTTGGATTCAAGAATGTGCACTAACAAAATATTCTTGGTCTCACTTTTAATCTGTTTCACCGGTTAATTATTTCATTAAAATATTTCTTTTTTTTAAAACATACAAATTGAAAAAACTCCATTTGTGTTTAAAGGCAAAAGAAAAATGGGAATGAAAATATATTTGTTGAGAAAAATTAACTCTTTAAATAGATCTAATACTTTGAGGGATTAATTCTTGATTATTTTATAGAAAGATACCATGTATTTACAAAAAATAATAACTGTATGTGAATAAAAAAAGACAAAATATCTATTTAGTCCTCTATTAATGTGTTTATTTTCAAAAAATAATAATTTAAAAAAATGATAATAGTAGTCAATGTTATAGATATCTCTCAAAGAATTTAGCTGAAAACTTCCTGCATATTAAGTTTTTCTATCTATTTTGCTCTTTTCGCAATCAAACTGATTGAATCAAATTCTTCACAAGAAATTAAAAGATGTAGATTTTGATCAGTGAAACTAATACAGGATTAAATCGATTTTTATTTTCAAAACAATTATTATAGGTTATAATTCAAGCTGATAGCCTAATCTATCATCACGTAGTGACTTTTCTAATTAAGATAACAAGAAATTTATTTTAACTAATTACAAGATCCATACAAAAAGAAAAAAAGTATTCTCAAGGAATTGCTAAGACCGATGAATTCTTGTTATTTTTTCTATAATAAAGTTTAATTTCCACCTCATATGTTCTTACACTTAGTCGAATTCTCGTTAAATATTCCTTTGTGTGTATTGTTTTTACATTTGATCATCCAAATATAAAATCAAATATATTTTAAGTCATTTCAATAACAAAGTAAGACAACTAAAAAAATATGATTCATTTACTTGATTTTAAAAGTATTATCAAGGGATTCGAAGCAATTCTTATTACAAGCTTTGCATAACTCTTATGTGAGCTGACTGAACGAGAATCAATTTCGTGGGCAATTAAAAAATAAAATAAAGTTAATTATAAGATATACACTTTATAATTAAAAATTCATAAACTTTTTTATTTTATAAGAAAATTATTTTAAAAAATAAATAAAACTTATATTTTCTAGTAAAAGATTTTGTTTCTATAAAAATGAATACGACAAAAACATTACGTAATAAAATAATAAATTCAAGAAAATAATTAATAACTTTCTGTATCTAGATTAAAAAAAATATTAAAAATGAAACCACTTAAAACTATTTTTTTTAATAAGATTGTAAAGCTCTAAATACATTAAGGCAGTCCTACAATTAAGTTATTCTTGGTGTCTCTGAAGTTATAGTTTGTAGGACAGTTGCCAGCTAACTGAAAGCCAAGAAAACTTTGTTGATTATCATTGTTGAAAAGGATAAGTGGCTGGCAGATTGGCAGTTCAACACCTTTCTTTCAAGTGCCTAAATGTCATTCACAAGTGACCACATCACTTCTGCCTAACTGTACTTACTAAGGACATCAAGTTTTTTAAATTATTCCATCCATGCCAATTTGCATATTTCAGGTTTTTTTTAAAATTATTTGTTGATTTTAATTTTTATGTGCCTTAAATTTTTTATATTTTTTATTAATTAAAAATTATATCAGTGTAATGGTTGTATATTGAAATATAAAATAATTTTATATTATTATTTAATTATAAATTATTTTATATAATAAATTTATTGTATAATATTTTTTAAAATCATATTAAAATGAAAAATAAATTCTAAGATAATTTTTGTAAAAAATAAAAAAAAATATTATATATGACGACTTTTGATTGATTGATAATATAACTTTCTTTTACTCTATTATAGTATGTATAATTTATTCTTATTTATTTTTTAAAAAAATCTTAAGAAATTATTAAATTCAATTGATAGTTTTTTTTTTAAATGTTAAAGCAATTGCATACTCTCATTTATTAAGAAAAGAATTAAACTCTCAACCTCTTATAAGATTTATTGTAATTCTGAAAACAAGCAGTTTTGAATGTGTATTAGTTTTTAAAATTTTTCTAAAAAAGTTAAAGCTAAACAAGCGTCAAATTTACTGATGTAGTAGGATATTTATTTGTAATTCAATTAACATATGTTAATAATATAAAAGCTTTTACATTCGTATTTAATCCTAAATTATCATTTAAAAGTTAAACAATATTAAGTAACTTTAACAAATAAGTAACAATATTAAGATAGTGTTTATTTATTTTTTTTAACTTTTCTTTTCCTTAAAAAAAAGTTGAGTTAAATAAATTTTATCTTAAAAAATTAAGGAGTGTGTTAAGAATGTAACAATAATTTTAGAAAAAACTCTTAAAAGTTCAATACACTTTATTATTGGTTAAAATTTTTATTAAAAATTATAAATTTTGTGAATTTCACTTTTTATTTAATAATCCTTCTTCATAATTGTGTAGTTTTAATTTTTTTAATAAATATTACATTTGATATCGAATCTAAGAAAATATCTTATAAATATTGGTATAAAAAATAAGTTAATTTAATTTAATTTTACCTTATTTAATGATACTATATCTGATTCTATAAAAAATTTATATGATTTCATAGTACTCTTTATTTAATTGAGATTTTATTTTCAAGGACCCTTTTGTATTGTTGTCATAACCGTAATTGCGTCGGGGACAACGAAAATAGAAAAAAAAATTCAAATTTCTTTCAAAGAAAGAAAAATGAACTTAATGGAATTGTCACTGATGTCTTTAAGGAAAACATTAGAAAATCTTAGAAGGGGTAAGACAAGTCTTTAAAAACATATTTTAGGTACTGAAGTCGATTACGCGTAGAGAAGGTGTTAGTACCTTACGACGTCCGTCCAAAGACGAGTTACCTTAATTAGATACGTAATTTATTATGATTTATAAATTATTATTTTAACTTTTTCAAACATAGACCGAATTAGACATTGTTAAACGTGACAAAAGTCACCTCTTACTCCTAGGTATCTGCTAGTCCAATAAAAAATTCAAAGTTTACGTAGTTATGACTAAAATTTAGTTATGAGAGATAACAAGTTGGAAGTGCATCCTAGATGACAATAAGATAGCAAAGGTCCATCATCCATACCGGAAGTACCCCCAGAATGGCGTCTGACAAAACAATGGAATTGATGACAGGTGGAAACAAGACAGAAAACAGATGAAGTAAGAGTTATTAGTTGTATCACACATCCGGAGAAAAATATATGCAAAGACCTTATCATGCTCATAAATCATGGTAGAAGGGTTTTCATTATTGGTGATTGATAAGCGGGTTTTTTTTTGTCGTCTTACACGCCTCAAATAAAATACTAAAGCTAACTATAGTATAGCTAACCTAGGTCGATTCTCTCAAGGACACAGTGTGTTCAGATTGTGCTAAGTGTGAAATTAGAGTGTTGTGAAATGCCGACTTGGCCTCGGCAGCGCTAAAGGCCGACTTACTCTCGACTAACGAGGGAACCGATATGGTCTCGACCAGCGGCAGTCCGACCGACTCAGTCTCGGACTGTGAAAGCAGATAAATAAGGGGGTTTGTGTTTAAGAGCAGAAAATAAACCAAGTGCTGAAAAATAAACTAAATTATGCTAGACTACTCTATACTAGCTATTGTATCAATTCGGGACTCAAATTGCAACGGTTTGTTATTCTTACTTAGGATTGTATTCGAATCAACCTTAGGTTCTTACGACGACCCGAGAGCGTTTGTCCATTGCTATACCGAGGATTTACACGACCGCTACCTCATCAGTTGACGGGGAGTATGTACTTAGTTGATTTTAGGTTCTCTACCTAACCAGATTATTATACTAGCTCAAACCAGACTCTAGTCTAATGTGATCTACCCCTAACAATGTGTCACGCAAAGCTAAGAGCAGATTAAGGTGCAGGAATTATAATCGAGACAGAATTGCAAACCAATTGTGTTTATTGAATAACCAAACCGAATACAAGGGTGAGAATTTAGAGTTTCTAGAGAATCCGCCTTCCACGGCGACCGCCAATGGAAGAAGCGGCGGTGATGCACCAATGGTGGCCGGGCGTTGAGGTTTCCGATCCAACGAGTGCGTCGGCTATACCGAGCGATCACCTCGAAGGCTTCCAGCTTCCCAACTCCGATCCTGTGCCTCCTCGACCGAGAGAGAGACCTTGTATTGAAGCTTCGTGTACCCTTTGTACTAGCGTGGAATGTATGCTGCGGTTTGGCGCTAGCTCTGGATTCGCTAAAAATTCCACACCTAATCATGTGGCCTGGTGTGCCTATTTATACACAAGCTGAATAAATCTAAATCTAATCCTAATAACAGAAATTCAAATCCCTGGATCCCAATTCGAATTCAGATTACAATCTTAGCAAATCATATCTCAATCTTATCATATCTGCATCTTATCATATCTGTATCTTATCAAATCATATCTGCATATTTCCAAATCTGATCTTATCATATCTGCATCTTATCAAATCATATCTGTATATTGCCGGAGTGATTTTAGGCAAGATTTTCGTCACTGATGTTGGTTTGGCCGAGATGATTTGGCCGGGATGACTTCGGCCGAGATGACTTGGTCGAGATGACTTTACGAGATGACTTGGCCGAGATGACTTGACCGAGATGACTTGGCCGAGATGACTTCGTAGGGATGACTTGGACCTGCAAAATAAGTCTTAATCTTTTTGTTAGTTAAAAATCTTATTTTAGCACGTACTTGTATTTCTTCTATTTTTAGGCCCATAATTCAAATCTCGGTTAACACAAGACTCTTAATCATTAAATATTCTTACCAACACCCATCTTAAGCCTACATAAAGTGTATAAAATATGACTCATCAGACCCCCACACTTACACTTTTGCACTCCTGGGCAAAATCAGATTCGAGAATTTAAGGAAATTGAAAGAGGCAATATGTTTTTCAAATGAACTCCTCAAACAGAGCAACTTAAGCATGTATTAATCCTAGAATTCAGGCATTCAAACGATCTATGAAAGTTACTTTCTCCGCATCCAAAAACAAATAAGCAACCTGCAAACATTTAAGAGTAACCGAGAAGTGACTAAGCTCTCTCAAGACATATTCTCTCAGTCTCTTAAGTGTTTAGGTTTGTATATACACTCAAACATCCTATGTCAACTAGCACTACCAAGCTTTGACTATTTTCTCCTTCCACCCTTCAAACACACATGCATAATGATCAATAGGACTTTTCGGGCTTGTAACGTGGCCAGGGTAAGGTAGGATTACAGAATGATTAAGTGAGGTTTAATAGCCAGAGGGTCAAGAGGAGCAGTGGGGAATGAATCTGTAAGCACAGAGATTATCTTCTTCGGGCATTACCAGTTTCTTGGAAGCATCTTTGTTCACTGTCCTTCTTTTCTATTTATATTTTTCTTTCTTTTTCTCACTTTTCCTATCTTGCATCTTTTCAATCTTACTTGCACTCTTTTCTTTTTGTTTCTTCTACTTATTCTTCTTTTGTATCCTTTTTCTTTTCTTTTCCTTAACTCTTTCCTATTCTTCCAGCTATACCGCTCTCGTAATGCCTCTAGGCGTCACCCCCACACTTATTCAAGATCTATTCCCAAAACAATTCCAAAGCTCCTCCGTTCCCTAAGGTTCGGGTTGATTATGGTTTTTTCTGGCTTTAGGCTTGTAATGAGCTGTTATATCAAGAAACGAGTATAGGCTCAAAGGGGTAACCAAAGGAATTATTCACAAGGTAGGCTTTATTTGGCTAAGTAGCTGTAAAGAAAGATGGCCTAGATCATATCATTCCTGCATATGAAATGAGTTATATCCAGAGAATCAAGGCAAAACCTAAAGTAACCAGCAACATGGATGCAATAATCACACAAGAAATGAAAGAATGACGAGATACAAAGCCATTCATGCAAGGCTCAAAAGTTCTCACACGGTTAATTGCTTTGCCACTAATGGTTCACCTTTTCAGTTTTTCACTTACTCACTGCCTAAGGATGCAAAAATTTCATTCCCTGTCAAGTTTAAAAACCTCTCATTCAAGGTTATGCATTGCTTCATGCTGTTTCATCTTACTCAAAGAAATCCATTCAAATTTTTTCAAAATAGTTTTCTCAATAATTGGCAATCCAAAATTAGAAATCAGCTAGGAAAACAAAACAAAACGAAAATGAAAACCAAAATTGAACAAAAATAGCAGAATCAGAATAAAAGAAAAAGAAACAAAATGAAGTAGAACAGTAATGAAATAAAACTAAAAACAAAACAAAACCAAACAAACCGTCACCCTATTAAGGAACACCCCCCACACTTAAATGATGCATTGTCTGCAATGCATAATAGACTATGGAGGGGGCTGAAACGATCGTGTTGCTCAGGTAATGCCAGCCACCATGGCCGGTTCTACTAGGGAGATGCTTTCCACTTCGCCGACTGATGTGGAGGGGCTTTCATGGAAGATTTTGAGTTGCTGCCCGTTGACTTTGAAGGTGTTTCCTGTGAGTGCATCCTGTAATTCTACTGCACCATAGGGTAAAACTTTAGTGATAATGGATGGACCATCCCACTTGGAACGGAGCTTACCAATGATGAGCTTCAATCGTGATTTGAACAGGAGAACTTTTCTGACCGACATGAAACTCCTTTCTTAAAATTTGGCGGTCATGGAATTGTTTAACTCGCTGCTTGTAAATTCGAGAGTTCTCGTAGGCTTCAGGCGAAGTTCCTCCAATTCTTGTAGTTGGAGTTTCCTTTCTTCCCAGCTTGGTCGTAGGCCATATTGCACTTCTTGACGGCCTAGTAGGCTCGATGTTCTAGTTCGACTGGTAGGTGGCAAGTTTTTCGAAAAACAATCCGGTAGGAGACATTCCCAACGGAGTTCGGTATGCTGTTCGATGTGCCCAAAGCGCATCCTCAAGATGGCGGCTCTCAATCCTTCCGGTTCGGGTTGGTCAGCTTCTGCAAAATCTTCTTGATTTCTCTATTGAATACTTCAGCTTGGCCGTTTGTTTGGGGGTGGTATCTTTGTGGCAATCCGATGCACCACCCCATACTTTTCTAATAGGAGGTCATGGCTTGGTTACAAAAGTGACTTCCTGGTCCGATAAGAGCTTTTGGCACGCCAAACCTGCAGAAAATGTTAGACTTAAGGAAATTCACAACTACCTTGGCATCATTGGTCTTGGTGGCCACTTTGCCTCCACCCATCTTGACATGTAGTCCACAGCCAATAGGATGTAGGAGTATCCATTGGAGACGGGAACGGTCCCATGAAGTCAATTCCCCAAACGTCGAAAACTTCACAAAATAGGATTGGTTGTTGGGGCATCTCATGCCGGCGACTCATGGCTGTTCCTTTCGCTGGCATTGTTCACAAGTTGAGGCGAAGTGGTGGGCATCTCGGAAAATGGTGGGCCAGTAGAAACCACAGTCTAGTACCTTTCGGGCTGAGGGAGTTGATCCATGATGGCCGCCTCCGGCTGCTGCATGGCAGAAATGGAGGATGGAGCTGATTTCGAGTCAGGAATGCACCTGCGAATGACATGGTCGCTGCCACGCTTCCAAAGATACGGGTCGTCCCATATATAATACTTGGCATCGCTTTTAATTTTCTCTTTGTACAACCAGGGGATGCCTCTGGTGGGCCCTGGGATGCGACGATAAAATTGCATATATCGGCGAACCATGGTGTAAATGTGTCCATGCGCAGCAAATGTTCATCCGGAAAGTTGTCTCGGATTGGTATTGGGTCAGGTTCACGTTCAATCAGGACCGAGGTGATCGGGCTACTTGCATTATCGGCACCCTTCTTGTCTCTGATTTCTATGTTGAATTCTTGCAAGAGAAGCATCCATCGAATGAGTCGTGGCTTGGCGTCTGGCTTCCTCAGTAGGTATTTCAAGGCTGCATGATCAGAGAATATGATGACTCTAGAACCAAGTAGATATGAGCGAAATTTGTCTAAGGCGAAGACTATTGCCAGTAGCTCTTTCTCTGTTGTTGTATAGTTTATCTGGGCCTGGTCCATGGTTCGAGATGCATGGCGACTACGTGTGCCTCAACCGGCCGACTCCGTCTCATTTGGCCGAGAACGGCTCCAAGGGCCGAGTTGGATGCATCGCACATTAGCTCGAGCAGGAGCTCCCATTTAGGTGCCTGGAGGATTGGTGTGGATGTTAGTCTAGTCTTCAACTCCTCAAAGGCTTGTATGCATTCCTTGTCGAAGACAAACTCCACATCCTTTTGCAGTAGTTTGGACAGTGGTAAGGCGGTCTTCTTTGAAGTTCTTGATGAAACGCCTATAAAACCCTGCATGTCCTAAAAATGAGCGAACTTCATACAGAAGCGGGGTTAGGGAGAGATGTAATGGCGTCGATCTTAGCTTTATCAACCTCGATCCCTCGTCTTGATACTAGGTGGCCGAGCACAATCCCCTCTGCTACCATGAAGTGGCATTTTTCAAAATTCAACACCAGGTTGGTTTCTATGCATCGCTCCAGCACTCGGGCTAGATTTCTCAAACATGCATCAAAAGTGTCTGCATACACTATCGTCCATGAACACCTCCATGCAATCCTCCAATAAGTGGAGAAGATGCTCAGCATGCATCTCTGGAACGTGCTTGGGGCATTGCATAGTCCAAACGGCATCCTAGTGTAAGCAAACGTGCGAAAGGACAGGTGTGAAGGTTGTCTTGTGTTGATCTTCAGGTGCGATGTGTATCTGCATGTATCCGAGTATCCGTCTAAGAAGCGATAATGGGACTTTCCGGCCCAGCTTCTCCAAGACTTGGTCTAGAAATGGTAGCAGGGGAAATGGTCCTTGCGGGTTGCTTGATTCAGCTTTCTGTAATCAATACACACTCGCCAAGCTGTTTCGAACCCGTGTTGGTACTAGTTCATCATTCTGGTTCCTTGTCACGGTCATCCCAGCATTTCTTGGGTACTACACTGCACGGACTGACCCAACTCTTGTCGAAATTGGATAAATGATTCCGGCAGCGAGTAGCTTAGTCACTTCCTTCTTTACTACCTCCGGTATGGTTGGGTTCAGTCTCCTTTGCTGTTGTTGCTTGCAGGCGTGCTTCTTCCTCCATCAAGATTCTATGCATGCAAATTGAGGGATTTATTCCTGGGAGGTCAGATAATTTCCACCCTATGGCCTTCTTGTGTTGCTTGAGGACCTGTAACAATCTCTCTTCCTGTTCTGGCGAAGGTTGTTGGCAATTATGATTTGGGAATGCTTGTTCATCACCTAGGTAGGCGTGCCTTGGTGGTTCGGCAATGGCTTCAACTCGGTGGTTGGTTACGGTGGCGAGACATCTTCTATTGGTTCGAAAACTGCTTGGCCGACTTGGTTGGAGTCGGGCAGCTGGGTTCTTAGAGCATGCTTAGGCCTCTGATTGCTCATGCTGATTGGCGGAGCTCTGTTTCGGCTTGCTTCTCGTCCTCGTCGCCCGCATTGGTGTCGGCTTCCGTGACCGATGTGCTTTCGGTCTTTGTCGAGTCTCGGCTTATGTTGGCCGACTCGATCCTAGCCAAAGTATCTGCTTGCTGTATTCCTTGACGAGTTCATCGATCAAGTCAATGCCAAAGAGCGAGGTGTCTTCCACAGGGTGCTTCATTGTTTCGAAAATGTTGAACTGCACCAGAGTGTCACCAAACTCCATTGAGAGTGTCCTGGCATGCACATCAATCTTGGTCTTGGCGGTCATTAGGAATGGTCGTCCCAGGATCAAGGTAGATCCTTTTCCTGGCGTCTCGTCCTCCATATCCAAAGACGTAGAAGTCAGTTGGGAAAATTAGTTCACCAACTCGGACCAAGACATCTTCAAGAACTCCTAGAGGCTGGACGACACTTCTATTTGCCAACTGTATGGTCATCCCGGTGGGTTCAGTCTCCACAGTTCAAGGATTTGTAGATTGACGTTGGCATGACGTTTATTGAGGCTCCTAAGTCCAGCATGGCATCGGCAAAGGTACAGTCACCAATGGTGCATGGGACCGAGAAGATTCCGGGGTCTCGGCATTTCTTTGGCAAGGCTTGTCTCGTGCCGATAGTGAGGTCATCATTTTTGGTTAGTGCCGACACTATTCCTCCTAGTTTCCTCCTCCTTTCATCTTCTTCCTCTTGTGTACACACAACTCCTTAAGGAATTTTTGCGTACTTAGGTATTTGCTTTATTGCATCCAGGAGGGAATATTGATCTCTACCTTTCGGAACATCTTCAATAGTTCTTCATCGGTTCAGGCTTCCTTACCGAGACTGTCCCTACTTGGGAAAGGGGCTGGTACTGGACTAGCCTGCCCGTGATGGTTGTGAGTCGGCATCCGAATTTGATTCAGATGCTGGTGGATCTCGGTTTCTGCTGCAGTGATGCTTGTAATTCCTTACCACTTCTCAATGATACTACACTTGCATTCCCTCTCGGATTTGGGATTGTGCGTGAGGGGAGATTCGGATCCGGCCAACTATGGCCGACTTACGAGTTGGCTAGTTGGCCCCTTGTGTTTTGAGATCTTGGATAGTGGCGTTCATATTCTGCTGGAATTGCAAGTTATTAGAGCTCATGGCCTGTTGGAACTCCTGGGTGCTTGCCGCTATCTACGCTTCACTAAATCCTCCAAGGAAGATGAATTACTTGGTAGTGGTGTCTTCTGCTTTATTCTTTGTTGGAGCAGGGGGGCATCGGTGTCTCGGATTCTACTGTTGATAGCTGCCTTGACTTTGTGGCATGCTCGATTTGAGCTGAATCCTTGAGCTGCATCTGGTCCTTGGTATGGTGGCCGCCGTATTGTTGGCCTTCAAATGGCGGGTTGCATACGGTTGTTTCCCATCTTGGTAGCCTCCTATTGCCCCAACGCTTTCGGAATGATCCGACTTCGGTTTCTTGCAATGTGGGGCACATGTCGTGGGTGTTCCACTGAAGTACATATTCACATGCTTTTACTGCTCCGATGGGTTGGTGTTGCCCGATGGCAAGTTGTCTCACCAACGATGTCAGCTCGGTCAACTGATTTTCCAGTCTCAGATTGTCAATCGTACCGATTTCATTCACCATTCTGGGTGCCATGGTTCCTCTGGTCCCGAACTGTTGCGTATTGCTGGCCATGTTCGAGATCAAATATCGTGCTGCTGTCGGTGTCTTATCCATCAATGCTCCTCCACTTGTAGCATCGATCATACTTCGGTCCATCATCATCAAACCTTCATAGAAATATTGGATCAGCAATTGCTCACTGATCTGGTGGTGTGGGCATGTGGCACAAAGCTTGTTGAACCTCTCCCAAGTATTCATGCGGCGTCTGAGGAGTGTTGCCTGATCCCACAAATTTCCTTCCTTATGGTCGCTGTTCGGGATCTTTGGGAAGAATTTCTCCAGGAATATGCGCTTCATGTCCCCCCAAGTATTGAAGAGAACCGGCTGTAGATACAGCCAATCTTTTGCAGCTCCATCCAGGGAGAATGGGAACGCTTTCATTTTAATGTGGTCTTCTAGTATCCCCTGCGGCCTCATCGTGGAACAAACCACATGGAATTCCTTTAAGTGTTTGTGAGGATCTTCACCTGCAAGACCATGAAACTTAGGTAACAGATGAATCAGACTGGACTTAAGTTCATAGCTTTGAGCCGACTCCAAAGGTGGGCATTGAATGCACCATGGTTGATATACGACATCTGGTGTGGCCAACTCCTTCAAGGTTTGATCATTGTTCTCCATTGTTCCTACCTCTTGGTGCTCAAAGGAAATAGATTCATTAGTAGTAAAATTACTATTCTCAGAATTCCAAATAGAATTAGAACTACTACTATCAAGTGTTATAGTATGGCTAGCTTTCCTCAACCGATGCAAAGTTCTTTCTATCTCAGGATCAAGAGCATGCAATGGTTCAAAACTACTTCTAGTCATACATCATTAGTTCATGCAAGAAAAATAAGGTGTAAAATAAAATGCAGAAAAATAAAGTGTGGCAAGAAAAATAAAGTGTGGTAAAAGAACAGACTCGGTATACCTAAACGATTTAGAAAGAAAAATAAAAATAATAGACTTTAAAATTCAAAAACAACGCAACATTCCATAGACTCAGGATTCGACTTAGACTTAATTTGGCACACAAAGACACAAAAGAACTTGTGTCCCCGGCAACGACGCCAATTTGATAAGCGGGTTTTTTTTTGTCGTCTTACACGCCTCAAATAAAATACTAAAGCTAACTATAGTATAGCTAACCTAGGTCGATTCTCTCAAGGACACAGTGTGTTCAGATTGTGCTAAGTGTGAAATTAGAGTGTTGTGGAATGCTGACTTGGCCTCGGCAACGCTAAGGCCGACTTACTCTCGGCTAACGAGGGAACCGATATGGTCCGGCGACGGGACGGAGTGTGACTCAGTCTCCCGGACTGTGAAAGCAGATAAATAAGGGGGTTTGTGTTTAAGAGCAGAAAATAAACCAAGTGCTGAAAATAAACTAAATTATGCTAGACTACTCTATACTAGCTATTGTATCAGTCGGGACTCAAATTGCAACATTTTGTTATTCTTACTTAGGATTGTATTTCGAATCAACCTTAGGTTCTTACGACGACCGCCGAACGTTTGTCCTTTGCCATACCGAGGATTTACACGACCGCTACCTCATCAGTTGGCAGGGAGTATGTACTTAGTTGATTTTAGGTTCTCTACCTAACGCATTATTATACTAGCTCCGACCCGGCTCTAGTCTAATGTGATCTACCCCTAACAATGTGTCACGCAAAGCTAAGAGCAGATTAAGGTGCAGGAATTATAATCAGAGACAGAATTGCAAACCAATTGTGTTTATTGAATAACCAAACCGAATACAAGGGTGAGAATTTAGAGTTTCTAGAGAATCCGCCTTCCACGACGACCGCCAATGGAAGAACGGCGGTGATGCACCCAATGGTGGCGGACGTTGAGGTTTCCGTCCAACAGAGTGCGTCGGTATACCGAGCGATCACCTCCTGAAGGCTTCCAGCTTCCCAACTCCTGATCCTGTACCTCCTCGACCGAGAGACACTGTATTGAAGCTTAGGTACCCCTTTGTACTAGCGTGGAATGTCTGCGGTTGACGGCGCTAGCTCGGATTCTGCTAAAAATTCCACACCTAATCATGTGGCCTGGTGTGCCTATTTATACACAAGCTGAATAAATCTAAATCTAATCCTAATAACAGAAATTCAAATCCTACAGATCCCAATTCGAATTACAGATTACAATCTTAGCAAATCATATCTCAATCTTATCATATCTGCATCTTATCATATCTGTATCTTATCAAATCATATCTGCATATTTCCAAATCTGATCTTATCATATCGCATCTTATCAAATCATATCTGTATATATTGCCGAGTGATTTTAGGCAAGATTTTAAATCATCGATGTTGGTTTGGCCGAGATGATTTTGGCCAGGATGACTTCGGTGAGATGACTTCTACCGAGATGACTTGGCCGAGATGACTTGACCGAGATGACTTGGCCGAGATGACTTCGGTAGGGATGACTTGGACCTGCAAAAATAAGTCTTAATCTTTTGTTAGTTAAAAAATCTTATTTTAGCACGTGCTTGTATTTCTTCTATTTTTAGGCCCATAATTCAAATCTCGGTTAACACAAGACTCTTAATCATTAAATATTCTTACCAACACCCATCTTAAGCCTACATAAAGTGTATAAAATATGACTCATCAGTGATCTAGTCAGATATGGTGGAACATCAGAGGGAATGGACTACAAAAAATTTCATTTTTAGCAACCGCAAATATCGGTTGCTAAACCTGGAAAATCGGTCGCCAACGTAAAATATTTTGGTGCAAAATGGTTTAGCGACGAAATTAGGGACCGATAATATTCCGTTGCGAAAGCCTAATCGCTAAACATTTTGCAATTGAAACACAATCAACGGCTAACTATATTTAAAATTCGGTCGCTAAATCTGTGACTATTTTATATTATTAAAATAATCCTGTGACATTTTTTTATTTGTAATTATTTATATATTAAAAAATTTGTCGCTAATTCGGTCGTTATTTTTATTTTTTTAAAAAATAATTCCGTCGCTAATTTGGTGGCTATTTGAGTTTTTATTTTAAATAATTCAGTCGCTATTTTTTTTTTAAATAGTTAGATGGTGGGGGTATATTGTTGGTGATTAGGGAAGGGGGGAAAAAGAGAGGGAGAAGGGAGAGAAGGGAGGGAAGGGAGGGAAGGGAGGAGAGAAAGGAATGGAAGGAAGGTGTTGGTGGTTAAGGAATGGAGGAGGAAGGAGGAATAAGAGTGGGAGAAAGGAGAGGAAAGGGAGGGAAGGAAGTAGTGGAAAGAAGATGGTGGTGGTGGCTGTGGAATAAGAGAGGTGGGTGGAGAATAGAGAGGAGTAGAGAAAGGAAGGGATAGAAAGCAACGGCGGTGGCGACAATGATGGCGGTGGTGGCAACAGAGTAGGAGAGGAGGGAGTAATGGGAAGGAGAGGAGGAGTGTTTAAATAAGGGAGAGAAAAGGAAAAAGAGAGGGAAAAATAGGAGGGAAAAAAATTTCAAAATTTTGAAAATCGATTGCTAATTTGTTTTAATTTTTTCGTTTTATTTTCGGTCGCTAATACATATTTTTATTTTTTTAAAAATCGGTCGCTAATTTTTTTTTTGTTTTTTTAATTTTACAAATTCCATCGCTAATAAATGTTTTTTTTAATTATTTTATTTTTAATCTCTGGTCACTAAATCGATTGCTAATTTATTTTTTTATATTTTAGAAATTCAGTCGCTAATAAATATTTATTTATTTTTTAATTTTTTAATATCGGTGCTTATGTATTTTTAATTTTAATTTTTTTATAGTTCGGTTGCTAATTCCGTTGCTAATAAATTCTTTTCTATTTTTTATGATTTTTAATTTCGGTCGCTAAATCGGTCTCTAATGTAATTTTATTTTTTTTTGAAATTCGGTCGCTAATTCCGTCTCTATTTAAAAACCGTGGAAATCAGTCGCTAATTTCGGTCGCTAAAATACATTTTTCTTGTAGTACTTTGGGATCTCTTAGTATTTAGAAACCATAACAAGTACAACGATCCTTGCTACCTCTAGAAATTCTTTCAACGTTTGGGTAGTATTTTGGGATCGCTTAGTATATAGGTTCCCGTACATCTTCTATTGTTATCCGGCATATCTTAAATTCAATTTCCATCTTGGTCACTAGTTGTACATGTGATTCTCTCTCAACCTTGGTCGTAGAGATGTGCAATCCATGATTACATTGTTCGGGAACATCTTATACACAAGTAGTACACAAAGGCGAATACCCTTTTTGCTATCAACAATTAGTTGTGGTTCTATTTGCGACCCAAAACTTGACAATGTCAATCACATGATTTTGCTGAAAACACGGTTGTTGGGAAGCAATCTCACAAATAGTCACCACCAAAGGTGAACCAAAATGTTGCATCAGAGAAGAGACGGACTGCCATATGTGATTTTAGTCTTGCTACAATTAAAAAATCTAGTCTCACCAATCCAATGGATATGATTTAAAGCAAATGAAGTAGCTGGTGCTTCAGTAAGGTCCACGTCCTGGGTCTTCTAGTAATATAGTGGTAAGATCTTGTCTTCCACATGTTTCTTTAGCAGGATGTCATATATTTTACTTTGGAAAGTCATAGGTTTTAACTTTGAATGTAGCATGGTCCCATTTTCTTAATTCCTTATATGCATGTCCATTTGACGTGCTAAGTCCGTAGCTTTCACAATTCTCCAACTCCAATGCAAATGTCATGGGGCTACTGTTCAAAAAAGTGGCAAATGGCATGAAATTTGGTATGCATATGTCATCCTTACAAGAGGCCTATTTTGTGATAGCCAAGCCCAAAAACAGCAGCCCGTATACCTTGCAATATTAGCAAGTTGAATTTGGAGGTGCTGGAAATTAATTGAAGAAAAGTTCATGACTTTGCCTCATATGCAACAACCTTTTCCAATTTGCTTTCAATCTGTGACATCACATGCACCGCACCTTTGCTGGCTTCGACAATCTTGCCAATTTGTTTACATGTTTGATTAAGATCAAAGCCTTAGGATTTCAACAATAACTAAAATCATATCCACTAATAACAAAATCTGTTAGACTTAGTTAAAATCTTATCCACTAATAACAGAATCTATTAGACTTAGCTAAAATCTTATCCACTAATAATAGAAAATTTTCCTAAAAAATTGACCCACGTGACCTAACATTCCTTCCCGTAAACTGAAAGATCAACATTTAGTTTAAAAACATAAGCAGTAGAACATCATCTTTGAAACTAATTATTAAAACTGCACACACTAAGCAATTTCTATAGCTTCTGAAATAAAGGTGCTTTGAAAGGTTTAGTAAATATATTAGCAACTTGATCTTCACTTCTGCAGAAAACCAGATTTATGATTCCATCATTTGAGAGATTCCTCAAGAAGTGATACTTCACATCTATATGTTTACTGCACCCATGTAAAACTGGATTCTTAAAGAGCTTAATTGCTAAACTACTGTCACAATAGATTGGAGTTGGTCCTTGTTGCTCGAAACAAAGCTCTTCAAGAATTTTCCTCACCCAAATAGCTTGGCAAGCACATGAAGTTGTAGCAAGAATTCAACTTCAGTTGTTGACAAAGTAACAATTGGATGCTTCTTTGATGACTTATCACTGTGACGTTAGGGGTTGTTGGTAGGGGTTTGTTGTGTCTCTCAGGTTAGGTTGTAGAGTAGCAAGGAGGCAGAGTCATTGGTGTGGTTTGCAGTTGAGTTAGGGAAGGTTGTTGGAGGGGAAGATTTAGTGGTGGGGAGAGTTGGTTTGCATAGTTCCTCTTCTCTTTGCATTTATGCAATTCCTTCTTTCTTTTTTTTGGTGTTCAGAGTTTCCCCCTCTTTACTCATGTCTTACTCAAATAATATGAGATCTTATATTATCGTGGTAAGAAAGGAGTAAAGATTTCGAACCATGACTTTATATTACGAAAAAATTTAAGTGTAAGGATGGAATCGCGTGCTTTGGATATGTCGAGGGAGCTCTTGAACGGTTTAGGCATGGAGCCTTGAATTAGGATGAACAAGCGCGAAGCCTTGGGTTGGTAGGCACAAAGCCTAGGATTGAAACGGATAAGCACGAAGCCTTGGATTGGATAAGCACAAAGCCTTGGATTGGAATGAAGGTGCAGGGACCTCAAATGCTCAAGCATAGAGCCTTAAATTGAAACAAATAGACATGGAGCCTTGGATTGGATAGGCACAAAGCCTTGGATGTATATGCACGAAGCCTTGGATGTATAGGCACGAAGCCTTGGAATGAAAGCGCGGGGACCTCAAAAGTTCAAACACTAAGCCTTAAATTGAAATGGATAAGCATAAAGCCTTGGATTGGGTGGGTAGGCACTGCACCTTAGATGTATAGGTAGGGAGCCTTTGAAATGAAAAAGAGGCTCGAGAACCTCAAATGCATAGGCATGAAGCCTTTGGAAATGTAAATGGAGGCACGGGAACCTTAGATGCATAGGCATGAAGCCTTTGGAAAAATGGAAATGGAGGCACATAACCTTAAATTCATAGGCATAGATCCTTTGAAAATGTGAATGGAGGCATGGGGACCTCAAACGCATAGGCAAGGAGCCTTTGGAAAATGGAACTAGAGGTACGAGGGTCTCAAATGCATAAGCATGAAGCCTTTGAAATAACATGGATAAGTAATATATGTGGAATGGAAGAGATGTTTGACGTGATTTTTGTTGGCCACAGAATGTTAGAATTGATGTATGGTGGGATGGCACAAATGTGTGTTATGCATGGGGCATGCAAGACATGACATAGAGATGCATGCTGAGATTTGTGTACAGACACATGCATGAATGCTTAGAGTGCGTGTAAACTATATGTAGGCATGTGTGAGTTTGTAGCATATGGGATGTGGGAGATGGAAAGTTTGGATATTTGGATTACATGGATGCATGGTTGTATAGATGCATGATCCTCACTAATATGGACGACAAAGACCTATCGCATCATATGAATTTCAACGCAGTTAAAAAATTCTACCTGTAGGAAAAAGGAGAAAAGGGGGGAAAGGTGATCAATTAAGATTGAAAACTCAAAAATGAGCGGTCTCAGATGGGATGCAGCTCCTCACCATACCTCCACAAGCAAATTGGGGGTAACATAGTCATTCTCCTTAAAAGCTTATTAACGTGATTCTCGAAATGACAAACATGGGAAGATAACATCTTTGGTCAAGCTTAGTGATTATTATTGCATTTCACTCCTCATTTCTCTTTATATTTGTAATCCTTTCTTCAGATGATTAATAAAAATATCTTATATTCTACTATTTCATTATTCTTCCAATTTCCTATTTCATTACATGGGTTAAGAAAACCAAACATGCGCAAGGAGACACCACGACTATAATGAATAAGTTTTAAAGGTCACAGAAAAACTACAAGTCTCAAATTTGCATATCCACCAATAACTGAAGCATTTTAACCAGGTCTACAACTGAAAGATAATAGGTCAGGACAGGTTACCTCCCTTGTAAGTCATGAGGCGTCTAGAATCCTAAAAGGGGATTGAAAGCTAAAAATATATGTACCTAAATTCCACCTTCTAAATACTCCATGACTTGTATTCCAAACCTCCGTGCATCTATACAACCATGCATCCATGCAATCCAAACATCCAAACTTTCCATCTCCCACACCTGATATGCTACGAACTCACACATGCCTACATACAGTTTGCATGCACTCTAAGCATTCATGCATGTGCCTGTACACAAATCTCAACATGCATCTATATGCCATGTCTTGCATGCCCTATGCATAACACGCATTTGCGCCATCCCACCATACATCAATTCTAACATTTCATGGCCAACAAAAACCATGTCAAACATCTCTTCCATTCCACATATATTACTTATCCATGTCATTTCAAAGGCTCTGTGCCTATGCATTTGAGGCCCTCATACCTCTAGTTCCATTTTCCAAAAGGTTCCATGCTTATGCGTTTGAGGTCCCCGTGCCTCCATTCACATTTTCAAAGGCTCTATGCCTATGCATTTAGGGTCATGTGCCTCCATTTCCATTTTTCCAAAGGCTTTGTGCCTATGCATTTAAGGTTCTCGTGCCTACATTTACATTTTCAAAAGCTTCATGATTATGCATTTGAGGTTATCATGTCTCTTTTTTCATTTCAAAGGCTCCATGCCTATACATCCAAGGCATTGTGCATATCCAATCCGAGCCTTTGTGCTTATCCATTTCAATTTATGGCTTAGTGTTTGAGCATTTGAGGTCCCCGCTCTTTCATTCCAAGGCTTCGTGCCTATACATCCAAGGCTTTGTGTCTATCAAATCCAAGGCTTCATGCCTATTTGTTTCAATTTAAGGCTCTATGCTTGAGCATTTGAGGTCTCCACGCCTTCATTCCAATCCAAGGCTTCATGTCTATCCATTTCAATCCAAGGCTCTATGCCTATCCAATCCAAGGCTCCATGCTTATCCGTTTCGATCCTAGACTTTGTGCTTACCAACCCAAGGCTTCGCTCCTGTTTATCCTAATTAAAGGTTGCATGCCTAAACATTCAAGAGCTCCCTCGGCATATCCAAAGCACGCGATTCCATCCTTACACTTAAATTTTGTCATAAGACAAAGTCATGGTTTGAAATCTTTACTCCTTTCTTACCACGATAATATGAGATCTCATATTATCTGAGTAAGACACGAGTAAAGAGGGGACAATTGTGAACACCAAAAAAAAAGAAAGAAGGAATTGCAGAAATGCAAAGAGTAGAGGAGCTCTGCAAACCAACTCTCCCCACCATTAAATCTTCCCCTCCAATAACCTTCCTTAACCCAATTGCAAACCCCACCAATGGCTCTGCCTCCTTGCTACTCTACAACCCTGCTTGAGAGACATAACACACCCCCCACCAACAACCCCCAACGTCACAACAGCTAAAGTGTTGCATAAGCAAGGAGGAGCGACACCCTGTGGTCTATAAGAGGAAGGAGAGAATGAAGGAGAAGGGGTTGGAAAAAAATTTGGGGTTGCGAACTCTGATTTTCAATAAGAAGGGCTAAGACATTTCCTCGAAATTAGAGAAGAAAATGTGAGGGAGCTGGGATTTTGGTTCCTGTTGACAAATGCATAATGTGGGAGGAGAAGAAGGAGCCAAACGCTCCACCACCGCAACAACAAAGGGTGCCCTACTCAAGTAACCCTTTAGTCAATTTCTATTGACTAAATTCCATTTTTCTTTCCTTTTTGGTGTTAGTTGATACTCAATGTAGTCAAATCTTTCATTGATACGACTTGAAAATGGGGAGCCATTCGACAAACCACTTTGTCGCTCGTTTAACAAACGGCTCCGTCGCTCGTTCCCCATGTCTTGAGTTAGATTTAGAGTATTTGTTAGTTTGAGTCGTAAGGGGACGTAGAGGTTTCTATCTCAGCTTTGGAAATACCCAAATTGTCTTGTCTTTGAACATAGATGTCCCAAATACCCTTTTTTTGTGTCCTACGATGCTGGTAAATAGTATACCAGCTACTGATACTCAAGTAACCCTTTAGTCAATTTCTATTGACTAAATTCCATTTTTCTTTCCTTTTTGGTGTTAGTTGATACTCAATGTAGTCAAATCTTTCATTGATACGACTTGAAAGTGGGGAACCATTCGACAAACGACTTCGTCGCTCATTCGACAAACGGCTCCGTCGCTCGTTCCCCATGTCTTGAGTTAGATTTAGAGTATTTGTTAGTTTGAGTCGTAAGGGGACGTAGAGGTTTCTATCTTAGCTTTGGAAATACCCAAATTGTCTTGTCTTTGAACATAGATGTCCCAAATACCCTTTTTTTGTGTCCCACAATGCTGGTAAATAGTATACCAGCTACTGATATTGCAAACCAGCATGATTCTTTCATGGAAACTTCCAAAGAAAATGAAAGAGATTTACTAGAGAAAGGCCAGTTCTAGTAACCTGCATGATGAGCTTATAGTGTTCTTCAAAGATAGTCTTCATGGGAGTCTAGACTTCATCTATCTTTCTTACCAAATAAGGGCCTTCTTCTACAAGGGCATTCACAAAGGGGGCCCCATGCTTTGGAAGTAGGTTACTACCGATGTTAGGGCCATTTCCCTTGAAACTTAGCCATCCCATGTCATTCAGGTTTTGCACTTTGTGTTTCAAACCTCCAACACTTCTTAGTGGGATGTCTAATGGCTCCTACATGGTATTCACACTTGGCGTTTGGGTCATAGCTCTTAGGGTATGGGGGTTGGATTGGCTTTAAAGGAACTATGACGATCAATAAGTTGTGGATCGAGTATGGTAAGAGTTCAGCATATGGCATGGGGATAGGCGTTATGACTCTAGCATTACTTCTTCTTTGAAGAGTGTCAATATTAGGCTGTGGGGGGTTTAAGTATTTTGGTGAGGTGTGGTCTAGGGTGGAGGAGGTCATTAGCTAGGTGCGGTCTGGTGTGAATATGGGTGAGTGTGGGTTCGACAAGAATCGAGGTTGATAATTGGGTGTAGCTTGGGGAGCTTTTTGGTTATGTCCCATTGAGGAAGATGCAATGATGTTCACTTCCCCTCATTTTCTCTTATAAACATTTGGCAAAGTCTTCTTTACGAGTGTTGTCCCGACCATTACATGGGAGATCTTCCCATTTCTTACTGATGTTTTTATCTGTTCACCAATAACGACAAGGTTCGAAAATTTTGATGATACGTTTCATACTATCTTCTCATAGAAAGGTGGTTGGAGCATATCAATGAATATTGTGATCATCTCCTTTTTGGACAGAGGAGGTTGGATATGGATAACTAGCTCTCTCCAGCGCTGGGCATACTTTTTAAAGGTTTTATGTTCCTTGTTACACCATGTTTTGTAGTTGTGTGCGATCCAGGACCATATCCCCATTGTATTTGTATTGTTTCAAAAAGGCCTATGCTAGGTCCTTCCATGTTCGAATTCGTCCCTTTTCCAGGTTTAGATACCAACCCACGACGACCCCAATGAGGCTTTCTTGAAAAAATGAATCAACAACTTATTATTATGGGCATGTGTAACCATCTTTCTACAATATGAGACCAACAACTTATCATTATAAACCAAAATTGATCATCGGGGGCCACTCCTCCTTGACTTCTGCAACACTTTAGCTGTTGTGACGTCAGGGTTGTTGGTATGAGTGTGTTGCATCTCTCAGGCTGAGTTGTAGAGTAGCAAGGAGGTAAAGTTGTTGGTAGGGTTTGCAGCTGGGTCATGGAAAGTTGTTGGAGGGATTTTGGAGGGGAAAAATTGTTGATAGGTAAGAGTTGGTGGTAGGGAGAGTTGGTTTGAGAGCTCCTCTACTCTTTGCATTTCTACAATCCCTTTTTTTTGTATGTTTGCAATTGTTTATTTCAAATTTTAATGAAGAATAATTTAGAAAAAATATTATTAAAATGTGTAATTAATTTTCTTAGTTAACATAAATAATTTTTTGTTTATGTTCAAGACAAGAAAATAATAAAAAAGTATGTTAAAAGAACTATATTATACTGTATGTTGATAACCATTAAAAAAAATTATCGAAACAGTAACTTTTAAAAATAAGTTGCATATATGTATGGGATAAAGAAACATAACTTTTAGTTTTATATGAGATTTTAAGCTACAATTGTTAGACTTCTGGTTTATTTTAAAAGTTTTTATTAGGCATGGCAACAATATGGAATAAAGGCATGTTTGTCTCTCCCGTACCTATTTTTCAAAAGACAAGGTGGGTTTAAGATCAGGTTTTCGAAAGATGCGGATAAAAAATTTAAACTCAATCTCATTTTCAATTATTTTTTATCGGACACTCGAAGAAAATCAGAGAATTCTTCTCATATTTTTTAAAATTTAATTTATTTGTATATTTTTAAATAAGTCATATATAGAATTATTAATTGCATTTTAATTTAAAAATATATAACTTAATAAAAAATAAAGAAATTTAAAATGAAAAAGAATTATATTATATTTTTAGTTAAATTTATAATTTTAATTTTATTGTTTTTATTAATTTAATTACTTATCTATTAAAAATAAATTAATTTGTATTTTAATTATTATAAAAATTTGAAAATAAAATCATAATTCATATATAAAGAGTGACACGAAAATCAAGAATAATTTTAAAAGAGTTATTTTTTATTTTTCCTTATCTTTATTTTGAAATGGTTAAAATTGAATTACTTAGAACTATTAAATTAAAAATATAAAAAATAAAAATAAAAATAAAAAATAAATTTTTTAAAATTTTAATAATTAAATATCGATGTCTAATTACAAATATTTTTAGTACGACTGAATATAAATATTATAAAATTATTTTTGAGTACATGACATATTTTCTATTCTTTTAAGCTTACTTTTAAAATAACTTTGAGTCATTATATTTATATTCAGTGGGAAGTGTCGGAGGTGGGAAAGGGTTACATACCCAACCCCTACTCTGGTTTTACAAATTTGAACTTGATTTTGGTAAAAAGGAAGAAAAAAATTGGTCATTACGAATAACTTTTAAGCTATAACAAAGTTAGGCCAAACATATTCTAATAATAATAATAATAATAATAATAATAATAATAATAATAATAATAATAATAATAATAATAATAATAATAATAATAATAATAATAATAACAATAATAATAATAATAATAATAATAATAATAATAATAATAATAATAATTATTATTATTATTATTATTATTATTATTATTATTATTATTATTATTATTATTATTATTATTATTATACATAAAATAATTACTTATATAAATATTCGTTACTTTGGGATTCATTAAAATTTGCACCATTAAAAGAAATAACTGCTCAAGTTTCATAAAGTTATAAAAAAATATATATATTAGATTCATATAAAAATTAGAAATAATAAAGTTATGCAATATAACGAATTTATCATTAAAAATGTTCTACTCGAGTACTAATTTATTTTTCAATTCAATATAATTATATTTAGAAATGACCTTATTTATTTTATGTATTATTCTTCAGCCCCTACGATATTCTTATATTAAAAAAAACTATACTTCTGACTTTTATTTTATGTGTATGACTTTTACACATTAATTGATTTATTTCAAATTAATATAAGAATATTAAGTACAATTTTAAAATAAAAGAATTCTGAATTTTTTTTATATTGCCTTATATAGTATGACCTAAGCTTAGGATGCAATGGTTAGTAAATTATATCAGATGAGATCAGAGTTATGAGCCACCAAACATTTATTTCATCAACGAGTTCTGCTTTAGCCTACAGTTCGCAAACAATTCATTGATGAAAAATGACGAGATTAATTAATGAAACCCATATAATCAAAAGATAAAAAGAAAATTATTACCACAACTACGGTTTCCACAGTTTATTTGTATATATGCTGTTCGTCCATTTGCTTGATTATTTTGGAGAAACTTTCACTTCAATGCTTAATATAGATAGTGCCTAGCTATAAATTGTTCAAGGTACCTCAAATCTTTGGCACAGTTCAACTATTGGACTGTTAGAATCATTTATCTTTTATTGGAATAAATGACAAGGGCAGCACCAATCTCAAAATTGAGAAAAACTTCATGAAGTAAATTACACAAAATATAAGAACCAAATTGATCATACATAGTCACTAGTAGGAAAAAAATATATTATAGTGTGATATCACTGCATGTTTATCATTTCTGATTAACTTTTATGTGATACATATTAAAAAATCTCAAATTATAAAAAAATAATAACATTAAATTTCATAGTAGTCTAATAATTTCTCTAATAGCCAGAGATTATTACCATATGATGAAAATTAACAGCTGGGGGGATTCATGGGGGCAATTCCCTAGTGTAAAATGCGAATTATCCCATACAAGATATGCATTTTGCACATGTTGTTCTGGAAAGGTAAACAGAAGTATAGTGAAACGTGCTGAAAATGCAACTAATTGCCATCACAGTCAGGTACATGTGCAGAAACTGGTTAAGTGCACGAGTATAATTTATGGAGTATTATCTAAAGCAGGAAAGAAGGTAACTTTCTGGCCACTATCTATGCCTAACCGAATTTGATATCAGAATATGGCAAAGGTGTTTGGCGAGGCCCGTGGATGAATCAATGTCACTTTGATAAACGGTACTTTTGCATTAACTAGGCAGCAAATTAGGTCAGACCCAATAATGTAAACTAAATGACACAAACATTAAAAGGAAAAAGAAAAGGATGGGAAGGATGGTAGCATCCAAAACTGCATTCTAGAATTGGATCAGATGGAAGGGTAACGCATAAATCAAAGGGAGGGCTCCAAAGGAAGATAGAATAGAAACGTGTCTTCAAGTTGAGCACAGGTGTATTGGGAGAGGATGAACCAGATGTTGACTTTGAAGTATGCCCTGTCCTTTTCATTGTTGGTATAGAGCTAGGTACTCTTTCATTTTACATGGTCATTGCCAAAATTACTTTGTTGAGGACATTACAAAATTCGACTTTTCGTTTCATCTTACAAAATAAATTTGAACCTAATTCAATATAAAATCAACTTATAAAATAAAAATAATTCATCACTTATATATTTTATTTTCATCATATCTTTAATTAATATAAAATCCCAAGCTACAATTATCGAAATAAAATTCAAATTCTGATGAGTGGCCAGCAAATTCAAATTCTGATTAAAGGGAAATAAAAACAATATTGCATACAAGTATAAGTAAATTTTGTACTATACTTCTTCACCAATGCCAGCTTCACAGCATTTTTTTCTTTATTGTGGATGAAAAGGTATAGTTATTCTACCTAAAAAAATTGACATTATGCGAATTTGAGACGTAAAACTTTAGTTGATGCAGATCATTGGTTGGAAGTCATTCTCAAAATCAAGTAACAAGAATACTTACAAAAAATTTTGTTAGTCTATAAAACGCTGAGTAGACATGCACTCAAACTTCTGTCTCCCACCAAATAAAGAGTAAAAGGAGAAATTAAGGCCTGTTTGTGTTAGTGGTGATTATTCTCTAATAAGAAAGATAAAAAGTACAGAATTTCAAGGTGTGTATGCATTAAGTTCATCGATTCTTGTGTACACTGGATATAAAAAGTATTATAGTAAAATACTTTCAAGATACAATGAAATTTGTTTGACTTTATTTGCACAACCAAAATCAAAATAATTGATAATGATATTTTACATAATAATAATTTCTTTAATTTTTTTCCTTATAACAAGTGATGTATAAGGTAAAAGATATGTAGTTGTGTCTAAATTCGCAAATAAAATGATTTTTTTATTTATAAATCAACTCATATACGAGAGCAACACTTCAAAAACGACATATTCTCTAAAAAAAAAAATTTATTTAAATCTATTGATGAATAAATAATTACTTTTATGAAATTGATAATTTATAATTAAATAATCATATAAATTTATTGTAATTAATAAAATATCTAAACCATAAGCTAAACATTTATAATTGAATAATAATATAAATTTATTTTATTGTATTAATGTATAATTAATAAATTTTTAAAAATTTATATTAGTATTTAATTTGTTGAAGATTCTATATTGTGTATGACTTGATAAGGAGACCATCACTATTTTATAAGTTTATTTTGTCGAGTTAAACATGAATTTATTTTTTTAAATAATTATAAAATTATTATTTAATAAATTTATAATTTTTATAATAATTATTTTAAAAATAATAATAATAATTTTCAATTAATTGATAGGGTATAAATTTTTATATGACGATACGTACAAATTAAATTCTATATTTTTTAGAAATATTTAATAGCTACAGAAAGACATAAGCATTAAAATCCAACCAATATGTGCTTATACAAATTTGTATATTTGAATCACTATCAACATAGATATCAATTTAATTGCCCAGTGCCTAGAGGAGTAGAGTATAGTAGAGGTATAAGCTATCATTCAGGCCACCGCCCGACGGCTCCAGCCACCGCCTGGCATTCAATTCACGGCTTGACACCTTGGCAGTGGTGTCAGTCTCGTTACTCTTCCATTCTCTTTTATTTATTTTATATTACATTATTTTAGAAATCTCTCTCACATTTTGTAATATTTTTATGTTTATGTTTTGAAATTTCTTTTAAATGCTATTTTAAAATTGATTACATAATATCTTTTATGATTCGTTTGAATGTAGAGAAAAATAAAGGGAAACCAAATAGAAAATAATAGAAAAACGATTTGATCATAAAAAAGGAAAAGATAAATACTTCTTTTCTTATTTAATTAGAAAGAAAAAATTGAAAGAAAAAAAAATATTTGTGTTAAATAATTTTTATATTTTTCTAATGTAATAATAGATAGTTAGAATATTTAGATAAATTTGTTATTTTAATAAAGTTTCCTCCTCTCTTATTTTTCTTATTTTTTTCTTGACAATTAAATGGGAAAATAATATAATATGTCTTCCCATCATTTTCGCCACTCAACATCTCTCCTATCATTTTCTCTTTGTCCAAATAATACATTGAAAGCATTAATTGATAATGGGAAGAAAAAAGAGGTTAGGATGGAAAGCTGTAAGACATTAATTCGGAACTATTTTATTTTATTTTCCTATTCTAATGCTTGTTTGATAGTATGAAAGAAAATGTGACGGGAATGAAAATATAAAGGAAGAAAATGAGAATGAAAAAATGTAAATAAGTAATTTTTTGTATTGTTCGGTTAAAAGAAAAAGGAAGGAGAAATAAATGTTGAGTTCTTCCTTCTCTTACTTAATTGAGTAAGAAGATTAAATTTTTTATTATTAATTAATTTTTAAAAATTATTAAATTATGAATAAGTTTTTTAAATAAAAAATAAAACTTACATAATTTTGTTATTTTTTTTATAAATTTCAGATGATAATAAATAATATATTTAAAAGAGTGTTTTCCTTGACATTTCTCTTTCTTTATAAATAAAATATTTCCCGTAAGTACACGGCTAGAAATAATTTAAGTGAAAGTATAGTTAAAACTGAGAAAAAAAAGTACCTCTCCTTCCTTTTCTTTTCAATTTGAAGAAAAAATATAATGTTCTCACTTTTTTTTTCTCTCATTACCTTTCTTGCTAAAAATTATGCCAAATTTTCTCTTCCCAAACACACTTTTTTACCAAAATTCATTATAAAAACTAATAAATTAACAGCCTAAAGCAAAGATGAACAAAAAGTCTTTACAAATAACTCTCCCTCTTAATTTGGTGTGGAAGTTTGTGTTTATTATGCTACAATTTTATATTGAGAAAAATCTTAAATTGATATTTTAAAAATTAGTCCTAAAATATCTAAAAATGTTAATACATTCATACTTATAAAAGAGTTGTATAAAATTTGAAAAATAAATTGTTAAATACAAAATAATTTTTTAAAAATTGTTTTAATGATAAATTAAATATTTAAAATATTGGTTATTATGATAAAAATTTTACAAGACCAATATAATTATAGAATTAATTTAATGAATAGAATTTTTAAAAGATTAATATAGTAATTTAGTTGTTGGATTTCTTCAATGCTCAGAGGTTAGATTTTACATTGATTTCGTAGCTAAGTGTTTACTTTTGTTATTGGTTGTCATATTAGGTTTTGCGTTGATTTTCTTCACTTGGGATTTAGAATTTCAATGACCACAGTAAGAGAAAGTAAAAATCGAAAGCTTTGACAAATATTTCGAAATAAAAAGTGGCATTTGTGGGAAAAGTTGAAAATATTAAAAGTTTCCAAGGCAATTTCACATACATTGTTATACACGTTTATAGATAGAAAGTGTGACTTGTTATTATGTAGACAAAAATAAAAGAGTAAACACAAAGAATTTACATAATTTAACCAATGTGATTTGTATTTATAGACAATCAAGAGATTTTAAAATGTTTCTTATAAAAAAACAAATATAGTCTTATGTTTTTATACAACTGTATTTACTATGTCGAAAACATGTTAGCATGGTTTGATCTACTCGGCCTAAGCTGATGATATGTCGATCCTCTCTGCGTGTTACGTGGTGAGATATGCATCAAGATTCTCGGATGTCATATCTCGAGAACCATGTCACATGGGCTGCCGACGTAAATGGGTCCGACCTCTATAAATAGGAGAACTCACCCCTCGTGTCAAGTACGTTTTACTCATCCCACACTTGCTCACACCCGACCTACACTGACTTCAGTATTAGAGTGTCTTAGCAAGTACTCCTACCATTAACACCTTGGCCTATGTCGAAGAGGAAGAGAAGAGGTCAGAACCTATACAGTATCATAGATAGGAAGAGGAACTCGCCTCCAACTTGGGAAATTTCTGCCAGGACCCTATGCGAATTCTTGGTAAGAACAACAACTAATCAATTTCTTTGTCTTCAAATATGCTCAGCAACATCAAAATTAGGTAAGTATTTTTCTTTTTCTAATTTTAAACTCTAAGATATCAAGTCTAGTAATGATTTGGACAAACTCGTTAAATATAAAACTCAAGACATATCAATATGACTAATTTGAATGTTGCAACCTTGTGAATGAATAATAGTTTATGAGTAATACCACCATAAAAGCGTAGAGAATATGATGATCAAGTGCAAGAAAAATAATTATTGTGCTATAAGGTTATGTGTCATATTGGAATTTAGTAATCTTAATGTATTTGAGCTTTAATATATTATTTCTTTTTATCTTTCGTGTCATATTGAAATTTAGTAATATTAATGTATTTGAGCTTCAATATATTATTTCTTTTTATCTTTCTATTGGTTATAATTGCTATAAAGTGTAAATGTCTAAGAGGTTAGACATTAAAATGATGGTTTTGAAATTAAAAATTGTTGAATTGACCGAAAGGTTTAAAGTTTATGCTTATATGCTAGGCTTTTGCTATCAATTTGATGAGTTATACATGATTTTGCATTGCTAAATTTGTACTATTGTTGAAATTTTAGTGTAGAAATTACATTTAATTGTTGAACTAGTAAGTAGTTTAACACAAATTATTGTTATCTCAATTTAAATGCATGATTACCACACTTTTGAAAATGTAAACACAAACCAATTTATTTGCAATTAGACCTATTTATGAATTTCTATGTCAATTTATAATTTGTTCTATATATGAACTTGATTAGTCAAATATCTATTTCACTTAAAAAGTTAACGTATGTACATAATTTTGTAATCGAGAATGTTATGATAATATATTATAAATAATCAATTTATTTTCTAAAACATTATTCTTTCTCTTAAGTAATATTTAAAGTAATGAAATTATATAAGTAGTTATTAAAGTATTAGAAATTATGTTACATAGTTTCTCGAGTATTAAAAATTCATTTAAATTGATCTTTTAATAATAAAAATACATTTACATATATACTAATAGATATTCAATACTTTAAATACTACTTATATAATTTAATTATTTCAAGGATTATTTATGATTGAGGGCTTACTCATTTTTTTAATTCCATTGATTAATAATTAAAAATATTAATATCTCACAAAATATTATTAAAAATAACAACCATGTTAATCAAGTGAACCAACAACTAATAAAAAATTACACAAATAAACCCCCCAAAATAATTAAATATACTTCATTAGTAACCAATATGTTTTGGTGAATAAAAAATTTATTGAAAAAACTAGAAACTTATAGAAAAACTTACACAAGCAATTTTAGCTCTTAAAACATTAAAAATAATAAAAGGCGTTACATAAAAAACACGAATAGAAATAAAAGATCCATCCCATATTTAGCTAAGTTATTTGCAACCTGATTTGTCTTATCCAAGACATAAATCCAAAACACTCACCCCTTATACTAATGAATTTATGGAAGCTTTAACCAAGTTATAATAAGAATGGGCACGACAATATTAATAACCAAAATAGAAACTTAATATAAACATTGTCTAAAATTCACATGTAGTAACTAACAAAATGTGAAATTTAAATTTAATAAACAAAAACCTATTCCATTACGATCACTCCCCCCAAATATGTTGTTCTAGTTCAAAAAATAAGATTACATGTTGTGGCCACTTATGTGAAATTGGTTTTCTAGCTAGTTATTTTCTTATTTGATTCTCCTTCTCAATAATCTAGGAGTTTCAACTATAGTTAGGTTTAACACTTTAAATCCATATTTATTTGCACCACTACATTTGTAGTTGATTTATTACGACTAATCACTAGAACCCACTTATATGTAAAGAAATTTTTCCTTATTATCTAAATTATGTGTTTGGTACACGAAAGACATTTTGAACAAAAAAAAAAAAACTTTCAAGCCAAAAACTCCCTCTTGTAAATCCTACTTTCTTCAATGTAGTCTTCGAAATATCTTTGTCACACCCATCTATATATATCAATGGTAACCACCAATCCACCACAAGCAAAGTGAAAAAGGAGTTTTGACGAAGTTCAACAATCTTCCAATTACTACCACTATGACTCCGTCAAGACATTTCCACCACTATGAAAATGCCAAACGATTGTATTTTTTTTTGTCTATTTATTTCCTTTTGTGCACTATGAGGTGAGTAAGGATGAAAAAAAATATACTTACGTTCATATAGAAAATAGATAACTTAGCAGGTAAAATATATGTACTTTTTATCCTCAACATATTATCAAGGTAGGTTGGGCGCGATGGGTAACAAGATACTTGTTTTGATGGGTATTCACAATTTGAAATTAATTAAATACATCTAATTATATATAAAATAAGTTACTCTAATTTATTTTTAATATAAATATATATTTCAAAATTATTTATTCTTAGTATAAATATATGTTTTAAAATAATTGATTTTTAAAAAAAATTATATTTTAGAAATATTTATAGATACCCTAAATATTTAAAGACATTCATAAAATTCGTACAAACTCACTTAACATATATGTGCAAGTACATGGTAGATACGAGATAAAATTTCACTAGATAAGACAAGTGATGAAAAATTATTACTTGTATCCACCCTCTGCCGACCCACATTGTTTGTAGTTAGAGATTGTTTGTAGTTAGAGAGGGAAAGGAACAAGTAAGGGAAAGTTGACTCGATGAAGGAAGGGGTGTGACTAAGGGAGAGATAAGGTTGACTTGGATATGTGAGTCCACTCGGTTCATCATCACATGTTGTTCCAAAAGTGAGCTAATCAAGTCTAATTTACTTTTTTGGTAAACCAAAAAATACAATTTAACTTAACTCACTACAAGTTGGTAGATTAAAAAGGGTAACAAAGAGCTAGCTTACCTAAATTAAAACAAATAAAAAATTTAAAATACAAAAAATATAAAAAAAAAAAAAAAAAAAAAAAAAAAAATATATATATATATATATATATATATATATATATATATATAACAAGCTTAACAACGTACTAATCCATAACAACAAACTTAAAGAATAAAAAATAAAAATTCAAAATTTAAAACTGAAATAAAAGGGAGGAAAAACATAAATTTTAAAATTTTAAAAACAAAATAAGTTAATTAGAATTGAGTCAACTAACTCACTTGAATAGACTCGTATCAATCCGTAAATTATGTGAGACTAGCTAAATCAATTAAAAAAATCAATTATTTTTTAAATTATTTAATCTATAAATCGAGTTGAGCTTAATTAAATTAGAGTTAAAGTTCACTTGTGATGCTTCTAAATTGGTTAGTTGAAAAAGATGTGAGAGAAAGTGAATTGAATTGGCCTTATATCAAGAGAAAGAAAGTGAGAGATAAATATTGGATACAAGAGAGATTTATTTTTCTCAAATTTTATTTTTAAATTAATCCATCAAATTTAAAATTATCACATCTAACGATTTGTTTATTTTTATTATATACCAATATCATTTTTTGTTTATTGTGTATGCTAAAGTCCAGCCGTTATTATATATGCTTTTGATCGAAACAAAAACTCATAACTATTACTCCCTTTTTATATTATCGTGTCGTTGGCTAGGGCCTCGTCTTAAAACTCAAGTGCATGAATCATCATAACTTTAAAAGTGTCTGAACTCTGAAACACAACTTTTTGTTCTCTCCCAACCAAAATAAATAAATCATTCGTGGTTTCGTTTCCTCTACCAAGTTTAAGTGCAATCAAACCAACATAATAATGTTCAGACTTTGGAGCAGAGCAATATTAGTAATTGAATAATATTTATATTAATTAATCATATTAGATGCTCTGCATCACGTGCTCATGTCTAATTGGGTCACCGCTCCCGCACAGCATATTATCTCCATTTAAAGTCCTAAACCAAACGCGCTTACGTAACGTCACTGTTTTTTACTTTTTACATAAAAATATAAAACTTAGCAATAAAATATAAAGAGTGTGAAAGAAAAACAATTCTTTAGAATGACCAGTTATTCAGTTTATAATTTTAATTATTAAACAACAAAGTTAAAAATCACGGTATCATAGAAAAACAATAAAGTTAACCTATATACTAACGTGCTCTTGTATTTAGTCAGTAATTGAGTTCCATAAACCAGAAATTTAATTTTTGAGAGATTTTATTAAAAAAGACAAAAATTAATTCAATAATTTCAATGTTTTGAACAAAATTAATCTCTTACTATTGATCGGAAAATATTTTTAGTAAAAAAAGAAAAGAAAAAGAAGATAACCTACTTATCTGTTTTAGTGACCAGACTGTGATTTAATCATTTAATCATTTACATATGCGCCTGGCTTTGAAAATCTATTCATTTATTGCTAAAACTAAGCTATTATATAATTTGGAGTGTCACATTTTGTTTTCATTTACCTTATTTTCCCTCTCATAACTTGCATGACAATTGTCAATTATGAGATGGGGCCATCAATTATTATTATACAAAAGGGGGACATCCGGGGTACAACACACTTCAAAAAATTAATTGGATGACCCCCAACCCCAGAAAACAAAATGGATCAGCGTAAGTGGACATGTTTAGTGTCAATATCAAACAAGGTCCATACTGGACTAGTTAAACGGTGGGCCTCAAATACGCATATAAATCAAAATAAATAATTAAATATACCCATTAATCTATTGTCATTATCATGCTTAATAAAATCCTAAGCGTCATTGTTCCAATACTTAAGCATAGTACTACAAACTGATCCCTCGTGCACGTCCACAAATAAAAACAATGATCAAGTACTTTATTTCAAAACCTTTTCATAAGTCATATGTTAATTATAATAATATTCAGTAAAGTTTTGAAACCCCACAAGACAAAGGACGTGTTTAATTATAATAATAGTAATAGCTATATATCAACTAGTAGTGGTTGTTTTAACTTAGCAAGTCTTCTTTGGTACGATTTTTGTTTTATGTTCTGAAAATTTTAATAACTGGGAGTAGTTTCCAGTTTTATGTTTTAGTTTCAATGTTGTGTGGTTTTTAGTTTTTAAATTTAAATTAATCACACAATTCACTTTTTTTTTTTTTCTAATTCAAGCTTTTTGGTGATGGAAGGAAGGTGAGAGAGGGCGTTAAGTATAATAAAAATGATAATAAATTTGTAATGATAAAAATAATAGTTATATAAAAATGGTAATAGAACATTATTGTAGCATAAATTATAACAATGATAATAATGACATAAATAACAATAATAATAACTATTTGAGATAATGATAATTATTGTTGTAGTAGTAATAACTACAAGAATAATAATTACAAAATAAAGATGGTTGTTATGTTATAATTATTAACTATCAAAATTTTTTTAAATATTATTGTCGTGTTAGTTATAACAATAAAAATATTAACGAATAATAACAATCATAAGATCCCAGAGACAATGATTATAACAACATTGACTACAGACGTTAATGTTTGATCATTAATATATAATAATGATAAATATTAGTTGAAATATAATTAATAAATTTAATAATAATTATAATTATAATTATAATTATAATAATTATTATTAGTGCGTACTTAAACTTTTAGAAAGATATAAGAATTAAGTAATTTGTTATAAAAACACAAAACAAAAAAATTAAAACTACTTTTTTTTTAATAGAATCTCAATTTAAAATATTTTAAAATTGAGATAAAAATAATTTAGTTTGATTTTAGTTAAGTATATTTTATTTTTAAATTTATATTTAAAAATGAAAAACTAAATTCAAGAGTATAAAGTTTAACTATTTGTTTGAATATGTGTAGAATTAATTTTGATAAAACTAATTTTATAATGTTAAATGTAGATAAAATGTGTATATAATAAATTAACGTCAATTACCGCGAGAAGAACAAAAATACAGTTAACCTAAATTAATGAAACGTTGAATCAATATAATATCTAAATATGAATTATCCAACAAAAAAGGTCTTACAAATTAAAAAATTAGGTGAAATTTTAAATGGATTCCATGAGAGCAATATATAAAAGGAGAAAAGAAAAAAAAAAGAAAAGAAAAAGAGCAGTGAGTTGTGGAAGTGACTTGGGTTTGTGACTCCCGAGGTGGGTGTCTCTAAACAAAAGCAGTGAGAGTAATGGTGGACAGAGAAATACTACTCTTATAGACACTGTGCGCACAACCCTCCCCTCTCCAAGGAAGAGATCACAAACACAACACCACTCTCTCTCTCTCTCTCTACCTTCAATGCCACTCTTCTTCCTCTCTCATTGACGCTGCATTTCCAGACCCAATGGATCCGGCCGCGATGATGAACGGCGCCACCAACACGACGTCGTATCACCTTTCAGAGATCTGGCCGTTTCCGCCGCCGAACGGAGGCGAGTCCGGCGCCGCGCTGGGCCTAAGGATGCCTCAGTTGGGGCCCGGATTCGGCGACTTCGGCCCGGCAAGCATTGGCCACAAGAAGAGGCGCGACGCGGAGGAGGAATCGGCTAAGGGCCTCTCCACCAGCAATGACGTGGTACTTGTTCACTCTTGAGTCTTTTCCTCATTCAATGATCTAGAATTAAAAAAAAATATATAGTCATATAGAATTGGTTAAAATATAGAGAATGGATCTGGTTCTGTTTGTTTATGATGGAATTGAAGTTTGGGTATTGGGATTTGCGTGGTGCGTGCAGAACGAGGGTGGTGATGGGAAACGGGTGAAGACGACGAGGAACAAGAGTGAGAATGTGAAAGGTGAAGCAGAAGCCAGTTCAGGAAAGCCTGCGGAGCAAGGTGCTAAGCCACCTTCCGAGCCTCCTAAGCAAGACTACATTCATGTCCGAGCCAGAAGGGGTCAAGCTACTGATAGCCACAGTCTTGCCGAAAGAGTCAGTCATTTTCTAATTCCTACCAACTTCATACCATCTCTTTTTTTTTTTTTTTTATAGCTTTTTCATTTTTTCTCCCACCGTTTCAATCTTTACAAGACTTTAATTGTCATTCACTGTATTCATAAATTTACTTTATAATAATTATCTTAAGTTTAATCCACTGTAAAAAAAATTGTATACCACTAGTGGAGTAAATTCTTATCATAAAGTCCTGACATGACAACATATGATTAAATGATTATTAAAGACAAGACAATCTAAAATTTTGTTTTTAGAACAAAAAATGGGAATTATACTATCACTCCATCAGAATTCATCTTTTGATTTGATTTAAATTTTTTTTTATTAAAGTCAACAAATTTAAGATAGATGATAATTAGTAATTAGATAATTGTGGAGAAAATATTATACAGTGTATTTTAATTAAATTCTTTTTTTAAAACTAAAAAAGGGGACAACTATATAATTAATATTTAAGGGTGATGGTTGGTGTAGGCGTTATCGGAGTACCGAGAATTTACTTCACTGCAGGATATTTCGTGTCATGTGGAATTGCTGTTACCTGAAAAAGTTGGTTTAAAAAATAATGAAACTGTTATGCTGATTGTGACTTTTGGGGGGATTTAAGAAAATATTGAATTATTGGGTCTTTTGCTATTAGAGTTTTTGACATGGTTTTGTAATGGAATGTTGTTGGACAGGCTAGACGGGAAAAGATTAGTGAGAGGATGAAAATTCTTCAGGATTTAGTCCCGGGTTGTAATAAGGTATGGTTTTACTGCCTGTTGAGTTATCTGCTCTCAGTATATACGGATTACTAATAGAGAAAAAAAAATAGGCATAAAGGATGGAAAAAAAGTGTTATTTGTCAGATGAAAAGAAAAAGAACAAGGTTATTTGTGGATAATTGTGTATGTAGATCTCTGGTAAGATGACCATATTTGTACCATGCCTGAAATTGTTCCTCATGGTAGGTGCTGTGCTGTGTTTTCAAGGAAATTATAAATCGAGGTACTTTCTTTGATTCAGGTTATTGGGAAAGCACTGGTCCTTGATGAGATAATTAATTATATCCAATCGCTTCAGCGGCAAGTAGAGGTGTGAATTGTGTTGGTATTCTTTGGAAAGTTTATATATGCTTTATAGTTGGTTTTTGAGCCTTGCAATTTTACTTTTATGTCACAGTTTTTGTCAATGAAGCTTGAAGCAGTAAATTCAAGAATGGCCCCCGGAATCGAAGTGTTTCCTCCTAAAGATGTAAGTATTAAGCAGCATCCTTATATTGAACTCCATTGAATCTTAAATAACTTGAAAGCCGGTTTTATCCCCTTTGTCTTCTGGTGGGTTGTGTTTAACTGCTCCTGTTAATTGTTATATTGCGAGGATGTCTGTTAGGGTAGAAGCTTCATTTATTACATACTATTTGTTTCAAGCTCCACCTTTCCAAGGGTTTTATCTTCTATAAATTCATTATATAAAGCTAGAAACCATATTTCATTTTCTTTGTTTTTATACTTGCTGAGGTGTTATATCTTCTCATTTGAAAAAACAAGCACAGAATAGTAGACCCCTATGCATACATTGGACTTATTGTTTTATTTAAAATTTAGTCTTTAGCTGAATTGAATGACGTTGTGTGATCCATGTAATTGACCTCACCTATTAAGATAAGACTTTTGTTATTGTTAATTGGGCACTTTGCATATTCTTGGTGAATCTTCAATTGCTTCCTTCCTTAAATAAGTGAGATACTTCATGGTGCTTTTTGGGATTGGATAGTTAAGGGATATATGATACATAAAGTAAATAATTTGATAGTAGATGGTAGCAACGGGAAGGAAACATTGTTCTATGTAATAAAAGGATAAATAAATTAAAAGTGTGTAGAAACCCAACTGAAACTAATATTTGGGTGCAAAAGATTCAGAATGTTTGGTGTAGTTTAGTTTTTCATCCTTGTGGGAAAATCTTCATTCTTATGAGACATCAACTTGCTGTTCCAGTTTGATCAGCAAACATTTGATACAACTGGCATGCCATTCGCTTCTCAAGCTACAAGAGAGTATAGCCGAGGTTCATCACCGGAGTGGTTACATATGCAGGTGGGAGGTGGTTTTGAAAGAGCAACTTAGTCTTTGAAATCCCATCACCTGATAATAAATGCATATAGGATCATTAGTCTCTCCATCAGAGCTCTCATAAATCATATACTCAAGGTGTTGTCAAGTCCAATGGACACCTCATTCCCGTTTTCTACAGGATCGTTTCAGTTAGTACTTAAGCAACTCCATTTGTTAGTGTGTTGGAAAATGAATTCATTTACCCAATATGTAGTTTAGTGGACTATAGATTTCTATGCTGATACTCTTCATAACCTTTAAAATGATTACTATTCTTGTAAAAGAATGCTACTTGTCCTGAATACATAAATGCTTACATATTGTGTAATAGTGTAAACATTGTTGTTTGTCTGTGAAGCTATGTTGAATAAATTAAGCCCATGTGATTTTGTTAACTTCATTGTTTAGTCCCTTTGAGCGCATACAAAGATCTTACTAGCTTTGAGTTTACGAATGATATCTATTATTTTTATTGATTGCCAAATACAAGTTAGGATTGAGTGGAAACTATACGTTATTTTATGGAACTTTCAACTCACCAGAGGCAAAATTTAGGTTCAGTCTCAATTTGTTTTAATTTTTTATTTATCAAAATTGGAATTTTATCTTGGGCACTGTAGAATAAAGGTCAGCACTTAAAGTTGGTGTTAATTATTGTGGTGCAACTTTAATCAAATGAAGTGTACTGAAGTAATTACTCCAAATTTTTGTTTTCATGAAATTCATATGAATGGCAAAACCTTAATTTCCTCGTATTAACTGTGTTGTTTTAATTGAAACTGTTGTTTTGGTACTTGACAAGGTACTTCACACTTTAACCAAAAGAGGGATTTCGTCCATTTGGTGGCGGAACACACTGCGCAGGTGTCATAACGATTTCACTTTACACCGTTAGGCAATAGGAAGAGATTAAAACACTTGGGACAAATCTCAAAGAAGAAACGGATTTTAGAAAATTCTTATGAAAAATCCAATCGCTAAAAGGTCCAACTTTCCTAATATATACATGAACACGTCATATTTGCTTTAAATGTTAGAAATGATGAGCAAAATGATCTTAAATTCATGTGATTTTCGTATTTCATGCACGCACATGTAGAATGAAATAAAGATGTAGGCATGTAGCAGTTCTGCCAAAAAATGTGTAGCTGGATTTATTATTGGAGGAGCATGACGTGAATTGTCACATGTTAGAACCATTTTATATGTAAGAATTGTTTTTAACTATTAAAAATGATTAATTTACAGAATTTATTTAAAACAAAAAATGAAGATGTTAGATAGTGATACCCATTTTGAGTTCTTATAAAGTTGTATCATTAAAGTGAAAATTGCTCAAGTTCTTAAAACTGATCTAGCATGATAAAACCCATAAAAAAAAGTAAAGAACCGCGATGGTATTCACCATTGAAAATGTACCAAGAAGCAACAATGAAAATGTACCAAGAAGCAACAGTTTTTATTCGGGACTTTTAATTTATGATCTTGAACGTCTGTTTCAGCTCTGCCAATGATATCCAAACACACTATCAATTATAGTACTATCAAATGTTGACTGAATTATATCAAATTTTTTTTAACCATTTTTAATTGTTAATATAGGATTAAAGCCTTGCGGCTATCAAATTATAGTCTGATATTTTGAATACTGCATTGAGTTGTACTGAAAATGTAATCGTAGCTCCAGAAAACAGTCTTTCCAAATCAATAATCAGAGAAATTAGAATTGCACATCATTGGGACAAGAACATAATAATTACATTAGTTATTCTATGTGGCATTCTCCATATATTCGTACCCAGGATGCCTGAATTCATCTGAATAAATACATACACCATTTATAACCATGATGATAATAAAAAATATATACTCCAAGAAAATTCTATTACTTCATATACAAACTACCGTGAATAAGCCATTGGGCAAGTGATAAAAGGAATTTAAATAGAATAAATTATCACTTTAATCCTTGAATGTGTATAACACCATCACACTAGTTCTTAAAATTAAGAAAATTTTAAATAAATTCCTAAAAATACAATTCGTCAATCATATTATAATTCAAAATTTTAAAAATATGACTTAAGTAAGATAATATTAACATATAGTTAGGAGACAAAATTATAATAAATAGTTAAATATTACAACTTAAAATAATTGAAAATTTTAACAACTTATTTATAATTTTTTTAATTTTACAAACTAATATTTTTAAGAATCAAAATGGTGATTAACTCAGTTTAAATAATTTATACAAGATCATAAGTTCAAATCTGAACGTGGAACTAAAAAATACCTACATGGGTCATCTTTCACTAAAAAAGTTGAAGAGGTTAGGGCCTTTTAGGCTACAGCACCAAAGGAATTCCCCCCTTGATTGAAGCTATTCCCACTTGATTGGAAGTAAGATACTGCCGCCCAAATCACACGCAGGACCAGAATTGCAGCAAATACAGTGCCTCCAAGAGTGCATATGACCTAAATATTACATTTGGCCGTTAGCTCCTACTTGATAATGCATTTTCTTATTATATAGAAAAGAAAAATTGCTAAAGAATACAGAAATATGTCAGAACGATAGTTCAACCTTGCATGCATATTCTATGATCACAAATTCATGTAAGTTAGCATCTGATGTCTCCAGTCCACTCTTCAGAATTGGTACTTTTAATATATATTCAAATACCTAAAAGCACAATAATCTAAAGCATTTTCCACCTATAGGTCACTCACATCCTTCATTTGTTTTGAGTAATTCCATGGTGCAAATAAGAGGAGCAATCGAAGGTGTGCATTGTACATTGAAGAGTGTGCAAACAACATTTCAATACAATATTTCTGCAAAAATGAGTTCTAAGTTGTGTAACAAATGAGCCAAATGCATTTTTTTTCATTTTCTAGTCAATGTAAGAGGTATTATTTGCACAAACTTTATTGCAAACCTTCCCTGAAATCTCTTATTTACACTTCAGGAAAAGAATTGATTCAATTCAAACAAACTTTATATGCTCTTGAAGAAGATGCAAATCTACAGGAAGAAACTGAGGTTTCAACTAGTCATAAACTCCCGAGTAAGCCATACAGAAATGGGAAGGGATACCTCAAGAAGTGCTTTTACGACAGAAAGTGAAGCAAGTAGCAGAGTCCCATCAACGGCAAAAGAAACCTGGATTTCCCCATTCACATGGAAGGAAATAAGAGAAAGCAGTCAAAGTTAAATTCAAAGATTGCAGAAAAGAAGTAGCTAAGTAGAAAATAACATAAAATACAAAGTAACTAATTGTATTTAAGTTCTATCCTTCAACCACAGCCAATAATATCTAAGTTTTACCTTGAATCATACATAAAATTTATTAGTTATTATTTTAGTATGCCAAAAAAGTCTCACATCACTAAAATGCAGACACTATGGATAGTTTATAAACACATTCCTCCCTTTAAATATTGAAACAACGTTCAAGGACAAAATCGTGAAGGCTCTAATACATCAAATTATCAAAATCGTGACGGCGAACAATACCTCAGACCGACCTTGGTCATGTTCTCGAACTCAAGGTTAGAACACCATAGAAGAAGGATCTAAACCTCCTTAATAGATTTGTTCCAAGGTGCCTTTTTAAGGATAAAACCTTTTTAAGGATAAAACCATTAAGTCTCTAATAGCTTGGTCTATATGCAAAAATCGGGGATAATACACAATTCATTATTCATGGCCAAAATTTATTAGTTACTATTTTAGTTTGCCAAAAAATTGTCCCACATCACTAAGGAGTACAGACCAAAGGTAACTTATAAACACCTTCCTCCCTTAATCTATCGAGGCGCCTACTAAGTACAAAACCGTGACGGCTAACACAAGCCAAAGCGGATAATACCTCGGACCGACCCTAATCACGTCCTCCGACTCAAGGTCGGAACATTCATCCTAGAAGTAGGATTTGAACCTCCTTAATAGGTTTGTTCGGGTATCTAAAAAGGTCCCACGTTATTTAGGAGTTTAGGTTAAAAGCCACCGAGGCGCTATTTTAAGGACAAAACCGTGAAGGGACTAAAATTGGGGATAATCCACAATTCATTATTCATAGCCAAGTATGCCAAAAAAGTCCCACATCACTAAGGAGTAGAGACCAAGGGTAACTTATAAACACATTCCTCCCTTAACCTATAGCGGACAATACCTCTTTATATGTTTCTTCGGGTATCTAAAAAAGTTCCACGAGGCACCTAATACCTCAAACTATATGAACCACACTTCATTATTCATATCCAAAATTTATTAGTTACTACTTTAGTATGCCAAAAAAGTCCCACATCACTAAGGAGTAGAGGCCAAGGTAACTTCAAGGTTGGAACATTCACCCTAGAAGAAGGATTTGAACCTCCTTAATAGGTTTGTTCGGGTATCTAAAAAAGTTCCATGTTATTTAGGAGTTTGGGTTAAAAGCCACCGAGGCACCTTTTTAAGGACAAAACCGTGAATGGACTAATACCTCAAACTATATGAAAAAATTGGGGATAATCCACAATTCATTATTCATATCCAAAATTTATTAGTTACTATTTTAGTATGCCAAAAAAGTCTCACATCACTAAGGAGACCAAGGGTAACTTATAAACACCTTCCTCACTTAACCTATTGAGGCGCCTACTAAGGACAAAACTGTGACGGACCGACCCTAATCACATCCCCGGACTCAAGGTTGGAACATTCACCCAAGCAGAAGGATCTGAACTTCCTTAATAGGTTTGTTCGGGTATCTAAAAAAGTCCCACGTTATTTAGGAGTTTGGGTTAAAAGCCTACCGAGACGCCTTTTTAAGGACAAAACCATGAATGGACTAATACCTCAAATTATATGAAAAAATAGGGGATAATCCACAATTCATTATTCATAGGCAAAATTTATTAGTTACTATTTTAGTATGCCAAAAAAGTCCCACATCACTAAGGAGTAGAGACCAAGGGTAACTAATAAACACCTTCCTCCCTTAACCTATCGAGGCGCCTACTAAGGACAAAACCGTGACGGCTAATAAAAGCCAAAGCGGACAATACCTCGGACCTACCGTAATCATGTCCCCGGACTCAAGGTCGGAACATTCACCCTAGAAGAAGGATCTGAACCTCCTTAATAGGTTTGTTTATCTAAAAAAGTTTCACGTTGTTTAGGAGTTTGGGTTAAAAGCCCACTGAGGCGCCTCTTTAAGGACAAAACCGTGAAGGGACTAATACCTCAAACTATATGAAAAAATTGGGTATAATCCACAATTCATTATTCATAGCCAAAATTATTAGTTACTATTTTAGTATACCAAAAAAGTCTCTCATCACTAGGTAGTAGAGACCAAGGATAACTTATAAACACCTTCCTCCCTTAACCTATCGAGGCGCCTACCAAGGACAACACGTGACAGCTAACAAAAGCCAAAGTGGACAATACCTTGGACCGACCCTAATCACTTCCCCTGAAATTGTGACGGCTAATAAAAGCCAAAGCGGACAATACCTCGGACCTACCGTAATCATGTCCTCGGACTCAAGGTCGGAACATTCACCCTAGAAGAAGGATCTGAACCTCCTTAATAGGTTTGAACCTCCTTACTAGGTTTGTTCGGGTTATCTAAAAAGTCTCACGTTGTTTAGGAGTTTGGGTTAAAAGCCCACTGAGGCGCCTCTTTAAGGACAAAACCGTGAAGGGACTAATACCTCAAACTATATAAAAAAATTGGGTATAATCCACAATTCATTATTCATAGCCAAAATTATTAGTTACTATTTTAGTATACCAAAAAAGTCTCACATCACTAGGTAGTAGAGACCAAGGATAACTTATAAACACCTTCCTCCCTTAACCTATCGAGGCGCCTACCAAGGACAACACGTGATGGCTAACAAAAGCCAAAGTGGACAATACCTTGGACCGACCCTAATCACTTCCCCTGACTCATGGTCGGAACCTAGAAGAAGGATCTGAACCTCCTTCATATGTTTGTTCGGGTATCTAAGAAAGTCCCACGTTATTTAGGAGTTTGGGTTATAAAACCACTGAGACGCCTTTTTAAGGACAAAACCGTGAAGGTTTTAATACCTCGAACTATATGCAAAAATTAGCCAAAATTCATTATTTATATCAGTAAGAAGTAGAGTCCAAGGGTAATTTATAACACCTATTGAGGCATCTTTTAATGACAAAATCGTGACGATTAACAAAAGCCAAAATGTTCAATACCTCGAATCAATCCTAATTATGTTCTATGACTGAAGGTCGGAGCATTGATGCTAGAAGAAGGATCTGAACCTCCTTAATTGGTTTATTCCAGTATTTAAGAATGTCCCACGTTATTTAGGAGTTTGGGTTAAAAACCCATCGAGACTCCTTTTTAAGGACAAAACCATGAAGGCTCTAATACCTTGGACTATATGCAAAAAATTGGAGATAATGCACAATTTATTATTCATAGCCAAAATTCATTATTCATATCACTAAGGAGTAGAGACCAAAAAAAATTTATAAACACTTTCCTCCTTTAATTTATCAAGGCACCTTTTAAGGACAAAACCGTGACGAATAACAAAAAGACAAAGTAGACAATACCTAGGACCAAACCTAATCATGTCCTCGGACTCAAGGTCAGAACATTGACCCTAGAAGAATCTAAACGTCCTTAATAGGTTTGTTCCGGTATCTAAGAAGTTCCCACGTTATTTAGAAGTTTGGGTTGAAACCCACTGAGGTGTTTTTTTAAGAACAAAACCGTGTCGTCTCTAATAAAAATGATAAAATGAAATATTAATATTTCGTTTTATCCTTTTTATTTTATATTTAAAATATCATGTTTTCTATTTTTATTTATTATTATGTTATAATTATTTAAATTTATAACAAAAATTCTTTAAATATAAATTTTATTATATTCTAAATTAAAAACTTATAAAAAAATTATAGAAATATAAAAATAAATATGAAAATATAAATTGAATATAGAAAAAATGGAGCAACCCCTCTATTATGTGAAATTCACATCGATAAATGGAAGAATTTTTTCACTTAGAAATTGTAATTTTTTTTTAAAAATCTCATCTGCTCTCTATGTTTCTATTCTAACAAAAAAAAAGAAAAATATACATTCAAATATAAATTATATAAATTATATATATATAATAAATATCTTTGTATTTATTGGACTCAATCCTTTTAGAAAAAAATTAGATTGGGTTTAATTGTAATTAATAAAACAAATGGTAATTACTAAATTATAAAGTAATTATTGGGAATTCGAATTTTATCTCCGTAAAATAAATAGTAGATTTATTTTTGTCTTTTATTGAATTTTTTTCATAATTCCATATGACCACGAAAGAAGGAATCTTTAGGATTAAAATTATTTATTTTGACATTTTAATCTCATATTGTAAGGTGGATCTCAAAAGATATGAAAGATCTCTTACATATAAATAAATTTTTCACATAATTCTATATGTTTGGATCCGTGAAAGCTCTAATACCTCATTCGCTCACCCTAAGATCAAAACAGTTACTAATTGTGTAAAAGGAAGGAAAGATGAAGCTACAGGTTGAAGCAATATTCAACTATCAATTATATGCATAAATTGGGGATATACACAATTAATTCTTCACCATCTCTAATGCACTAACCAGGACCAAAAAGTTGAAAAAATTGATGATTCCAAAGCATGGAAGAAAAGGGAAACTCACGAGCTGGGGCGATATTACTGTGGGCAAAACAGCGCGAGATGCTTTCTTGGCCCGCTTAGACACTTTCTTAAACATGCTCTGCAAGAATCTGATCAACAAATCCACGCTGCTCTCTGCATCATCCTCGTCACTTTCGTCTTCAACTCCATCATACTCATCAAAACCCGCTTCATCCATCTCAAATGCCTCACCCGAGCTATTCAGCTTCAAAACCCACAAAATTAAGTGAAATACAATTGAGTCACTATTTACATAAAATAAGTAGTATTAATATATACCTTGCCATGGCAATTGGTGATTATGGGTTTCAAACGGTGGTGGTGGTAGAATCCGGAATAAAAGGGAACATTGTGTGCAGAGAAGTGGAGAAGCTTGGAGGAGTGTGGAGGGCGCGTGAGATTGAATAGGGGCGCTATAGTTGCAGCAGCTACCGCCATTGGGGACATAACATGGAGCTTTTTAATGTTTGATTATTATCATTTGGAGGAAGTGCGTGAACGACAACCTTAATTTCGGTTTTCGGTTTTTATGGATCGTCATTGGACTTTTGCCCTTTGAAAAATGGGCTTGAATATTAACCGGCCCAGACAGGGGAAAATGGTTCTCAGGATTGAAATTGAAATTTTCAGAATTCTTCTTCTATAGAGAACACATATATCCTCGGAGACAATTTCTAGTGGCATTATCATAATAAAATCCTAAGCGCCATTGTTCGAATACTTAAGCGTAGTACTATAGACTGATCCCTCGTGCCCGTCCACAAATAAAAACAATGATCAAGTACTTTATTTCAAAACCTTTTTCATAAATCATGTTATTTATAATAATAATCTATAATGTTTTGAAACCCCACAACACAAAGTGCGCATTTAATTATAAAAAATAATAATCCTTGTGGGATACCTATATCAACTAGTACTGATTGTTTTAACTTAGCTAAGCTCTTCTTTGGTACGATGGTTTGTTTTAAGTTTTGAAAATTCTGATAACTAGGAGTAGTTTCCAATTTTATATTTTTTAGTTTCAAAGTTGTGTATACGTGCTATGGTAATTGAGATTACAATGAAATTAATAATAATAGCAATCGTAATTATTCTTATTTCAAGTTTAAAGATATCATTAAGATTACCACATTTAAAATATTGTCTATTTTGACGTCCGTAAACCTTCATAATTTTATCCTTAAAAGATGTCTAGATCAGTTAAAGGAGGAGAGTATTTATAAACCATCATTGACCTAGACTCCTAAGCAATATAAAACTTTTTTGGCATACTGGAACAAGCCCCAAGGTGAGGCTAAGGGATGAGAGCAGCCTAGACCCTCTTTCTAGCACCAATGTTCCAACCTCAAGTATATCAACATTGTCAAGTCATTGCATATGAGGTATTGTCCATTTTGGTGCTCAATGAGTCGTCATGGTTTTGTTCTCAAAAGACATATAGGTAGGTTGAGAGAGGATGATGTTTATACACTAGTGGCCTTGACTACTACTCAATGTGAAACTTTCTTGACATACTGTAACAACTTGACATATCGAAACAAGCCCCCAATTGAGGCTAATCAATACCTAGGTATGCATTTTGCATTAGTATTTGTATCAAATCATTATTCAACACACTAAGTTTGAATTCAAAGTGAACTTACTTCAAAAATTAGGATTTCCTGCAAAAAAAAAAAATAGCATCAACTTTTGTGACAAGCAACTTACCATCTTTCCAAGAATATATATATATATATATATATATTGACTTTCTTACAAACCTCCATAATTGTGAAGGATAGGGATTGAACAATTACTATAGATCTCAACTTTTGTAAAAGAGGAAAACAATGCTACACAAAAGATATAAAGTGCTTCACCTATCAAAAGATTACAAAGATTATTCATAACACTAAAAAATATATTGAAACTGTTGATTATAAGCCTTTATAGGTACCGGAAATCATTGATATGGGATGCAGAAACTCCCCCTTACTTTGTTTAGTTGTCTATGGAAGTTAACTCATGGCCTAAAAGGAATTCAACCAAAGAAAATTGAATCAAGAATAAATAAGTTCTTAAAGATCTTGCATAAGAGGAGATGCAAAGAGGATAACCTTTTTAAGTTGCATTCAACAACTAGGATTCGTGTACAAAGCATTGAAAATGGTGAAGAAAATAAAAACTTCTGTCTTGTTGTTTTTAAGTTGTTATATGCCTCCCTTCCAATTGAATTTGCTGCTGAAGAATGATACAATACAATAACTCCAGCACGAGATGTATCTAATGAGATTCGAAAAGCTCTACATGTTGGTACTTTAAAGAAATTGGGTTTCTATATCGAATACTTTTCGTCATCAATGGGTTAAGGGAGGATGATGTCTATAAACTACTTTTTCACATAAACTCTTAAGTGATGTGTGTAACACTCAAATTTTTATTCTATTTTATTATTAGTTGTAAATATTGTATTTTTATTCATTATTATTAATAAGTGATTTAATTATTTTATAATTAAATAAATAATATTTTGGAACACATATATGTTAGGTTTTAAATTGGGTTTTAATTAATTAAATTAAGAAAATAGGTAATTTAAATATGGTAAAAGCTTAAGATCCATAACAGATAACATAAGCACATGCATCATCTTCTTCTCCTATATAAGAAGTGGGATAGTTCAAGTCTCACATTGCGCAATATGAGCTCATGTATCATTTCCTTCTCCTAATAAGGAGTGAGATACCAAGCAATACCAAACAATAGGGAAGGCAAGAAAGTCTCTAAATAAGTTGGGTTTGATGCAAAACATTGAACTCGTGATAGTTTAATCTTTTTCATCTCTTGAAGCTTCCTCTAGAGATGTGAGAATTGATTGTTTGGGTATTTTGCGCTCCCAACAGATTGTCATTTTGAGAGGTTAGAAGAAGAAGGTGGGTTGTTTAGGCCCAAGTTTTGAGTAAGTTGTGCTCAAGCCGTTGAGCATGATTGTGTTCAAAGTAGCATGTTTGTTTTGGTCAAGCATTATGGGAGCACATTTGTGCTTATCATGGGTCGTTAGAGGGAGTTACGAGGCCCATTCTAGGACTATATAGAGGAGTGACCAAAAGAGCCATAAAAACCTTCTCATTTTGAGTTAATTTTCCTAAACACATGATTTCAAAGCAGAGTGGAGGAAGAAGAACCTTTGGAGGAAACCCTCAAGGAATAAGAAGAATAACCTCAAGAACATGTTTTCTACATCTACACTTTTCCAAGTAGGAGGAGTGAATTCTATCTTACTATTTGGGTTTCCTTTACGTAAAACAGGTAGTGAGATCGTCCCTAGAACCCTTATTAATATTCATTAGTATATGATTTTTTTCGTGGTATTTGAAAAGGGATTAAACCCCTATATTAGTGTTGTGTTCATATAAAATTATGTGGTTATTTGCTGTAATTACTTAATTGTTGTGGTTGTTCATGGTTTGAGGGTTTGGGGGTTCAATTTGGGACTTTTGTATGTAATAATGAAATTGAATGGTATTTTATGTGTGTTTCTATGTGTTGAACTCATGTGTGTAGAACAACTTAGATTAATTAGGATTTTCATGTTTAATTTTGAGAATTAGGATAAGTTATGCAGAAAATGTGAAGTTGTGAATTGTTGTTCATCCCTCCTTTTGTGGCGAGAGATGACTCTCATTAAATGAGAGCACATCTAGCAAAGTAGTTCTCCTTTGTCGACCTATTCATTGGGTAAGTGCTATGCTCGTTGAGCGAGTACAAGCCTTGAAAGCAATTTGACTTCCCTTACTGAGCAAGTGGTGAGGCTTGTTAAGTGAGAATGTGAAAATTTGAGAGTAAGGCTCTCTATGATCCTACTCGTTGGGCAAGTAGTAGAACTAATCAAGCAAGTGAGACAAAGAGAGTTAGGACTCCTTGACAAGGATTCCATTGAGTGAGTTGGCATCTTGCTGAGCGAAGGGAAGTCTTGGAGTATTATGACCCCAACTTGGTGAGCGAGAAGTGGCCTCGCTCAACAAGAAAACAAAGAGTTGTGTGTACCCTTAGTCTTGAGTGTTTGTTGGATGAAGGTTGTGGTTCATTGAGCAAAGGTGAGTGTAAGACCCTTAGGGTCTTGATTCACTAAGTGAGTGAGGAATCTGATTAGATGAGAATGTGTATAGAGCTCACTATGACTTTGATTCGTGGAGCGAAAGAGTATACTTGCTGATCAAAAGCTAAACTTAGTGACTAGATCCCTTTGTGTGTGAGCCTAAGAGAGGTGTGATTTGATAGTTTGTGTATTTTATGCTTGAGTTATGATGTGAATTGATTGAGATATATTGTCATTACATTAAGAGATGATCATGAGAAATGATATGAGAAAATTAGTAAAGATGAGTAGTTATCATGCGAGATTTATAGGCCAATAGTTGGTAGGAAAGGAACTCAAATGTCCCTTACCAAGTGAGTGACCTAAGTCTATGTGTGGGTGAGAATGGTGCTTACTTTGTGGGTTGTGAGATGAGGTACCTGACTTGTGGTGAGCAAGCATAGTCCTTATCAGCCCAATTTAAAAAGAAAGTAATGAGAAAATGAATTATGTGACATTCATCATATAATGTAACTGGTGTAAGAGAAAGTGGACATGAGCCAAGTGGTAAGGTTACTTAACCTACTAGGGGCTACACGATACGTAAACCCCAATGGTCGTGACTAGTTTCACAAGCCAGGGCACACAATAAAAGGTGAGTAGATCTTGATATGCTACTAGAGGATATCATGCTAGCATGATATGACTAACTATAGAGTCAGAGATTAACAGTGTTGCCCTTAGCCTGCTTTTTAAAGTTGAGTTGGTACCACATGCATATGGAGTGTGTTGCGGTGGTGTGTGTGCTACTCGACCTTGTTGAGGTTGCCTTGATAGTAGTGAGATGTGTTTCCACTCCTCTTGCATTATTTGTTTTATTTTATTTGGGTTGAATGCCATTTGTAAGTAAAGAGGAGCAGTGTGGACACCCTATTTTGTCCGGATGAAGGGAATCATTCCTTATTGAGCCAACTCGGCAAAGGTTGGTCAAAGATAGCCTGGCTAGAAAAGAAAAAAAAACAAAAGAAAGAAAGAAGGAATGGCCAGACTCACGACTTTGGCTAAATAGAGAAAAGTAGTGGTAGTAGAACATGAAAGAAACTAAAAAAAGGGGTCTGTACCTTACTTCCCTCAAATTCTTGCAAATGACAACATTAGTGGCATTGGGGAAATCTCAAGAACGCCATCTGATGAAAAAGGGGCACTGTCCTGCAAAGCATATAAGACTTTTCTGAATCACCCAAACTCGACAGCACACGAGACAGAGTGTCTTAGCTCTAATGGGAAAGACAAAAAGAATGCAACCGTAAGGTCTAGACCGATTATCCTTGTTAGAAAAAGGAAAAGGAAGACAAGTGAGCATAGAACAAAGGCAAGTTAGTCCCTGCATGTCGTGGGACTTTGACAAAAAGAATGAATATGGACGCCTTGATGCGCCCCAGGTCTGTCACTCCATTGCATGGTAGGAGGCTCCATCGCAAGGTCAACTCAAGATGAGGATGAGTGGTCACCACCACATTTAATGCAAACAAGATATGTAAAGTCCTGAGAACACCACGTCATTTAATGTGTGAAGGAAAAGAGCCTTCACATTAATGTGAGAAGATCTCTGTTGAGATTTTTGTGATGACAATCTTAGAGCAGAGTTGCCTATAAAAGGCGCCAAGGAAATTGGAGATGGGGACGAAAAATTTTGAGTGGAATCGGAGAGAGAAGGAAAAGAATCAAGCCAGGAAAATACAACACTCAGGAAAGAGGGATTCTGGAGATCAATTTTGCCAACAAAGATTGGCACTCTTACACACTCCTTAAAATACTAAGTAGCCTCATTCCTGGATATCAGGTTAGAGGATCAATTTGTGCTTATGTTCATGAAATCATAGAATACTACCGGTTGAGTAATATGGATCACATTGACACCCAATAGTTATGGGCTATGTTGAGCCCTCATGTCATTAATCCTCGTCTAAGGTTTAGACGACTCCTGATCGGTGCCTCGGTCAAGATAAGTCAACCTTAAGCCTTCTTGAGTATTTCCTTGCATGTAGAACTACGTAAACTTTGAATTCTCATCTAATAGGATAACCTCTTTTGAAGTGGACATACTAAATTGTATTTCTCACCGGACCGTTGCGCCCTAGGTTGCTACAAGCAAACATACGATGACGAGTGTTACCTTTGTGTTGCTACATTTTATGTTTGAGTTTTGTTAGCTTTGATAAGATTGTGACATCAGGATTGAACATATTGAGAAGTTTCAATGACCTAAGTCACTTTGGTGCTCACGAACCTTAACAATTTTGTCTTTAAAAGACATCTCGGCGGGTTAAGTGAGGATTATGTTTATAAACTAGCATTGATCTTAACTTTTAAGTGATGTGAGGCTTTCTTGATGTACTAAAGCAAGCTTCCTTATCGAGGCTAAAGGGTGATATTAGCCTAGGTCCTCATTCTAGTGCTAATATTCATTTATAAACACTTTCCTCCCTTAATCCACCAAGGCGCATTTTAAGGAAAAAATTGTGAAGACCTACGAGTGTCAAAGTGGACAATACCTTGGATGTAGTGACCCTAACGATGGATCAAAACATTAGTGCTAGGAGGAGAGACTAGGCCACTTTTGCCTGTAGGCTTGACTGGGGGATTGTTTGGGTACACCAAGAAAGTCTTATGGTGCTTAAGAGTTGAGGCCATATAAATACCAGATCGTGTCACACTCTCATCCATTAACCCACTAAGACACCTTCTAAGGACAAAACCATGAAGACTCATGAGTGCCAAAATGGACAATACCTTGGATGTAGTGAGCCTAAAGATTCCTTTGGACTTAAGGTCAAAACATTGACGCTAGAGAGAGGGCCTAGGCCATTCTCACCCCTTTAACCTTGATTGGGGGGCTTGTTTTGGTACGCCAAGAAAATCCCAAGAGTTAAAGCCAAGAGTAGTTTATAAACATCTTCCTCCCTTAACCCATTGAGACATCTTTTAAGGACAAAAATGTAAAGGTCCACAAGTACCAAAGCAGACAATACCTCAGATGTAGTGATCCTAAAGATACCCTTGGACTTGAGGTCAGAATATTGACACTAGAAAGAAGGCTTAGGCCATTCTCGCTTCTTAGCCTCAATTGGGGGCTTGTTCTAGTACACCAAGCCAGTCCAAAGAGTCAAGGACAATGGTAGTTTATAAACACCCTCTCCTTTAACCCACTGAAGCATCTTTTAAGGACAAAATCGTGAAGGTCTATGAGTACAAAAGTGAACAATACCTCTTATGTAGTGAGTCTAACTATATTGGTAGATATGAGGTCAAAATAGTAATGATAGCAATCATAATGGTAGTAATAATGACAACAATAATAATTATTACAAAAATGAATATTGTTGTTGTGTTAGTTATAGTAATAATGATGGTAATGAGGACATTGCCTAGTAATACCAACCACAGTCCCACAGACAAAGAAGATTGACATTGTATCATTTATAGTAATAATAATGATAATAAAAACATTAACAGGTGGTGGCAACCACAATCCCAAAGACAATGAAGACAAGTTTATCTTTGTCCTAACGTGAACCAAAATTTTCATTAAACTATTTATTCAAACTTGAATATAATTAGATCAAGACTCGAAAAATATGAGACAAACCCGACTTCCTAACATAATGTATCATTCATAACATTATGTATAGTTAAATTGTAAAATAAAATTAGGATAAAAATTAAATCAAGTATATTTTATAATATATATTTTAAAATAAATAATATTATGTTATAAAAATAATATATGTTAAATTAATAAAATTATTATTAATACATAATTGTTAACAAAATCAAGAGAATATAAGACGTCTAGCAAAGTGGGGAGGACTCAAAGCATAACTCAAACTCGTCCTAAGACTAATTTTAAAACTCGAACTCATCCATTGTATCTTTAATTATACCATACATTCCTCTTTCTTCTCTCACTTTTCTATTTTTCTTTATCTATTTCTCTTTGTTGTATAATTTGTTGTACACAAATAATATTTCTCTTTTTTATTTTGGTTTTTAGGTTAAATAAATTATAATTGATATGACTATTGTTTTGGTATGTTAAGAAAGTCTCACATTGCTTAAGAGTAAAGACCAAAGGTAATTTATAAACATCCTCCTCACTTAACCCATTGAGATGTCTTTTGAAGACAAAATTATGAAGGCTAATGAGAGTCAAAGTAGACAATATCTTGAATGCAATGACCCTCCTCCCACCAAAGCGCAGTACCTTGGATGCGCAGAGCTCAATGTCGATAGAGGGAAATATCACCGTTAAATTTTATACTTATACTTATAAAATTAATTACATTCATTCTTTTAAATCTTATTGTTCATATTCCCTTTATTTTTTCCACACAAATAAATCTCAATTAATATAATCCTATTTTTTCTTCAATTAGATGCAAAATTTTCAAACATCTTAATAATCAACATATTGAAAATCCTTTCACGCACTCACATCTCTCATGAAATTCAAACACAGACAAATTTTTTCAATTTTCATTCTATAGTATCTTTAACGTATTTAAAAAAAAATTAATTTGCATTTTAAAATATAAAGTCATTTTTTATTAATTAAAATACAGTATTTATTTATTAGTTAACATTTGACATAAAAATATATTAAATTAAAATTGAGATAAATAATAAAATATAAAAGAGTATGATACATTATAAAATCCATTTAAGAAATTTTATTATTTTGAATATTAAAGGAAAATTAATTGAATTACTTAAAAGAATAAAAATGATATAAAATTATAAGAAAATATTAACATATAAAATATTAAATTAAAAATCTTTAATAGGTTTCAAGAGAAAAGATACTCTAACAATTTATACCGTCAAAATTTATATTTTAGTGGAAGAGTATACTGGTAACGAATAAACAAGTGTGAGAAGCAAGAATATTATTATCTGGTTTGACAGTGGCAGTTTCAAATGACACCCGCCTTAATAAAACCGCAACAGACAAATTTGTCGCTTCATATTTTTCAACTCTCCAACCGCTATCACACAGCGCCATTCATCCGCCGCCAGGGTCGTCAACGATGATATTTTATTAAGACTTGAGAGTATTACCTCATTCTACAATAAAAACGTCACATCACATCATAATTATCGTTATGTATAAACAGCCATTGCATTAACACATGAGTGGAGCACTTCCAATCTTCTGTCACGCTCTTATTTGCCCTCTATCTTTTTGTACATTCACAACCATTTTCACGTTCTTTCCTCTGGTGTCCTTTTTTATAGGTTCTCGGCCCCACCGCATCAACCCATTCCAAATCCAACAATGAAATGATCGTCTACACTTCTACCGGTTGTGATTAAGGAATTGTTAGGCACGAGCGTTGATTTTGTTTGAGAAATGATTTAATTAAATTGATTTGTATTTTTTAATATTTACTATTTAGGACTAATTGAACAAAATTGATAAAATACCAGCTATACCAAAATTAGAACTTATGATTCTGCTATATATTATTTAATCTTCCACTTATTAAGTTGACCTTAGCAGCTTAAATTAGTTTGAGAATGATTTTTTTAGTAAAAAAGTGGAAAATAGAGAAATACTTTCAATACTACCTACATTTAACAAGGAATTAATGATATGTTTAGTCTATTAGAAGAAATCTATTTAAAAATTATCGTTTTTATCAAATTGCATAAACTCAACTGACTTAAAAAAAAAAACAAATCAAAATTAACTAAATAAAAAGTGAAAAGATTTAAACCTAAGAACGTTCATAAAAATATGATTTTTTATTAAAATTAAATACAATATTAAAAAATTACAATACTTATATATTACTCAACCAACTAAATAGGCTCTGAGTGAGTTTATATTCTTCATTACTTGCACATTGATTGGGTAACAAATTATTAGTTTAATAAAAGATAAAAAAATCGATTAAATGATCACCGAACACAAAAATTAACGTTTCCATTTAACCGTAATCTTATTAGACAGAATAAATGTGGTTTAACTTTATACCAAAAATATTCGAATAAATGTAATTTTAGATGTGGGAAGGTGTGCGTGTCATGCGGTCGATGTCCAGGAAGCGCGAAAAAGGAAAACGAGCAGACGCTCATTCCGGAGAGCAGAGAAAAGCAAAAGGGCAAAAGCGGGAACCAAAAACTTAGTGGGAGCACATCCGTAGCAAATCAGCTAGAGGAAGAAAGGAGAACGTTGAAAATAGTTGCAACGGAAGAAAGATAACAGAGAAAGGGAAAAACCGCATGGGAAAGTAAGTAGGTCTCAACTCAACCGTTGTCTTCTTTCTCCGTGAAATCGAGTTGCAGTTACAGAATGAGCCAGCGCGTCCCTTCGTCGCGAACGGTTCGACTCGGCGGAGTCCAGCCTCAAGCCCCCGGTCACCGCACCATCTTCTGCAACGATCGCCAAGCCAACCTTCCTGTTCGCTTCAAGGTTCGCTTTCCAATCACTCTCCTGTTTTTCGATTCTCTGATTTCGTTATCTCTTCCGTTTTCGTTGCTCCAACGAAACTTTTGCAACTCTAGATATTTTTCCTGCTGCGTTTTCTTTTAATTTTAGTTCGAGGAACTCGAGTAACTTCGCTTTCAGCAGGTCGCGATTCGTTGGGAATTGTGAAGCAATACGAAAACTGTTTACTAGAGATTCGTTACATGTTGACGGAAGTATAGAACTTAATGATAAGTTTTTTTTTTTTTTTGTTGAAATTGAGCAGTCTTGTTAAGTGTGGAAACTGGACACCAAAGCTACTTTGAGTCTAAGAATCAGTGGAGCTATGCTGATGCTAATTAATTCATAATTATATATACTAATTAATGCACGGTATAAATATTTATATAATTAAAATTTATAACAAACAAATATTTTGAATGTATAAATTATATTATAATTAAAATATGTAATAAATAAATATTTTTAAACATATAAATTATATTTTAGATTTATAATAAATAATTTATATTAAAATGCAAGATTATTTTTAATTATTAATAAATTTTTAAATATTAAAATTCAATTTAGAAATAAAGATGATAAGAATAGATTAAGAAAGATATGAAATTATGATATTTTTTTAAAATATGCTCTCGTTGAAATTATTATTTTTCTCAGAATAAGTTCTTGTGGATTAATAACTCTTTAGAAATGCTCTCATTAGATATAGCTATTTTAAATTTTATATAGATGGGGAGGATTTGAGAATGAAAGGCCCATTGTGAATTAGACAAGTTCTTCTATGTCATATATTTTGCATGTTAAATCTTGTTTTAGTATTTCTTTTTAGTTTTCATATTTTGCTGTTTCACTGAACTTGTCATTTGAAGATAATCTAACACAATGCATAGAAATTGCCTAAGGAATGCTGTTTCATTTAAATAAAGAGACAGAGAGATTTGCATGCATATGGACTTTTGTTGTAGTATTGCAAGTTGCAAAACAATACACAAGGGAACAAGGAAAGAAAAAAAAACGATAACAGGATTGCTTGATTATTCTTTCTTCTTTCCCTTTATAAGGTTGAGATTGGAGCCATTTTTTTTTTCAAATTAAATAATGAATTAAAAATAAAATGTATGAAATTTATACAAAAGGCAGGTAGAACTAAAATACAGGTATGACACTGTATAACATACAAGGTATATATTGGAAATTTTAAACTCAGAATAATCAAGTGGCAAATTGGTATAAGACATGTTATAATCTTGTGAAGCATAAAATGTGTAGCCAATTACTGATTGAATTCTCAGTTTCCAAGAGAATGTAATAAGGTTTCTACCTGTTTGAACCTTTCATATTATCTTGGATCAAAGAACTTCAATAAAAGATTGTCAGAATCTGTCTTGATGGGCTAGACATTTGTAAAATAAAAAAAAAAGTTTAGCTATAAATGTCCTTCTTATACTTGATTTTAACTATGGGTGCCAGTTGAGCTGCAGTCAAGTGAGTGTCATGTAGTCTTGTTTACTCTTAGTTAGCTATATCAAGTCAATTTTTTTCTTTAGGTTTTTAATAAAACATATGCACCTTTAAATAACTAAATTAATATTCTGTTTGCAACTTCAAGAATTTGGGTATTTCTGCTTCATACGTAATGTTATATTGTATATTTTACATACCTTGATTTGAAAATTTTAGTTAGTTAATATTCATTATGTCAGGGGAATTCAATATCGACTACAAAGTACAACTTTTTCACTTTTCTGCCAAAAGGATTGTTTGAACAGGTGAGCTACATGTAAGCTTTTTTTATCTTGAGAGTATGTGAGATGCATTTAATTTTCATTTTTACAAAACAATACAAGGCTACAAGCTTTATCTTCCATTATATGAAAGGTTGTGCTGTTTGAAAGCTATATTCCTCACCAGATTTCCAAAGTACAAATGTCTACTCTTGCAAATAGCCTACTTTTTTTTATTTATGATGATTTCATATATTTTAGCACTTTTGACAATTTTCATTATGATTATTTTAATATAAATTATTAAATCAGTTTGGATGGTTCTAAGTAGATGTGTGCCTTAAGGATACCACCTTAGTGAAGGAGAATAATTTCTTTTTGGATAAGCGATTGTTTAAGGCTTTCTGTAGATTGCTGACTATATACGGCTTACCATCCCTTTGTATAATTCATTGCTCTTAAATTAAAATTAGCATTCTTTCCATCAGTATTGGTGCAAAATCATGTTGGGTGGAGTCAAATAGCTTTTTTTAATTTATTTATGCACAAAAAATGATTTTTTTTTCTTGTTTTAAAATATGAAAAGTTCAAGCAATATGTATTATGTACCCCGAATAATTTTATACTTCCTTTTGTCTTAAAATCAATTTGTTGCTGATTGGAGAGGAATCATGTCTGTATATGATGAGCCAATGATCTTAGTCTGTTGCCAACCTACCAGTGCTTTTATTTAACTGAAAATAGAAATTCCTGTTTATTCTGCAGTTCAGGCGGGTTGCTAATCTCTACTTCCTTTCAATATCAATTTTGTCAACCACACCAATCAGGTATGTAAATGCTAGTTAAACTCATAGTTAAAAGATTGTTTTGCTACTTACAAGCTTAGTTGTGAGAAGAGAGCATACTGACTGGAGGAGAACAGGAACACTTTATTTTCTTCAGGTGACCTACTATCTGCCAGACATAGTTGGTGGTAGCTTCTCTAGTTAGTTAGTTCTTATTAGGAAGAAGCTGTATATTTAGACATTTTCCCCTTAAACTTGGGCCTTCTTGATGCCAGTACAGCCAACATCAATGGTTTTATCATATGCGCACTTCATATTTGATTTGGTCTTTTCTTTATTTCTTTTTTTCAGTTTTTATTACTACATGACTACTTGAGTATTCTAGTTGACAAATTATTATTTTAGCTACAGTTCTATTAGGCAAAATGATCTATATGATGACTTTTTTCATGTCAAGTTGAACTTAACAACTTTTAGCATTTTATTTATTTTGTTTGTATCTTGCACATTGAATTTATATTACTATCCCTTATATGATACAATTTGTTACATTGTCCTGTTTATCTTGAACTTACTTTATGCTTTGTTGTCCACTTACTTGATTTAATTGTTGTGAAGGTGATTATTAATAATATGTACTTGATCTACCTGTTTATCTTGAACTTACTTTATGCTTTGTTGTCCACTTACTTGATTTAATTGTTGTGAAGGTGATTATTAATAATATGTACTTGATCTACTTGATGCTGTTCATATTTATGTTTTCAGCAAATTTGTAATTTACACAAGTCAGAATAAGTCTAGTTATTGTATAAAAAATGAATAAATCTAATTAGTAATACATATTTTCTGATGTTGTAGCCCTGTGTCTCCAATAACTAATGTGCTTCCTCTGTCTCTGGTGCTTCTCCTCTCTCTTATTAAGGAAGCTTTTGAGGATTGGGTGAGAATGCTATTTACTCTCCTTGCACATAACATTATTTTTTATATACATTTTCTGTAAGTCTTTTGGGGGTAAGGGGATTCAATTGTCATCTTTCTTGTTGTTTTTGCTGGAAAATGGATCTTATAGGAGAATTTTGATTGATGATCATGCAAAAACAAGCATTTTACTATGCAGTTTTCTTGGAAGTTTGTCAAAGATTAAGAATTTTCCTCAACCAATGCAGAGGGATTGGACAGCTTTGCTCATGTGTTTTTTTTTCCTTAGTTGTTTTATTTTCCCTTTTTCATTATGTAGTATTCCTGATGCTCCAAATTCCATGTCATTCCAACTCTTAGTGAATTTATTATTTTATACAAAAAATAGTGTGGTTATGACCTCATTCTTGAATTTATCTGATGGCATCCTTTATATACTCACCTTGTTATATTTGATTATGGCATTAGTATTGTGCCTATTCCTGTTATTGATTTATTTCTTAAATTATGAAAAACAGAAGCGTTTTCAAAATGACATGGTTGTAAACAATAATATGGTAGATGTTTTGCAAGATCAAAAGTGGGTGTCTATACCCTGGAAAAAGTTGCAAGTTGGTGATGTTGTCAAGGTGAGTATGTCATATTTCAAGATTTAGTTTTGACAAAATACACTTTGAACTGGTGCTTACAAGGGTCTCTATAACAGAAATAGATTGTTTGCTTTCAAATATGTTGATTATCATGTTTTTGGGCTGCAATCTTCCTTCAGATGTTCAAAATAATGCTATTTGTCCTTCTACATTTGATAAAGTTCTCATTACCTTTAGGAGAAATCTCTTTTTATCATCACTAACCTATTGCTAGAAAACAATGGTTATTCCAGCTTTGTGTGATTCAATATTAATAAGAATGATGTTCTATCTCTCTTGTATCTCCTTTTTGTTCTTGCCTGTGCATGATTGCAATGATATAGATAGATTTCATAGAGCAATGTGTTTGGAGGTCCTGTTAATATACACTTATGCAGTATTTTATTTGTATCTCAAAGTAACTGCTTCTGAATGAATAGAATTTTTTCTTATGAAACATTTTGCCTCTTTAGCTCAAATATTCTTTCGGACTTTTCCTTTTTATTGGTCTTGAGGAAACTGACTGGGGAAATCAACTAATCCTTCTTATGTTACCAATTTTTCTTTGTGAATGTTTTTAATTGTACTTGTTAGTTTTGTATGGTTTGTAGATGTGTTTAATCTAGGGACCACTGAGATTTGTTTTCTTGAGCTACTTGTGATGGTTTTGTTGTGGCTGTTTCTATTTACAATGTAGATACTTACTGTAAGTTCAACTTTGTTCTGTGTTGCAGGTTAAGCAGGATGGATTCTTTCCTGCAGATTTGCTTTTCCTGGCTAGTACGAATGTAGATGGTGTCTGCTACATTGAGGTTCATTCATTCATTTCAATCTGAAAATGAGTGTTATCTTGACATTCTTTGGCAGTTACTGCTGTTTATTAATCCAGGTTTTTGGGTGGTAGACTGCTAATTTGGATGGTGAAACCAATTTAAAGATTAGGAAATCATTGGAAAAGACTTGGGATTACCTGACTCCAGAGAAGGCATCTGAGTTTAAAGGTTTAATTTTTTTTATTGATTGACCTATAATTCTTGAGTGCCATCGAGCTTCTTTATATGTGCTGTGATCCTACATTTTACATTTAATTTTGTTATTCAAGTTCTAGTGAAGTTGATGGCAATCTATGTGCTAATTTTTAACAAAGTTTTTTCCATGAAGCATTGATAGTAAATATTATACTTAATAATATGAAACTGAATAATGTTGTATATTACTGATTGATTGAGCAATGCTGAGGTACACTGGGATACAGATATAAGAAGCAATGAAAAATGGAAAGAAATTGCCTATATGTAGGAGATATAATACAAATTTCCTAAAATACTGCAATCTTTCCTTGCTTTTACCTAAATACAAAAAGAACCAATAATACCACATAATATCAACAATAATCAGCACATAAACAACACAACTCCTCAAGCTTGTGCATATAGATTGTATGCATCCAGCTTGTCACATATGTATGAGATCCTAGGGCCCCATATGGGCTTAGTGAAGATGTTTGCCAACTAATCCCTAGAACTCACAGAAGATGTCTTGGTGATGCCTGAGAGAATCCTCTTTCTAATGAAATGACAATAAACTTAAATGTGTTTCGTTTTCTAATGGAAGATTAGGTTTGAAGAAAGATATAATGTTGATTTATTGTCACAAGCAAGCTCCATAGTATCTATTTCACAAAACTTCTCTTGGAGAAAATGTGATCGCCACAAGAGTTCACATGTTTATCATATCTAAGACAAAGATCATGAACAAAACATGTAGAACCAACATGATGAGGAAGGATAAAAAGGGGATCCTTAGGATACAAGATAGAATGAGGAACCTCATTACCATGATAGAAGATGACATACAATTTATCAGGTAACCAGCACCGCGAACAATTTTTCCCCTACACTTAAATGGATCATTAGCATTTCTCAACAAGGTTCAAGCTATATTAACAAGAACATGGTGTTTTTGTTCAGTCACACCAGTCTGTTGAGATGTGTGTGGATATCTAGAATGATGTATAATGCCATTTGAATTAATAAAGGAACTGGAGGGAGTAGAAAAGTACTCTTTAGCATTATCACTGCATAAAACTAGAATGCTTTTACCAAATTGATTTTTTTTTAATTTCTGAGCAGAATTTTGGAAGACATCAAGCAATTATAAATGATATTTTATTAAAAATATCCAATTACATCTTGAGTAATCATCAACCAAAGTGACATAGTACCTATTATGAAAAACCCAAGTATCACATTGGCTAGAGATAGAGCCTGAAAAACGTTTATAAGTGTGGAATAATTCTCACCTCTTGAGTTAGCTTTTTGGGTTGAGTTAGGTTCAAACCCACTTTCTATGAGTACCTATATCCTAAAAGAGAAGGAGCACAACTAGGAAGTCAAATATACAGATGAACAATATGAAAAGGTAACTATGCTCAATTATTAACTCTATTGGGAGAGGATATTCAAACATATTTCCCAAGTAGTCAATCCAAGATAAGTAAAGTGAGAGAGGTAGATTGTAAAATTACTAGTATGGGCTACCTTAGCTGAAGAAGAGGCTTGTTGGGAGTCTTATGCTTTGTAGTTGATCCTGGAAATTGAGTACCTATATCTGGAAACTCGTGTAAGGAATAGCAACAGTCTTGAGTGTGCTCGCTTTGCTTATAGTAAGTGTAGTGAAGGATACCTCTTCCACCCTGTTATTTAAGGTTGTAGTAGAAAAATTGAATTCAAAACATTCATATAAAGACTTGAAAAATAACTGCCCACTAGAATCATGTTTGCTAGTCAGGCCATGATCAAAACAGTTACAAACTAAACAATATCAAAACTCCTAAAAATAAGGAAACAAACATTGAATATCCAAAACATAATAAATTAATAATATGCAACATGGCCACAGTCCTAAACACAACAGCTAACACACCCTTCCAGGACCACCTCCATGGCCAATACCATGACCATGACCACAATCACGATCTTTGTTGCAAGTTTGTATCAATTAATTCCTAATTTATGCCTTTGTAATCTGTACCCTTTTCTTTTTCATTTGTTTCATTGGTTTCAAGAACTTCAGTATTAGGCACTATGCTGTATTCACAATTTTGAGATCTTGGATGACACCTGCTTTCTCTCTCATTTCTAGCAGTTAAAATTCAATCAATTGGTGATTTAAAAGAGTGATCTATAGGGTCAAAAAGTTGCAAAGACAGTGCGGGTTGTTCAAAAAACTGGTGACAATACAGGTTCAAAACATTGTAGGGGCAATGTTGAATCTTATTTTTCTTTCCCCTCCTGAAGATGAGTTTGAAAAAAAAGGTTTTGATTCAAAGAAAGTGACATCCATACTGATAAAATTTTTCTTGAAATTGGATGAAAGCACTTGTATCCTTTTTCTGTGTGGGTATAACCAATAAACACACACCTCTTAGCTTGAGGACTTAGTTTACTTTGGTTTGGTTCATAGTTATGAACAAATACAATGCACTCAAATACTTTTAGGGGTAGAGTTGATGACAGCTTATTTTGAGGAAAATGATTTAGAAATACCTCCAAAGGAGTTTTAAAATTCAATGTTTTACTGGGCATCCTGTTAACTTAATAGGTTGCTGTCAATATAGCTTCTCCTTAGAGGTATTTAGGAACTATGTTTTTTGAAAGAGTAAAACTCGAGCTTCTTCCAAAAGGTGTTTATTTTTCCTTTCAGCCACTGCAATGTACAATTCCATTTTCTATGAAAAAATTGCACAATTTTTTATTGAAAAATTCTTTCCCATTGTCACTTCTTAAAATTTTAATTGTTCTTTGAAATTGAGTGCTTATCATCTTGAAAAAAGTTTTAAAAATTGATTTCCACTTTAGATTTTTTCCTCATTAAGTACGCCAAAGTCAACCTAGTATGGTCATCAATAAAGGTGATGAACCATCATTTACTCGAGGGGTAGAATCTCTACCCTAAACATCGCCATGGATGATGGTGAAGGGGTTGAGTTCTTCACTTCTTTGTAAGGTTGATAAGGGGAATGATGATGTTTAGCCAATTGACAAGTTTCACAAATCAAAGAAAACATTTTTAATTTTGAAGAATTCACGAAATTTACAATAATAGCAATCAAATATCTTGACAGTTTAAATTGTGCGTGATTTTACTGATAGAAAGTAAATTGCATGACAAGTTAGGCACGCGAAGGACATTATGGAGAGTTAATGATGGAAAAAGAGGTATTGATCATATTTCAGCTATTGCCGATGTTGGAGAACAAGTCCTATATCGGACAAATAAAGATAATTAGACGGTATACAAGGATGAAGAGGTTAAGACCAGTTGGTTCGAGTATTTTGGACAACACTATTCTTCTGGCCCAACTCACACTCTCCGATTGGGTCTGCTTTATAAACTTCTACATGGTACAAGAGTCCAAATGATATAATAGTCCGTACCGATCCAACAAAAAAAAAGGAAAGAAAATGAGATAAAAAAAAAATGGACATTTGAGATTTAAGAAGCACAAGTCTAGGCAGCAAAAAAGAAGGCACAAACTTGAGACCTCTGATGCTAACTTGAGTACAAGCTCTAAAAAGAAGAATTTGTGACCTACTAGATGATGGTACACAAGTCACATCTAAACATAAATAGTTGGACTTGAGGGACAGTGTTGGAGAACAAGTTCCACATCGGACAAAGATAAATAGAAGAATATATATGGGTGAAAATATTAAGACCAATTGGTTTGAATCTTTTGGACAATATTATTCCTCTGGTTCAACTCACACTATCCTTTTGGGCATGCTCTACAAACTTCTACAATAGAGGAGGAGTCATATGCAACTTAGGTTTTTTTTTTTGTTTCCTGCACAAGGGCTATGAGAGGAAAATAACTTTGAACAATCTATCATATGGTCAATGGCACCGAAATCAACAATTGAAAGAGTTTGAGTTTTTTTTTCCTAAACGACAAAGGGTAGCAATTGAATGATTACCTTTTTGGGCAAACGAACAAGATGGATTAATTGTCATTTTGGGAAAAAGGAGTTTATACAAGAGCTCCAATTGTTCCTTTGTGAAAGGAGTTGTCTTAGTTGTAGATGCTATCTTCAAAGGTGGTTTGGAAGGCATTTCCTTTCAGTGTGGCAAAACCAATAGTTTCAAGGTCCACATGGTCATTCACTTGAGGTGGTGAGGGTTGCCCTCTACTTATATACTTGATTTAGGTTGTATCTCTACCCAATATGGGACTTGGATTTTTTTCTATACACCCCTTATGCCCAAGACTATTGGGCTTGGTGCATGGACAATATGATAGGTGACCCAATAACATTTAGGATAGATTCTAATATCATCTTAGAATGTGAATTTCAGTCTAACTTAACCATAAAAAACCAATTTGTAAGGTGAGGGTTGTCTTCCACTTATATACTCTATTTAGGTTCTATCTCTTCGTGAAACTTGAGTTTTTTTCAATAATTTGCATGGTCAATTGAGTTGGAAACAAGAGCTAAGGATTTAGATAGTGTACATATCACTGTATCAGTCCAAGACTTAGATGAAGGGACTTAAATAAGATGATGAATTAACTCCTCCATTGTTGAGATGTTAGGACTTGTGAGAGTCTAAATTTTTGACAAACACGAAGTGTTTATAGAGAGCATGGAGGATATGTACCATTAACATATTATCAAGCTTTTGCACCATTTTCTCATGATTATCATGAATCACTATTATCTTAAGCTCATCAATTGTCAATTATGCCTTGTTTACAAAGGTGGACATATCATAATATGTCATTCGGAATGTAGCTAATCTATGAACAGATTCATACAACCGTTGTATATAATTGGTGTAGATGCTTTGAGCCTTCTTCCAAACATCATAACAAGTCTTATATTGATAAAAGTGCATCATCAACTTAGGGTCAATGGATTGCCATAATAAAGAAAAGAGTTGATAATCTGACTATTTCCATTCTCTCTTAGAGGAAGCTATATCTCTTGCTGCCTTAGTCAAATGTTTTGAGAGACCCTGACCAAGAAACTGTGCGTTGATAACAGTTAACCAATCCAAATAACTTTTGCCATTCAACTTCTTGGTGATAATGGCGAGTGACCCCTAAAAAGCAAAAAGAGAACAAACCTTTCTTCTCACAGTTGAAATCAGCCTTAGGGGATTCTGCCAAGAAGACCAAAAAAGGCAAAAAACCGACAGCAGCGGGAACAACAAAGCCTAAAAGAGTTAGAGCAAGAACCACCTAGAATAAAAAATAACAATGCTGACCAGGCAAGGGCAGAACAGGTCAGGGAAACTCTGGTGACCACTGTAGTACCAGCAGTGAAGACTAGGCCAACTTGGAGTTGGAGGGCAGCATGTGGGGCACATGCGTATGATGGCAGTAGAGGAAGTCTCAGTGCGTGGCAGCACATGGGAGATATTCCGACGATGGTTAAAGGGGGAATGACCAATTACAACCTTTTGAAGAGGACCCAGCCACCAAAATAATAACACAGAGTCAAGGACTGTGTACAAGAATGATCAACCCTAACAGAGGCTGCACCAAATGAAAAATAGCCAAATTAGCGCTGGATCAAAACCTAGGAGTTCTGATACTAACTTAATAACGTGAAACTAAATAATATTGTGTGGTATTGATTGATTGAGCAATGCTTTGAGGTTATCTATATATAGATACTAGAAACAATGAAAAATGGAAAGAAATCACCTAAATTGAGGAGTTATGATACAAATTTCCTAAAATACTGCAATCTTTCCTATAATATAGCTATCACCTAAATACAAAAAGAATCAATAATATCAACAATAATCAACAACAATTTTCCTTGTGTCTAACATTGTTTGGCTCAGCCATTGCTATTGAGTACAAGGATTTCCTTAAATTCAATCCATTGTATATTAATCAATATTATGAATTGCCTATAAATTTGATTAATTATGCTTCCCAATTTAATATGTATGATTATAAAAAACATCATCTTTTCAAGTGGCAGCCTCTTTTTTTTTTTTTAGGATCCAGTTTGTGTTTGGTTGGCATATTAGTATTGTTAATTTGGTAGAAATATTAGCATTTATGTTAAAAATTATCATTCAGTCAACTGTAGTTATATTGATTGTTAGCTAGTGATTAATATGTAAGTTAGCTACTGTTTTTTCCTTGATTGATCACCATCACATTATAAAGAAGGGATCAATGTTCAGCCTAAGGACACAGTTTCACCCAAATACTCTATTTCAACATGTTCAACATGTTATCTAGTACCAACAACAGGGAGCTAATCCTGTCACTATTCCGTGGCTAAGTTCCCAGAATCTAGAAGTTTTCTCCCATGTTGTCTTTCCTTTCCATTGGTTGAGCATCTACTCTACCATAATCCTAGTTTTTCTCCTACTATTTGTATATTGTCTTGTTTATTAATATTATTCTGGTTATTTTTTCCTACATTTTTAGAAACTCCTGAATTGCGATTGTCCATAGAACTTCATATGACTTTTAAAAATGTTTGTCCTTTTAATTTCTTTAGGGAGATTATTTCAAAGTTTGTTGACTGTTGAGCACAATCAGTATCTAATTGAGGATTGCTAATTTTCATGATTTTTGCAAAATTTGATTTGTGGCACTTTCCCCCTACCCCAAATTATGAATGACCTGTAGTTTTTTTTAACTACTTGCAGGTGAAATTCAGTGTGAACAACCAAACAATTCATTGTATACCTTCACCGGAAATCTTTTAATTCAAAACCAAATACTTCCTGTCAATCCAAACCAACTTTTGTTGCGAGTATGTTATGTTTTTCTCACTCATTATTTGTTATGAGCTTTATGAAATATATTTGATAATGAACTGTACAGGGATTCCTCCTTTTTATAGAGAGAATTACATCAAATGATTATCATAAATAAGGAAACTAAATCCTAAATTAATGAAAGAAAAAATGAGAATAATACTAAAATAGGCAGAAAAGGAACAAAGTAATTATACAAGGAAACAAAATAATTACACAATTAGAATTAATTACAGAAATACTTCAAGGTATCAAATAGAGATCTAATCCTCTTTTGACACCCTGTTGACAACTTTCATAATGTAGTCATAGTTGTTGCAGTGGATATGATTTATGACTTTCATTTTCTTTGTTGGAGTTTTTTTTTAAACATCAGATATTGCTTGTCTTTTCATTGATAGGTATTAGTGTTTTGTCTACTCGTTATGAAACCAAAGTGGTGTTGAGATATTGAAATTTCATGCCTTTTCAGGGATGCAGTCTTAGGAATACAGAGTATATTGTTGGGGTTGTCATTTTTACAGGACATGAAACAAAGGTTTGTATAGTGAAATGATTCCTAATTATGATACATTGATACCTCTATCAATATTCTAGTCCCTAGTCTAGCATTTAGACAAAAGATAGTATTAAGTGTAAACATGTAATTGCATTGATGCATCGAATGTGAAATGAAATGTGTAACTAACAACCTTTGCTATTGTTTTTCAGTTGTTTGATGTTATCATAATTGTCATTTGTATTTCATGTTTTTAATTATGGTATAATACCAAATGTTTATGTTGTAACGTTTAAAATATGAAGCATGTGCATTATTATTTTTTTGTACAAATTTAGATTTATTCTTATTCCTTCATTAGGATCGATTGGTCAAGGTTTCCTTATTTGTAGTAATTAAGCTTAATTTGATGTTCATAATTCTAGCAAAGTTTTATTATCAAAGTGGTATAAATAGTGATCCTTATTGTACTCTTTAAATAATCAAAATATAAATTCCACGTTTTCTCACATTCCAAGTCTAAGTTGTTATCAAAGGACTATTGATTTTGGTGCTACTGATTATATGACCCACTATTCTTCATATTTTACTTTGTTTGGTAATCTTCACATTACTGTTGATAATAGGTCATATACCCCAGTTACTGAATATGGTAATAGTTAGCCCTCCTTCCATTTACAAAATGTTCTTCATGTTTTGCCCCTCTCCAATAATTTTGTTTCTATACACAAACTTCTGTAAGATTTGAAACACAGTAACATTCTTTCCTTCCTGTTGTGTTTTTCAAGATCTTGCTATGGGGAGGAGGAGTTGCTAAGGAACAAAGAGGGTTATATTATTTGCAATGTGAAGGAATGGAAGATAGTACTAGACTGAAATTGTTCAATTCTTTGTCATTTGACAAGTTTGGAGTCTGAGGATTGTGGCTTCCCGAATTTAGCTTTTGCATAAGTGTCTAGGGCATCCTCTTTTTAATATTCTTAGGTCATTGTTACATCACTTGTTTGTTTCAGACTCTTAGAATTTGGGTTTGGGTCTAACTCAACATCTCAACCTCAAAAGTTAGCTTATGAAGTGAGGGTTGACCCCAACTTATATATATTTTTTCAGTCATATCACTAGTCAATGTGAGATTTGCAATACATCTCCCTCACGTTGAGGACTAAACATTTCGAGCTTGAAGTTTGTAGGATAAACATTTGTGGTGGTTTTATAACGACCTAATAATAGATAGCTTAATAGATTCAACAACAATTACTAGAATAGACTTATATATCATATTAGATTTTGAATTTGTGCCTAACTCAATCCCAAAAGCTACCTCATAAGGTGACGGTTGCTCCCCACTTATATACATTTTTTTCGTCATATCACTAGTCAATATGAGATATCCAAATTTAAGATGTTATCAAAGCTTATCCTAGATCCATTATTGGGCCACTTATCATATTATCCACGTACTAAGCTCAATAATGTTAGATGTGAAGAAGTGTATTGGGAAAAGTTAAGTAACATTGATTAGAAATAATGTTTGATAAGGGCTTATAAAACTTAGGCACCCCTTAGTCCTCACCTTACAAGTTGATTTTATAGGGATGTGTTAGGCCCAAAATTTAAGTGTGTTTGGGAAAGCGCTGAGAAAATTGAATTTTGAAGTGATGTGATTTTGGATCTTTTTATTCTAAAAGCAATTTAGTAGTAAAACTATATAAATTTTCTATCAAAGACAGAAGCTACCCAAAGTTGTTTCAACTCAATAAATTCTGGACCTAGGATCAATTTCTTAATGTGAAAACAAACATGAACAAATTTACTTAAAATCATGTTAACTGGTAATTCAACATGATTCTAGGTAATTCAACGTGAAACCAAACACTCACTAAGGCAAAACTTGTTGAATCTTTTAATTGTGATGTATGCCAATTTGCCAAAACCATTGCACTACTTTTTTGCCTAGTAATAATAAAAGTGGTGAACCTTTTAAACTTGTTTATTATAATGTTTGGGTACATGCTCTTGTTTCTATTTTTTTTTTGGATCAAAATGGTTTGTTTCTTTCATTGGTATTGATGAATATACTTGAGTTACATGGATTTACCTTGTGAAAGACAAATATGAGATTATATGGTTAAAACTTAGTTTGGAAGATCTACTAAACAATTATGCATAGATAATGGAAAGTAAATGTGAATCAAAATTTTCACAAATTCTCCAATAAAATGTTGTTCATGAATTGACGTGTATTGATACCCATAGCAACATGGGGTTGTAGAAAGGAAAATTCTCATCTCTTTAAAGTTGTCAAAGCTTTGTTATTTCAAATGTCTATTCTGATTTTCTTGGGGAGAAACAATTTTAACTGTCACCTATTTGATAAATAGGTTACTTTTCCAGGTTCTGGATGATGTTAGCCCAGTATAGTCCATGACTTTATTCTTTCTTTTTAATTCTAAAGTTTTCCATATTGTATCTTTGGTTGTGTAACCTTTGTCTATATTCATAGTCAATGACGTGGTAAATTTGATCCTTGGGTTATTAAATGTATATATATAGGAATGCATCAAACAAAAAGGGGTACAAATGCTATCACCCTCGGAGTCATTTGTTTTACATCTTCATGGATGTTAAGTTTCATGAAATAGTGTCTTTTTACATTAGTGCTCGGCTTTAGGAAGAAGGTGTTATAGTGTAAAAGTGTTTACTAAATGTGTTTTGTGTGTTAATTACTCACATATGATGCTTTATTTTAATCAAATAAGGCTAAAATTAAGGATACAATACAAATAATGATAGAAATTTATAATTTCTAGCTATGGAATCTTTCCATATTTCTCTATTTACACAGAACAAATGAATATCTTTAACAGATTGAGATTAAGTCTCTTGCTGAGTCCTCGAAGTTTAGTGAGTTTTTTCTTTCTCTTTTCCTTGTCTCTCTTCCTACGTAGGATTTGGCATCTTCCTCTGGTATTGCTAGTGACACATAAGAAATATCTGAAAGAACTAGTTTAGAATGAAAACAACAAGCCATTATTGGTATACCAGAGAAGGAGAAAACCCAACTGTATGTTATTGCCTGACAATTTCCTGACAATTATAGTGGTATATAGGTCATGTGACAGACTTGTTGGATGCAATTAAGGTGTCAGATTGTTATTTCTAGTTTTTGAAGGAGAAAACTCCTTGTTAGGGGGAAACCCTGTGTGTTGATGTTTGTACTCAAATCTAGCCTAAAAGCCAGATTATTTCTAAAATTTATATAGAATCGAGTGTGTTTATTTCTTGAGTCCAACAGTTGCATCTGTTTCCCTTCTGTTCTGTGATTGTTCATGGACACTGCTTTACAGACATTTGGAATACGTTGCAGGTGATGATGAATGCCATGAATGTTCCTTCCAAAAGAAGTACATTGGAGAGGAAGCTTGACAAGCTCATACTTGCTCTATTTGTGACTCTCTTTGTTATGTGTTTCATTGGAGCTGTAGGCAGGTGAGTGAGTAAAAGCAATTAGTTCGCGTAGCGTGGTCCCTCCTCTAATTACTGTTAATATTTTATGAGCTGCTTGTCTTAGCAAACTACTGGGAGGGGGATGAGACTAGCTTTATTTACAATCTGCATTAGATTGTTGTTATTATTACTGTTACTATTGTTATTATTTTGTGAATAATGTGCTTGGATTTGTGTATATTGTAGTGCTATCTTTGTAAACAAGAAGTATTTCTATTTACATCTTGAATCATCAGAGGAGGGCTCAGGACAGTTCAACCCAAGAAACAGATTTTTGGTACTATCTATTTCTCTGTCAAGATGAATAGTCATCCCCATTGATTTCCTCTTGATTTTTTGTATATTGATTCTGCCTACCATGTTTTCAGGTTTTCCTTCTCACTATGTTTACCCTTATCACTTTATACTCAACAATCATCCCCATTTCACTTTATGTATCAATAGAGGTTTGTGTTTCAGCCATTCATATGATCCAGAGATGCCATTGTCTTGATAAAGGGAAAATTTTATTTTTGGTTTTTGTATCAGATGATCAAATTTATTCAGTCCACTCAATTTATCAACAAGGATTTGCACATGTACCATTATGAAACTAATACCCCAGCATTGGCCAGAACTTCAAATCTGAATGAAGAACTTGGGCAGGTAAGTTGCTACCTAATTTGTTTTCTTGACAGAGAAACAGTTGAGACAGCTCAGTTGGTAGAGATGTGGGACATGCAAGGATTACTTGGTGTTTCAAATCCCTGCAATGCACGTTATTCCTTTTTCCATTCCCTTCCCCTCGTTGTAAGGCCTAGTATAAGCATCCTTGAGGGATCCTTCTAAGAAACCAAGAGCAAATAGTTGTTTTATATAGTGAACAGTCACAACTCTGCAAATTCTAGCACAACTTGCCCATAACTAGTGAACTTTCTGAAAGATTTATATAACAAAGGAATGCCCCTCAATGTGCCTATGATATTGATACCCTATTACCCTTTCAAAACCTACCAAAAACAATCTATAAACTTGATTGGTGAGGAAGAAATATTTTCTCCTGATCTATATAGCCTTTATGCTCCATAATTGCAGTAGTTTTAAAAAAAGATCCTTTTCCACCTTTTTTTCCTGCTCTGCTTGTTTGGAGAAAATTTGACTCAAATATCTTTTCCTGCGGTATTAACTGACTTTAACTGCAAGAATCAACACATTGTGGGTCTTGTTTTTCAATATCATTGCTTAGTGACAGAATAGATGTGACTTCTTCCCATGGGATTTTCTTACTCATCCTAAGTTGTCTTCCTTTTAGCATATGGACATGGTAGAATCCTTCTCATAAAATTAACATTGTTGCAAGTAGCTTTTGATATATTAATCTTGTCCTGTTCAATATATATCCTTTCCTTATAGTCACTACCACATTTCTAACTTTGGTGGTTTGGAATAGTTATGTTTTTATCTTTCTATTTTATCCTCTTTCCTTTTTCTTCCACTTTCCAGTTTCCACACCAATTTGCATATTATTTTAAATATAAATTTAGCTAATTATTTAGTGGTTGTTTGCTTCAACTTATTTTGGAGAAATAATTGTTATTTATGTTAGCTTTTTGAGAGATTTTGAAAAAAAAAAAGAAGAGATTATTCCTAGAATTAATCATTTACCAAACACCCAGTAAGTAGTGTCCTATAAAAGATGTTACATGTATAATATATTTCTGGAAGATGCTATTGAAATTTCTATCAGTTTACAAGTTCCTGTGTGTGTTATCCTTTGTCTCATTGCTGAGTAGCATTATGCAGTTTTACTCACTGATTTGGATAGGTGGAATACATCTTCTCAGACAAAACTGGCACTCTAACAAGAAACTTAATGGAGTTCTTTAAATGTTCAATTGGAGGAGAGGTCTATGGAAACGGCGTGACTGAAATTGAGAAGGGAATAGCAGAGCGTAGTGGCTTAAAACTTGAGGTAATACACATTTCATTGAATGGAAGTAGTGAACAGGTGATTATTAAATAATCATTCCTTTCTTTTCAGGAAAATATATCAATCAATGCATTGCGAGAGAGGGGTTTTAATTTTGATGATGCTAGGCTTATGAGAGGAGCTTGGAGGAATGAGCCGAATCCTGATAGCTGCAAGGTAAATCATTTTTCTTGAATAAGTGAAAGCAGTCTATTTATGATTTCAATCTAGCTGATTTTTTATGGTTCGTAAATTTGATTCTAAGTAAAAGGGATCTTTATCTTTTATCATCTATGTACTTTTCTTAATGCTTGTGTTTGTGTTGGTAAATCAGTTGGCTCTATCCTTTCTTGCCTTTTATTATATCATAGAATGTGCTTGGTTCATATGTATCTTAGTAACTAACTAGATTATCAACTGTCACCAGAAATTTGAGTTCAATGCAAGACTTGTATGACTGGGCTGCGTGCTTAGAAATCTGCATGTTCTTGGAATTTTGTGTGTGGATGTAGTCATTTGAGATTTTAATAACTTCAGAATGTACTCTTGATGCCAGTAATTATGTGGCTCTATTTCTGTGGTGTGCAATTTCAGTGTCAATGTTTTCATCAAGCACTGTGTATATCTGTGACTTCTCTACATGGAAATTTCTTTGGGTCTTGCTAAGGGCATTGGTAAAGAACATTTAATATACTTTATTAAATTCTCCCAATTACTTTAAAAAACACTATTATATGATTTTTGTGTTTTCAATATAATAAATGTTTTTGCTTTCATTAATTACTTTCTACTTTTATTTTAGGATGTCAGATTGTTACTTGTACTGCAATTTTATGGGTGTCAATAATCTTCAGTTTTCTAATTCTGTTTAATTGGTGAAAGAAAAAATATAAACCCACTTTGTAATAATCAGGTATTCTATTCATTTGCAAAGTTTTAAGTACACTTAGCACAGCCTAGATTTTTTTTTCGGGGAGTGAATGTAGAATTCTGTAAGTTATTTAGTTACTGGAGAAGAAATTTATTCATGTTGTTTAACCTGTGTTTCTCTTTTGCTAAGGCTTGTTTTTATAGATGAGCATTGAGCACTTAAGCTGTTTTCTTTTCAATACTTGTACCATGAATTCAGTAGGTCCAATATTGCTTCTTAAGATTAGGAAGAGAAAAATATGAGAGAATATTTCTGAAATGTTGAGTGATGAGAAGCACTTGCACTTAGCCAAAGGGATTTATACATACATGATTTCAAATCTAATAAACACAGAAATGCAATGTACAAGAGATAAATAATTAAGTTAATAATTCTAACTCTATTTCCTAAGACCTAAGTAACTACATGTCTAGGCTACTTGGTAAAGTGGAACAATTATTATGTAGTTTCCAGCTTTGTTCTATGATTTAGTTTGTTATATAACACAAGTAATGTTTGTTTAATTGGCTATATAGGAATTCTTCAGATGCCTTGCTATATGCCATACTGTGCTTCCTGAGGGTGATGAAACCCCCGAGAAGATCAAATATCAAGCTGCATCACCTGATGAGGCTGCTTTGGTTATTGCTGCAAAGAACTTTGGTTTTTTCTTTTTCAGGTTCATACTTCTTGATTATGTTCTAGTTTTCTTTATAACTGTTGTGACACATTGTCTTACTGCTGCACACAAATCATATCAAAATTTTATGGGTAATCTGATCTACAATGTAAATAGTGATGTTTCAGTTTCAGTTTCCACCTTTTAATTGGATGGAAATCGTCTTTCTCAATTTTCTGTCTTGACTGCTGTCCCATGAATAATTTGGTTTCCACGCTTCCCATTATCCCTTCACATGACTTCTAAATTTTATTCAATTCAAATACATCTTTATGGTAGACTTAGAGTCCTTCCTGAGGTGCACCTGTGCAGAAATGTCAGCAAGTTTAAATATTTATGCAATCAAAATGTCAAATTCTTGTGCTTCATTTAAGATATTTGAATGAAATGAGTTCTCATACTCAGTTAAGTGATTGATTTTCTTAATTACAAATCAAATTCTTGTGCTACCAGTTTGTTAATGGAGTTAATAGGTTTTGAGGTAATTACAGTTTGAGTTGATCCTAATCAGCATTATTACTTGCCAGACGCACTCCTACAATGATATATATTCGTGAATCTCATGTTGAGAAGATGGGTAAAATTCAGGATGTATCGTATGAGATTTTGAATGTGCTTGAGTTTAACAGGTAACCATTTGTCCCCCTTTCTGGTACTTAGTATCAAGGTCTTGGACAACACTTCTAATATTTGTTCCTTAATAGTACAAGGAAGCGTCAGTCTGTTGTATGTCGTTATCCAGATGGGAGGCTTGTATTGTACTGCAAGGTAATAATTTCACGAGATTCACCAGATTGAAATTGCATGATTTTGACTATGAAGATAATATTTTTCCAAGGAACTTGCTTTTCACAGGGTGCTGATACCGTAATATATGAGAGATTAGCTGATGGTTATAATGATATAAAAAAAGTTACTAGGGAACATTTGGAGCAATTTGGGTCTTCTGGACTACGCACATTATGCCTGGCCTACAAAGAATTACATCCTGATGTTTATGAAAGCTGGAATGAGAAGTTCATCCAAGCCAAATCTTCTCTACGTGATCGTGAAAAGAAGTTAGATGAGGTACCTTATATCCTATTCGGGTATTTTTAAGTCAATATTAATCATCAAATTATTTTTATTTCTTTGTAAAAAATTGTCAATTTACATGGCTGGTTTGCATCCCTAGTCCAATCTTTTTCCCAATATAATTTGTTATTTTGAGGAAGTGTTGTTTTTCAGAGATATTTCAATTGTTCATAAAAATAGAGAAATAAATATGAGAAAATATGGCAACAGGTTTGCCATTGAAGCTCCTTAATTTAGAAACAGATTTAAATTGAGGAAACTAATCAAGCTATAAAAAATTCTAGGAAACAGCCTTTCTAACTTCAAAAGTTTGACCCAACAAAATAAGTTAATACTAATAAATCTGTTCCCTATACTTTTTGGGATTGACTTCATAATTCAAAAGAAAGCAACTACGAAAGGAAGCATCGACTTTCAAATGCTTCTTGTGTCAGCTACTAGTGTTGGTGGATTAAAGTTGCTACAATGACCTCTGCTGAATTTTGTAATAATTTCTTGATATTAAATCTTAATGTATTGACTGTTGAGAATTAGAAATTGAATTCTGGTACCAAATGCTCTGCTCTTATAGAGATATCCTGCCTTATTGATGAAGGACTATTTATTACATTGTATTTTAGAGAATTTTTTGAACTGGATTGGATGGGTTAATAAATTTTGAACAATGGAAGAAATTTCATTTCCATCTTGTAGGAACTTCTTAGTGGTAAATAGGGGATACAACACAATCACAAATATGACAAAACATAGAGTTCCATAGGTGCTTGTTTTGTCATGCTGTGTTGAACTGTGAGTTCAAATGAAAACGTAACATGTATTATTTTTTAGCTATCTCATCCTCCTTTTTAAAGTTCTCATATCAGAGGTACAAAATATAATACATTATTATTTTTTTATTGGAAAACATCATAGGAACCTAATGAGCTTTATCTAAATTTTGTCTTTAAAATTAGTGAGAATTCTTTAGGCTTTGCATTAGAGTTTTATGTGAAAGATGTTTGAACTTTTCACCTTAAATAAACTGCAAATAAAAGGTTTATTTTCTAACTGCAGTCTAGAGATTAAAAAGAAACAAGTGTGCTGATTTAATAATCTTTGCTTTCTATTTATCTTTGCAATCAAGCCTCGCTGGAGTGATGCAATCTGAAGATTAGATAGAAATGACTCTGCTGTTTCAGCCAGTTTAAACAGCATGACAATTCAAAATCATGTTTGTCAGCATCACTCCTAAACTTGAATCCATGCATACATTAAACATATTTTTTATCAATAGGGCATGAAATAGTCCTGTGCTTCCTCAAGGAATTGCTTCAGCACTTTTTCCACTTAACGAGTGCTGCAATTTTTGGCTGATTCCCCTAAAATTTACACAAGAATACAAGCATAATAACTAGAAACATTAAGAATTACGTCAGAAAAAACATGAAAATGAAAAGATGCAGCTTATCCTGTCTTTTAACTTCTGTACTTGTGTCAGTTTCCTAACTTATAGTAATATATTCATCTCATTGTTCACAAGATAGCATGCCCCATTCAATGGATGGAAAATGAGATAAAGATCCAAAATAAACCAACTGTGCCGTTCTTGTTAATTTCAGCCTTTTCTACTTAGCTTTGCAACTGTATTTTCATTCTAATGGTTTCCTTTCTTGAACTGCATATCGAAATGTGAAATATTGGTTTCCTTTCTTCTCTGATCTTGTGATTTTTGCCACTAATCCAGTCAAAAGTTATGCACTAAATCATAAACTATTGGTACAGAAATGTCAGTTTATTTCATGTGCATTTCACTATTTGTGAAATATTGTATTCTTACTGATACCTAAGGAAATATTATAGGTGGCAGAACTTATAGAAAATGATCTCATTTTGATTGGTAGCACTGCCATAGAAGACAAACTTCAAGAGGGAGTACCAGCCTGCATAGAGACTCTTCAAAGAGCTGGCATTAAAATTTGGGTGCTTACAGGGGACAAGGTTGAAACAGCAATTAATATTGCCTATGGTGAGTTGGCTTTGACTGGTGTCAGTTTTTCTGTATATTGATAACATTATGCCTAAAAAAATGTAGTCATTACTCATTTTATATTTGTGTTTCCAACCTCTTCCTGCAGCATGCAATTTAATAAACAATGAGATGAAGCAATTTATTATCAGTTCAGAAACTGATGTGATTAGAGAAGTTGAAGACAGGGTAAGCTCATTTTAGCTTCTATGTTTTGCTAACATAATTCTTATATTTCTGACTGTACCGTTCTTTTCTTTTGTAATTTGTTCAGGGGGACCAAAGAGAAATTGCACAATTTATTAAAGAAGAAGTGAAGAAAGAACTGAAGAGGTGCCTTGAAGAAGCACAGAGCTATTTTAGCTCTCTATCTGGACCAAAATTAGCACTTGTAATTGATGGAAAATGTCTAATGTATGCATTGGATCCAAGTTTGAGAGTCATGCTACTGAATTTGAGCATGAACTGCCATGCTGTTGTTTGCTGCCGAGTTTCTCCTTTACAGAAAGCACAGGTAAAACTCATGCACCAAAGGAAATAACTTATTGTTTCTGCTAGCCCTTTTATTCTCGATGCTAAGAGATTTTATGTTAAGAAAGCTAATTTTGGATAAAATTTTTGGCCCATTTCGGAGTGCTTGGGTTACGTGCCTGGTGAATGATGTTGGGGTTGTTTGGCTTATAACTATGCTTACAGGTCACAAGTTTGGTTAAGAAGGGTGCACGGAAAATAACACTTAGCATTGGTGACGGAGCCAATGATGTTAGCATGATTCAAGCTGCTCATGTTGGTATTGGCATAAGTGGGTTGGAAGGGATGCAAGCTGTGATGGCTAGTGATTTTGCCATTGCTCAGTTTAGTTACCTTGCGGATTTACTTTTGGTTCATGGCCGGTGGTCATATCTTCGAATATGCAAGGTGTCATGTTTTTCTGAACCATACAATTGTTTTTGTAGTTTTTTTTTTTTTTCTGCAGTATCCTCAAAAATTGGTTATTACAGGTGGTGACATACTTCTTTTACAAGAACCTCACATTCACTCTTACTCAGTTTTGGTTTACCTTTCAAACTGGGTTTTCTGGCCAGAGATTCTATGATGATTGGTTTCAGTCATTATATAATGTTATCTTCACTGCACTTCCTGTGATCATTGTTGGACTATTTGATAAGGTATCACATTCTCTCCAATCATCTGGGATTGCATTTTGGGGGAAGCGGGGATTTTTTTCTACGGTGCACTTACCATTTGCTTGTAATAATTGCCTTTTTTTGCTTCACTAGTTACAGTAGTAGTTGTTTTATTTCAGATGATTACTTTTTTTATTATTTCCTTGTATCTTTGCAAGGATGTCAGTGCATCTCTATCCAAGAAGTATCCTGAACTATACAGGGAGGGAATAAGAAATGTCTTTTTCAAATGGAGAGTTGTGGCTATATGGGCCTTTTTTTCTGTCTACCAGTCACTTATATTCTTCTATTTTGTGAGTTCATCAAGTTTAAGTGCTAAAAATTCAGCAGGAAAGATATTTGGACTCTGGGATGTCAGTACAATGGCCTTCACATGTGTTGTAGTAACCGTTAACCTGCGACTTCTTATGATTTGTAATTTAATCACAAGATGGCACTATATTAGTGTTGGTGGAAGTATATTAGCATGGTTTATTTTTGTCTTTATATATACTGGGATCAGCACTCCTTATGATCGGCAGGTGAAATTCTCTCCATCACAAAATAAACTTAGGTACTTATTACCCCTCGTAAACACTGTTAACTTGAGTTCTATTACATTTACCTGCAGGAGAATCTGTATTTTGTCATATATGTACTGATGAGTACATTATATTTCTACCTCGCGTTACTTCTTGTTCCTGTTGTGGCACTTTTTGGTGACTTTGTTTACCAAGGGTAAGGTTTAAATTTGAAGAACACTTGATTCTGTCTATGCTGTTGGGCTGCATGAATCTATTCTAGTTACAGAACGATAGACCAAGTCACCAAGATACACAAAGATGAATCACTTCATAAATTTTTCATTCACATTTACATGAAGCCTTTTATTAAAATATCTAAGTTGAGTCATGTTTTTGGTAGTCAACCTGTTACGAACCAACCCGGTGAGGTTGGGACTTGGAAACTTTACACGTGTGAACAAAAGGAAGTTGAGTTAGTTGGTGGGTTAATTAGTTATAGTAAACTACAGGCCTTCAGCTGGGCAGTTAAATAGGGGAGATACTGTAATTGGAGTTCATTCTGGATTAATCAATTACAGAGCTGGAATTTGGTTGTAAGGAGGAACCCGTGGGGCAGTCTCTCCCCATTCTTCAATTCTTTCTTTTGACTTTCAGTTCTCTCCCTCTATTTTTCTTTTTGTTCCTCCTGTCTGTTCAGTTCTTTTTGGTTTCAACTTTCGAGAACTAGTCAATTTTTACTTTGGATGTTTAATACTTTGGTACCATAGTCAATTTATTTTATGAACATGTGACCTAAACGACAATTAAATGAGAATCTGGTGTCAAATGTCAATTGCATGTATGGATGGAAGAAACGGATAGCTTTGGAGGGTGTAAAAAGTGAAATTTATTGATAATCATGTTCCAGGTGTCTCTGTTTCTGTTCCTAAACGGGGATTTTTCCTTTATTCAGTTTACTTCTTCTGGTTACAGGGTTCAGAGATGGTTCTTCCCCTATGATTATCAGATTATTCAAGAAATGCATAGAGACGAGAGTGATGACACCAGCAGGGTGCAACTTCTAGAGATAGGGAGCCAGCTTACTCCATCAGAGGCTAGGAGCCATGCCATATCTCAACTCCCACGTGAGATATCAAAGCACACCGGGTTTGCTTTTGATTCACCTGGTTACGAGTCATTTTTTGCCGCACAGCTTGGTGTATATGCCCCACAAAAGGCATGGGATGTTGCGAGGCGAGCTAGCATGAGATCTCGGCCAAAGATTGGACAAAAAAATAATTTTGTTCAAACCAAATAGAAAGTAATTTAGGATGATTGTACATTTACTTTAGATTTAGTTTTTCGTTTTGAGAGCCAGCCCTAGGAGCTTTGTAAAATTAGCATGTGTTATATTAACTATTGGCAGTTTTCATTTAGGTATATTTTGTCATTCTTCCCTCTTTCCAATTGTTTCTTTTGAGGGAAGTAGATCAGGTTTTCTAGGATTGTCGTAGTCTTGCAGATGTATATTCCACAATATTTAGCAAGTCAGCCATTTTTATTTATTTTTAGTTTAGAGGTGGTATGGATTTATTTTCAGTTGCTATTAATACACGTTTCTTTAATTTGTATTGGATTTAGTCTTTATTTTTTGGATATATGCAGACTATCAGAATCAGATTGTGTAACTCAATGCACGAAGTGTTGAGTGTCCCAGGAAGACTTTTTATTTTGCTGTGGCCCCCAACACAACATCGTGTCTGGTGTAGTGATGGGAAGTTTGTTAAATAGCTAATAAGCAAATGCCAGGGCGTGCCATCGCCGGATAATTAATAGCATTGTTTAACTATTTAATCTGTCGACGAAATGATGATTCTTGCCAAGGCGTTCCAAAACCATTTTGTGTTTAATATGGGAAACTAGAGAATCTCAGAATGAGAATGACATTCATTTCAAGTTGTCAAGGTCACACAGAAGATAACTTGCATGATATTTGTTTTTCGATCTCTAGCAAGTTCAGTTGAAGAAATATATTCACACACATGGGTCATCTGCAGCTAAGTTGAAGAACTTGGCTAATTTTTGTGAAACAGAGTACTGACTTTCATCAAGTGATTCTTCATCTCCCTTGTAATCATCATCACGTTCAAAAACTAAATGAATTCTACAGTTTTTCAGCTCCAGCTCCTCAACATAAGGCGGGTTTCGCTTTTTCAAATGTAAGGTATATTTATCTTTTAACTGAAAAACTAACGAAGACTGAACTCCAAATCTGCGGAAAAATATATGGTCTTCATTTGTCCTAGGTACTCCTAGCAGGCGAAACGTTGTGCTAAATACATTATCGGTCATATTGAAGATTTTTCCTTGAACATCCTCTATCTGCATTCCTTCTCTTTGGTTTTCAGGTATATTGTTGAAAGAGAGAACACCACAACAAATAATACCTTTAAGCTTACGGTTTCTTTGCTCGGAAAAGACAACTGGTTCTGCTGTAAACCAATCCGGGACTCTGCTTCCAGGCATAATCAAAATCTCTAATTTTTTAAGTAGAACCTGGGACAAAATCTACGTCAATTGATATATAGCGAACATTGTAAGTGAGAATAGTAGTTGGTCATTACGAGAAATGAGAATAATGAATATTGATTATTGGATTTTATTTGAATGTTCAAGACAGAAGGATGGGATTATAGGGTGGGGAGGAAGGAAATGCGCACCAAGAATTAAGACAAAGAAATGACAAACCTTGGAAAATCTTCTCTTTACAGCAAGGGAGCATCCAATGCAACCACTCATGTACAACCTTCTTAAGGACTTCAAATGTTCAAGACCTGGTATATCCATCACCTTTTCACAATTTGTAAGTTTCAATTCCTCTAAGCGCTCCAAGTTTGAAATATCATGTATGTGCTGTACTGCAGTACAGTTTGCAAGATTAAGTTCTTCTAGGCTAGAGGGAAGAGGAGGCAGAAACATGAGCTCCCTGCAATCTGACAACAAAAGTTTTTTGAGACAGGAGAGACCTGTCATGCTGGCTGGAAGACTGCAAATATTGTTGTGACCGAAACTCAAAGTTTCCAGTGATATTAGCTTTTCAAAGTCATCTGGAAATTTTCCATATATTCCCCATCCATGAGCATTTAGCTTTTCCAGCAAGGTTAGATTGCAAAAAGAAGTTAATATTGCCTCTGAATTAGGTTCTTCTTGTTTGTTAGGAATTACGACCCCAGTAGGCATGTTGTTTCCAGCCCCATTAAGATAGGGCCTTCTTTCCATGTCTAGTGTTACCAGGCTTGTAAGCATTCCAAAGCTATCGGGTAGATGTGTAAGTGCTGTTTCCTTCATCATTAACCATCGCAAAGATTTCAAATTTCCAATGGAGGCTGGAAGCCTTTGGAGCTGTTTGCACATGTCTAACCTCAACCGAAGAAGATTTTCCAACATTCCTATTGATTCTGGCAATTCAGTAATGTTTGCCTCATGCATGTCCAAACTGGTAAGCGCTGACAGGCAGCCAAATGATACTGGTAGAAACCTGAGATGCTGACATTTTCTCATCTCAAGCTTGTCTAGCATTTTCATGGCCACAACATCTGGAAAATTGGTAATTTTTATCTCATCTAATGTAAGCTCAACAATAGAAACTAACTCCCCTATTGACACAGGCAATTTGTCAAGTAAAGTACAGCCTCCAACAGACAGTTTCCTTAAAAATGATAAAGAACCAACAGAAGCAGGCAATTCTTCAATTCCACTGCCGTCAAAAAATAATTGAGTCAATGAAATTAGTTTCCCAATAGAGTTAGGAATAACTGAGAACCTACACCCCATCAAACTAAGCTTCTCAAGTTTTTCCAAGGAACCAACAGAATCTGGCAATTCCTCCAATGCTGTATGGTTGAGTGACAATTCTTGCAGGGAGCAGAGTTTCCCAATGCAGGTAGGTAACCTCTTCAGTGAGTGGCATCCATTTGCACTCATTATCTCAAGTTTTGTAAGGTGGAAAATGGTCTCAGGTAGCTCAGTTATAGCAGTTTTATCAAGAAGAAGTTGTCTTAAAGAAACCATGCAGCTCAAGTCTTTTGGTAATGCTTCCAATTTCCAGCAGTCGGAAAGAACAAGGTCCTCAAGATGTTTCAGCCCAGAGACATCACTAGGTAGTTCAATAAGGTTATAGCACAAGCGCAAGTTCAAGTGAACTAAGGTACTTAGATTTCCAAGTGATTCATGAATCCTAGTTAAATGAGAGCATTCTTCCAAAACAATTTTTTTAAGACATAGATACCCAGTTAAATCAGGAGTAGTTGTCAAACGGTGGCAACTGGAGAGGTTTAAAACCACCAAGTGCTCAGCCACCTGGCAAATCAACATCATCATTGATAAATAAAAGGTTAAACACCCACTTCAGTTTGCAAGTAAACTCAATTTGTATAGTAAGAAAGATAATTCATAACGAATCTTTCCCTTGTTTAGAAGTGAGTCTTAATAAAATTTGTAATTTTTAATAAATTTTAACTGATAATAAAAATTATTAATAAAGGGGTTGTTAGCACTCCTCTAAATTTAAATAGGAAATCACCCTGTTCTAGAACTCATTGATGACAAAGATTATATTTTAAGAAAAAAAAAATGAAACAAATCAAATAGCTAGTTCATTAGGTAACAAGAAAGCAAACCTTCTTACTGCGTCTGCCCCACACCGTTTCAATTTTACTTTCCGAGAGATCCATGACAGCAAGTTCCAAAGGATTATAGCTAGAAGGCAAATACCTTAATGGACATTGTTTCCATTGTAACCACTTCAGTCCCGAAGGAAGACATCTGAATTGTCCTTCCAATCTCGAATAATTAATTTGAAGCAATCTTAAGGAAACCATTAATTGAAAGTACTTTGTCTGGAGTATAACCTCTTTTGCCTTCTCTTCTCTATCCCGCATGTACTTTTTATACTTCTCTTTAATATATTCTAATGCAGATTTAAAACTGGGCTTATGTCGAAAGTTTTCCCAAGTAATTTCATCAGCAGAGCGATCTCTAGGAGAATACATTCTTCTCTTAACACAATCTAGGACAATCCCTTGAACCTTTCTTGTTCCCTGCACGTACTATTCATTGTCAAAATTTTCAAGAAATGAAATGGACAATAAATAATGAATTTAATTAGAATATGTACAAGTTTTTTTTTTATTGTGATATGCATTGTCATGCAAGTAAAAGTAAGTGAATTTTGCAATAAGTACTTCTAAATTGATATTTAAAGTGGTTTTTTATTGGTTGATTTTACACTAACAATGTATGTGTTAAAATTAAATTCGTCTTGGAAGAGGTTTCTTAATATTCTACAACGCCAACTTATTTCACATAAAATGGAAAAAGTCTACAAAATACTGTCCCGCTTCTTCAATTAGTTGTCCTCTTTCTTTCATCGAATATTTATTCCCCGTGACTTCTCCAGAGGTGGCAGGGGTCTACGGACACTTAAAACTCTAGGTTGTGGGTCAGAAAGACACTCCACAGTTAGTAGTTGTAAACCATCAATACCCTACCATCATACTATAAGTAAACTAGTTCCATATTTGTTAGTATCTATTAGTTTTAAATAAAGATTCGTTAAATAAGAAAGTTTGATAAAATTTTGTAATTTCTAAAATTTGAGAATATGTTGTTAGAATTCCTTTAGTTTAAAAATATGTTTGAAAATAGAATTTTAAAAGAAAAGGGATGGAAGGATAACCTTTTTATTTTTAAATTAAGAGAGTTGTATAAGTTTATAAAGATAAATAAAATATTGGAACATTAAACTTATACTGATCTATCATTTTATTTAGTTATTTTTAAAAGCTATCAAATTTTAAAAATTGAATTGAATTGAAATTCATTGATAATATAAATAATTTTTATATTGTTATCTAATTATTAATTATCATATAATTAAAAAATTATTAACATTCATATTAATTATTTTAAGAGAATGTTTTGTAAAATTTTCATACTCGAAAATCATTATATATCTAATAAGATGACTGTTTTATAAATGAGAAGAATAAATGTATGAAAAAGATGAAAGTTAAAAAATTATTTAAGATTATTCACTCACTTAAAAAAGTAATATAATTTTTTTAAAATCATAGAACTTTTATATTTTAATATTTAATGATAAAATATATTAGTTGATATTTGTTATTTTCACTTTGACATAGAAATATTTCTCTGATTTGATTTCACTTATTTTGTTTTAGAAAAAAAAATGTTACATATGTCATGCTTTTACAATTCTTTCAACATGTGTAAAAAGGAGTGTAGAAGTGAATCACGTGAAATACTTTTTCATTATTAAAATTATAAGTTTAGGAAAGCGTAAAAAAAGAAGGTGTGCTACAAAGCTTTATGACCAGAGCAATATAAATTCAAACACTATTTATTAAAAAAAACAATTCTAGAAAAGCGTATAAAAGTAAGGTGTGCTACAAAGCTTTATATGACCAGAGCCATATAAATTTAAACACTATTTATTAAAATAATAAAAAAATAATTATTAGTTTGGGGGGCGATACGTCATAATCACTCCAATTTTTACTTTATTTTTACTTGTTACATAAAAAATGTTACATGATATTTTTCTAGTTTATGTGGCAAGTTTACAGAAAAGAATTGAGAGATGGTTGTCCCAATCCAAGATTATATACATTTGGGATAATATCGATAAACACATGTAAGAAAAAGAGACAAAAAAAATAACATCTAAAAGAGATGGAATTAAAAAAAGAAATAGATATTATAATATTTTTTATTTATAAGGTAGATACAAACTATTTAGTCAAAAATAATAAACTCATATTCTTTTTCTAATATAATTTTTTTATATTCAAAATCAATATTCAAATTTAATATTTTTATTAAAGAATACATGGAACTACTACGAACATGAATAATTAGTCGACCAACGTCAAAAGAAGTCAATGAGTTTTTTTTTTTAGGGTATTAATTTGTGATGTTTTTTTTTTTTTTCCAGTTATGCATAAAGCTCTATATAAAAAGCAGTAACACACTTGTAATGAGTGTGTTTATACTTATAAATTAATTTCGTTCTTCTAGTTTTTTGTCTCTTATATTTTCAATTTGTTTTTTTGCTTTATCCTTCTATATAACAGCAAATCGGCACTAGAGCCTTTTTCTTCGGGGATTTGTAAGGTGAGTGATTATAGAAAATCATCAAGAATGGAAACAAAAACGAACATTTCCATTATGTTACCCATCTTTGATGGTGAAAAGTGAAAACTATCATGCTTCTTGGATAGTTAAAATAGGAGCATGTCTTAAAGATGTAGCTCTGGGATGTTTTAGAAGAAGACTATGAAATTCAAAGCCAAGTCATAGTTATTCTTGGCGGTTTCAAACACCACTTTTGCAAGAATTGTTAATTAGAGTTTTTTTTTTTTTAATAAAGTAGGAAATACAACAACAATATCAAGGTTTTGATCTAACATGTCCTAGTGGTTTTCTACCTGTTTGAGCTACATCCCGTGAACTTGGGATTAGCAAAACTAATATGGTAGTATGTCAAAAAAGAATATGAGGGAAATGAAAGAACAAAAAATATATAGATTCTTATATTCCATGAGTTCGAGGTGCTAAAAACGAAGGAGAGCTAAACCATCGGAGAGTACCGAAACAAGTTGTTGGATACAGATAACAAGGTGAGATTGTTGGGTAAGAACGTTTTTGTATGAAAGATTTGTAAGAAAACTATGGTTTATGTTCTAGAGAGATATGAGTACAAAATTTATTAAAAAAAATTAAGGGTTTCTCAACAAAAGTGTTGGTAGAGGTATGATGTTAATTAAGTGCAAAAAATGGGACAACTTTGGATACATAAAGCGGGTTTGCAAGTCAAATAAACATGAAGGAGTAAAGACTATTATTGAGTAATATGAAGCAATATGAAGAGTATATTTATTTGTTGTTACATATTTTTACAATAAATAGCATCTCATGTGATTCTTGTTAGTTGATCGGAATTGTATAAATCATATGACTAATGATCAAGAGCTTTCCAATAAATTTGATAATATATTTATTTTTAAAGTAAAAATAAAAATAATGATTTTTTTTCTTTCAGAGAAAATGAACAATTTCACTTTGAAATTCATCTACGATGTTTTATATATTTTTGAAATTAATTAATCAAAATCTTTTAAGTATTTCTTAATTAATTATTAAATATAGAAAGGTGTTTGTTTGAATATAAAAAAATGTGTGATAAAATATTCAAACAACATAAGTGTTTAAAATTCAAATAAAAGACAATGATTTAACTTTAAATTTGATGATGAATAAGCATACTACAAGGGAAGAAGACAAAAAAGAATGATGAAAATTATAAGATAAATACAAAGATGCACAAGTTTTGAAACTTTATGTTCAAGAAAAGAATAAAGTCAAAGATATAAATGAAGAATTTATCAAAGAAACTAGACCCTATCATTGACATTTATCAAAAATGCAATGTTACATGTGAAAAATGCAATGTTGTTACCATGTAACTGAAGAAACTTCAATTAACCAAAAATGGGAGCAAATGAAAATGGTACTGTATCTCAAAGAGAAGAAGCTGAAGTGGAATATAAAAAGGTCCCACTCAAAAAAAAATATAACGATAAAAATTGTAAATGAAAGGAGGAAAGGATGAGTGAAATATAAGAAATCCAAATTTGAAATTCAAATTGGGGTTCCATAATAACTAAAGCCAGAAGGAGATTGAATCACCAGAATTGACATGGTAATGAAAAGTATGAAAAATACACACAAAGATATTTTGTTCTAACCTATTATATTTCTTTACCTCAACTTGAAAAAAAAAAAAAAAACAAGCAAGAAGGAGATTAGTTAAAAAATGCCGAGTATTTCAGTTATGAATGGTATGTTAATAATTAATGGTCAGAGGACAAAGTAGATGTTAATGAGTTATTGTCGGTTATCTTTTATTTTTTAGAGAAATTAGGGAGTTTTTTTTTTCCTTTCATTAACATGCTTGTTGGTGACGAGTTTGCTTGCAATTATAAATTTCATTCTTCTAGTTCTTTACCTTTTTAGTTTGTCTTTTGGTTTCTCCTTCCATATAAAAACAAATATTTACCTTCATACTGTTCAAGACAGTCAAGATTTCAGCACGATCCCAGAGCCTGCTACGTTGACCAGGATCTGTAAGGCTTTCGGCATTCACAATTTGCCTTCCCATGTCTCTAACTTGATCATGCATCCACAGGTTCCCATTACCACCAACTTTAATCAGACATCTCGCAGTGAGCACAGTGAGTGCTATCTCTCCTCTAAAACCACACCCATTCAACACATCAACCACATCATCTCTCTTCATTTCCATCTGCACAAACAAACAAGCTATGTCAAGGAACACACACCTCTCCTGTTCATCCAACGCATCAAAGCTTATTTTCAGCACATCATGAAGACACGCAGGACGAATCTGCTTCAGCTTCTCCAACGCATCTCTCCATTCTGTCACCGTCTTCTTGTCAAACAGGAAAGACCCAAAAACTTCTAAAGCCAAAGGCAACCCTCCTGTCTTCTCCACAATTTGCTTTGAAATGTCCACAAAATCCTCTCCAGCTTTCTTTTTTCCCGTTGCATGGTAACAAAACAATTCCATTGCTGAAGAGAGTTCCAATTCTTTCACCTCATAAACCACATCAACATAACTCTCAGACAAAATTTCCCTATCCCTTGTGGTTATCACAACACGGCTTCCTTTGTAAAACCATTCCCTCTTACCCATCAAAAAGTTAAGCTGTTGCACATCACTAACATCGTCTAAGATCAACAGAACTCGTTTCTCTTGTACCGTTCTTTTGATAGCAGAAATACCATCATTGACGTCGTTGATTAGACCCTCTTTTCCGCCACGGGAAAGATAGCTACTAATTGTGTTTTGAAGAGAAACCATACCATCTTGTTTTGAGACTTGTGATCTAACATTTGGAATGAAGCCGCGTCCCTCGAAATTATAAACAATGAGGTTGTTGAAGAGGCTCTTGGCTAAGGTTGTCTTACCAACCCCACCCATTCCATACAACCCCAAAACCCTTACGTCGTTGGATTTTACATCTAACAGCTTTTTCAACTCTTCAACTCTTTCTTCGAGCCCAACTGTATATGGAGCCACACTCAATGGTGTATTCCTCATCCTCTTTAGAAGGTCTTGCTCCACACGCCGAATGATGTCATCACTCTTAACACTATCGCTGTCAAAAAAAAGAAACATTTGAAGCTCGATAGGAAATTTCTAAAAAATAAAAACAAAAATTGAGCGAATCACAATGTTCAAAACAATCATATGCCTGGGACAACCATAACAAAAACAAGAAAGCACGTCTAAGCTCACAAACAGCGTTTGGTTTGAGAAATTTTGTGGTCAACAATCACAAAAGGAGAATCAATGACTTACTCACTTCCACTTTTTTTTTTCTTCTAAAATACTCTATTTTTATTTAAAATTTATTAAAAATTATAAAATTATAAATAAAACATATTAAATAAAGAATATAATTCACAAAAGAAAAATTAATTTCTGATAAATTTTAACTAATAAATTATAATATATTAAAAAAAAATATCAATGAATATAGTGCTGGCTAGCATTTCTCTTATAAAATATCTCTTTATTTTTTCTGGTGTCAAACATCAATATTAAAAGGAACAAAAGTTCTCATTATTATTACAACTACCTCTTCTGACAAGTACTTTTTATTAAAAATAATTATAATAACTATTAATAATATTGAATATAATATATTTTTAATATTGTATTTTAAATTTCTCAATAACTAGCTTTAAGTAATGATAGTAAAATCGTATATAAAGACAAGAAATAAAGTAAAAAAAAATGCAACACTTATTAATGAAAACAAGAAAACAAAGAAAAAACTTCTCAAGACCAAACCAAGCATCTCTAAAACTGAAGAACTACATTACTTTTACATATACTTTTTACAGCTTTTTTTTTTTTTATCACATTACTTATTTTATAAATTTTTTATTTCTTTGTATCCCATCACCCATTTTATTTTAAATCAATGTTATTCCTCCTTTCTTAATTTGCATCTCTTTTGGAAGAAATTAATGTATGATCTAACAAGTATGATTTCAATCAATTTTTGTATTACATTTAATTAATTTTTTTAATTTATGAAAATAAATTAATAACATGCCTACAAGTCACATATCGAAACTTAAAAATATAAAGATATGGTATATGTAATAATTTCTCATCGTATGCGACATGTAATTATGGTTAAGAAAATGAGAAACAATGATGAATAAATATATATATCTAGCAATATAATATTAATGAATTTATAACCAACCATTTGTGATCCAAAACATAACCAGCGAGTCCTCCGACTTTTTTCATGGCATCCCTCCAGAGCTGGAGGCTCTCTTGAGGAAACCTGTTTGCATGAAATCTAAAGGACTCCTCAAAGGGACCCTTTTGGTTTCTGACATGGGAAGGGTCGACCATGTAGAATACGGGAAGGATCAGCCTCCCACACTCGCAAATCTTGGCCAGTTCGTCGAGACACCAATGCGAGGACGCGTAATCGGGGGACAGAACGATCACGGACGCCGCTGAATCATCGATGGCTTCCAGAAGCTTCTTCTGGATCTCGTCGCCGCGCTCCAACCCGTCGTCGTCGCGGAACACCCGGATGCCGTGGCTGTGCAGCGCGTCGTAGAGGGCCATCGTGAAGGTGTGGCGCGTGTCGGTGCCCCTGAAGCTCAGGAACACATCCCAGCGGAGCCTGAAGGACGGGGGCGTGACGTCACTTTCCGGCGTCATTGGAGAGAGGAGCACCACAGTAACAAACTCGTGGTTGAAGTAAAGTGAGGTCGTTGAAAGATGTGTGAAGTTGGGTGACTTGATGGGTGGGCAATGAAGAAGGGTGAGGATGAAGGTGGGCCTTCACTTTGCACTTCTGGGTCCTCCATGCACGTCATATACACTTATTGAGTTTGTGCTTCGTTGGATATTTCAACCTAAATATTTATGGACAAATAGAAATAAAAAATAAAATAAACTTTTTTATAAATTAAAAATAATTTATGTATAAGTGTTTTTTTAGAAGGTAATACTGAAATTTTTTTATAAATTAGTTTATGTATAAGTTAATTTTAAATTATAAAAAAAATTATTTAATCTTTCTTTTCATATAAATGTTTATGCAGAAGGTTATCTAAATAATTTTTTTATGTTGATTAGAGAAAAGGTCAGCATGGCTCGACTCAATTACTGAGAGAATTTTATATAAACTTCAACTAATATAAAATAAATAATATCATTTTATGTTTGAATTTGTTTGAATAAGTTTAATTTGTCTATAAACACTTATATAGAAAAAATTAATAAAATAATTTTTTTTATAAATTAAAATTAGTTTATTTATAAAATTCATTTCGTATGAAAAAAATTGATTTTTAATTCTCTCATAGAGTATATAAATACCAACAACTCTTACTTTATAACCTAGTTTTATAAAATTTTAATTTTAATTGTAATATATATATATATATATATATATATATATATATATATATATATATATATATATATATATATATAAATAAATGTTATCAAAACTTCTATCGATAATATTTTATATTTATTTAATATTAATAAAAATATAAAAAAATATTACTATTTTGTAATATGATTTAAATATAATATTTATTAAAATATTATTGAAATTAAAAAATAATACTTTTACAATATCTTTAAATATTATAATAAATCATTTGTACAGTGGTATGAGATCAAATGTAGAGAACAAACTCAAAGTCATTATAATGTTAGCAAATAGCATGGACCAATTTGAAAACATTAATTTTTCAAGTAGATACCAGAATATATAAGATTTTATTTTTCATGCAATTACATAGAAACCAATTTTTTTTATTTAAATATCTTTTCACGAAACAAAAATCCAGTAGAATGAACAAATAGTAGTACCATCAACATTAAAAAAGTTCAACATGAAAGACAGAAAAAGAATATGAAAATATTTCTACATGGTTCCTCTAATTTGATGTCCTCTTTTAGCATAAATTATTATATACGTTTAATTGGTTAATTTTTATAATAATTATTTTAAAAATTATATTAATAATAATTTTTTATTAATTAACAGTATTGTAACTTTTATTGCATAGATGTTTAATTTAATTTTTAATGGGGTTTTGATTATGAAATGAGATGAAAATCAACAAAATTAATAAGGATACGTGAAGGCATATGGGTTTTTTTGCTTCACCAACATCTCTCAAGTGATGAGTAATAGTTATGCATTGGGAATACACGAAATGAATTAGGCAGTAAGTGTTTAATATGTACGACTTCTCTAAATATTTTATTAACAGCTAGATGTTAATTTTTTTTATTAATGAGAACTACTTCAAATATGGAATTGGGTGTATAATTAATTTGAATTTTATGTTATATAAATAAATGTCAAGAAAGTAAATAATACTATGCACAGCATGTATTCAGTTTTAAGTAATGATACGTGAATCTTTATCGCTCTCGACGTTCTATTAATATTTAATATTTGTCTTTATTTTTTTAATATTTTGTCACATTATATAGTTTATCATACATAAAATTTTCTTCTTTTCTTTATCCATCCATCATTTTTTTTTTAGTTTTTGTTCTATAATGTATTTCTATATATTTAAAAGGGTTTTGCATTGAAGTAGATGAAATAAAATTTACAATAAATAAATACAGTCATTGTAATTTTAATGTGATTTTCTACAAACAAAAAAAAACAGCTAGCTTATACCTGGATATTTGATAATCACTTTAAACTCCCTACTGGTCTTCTATTTAAGGTAATAAAACTCTTCTACACATTTTTTTTTTCATTCACTAAACTCAAAATAAACCAACTTCTTTATCATTTAGACGCAAATGAGATGTTTTTAGAAATTAGTTGTGATTTATATCTTTAAAATATGGATAAATTAAATAGCCTTTTTTTATATATGGCATTATCATTTTCGCCTACTGGCATTTCTGTCAATCAATTAAACAGAACTACATAAGGACAAATAATAATAATAATAATAATAATAATAATAATAATAATAATAATAATAATAATAATAATAATAATAATAATAATAATAATAATAATAATAATAATAATAATAATAATAATAATAATGATGATGATGTACTAAAACGTAAACAACTTGTTGATCTATTAATTCTATTTTCTCTTTATTCAATTCCCATGGTGATATCAGGTAACGTAACGTTTTTTTTTTTTTAATTCATGAAATAAGTAGTGAGAAATATTCATTGTGGAAGCAGTTATTAATATTTATTGAAGATTTTGAATTCATGAAACTATTAATATTTTTTTACCAACATTATTTTTTTTTATAGTTAAGATAAGAATTTAAACTTCAAAACATCTTAGCTAAATAACATAAATACTTGCTACTAGTGTTAGTGTAGCATAACATTCTTCCTCTTAAAATATAAGAAACTTTTACAATTAATATTTTCTTACAATATTTTTTATAATACTATTTTATTTATATATTTATTTATTTATTTTTATCATATCATTTATCTTATTACACCTTCTCTTCTTATATTTTTCATATTGTAAAAAAAAAGAAAAAAAGTGCATGAACAAGTAATTTCTCTTTCATTAATTAGTATCTACACTGAGATGCAGATAGTGTCTACTCAAGGATCGAGGTTTGATGTATGCATACACGTTATAACATAATTAATCAATAACTTGCTTATAATATTAAATAAGATATTTATATTTGCAACTTGTTTCTAATTAGTTGCATTGGGTTAAAACTATTAGGATCTACTCAACTATAGTAGAATTTGAAAATAATATGTACAAAATGTTAATGGTAGAATTTGAAAATAGTATACACAGCATTAAATTCGAGTTGTTATATTATTACTTCACTTTCAAGAACTGTAGTCATGCCTAATTACTTTGGGGATTTTATAACTAATTATTCTGACGATTCGATCTCTTGCCTTCACTTTCAACTGCCAGTCAATTTGAGGCAATTCATAAAATACGACTTGAATTGCCTTATTTTGGAATGAGTAAAAAGGGAAGTAATGATTTTTATTTTTATTTTCAGAAATCAAGGTTATTGTACAAATATTTTTTATTTGATTAACTGAGATACCGTCTAGGCGTTTACTCAAGGAACGAGATTTGATGTATGCATTAATGTTATAATATAATCAACTTGCTTATAATATTAAAAAGGATATTTATATTTGCAATTTGTTTTTAAGTAAAAGTTGCTTCCTGTTACGTCACTTTCAAGAACTATAGCTATAACTAATTATTATTACAAGTGGCAAAATGGATTGAATGATCATGTTTGGTATAATTTGATGGCTAAAACGAGTATGTGGATATTTATATGAATTGTTATTTTATTGATATGGTACGTTGGATTGAGTCAATTAGAATATTTTTTTTAAAAAAATATCTAAATTAAAAAAACTGAGTCAAATAGGTTAAATTATTTTTGGGTTAATTTTTTGGATTTAATCTGGTTTTGCTTAGTCTACCAAATTAGGTTAAATAGATTCGATTTTATTTGGAATAATTTTTTAAGCTGAATCCAATTTAGTCGGTAAACTATCCAACCAGATTCATATGGTCACTTGTAATTATTGTAGGATTCAATTTCTTACCATATTTCCTTTCAAGATTATTGACCCAATCAATACGAGGCATTGACTTTTTTTATAAAAAAAAATCATTGAGACATTGACTATATAGAGGTTCACTTGAATTTCCTTAATTTTTGAATATGTAAGAATGGAAGAAATAGGTTAGAAATGAAAAGTAAGAGTGAAGATTAGATTATTTTGTTTAAAGATTATAAAAGATACAGACTATTTATTTAGTAGAATAAAAGTTTTCATACTCGAGAATAATAATTTTTGAAAATTATAAATCTTAAGAATTGTGATTTTAATAAATAATCAAAATTTGTTTGATTAATCATAAATATTTTTAGAAATATTTATATATGTTTCGTATGAATTAAAGTTTTCATACTTAATTTTAATAGAACTTTCTTAAGAATATAAGTAATTTTTTTAAAAAAATATATTTTTTTAAATAAATAATTTCATTAGATAAACTTCTGTAAAATTTTATTCTAAAAATAATTTTTATAAATTTTAAAATTATAAATTTAGATAAGTTTTGTTATAAAAATATTTTTATAAAATTTTAAATTATAAATATGTTGATATAATTTTTAAATTTTTTATTTAGCTTTAGCATAACAAAAAAAATTATTCTCTACTTTAAATTTTTTTTTATATTTTTTACTAAAACATTTCTGGAACGTTGAATAATATTATCAAACAATTTGTTAATTAATACCTTGATATTTTTAAAGAATTAAAAATATTTAAAAGTATAATATTTAATATATTAAAAAGATTAAAATAGTATATTTTATAAAATAGCTTAAATTTTAAAAATATATTAAGTATACTAAGAATATTTATTAGTATTTATTATTTTTAAATATAGTTATTTATCATGTTGAATAAGATATTATTTTTAAATTTATAACTGTATTAATTGAGTTAACAAGAATATTGTGTTATTTTGTATCATCAAAACTTTTTTCTCAAATTGGAAAATTTAGATTCTCATCTCCCCATAAAAATATTTTTATCAGAAATATAGATAAAATTTATTCTTGAAAAACAATAATTACTAGAAATTTTTTTTAAATAGTATACCAAATATAGAAAAATTAAAAACTTCTCGTATACTCTATTAAGATTATTACATGTTTATATTTCTTAAATGTTCATCCCAATATAAATCTTATGCAACATTCTCCTAATCCTATTTTTGCCACGTTTATTTTTATGTTACTTTTAGGTTTACAATTGCATTTATATTTTTGAAAGATTGAGAGAAGAAAAAGAAAAGTCTCCCTTTTTATTTTTTAAAAATACTACAAATATTTTTTAATATTTCTTTGAAAAATTATATATTAAATTGTAAACACTTTTTAATTTTAAAAATACTCATTCTTAACAAATACATAAATAAATGAAGCTAAATCACTCAAATATCAAGTTAGGTAATCAGGAGGAAAAATTGATAAAAAAAAACTATTTATTCTTACTAATAAATAACATTTAATTCCTTTAACAATGTGTATTAAAGTGTTGATATGAACTTTCACTTACCTCAACTTTAAGGTATAATAATTTCATTACAATACTTGTGCATGATTGAGTTTGTTAGGTGAAATTATTTTATGTTTAATGGTAGGTTTATGTGCTTTCAAAAATCAACATATACTCACATAAAAAAATGTTTGAAAATAGGTATTTTTAAAGTAAAAGGAAAAGTTGTTATAAATTAACTTGTAAGTTATATTCAAGTATGTAAGGATGCATGAAAATAGATTAGGTCATTCATTGAAAGATTTATGACCTAATTTACATTAGGTTCAGGTTAATAAATAAGGAAACAAAAAATCATTAATTACTTACAAAAGTTATGATCACTCTATATAGAGTGGAGGAGATAGGAAAGAGGGTTATAGGAAAGAGTTAGATGATTAAAATATTCTAACTTCAAATCATAACATTGTTCATTCAATTTGAGGTACGATAAGGTATGTTAAAAAAGTTTCCTAAGTTACAAACACTTTGGAATTGAGTGATTGATGAATGACTCAATCTTTCTCTTTTTTACGAATTTTTTTTAAGCATGTGGAGAAAGAGATTTTTGGAAGGTTTTTGAAAGATAAGGTAAGATTGATGAATGAGTCAAGATTGGTAAATGTTGTGGATGTTTTCATTCTGAAAAGATGGAAAAGATTGGAAACAAGTTAAGGAATAATCAATGGAGGTTCACAATATTGTAAAATAATCAAACAAGTTAAGGAAGATACTAATAGGTGATATAAAACTATGTTGACTTAGAGCATGTCACACATCAAGACAGTTGTGACTTAAGGGGTTATGGATGTTTCCAAATTTCAATTGAGTTTAGCAAATGAGTGTCATTCATGTCTAAGGGAGACTAACATGTACTTAGGTTTGCATTTGTGAGACATTGAGGAAGGTTTTAAGTTCATGTTATGAAGTTTGGAAACCATGTAAGTCATTAAGAGGTTTTTAAGAGAAAAAAACATGAATCAAGAACTCATGCAACCGACTAAGAGTGAGCAGAACCCAACCTAGCTAGCTAACTCAGCTTGGCCCGAAACTAATTTGGACGAGTTCAAATTTAAATTTAGACTCGATATATTTTGAGCACAAGTTCGGGTTATGCTTCAAATTGATCCAACCCAACCCAGTGTCCTATATTCTCTTTAAAAGTATAATTTTTTGACAGTTTTGTATTAATAATAAATCTTTTTTATTTAATAGACATAATTATGTATAATATATTATTATAATTATAATAATACTATTTATTTAATAATATATTATAAAATATACTTTATTTAAGTTATATATTTTTTATTCTACTATTTAACTATATATAATATTAAGATTGATACATTATGTTAAGTAGTCGGGTTGACCTAGTCTTATCCCATATTTTTCAGGTCTTAATTGGGCCAGGTTTGCGATGTGATTTGGAATGCACACCCTATCACAATAGTATTGAGGACGCGAATCCATATATCGTATCCAAGGAACTAGTGTGTGATTATCAGTTTCCATAAATTCTTATGTAGTTTAGACAAATAAATATAGTTTTGAAAAAGGAGTTATGTGACGAAAATAATGGTAAAGACAAATAAAGCAAGTAAAGGTAAATAAAACAGCTAGATAGAATTGAATTTAAATTTTGAATTAAGTGTTATGGTTTTTCTTATCTTATTCTCTCTCAATCATATTTATATGAAACTTCCTAAATCCACTCTCCCCTTGTTACTGATTTTTACCATTTAATAGAATTAAGAAACCTTGATCTAGTATTTCTAATATTCTTTGCCTTAGGTAATTCCTAGTTGGTTATATAGAAATACTTGCATTCAAGCAAGTATTAAGTATTAAGATTATAGAGGGTGGTTAATAAATAACCTTATCAGAAATTTAAGAAAAAAGGTTTGGTCATGCAATTTTACTATCCAACTATTTTATAAGTCTACCAACTAATTATGGTATGGTCACCTACTAATTAATTGATTTATTGATGCAAAGGGTGATTACTACTTCACATGTATAGCAAAACAATAAAACAACTCAATCAAAATTAGGATTAAAAAATCAAAGCCGAGAGTAAAGCAAGCTAAAGAATACATAAAATAGAAAAAAGGAACATGTAGGGATTAAGAACTTCATTCCTATGCTCCGTACTATACCTTAGCCTTGTTACAATTTACAATGCTCTTATAGAGCTTCTAAAACTAGAGAAAACATAAGAGAAGAGAGAGAATAAGATACTAAAGCTATAGAAAGACTAGGATGATTTCTTCTGCTCCCTAACTACCTCCTTTTATACTATGCGAAGTGAGCTTTCTTGGTGGGCTTGCACAAGTATTCAGAATACTCCGTGGTATTTTTATCTATTCGTGATGCACGGTTGTGCTGAGTGGAGCATAACTATGTCGCGTGTCTTTCATGTTGGTGCACGGGCATACTAGGGATTGGCACACCCATGCTAAATGACTTTAAGGGAGAGCAAAGCGTGCATATAGGAAGCACGGTCATGCTAATTCATTTAGGGATGGTATGGGGTGTGTTGAGGATGTGCACGGTTGTGTTGAATAACTTTGGAGTGAGCATAGACATGCTAAGTTAAGTATGTTTATGCTAGTCTTTTGTGTCTTCCGTTCTTCTGACCGAAAATTTTAATTTTTGTTATATTTTCTCTTTTTTCTACTTGTGGACCTATATTGCATTAAACTCAAAGGAAAAATGGTAAATTATGCATGATATATGTTAAAAATAATGAGATTTTCACCTAAAAATCTTTAGTATTAATATACAAAATTTTGGTTTAGTAGTTTGGGTTTAAATAAATGACTCAGTCAAAATTTCAAGTCAAGTAACAACAAAGATAAATTGATCCCTTACCCACCCTTACTACAAACGATTATTTAAAGGAAGAGTTGTGGTTCATTAAGAGTATATTATTTATGCAATGAATGACAAACTAAACAAAAAGGCTTACATGGGAAAGGTAAGTAATAATGAAGGTGTTTTCTCAATTTAGGATAAATTCCATATTGAATGATGTTTTCAAATAAAACTACTATGTTGGGAGGTGATTTGGTTCTTGTAAGGCTAAGGATGACCCTAAGATCCCTTCTTTATAAGTGATGAATATTTTAGGATTTCATATTGTAAACTTTGTTTAAAAAATGTGAGAAATAGTACAATTTATGTATAAGGATACTAATAAGGTTAAAAGAGAAAGACTATATGCAAAAGTATTTACTTACATTATTAATCATATTGCATCATTGGAAAACAATCTCACTAATAAAGAAATGGTTAACAAAGTTTTGAAATGCTTAAGCAAGGACTAATAACCTAAAATAACAATAATTGCATAATCAAGATATATTAAAACCATGGATTTAGCCATGTTATTTGAAAAGATTCAAGAGCAAGAGCTTGAACTGCACTGATTAGATGAGAGTGAGGAAACTAAAAGAAAAAAAAAAGAAAAGCATTATCTTATTAACAACCCAAATACCTCTTCCAAAGTTGAAAAAGAAAATAATGAAAGTGACAATTTAGATTAAATTAATTTAAATGATAAAAGCATAAGCTTATTGGAGGGAAATTCAATAAATTTCTAAAAAAAAAAGACAACAACAATGAGTCATTTAACCAAGTTAAAAGGATAAACAAAAAGGAAGGATCCTTCTCAACACTTACTTGCTACACATGTGAAAAAACAAGATACATCAAAATGAAGTGTCCTACTCTTCAAAAGAAGGTTAAGAAATACAAGAAGAAAAAAAATGACAAAAAGAGAATAAGAGCCTATATTACATGGAATATAATGACATGGAATCATCTGATGATTCAAATGAAAAAGGAATACAACATGTATAACAATTAACCATGAGCAAGATGAAGAGGTAAGTAACTTTAATATTGACCTTTTGCCTTCATTTGATGAATTACAAGATGCCTTTGAAGAACTTCATAATGAATATCTAAAGTTGACAAAAAAATCATATCTGTTCAAAGGAAAATCATATCAAATTTAGAAAATCAAAATTCAAAAACTAAAAAAAATTATAGAAATCAAGAATAAACCTTTAAAGATAACTCATGATTGTTCATCATGTAAGGCTTGTCTATATAGAAGCATTTACAATTTTCTAAATTGTTCAAACTGTAAAACTTTAGACCAACAAATAGATGAATTAAAAATGAACTTGCTAAGATTATAAAAAAATGACAATATAAGGATACTTACTACTAGGAAAAAAATATGAATGTTTAATAAGGTAGTACTGGGTTATAGTCCCAGTAAGCAAGAAAATGTTTACAAAAACTTCTTTGTTTCACCTAGCATATCTAGTAGTCCTTTTGTAAAATACATTTATAGTGGTAGAAAATGTCATATTGCATCTACGTGTGACATTAGGAAGAAAGGACCTAGAATTGGTAAGAAAATTTAGGTGCCTAAAAGGTTGGTTCTGAAAAATAATGATCAATAGCAAAGAAAGTATGAGTACCTAACATAAAATAAACTTGTAATGTAGACATGCTTCAAGGTCAAAAGTAAAAATTGATACCTTGATAGTGGACGCTCAGAACATATTACCAATAACAAATCAATATTCCTTCAGCTTATGCCAAAGAAAGGAAGATGTATCACCTATAAAGATAACAACAAAGAGAAAATCCTAGGCATAAAAAAAAATTAGTCTTCATTTACATCTATTAATAATGTTTTATATGCGAGTGGAACCATAATTTGCTTAGTATTAGTTAGTTGTGCAACAAAGGATATAAAATTACTTTTGACTTTAAATGTTGCATAATCAGAAACTAGAATGATAAACAAATTAAGTTTATTTGTCATATACATCATACTATTCATTATTTTTTTAGGGTTTTGATACTTTTATGGATCCCGGCTTTTAGCTTAACCATTATTGTTTTCTTGTTCCTTTCCTTTCCTAATTTAAAAGTGGTGGCATCAATTTTGTCTTGTTGGAAATGTTGCTTGTGTTCAACATATTTTGTTGCACGAATCTAAATTCATCCATACTCATTGGCATTCCTTTAGTCAAGGATAAGACAAAGGGTGTAGCTTTTTTTTATTGATTTTATCATTATATGAAGTTGGATGTTTTTTAACAAGTTAGGCACAAAAGTTGCTTTTTTATAGACCTCCCCAAAAAACTTTTCAAGCTCTTTTTTGGCTATTGAATAAATTTAGCTAGCATGTATGATTCTCGAAGAGTTTCGTGCTTCATGGTGAAACTGTCTTGAAAAAACTATTGTAAGATGTTTTTAGCTAATCTTAAAGGAAGATACTAAAACTAATTGAGGGCATCTTCCCTAAGAGTTATAAGGAAAATTTGACATGTTATTGTGTCTTTAGCCCTTTTGAACAACATTCTATTTAGTAAAGCATTTTGGTGATTACTAAGATTTTTTTTCCAAGTATAGGGTTTTGTAGGTAAAAGACCTTGGTATTTTTCCATTATCTCAACTGCAATAATGTGTTCTACAAAAGGATGATGAAAAGGCACATGTCCAAACTCATCTACATATGTGCAATACAAATTGACCCACTTATGCATCTCAAGTAGGGTCTCATCACATGTTAGTTGTGAGTTATAGCATTATATAGGGATTCATCTTATTGGGATTAATTAACATAATATGGGATTTGATATTTGTGATAATGTTTGCTCTATGTGTCAAATACATTGTTTTAAGTCATTTTAAGGTAGTTGTCTTTTCTTTGAAACCTTTTCTCGATTCATTGATCTATTGTTGAAGATAGGCATGACAATTAAACCTGAACACATGGATACCCGTCTAACCATGCATTGATTTTGACAAGGAAACTCACTTTGATCAGGGGTGAGTTCAAGTTCAAGTATTCCTCAATTCAAGAAAGTAGGGACAAGGATGAGGATGTAACTCCCCACCTCATTCCTATCCCTGACCTTTAACCTACCTCGTTGTATATATATAATTATTAATTATATAATTATACATTTTATATATAAGTCTATATTATATAATTATTAGTTATATAATAATTTATTTTCATAATTTATTTTTATAAATATTATAAATATAAATTAATTATTTTAACAGTTAACATTAAAGTAGTAATAATAATAATTAAATAAATAATTTAAAATTATACATTTAACTAAAAGGATAATTTAATCATTAAATAATTTTAACTTATTTATTATTTATTAAATTTTAATATTATTTGAATTAAAATATAATTTATGATTTTAAAAAAAAGTTTGGAATGAGTTCTTAGCAGGTTTTCAATAGGATTAGTGTTAATTCCTCCCTTTTTACAAACTCAACTCTGAACCTACCTACTTTTTGCAAGGATGAGGAGAGTCAAACCTGTCAATGCCCCGTTGCCATGCCTACTTAAAGATGGTGTTATGCTTCATCTTTTAGATATACAACTTTACTTTTGTCATATCTTCGTGAACCTATTGTAACAGGCCAAAAACTTGTATAACATCCAAAACATCTAGATCTATTTTGATTGTTGTTGGAAAAGGTCACGTCTTGCCTATAGACTTCAAGCATGACGTTGATCCGAGTTGTTTTTTCTATAATATTGAACATTTTGGGTGGGTATTAGATTAATCAAATTTTCTTATGAATGACACTAATGATTTGTCTAAGTTAGATGTGGATGGTGTGTTGGAGATGGACTTTTAATGTGCTTGAAGTGGACAACTAACGATGGACTAGACTCCCATAGGGTGTTGACTTTTATGTGTTTAGGTGGAGATTTGAGTTCTTCGAAGGTTGATTGATACTCTATTTTGGCTTATATGCCTTCAAATATGGGTGGATACATTTAAAAGACACTATGAACTCAAGTTAGTAACAATTCCACCAAAATGATAATGTATATTAATTGCTAACTTACTACAATGACATTGACTATATATATATATATATATATATATATATATATATATATATATATATATATATATATATATATATACACACACGCATCAAAGTTGGGCTAGATTCTCTAAATAGGATCCACGGTCTCCCATGAAAAATTATATCACTACAATAAAAATATTGAATAGTTTTATTACAGCGAGACCAACACAAATATTATCAATCAGGCTAATATTAAGTCAAGACTAAATAAATTTTCATATTCTTCTTTAATATTTTATTATATTTTTAACTTTGTTTGGTTGAGTGATGCAATTAGTGTCAACCTTTTACTATTTTTTTTTTTTTATAAATTTGCGTGAATCATTGGCTGATGCCAAATTGTAAAAAAAATGAATATCAATTTAGCCAATACTACTTTTTAATCTACACATTTAAATTGAAATGTGAAATTTCATGTCACCACTCAAATATATCAACTATGAAACTCAAATACTTAGGACGATGCATATACAATATGATATGGATATGGAATAGGGAAATATTTTTAATTTAGGATACAATACATTTTGGATACATTAACAGAATTTTATAAAAAAATTATATAAATATAAAATATTGGTAAAAGAAGAGACATCGATTATTTCTCATTAATTCATAGTTATTAGTAAAAAAAAAAAAAAACTAAGTGAATTTCTCATCGCATAAGGAACAACATAACTGCACAAGAAGCTTTAGACAAGCTTTTGTAGTAGAGGTAAAGATCCATACATCATCCATCAAGTTTTTGAATCTAATACTCATATCCTCAAGAGAAATCATAAGATTGAACAAAATCATTCACACAAGATAAAAAATTAAAAAATTCTTTATAATTTTTTTTCTCTCCTCAACATATGAAAAAGATCTATTTAGAAAAAAAAAAATATTTTTCATATACATATTCAAGTTGTATCCCAGCCTTATCTTACAAAAAAAATTAAAATATACATATAAGAAATCAAATACTTTTTAGATTCCTATCTAGAAGCATCCGAGGAGTATGGATGTATAATTCGAGTACGCAACCGGTACTTCTTATTTATTGTTAAAAAAAATTTGCGTTGTTAATTGATTAATATAATTAAGTAACCAGTAATTAAAATAAAATGGGATTTAAGTTTTCAAGTGTTGATATAACGGCGTAGACATAAGGAAACTAAACCTATAATCAAAGAAGCTTGTAAGAGAATGATGTTCCCAAGTGCCACTTTTAGTACTGTAAGCATATTTGGGTAAGGGACCAAGGAGCGTGATTAAGGATCGAGTGCAAGCTTTTGCACCCAAAAATCTATTGGTTCCTTTGCACAGAATCATGCATTGGAGTCCCTTGTGTTTGCGACAAATGTCAGACTTATTCGAGTCTCAGAACAAAATTATTAATACATTTAACTGTAGGGGAGCATTTGACAAAGTTGTAGTGTACGAATCCATAAAAGAAACAAGATTCATGCAAGGGAAAATTTTTTGCCTCTATTATGCTATATTTGGTTGTATTACTATTATCACCTTGGAATATTTTTCTTTTTTTTTAAGGCAATTCTAATTTGTTTATTTTGTATAATGAGTTAGTATAGATTAACTCAACAAGTTAAGAAAAAAAAAAGTTAATTTGACCGGTCCAATTAATATATACATTTATATATTTATTGATTCGGCTTGGTTAGTCTTGGTTTAGTCTACTAAGACAAATAAATTTTTTTATATTATTTTAATTAAATATATTTTATAAATATTATAAAATAAAATATTAGATCAAATAGATAAAGTAATTTTTAGATTTAATATTTATCAATCTACGAACAAATTGATATGATTTTTTTCTTAATATTTAAGAATTTAGTATAACTTAATCGTATTGGATAAATTTTATCACCTCTATATTATATCTATCCTGTCCCAAAAGCAGAGAAATATGTTAAGACGTATCCATAGAAAGAGTATCTTCGAGTATTTGCTATATTATTCAGATATACTAAGTCCCAAATTTTCATATAGATAGATAAATTGTGAAGTAAGTGATTGAATTTTTCAATAGCTGCTTCAAGCTCAGCATGCAAAAATGCCAAAATCTAAATATATAAATTAGTATAAAGACTCCTGCACAAAATGAAAGTATGAAGCTGAATTATTTTTGTTCATACACCGAATCCAACCTTCGAAATGAAAGCAATGGTTTATCCCTTCACCGCTGTCACTATCTGGCCAGAGATGCAAAAAGATTAGCCTTTTCATAACAAATCCATCAAGATGCGGAAAATCCAGCAACGTAGAGATAATCTTTTGCTTCCACCGTTGTCCATATATGTTTGCCAACTGAGATTTGCATTAAATATTTTCCATTACCCATTTTCAGGATATATTCTCTTCACTAAAAGCATTTCTATGTTTTAGTTGCACGATTTGCTCTAACTGTTTGATTTGATTTTGATGGCAATATTGTATTATTATTGATTGGGCAGTAAATAGTTAATAATGTATTTAAACAACAAAACTTATACCAATTTTTTTGTTCATATTTTCCACGTGACTTGCAAATTTTGCTACACGATTTTACAAATTTTTTAATGAAGACTAACTTATGTGTTTCCGTTTGCCTTTCAGCATCAGAGATAATATCAATTCCACAAACATGGGTATCAGTTTTCAACAGGTTTAAAATGGGATAAGATAGTTTTGCATGCAGGACAATATGTTGAATCAGAAATTCTAACTCGCTTGAATTGTTCACCACTTCACTCTAGTGAACAAATCAATCGGGCATTATAACCATGATGATTTATTACAAACTTAAAAAAATAGTGATCACATAAAACTAGTTGATCAAGTACATACCTGGGGTCATTTGATCTAGTTAGACTTTAACGGGTAGAGTTATATATATCATATATGAAGAATAGGAGACTAGTGTAGCTTAGCTATGTGTATATATAAGCTATGCAGAAAACCTTGTCACTTGAAATTAATACATCGAATGACTTACGTATTCGTTATCCTTTAGACCAAAATATCTAGTGGCCTGGTTATGGCCCTACTCACATATACAGATACACTGAAGATTCGTATAGATAGCATTATGAAAAATCATGATTTAGTCAATTGAAAAGTTTATTTGACTTAATTGGTTCTAAATTCAAAATGATCCTTTTTGTCTAATTTAGAATCCAAATATTGTCTCATAAATCATTAGATTTAGTGCTAGTTTGGCCAACTTCTATAATTAAATTCTAGCATAGGATAAGTTCTCATAAAATTTATAGTTAAAATTAATTTGAATACACTTTATGTGCCTTCCTTGGAAGTGTCACGCTCACACATTTTTTCATAATCTTTCTTAGCCGTGTGTCTTCGACGCAAAGTTTTCTTTGCTCTGCGACTGTAGGATTGATATTTACCTTGATGCTCAATTAAGACTATGTTTGGAAATGTATTTGGATGATTAAATTTAAGTTTAAGATAGAACATACATAGTTTTTTTTTATTGATCATAATGATTACATGGTTGAAAATTTGATTTCAGGATGTAAAATCAAGTTTCATTGAAATAATTAGAAGTAGTTTTTATTTTTTCTAATGTGAGTCGTATTATTTGTTCTAAACATACTCTTAATAGACAGCTAATAATGTCTTTATGGAAAAATCAATTTTGATTCAAACTTATTTTGATAATTATACATCTAAAGTCAATTTTAACTGCAAGTTTTCGAATACCATTGTATGTCAAAATCAATTTTATAATATTTGTTATCCAAACAAAGATTACATTACTACAAGCTCACATTTATTTAAAATTAATTTTATAAATTCACGTGGATTGAATACTAATTTACAAACACATACTTAAACATACACTAATTCAGTTTTAAATCTAAATCTAAAAGTTAGGATTTGAGAAAGACATACTTTATCAGTTGTGGTTGGGTACATGACGATGGATATCCATCCTAAATAATAGAGATTATTGTCAGGAGATTGAATTATCCAATAGGAAGACTCGACTTAACAACCACAGACTCCACTCTTCATGTCTACAAGAAGTTAATTACTTTTGTTTTTTTAAGTATGTTGACGTGATTTTTATACTAGATGTGAGAAGACATGGTTCTAAATACACTACTAATTAGTTTGGCGTTTTATTTATTCAGGTGAGGTGTCACATGGAAGGTATGGTTCTATTGAGTTTCAAAAAACCTGGACAGGCCGGATCGAAATATTTTTTAAATATATTTAACAATTTAAAATCAAGTTAATATAATTTTAAAATAAATGGTCCTTGAGCGAAAATGCTAATTCACAATCCTTTTGAAAAAGAATATATTTGGTGTATTATGTGTCCATCTTCTAGAAGAATTAGTTACTATTTTTAAGCCATATGAATTTTAGCCATCTGTTGTGGGACAACTCAAAAAAGTTCTCTGCAATGAGCGAATCAGCTTATGGCGGCTTGCCTCTGGACCTTAGCCTTGTAAACTCCATTGATTAACATTGGTAGATGTCCGCAGGTATAAATCACTGTCAAAGTGTCAATATATGTATATGTAATATTCCACACCTCAAACATGTGCCATAGGCAAGGCATCAATTCCTAAAGCTTGTTAGTAATACATCACTTGTTGCTATGAATAACTATACAAGTTATATATATCCACCATGTGTCTTCAAGGTGAAGCTATTACAGTAAAAAGCATTGGATTCTCCAACAAAAATCACTTTTGGTTTTTGATTATTGTAAGATTCATGCATAATGGATAAGACAAAATGTGCCATATGCTTTGGCCATAAAGAGTATTAAGATGTGGGACGTGCTATATATATTCCCCTAATCACAGCCCTCATTCAAAGGAACCAGCTTCTGTTTGCAATCTATTCTATAGTTTCTGATGCATATGTTCATCTTTTTCATATTTAATTTAGCGTAGAGATTCCTTATGGAAAAATAATAAACCCTTTACGTCCAACAGATCAAACTACAAAGATATATATAATTGCAGTGGTTCCAAGATATATTAAAGGTATAATTTGAGCAAATAGTCATATATTCGATCTTCAAGCTCATGTATATAAAAAAATATACGATAAAAAAAATTAAATAAATCTTAATACTTGAAAAGATTACTCTTGGTCTCGGTGTCCGCTAGAGAATATCCTGAGTTAAAAAAAAAAAAAAAAGCATATATTATGTGGGCCACTAGTCTGGCAGCCACGCCAGTGTTAGATGAGCATATATGGAATTAAAGATGGCAACACACTTTGATGAAATAAGTGTTCAAAGTACAGGGTTTGAGAAAAGCGATGAAGAGAGAGAGAGAGGATTTGAGCGAAAGGAGAGAATTTTTTCTGTTGTGTGGGCTATTATACCCAACAGAATACTTAAATATTATAATGATAATCTACTAACCTTGTATTGCAGTGAAGATTACATTTATATTATCATAAAGCCAATAATGCCAATATCAAAATATTCATCTTATTTTAAAGAAATATTTTTTTCAGCTTTCGTGAATGAGCTTTTAAAAAGAATTAGTTGCCTAAAATTAAGCTAAAACAAATTTGCACAAGTACAATATTGAATGCACGGGTTAATTTGAAGGCATACCTTGTCCTCTTTTGTCATTAGTAATCATGGACAAGAATATTGAATGCCCACACAATCTATCACACAATCTAACATGTTTACAGTATGATCTTATTTATTTTCTTTGTTTCATGTACTTTTTTATTCTTAATTTACTTTTTGTAGCTTTACTTTATTGGTCAAATTAGTATAGACTCATTGCTCCTTTTTCAATCGCATGTTAGTTGTTGTTTTTTTGTTTTTTTTTTTGTAGTTGTGTTTGTTGTAGCATATGGCCTAACAAGCTTCAGTCCAAGAGAGAACCAAATATTCCAATTGCAGCTTTCATAACTAGTATTTTTTCTTTTCCCTCTAATTTATGCATTCGAAATGCTTTCCTTTACTATAATAATATTTACATGGGAAGAATTGTCGTTGATTGGCATGTGAGGATCTTCGTTACTATCCTTACATCACTAATAATACAGTAAATTTTATTAATATATAATTTATTTTGTGAAAGTGACAACTCGTTTTATTTTCATTCTTTCTAAGGACAATACTCTCGCGCACATATAAATTTGTAGCATCAAAATTATAAAATTCTTGTGGGAGCAATTAATACACATAATAGATATAGGATTCAGAAAAATAAAATATTAAAATTTTAGCGGGGCCCAAAAAACATAAATCCATGGTTGCTTAAAATATGTGTGAGAGTTGAATCTTAAAGAGAAAATAAAGACAAAAATTATATTTCTAATAAATATTCTCTATTTGATAATTTTTAAAATGAAAGAAATAAATTAATAAATTAATATAAACTTAATATCTTAATCTTCTCTATTTATTTGATTTAAATAATAATTTTTTTTTAGTTCCCCACATACAAAATATCTCCCTCCAAAAAATGGTTGATATGTTTGTTGCATTTGATTTTTTTATTTCCCTTTTTAAAATTAAATAATTTTATAACATAAAACAATAAATAATTTTATAATAAGAAAATAATATAGTAAAAAGTTTAGATTTTTTGTTAAATTTAATTTATTAATTTATACAAAAAGTTTTTTATACAATTTATTTATTTATTTCAAATTTTCACGCATCCAAACAAGCCAGAAAAAGTATTTCTTTTTTATTTCTATTTATTTAAACTATATTTTTATTCTATTTCTCTTTTTTATTTCTTTCTTTTCTATTTCACTTCTAATCTAACAAATTATAAAAAGAATAAAATTGTTACAAGTTCACAATTTGATAGGGTAAAATGGTTAACAAGTTTGATATTTGGGAAGACCATTTCGTATAATAACTTTGTTTTCTGAGACTAAAACAACAGAAGCAGACAATTTTTATTAGTATCCTAAGAATATCAATTAAGGAATCAATAATAAAACATTTTAGTTAAAAATCATGATATTTTGAACAAGAGTGCATAGATAACCGTTTTGAGCAATGTCATGACATATATCTGCCATTTTTATATTCTATATGATGAATTCAAATTTGATTCTGTCCTTTCCCCTTCCCTTGTGGATTCGGGAGGCACTGAGAGTATAACACTAGAGGCAAGGCAACCTATTATTTTCCTTTTACACCATTGTACGTAAAGAATGACAGGATAAGGGGTCTTTTGGCACCGTAGTTGCATGAAAATACACACACACATCAAAGCAAAAGAATTGTGTCGTATTGGGACCTTTCTCCGTATAAAGCAAAGGGTTGCCTCCATGTCACGCTCGATTCCAAACCAGCTAGCCAAGCCTCTCTCTTTCTCTCTCTCTCCCTCTCTCTCAGTTCGAGAAAGTGCAACATAATCCCTCCAACCTATAAAGAAAACCAACCACACCCTTAATCCTTCGCAGTAAAAAAAGTCCTAGTCCTTGCCTTAACTCACCCTCCTCTTAATTCTCTCCCTCTATTCTCTTCCTCTCTTGTCTTCTTCTTAGCCAATTCCACCTCAATCATCATGCAATCATAGCCTTTTCTGTTTTTCTTTTCTCTTCATCATCTATGTCATAGCACCGTGAGCCACCTCCTTAATTAGTTCCTCCTATATATGACATAGAAACATACAAACATATACACATAATTAGGAAGAAAAAAAAAAAAACTTGCATATGGGTAGTACTAGTACTGGTAGTAGTTTTTTCCTTCCAAGGTTCTTTCGAGCACTTGCTGTGGTGGGGCTTGTTTGTCTTCTTGTTTTGGGAAGCTTAGGTAGTGGTGAAGGAACAAGACAATGGTCTGCAGAAAGGGTCAAGCATGAGCGAGTGGTTGGTGGTGACAAGCTTGTCAACCGTGAAGAATTGGATTTCAACTACATGAGCAAAAGAAGAGTTCCCAATGGACCAGATCCTATTCATAACAGGTTTGTCTTGCTTTTCTCCACCCAAATAAGCTACACAAATTGTATATTTTGTTTCTCGTGCATGTGTGTGTGCTTTTTAATTTCAATTTTTGTCACTGTTCATTACTTAATTAAATGGATAAAACTTTCCTTCAACGTTTTCTGCCACCGAGACATGCATTACTTTCAATAACAAGCGGTAGTACGTGTACATGAAGTAAGCTAGTATATGATCATATTATGTTGTTCGAAATTCAAGTGTGAAAGAGAAAGGAATGTACAAACTACAAAGGTAAGGACCATACAAAAATATATATAAATGTTTGGAGTGTTTTTGGCTCCCCTGTTCCTATCATGGATATGAGATCACCCCTGTTACTTGGCTAATATTTACCTTTTCCCCAACTCAATCTAAAATTTGCATTGGAATATTTTCAAATATATTACTATACTACTAGTGTGATTGGTTCCACGTTTATAACATGATTTTTCATGTTTACTAAGAAGCTAAATGCGTGTTTGAAAATTCATTAAAAAATAAAATATTACTACTAGATTAAAGAAACTATAACTATTAGCTTCTGTGAATATGAACAATCACATTTGAGACGTGGAACTAGACACACTATAATAGTTATAGTTTTCATATCTTAAACATGATTTCTTAATTTTTCAATGGTTTCAAACACCTTATAAGCCTCCAACAATACTCATCAATTTCAAGTTTAGTGGTTGCTGCCAAAATGAAGCTTAACAAAAAAGGATGAAAAGCCAACTACGGGGGTTGATTAGCACGCTTTTAACTGTTACATTGAATTGTTGATTTAAATTCTTTTAACATGGATACTTCTTTACAATAGATTAATACATAAAGCCATAAAAATAAAGAAAGATAAAGTATATAGCTAACAACTTTATTCCACTTCTTAATTAATCATGAGCAACTAAAGTTATTCATGTCATGCGGTTCTCTCTGCATTAAGAAACTTTTAACCTTTTCTTGGTTGTCTTTCTTTACTTCTTTTAACACAAGACACAACACAAGCATGCATGGGGTGAGACTAGCTATGAATTATGAAATCATGTCATAAATATTGGTTGCTTGTCCATGAATTTTTTTCCACTATAAATTGTATTAATTTGCATCCAACGTTATTCAGCTAAGGTCTAAGGACTATTTTGCTTAAAATATTGTTTGATAATTGTGTTCAGGAGAGCTGGAAATTCTGGCAGACCTCCAGGCCAAGCTTAGTAACATGGGAGTTAGACAAGCTTCAGCAACCTTGCAGAAGATGACACAATATGTTAGCCATGATGTACTTGTGAGAACTGAGAGTAACTTCATATATATATATATATGTCCCTGACCCTTATCTTCTTAGAATTGTAGCTTGCAAGCAAGGGCTAATCTCTGACTTGCGGAAATTAATTTGTTATGGGAAGAGTTGTTTGTGGCCTAAAGAGGGGGAAAAAAGAAAGGAAGCTTGTCCCACAGAAAATAACCTCAAAAGATTTAGTTTGATCAGTTTCTACAGAAACTGCAATTTAGTGAATGTTTTTAGTTTTTAAACTTGTGATACGAGAGGGTGGGGGGCTGTGTCAGAAATTTCAATGGAATGGAGATCAGTGCTTGCATGTAAAGCAATTAACGTACCTTTAAAGTTTAAAAGCCAGAAAGATGTATGTACAAGATGTTGTAGCAACAGCAGCAGCCATGCATGCTTTTGGAGGACTATACAAGTCTTCTATGTTAGGGGGAAAAAGGAAAGAGTCTTGGCTTTGGTTTGCTCACTACTAAGTTTGGGATTTCTGTTTTTGTTTTTTATTGTTATTTATTGTAAAGATTAGCCATGAGTTCCTAAAGTAAAAGTAAATTCCACCATTTAAAGGTGTTGGCGCACCTGTAAAAGAAGGGTGTTTGCATCTTGTGTTAGTCTTTTTCACTAGATTCTTTGGTGGGGATGGTGAAACTGATTGGTCTTCGGTCCATTCAAACATTTTAAACTGTATTAGATTCCTATTATCTCGTGGTAACAAAAGAATACGATTATAAAATCAAAATGAAAAAAGAAGAAACAAACAAACGGTCTTCAATGTTTTAAAGTGAAAATTAAAGGATGCCTTCAACTCATGCATTTTTTTGTCTTCTTTTTTTTTTTTTTTTCTTCCTGTTGTTTGTTTTTAATGAATTGAGAAGCAAAGAATGTGTCTGAGAAATTTCATGAGATTTAAGACAGGTAAATATGTATTTATAGAAAAATATGTACAAAAAAAAGAATATCTTATAGGAAAATATATAATGCTCATGGTCCCAAGAAAGGTTTACTTTATGAATTTGGATGTCCCCCTTCGCGTTACGGTCATACCCCAATTATAAACAAGACCAATAACTCGTTGTTGCAAAGTGGAGATTAATTATATATACACGTTGCAAACGAGTGCTGATATTTTCATACTTCTTTCATATTTTATACTTATTTCATACTTCTCTCCATCTTTCTCAAAAATGTCCCATCTAGTGGCTTTATAATCGAATTGTAAATAGAATGTAACCCAGAAACACTCATTTCTTCGTTCAAAAAATTCAAAAACAAAATTAGCAAGCGTATCCTTTTGGTACTTGAACCAAATATTGAAATATGTATTATACGGTTGCTTTCCAAACATAACTTAGGTAACTTCTTGCAAAAATACCTGATAAGTCGTATACTTTTTAGAGTTAATGAAAATCGATCCAATTCAATTCTGACGACACTAATTTAAACTCATGCAACATAAACTATGAGAAAAAAAGAGTTTACGTCTGTTTGTATGATGTCAGGTTCAAACTACCAACAAAATCGCACAATACAAACATTGCAATAAGTCAAATCTATTATCTATTTATTATAATTAGTATTTTAATATCTACATTACATAAAATAAATAAATGTTTATTTTTATATAATTAAAAGTTATAATAAATAAATATTTATTAATATATAGATTATATTATAATTATAATTTATAATAAATAAACATCTTTATGCATATAATTATATTTTAAATTTGTAATAAATAATTCAATTTATAATATAAAACTATTTTTAACTATTGATAAAAAAAATTTAAAATTTATTAAAATTTAATAATTAAACATATAATTTAGTCTTTATCTATGTCACAAATTTTCAATTTAATTTTTATACATAAAAATTTATTAAACATGTCTCTATGCATGTAAATATTACCAATTTAATTTCTATTATTATACGTTAACATATTAATTCTCTTATATATTCTTAATTTAGTTTTACATGTATCACACATTTTAAATTTTATCGTTATATATAGTATATTTTAATGTAGTCGTATAATATATTATTAATTTAATCCTCACATATAAAGACTAAATTAATAATACACTGCACATATAATCAAATTAAAAATAATAATGACATAGACTAAATTGAACATGCTTACATATATAATGCCCAATTTAATAAATTTTACATATATAGATTAAGTTGAAAATCACGACATGTATATTAATCAAATTATATGTTCAACCAAATTTAATTTAAAGATTAAAATAAAATAAGAGTAATTTGAAATGGTTAAAATAAAAAAAAATAACTAGATAGTGTGTGAATTTTTCTTTCTTTATTTTTTTAAATGATAGTGTGTGAAATATACATATAAAAAAATATTAACAATATTTAATTAAAAAATAAAAAAAATACAAGTTTTACTCTCTAAATTATATAATCCAATTTATAATATAAGAATAGATATATAAAAATTAAAATACTTTTAAGTCACATCAACAAAATTTAAACATTACTTTAACTCCATGTATACCCAATGTCTTTTCAAATATTTATGTGTTCTTTTGCCTTACTTTTATTTTTGGGAATTAATCATCTTCTATATCAATGGTTGTATATTTATGAATGCGAGGGTTTTTTTTTTCTAGTTGAAATTTGATATTTTGAAAGCCCACGCAAGATTTGTAGGCTAGCCGCTAGCCCACGCAAGAGACAAATAAAACCAAGTCAAGCCGAAAATATTCTCTTCAATAATGTTGACTTATTTCATACAATTTGTTGAGTTATTTAGGAAACTAATTTGGTGACATATTTAATCTTTAAGAGATTAATTTAATGAAAATGTTTAAAGGACTGAAGTAATGATAATAAATTAATAATGCACGTAACATTGCAAGATTGATTTGAAAGTTTCTTAGTTATAATATATTCATCCAAGCCTCGGCGTCGTTCTACTAAGGTGAAAGTGCAAAGGCCCAAGCCCAGTTTGAAAGTGCTTAGGCTCAAGTTTTTTTAAATTATTTAATTATTTTATTAGTAATAAAAATATATTAATATATAAAAACATAAATGTTTAAATTTTATTTTTAAAATATTAAAAATGAAATTAATTAAAAATATTATTTGAATGATGATTTATAAATATATTATTATACCTAATATTGATTGAATAAAATTAAATAATTCTTAAAATGATTAAAGATACCAAAAAAAATTTATTTAATTAGCAATAAGTATAAGAAGATATTTACAAATTATCATTCAAATAAAATTTTATTAAAAATTTAATTTCTAAGATGTTTCAATATAAATAGAAAAAACTATCATTTATGTTTGTATATATATATATATATATATATATATATATATATATATATATATATATATATATATATATACACGTATGTATATATATTTATCAATAAAATAATTTTAAAATGTCTAAACTATTTTTAGTTATATTTTTAATATTTTAAATTTTTTTAACTCACATTTTGCACGGGATACTTGTTAGTTTCTATAATATTTTTTTACACGTGTAGTATTTTCTTAAGCATTTCATAATAAATTGACATTAATAGGCAAAAAACTGAAGAATTACACCAAAAGTAATCAAGGATTAGATTGCAAACATTTATGAGTAATAAAAATAGAGTATGTTGCTAATTATTAAATGCTCCCAACAATTCAATTCTACCTATTAATTCATGCATTAATTTCGAATTAAATATGACTAACAATGCATAACTGTATTGAGAGGGTAAAATACGCACTTAAATTTTGTGAAGAGGAGAAGTAAATCTTATATATAAAAAAATTTTGATGTAGTCTTCTGTACGAGAGAGTAAATTTACTAAGTATTTCATTTTCATGAGCGTAGAATTAGGAATATAATAAAGATTAATAATCGTATTTAATTTATTACATCGAACTTATTTGTGGTAAAAAAAAAAAAAAGTTTAAGATAGGAAATTAGATTAGAATCAAGGGAAGAGCGGCATAGATAACCCATTAGAAGTTAAACTAAACCCTTTTCTGGTGAGATAATAATTACATTATTCTAGTCTAGTCTCATTTGTAATAAAAGCATATATTTAATAGTATATATATATAAATAAAACAGAGGGTTCACCTAATAAAACAATAAAACAATCTTTTGTGGGTTCACCTATATCTAACTCTACCCGATCTTCTATTTTTATTTTTGGCAGACTTAATGTCTTAATGTTGATTCAAACAGAGGTAAGCACTTAAACTTTTGTATTATCATTGAATTATATATAATTATCAAAAGTCAGCATAGCTGATTTTTAAGTTATTTAAAGATGTAATAGACCAGAGTTTCATTCTTAATTTGTTATTTAAACACAATTAAGTATAGCATATATTTAGTAAAAATATGAGAGGTGAAAGGAGTTATTCTCGATCATACAATTGTAAAACAGATCATTAAGGTTTTAATTTTAACTATCAATTTTAATTATAATTATTATTTGCTTCTCTTCACACTCCTCACATTTTTCTTGATATGCTCATATTAAATATAAAATAAAAACTTAAATTCTTATAAAATCTGATTAAAATATATTTTTATTATCCTTTTTCTTTTTTTATAATATTTATTACTCCTTTTTCTGGTAACATAAGAAGTATATATAATGGAATTATAGATTCTTACATAATGCTTTTTTAGATTATAGATTAAGTAGTTCTATCCAAATGTATGTTGTGAACTGCTTCTATGCTAAGGTGGCACATTTAGTTGTAATTAAGGATGTTTGTAGTTTGATTTAATCAGATTTAAGAAAAGCATTCAATCAAATAGTAAAGAAAACTTACAGTTCAATTTGCTTGGTGCATGGTGGTTTCCCTATTTTCAAACCAAGCGCTCAAAAGCATTGAAATTTGATGCTATGTTGTTAATCTAGCCAAACTTCAACTGTGAGTTATTTTTTAGTCAACACCACAAAATTCTAACAATTCTAAGTACTCCTCATGTGAATTCTAATAAGATATTTGTGTTAGATATATTATGCAGAAATTATATTTGAAAGATACTATTTAAACTTTTTAAATGGAATTGGTGACTTTGATAAACATTCAACTTTTGACTACAAAATGTAATTCAAAGGAATCTAAAGCAGCTAATGACAATATAATAATGTACTGAGACATGTTCTTATTATTTTGACATGAAGTTCACATTTGTTATGATTGATTGAGAAAAATAAATTACTTAATAATTTTTTGGATAAAACTATTCATAAGGTCAAAAATTGTTTTCCTATTTTGCGTAAAGGTAAACACTATCTAGTTGATTTTAGATATACCAATATGTTTGTCTTTATATTGTCATATTGTAGAGAACAATAAATGTTATGTGATTATAGAGACTAATGAAACTCGCAAGGTTTATAAGAGTTATTCAAATATGGACCTTCTTTCTTACATAATGTGATTAAAGATGTTTTCTTAAAAATTATGTACATTCTCTCTAAAAACTGATTTTAATAATTTTTCTTATACATATTGCTACCTATTAATTGAATTTGGTTGAATAAAGCGTAGAATATTCCATATATAAAAATCAAATAAAACGGCGGAAGATTGTAGAAAATGGAGCAGCCTTTCACCATCCAAAATTCGAAAAAAGTAAAAGACAAAAACAATACTTGCTAAGGAATTAAGGAAAGATTTGACTTAGCTGTTTCCCTTGTAATTTTGACCCAGTGGAAACATTCAGGTTTGAAATTTTTTTATTTCCCATTCTAAACTTATCCAATAATTAACAATTTCAATTAACTAGTCATCTCGGGGATAGTAACTGCACAAACTTTCTTGAGTTTTTATTGAATCAAACTGCACAATTCCTAATTACTGTGGGAGGAATACTACAGTATGTATTCTTAAAAACTAATTAAGGAATAAAAAATAACAGAAAATATTATTAATATATTTTCCACAATTTTAATGAAAATTTCTTGCAATTTTCAATAAAAAAATTATATTAATTTTTTAATGAATGCTATGTCCCACCAAAAAAAAAAATCTTTAGAATGATATTAACAAAAATCTTAGTTTAATTACTATGACGTGACCGAAACAATGTTGAATTAGTAGATGATTTCTTTTTGAAATCAACTACATTGTTAAATAAATACTAATTTTCACGTTTTTAGTTTTATGAATTATCTTACCAATGAGTTGGCTTCTCGATTAGAATTTGTTATAAGCCAATCGTTCTATTAAGGGTATATTATATACTGATACTTAGATGCAATAGCTGGAAATTGTACAGATATATTTAAAACATGAAAAAATATGTTTAAAATAAAAATTTTATTTATTATGATTTGATATAAATGATAATAATATTTTTAGTATAATAAATTTAATTTTTTATTAAAATTAAAAATATAAATTGTTAACCTTTTAATAAATTTATGGTTAAAAATCAACTATATCAAACGTAATTTATTGTATATTATATTTTTAAAGTAATATACATATTTTTCATCCTATTCAATAATAAAAATAAGTTTAATTTATATATATAATTATATATATCAGTGTAAATATTTTTACATAAACATTTAATAATATTTTATCTTACTATTCATATTAATAAATAAGATGATATAGTAAAATGAGGTAAATCTATTAAATGTTTGTATACAAATATTTTACATATTATATAAATTAAACTCAATAAAAATTCTCAACTCTTTTAGTAATCCCATCCTTTATAATATAATGTATAAATAATCGTGGATGATAAAAATATAAATAACGTTATCATTTACTTGTAAAACTTATTTAAATTTGCAAACTATTTTATTAATTTTTCAATCATGTTAATAATTTATTTTATAAAAGAGTGAATATTATTCTTCCTCTCTTAAGGTGTTGGATAAAACTAATTTCTAAATTAATTGAAACTTATAAGTTATAAGTTAGGAAATATTGAAACATTATAAGTTACTTGATTAAATTGAAAATATTTGGTAAAATTAATTGACAAGCTAGTCAATAAATATAAAATAATATAAAAAAATATATTTAATTACTTGATTTCTAAATTCATAATAATTTTTTTTAAATCATGAGAATAAAAAAATAGTTTATAATAATTTTTTTAAATCATGAGAATAAAAAAATAGTTTATAATTTTTTTTAAGTAATTTATGAAAATAAGTTTAAATTACTAAAATAAGTTTATATATCAAACAAACTTCTAACTTTGTAAGCTAGTTTGATCAAATTTAAGCTTGTTTAATACACAAGTTTATTTTAATAATTTTAACTTATTTTGTGAACTATTTCAAATTAATTTATAAAAATAAACTAATTTATAAGTTATTAATTTTTTAAAATTTTTATCTGCATTATTTTTTTGAAATATTTTTTTATCCCTTTTTCAATTTAAAAATTAAATAACTAAAATATTATTTTATATTTATCAAATAACTTATTAGTTAATCTTATCAAATATTTTGAATCTAATAAATTATTTTATCAGCTTTCAATTTTTTAATTTCTAATTTATAAGTTTTCATGTAATTTATAAGTTAGTTTTACTAAATACACTAATTATTTTTTTATTTTATATCATCTATTGTTCAAAATTTGAATGTTATTTATAAAAATTTATAGCTTATAAACTTCTACATTTAGCTAATTTTTATGTAATTTATAGGCTAATTTTACTTAACACTAGTTTTTATTTTTTCATCTATTGTTCAAATTTTGAATGTTATTTATAAAAGAGTGAATTTCATCTTGCGTCCGTTGTTGAAATTTTGAATATATAAATGAGTGATTGATTTCATCAAGTGGATATTGCCTTGCATTCCTATTTGAATATTTCTGCTGCCTTCTTAATTATCAATATTTTCCCAATCACCAACTAAAAAGCTATTTGTTAAATTCATGCATCAATAAATTTACATCACCCAAAAATGTAGTGTCAATAATTTGTATACGTGGATATTAATTTATTGTTTCGTCTAGACACATAACAATGTCTTTTTGAAAGACTTGTTAATTAATTTTAAAATTAATTAATGTTGTATTGTATAATTTTACTTTAACATATATTATGCTGATTTTTACAATCAAATTACACAATATGAATGTCAAATTATTTTAAGTATAATATATAATTATTAAAACAATATTGCATGAAGCAATAGTAAATTAATAAGATATTATTTTATAAAAGATTATTAAAAATACAAGTTTGTCAAATTAATCATGTTCCTTCCGTATCTATTTATAATGAAACGGGAGCTAATTTATATCCTTCTCATAATTAACGTAGAAAATGGAAATTATAAATTGTTTCTATAACTTTTATTGAATTATCGAAAAAAATTTATTCAAAACATGAATTTGAGTCTGTTGTAAATAAAAAGACTTTGATAATGAATAATTTATAAATATCATATAAATAATTCTTAGACTTATTATAATCTTGGTAAACTTTTGCAATTATGGTCGGTCTAATAATAAAGATAAAATTTCAGATTTACCAACACAAATTATTTGTTATTAATTATTTGCAAAAGAAAAGACTGCATATATTAATAAAAAAAACAGCATTTGATACTCTTATTTAAAATATTTTTTAAAAAGAAATTGTTTTATTATTTATAAAAGAAAATGCTACATACATCGATAAAGAAAAACCATCATTTGCTTCTCTTATTTAAAATATTATTTAAAAAAATTGTTTTAGATATTTTTATTATTGAAATCTAATTCACCTAAATTTTTTATTAATTTTTTTATTTAATTATAAATTCACTTAAAAGGACATAGGAATTATTTGAATTAAAAATCATTACTAGTTTTTAGAAAAATATTCATGTCTTACACTCTAATACCAACTAGACACTTAAACTTAAATTCAACCTACTTAAATGCTCAATTGAAATATTTAAAAGTTAACATGTTTATTCTAAAAATCTTTATTTTTGCAACACCTTAAAAAATAAAGAAATAATAATTTTAAAAACAAGTTAAAAGAAATACACAGTCGTTGAATAATTATTTTACGAAATTTCATGACATTTCATTTGCGTTTGAGTTTCATTTGTTAGGTTCTTGGATGGCAGGCTCCCCCACCTTCGCGGCAATTTCCCTCTTCCCTTCTCTCATTCACAGATTAAATCAATTAAAAACAAAAAAACATAAAAAACGAAAAAAGTGTTTTTTTATCATTTTCTTTTTTAGGTTTCTTTTGCTAATTGTTTTTCTGCTTTGCACACAAAAAAAAAAAAAAACAAACAGAGAAGAAAAGAAAAGGACAGAAACAAACACGGAGCGCGGAACCAAATGAAATGATTGAGAGGAGAGCGAGGAAAAGGAGCCAAACCCCATCATCGAAACGGTTCGTTTTGCCCTCTTCGTTTCGCATCGGAGCCTCCCCTTCCGCGACGCTGCTCCGGTCGCCGTTGGCGACTCTCCGGTCGGATTAGCCCGAACCGAGCGCTACCGATCTGTTAGGAATCCCGGATCTCGGATCTGACCGAGCGAAACGATGCCGTCTCACGCGGATCTGGACCGGCAGATCGAGCTTCTGATGGAGTGCAAGCCTCTGCCGGAGGCCGAGGTCAAGGCGCTGTGCGATCAGGCCAGGGCGATTCTTGTCGAAGAGTGGAATGTTCAGCCGGTCAAGTGCCCCGTCACCGTCTGCGGCGACATTCACGGCCAGTTCTACGATCTCATCGAGCTTTTTCGGATAGGAGGAAACGCTCCCGATACTAATTATCTCTTTATGGGCGATTATGTAGGTCAGTTTTCTCTTCTCCGATTCTCTCTCTCTCTCTTTCCTTTTGTTTAATTTATTAATTCCATGAGCTGGGTTTGATGTAGGTAGGGTTTGGTTTTGTTTCGTTATAGCGCGAAATTATTAGTGGCGTGTTATAATTGAATTTATTCTATATCGTGAATTTGGATTTGTCTTTTTTTTTTTAGTTTATGCTGCGGTTGTTGTTTCGTGCTTTTGATGCCGTTTTTATGTGTTATGAGTCTTTGAGTAGCGTTTTGCCTGTTTTTTAAGCGTGTCGAGAAGCTAACTGCTACGGTACTAATTGCTTGGCTGGGGTTAATTGAAAAAATTAACTACTAGCTGGTCACGTATGTATTTTTTAGGTATGTGCTGCCATTGCTAGTTTGAATCAGTTTTTTTAAGGATTTTCCGTGATGTCATGGTTGTTAGTTTTTGTAGGTTATTATGCTAGTTGTGTTAATGCTTGACTTATTTGTTGTGTATATTGTAGAATAAACTTGGTTATTTGTTTGTCTGGGTTTTGTGCTGTGTCTTTGACATTGATTCACTGTTGAAATCTATATAAAGTAGAGTTAAATTTTTAGCTCCGTTTTTGGTTATGCGGCAAACTAGAACTTGTTGTAAGTAGAATTGTTAGATGAAGGTTGCTAATTTCCTGGCCCTCCTGTTTTTCTGCTAAAATGATTGCCATGTATCAGTGATAGAATTTTGCTAAGGGCTGGTTTGGAATTGGAAATGTAGTTATTGGATTTTGTTTGGGAGTGTGATTTACTATCACACTGTTTGGAGTAGGATGGTGCAACACGATTAAGTAATGTGGAGATGTTAGCCTGAGAACTAAATATTGAATAAATTATAAATGGTCCTTCTTGTTGTGGTATTCTTAATACTTCTACGTTTGTATTTTAGAAGAGTATTGACAGAAGGGAAAAATTGTTCATCGAACTGTGGATGGACCAAATGAAATTGAAATTTGTCTGAAAGGATTTTATAGGAATGAATATCAGTGAGAAGTGAAGGTTCATAATGTCAATTGTCAATGGGCCAATCCTTTAACAAAATTTGCTGGGAGCATAAAGGGTAGCAACAGTGATTGTTTTGTTTGTATAAAGGTATCACCACTGGGTGTCATTAATAATGTCTTTTAGGGAAGGATGTGACATATGAGACTTACAAACTTCAATATTCGAGTATGTCACAGTTTCATATATGATATGGTGCCAATTTTTGCTACTATCATCCTTTTTTTCTTTTTTTGTCATGCTGCTTTTAATGATGTTCATATTAGACTCTACATATTTGGGAACTGCTATCATTTCCTCATATACTGGCAAAATTTATGCAGATCGTGGTTATTATTCAGTGGAGACTGTTACGCTTTTGGTGGCCTTGAAAGTCCGTTATAGAGATAGAATTACAATCCTTAGGGGAAATCATGAGAGCCGTCAAATCACTCAAGTGTAAGAACATTTTCTTCTCATCACGTGTTTCTCAAAAAAACTCAATTGTTATTTCTGTATGTAAAGATGTGGCATGTTTAAGCAAACATTTTAGTATATATCCTGCCTAAAGTTTGAAAATAGGTTAAGGGTATGCAGTCCTAATTCCTATATCATTGGCTCTATGAGAACTTGCCATGGGCTCCATAAATGTCAACATATTTGCAAGTGGTTAACTTAGGAGCATCAGCTTGATTTTGTGATAACATAATGGCATTCTTCTTTTACTTGGAGCTTATTTTCTTAGTATTAGGACCATATAAAATTTAAATGACTTAGTATGAAAATAGATGCATTTTGTTGCTAATGAGCCTTTACAGTCCATCGTTCTGACTGTGAGGCTAGTATTATTGTCATTTTTCTCTGCATATGGAAATAGTTGTGAAGCACATGGTGACTGGATGATGCAATTATACTCAAATTGAAATGGACCTGGTACATGGATGCCAAGGGTTGTTAAATAATTTTAATTATGTTACAGCTAGCTTGTAACATGCATCTGAATGAATGAGTAGGCATGAATTACATGGTTTTATGCTTGTGAATGCCAGTTTGAGTGGTTAATGGAAAAAAATCTCTTTGAACACCAGAAATCCAAGGAATTTTATTCTAAAAATAGTTTATATATTTGCTTACCCCTTTGTCTATATCCTTCACCTGCTTTCAGGTATGGCTTCTATGATGAGTGCTTGAGAAAGTATGGAAATGCCAATGTGTGGAAATTCTTTACCGACTTGTTTGATTATTTACCTCTGACTGCCCTCATTGAGAGTCAGGTTTGAGTTAAATATGTTGCTGAATGTTTCTCTGACTACCTTATGCCAGTGTCTAATATCCATGTACATTACAGATTTTCTGCTTGCATGGAGGTCTCTCACCATCTTTGGATACACTTGATAATATCCGGGCCTTGGACCGCATACAGGAGGTTTGTGTGTTTTTAAATGATTATTGCAAGCTCTTGTGATTATGAATTATTTGGTACGACAAATATTTCTATGCAAAAACATGCTCTTTTGAGTTGAAAATCTTTTTTAAACATGGTTTGAGAAGTAATTTAATAAATTGTTTGATGTTTTTTATTGTAGTTTGTAGTACTTGTTTTTCTTTGGAAATGTTTCCTTTTGTACAATGGGTTGACAATGATGTCTACTTTCTCTTTCTATTTGGTTGAATTAACAATTAAGTCTTTATTTCGGCCTGCCAGGTGCTTTAGGCTTTTAGGATCTCTCATATTTTGTTCATTATGGAATTTCATTTCTGTATATATGTCTTGTCTAAACTATATTGAAGAAATTAAGTGGATTTCTTGGTTGACAAATGACAACTGTAACTGCAATGTAGGTTCCACATGAAGGACCAATGTGTGACCTCTTGTGGTCTGATCCAGATGATCGCTGTGGTTGGGGAATATCTCCACGTGGTGCTGGATATACATTTGGACAGGATATAGCTGCTCAGTTCAATCATACTAATGGCCTCTCCCTGATATCTAGAGCCCATCAGCTTGTCATGGAAGGGTACAATTGGTGCCAGGTGACTGACTCAGTATAAGTATTGGTTTCTTTCATTTTAAGGATATCCATTAGGTTCTATGTATTGACTGTTTATTTTGATGAATCTTTAAGGACAAGAATGTGGTGACTGTTTTTAGTGCACCTAACTACTGTTACCGATGTGGGAATATGGCTGCCATACTGGAAATAGGAGAGAATATGGATCAGAATTTTCTGCAGTTTGATCCAGCTCCCAGACAAATTGAGCCTGACACTACACGAAAGACTCCAGATTATTTTTTGTAACTTGATATATCCCTTTGTTTGTAGTTACTGCTTTCTGCTGTTACTGTAGATGTGTCTTTAAGGAGAGGAGTTTCACTGTTTAAGTGGACGGTTATCATCAACATAATTCTTTCTTTGGAGTTTGTCTGCTGTTGCTGCTGCTGCTGCTGCCGTCTTATTTGGACAAGAAACAAATAGAATTGACACAATTGGTGTTGTATATTTTTGATAGGAGGAAGCGGCAATAACATGGTATATCCTGTGCTGTAATTTTTATTTTTTTAAAATTAAATCTCAAGTTACTTAGAGAGAAGTTTTTTGAGTACTGACCATCATGTTCATTTGAGACTGTTGATGGTGACAAATGCAGGTGTTGATTTTTTTCGTAATCGAATGATTATATGATATCAGGGGTAGAGGGTTGAGTGGAAACGGTTGCTTCGAGTCTCGAGAAATAGGGAGCTAAGGTTGTGCTTGCTTTTTCTTTTTCTTTTTCTTTCTTGAGCACATTTTATTAGTAAAAACATTACTTTGCTCTTATTATACTTTCTATTTTTAAGATTTTGTGAAGAAAATGATTGGAAATGATTATTTTCACGAAATCCTAAAAATAAGAAATCATAAAGTGATGTTTTAGTAATTATTGAAGGAAACAAATGAACTAAATCAAAATGAAAAATAAATCAAACACCTCCTAAGGACATGTTCGTCAATTTTTTTCTCTGAAACTAGAAAATGAACCGTATGCTTGAAATTTAATGAAATAGTTTTATGAGAAGCCATACGTTTATTTTTATTTACATTTGTGTAGTTTTTTCTTTTTGGTTGTAATCTATTTCATGTTAACTTTTATATATTTAATGTGCATTGTGATTTTATTTATTTATTACTTATAATTTTTTTAAAAAATAATTGATTTTTTGTGTTAGCAACTTATCTTTTTAATATATTTTTATTACTCTGATTAAATTTTATTAAAAAAAATGAGATTACGGGTGGAACCTACTTAATAAGTGAAGTTTTATATAGATTTGTAATCTTTATAAATTTGAGTCATATTTAAAAAAGTGTGCTATTATATTATTTTTCTTTCTGAAAAAAAAGAAAGTATCAAACATGCATTCTCAATCAGTCTCATCTGAACTTTTATACAATACCACTTCGATTGTGATATTAGGCAAGCGACTTCTAACGTGGTATCAAGTTCTTTTTTGTAAGTAGCTTGTAGTTTTAGTGGTTGAGATGATTTTGCAATATTAAGAGTTAGAGGCTGTGTATCCTAGGAGGCTCATCATCATAATATCCTAATTAAGGATTGATTTTGCCTCAAGATATGAGACCTCAATATTATGCACGAGGATTAATTTTACAAATTTCGTAAAATGTGTAAAAAAGAAAAAGATGGAGAATAGATAGAGCAGGAGGCCAGAATTGGTATAGGACATATAAAGTTTATCTCATTTTTAAAAATGATATCTCAATTGATTGAGTAGAGTGCATTGTAAATTTTTTAGTATTTGTTTGATTTCAATAGATAAAAAAAAACTTATTTTGATCAAATCATACATAAAATTTATAAGCAAATTAGCTAAGTTGATTAAATGCGTATTTGTTATGGGTTAATGTTGAGGAAAGTTTTTTTTTTTTGAAAGCTCGCTCATTATGATTTTAATTATGAACTATCTTGGATGTATATAAATTTATATAGATATGTTGAGAACGTTTTTAAAAGTTATTATTATAACAAAAATATTTGTAGGATTTTTTTATTAAACGAGAACGTTCTTATAAGTTGTCACTTTCATTAAGACACGTTTTATTATAATTGAAATTTAATTTAATTTTTTATTTTTTATTAATTTCAAATATATTTTCTAATTTTAATTCGATTTAACAACTAGTTTAAAAAATTTCCATCTAAAACTACTATCTTTTCATCTTCATTTGTATATTTGATTTTTTTTAATTGTTTATTTCTTTTAATTTATTATTTTCATATTTATTTCTAAATTAAATTTTATTTTTCTAAAAAAATTATCAAATAATTAGAAATAACTTTACATTATAATATAAATTATTTATTATAAATTTAAAATATAATTTACATGTTCAAAATGTATGATATGATTGTTATTTTTAATAAATATTTAAGATAATTTTAATTAATTAATAGTTTAAATTATTTTATATTAGTAATATACCAAAATTAAACTCTTTTTAAAGTTAAATGAAAATTTCAAAATATAAATATATAAATTTAAATATGACAACAATGCATAATTTTGAACCATTTTATTAATTCAATATTTCAAACATATTCCATTAGATTCACTTACATGAAAACTAGAAAATTCAAGTAATGTTAAAATCAATATCGATCATAAACATAGTAAAAATTACATAAAAAATGAGATATATTTAAACAAAAAAGAATTTATTATTAAATTTATAATTTTTTTTACTCATAAAATTCACTTTTTCTACAATTTTTATCTCATTTATTCCTCTTTTTAATTTGAACATTAATTAAATTTTATAATTTTTATATAATTAAGTCTAATAAGATAACTTTTCATATCTCAATTAAAAACCGATTCAAAATCATCCAAAATGAAAACGATAATTGTACATTAGCTCAAATTTAATATATAAATGACTAAAATAAATTTTAAAAAAATAAAGGACCAAAACAAATTGTGAGACAATAAGATAAAGAATTACAAATTTATTTTAACCTAAAAAATATTCAGCATCAATAATAAAAACTTCTATTTTATTACATAAGAATAAGTTAAAAAAAATTAAAGATACAATTTTAAAAATAATTATTTAAATCAATATACATATAAAAAATAATTATTTAAATCAATATACATATAATTTATATGTCTATTAATTTGGTATGATATATCAAAATTAAAATTGGAATCGATTAAATTTGAACAATATTGAGAAGAATAAAAAAATATAATATTTGATACAAGAAAAGTTGCATAAAATCCTAAAAACCCTCTGTTTCAATAAATAAGCCAAAATTGACCCAAACTATATGGCCTCAAAATGCAATGACTAGTGTGGTCTATCCACGTCTCCAAAAGTGCAAAGATGATGCCAAAGGCCAGTAAAATATACTACATTTAAATCCCAACATTGGGCCTATGTAATCAAATGTCGTACACATTGTGATTAGAAAAATGAGATTGGAAAGAATATATTCAGTATGGAGTAAAAATATCATAATTCACTATGCTTCTATTTCAAAATCGAGAGTTGTTTTGACCCCTTCCTGCTACATAACCTGACACGGATACGGCCTTCTTTTTTCTCAGGTATATGATTGATCCACTAATTAGTAACAAAAATATCACCACCCCCTGTACAAATGTTGCACATAATAACATTAATATTTTAACATAAAACCTTGTTTTTCATACGTAGTTCAACTTGTTAAATGCAGATTATGTAACGGTTATACAAATCAATGCTTCACAATACCTACATAAAGGTCAAGACGGCTAAAAACAGTCATATGCTTTCTCCAAATTTGGACACTTGTTGCATATTCTCACAAACTCATTTAAACCCATCATGGTAAGTTGACAGAAAAAAAATGTACAAAGAAAAATAATAGAAGCCTTCAGAAAAGTGTTACTACTAACAAAGACAGAGTAACAATCTCAAACGCTACACGGATGTGACCCAGTAAAGTTAGTATTTTCATTTACTTTGTATTTTGATATTTAGGGATATTAGAGTCCCTTGGATGTGCTTATGGAGGAGAAAACTACAATATTAACCCCATAGCTGAGGTGATTACAGTTAAGATCCCTTTGGATAGACAGCTTAATTAAGGTCATATTGAATAAATACTAATAATGTAAGTACTTATGTGTAAGTTATTCTTGTAATCGAAGGGAAAATAGGATTAAACTATTTTTATATAAGCTATATCCTATTTTCATAAGCTATCTTGAAGAGCTTATTGAAATAAGCTAAAAATATTTATGGACATATAAGTTATTTTCATAATCTCTATCAAACACTTAAACAAGTATTTATGTCATAAAATAAGTTCAAATAAGTTGTAAATAAGCTCTTCTAATCAAGGCCTAAATATGTATGAAGCAATATGTAGGAAATGCAGACTGAAGAAATGAAACAATGACGACTAGTTCTGATACCAACAAACTAACAGTACTATAAAGCAGAAGGCTAGATGAAAGAGCAAGAGCAAGAACAATATTAAGCACCCAGTCTCCTTATAAATGCCAATTCAAGCAGGATGGATACCTACTAAAATGAGATGAAGATAAAATCTTATGGCACAGCATATGGAACATCATCAGAGGCTCCAATATCTACCCTAATGACTATTAATAGATGCTAATGCCTCATTCTAATTTGTGATCGCAACTAGACATTTTGTAAGCATGTTGCAATAATTACTTGAGTGCTTACAGCTCATAAACACACGGAAAAACTTATCACATGCTGATAGGAAACTATTTTCTAGTAGAATCTGAATAATGTAGCTAAGGTTCTAAATAATAGCACTTTGCTTTGCTAGTTCAAACATTTACCACCAGATCCTCACATTAAAAGATGTTGATAAGTGAAATCTTTTCCAGCAGCTCAAGTCAAGATTCAGGCAATTATTTGTTAATTTATTGTGCATATTAGTGATCTATAAACTGAAGATTTTACCTCAAAATTAAGCACCGATAACTTCTCTTCACTAACTGGGGTTATACAGCTTCTATAAGTGATGTAAGCCTGTGAACTATTATCTGAAGATGATGAATCATCCGCTAATTCTAATTCTGAAGATGATGAGTCATCCGCTAATCTTCTATGTGACTGTGAAGGAGTGAACTCTCCAGCAACATGTGACACTTTACGAGATTCTGCAATACCATCAGAAATTTCCAAAGAAAACCGACCTTTTTGAGACTTTGTTTTCTTTGCATCCTTTGTTGAATCTTTAATTTCTACACATTTGAATGGAATTCGGTAGCCAGTCTCGCTGCAGCGATATTTCTCATCACCCTACAACCCCCCAAGAAGCTTGAAGATCAAAACAAAGAGGCCCATGAAATAAACAACTAAACAAGGCAAAGAAACATATCATGTAGATAAAAAAAGTAAGAAAGATCCAAGCAAACATGCATCGGAGAGCTTATAAGTGCTATCCTGAACATAGACATAAAAAGAGGTTTAAATCTTTTAAAAATTTCACAAAACTTCTTTTGAATTAGGAAAACTCAATATTATGAACTTGAATCCCATTTCATTAATGAACCCATTCATTCTCTAGCCCTTTGACATCACATCAATATGTTTGAAAGCTAGGCTTCATGAACAAGTCTTACAAACATCTATAATATCCTCAAATCCCATATGTTAAAGTAATCCTAAATCAACAAATAACTCATTAGTATACAACAGAAACTGGAGTCAGATCTGTAGTCATGGGCTGTTCATATATCTCATCTTACAATAACAAAGCTTGATGATCCAGTTAGTTGCAAAATGGAATTACTACACTTACACCGTTTAATTCTTTCAACGACAAACATTCAAATACTCTATACTTCAAACTCAGAATGCAACCAGAAATGACAATAAAATCAGATGAAATTCTCAGTGTAAAACCCCTACATATGAGAAATTCCAATTATCTTCGAGAATTACAACTTGTATGAGACCAAACCCCAATTTGAGGGAAAAAAAGAAACCTTCTCAGAGTAGAGGCAGGGGACACAGGGACCCGAAGGAGCACATTCAAAGGTAATGTTACTTCCTGAGGGCTTTTCTTTGAAACTCAGAAGAACTCTGCGGCCAATCCCATTTCCATGTTCACTCTCTTCGCTATTCCAATCCCTGCCCAGTTCAAATAAGGAACGAAAGATTCCAACTTTAAGGTAAACTAGATCAAAGCTATTACATAGATCATCAACCACAGATGCAGATAGAGAAAGAGAGATTGAAGCTTACGTTCGCTGCCCTAAAGCGCGAAAGGGAAATATGGCGAACAAGAAGAAAAAGAGAGGAAGTAACAATTGGGAATTTGCAAAATTCATTGCTTTCTCTGTGACTCTCTTCTTCTCTCTTTTCATGAATTTGATATCTGGAACGGAAGCAATTCTCTTTTATTTATTTATTCTTTTATTATTTTTTAATCCACAGTTGGAGCTAAGAATTATTCCCTCTAGATTTAATCTTTTGACGGAAATAATAGGTTGTTATAAGTGTAAAATTTATATCAATTCAATTATAAATTATCGTTATTACGAATTTAAAATAATAATAATAAGAATTAATTAATTCATGATATATAATAATATAAAATTATTTTTTCTAATTACATGAACACTCTTATTGATTTTGAGGTATTTACATTGAGATATTGAAATTTATTTTTATCTCTTTCTGATAAATACTCTTTTATACTTATCATATATATTAATTTTTTATATTGTATTTAATTAAATATTTAGGTAAATAATGCTATTATTATATTGTATTAAGTTCAGTTAAGTATTTACGTATATAATGCTATTCAGATGGGAAAAAAAAACCTTGATAGAATAGAAACTTCATTGGTCCTTTTCAGTTTCTTCAGAGCTGGATCTTGTTCCTTAATTAATTTTAATATTTAATATAAAGAAAATGAGTGAATGGCAGATTCGACACTCCTGTTTTTATTTTGTTTTAATTGGAGTGCTTCACCATTATCTCACTTTGCTTATCTTTCATTGGGAGACTACACGTTAGTATTGCTTTAGAAATTTAAAAAATCCTTTGGTTAATTTTTAATTTTACAAAACAATATTCATTTTTAATTTAAAAGAATAAAATACAAAAAATTAAAATAAATGAATTTTTGTAAAGTCATGGATTAATAGATAATTTTTAAAATTACATAGACTAAAATCAGAGACGCAACTAGAACTAATTAAAAAGGGAGCCAATTTTTTTTTTGTTTATATTTATTTAAAATTTTAATTTTTAATAAATAATTATTTAGTAATTAAAAAAATTGAGTGTATAATATATTACATTTTTTTAACATCTACTATCAACTTTGTAATCTTAAAAGATGCAATATAAATTATATATGGAGATTTAAAGTTGATAATATAAATATTTAAAACCTCACTATTCATTATAAACATGCTAAAATTATTAATAGAATCTTCAAAATCAATTATCAATGGTGCTAAATGTTGTAGAAAAAGATAAATTTCATTGGAAGACATTTATAATTATTTATCACTGTTAAAAGGATTGTTTATAAAAAAGATTAAAATGTAACTCAGGTTTATTTAAGGAAAGAGAGTGTATATTTTCTAATAAAAGGAAAGGAGTGTTTGCAATTCAAGCATCTCTTAAAAGTGGAAAAATTAATTTACTCTAAATGTCCTTATTTATATTGTAAAAAATAAGATAAATATAATAAAATTTTGGCGAAACATTTCTCATTTTATTTAATTCATATATTATATTATAAACTGAGTCTTTGGTTTTAAAATTTAATTAGAATGTACTAGCGAATTTTTTATATTATTATATAATTATAAAATGTCTAGTACAACAAGTTTGTTTATTATTTTAAATATCATATTTAAGGTAATTTTTAGTTAATTGACTGGGAAATTTTTTTATACTAACCATATATGAAAATTAATCTCATTAAAAATAAGATATATGAGATTATATATAATTTTTTATAACACATCTTCTATATTTTATATTTTTTTTCTTTTTAATTAGTCATTTAATTAAAAATATTTTATTTAATATTTTAGTTATAGTATTAAATATAATAAAATTTTATAAATAATAATTAAAATAATATTTAATTAATTATATTACTCTTTAATTATATTTGAAGAGTTAAATGCTATATTTTTATCATAATAAATAATATTTTTAAAAATTATATATTTATATTTTAGTTTATATTTACAGTCGAGAGAAATGATAAGTTTCTAAAGCAATCGAGGAAGGATTAATGTAAAATTAAAAAAAATAAACAAACATAACAAATAGAACAAGTCGATTTTTAGTTTTTTCTTTTTACTTATTTGATTAATTTTGTCGCATCTAGTTTATATCCATTAAATTCTTACAAAATAATATTGAGCAAGAAAAAAATTATACATCATTAGCTTAAGTATAAATAGTACAAGAAAAGTGTTAGATTATCGATACTAAAAGACTATTTAATTTCATGAAGATTGTGTGTTCAATAGACAACTACCAAGCTATCATGAAATTAAGATTAAAGAGCAATGAGACCAGTTTCAAAATGTCACTACAACTACAACACTTAATCATCAACTCGACATATTTAGAAAAGTTACCTATCAATCAAAATAATTGAGGGGCATAAAGAGCTAGAAACATGATAAGAACCTTATAAAGACAACCACCAAATTATCACGAAATCAAGAGCTAGAAACCATAAAGAGCTAGAAACCATAAAAACTAGCTATTGTAGTGAGAGAATCCAAAACTTTATAAAGACAACCACCAAGTTATCACGAAATCAAGATTAAAGAGCAATGAGACCAGTTTCAAATTGTCACTATAACTACAACACTCAATCATCAACTCAACATATTTAGAAAAATTAACTATCAATCAAAATAGTTGAGGGACATAAAGAGCTAGAAACATGATAGAAACTTAGGAGAACCACACCACAAAAGCTAACTATTATATTGAGAGAGCTCAAAACTTTATTAAAAGACTACATCAGAATCTAATTCTTTCAATGTAGGAGGACTCAAGTCTTATACTTTTCAATTGGGTCATAACATCCAATATCAAGTGATAAAAACTTTGAAAGAATCACATTACAAAAGTTAGCTATTGCAGTAAGAAAGCCTAAAGTCTTATAAACCATATATTAGAACCTCATTTTTTTAATGTGAGACTCATATCCCATACCCAACACGACCATGTACAATAAAATTACTAAATTAGCCCCATAATAATAAAAAATCTTCTCAAAACTTCCATTTGACAATTCTACATAACTTGGCAACTAAGATCCAAAGGGAAAAAAATCTACCGCTAGCAAAGGCAAACTACCCGTGATAGATACCTCTTTGCTTACAAGCTATCATGCCTGTAGTTTAGAAAACTATACGAGGAATGATAAAAATAATGTTAACAGATTGACTCTTGTGGGTCAACTATATCATCCAAGAGATTAATAGAATATGCAACCGTTGTAACAGTTTCAAGACCAACAATTTAATGCAACAGTACACATACAAATTTCTACACTTTCCCTCAGTGAATGGTTAGAACTAAAAAAATTTATGTGAACAAGCTTAACCAGTACTTGCCGGCAGCATAATGACAACTACATCATCATTAGACTCGAGTGCTTGAGCAATAGCGAAAGCTCCATCATCCAGTGAATCAGACAAACGTGACATTAGGGATGATATAATTTCCTTTATGAACAAAAAATATAAAAGAGCACATTCATACCCTTATTTCATTAAGTACTAAATTTAGAGAGGTTAAAGTTTCATTTACCACTTTCAAGCTGCGAGCTAAGCACTGTGCACCCTGCAATAGTTAATTCATAAAACAATAACATCCGAAGATTGACTTATGAAGATTTGATAAAAAGAAGATTAAAGGGAAATATGACTCAAGGTACTGAAAACAAACTTCATCTCTTAGTCCGTTTGCTTGCAAGTCCAAAATTGATATGGAGGTATTGTATTTTAAAGCATCTGCAATGAACTCTGCCCCTTTTGCTCCTCCTATCTATAAAGTTATTCTATGTTACAAATAAAAGTTATTACAAACAATTTACAGGAAATACGTGGTGAAAAGTTTACCTGGCACCAACCAAGCTTAAGGGTTTTTATGTTCCCAAGAAAATTGAGAAGTTCAGCCAAGGCCTTGGCTCCATCTGGTCCAATGGGATTATAACTGAGTTCTTTCTAACCAAGGATGAGATAAAATCTGTGTCAGTGTACACAGAAAACAAACAACAGAACAAAGACGAGAAACTAAATAACTGTTGAGGCTTACAGTGGTAATAAACTAAATTAGTTTTTAGACTCACAGCAATGGCATTAACACCATCAGCATGAATGTTATTTCCCCCCTGCAATATTAATTCAGCCAAGTCATGTCTCAAGCAATAGTATTACTGCTGCTGCCTCACCGTTTTTGTTTTTTCTTTTGCTAATGGCCAGAGCAGGGGCAGTGACATGGCGGGGAACACGTGCAAAAACTAAAAGGTAACAAAAAAGGAGTTCTTCTTACCAGATCTAATGTTGTTATTCACCAACTTTCCTTTAAAGCATCTGCAATTTTTTCAAGAAAAAAATTAGAATAAAGATTTGGACACTCAGGCATCTAAAGTCCTAGAATAAGCTCATGTAAATTGCACACAGAATAGTCAACCACGTTGTTGTTAAGTTCAAGAACCTGCAAACTTGAATTTTTCTTCAACATTTCAGTAACCGCTTCTGCACCATGAGTAACAGTAACATTTCTTAGAGCAATTTGGGAGGCATTCTATGAAAAGTGTGTATAACCAAGCTAACCTCATCACCCAAGTCAGCACTGTTTAACTGAATCTTCTAAATGCTAGAGTAATTCACCAATATGTCACATAAGGACTGTGAAGAGTGAACAAGTATATCGATAGTGAATAGTTAAATACAATATTTCAACCTAAGTGTATGACAATGATCAGCGGTAACTGTCCACAAATTTATCTTCTTTTATCTGTTTGAGAGAGGATGGAGGTGGGTTATAAACATATCTCAAACACAGTTCTAATAATCATCATGGTTAGTTAAGTAAGCCATAAGCTTCTTGATCTTTAGTCCAAGGTTCTTTGAGGCATAAAGAGATTGAATATATTCTAGTATTAGAATCAGGAGGTGACAGAAAAGAAAGAAATCCAATTTATAATAGGGAATGAAATAGAGAAGAAATCGTAAAATTTATTTGTCTTTGTTTGAAATCTTAAAAACAACAAAATTTATTGTTGCAATTTCTTGAGAGAGTGCAACCTTTGCAGCAACACTTCCTCTGCCAAAATTTAGGACATTGAGTAATTTCAAGTGCGGAAGTTGTAATCATCCCAGACATCCTTAGATCCTTTAGAGAAGGTAGTTTCCCTAACGCTGGAAGTTGTAAACAGTTTTTGCAATTCTTCAACTTTAAACATTTGAGAGAAGGACTAGAAGACATCCATTGTGGGAAATGGGAACCTTTATATCCTGTCACAGTCAAACTCTGAAGTTGTTGAGTATTATTAGGCTGAATAGCTTCAAGGATCTCCTCTTGTAGTTCTGACTCTTCATTTATGTTCCAGGACAACCACAACTGGTTCAGTTGCTTGCTTAACATATTGGCCTCTCTAGCATCCATTACACTTTTCACTCTCTCCAAACGGGTGATGTGATGACTTTCTTTCAGCTTCAGTGATCCTAATTCTTCCAAAAGGAACCCTCTTTCCTTGCCAACAAAGTAACTAGTTAAACTCTTTAGGAAAGTTAACTTACCTATCTGAGGAAGCAAGCTTAATGTCTTCAACATCTAATATTTCATTAGATGAAATGAATCCATTAGCCACCCAAAGTTCAATTAAATATTTCTTACTTATTATTTTATCTTTGGGAAATATTGCACAGTAAGCAAAACATTGTCTGAGTTTTATTGGTAAGCTCAAGTAACTTAACTTAATCTCAGGGCAGGCATTATGGAGTTCTTATTGAGTGTGGTAAACTCCAAAGGTTGTTTTCCTTAACGTAAAGCCACTCATTTTTCTTTCTTTTGAAGCGTAAAAGAGCTCCTAGTGCTTTTGCTGCAAGAGGCACTCCCCACACTTCTTTACTATCTCCTTTCCTATTCCTATGGCCACAAGCTACCTGTTCTTCCTCATTTGGTGCAAAGGCTTGGTGTTTAAACAATTTCCAATCATCATCATCAGATAGGATTGATAATTCATGAGGAGGCACTGTAACCATGATTGCTGCAACCTTAGGAAGACTAGTAGTGACCAAAATAGAAGCACCTTTTGCCTCACAAGCCAATACGCGTTCTAACTTGTACCAATTATCTGGCTTATCATTCCACACGTCATCCAAAATAACCAAATATCTTTTCCTTCAAAGCAGATCTTGAAGTTTTCTTTGTAGCGGCTGTAGATCCAAATTCTCAAAAGCCTGTCCAGAGGCTGCTTCAATTATTATAGCTTTTGTCATTCTACTCCAACTGGAATCTTCCCTAATTTTGTTCAAGTTTTGGGAAGACTTGGGAAGTCAACAGCAAACCCATAAATAAATGTATTAATGGAATTTTGCTCAAGTTTAAGTCTCTCACTCTCTCCCCTAATTGACTGGTGATACTTTATGGTCAATGTCCTCTTTCCACTATTCATTATTGAAATTTCATGGAAGCAACAAGTATTATGGGGTTTATATTTTATGGTATTGTAAGAGAGGTTGCCTGCACTCTAAGTACTTCAATCAATGATGTTAAATGTAAAATTTATGTGACCTTATTTTTTCCGTTTAAAGTAATATTTCCATGCATCATTCAAATACTAACATACATTAAATTAAATATAAACTCATTCACCAAGAGTTAAAGTTGCTAAGAAAAGTAATTCACCCCTTGTACTTCTTAATCAAGAATATGGGGTTCAATTTCTGGTTTGGAGTTATAATATGAAGTACCACTTATCAATTCATGCATCATAAAGATTTTTTAAATTTGTAGAGCACGTCACTTTTAAATATATAAAATGTCATTTATTAATATTTTATTAAAACATAAAACAATAAGGAAAATATATTTCAGATATAGAAAAAATATAATTATTACCCATAATGGGTTATTATTATATCTTTGTATAAAATAATATTGAACTTCATAAATTTTTCCTCGCAATATACAATATTATCCTTAAGTATTATTTGAAATTATAAATGTAGAAAAAATTATATAATAGGCATTGAATTTTTAAAAAACCACACACAAAATAACATAAGCAAGCTGATAAGGCAATGCCATTAAAACCACCGACTTAAGCCTCATTTTTTTTAATCAATATAACAATGAACAAAGACTCAACAAGATAAAACAAAACTAGATAAAAATATTCTTCTGGAATGTGATTTAGTTCCTGTTAGTAGACTCAGAATCAATTCTTCCCATTATGATATGCATTTAAATAAAAATTTCTGTTTGGGATTAATTTAAATATATATTAATTATATTTAATGATTCAAAATCAATTGATACAAACCAACGTAATTTTAGAACAAATGAGCCCATGTAAGACAGGATCCACTAAAGATGGTAAAGTAACTTGTTTGAATGGTGATGAGATTTGGTCCAAAAACATATTACACAAACCCATTGCCCATTTGACACGGAAAAATGTAATAAAACGTGTACGTGATTATCAATCTTAAAGACACGTGGCTATGTGCACCTGCGAGCTGCAACCACCACAACCTGCGAAGGCTGTTAATTTGTTTGTTAGGCTGCAACTTTCTGTGAATTCTGAAACTGCAATGACTGAACAAGGTAGCCCTCTGCGTGAACATTATGCCATTCCCATCTCTTGCTCTTTTATTTTTCGTCTGAACTCGCAATATTAATTTTAGATCGTTGTGAATTGGGAGAGTTTATCATCATGTATGAATACAACTTGTGAATTGTGATAATTGATCACTGTGAAGTAGGAATGCTGGATATTTAGTATTTTATGGTATAATATTTTGTTGGGATACTATCACACTATTGATATCAATGAGACATGAGACATAATCCACACACGCAGCAAAAGAATAAAAAGAGAGAAAGAAATTTTGTATACTACACTATTACGCACACTAGAGGAAGGAAGTACTTAAGCTCACTGATTTTTTTTTTTTTCAATTTGATGAATTGCATAGCCACTACATCCGTGACCTTTTATAGGCAATTGATTCTAATAAACTAATATGGCGGTGCTGCCAATAATTTAATTTATGCAGTAAAGATGCCAACAATTTAATTGTTCAGTAACTATGCAAAACAACGGTCCAATGAAAATGTTTTGTTTGTGTAAAAAATTTCATCTCTTCCGTTAGTTTGATTTTATTTCTGACAATTATGCTTTTTAATATTATTTTAGTAAATTTATTAATTTTTATAATAACTAATTTAAAAATTATATTAATATTAAGTGATGGAATGATAATCTATTTTTTATGATGGATATATAAAAATTAAATTCTTATTTTTACTAGGTCTTATAAATTTACGGAGTCATTAACATACTGTTCAAAATTCTGTCAATGAGGAAGAATGGGGTTGGGAGGGAAGGGAGAAGGTGGAGATATTAAGAAGGGAGAAAAAGGTGCGAAGAGCATGGGTATTCTGGGAATATCATAAAAAGAAAGAAAAAAAGTGGGGGTGAGAAGAGGAAAAAGGAGTGCGAATAGCCTGACCCTTAGGTCCAGCATCGCAGAGTCCAAGCTCCTAACGCAAGATGTTACTTTTGTAATGTAACTTGTAAGCTTGTAATAAGGTACTCAATGTACTTTGTGAACACTGAACATAGCTTACTTAAACTTTCATAAGAGAGAAGTGTAGATGCCCAAATGAGTATAGTGTGCACATCCAAAGCCCCTTTTCAATTGGGCTACATTAATATGTAGACTTGGAAAGGTCATCTATTAGGAAAGTTTTAGTTAAAAAAGAATTATTATTTTAACATGTGCATATAATATAAATATTTATTTATATAATTATAATTATAATTCATAATAAATAAATTATTAAAATTTTAAGTTATATTATAATTAAAATTTATAATAAATAATTATTGTTTATTTGTATATAATTATAGTTACAATTCATAGTAAATAAGTATTTTAAAATTTTATATTATAATTAAAATTCATAATAAATAAATAATTTTAAATATATAAGGCATATTTTAGATTTTATCTATATCACTATATAAAGAAAATACTCCTTTTAAATTTTGATAACTACTTTTAGTCTTATTTTTTAGACCATTGTATCCTTAATTATACTATAAAATATAATCATTACTCTTCTTTTTCCTAAACTTTTTTTTGGTCTACACTCTCACTATTCACTTACACAAGTTACATTCATATTGACACTCTCATTTTCTCAATTTTCTCTCTCTCACTTTCTCAATTATATGCATTTCTAAAAACAAATAAGATATTAAATTACTGTACTACGTAAACAATGGAGAAATAAGAAGTAAAAAATGTTTATAGATAGAATGGTATTAAAAAATATAATAAACTAAAATAAATATATATATGTCAATATATAATAAAAAAAGCTTATTATCAAATTTAGTACAGTAAAAAAAACGATAGCGCAATATAAATATGAATTCTGCTAGTAATAAATAATTTAAATTATGATATAAGTTTATTTTTAAATTGAAATAGGTAAGTGAGTAAGAAATCAAGTATGCAAATGAATAAAAAGGAATATAGTTTGAGACTGAAATAAATATTTTTTTTACTAGTTGTAGAAATAGTATATGAAATGTACCTTTCAAGAAGAAAAAAAATAAAAGTGCTAAAAATCTCAAATTAAGAGAGTAAATAAGGCCAGAGTTTCACTTTCATGTTAAAAATTTAATTTATAGCATAAAAGTATATTAAAATATATAATTTAGAAAGAGATCATCGATTTACCAAAGAAAATATTAAAAATATATATAAAAAATCTCGCTGCCATCGGTCTCTCAATTAAACGTGCTCAATGTTTTCACTATTACTGTCACCTCAATTAGAAAAAAAAAAATGATCTCAAACAACCCTCCTATTATCTTTATCTACATATTTCATGTTTTTAATCATTTAGTATTTTGAATTTATCCTCTTTTATTCTTATCGTTAAATTAAAATTAAATAGCTTTTTTAAAATAAATTGTTGATTTAAAAATTATTTTATATATTTAAAAATATTATTTATTATAAATTTTAATATATAAAATAAATATTTGTCTTATATAATTCGTACTAAAATACTAGTTATAATTAAAAATTTAATAACTTTTCGATTTCTTAATTTAATTCATTTTCATTATTTCGTTTGAACTAATTAATCAATTTGGGCGGTTATGACTTCTACTATAATAATACCATATTGAAACTTAACTGAAAGTTCCCTTACTCATTCCTCGTCACTTCGAATGGTACTATGCTATTTAATGAGTTTGTCACATTGAGCTTATGAATAAAGATTTGAGTTTGATTCCACGGAACATATTTTTAGAAAAGACGACAAATTTTAAGTGTATTTAAATTATTGATCGATGATTACCCTTATAACTAAATCAAAAAATTAAAGCTCATAAAAATATTTTAAGATTTTACTAAAGCCCAAAACTCTATCTACAGTAATTATAAAGAAAAAGAATGATATTGCGCTGGTAGAAGCAAAAAAAACATGGTTACTTAAGACCATAACAAAAAGGGTGTAGTGTTCCTTCCCCTCAACCCAAAATTATAGTGCAAAATTTAAATACAATTTTAAATGTTTTTAATTTTTTCGGTTAAAATTGAAATCTTATCATAGAAAATTTTTATACAAATTTTTATTATTAGTATTTTGAAGTAAAACTCTAATTTTAATTAAAAAATAACATAAAATACTTTAAAAAGTATTACTAAATTTTGTTGAACTATTAAAAGAAAATTATCTCGGATTGGAAAAAAAATTTGGGGGATCAAGCAAATGAGAATCTGCATATAAACATAATCAACTGGCCTAAGATGTGTTTGCTTTAATCAGAGTTGGGAAGTTCTGTAACAAGCCAGAACAGATAGAAATTGGAAAATGATTCAAAAGGCAATGTACATATTGAAGGGTCAAATATGCTCATGGCAAATGTTTACCTCGAAAATGAAAATACTCATATTATTGCCTCTTACGAACAAGTGTTTGGAATCACGAAAGCACAAGACAAACATGGTACAGATTTTGGCACATACTTTAGCCCAAAAGGGTTGGCTTTATCTATATAGTGGATGGAAAGTTAAAAAAAAATGATGGAAACAAGGAGATGAAAGTAGGAAAAAGATAAATAAATAGATAGGTAGAATGCATGCACTAGAATTTTGGCCACAAAGTTTTTGCCGATTGCTGCACTTGCCATGTGCATTTCGTTTGATCCATGTAGGGAAAACAAAGACAGCTCAAGAACTTGCGGCAGCGGGAATCAATGCTTCTACTGCTTTCTTTCACTCTCTCTCAAACACAACAAGACAAATTATGAGAACACTCATCATATCTTCTTACCACACTTCAAACTTCTTTCGATTCTGAACCAAAATTCTTCAAGGGAATCATTACAAAAAAAAAACAACTAAAAAAAATAGTTAAAGTAATAAAGTGAGACTCTTTTTATTATCGTGTTGTCCCGATAAATATCCATCAATTTTGTTGATGATTAATTTTTCTAAAAAATCTAATTAGTAAGAAAATCTTCTCTTAATCATGTTTTTATTCATAAAATTTAAATTCAAAAATTTACTTAAAGAATCTGAATTCAATTCTACTTAAACTACAAATTTAAATAAAAATAAAAGATTAAAATTGTAACTTATATCTTTTCCAATGTTAGAATAGATAGTTTGGTGGTCTACACATCCGTTATATTATGCGGGGAATGAAATATTTTATGTTCAGCTTCTTATTTCTCTAATTAAATTTAGATAACTTTATTGAAACAAATATCAATGATTATATGTTATAATCAATTTTATATTATTATTCAATTATAAATTATTATTCGGATACTGAGTATAAAAATAGGTTTTTATATTCGTTCTTAAAAAATTAATATAAATAAAACATAGTGGTATTTTTGTAAATATTGTGTATTTATTTTCATTGATTTTCAGAACTGATATAAAAAGTGTTTTAAATATTCCTCTGAGTTACAACACTTCCTTCTCCATTCAAAATTCGTTTTTTCTACAAAAAAAATCTTATCTATTTAAAATGATACTCATTCGAAATTCCATCATTTGAAACCTTCATTAGTATCAGTATTCATCCATATTTTTGTGGCACGATTATCCTCATTGTTACACCTTCATTTTTTTTTCTCTTATTTTTACTCTTGTAAGGTAATATTTTCGTCTTTTATTCTTTTTGTCATTTTTTTTGTCTCATTTTTGTTTATTTCAAAAATGTAGATTTACGAAGTCTACAAATGCAACCCTAGATATGTGCAATCTAAGATAAACTTACAAAATTGTCCAGAAACACAAAATCATCAGATTGAAAATGGAAGCATAGATTCTGAGGTCTATGGGATCTAAAGCAAACTCACAACTTTTTGCAAACTCGAAATTGTCATAATGAAAACAGAAACGTGGATTTGTTTTTTTTAAATCGAATTTTTTACGTCAATTATTTATTTTATAATTGATGTAAAAAGTGACATAACCGATGTAAAAAAGTTATATTACCTAGTTCTATATCGATTATAAAACTGATGTAAAATGTTAATTTTAATATATGTAAAAAGTCTTTTCTGCACTAGTAGAATAATTTTTATAAAAGTCAATAAACCTACTATATATAATGAATTGTAATTAATTTAAGATTATTTTACATTGTCATTGCATAATCTATTTTAAAAAAATCTACATTTTTTTTAGTTGATAACACTTTACTTTTCTCTCTTTGTTGTTCTTTTCTTGACTTTTTTTTTTTAAATGTATTATGCTAATATCAATGTTGTGAAAATAAGTCATATTCATTGATTCAATTGCTTTATCCTATATTCATTTCTAGTGCAAATATCAATCAAACTCAAAATTAATGTTGCGAAAATAAGTCATTCATTAAATCAGTTACTTTATCCTATACTCATTTCTAATTAAATACTTTCAGCTTCACTACCATTCATATGGCTAATGGTTAACATACGTAATTTTTTTTAATTTTTTAGCATTATATTCTAAATATAATTTTAAGGTGATTATAATCCTAGATGATTCAATTTAAGTAATCAAATAGACTTTTTAAAATAATATGATATGAGCTTAATGAGTGGATACTCATATTGGCCCATTACAGGATAATGAAAACCTATATATGACTAATGCATCAATTATGCTCTATAATAAACCAAATAAAAAATACATTTTATTGAAGGTTGTGCTGCTTTCTCTAATACATCATTATGAATCTAAGTATTTATACAATTTTAAAAGTCTTAATGATTTAATATAACGTGATAAGAACATGAAGAATCTAATAGTAGGAAAACATCATCACTACCTGTACTAGTCGGCCCTCAAGATCTTATAAGACAGTCATGATCCTTCCCACAGACCGACTTCACTCCAAAGGCTGACTCCACTTCGCATGCCGACTCCACTTCGCATGCCAACTCCACTTCGCATGCCGACTCCGTTCCGCATGCTAAGCTGAGTTTGTGAGGTGGCATAACGACTTGTATCACCCTCTGGCAGAGGCGGATTGTAACTGACATGTTAAGGAATAGAGTTTTAACAACCGTTTTACACTTAACATGTCCCTAACACCTTTTGCTATGTTGTGTATAAGTTAGGAGACAGAATCCTAATAGAAAAGAGAAAATTGCTTGTATATATATATATGGATAAGGGTATGAAAGGAGGATCAAATTGCTTATATATATATTTTTTATATACTAGACCACTACCCATTAAAAGCTAGGACAAGAGACCCAAGAGATGCCAAATTAATGTTGTTAGTGACAAATGTCATCATCATGTTATATGTCTGCAGGGTGTGTTTCACAATAAAACTCCCCCCACAAGATGAAACCATGTGCGCAAAGATAACAACTAGGGCAGCAAGACTTTTCAAGAAGAGCCAAATATCACGAGTAACAGAGAGGACAAAGAAACCACGTACATTCCTGCTGCCTAATACAGCCACAAATGAAGGGTACCAAACTTTGTGAATAGGAAATTAACGATAGCAATGTCAATGTTCGGAACTATACCAACAAAATTCACGGAAAGATTCTGAAAGATATTCATACTACTATGGGTACACTGAAAATGAAAGGACATATATACCTATATACGTACAATTTCTTTTTCGTTGATAAACGAATTCCATATTACACCAAACAAACAGAAATGGCCTGTAATTAAAGAACGTAGTGTATTTCATTATGATCTCTTGTAACAAAAATATAGTGTTCATATAACTTTATTATATTTCAATGTTTTAATATTTGAATATAAACTTAAATTTTCAAATATGAAAATTTTATTTAAATATTACATATCATAATAACGATTATAATATTATGATATTACATGCACTTTATATTTAATAAAGTCAACGTACAAGTACAACATTTTATTATATAAATATTTTAAATTAAAATTAAAATTTTCAAATATTTTCTTTTTGATAAAAAATGCTTCATTTTCTCTAAATAAAAATATTTCTTTTCTTAGGAACATTATCTCATCCCCAGTAATAGTTGTATACAATTCTATTTAATGTACTTATTTTTTTTTATTTCAAATTCTTCTCTCAATCTTAATATACTTAAACTTGGTATTTTTTGTTTTTACTTTTGTTTTCATTTTCAAACAATTTTGTTGAGATTTATTTTTTAGTGTGTCAAACTTTTCTAGTCATATATCAAATAAATGAATATAAATATGTAGAAGATAGCATATTATTTATGAGAATATTAATATAAAATTATATTTTAATTATTCATAATTTAATTAACGGATACTATACTAATTAATTTAGTAGAAGGAACAAATAATATTCTCGAGAGAAAGACTACGCAGTTTACGCGGCATCACTCTTGTTTATGTTCAATTAATGAATTCTGAACATCCACATATCGATTTTTCTGCTATATTAAGCAGCGTGTTCTTGTTTTTCTTATATTTTCTTGAGATTTTTCAACTTTCTTTGAAAACAAGAATTCAAATTTCTTTGATCAAGTCTAATAATAAAATAATATACTTTTTGCATGTAGTTCCTAGCTATCAAATATAATATTTCACTGACAGATATATTTATTGACTATTTTTGTTACTTTGATATATTTTTTTTAAAGAAAAGTTGAAGTGAGTGGGATTTGGAGGACTCACTAGGAATTAGGGTTCAAAAGGTTATATGAGTAGTTACAAAAATCCTTATAAATTATTGATCAGTAAAATTTTTATATCGGTAACAAAACTCAAACTTAAATATTTGTGAGATATAAATTTAATTTTTATTAACTTAACCAATTTTAGTTGATTTTGATAGATCATTTTTTTTATAATGGAAAAGGAAGGGACTGTCCAGATGGGCTAGGTCAGCAAACAAATTATTGGGAAGGGAAGAGACTACCCAGATGGGTGTCTTAGCGTCTAAAAAGGCTAGGTCAATAAGTAAATAAATAGAAAAAGAAGGGACTTCCCATATGGACGTCCAAAGGGAGGCTAAGTCAGCAAGCAAATAAATGGAAAAGGAAGGGATTGTCGAGATTGGTGTCCAAAGGACTTCGACATCCAAAGGGAGGCTAGGTCAGCAAGTAGATAAATGGAAAAGGAAGGGACTGTCCAGATGGGCGTCCAAAGGACCTTAGCATCCAAAGTGAGGCTAGGTCAACAAGCAAATAAATGGAATGTCCAGATGAGCATCCAAACAATCTCAGTGTCCAAAGGAAGGCTACAACACTAAGTAAATGAATGGAAATGGAGGGAATGACCTAGATGGACATCCAAAGAGCATGTGCACCCAAAAGGGCTACCTATCCAAAGGGACATATGCCCAAGTAACGTCCTCAGACCCCAAGCGTAGTATTTGTAGGGTGAGGCAAGTACTATAGCAAGTTTTACATGCATAAATGTTTAAATATAAAGAACTAACACTACTAGTTCGTCTTCACATTGCTACTTTGATGTGTTCCTATTTCCCTATGAGTTTCGTAGTCACCTTTTGTTGTTAAAGGCCCTACAAGATATTGGGCATTTCGTATCCTCCTTCCAAGGTTCCTTCTCCTCCTATGTCAAACTCTCTTGGGTCTCCTTCTCTTTCTCTCTCAAGATTTACTCGTGCTCTGGTTTTCTTTCTTTTCTCTCTCAATTTCTCCTCTCCTCCCCTTCAACCTCTCATGAACCTGGTTCACCTCTTGCGTTTATAAGCATCCATAAATTGATTGTTTAATCTCACTTGGTTGTTTTTCCTTGCAAATTGGCCACTTGTAATGGGCTTTCTAGAAACTAGAGAGAACAAAGTTAGATGGTGTGGAACAGAGCAATGCAAAGAAGAAGGAAGGAAGGGGAGATGCATCTCTTTTGGATGCACTGCTGCAACGCAAAACAGCATAGAATTTCTTTTCGTGCATTCATCACATCGCAGAGCTACATAGGTGCAGTAGAGCCACAAAGCAAACTCAGGTCAGTTGCTTCTTTGGATGCACATTGTTCCATTTGCTTGTTTATCCTTTGTGATTGGTTGGATTGTCAGTAATGAGTAAATACATAGCAGAGTAGAGCAATTTTTCTGCCTCCAACTTTATGGACGAACATGCAGAGTGAGCTCCTCTGGACGCTTGTCCAAAGGATTTGGTGGGAGTTGTAGAACGGGATTGGATGTCCAATGAACTTGGACTTCATCTTTCCAAATTTTGTTGTTTCTGCTTTTTATATTGGACTGGACCTTTGGGTATGACAAAATCAGGTGTTCACACACGTGGATATTCACGTATTAAATCTGGTATGAGTATAAAATGGATACTTTTAATGGAATAAGGACTAGTATAACAATATCCATACATGTACGTATTATCCATTTAGTTTATAAACTTAAGTATTTTAATTAGTATAATTGTGTAGAGTAATTATATAAATATTTAAATAATTTTTTTTATGGTCTTTAAACTATTTTTACCAAAAAAAAAAAGGCTGTCAAAATAATTAAATATTATAATAAAATATTTTATTTTTTATCTACAAATACCTGCAAATATTAAAAAATTTCGCAAGTATTTACTTAAGAGTACTTACATATGAAACAAATCCAGCACATATATTTATCCAACGAGATAGACATGAACATTCTTTACTTGATTTATTTTTTTCTTTAAACCTAAGGTTTACATGTACATAATTTTAGCGATTATTACGTAACAAATTTGTAACTTGATATTTTGGTAATTTGAATTCAATGGAATCCAACTTAATTCATATTTAGTCGGGGCTGAAATTAGAAAGTATATACTCCCAGGCTTAAATATATGAAAAAAAATTCATGAATTTTGTATTAAATAAATTATAATTAATTTTATCTCATTTAATGATATTATATCTAAAATATTATTCATTTAATTATGATTTTATTTTCAATAATTCTTTTTTATTGTTAATATCAAGTTTAAATGAAATACAATTAAATAAATTAAATAAGATAATAGAATTAAATGATATTAATTATATTTTCTTAATTAATGTAAAAAAGTTAGTTAGTTTTTATTATAATTAAATATAAAGAAAATATTAATTAGTACCGACACGGTGCTCAAAATAATATTAATATGAAATATAATATTTTGACTGAAATTTTCGTTGTTGTCCTATTAGAAGGAAATATGAATACATTGTGAATGTTTTGAATGTAAGTATGAAATACAATATTTTCACTCAAGTCTTCCACTAAGTTTGCATAAAGGATAAAATAAGAAAGAAAGAGAGTATAAATAAAATAAGAAAATTATATTATTTAAATAGGTGGAAATAAAAGAAAAAATGTGAAAAACGAAATCTATTTTTTGGGTAAATAAAAATGAAATTTAAAAAATAAGAAATTTTATAACTTTTTTATAATAATAATGTTTAATTTAACCAAGAAATTAAATTATACACTACTTTTCTTAATAAAATTTATTTTTACTTTTTATATTTGCTATGTTATTTAAAAATGATTTAATAGTAAAATAGTTAAAAAAACGCACTTGCCCATTTTCAAATGCCCACTTTATGCAATGTTTTGGTAAAATGGAGTTGATAAAGAAAAAAGAAAGAGTGAAGAAATGAGTCAGAAATGAAAAAGTGGTATTGTTTAATTATGTGAAAATAGGTGGAGATGGAAGAGTGGAGAATAAAATGACGTGAAATCCATATATTTTTATTTTCTAGCATAAATGAATAGGAGAAGCATTGCATCTTATATCTTGTGACAATTTTTTTTTAGCAACAATTAAAATCATTGGAAAAATAACTTTTAATAATGATTTTGGTTATTTATTGACTATTTAAAACTTCAAAAAAAATACCATAATTAATTGAAATTCTGATTTAATCAATTAAAATATAATTTTTTATTTTTTATTTCTCTTTTTCTTATTTTTTTAAACCAAATACTCATATTTTTATTTTATTTTTCATTTATTTATACTATTCTATTTCTCTTTTCTCTATTTTCATTCTTCCTATTTTTTTTTTTTTCTTACCAAACGCACTCTTAAAATATATTTTTCTTACGATGCCACCCTTTTCTTTTCTCCACTCTGCTCACCAAACATGAAAAATACTCTCTCGCTCTCTTTCCATCCCTTCCCTATTCCTAACCAAACAACTATTAAAGTTTATTCTTTAATATGTATCAAACAAGGAAGCGTTTTAATATTCACCACACTTTTTGTAAACAAGTGCACCACAAACAAGGACTATTGATATAATAATAAAATAAGTTGAATGGTGCATATTATTTGTTACACCTTTATTTTATAATTTAAAAGCAAGGACGAATTTACATGTAATGCTGGGGCTTTGTCCCCTTACTTTTTTAGTTTAAATTTTGTTAACATGTATGTTATTTCAATATTAGAATGATTAAGTCGTGCTATTTCAATGTTATCTTTAACTTGGCAATATTAGAAATGAAGAAAGGTGATCACCAATTCAACAAATATTAAGTCATAAATCATGATCATATATTTACTTTAAAATATATCTAATAGTAAAAGATCATAATGTATTTGTGGTGATGCACTTGCGTTTATTTTTGTTTTTTAGTCAAAGAATATAAGTATGTTCCGTAGAAAGCAATTATATTCAAGTTTGAAACATCCACATGGCATGATACGGGACTAACTTTTAGGAGGGATTGTACATCAGGCTTGAACACGATATTTTATTTAAATAAAATAAGACATACTACTTGAATCGATTACCATCAATCATGCACTTGAGTTTTACCTACAAGATAATGTTTTTTATATGCCTCAAGTAGGAAGCAATTTATAATAAAAGATTAATAAAGTAGTCTTAGAGAAATTATTAATCTTTATTTTCTACCTCATGCTACTTCTACATATATTTTTATTTAGGTTTTTGTTTGTCACTGATTATTTGACTCATACTTGATTAGTTTTTAATTTTTCTTAATACACATCATGTATTCCATATTTATTTCTTCCATTACTATCATTCAAGGATTGTATATCTTTTTTAGTTCCAAATATATATATGGTATCTCTATCTTCTTCATTATTTCTTTCTAGTAATGACTCTTGACAATTTTTTCCTAAACACTTTGTTTATTTCTCTTTATTATTAATTTGTAACCATTAATAATACTTATTTATTGTTAAGAAAATAAGTTATATATCAAGAATATAAATAAATTTATTAATTTATAAAAAATATTTTAAAAAATTATATTAATAATAATTTATAATTTATGACACGATGCATTATTATTAAATTCTTTATTATTTTAGTTTCAAAAGAAATACGGAGTGATTACTTAGCATGATGACATGATTTACCATTTCGTTAAAGTTCTATTTTGTTACATATTTTCTATCACTCTTAACTATTTTATCAAATTCTCCGGAGTAGTCTTGTACACATGGCTTTTTTAATTATATTTATATGGAAACTCACTTGAATTCTTTTATAGAACATTTTGTTTCATCATTTTCATTGAGAATTTTTTTCATATCTACTAGATAAATCCGACTTGGTTGTTTTTACCAACTTAGTGACTTTTATAATTCATAATGGAATATTGATCTATTAATTGAAAAAATACATCAGATTAATAAATATTAATTAATGAGATAACGGTCATAATAAAAGGGATTAATAGATGGTAATAAAAATTATGTCAATATGAGCATTTATTAAAAGACAACTATAAAAAGAGGGTAAGAGGAAGATGAAAGGTATGTTCTCTACTAGAGAAGAGATGTACTAAAATCAGGAGAGACTGACTTAAGTGTTGGAGTATTGTCGCAACCAAGATCGTGACGGATACGACAAAATAAATAAAAATAGATAGAAATTCAGGTTCCTTTTAAAAGAGAAAGAAAAACGAATTTAATGGAGTTGCCACCAATGTTTATTAAGGAAAACATTAGAAAAACTTTGAAAAGAAAAAGACAAGTCTACGAAAATAAATTTGGGATACAAGAGTCAATTACACGTAGAAAAGGTATTAGCACCCTACAACATTCATCCTAAGACGATTGGTTACCTTAATTAGATGTGTGAAACTATTATGACTTCTAAATTGTTATTTTTACCCTTTAATGGAAACAAAATTGGATTTATTATTAGGAAAAGAGAGATATGTTTTCTTTTGTTTTTTGAACTTGACAAAAGTTGTCTCTGGCTCCTACATATTTAATATGCAATAGAGAATTCAAAATTTACATAGTTCTCGAATTGAATGAACTATCCATTGGCGTGCAAAGATGACCGAAAGGTGTTTAGAAATTCATCCAAAGGAAGGACAAAGAAATAGTAGGGAGGAGTGTGCCTAATGGAAGAGAACAGATAGAAGAGAGGAGTGCATCCAATGGAATAGGAAAGATAGCAAAGAGGAGTTCAACCAATGGAATAGGACAAATAGTAGAGAGGAGAGCATCTAATGGAATAGGACATATAGTAGAGAGGAGTGTGTCCAATGGAATAGAATGAATTAATAGAAGAGGAGCACGAGCTACTCGTTAGCTCCTATAAATACAGAATGGATTGACAAAGAGGAGTAGGAGCTACTCATTAGCTCCTGCGTCCAATGGATGCAAAATGAATTAATAAAAAGGAGCAAGAACTATTTGTTAGCTCCTATATCCAATCAAATGCATCATAATGATAGAAGGTTGAGTAGGACTTACTCATTAGCTCCCATGTCCAATAGATGCAGAATGAATAACAAAAAGGAGTAGGAGTTACTCATTAACTCTTGCGTCCAAGGAAATGTAGAGATGAAGACAAAAAGGGGCAGAAGCTACTCGTTAGCTCCTGCGTCCAATGGAATGCAAAGATGAAAACAGAAAGGAGTAGGAGCTACTTGTTAGCTCCTGCATCCAATGGAATGCAAAGATGAAACTAGAAAGGAGTAGGAGCTACTCGTTAACTTCTGCATCCAATGAAATGTAGAGATGAAAATAAAAAGGGGCAGGAGCTACTCATTAGCTCCTATGTCCTACGGAATGCAGAGTGGATTAACTAAGAGGAGCAGGAGCTACTCGTTAGCTCCTATGTCCAACGAATGCATAATGAATTAATAGAAAGTAGCAGGAGCTCCTCATTAGTTCCTACGTCCAAAGAAATGCAGAGATGAAGACAAAAGGAAGCTGGAGCTACTCTTTAGCTCGTGCGTCTAATGGAATGCAGAGATGAAAACAAAAAGAAGCAAGACCTACTCGTTAACCCTTGTGTCCAATGGAATAGAATGAAACACATGTAGTAATGGGATAGGTGGAGAAGGTAGTTGGGAACTCTTCGTTGAAAGAGGTTTGGACAAAGGGGGAATCAGCAATGGGGTTGGACTTAAGTCCAATAAATGAACCAAAAATGTATCTATAATGATTATTGATTTCAAGAAAAGTTTTTAGTAGTAACCAAGCACGAAGTGCTTCCTCAAATGTTTATACTAAGTGTAAATAGAGATTTGTAGGTTGTTTTAGAACTTAAATGGATAATAGTGAATGGAAAAGCGGTGGAAAGGTTGTTAGTAGCCCTTCGTCCCAAGAGATTGGACGAATAGGTGAAGACAAATGAGTAAATGGATGGGCTATCCAAAGCTCTTCATCCAAATGGGGTTGGATGAAGAAGATGAGCAAAGAAAAGGATGAATGGAAAAGTCGTCCATAACCTTTCATCTAGAGGGATTGGACGAACAAATGAGCACAAAAAGGGATAAATGGAAGGATCATCCAAAGCCTTTTGTTTAAAGAGCTTGGACGAATAGATGGGCACAAAAACGAATAAATGGAAGGGTCATCCAAAGGGCTTGGACGAACAGATGAGCACAGAAAGGGATAAATGGAAGGGTCGTCCAGAGTCCTTCGTCCAAAGGGCTTGGACGAACAAATGTTGGATAGTAGAATACAAATGCATCAAACGAAGAACATAAGACACTCATTCAAAGAGAGAACCAATACAGAGAAAGAGGAAAGAAGCTACTGATTCAAAGGCTTGGATGAGTAGCAGAGATGCAATAAATAATGGAAAAGGGGAGGAGCCAATATGTCCAAAGGCTTGAAAAGAGAAAGGAACACATGACATACAATAGAAAAAACGAATGGGGCCAGCCTTTGGCTCTCGCATCCAAAGGCTAGGACAAACAACACAGAAATACATAACAGAAGACAAAAGGAAGGGAGAGGAGCGACAAGCTGGCTCCTACGTCCAAAGGAACCTATGCGTCCATATGCAAGGTTAAGAAACAATAGAAACATAAAAAAATAGGTATAGAAAGGGAAAGGAGCCATAGGCTAGCTCTTGCGTCCAACACAGCTTGTGCGTCCATACCAAGGCTAAGAAACAATAGAAACAAAAAACAAACAAATTCAGAAAGGGAAAGGAACCACAGGTTGGCTCCTGCATCCAAAGGAGCTTGTACGTCTAAACGCAAGGCAAAGAAACAATAGAAAGAGAAAATAGACAAATACAAGAAAGGAGATGAACCACATGCTGGCTCCTACGTCCAAAGGATCTTGTGCGTCCATAGGCAATGCTAAGAAACAATAGAAATAGAAAACAAACAAATACCAAAAGGGAGAGAAGCCACAAGTTGACTCCTGCGTCCATACACAAGGCTAGGAAACAACAAAAACAAAAAATAAACAAATACAAAAAGGGAGAGGAGCCACAAGTCGACTCCTGCAACCAAAGGCTTGGACGAACAAGGAACGTATGATAGAGAAGAAAGGAAGCCAGCCTTTGGCTCTTGCGTCCAAAGGCTTGGCAAAACACAAAAATAGATATTAGTTATAAAAAAAAAGAGGAAAATGAAACTACTATGTCCAAAGGCTTGGACAAGTAGGGAACGTATGAAAAGAAGAAAGGAAGCTAGCCTTTGGCACTCATGTCCAAAGGCTTGGAAAAACACATAAATAGATATTAGTTATCAAGAAATAGAGGAAAACAAAACTGCTACGTCCAAAGGCTTGGACGAGTAGGGAGCGTAATTTGGACGAGCAAGAAGCGTAAGATAGAAGAGAAAGGAGGTTAGCCTTTGGCTCTTGCATCCAAAGGATGACCAAACACAAAAGCAAATATTAGTCACAATGGAAAAAGCACAATCTAGAAAAAATAATAAATAGACGAGAAAGGAGAGAGGAGCCTTACGTAGGCTCTTGTAAAGTATTACATGGTAGTGAAAAGGGAGGGAGCCATACGTTGGCTCCCTACCCTAAAAACAAAAGAGAAGGATTACATGGCAGTAAAATAGTAAAGGAAAGGAGAACAAAGCCTTCCACTAACTCATGCAAAATGCGTAAATGGGTGGAGGATGTCACCTAAGCGTAAAGTCTTTCATTATTACTAGAGTCCTCTTCATTCTCCTTCTCCCTCCTCCAGACTTAGCAACTTCTGCTAAGAGTCCTTTTTGAATACCGCCCTTTTTTTTCTCTAACATTTCCTCTTAAAAGCCAAAAGAGATCCCCCTGATGAGCTTGAGTTGCTCCTTTTATAGGCCTCCATGAATCTCAACATTAAATGAGTTAAATTTTTTGGGGAAGACTTCTCATCAGTAAAGCTAGATTCGGGAGCTGTAATGTAGGGGAGTAGTGTCAATGTTCAAGTAGGGGAGTTAATGGAAAGTTGCCTTTGGACTATGTGTTGTCAATGAATGCTGGCATGGTGCTATTGAGCAGTCTTATGAACCAAAAAGTTGAACAAAAAAGCTAGATAGAAAAGCTGAACAAAAAAAGCAAAAGTGTTTTATCTATTAAGTTGTAGTTGATGACACACAACAAGGTTGCTCCCTCTAGAATAGCTTTTGTTGTCATCCTTGGGTAGAGGGGCTCTCTTCCTTGGGCGTACGTCCTAACCAGAGTATGTGCAGTAGAGTGGATGTCTCCATTCATTCTGGAAAATGCAGAAGGTCCAATGTCTCAAGACGAGCCTCCAACGTTTGCAGAAGACCATGTTCCTCTGGATGTGTGTACACAAGGACGACATCAAAAGCCTTTGGACGCATGTCCAAAAGGGAGAAAGCAGAAAATGACAAAAGCTTTGGACTCCCGTCTAAAAACGGCTATGAGGAAGATGACAAAACCTTTGGACACATGTACAAAGAGACTGGATGTAGGGAAAAGACAAAACCTTTGGACGCATATCCAAAGAGATACATGAAAAATAACAAAGGCTCTAGATGCTCGTCCAAAGGGAGGGATTAAGCAGAGTACGGTGACTCTTTTGGACGTCCAAAAGGAAGGCCTAAGAAACGAAAGAGAAATGAGTGTAGAACATAAGAGCTCCTTTGGGCCGACGTCCAAAAGAGAAATGAGTTGCAGGTGCTGACACACAATAGGGCTGCTCCCTCTAGAATAGCTTTTGCTGTCATCCTTGGGTAGAGGGGCTCTCTTCCTTGGGTGTACGTCTTAACCAGAGTACGTGTAGTAAAGTGGATGTCTCCATTTATTCTGGAAAATGCAGAAGGTCTAATGTCTCGGACGAGCCTCCAACATTTGTAGAAGATCATGTTCCTCTAGATGCATGTACGCAAGGACAACGTCAAAAGCCTTTTGACACATGTCCAAAAGGGAGAAAGCAGAAAATGACAAAGGCTTTGGACTCCTGTCCAAAAAAAAGGCTATGAGGAAGATGACAAAACCTTTGGACACACGTCCAAAGAGACTTGAGGTAGGGAAAAGACAAAATCTTTAAATGCATATCCAAAGAGACATAGGAAAAACAACAAAGGTTCTAGATGCTCGTCCAAAGGGAGGGATTATGCAGAGTAGGCTGACTCTTTTGGACATCCAAAAGGAAGGCCTAGAAAACGAAGGAGAAATGAGTGTAGAACAGAAGATCTCCTTTGGGCCTGTGTCCAAAAGAGAAATGAATGCAGAAAATGTAATTGCTCCCTTAGACATTCGTCAAAAGGGGGAATGGAATGCATAAACATAAATGTTTCTTTGGACGTGAGTCCAAAGAAAGAAATGCAGAACAGGAATGCTCCTTTGGTGTCCAAAGGAACAAAAATGCAAAAATAGAAATGCTCTTTTGGACACGAGTCCAAAGGAATGAAATGTAGAGCATGAATGCTCCTTTGGATGCGAGCCTAAAGGAACAAATGCAGAATAGAACTGCTTCTTTCAACTCGAGTAAAAGGAACTAATGCAGAATAAAGATGCTTCTTTGGATACACGTCCAAAGGAATAAATGCAAAACAGGAATGCTCCTTTGGATTCGAGTCCAAAGGAACAAATGCATAATAGAAATGCTCATTTGAACGCGAGTCCAAAGGAACAAAATGCAGAATAGGAAAACTCCTTTGGACTCGTAGAACAGGAAAGCTCCTCTGGATATAAGTCCAACGGAACAAAGTGCAAAAAGAACAAAAATGCCCCATTTGCACGTCTAAAGGAAGGAATGCAAAAACAGAATGCTCCTTTGGACGCGAGCCCAAAGGAACAAAATGCAGAGCGAAATTGCTCCTTTGGATGCGAGTCCAAAGGAATGAATATAGAAACATAATGTTCCTTTGGATGTGAGTCCAAAGGAACGAATACATAATAAAGAAGTTACTTTGGACGCAAGTTCAAAGGAACGAAATGCAGAATAGAAATGTTCCTCGACACAAATCTAAAGGAATGAATGCAAAACGAAGTTGCTCCTTTGGATGCGAGTCCAAATGAATGAATATAAAAATAGAATGCTCCTTTGGATGCAAGTCCAAAGGAACGAAATACAGGGCTAGAATTCTCCTTTGGATGCGAGTCCAAAGGAAATAATGGAGAACATAACTACTTCTTTCGATGCAGGTTCAAAGGAGGTCAATATGCAAAAAACGAAGTTATTTGTCCAAAGGAGGAACAAAATGTAGAAACAGAGATTGCTCCTTTGGACTTGAATCCAAAGGAAGTCAGTATGCAGAAAATGAAGTTATTCCTTTGGACAATGTTAGGTTACTAATTTGGCTCTTTGGAACCATGTCCAAAGAGCACCCCTTTGCTCTATGGTTTGGTTTCATTCTCTTCCTCTTTCTTGCCTCTTTGAATGTGTGTCCAAAGAGCTTACTTTCTCTTTTTTTCCTTTTTCTTTTTACTATTTTTATCTTTTTATCATTTTTATATATTTTCATATTTTCATTTTTGAAAAGAAGGGGGATAAAATTAGGGTTCACAAGTGTGTTTTCCAAGTATCTTCCCCACTCCATCATTGCAAGAGTGGAGAAATATTCGTCTAGGAGAGGAACCTCACAAGGAAAGAAACAATTCAATTCTAGGTATCTAAATCGGGTAAGAACATTTGGCGTTGTCTATGGGAAGCGAAACAAAAATGACTAATCAGAAGCAAGCAAATAATGAGTTAAGAGCAAGAGCATACATATACATTCAAATGGAGAAAATAGCAAAATTTAAATATCATGTCAGAACAGAGCAACATGCAATCAGAAGTCACAAGCAAGAATGTATTAAAAAGTATTTTTCTTTTTTTACTAAATATCTCTTTTTGGTTGAAGGTTTAAAACTGTTGCATAAATAAAATGACACTAAAAAATAGACCGACTTGCCAAGGTCAATACAAGAGACTCGTCTCTTTAGAGGCCATCAAATCTATACAAGAGATAAAAACTCTTGACAGTCCATCGAGTCTATACAAGAGCTGAAGACTCTTAATAGAATGACTTGTCGAGGTCTATACGAGAGATGAAGACTCTTAACAAGTCACCGAGCCTATACAAGAGATGAAGACTCTTAACCGGTCACCGAGCCTATACAAGAGATGAAGACTTTTTAATAGGCCACGATCTTATACAAGAGATGAAGACTTTTAACAGGTCATTGAGTCTATACAAGATATGAAGACTCAGGCTGCCAAGCCTATACAAGAGATGAAGATTCTTAATAGGCTATCGAGCTTATACAAGAGATGAAGGCTCTTAACATTCCATCAAGTCTATACAAGAGATGAAGACTCTTAATAGAATGACTTGTCGAGATCTATACGAGAGATGGAGACTCTTAACAAGCCACTGAGTCTATACAAGAGATGAAGACTCTTAACAAGCCACTGATCCTATATAAGAGATGAAGCCTTTTAACAGGTCTTTGAGTTTATACAAGATATGAAGACTCAGGCTGCCGAGCCTATACAAGAGATGAAGATTCTTAATAGGCTATCGAGCCTATACAAGAGATGAAGACTCTTAACAGACCACCAAGTTTATACAAGAAGAGATGAAGACTCTTAATAGTCCATCGAGTCTATACAAGAAATGAAGACTCTTAATAGAATGACTTGTTGAGATCTACACGAGAGATGAAGACAAGAGATTAAGACAAGAGATGAAGGTCATTGAACCTATACAAGAGATGAAGACTTTTAATAAGTCACTAAACCTATACAAGATATGAAGACTTTTAATAAGTCACTAAACCTATACAAGATATGAATACTCTCAACAGGCTGTCAAGCCTATACAAGAGATGAAGATTCTTAATAGGCTGTCGAGCCTATACAAGAGATGGAGACTCTTAACAGGCCACCAAGCTTATACAAGAGATGAAGACTCTTAACAAGCCACCGAACCTTTACAAGAGATAAAGACTCTTAATAAACCACCAAGGATATAAGAGATGAAGATTCTTAACAAGCCACTAAGCTTATACGAGATTCTTAAAAGTAAACTGACATACTAAGCCTATACAAGAACGAAAAACTCATTCAACGACCAAAATAAAAAAAATAAATGATAAGTTCTTACGTTTTGAAGAACTTGGGACTAGGGGGCATGTGTATTGGAGAAATCCGAGATTGACTCTGTCACCTACACTAACTCGTTGATCATTATAACTTATAATGAACAATTGAACCATCAATTGAAAAAACACATCAGATGAATAAATACTAATTAATGGAAAATGGTCGTAATAAAAGAAAATTAATAGAGGGTAACATAAATTATGCTAATGAATATGTCAATAATGTGCATTCATTGAGAATAACTATAAAAAATGATAAGAGGAAGGTGAAATGTATATTCTCTAATAGAGAAGAGACGCGTTAAAATAAGTAGAAACTGACTTGAACATTAAAGTATGTCACATATGTCAGAATATTTGTCCAAAAAAGAAAGGTAAAAAAAAAAATAGATTAATTCCAAATTTCAGAATTGGATATGAATAACTTCTAATTTTTTTATTTTTGCACCTAAATAATGACTTATGTTTTCGGAAATGTATTCGGAAATGTATTCTGATACTCTAGATTTTTCTCATTTTTAGACCATTAGATCAATTTTATAGATTAAATTTTGTTTTAAAAATATTTTTAGTTTAATTATTATTTTTATTTTTATATTTGTTTAGATCATAAAACTGTCAAAATTTTCTTTCATTATAGATTTTTTGGTGGTTTAATAATCTCGGAAATTTTGTATAAAAAAATTCTTATCCAACAAATGGCAAGATTTGAATGGTAAGATTAAAAATGGTTAGAACATTTCTCTGGGCAGTTTTAAGATGCAATTAAATATAAAAACTAAAATAAATAAAAAAATCTTTAAACTAAGTGGCAAATTTTGAACTATTAAATTGATCTAACTTTCCCTGATAGAAGGAGATAATATTCCAATTTCCTAATCTAATTTAATCTCATCTTAGGAGTCATTCCAAATGGCATTCATGTTGAGCTTTTAGTTTGGAAACCTTTTCCGCCCTTGTCCCTAATTTATCAAGAATAATAAAAATATTTGACTTCTCACTTTTATTCGGTATTTTACTTGTTTAAGTCCAATTAATTCATTATTCCTAACTTTAATAATAATAATTTATGATTTTATCTTATAGATATTAGGCTTACATAGTATGTCTCGTGTAATATCTCATAAACCTAAGTGGACCATCTATTTAAACTCCAATCATCTAATTACTAAGCATCAGTAATTTTTACCTTAGAAAATATGTCATTTAATTTATTAAAATAACTCTCTGAGTCGCATATAAATTCATTCTTTGTTTTAACAAATAAAAAATATTTTAGGATGTAAGAGAGGACATTGAAGACACCTCTAGTACATGTATGTTTCCTAAGTACAAATATGAATTCTCACTTCATTTTCTCTTTGCACGTATTTTTCTTAATCTATTTTAAAGTTCTTTTTGTCATAGATAACATTATCTCCAATTTCAACAAGACTTTTTTGTAACAAAATTTTAACATTAGGGTAGCTGTTAGTCCACTCCCATCGCTAAACTTATCGTGGAATAAGAACAGGAATTGGCATGTTAAGAAAAAATAGTTACTCCACGCAACAACCCAAAGAGATATTAAAAAAGACATGGTCGATGAGTCAATGGCATGTGCGCAACAAGAAAAAGAAGGGTGAGCATAATATATTCCTTTGTCTAAGCTAATATTTTAAAGACCCCAGTGGCAATACACAGACCAATCGCATATCAAGAGTACCCGGTGCCCTATCATTTCACGGTCACACTCCCCCATACAAATAGAAACAAGAATCCCCCGACAGCTAGAGAATATGACAACCCATCTATCTAAATTCTAAACCTGTACACTGAAACCAGCAATTAAATTGCCTAATTACCTACTTAACCTAACCATTCTTTTTTTTTAGATATCATAATTATGATCATACTCATTAATTAAATATCCCCTTCCTCCTACCTATATTAATTATCTCGTAATTAATAAATCTCCAACACATTTTTTCATTTTTTTTTCCTCTTACGTACGTGTCCGAGTTTATAACATTACTAATTTACAAACCCAAATTAACTAAGACCATACTTGATTAACAACTTAATGACGCTAGTGTTTTTTTTTTTTTTTCTTGTTTCCTTCTTTTCAAGCAACACTGATAATACTATCCCCACCACCGCCGAACTTCCTTGCAGACATAGCCTGAAAAGCGGCTGCCGCCGATGACGACGACAACGGCGAAGAGTGGCCACTACTTGCCGGCGACTGATCCTGAGACGGCGAGGACGGCGGCAGCGGCGGCGGCAGATTCAACGACAACGGTAAAGGCTCAATGAGATTAATTGGAGAAGCTTTCTCTTTCAGGTTCAAATTAGCCATCTTCGAAGACGGAGGCACCGGCAAAATCGGCGTCGGCCTGATCGGCTTGGCTAGTCTCTCACCACTCACCGGTAACGCCACCGGAGACAAACTCATCGGGAAACCCGCGCCGGGAAAGCCACCGTAATGCGACGGCGGATATGCGGCGGGGATAGGCGCTGCCACTGTTTCGTGCTGAACTTGTTCTTCTTCCATTATAGTAGAAGATTCCATCACCTGAAATTCCAAAAAAAAAAAAATCAATTAAAACTAGATCTATTAGTAAAATCATAACGACAAATTTGGAGTTTACTTCAGTAATTTAAATCTAATAAAGACTATAAAGTAAAATTAATTCCATCGCAAACAAGCATCAAAATTACTTATTAGACTGTATCTAAGTTTTGTTGAAAAAATTACTGAGCGGGAGAAAGTGAAATTAAAATTACCGTATCAGTGGTGATGTCGAAAAGGCTAGATCTCCGGCGGCGGCGGTTCTGGTTGTGGCGGCGGAGGAAGTACTTCTGAGCATGACTTGCGACCTGAGTTGGTGTGCGAGTTTTCACGAAGTTTCTAGAAATTCCTCTCCAATCTCCTTTGCCGACTTTGTGTAACCCCAAGAGGAATAACCTATGCTCTTCCTCCGTCCAAGGAACACCTTCGTTCACCAATCCAAACACTCCATCAATTAATTAATCCCTCAAACCAAACAGCACAAAGTAGTTAGTTATCAGAAAAGTGATAGTTAGTTACCTCGCTTGCGCTCGCGTGTGCGACCGGAGGCGTGAACGACGTCGTCGGAGGCGTAGCCGGCGTCGGCGGCGTTGGAATCCGGGTCGTACTGGGAGAGGTTGTTCATGCTAGCGCTCTTCCTGAAGGAGGAGTTCCCTTCAGCCGTGACTCGCACGCCGAACAGCATGATGCCGTTCTCCCTCGGAGACCCGCCTCCGGAGGCGGCGGCGCCACCATCGGTGCATGTCCGCGAGTTGTGGCCGTTGTTGCCGCACTGTGAGCACGTGCGAGACATCTTAACAGTCCATGCAAGGAATATATCACAAACAAAATGAATAGATATGATATGAGATGAGAAAGAGGTGTGTGTGAGTGATGCGTTTGTGTTTCTAGTCTGGGAGTTGTGATAGAGAGAAAGAGAAAGAGACTTTGGGAGGTTTGGGTGATATATAGAGGTAGGGTTTAACTGTGGTGTTGTATTTGTGTTTGTGGTGGGCGCTGCCGTACACTGAACTTACTAGGGTTACTACTGTTGGACATGCCGTGGGAAAGGAAAGATAGTGTGTTTCGCACTTGCAATTATGGACGTGGATTGTTGTCGTCGTAGTATTGGTGGTGGTGTTTCGTTCGGGGGACAGTATCCATCAATCAGGACCGTCCACTATTGTGCCATATAATGTGTAATGTTGCCTCGGTAAGCTAGCTACCACGAGACCAAAACGTGTGTCCTACGTTCGTTTACCATTTAATGTCCGATAATAATTGTGGACACAATTCAAATCTGGAAAGCAAAATGATCGTTAAATACTCCTTTGGACATAAAGAGAAAAACAAAATAAAAAACGTAATAAATTAAGTGATGTAATATCAAAAAGGAAGTATAAGAAAAATTAAAATATTACATCAAATGTATGAGTATTGCTATTAATAAAAGTGATGATGCTTCAACCCACCACCCGTACTTATAGACAATTATGTTTGATTTAAAAAAGAAAGGGAAAGAAAAAAATAAATAAATATATTATTTAAATTATTTGGCACGAGAGAAAATAAAAATATTATAATTTTTACTTTTCAGTTTAATTGTATAAAAAAAATTAATATAAATATTTTAATAAAAATATAAAATAAAGATAATTTAATATTTCAAATGCAACAAGACACTTTTAATTTCTATCCTTTTCTTCTCAAATTAGAGAGTAAAAAAAAAAAAAAAAAGCTTGATCTTAGGTAAAATTTATTCTTTTGTTCTATTGTTACAAGTGTTGAAAACTTATTTTTTTATTTTTATTTTTATGTTTTCATATTTCTCTCATCCTTTCTCTCCTTTTTCCTCTCCTAAATAGTGTTAGAGAGGGAAAAAATTATAAATATATAGTTAATGATATAATATAATAAAAAAAAATCAAGTCAGTTGAGTATATATACTGAATGTGTTTATACATATTATTACTCTATTATTAATTTGAAAATATAATATTTACTACTAAAAATTTTAAAATTTACTATAAAATGATTAGTTACAAAATTTTAAAATCAATAGTTATTTTATAACCAATCTCTAGTAAAAATAATTAGTTACAAAATAACTATAATATTGGTGATAGCATGAAATAAGTAACAAATTAACTAAGAAAATAATCTTAGTTAATTTGTAGTTATCTTTTAATTAATTTGTAGTAATAAGAAATATAAATAAATATAATTTAAATTTAATTAGAAAAAATAATATTCTAATTAATTAATAATTAACTAATTAAGATTTAGCTACTAATTTAAATGGTAACTAAAATTAATAATAAAATAAAAAATCTTATAGTGATTTATCTATTAAAATTTATAATATTTTCAAATAATTTAAAAATAAAATTAAAATATGACGTCATAAATATCAATGATATTTTTTAATTAAAATTTAATGTGTGTTTTTCCTTTTCATTTTCATCACTTTAGCACGTTTTATTTTATTTTTAAAAATCAAGAAATTAATAATTGTTTTTTCACTAATACTTTCATGTATCAATAGTTCACCTAAATACTTAAATAAATTTATAACTACCTTCTAACTCCTTTAATAAATAATTTGTATTTTAAAATTATTTTATCATAATAATTTATGTAATTAATAGTAATTTTTTAGAAATATAACATTATATTAAAAGACAGATAATTAATATAAAACCATAAAGTTTATATTTTGATTGAAGAAGTACCACTAACACGTACTGATCAGTGAATCTAAATTTTATCCATCTTTTAATATATTCTTATAGTTGCGTTACAATTATTTCCGTGTTTCCTCCTAACCAAATCTCTGTTTATATGACGAGTCATTACATAGATATACTATTCACTCTACAATTATAACGGTCAAATTAATGTATACCACAGATTATTTGTACAATGTAAAAAATATCATAATAAAATCAATTATAAAATTGAATACACCCCAAAAAGATTAATGTTAAATAAATAGCATTTTGATGATATCGATTATGCCACTCGTCAAATTTTCTTTTTGAAAAAGAAAATAACACCAATCTCAAATTAACGACTATTGAAAAAATATAAATATAATAAATCACATGATGTAATATAAAAAGATAAATACGAAATAATAGATATTTTAATAAGGTTTATAATATATGAAAACATCTATATATATATATATTAAGATGGAAGATCTCACATCCAACAATGAAATAATCTAAATAAAAAAAAAAAAGTTTTATGTTACAAATAAATTTTATAAAATTAAATTAAGTAAAAACCTAGTTTCTAGACAGTAGAAAGACTCTTCCATGTAACAGGTTCGTTGGTATGTGTACCTAGACTGTAAGCAGGGATGAAGTATCGACTACGAGGCATGTGCAAGGATCGCAGGCTATGATTGACCTCATCAAAACTATGGGTAGGGCTACAAAAACCTAACAATCATGAAAGGCTAAACTTACAACATTAAGAAACTTAAATATCTGCGATCCAGTGATCCTTGACGTTGAAAGTTGCTATAGTTATATAATTGGTGGGAAATGTCAGCGTGTTAATGGGAAATAATATAGCTTTTGTAAAAGTAACGAGTTGAATATTTAATCAGTAATGCAAGCAAGCATTATATACTTTACAAAAAATATATATTAATATTATAAAGAAAAAGAGGGGGATGGTGGAGAATCAGGGTGTTTCTGCACCGTGAATTGGGCATATTCGCTGTGGCTTTGATAAAGATTTGGTTGTCTCGTACGTATTAAATATCAGCATTTTGCCTTTCGTTTAATCATCCAAAGTTGTGGGTGTGGTCGTATGCTTGCATAGGATAAGCAAACATGGGTCCCACTCATCACCTACACAGCTTTCTATTCACCTCACCCTTTCTATGTGGCTGTGGTGGTGACTCGTTTGTAATGGTGGGTACGTGGTTGGCACCTTTTTTGAGACCTTTCAAGTTTTCAACTTTGATAAGGTATCCATGGCGTTGAAAGTTGAGTGCTGTGATTGTGTGTTTCAGCAGAAAAAAGTCAAATAAAGTTGTCTAAAATAAGAACATGTTAAATGAATTATTGAAAGCTACATAGTATAATTACTGTTTTATTAAAGTTGCAAACAAATGCAATAACCAAGTTCTTTAGAACAAGTAATATTGGATTTCGCTCCTACCTACAACTTCTTCACCGTATAAATTTATTTATTTTTCTTTTTGGAGAGAGGATGTTCATGTATTAGTTAAATAATTAAAATATAATCAGTAGAGTGTAGCTCAATTGTTGATTAAATAAGTGTTATAATTTTTTATTATTATATTTGATTTGAATGAATAAAAAATTAGTTCATTAGAATGATCGACAATTTCACTTGGAAAGATCACAAATTTTTTTAGTAAAAATTATATAAAAATAATTATCGAATAAAATTATTAACAACTAGCCTTTTATAATTCAAACAATTTGTGTCACTGTTTTAAAAATTATTAAAACTTATCATTTTTATTATTTTATTTTTATCTAATTAATTATTTTATTTTTAGTAATAACCTTTTTCACATTTAACTTTTTGAAATTATAATTTTAATACTAAAAATTTGATTTACCACAATTCAGCGCATGAGAAGTTCTTTTTAGGGAAAAAAGAACTCGTTAAGGTAACATCCCCGAGTCTTTGTGGAAGTGCGGGAAATCGTGAACATATCTATGTGCATATCACAGTAATATATACATGTCATATATCCTCTATCTTAAGCATTGAAAGAAATGCTTATGGACATGGATTTGAATATTAATTGGATGGTTTACACATCAATAATATATGTCAACATGAGCATAACCTATTATTAACTATTAACCTCTATTGCAATGTACACATCCTTTGAAGCTCACGAGTGGAGGAGTTTGAAAGGCTGAGAAAAAAAATGTTCATTTCATACGAAGAGTCATAGTGAATGACAGAGGAATTGTAGCTTAGTCTCCTTTCCTATCATCTTGGGGGAGAGAGAAAGACCGTTCAGAAATTAAATTTATAGCGTTATTCTTTATTGAGTAATTAAGAAGATTTTTATATAAAAATATCACGAATAAAGGAGACAATCTGAAAGAATCTTATGAAAAGGAACCTAAAGAAAGAAACAGGTAATACAGTATACTCATCCCTAAAATAAAAAATTATATTTAACTTTATATATAAGGAAACAAATTTAATTCTTTCTCCAGCGTTTCGTATTTGTTGATTGTACTTTACTTAAATATAAAATAAATAAATCAATCAAAAATATTAATTAAAAAATTACTACAGGTAAATTAAAAAATATTCTTAAACGGTGAATATTTAATTTTATCTTACCTAAAGTTAGTTTAATAAAAAATAACAAAACAGAAAAAAATAAAAAAAACTAAAAAGAGAAGTCCAAACCCTTTGGATGCCCAAAACTAGATATTGAGTCTTTGGACGAGCATCCAAAGAAGCTCCTTTACGATGTGTTCAAAAGAAAAGTAGAAATCTTTGGACGTGTGTTCAAAGTAGAAACCCAAATCAGTTTTCTCTGTTATGTCTAAAGCAAGAGGCCCAATTTTCACTAGATCAACTTCCTCTTTATGTATGTCCAAAGCTGAAGTCCAATTCTCCCAGACCCAATTCACTCTCCTACTAAGTAGCTAGTATTGAGTCAAGCTTGGCAACTCTATTGTACCTAAGCAACTCCGCAATATGACAGACGCAGGAAAAGGAGTTTTATGCTGCTATATGACACAGTAATGTGTCCAAAGGAGACACACCTCCCCTTTTCCCCGCTTCTCTTTGTATTGCTCTACTTCATGTTTTAGTCTTTGCAACTTATGGCCATGCTTTATTTTCTAAAAAGTTTATTGCAACTGGCTAACTTGCGAGGACAGTAGCTAAGTTGGATTAAAAAAAATAATTTGTGAATGCTTATAAGTTGGACATGAACCAGGATCACCAGGGGATTCTTTTTGGAGTAGAAAGGAGGAGGGAAAAACAAGAAAAACAAAGCACGAGGAGAAACCTTGAGAGAGAGGAACAAGGTAACTCACGTGAGTTTGAGACAAGAGGGGAAGTATTGCGGAAGTAGGACATAAAAGGGAGACCTCTCACAAAAGCTTTAGACAGTAGCACAAAGTTGTAGAAAACATAGGACCAAAACGCTTATGCATGTAATAATTGGATAGTATTTGTCTCGTTTTACACCTGAGGCCTTTGGACATCCATGGACATATGCATCTTCAGACGCAAGGTCCCTTTGAACGCTGAAGTGCCCTTGGATGCGTCCAAACTATTTACCTCTCGTTCTAGCTTTTCCTTTATATGCACCCCTTGGACAATCTCTTGGAGTGTTTCCTGCTTATCTGCATTTCTTTTCTACCACTTCTAGCGTCCATACTTTGGACGCACTCCGAGTGTAACCCTCTAGGTTGTTTCCTTATTTCCATTTCCAATTAATTACTTACGGGCCCAGCTTCTCTATGAACGCTAAGGTCCTTTGAACACCTATTTGGGTAGTCTTTCACTTTCCAACATTTCGCTTACGGACCTAACCTCTCTTTGGACATTGAGATCCTTTAGACACCCATTTGGGCAGTTCTTCACTTTTCAAATTTTCGCTTATGGACTTAGCCTCTCTTTGGACGTTGAGGTTCTTTGGACGCCCATTTGGACAATTCCTCATTTTCTAACATTTGGCTTACAAACTCAACCTCTCTTTGGACGCCCATATAAGCAGTCCCTCAGTTTCCAACATTTTACTTGTAGACCCAACCTCTCTTTAGACGCTCATCCGAGCAGTTCTTCCATTTCTAATATTTTGCTTGTTGACCTAGCCTTTTTTTTGGACATTGTGGGCCTTTGGACATCCATCTAAGCAGTCCCGTCCATTTCCAACATTTTACTTGCTGGCCCAGCTTTTTTTTGGACGCTAAGGTTCTTTAGACGCCCATATGAGTAATCCCTTCCATTTCCAACATTTTGCTTGCTGACCTAACCTCTCTTTGGACACTGAGGTTCTTTGGACGCCCATCTAGGTAGTCCCTTCGCTTCCAATTTTTTGCTTCCTAACTCAGTTCCTCTTTGTACGTTAAGGTCCTTTGGATGCCTATGTGGACAATCCCCTCCGTTTCCACTTTTTCACATGTCACTCGTTTTTGGACCCTAGAGCCAATGAGTGACTCCTTTTCATTTTCTTTTATTTGCTATTATCTATTGTTAATTGTCCACTATATTGATCATCCATGTCTTTGAATGCAAAAAGCTAACAAATAGTTTCCTTTTTCTATTTTTCGTTACCTGTCGTTATACATTTTCCTATTTATCCATGTCTTTGGATATAAGAATCTTCTTTTTCTTTTTCTATTATATCTTTAGATGTAAGAATCAACGAGTGACTATTTTTATTTTTCTATTATTTATCGTATTTCTATTACTCATTCATGTCTTTGAACGTAGAGAATCATCGAATGACTTCTCTTCCTCTTTTATATTATATTCTCTACTTGTCTATATGTGATTCCTTTTCCTCTTCCTGTTTTCTACTTTCTTATTATATTTTTTTTTATCCATATCATTGGACGCAAGAACCGTTAAGCGGTTCCTTTCTTCTGCATTGCTACAATAGTTCATCCATACTCTCTATACATAGAAAGACAACCCTTCTGCATTCTCCGATTATTGTTATTACCTTTGTTATCCGAGCCCTTCAAACTCACATTCATAAAAAAATTCATACCGATTTTTAATCATGGTCTCCACGCACGTTGATATAATAACCTCCATCTCTCCTGCATAGTTTATGACTTTTATGGGACTACATGAATAATGGTTGGTATATATATATTTTTTTTAATCCAGAAGGTAAAAGACATATGAAAATAAAATTACCCATAATAAATAATGTGCTGTAATAAGAAGAGACAATAAATAAACAAAATAGTGCGCAAACATATAAATATCATCATTGCACTATGTTGTTAAATTGCTTTGGCACCACCGCACAAACCTGTGGTCGCCAATGTTTATAGTTCACCAGCATGGTCCATAAGGCTGGCTATCGACATTATCAAAAAGCTTCCCTCGCTTTCATTACTAATTTTATTTTATCCACTGTGACATCAGATAAGAAAGCTAACTAAGACCTAACAAAGACTGACCGATAGGAGCTTGATATTAGAATATAACATACTATTAAGCGTTTGATTTTCACTCATTCTCCATTCGATATTTTCATTTAATTTTTTGTAGAATTAAATTCAATTTAAAATATAATATTTGTATTATAGAAAATTTAAATATATTAGTTTAGTTACATGACAAATTGAAATTTGGAAACAAAACTACTTAAATCTTATGACATGTGGACTTCAAAGATCAATTTGATATGGGGTAAAAATAGAGTAAAAAAAAAACATGTATAAACTTTATTTGAAAATCTGTATTGAAAAATGATAGATGAAATTTTTACATCTACCTCTTTACCAAACTAACCACAAGAATTGAGATTCGTATGTAAATTAAAAGGATGAATAATGGGTATATTTTTAATTTGTATATTTTTTTTTTCTAAGAAACTCTCTGATTGAATATATGTCAAATTTTTTTAGCCACACTTTACCTTTATCTTCTTTTCAACAACCTCGTTTCCCCATTTTAATAAATAGTTTGATGTAGTAACTAGTATAAGTGATGCAACTAAAAGAGGTCATTTGAGTTAGCACTACCCTTACAGAAAAAATAAAATAAAAGCATTTGAATTAGTGGAAAATATGAGTTGAACTTAGTTATGTTTGGGTGTTCTTTACTTTTTTTTTTGTTCTTTCTCTAGTTTGTAGGTGCATATTAGGTGTTATCTTAATTACTGAATCTTCTCATCACAACAATGGATTTTTTTTTTTATATAGACAAAAGGAAATTTGGTTGGATTTGAAAAAGCTTTATTCCTTTGACATAAATCAACTTAATTATCTATTTAGTGAGAGTACTCTCATGTTTAATTTTCAGAATGTGCAAAAAAAAATTCTTTTAAACTAGCGACAATTGTATATTTACGATAATTAGTTGTTAGTTCAGTGAGTTATAAAAAAAATTCATAAAAAAAACAATTCAACTCATGTATAGAGAATGTGATTGTATTGAATTTCAATTTATATCACATATCACATAAAATAATTTACTTATAAAAATAAAAATATAAAATTTGTTACAGGTGATAAGTCACAAAATATATATATATATAGTATCAAATGTGACTATCATATGACATATAATTGTACTTAAAAAAATGAAATAGAAATAATTACATAGTTAGACTATGCATGGTTGTGAAATCTCCTATTCTTCAATAATCAAAATCACGAACAAATAAAAAAACAGTGATTACGTACCAAAACCTTATCTCATTTTTTTTTTAATGTTTGGGTGAAAGTTGAAATTCAACTCTTTGACTCTTACTGGTAGCTCCAAGTGGACATTGGATGCAGTTGTGAAGAGCCAAGGTTTAGATAGCAGCTAGGTAACACTCTCATACAACCTTTATTCTAAGCTAAAAAAATTTCAACTCTAAAAGATAAAGGCTTTTAAAGTGAGTTTGGTAGAAAGAAAATAAACAGGTGATAAATAAGGGGATGAAAATAGATAAGTGAGAAATAGAATGACTAGAAATATATATAAAAAATAGAGTAAAAATGAGTTTGATTTAAGAAAAATAAGAAAGAAATTAAAAAATTAAAAACTATTTTTAAAATCAATTTTTAAGTTAAATAATCAATTGCATTTTTTTTAAATCAATTGTTTTTGGGAAATAAAAAATTCCATGTATAAAAATTTTTGGCAATCGATTATCAACCATCTACAATCAATTATTTTTTTACTGGGAAACGTTTTTACTATAAAATTTTTGCATTATTTTGTGTAGAAATAAAAAGACGTAGTGCTCTTTATTTTTCTTTTTACTTATGCTTACACAATCAATCACACGTTATTTCTTATCTCCTCTCTATTTTACTATCTCCTATATTTTTTTTCTCTATTTCTCACGTACTAAACATACTCCACTTGTGCATTCTTTATATTTTTTGTTCAGTAGCCGTCAAAGGAAGGAGCTAAAATTTTTATTTGTGGGTTGAGCCTGAATTTTCTGGGTTGGGAGCCTTAAAACCCACAATGCCACAACCCAACTTACAGAAATTCAACCCATAGCATTTATGAGTTGGATCATATGCAAATGGATAAGTTTGCGAATTAACCTAACCAACTAACCATCCTTAGCCCCCTGATTCACTAATCTAGATACAATGTTGTGAAAAGCACTAAACTATTAGAATTACCAAAAATTTTCCACCACTCCTTACTGGAAAAATCAAAGAAGTGATAATTAACATTAAAATTAAACATGAATGGATTCAGAGAATATATCAGACAAATTACAGGTTATCAAACAGATGAACAGAGAATCCCTAATTTTGATAAGGAAAATATATAATTACATAATTGAAACAAAAATGGCAAGAAGCAATATTGGATTGGTACCCGTGACACATCCAGAAATTTTATTTGTGAGAATATTTATATGTATAGATTAATACTTTAGCTTATACATCATACATAATAAATATTTATTTTTATAAATTAAATTTTAAATAATAAATAAATAATATTTAATATATAAATTTAAAATAATTTATTTTTAACTATTGATAAAATTTAAAAAAAATATTAAAATCCAGTTTAGGATTAAAGATTAAAGATAAAAGATGATAGATTAAAGTGATAAATATTTAAAATTTTAAAAAATATATATAAATAAATAGCTAAATAAAAGAAAAATATTATAAAATGATTGAAAAATAAATATTTTGTAATTAAAAATAATGTGCAAAATACACATAAAAAAGGATAATATTGAAAATATTTAATTGAGAGACTAAAAAAATAAGAAACAAAACATTTATATTATGAATTTTTTATTATATTTTAAATTAGAATATATATATATATATATTAATTAAATGCCCTCACTCTCCACTATGTGCATCGCTTCCCGTTAGTATTCAAAATTTTAAAATGAAAAATCCCAGTCAATTGTTGATTTAGTGAGGTTTTTGGAAGTGCATTAAGTATTCACATCTTCCTAGCAATTTCACACCAAATATAAAAGTAATGCAAAAGTAACAAATAATTATTCCTCACTCAATAGACGTTGAAAAATCAAACACACTATTAATTTAGAAGTTCATCTATTATTTATGGACACGTTCTAAATGTTAGCAAATTCATTTATAATGTGTAATTTTCTAAATACAAATAAAACTACACCCTACAAATTTTAGATAACATATTTTTATCTCTATCATATTCTGTAATCCTTATAAGAGAGTTTGGAAAACTTACTTGAATTTAGTTTGTATTCCTGATGTTTCTCATTGTGATTTCTTCGAATCTCCTTTACGTAATGTTGAATTTTTTTTTCTTCTATTATTCCTTTTAATGAAGTCTGTTATGGTGTAAAACACTTGCCTCTATATATGGCTTTTCTTATAAGCTATGTATCTTACTTAAAAAGTCTTGAGAGTGATATATATAGTCTTGTATACCTCTTTATGAAAATCAACCAACCTCTCTCAACCTTTCCATAAATTTTAGAGTCAATAAGATGTGTTTGATCCACTGAGTCAATTTCAACATTCCATAAATAAGATCAAGTTACACTTTTAAAGTTTAGGTTCAAATAGAATTAGAGAAATTTAATTTGTTTGGATGAGCTAAAATGAGTCCATAAGATATAAGTTTAAAAACTACTGGACCAATTTTTGTCACGATATTTTTTTCTTATAAAAAACATATTAATCTAGTTAGAAAAAATAGTTCAATTTGGTTTAACAAATCTTTGATTTATAAAAATTTTGAAAATGATTCATTTGCTTTTCGCACCTTAGTCTACTAGGTTGACGTAGAGCGAAGGATTATTTTACTCCCTCTTGTAACTTCTCTTTTAAATTCACTTATTGTCAAAAACTACTTTTAAATAGAGTGAAAAGAGATATAATTAATTTTAATAATTTCAAAACAATCTGCAATCAAATTTTGAATGTACATTACTATGTAGAGAGACCAATAAATGATTGGTATGAGTGACATTGACTTCGAGTCATTTAAACGTATAGTCAGATATTCAAATTTTCATTGATATATATGAATTTCTTTTTTTTTTTTTAAATAAGGCAATTCATCTATGAATATCTATAAATTTTAGAGAAAATTAAAATTGTTGGCGATTACTAAAATATTCCTTTTCAATCATATCTGTTAAAAAAAAGGCTAGCCATTGGACATTAAACATTATTTAATTTAAAATCATTCTATATTTATATGAGTCTCTCTTTGATTAAAATAATTTAACAGAAAACAAAATACGTAATTTGACGTGTATTGATATAATAATCGTGTTATCTTATATATAAATCTTTTTGTATTGATTTAAATTCACGAGATAAACCTTTTAAATATATCTGTACATATAACGGGTATTTAGCTTTTTCTTGAATAAACCTTTTTTATTCTAAAAAAATCATGAACATTTATTTTTAATATTATCATGTAAATAAAATTTAAGTGATAATGTTTATTTTTTTTTACAATAATTAAGGGTTACCATTTAAATAATTTGTTATATTGTGTATAAATTCTTATTTTATAAATTTAAATTTCATTCATAAATAGAAAACGTTTTTATTATAATTTTCCCCCTTGCGACACATACTTTTATCATTATTTTTTTATACTTTTGAAAATTTTAAAATAATTATTTATTTTAAAAAATTCAACTTTAAATCTCAAATTTAATTACTTTTATATTTTTTGTACTGTATTTTTCCTTTTCATCTCAAATATATTTATACTCTTAAATTTATTCTTTTATCTTTTTTGAAAATTTCTTTTATTCTTTTTAATAATAAATTCCTTGTTTTTATACTTATTTATTTGAATTATCTTAAATTATGAATATTTTTATTTTGATTTATATTTTAAAATTTGATAAATTAAAAAGTACCGTACAATGTACGAGATGCTTATTAATATATATAAATTCAGTCCTTATAATATAAATTAAAGTCCTAAATTTTAAATCAAAATATTTTTTATGGTGGGAAAGTAATTTTTTTTATCATATTCCCTTATTCTTGTGAAACATGATTATATTATTTATAACATTTCTAAATATTCTATAATAAAATCTTAAATTATTTATTTAAAATTTTCTTTTATGTTAAGATTTTAAATTTTCACACATAAAATTTATTAATTTAATTTTTTATATGAAAATTTCTTTGTATGTTATAAATCCTTAACTACTTATATTCTAAAATCAAAGCTTTTCATTTATTATTTTCTTTCTAAAACTTAAACTAATTATGTTTTTCTATTTACTTGAGCAATGAGTCTTGGGAATTTACTCTACTTAAAAACAATATAATACAAATTTAGTATATCTAGCTATTGAATCATGTAACATTATTTTTACAATTACGCGTGACAAATTTTAAATAAATAAAATATTTATTTTTATTTATTTATATGTATATTTTTGAAAAAGAAAAACAATTGTATGCATGTAATTTTATAAATAAACATTCATTTTATATTTTTAAAAATGTAGTATCCTTTAAAATAAAATTAATAGATAAACAATCTTGTACGTATATTGCAATATTAAACACGTGAATGCATAGTTACTAGTAGCATCTAAAAATCTGTACTGCCATTCCAGTCCATTGTCTTCCCTCATCTTGAAAAATCCACGTCATCCATTGATAACTAACTTTATGGAAGCGGGAACTGCTCTCACTCTCACTCTCCGACTCTGCACTCGCATTCCCATTCCCATCAACGCTGCGAACTCAAACACCTTATTCCAACCGCGCTTCACTCTTTCATCTTCTTCTCCTTCTTCGTCTTCTTTCTCCGCTTACAGTTACAGAGGCCCCAAACCGAAACGCGATTTTCTCGCCGATTGGGTTTCGCAAAACGACGACGCCGTTCGCACCCTCCCAATCTACGTTGGCTCCGCCTCCCTCTTCGCCGTCCTCCTCAACCGCGCCCTTTCCGGCATCGCCCCCGTCGCCGACGCCGGCAGGCACGTCTTCTTTCTATGCTTAGCTTAATTAATTCAGAAAAGGCATAAAAAAAACTCCTAGATTGGGGCTTTTCGAATTGAGATTGCTCTCACGTTATGTCATGTAAATGTTAGTTAATCTTTGATTGGCATTGTTGTGCTCGTTTTGCAGTTCACAGTCCAGAGCTGACCTATTGACTTTGGGATTGGCCGTTACCAATATTTTGGCTGGCCTCGTTTGGCTTTCAATTAGACCTAAATCTATAACTGTGGTCAGCCTCGTTCACCTCCTTGCATAACTCTTTTTCATTCCAAATGTGTTTTTAGTCGGCTTGTTTGGTTCAGGTAAATCCTCAAGGAGTTGAATGCAAGAGATTGTGCACTACACTCCCTGATGTTGCACATAACGAGTTGCTTTGGTAGGTGCATTTAGGTAAATAACTTAATTAAGTGCACATAATATAAGTTTGATTGTGAAGCTTATTATGATACAAGAAAATAGGTTAGTCGACTGATTATGTAAAACAATTTTATATTATAATTCAATCATAAATAACTGTGTAGTGTAATTTATTTTAAAAGTCATATCATCAGTAAGTTGATATTAGATGATTCTTAAGAAATTCCATGCAACCAGGGATTTAATGCATTCACGCATTATGTGAACCGGGATAAAGATTGGACTGTTAAAATATCAAATGCGTATTTTAAGTCTGATTTATTGAGATAACATATTAGCCGTACAATTTTCATCCAATGGTTCCAATTGGTTAATATTGTAAATGTGTGAAATCCCTAACTGTAGGGAATCCGGATCCGTGGCTGAGCTTTGATCACGTGCTGTTTATAAAATAGATGTGAATACAATGTGACATCTTATTTTATGTAATGGAGGAAAAATTCATGTTCTGTGATCATTTAGAATGGAAAGTGCTGCTTTAAATAGTTTTATCTCATGTTTATTGACGGTATCTTTGATTATATGTTCTCAGGGTGTGGGAATCTCTATCAAATGCCACTTGTTGTCGTTCGCTTGTTATTGTTTATGAGAGCAGTTGTGTACTCCAACTTGGTTTTGCTACAGAATCTTCTCCTGGGAATGGTGAGGCTGTAAGTGTGGACGCCAATAAATTGATGCAAGGATCAGTATACCAGGGTGTTATGAAATCTGGTGCTCGTAAGTTTCTAACCATATATGTCAGCCATGTATCATTTATCACAACTGCTGTTACTTCAAATACAGTACTTTCACGAAGATCTGCCGTGGTATTAATTGAAATGTCTTGAATGTTTTTCACATGTTCAGAGAGTTACTTGGCTAATCTATCTCTTTATCCTGGAAAATCTGAGCTGCCATTTCTACCTTCAAATACTCAGGTATTGTATTTATGTGTTAAATTTGTCCATTTATCTAATGAGACACATCTATGCTATTCATTATTACCGTGTGTTCTAACTAATTTTCTTGGTCTGTATTTCAAAACATGTCAGAAGCACAAGCTTTAGTATAGAAAGAGTGAAACATGGGGTGGGGTGATGTGCGGGTGTATAACGGGGACAAGTTAGTCTGGAAACCTAGCTGCATGTCCAATTATCCTGGGATTTGATTACTTGAATGACTTATCACTTACAGTTTTGGCAACTGGTATACTTGAGATTTTGGAGTGAGATCTCTGGATAGAAGTTGCGTAATTTTAATGTGAACATGGTATTTATGATTACAACATATAACACAATTGGCAAAATTAGTACTTTAGTCCTTTAGTTTAATTCTTTTCTTCAGTTTGATCCTTTAACTTTTATTTGTCTTACTTCAGTCATCTCATCTATCTTTCACTTGTCCAACAAATTAGTCCTTTCCATTAGTTTCATTTAACTCCATTAAGGATGGTGTTGTCTTCATATCTCACTTAATGCTACTTCATTTCAGTCCTCTAACTTTTAAAAGTCCAACAAGTTGGTTCTTTCATTTCTTTTCTTTTTCTCCTTTTCTATTTTAAAGAATTCCAATCTTCTGCGACAGTGAGTTGAAGATAAGGGTGCCCCAAGTAAGATCATCTTCAGTGAACCAACATATGGTTGATCCCTCCATACTTAGTCAATTTGATCTTCACTTTCTCCAAAATATGCTTCTGCTCTTGTGATCCATCCTAGTATTTAGGGCATTTCTAACTTATATGGAAGTAATGGAGAGGAAAACAAAGGATTATTCTTTAAGTGTGGAGAAAAAATCCATTCATTACACCAATGCGAAGAGAAGAACAATTAAGATTGGTGATTTTGACTGATGATGAAGCATTAAACGATGAGGCTGAAATAATTGCTGTTGAAGAGATTAAGAAAGAAGCTTTTCTCTGCTTTCAGCCATGGGGACAAGGCTGATTTTTCAGCAAGTTGTGATAATGGGAACAGATAATAACTGTCATGAGCAGTGATGTATTATTAGATACAAGTATGACAATAACGCTCATGTTGGCAGCTATGAGTAGAAGTTAGGAGCAGTAATGAATTATTAGAATATAGAAAATAACTTATCTTGCATTAACTGTTCTTTATTAGAATTAGAAACAGCCTTGATAAGTTATTCATAGAAAATAACTGATGGCAGTATGTATCGTAGATTTGATAGCAAGGTGTGTAATTAGGGTAGGATTGACGTGCAGTTTGTTGTGGACAAATAATACTCTTTGGAAGAGACTTTTGTCTCTGGAATAGCAAGTGTATTGCTGTATTTTATGTCATTTTTATGTTCAGCGTTCGTTATATTCTATTGGTTTATCAAGTGGTGTTCTATTAGAATGTTTTTGGCAACCCAAATTCTTTGACTGACATGCATGTGAAAGATCATATGATGTATTAATGTTTAAATGATGTAAGGTGAAATTTATGAGAAAGAAATTGGGAAAAAGAAAATGTAAAATCTGTTAGGGTAGTCATGATTCCATTGATCCCCTACCTCAAACTTGGATAAAATACTCTATTTCTTGTGATTTACGAACATTTTTGTGATTCCTGTTTATGGGGGGGGGGGGTGTTCTTTTGTGATCAATGACTTCGTCGAAGATTTCATAAATATCTATTATCTAACAAAATTACTCGTATGATTATGTTTTGCTAGTCAGTAATTTTACAACCAGTTGGAGATAAAGGGATTGTAATTATTGGTGGTGATACGATACGAGGTTTCACTGCTTCTGATCAGGTAAATTTCAGCTTTTATTTTTTTATTTCTAATGTTATAACTGAATTTGTCGAAATCTTTGGATCCTACGGCATGTGGAAATTAGGTTAATATCCTCTGTTTCCTGAAGCATCACTTCAACCCTATTTAAGATGTCATGGATTTAGAAATAAATAAAAAAACTCTGTTAAGATGTTGAATTTCAGTTGACATATCAGTAGTACCTGTACATTCTGTAGGTCCTGCAAATTGTTTACCATTTTAAAACTTATGCATACGTGGGTTAGAGGCATAAATATTCAAATGATTACAGGCATGGATTGCATATATTGGAGAGAAGCTGGATTCTACCCTTGCAAAATATGTGAAACATCACCCTCTGACTTCACAAGATTAAGTTTCAAATATTTGCGAGGTAGCCTCTGATGTTTATTTTTACTCCATTTTAATGGAAAAAATCCTCGAACTTTCAGCCGAGTTCTTTAGGATAAGAGGCTAATATTTGATCCCATGTATATGCTATCCGTTTTTTAAGGCAGTGCTCAAATTTCTTATTTTGACAGACTAATTCAAAGTTAGTAACTTGTATACATCAGCATTCAGCGCATTTTATTAACTACTTGTAGCGGTTCCTCTTTACATTTCTAGTTATGAGTTTTCATTTGTACCCACCGCCCCTCGAGAGAAAAAATATTCCCATTTAATAATGCTGCTTAAGATCAAGATAAACGTACAAGGCTAAAGGTCATGTGATCTCCTAGTCCTTCCTGCAGAGACATCTAATTAATTATGTTATGACATTCCCACAATTTAGTAGAAGACCTTTTCATATTCTGTTAGCTGCTTTTCTATTTATAGATGAAGTCACAGAGAATAAAGAATTTGATATTGGCTTGTAGTTTACCGAAACTTCTGTTGAGACAAGTTTGATTGTTTACGACTTACCGCTAGTAAAATAGCGGGCACAAATTATTGCAAGGAAGCTTCTTGTACACTAATAATAGGGCCCCCAAATTATTGCAAACCGAACCCACATTTTCTTAGAGAAGTGAAATTTATCCAGAGGGCGCCAAGGGAGCAACTCCAAATCCAATGGACTAAGTACTGTACTGGAAAGAAATTCAAATCTGTGATTATATTTCTTGTTCTAAATTGCAAAAGGCGTAACAATTAAATTTGATATGTCTAGACTTTGTCAGCATAAATATTTTAGTCCTACTGGTTATATATACTTTATATATATAATATACTCAACTAGAAAAAAATGCAAGAGAATTCATTCATATTGCTGCAAATATACATCTGTAAGAGTCTGTTTCATATCTATAAAATCATTTAAAAAAATAAGAAAAACAAAATTTCTGTAACAGAAATCCCCCCCCAAAAAACAATGAAAAGAATGAATGTTTAACAAGTATGATCATCATGCTTTACATGGGTACTACCAGCTACCAATATGTTAGCACCCTCATTAGTATCCACCATTATAGAAAAGACTTCTCCCAGGGCATCAACCCTGTTGCAGGATCAGCAAAATAAGACAGAAGGAAGTCCTTCAGGCCAGTATCCCAAACCTCACAAAACTGTAGCCGCCAGTTAGGTGGTTCAATGGCTTCTGTTCCTAATCCCGGTGCTCTATCCTTTGATCCTTTGTTCTGGTCCTCCTGCCAGTCAACCACATAGGTAGCAACCCTTCTGAAGAACTTGGCTTTGAAGGTCTCCCATACCTGGTACTTGTAGTGGTTTATTATAGCAGTACCTTCAGGCATGTTGCTGTACCTGAACCCCTCCCTGAGATGAAAATGGTGCACCACATTCAGAAGACTGATATCAAGCAAATCTGGCCGCACAATAGATTTGTGCCGCTCAGGACTCTGAAGCCGGCACGTGTACCCTAGTGTAACCCCTTGTTTAGGGGGCGAGTTCAACCCAGAAGGTCCAAAGCTGTGACAAGCTGTTCGTATCTCCGCTATGGATCTCGAAGATGAGAAATTGGCTACCACCGATCTCAGAGAATTCTCACCAGGAACACCCTCCCCAAGTGGTTGATGAAACTCATTGGGGAAGTAGAAGAACTCGTCAACATCAAAGAACCCCACCCATTTGCACTCCTCTCTAGCCCTCAAAGCACAATGGGAAAACCCTGCTTCTTGAGTCTTAATCCAAGGCCAGACTTTTCTACTAACATTAAATCCTTGAAGATCAAGATCCTGAACAACCTTCTCAATATCATCATCACTGTTGTTATCATAGATAAACCAACGCTCCACTCCAAGCCAAGCATGGTACATAACCCACTCCCTGAGCGTGGAAGCTTGGTTCCACACCATAGTACACGCACACAACTCATACTTCCGTCTATTCCTCTTCTGAACTCTACCACCACCAGGGCTACTAACTCTAGCCACGGAAGGCACAAGGGCACGAACCGGGTGCCTCACATTGCCACCCAAATAACTCACCGTGACCCGAATCCCTAGAGCCTTATCAGGATTGCTCCTTATGCTCTGCGGCAACATACACCTCACAATTTCTTGAGCCACCGAAACCGCTCTCGTGGTAAGCAAAAACGTATTGTCCTTGTGGAAACTCTTCAGCCCGAAATGGCACCGGATCCGGGTCGGATCCGAGATCTTGTGGGGTCTGAGATTCAGCCCCTTCACGAACACCACAACGGTGTCTCCGTCGAGGGTCGCCTCGTACGCCACCCTGTCCCAAGATTGAGCCGTTTGGTTCATCAAAATGCCCAAATTCCGGCGACGCACCTCGCCGCGCTGCCGCAAGTCGACGGCTTGGGGGCCGCCACCGGCGGAGTAGTTCGTTTGGGGAAATGGGCACCTAACGATGGATCGAGATTGGTCATAGCGGTCCGTGGACAGAACCGGTCGAACCTGAACGTGGAGGAGCGGTTCAGGTGAACCGGGAGAAGAAGTGTTGGAGAGGAGCGTGTAGTAGACGCACTCTAGTTCGTGGAGTCGGTGTTGTTGGTGGTTGGTGAGGATGAGGAGGAGGTGGTCGGGGAAGAGGATGCGGTGTTGGAGGGTGAAGGAGGGTGTGGTGGGTTGCAGAGGGTCAAGAATGGAGTGGCTTGCGGAGGAGTAGAGGAGTGATAGGGTGGAGGCTGTGAGCGACGGTCTGAAGGTGGAGGGGGCTAAGTAGAAGAAATGATGGTGGGAAGACAAGAAGAGGAGGAAGATTATGAAAGAGAAGCAAAGAAAAAACGATCTTGATGAGATGTGAAAGTGCCTTCCCACCGCACGCTTCCTCTTCCGCCGTTGCTCTGGCTCCATCTTCTTCCTTTCTCCGTTTTTGCTTTTTTTTTTTTTACTTTGAATCCGTGGGTGGAAAGAAGTATAAGAAGATGATAATTGAAGGGATGGGGGTCGAGGGAGGTTGGATTTGGAAATTGGAAGCAAGAAAGGAGAAAAGAAAAGAAAGAACTAAGAAGGTGCGCTCCCTCTCTCTTTCGCTCTCATGCTCCAATGGAATAATGTTAACTGAGGGAGTTAAAGGTCCAAAACTACTGAACTGGGGGAGGAGATTCTGGCTGGACTGAGGCGAGAATAAAATGGATTATTACGTATGATTGTTGAGGTTTGTATTTACTATTTAGAAGTAGTACGTATTATTTGTATTTTAAATTTAAAATAAAAATATAATAGATGCTTATAAAATCAATTTTATATATAAATATAAAATAGTAAATAAATTAATCATAATATAAAAATTATATTACTTATATAATATGAAAAGACAGTTAAATTTAATACAACTTTGATAATGATATATATTATAAGAAATTTTTAATTTTTAATTGAGACTTTCTATCTAAAATATTGGAGAAGTTACAAATCAAAGTAAAGTAGAAAATACTTTTTCTCTAAATCTCATTTATAGCCAAAGTAAATATGATGGACATTACCATTATATCTCTATAATTCAAGTAGAAAAGGGCAAAAAGGTAACGATAATTATCTATATGAAAACACACCACTCATAAATAAGGAGTCATACTCTTATAAATCCTAAATTCTAAACTGAAATTATTACTATATTTTTATAATATTTAATGTTATTATTATAGTATTTATATATCTTACATTATATATAAAAAAATTAATTTTATACCATGCCACTGTACATTACATTTATGCATAAAACTTATTAAGATTCTTCAATTATGTTTTAATCAGTAATTTTTTAAATACCATAAACCTTTTCCAATTCTATACCATGTTGTGGATTGTTTTAATATGCAACTACAATTACTAATTACTGATTAAAAAAAATATTATGAATTATTTTAAATATAACAACATATTTGGTAACTAAAAAATTAGCTAAATATTATTAAAATTATTAGTTTTAAAATATACTTAACTTTTTATAATATTAATGCTATTATTATAGTATTTATATATCAAGTTTTATCTATAAAATTCTCATTTTTAATTATTATTGGTCATAATTATATATATTTAAGTAACTAAATTTTAAAAAATAGACATACGTATTACATAATAGTTTATTTCTTAATTTTTTTAATAATTTTTTAATGTTATTATTATTATTATTATAGATTTATATATCTTTATTTTTATATGTAAATAATATATAATAATTTATTTATTATTTCATATCCTTAATTATTAATTAAAACTAAATAATATGAATGAATTCAAAGCTAATTACATATTTATTTATAAGAGCTCAATAGTAATTCACTAATAATGTAAAATAATTTTAGTTCTTATGACTGAAATCATTTTTAATGTCATTTTTTAGTCCTTATCACTATTGAATAATATTAATGAAGATAATAAAGGTAACAAATAATATTTTAAATTAAGTTAATTAGATTATTTTTAGGTGTATAGTTCAATTAATTAATATATTTATTATTTTATATAAATAAGATAATTACATACAATTTATTTTTATAACTTATTTTTAATATATTATAAAAAATAATTTTATTACTTCTAATATTATTATTATTTTTCAATATACTAACTTACTTTTTAAGAAGATGTCAAACATCTAAAAATAACAAAACAATAAGCAAGATTAAAACCCGACAGAGTTGAATATGTAAAGAGTTAAAACATATTTAAACCTACTTTTATTATTTTGAAAGGCATAGAAAATAAAATTTTACAACAATTAGGTTTAATTTAGTCCATTAATTCAAGTAATTAAATATAATAAATGACTAAATTTAATTACATTCAATAAATATAATTAAATGCAACAAATGAAGTATTCACATTTTTTTATGTTATTACACTATCATTTGTAATGAAATTTCTTATGTACCCTTAATTTAAAAAAGACAATTTTCATTTTAAAAATGACCGATCCTCAATTATAGGAAGAAAAATACTATGTCAATGTACATTACTTTTTTTTTTATCTATCCAAATCAAAGATAGTACTAGGAGTTTACAATATTCACGCAGCTATTCAACCAATTAAGTTAGACTCCACTGGTAGGGTACATTACTTTTATACATAAAAGATATTTCTTATATGAAAATTAAAATAAATTAAACTATACTTTTGTTGTTTTTTCTTATTTGATTACCATATTTATAATCATTAATATATATTACTTTTTATTATTTTATAATTCATATAGAAAGTAAAGTTTCATAACAACTAAAAGTCTAATTAGGTCCATTAGTGTGTGCAATTAAATGCAACAAACAACTAAATTTAATTGTATTCAATCAATACAATTAAATGCAATAAATGAAAGATTCACATTTTGAGATGTCATTATACCACTCAACTATCATTTGTAATGAAATTTTATTTATACTCTACCTTTAAACAAGAAAATACTATGTCAGGTATACATTATTTTTATATATAAAGATATTTCTTATATGAAAATTAAAATAAATTAAGGTATTGTTAGAAAAAAAATAAATTAAATTATAATTGTTCTTATATGAAAATTAAAATAAATTAAGCTACACTATTTTTTTGGGTTGTTTTTTCTAACTTATTTTATTATAATATTTACAATCATTAACTATATATTACTTTTTATTATTTTAAAAGTAATAGGGTTAATTAGATTTATTAACGTGAGTAATTAAATATAATAAACAAATGAATTTAATTTCATTCCATCAATGTAATTAAATATAATAAATGAAGATTCACATTTACCTATGTCATTTCACTACCCAACCTCATTTGTAAAGAGATTTCATTTATACCCTAATTGTAGGCAAGAAAAATACCATGAACATTACTTTTATGTATAAAGACTAGTATTATCAATTAGGCTCATTATGGTGCGTGAAGCTAATACCCTACTTTTGCTTCATCTTTTTTTTTTTGGGCTTCACTAATTTATTTATTTTTTATTCTATTTGTTTTGTTATTCTAAAGTTTTTCTTTTTTTTTTCTATGAATAAAAGTTTAGGTGAATTATTTTGTCTTTTTTTAGAACTTATTGGATAGTTATGAAGAAACTTACATATTAATATTCTTACATCAACAATGAGACTCAATCTACATCTTTTTGGCATGAGTCCTATTCTTATTAATTATGTTAATTTTTGTTGGTTTATTCTATAGTCTTTACACATATATTCTCCAAATGATTAATAAGATAAAGAAAAAATTGTCTTTCCCTTTTAAGGTCTTCTTAAATGACATTCTCATTCTTTCTAATTTTTAAATAAACATTCACTTATTTTATGTTTTTAATAAAGTAACACATATATCCCATATTTTACTTACTAAAGTGATACATACACTCATTTTTTAGTACTATTTAAGAGAGATTTTAAAAATAAAAAAGAGGTGTTAGTGTCATCTAAGAAGACCTTAAGAGAAGTAAGAACAATTTCCTCTAAAATAAATCACTACCAACAAATATTAGTTTAATTGGTAAAGACAAGACTCATATTTTATAATTTCATATGGATATGAGTTGGAGTCTCACTCTTAATAAAAAATTTGTAAGTAAGATAAATTAATAAATTACACTTACTTTCTTATAAGTTTAATAAAATTTCATTCAATAATATTCTCCTTTTCAATTTATATAATATTATAATATAAACTTATTTTAGTATAAGTGCCTCGTTATTAAACTCATATTGTATTTCTTTAATTTATAATGGTAGTGTATAATTAAAAAAATGAAAAGAAGAAAAATAATTTCATTTTACTTATTTTATAAAATTAAAGAAAAATGGAGAAAAAAAACGAGATTCATCTTTTGTTTATTTTCATTTCTCTTCAATATTAGTTTTTCCCTCCAGTGAAAATTTTAATGGTTTCGTAGAGTTCGCATCTAGCTATATACTATAAAAAGATGTTTATATAGGTTTCTCTCTTAAAATCTCTCAACTTTGTGGCTTAATCCGTTATTCACTGTAAAAGTTCCTCCTCCCTTATTTTATCATCTTTTAAGTATATTCGTTATAAAATTATTTATTTAAACTTAAACTCGATTTAATTGAGATTTATAATACGAGATAAAATTAGATTATTTTGATTTGTTTATCTAATATATTAATTTTAATATTATATATAAGTAAATTATAAAATTAAAAATATAAAACTATAATTAAAATATATTTTAAGTACCAGTATCAATATAATATCATGTTATATAAAATATTATCTATTAAATTAATATTTTTTATAATGAATACATAAATGTTTAAAAAATACATTTTAAAAAAGAAATATATATCATTAGATTAAATTGAAATAAAGCGTAATCTAAATTTTTAAAACTCAAATTTATCAAAAGACGTGAATGAAGATTAGAGCTCGAATGGTGTGATTACTATGATTGTAATGGTGAAAGAAAGAGAACATATATTAAAGAAGAAAATAAGAAAAGGGAACCCAAAACATCGTAGAGTTAGTCCCATTTATCCCTCGTGGAAACTATAAAACAAGAACAAGTTTTTAAAACATGTAAATATGAAACACATCCCTAAACTTTTTTTTCTTTTATTCTTAAAAAAAAAGAAAATAAATTTTAAAAACCAGGATCAAACATATGTTAAGTCAAGACATTTTAAAAAATTTATTTAGTTTAAAAAATTCAAGTTTGTAATTATTCTAAAAGTATTTTAAGCTTAATAAATTTGTATTTTTAAGTAAATATAAATTATATATTAATAAAATTATTATTAAAAAAAAATCTTGTAGTGTGCTATTTCGTTTATGCCTAATTTATATACCCATTGTTTCTTTTAATTTCTAGAAGGACAAGACTAACAATATTTATCATATAATTGGGATATTTGCTTCTCTTTACTGATTGATAAAATGCAACTCAACATATACATCCATCCTAATATAAATCAAACTAAAATTGATGGGCATTAATAACATTTGTGAAAAATAAATACATAAAATTTAATTTCTGTAAAATATATTTTAAAAAAGAGACGATAAACTTTAAATATGATTAAATCTTAGATAAATTATTAGTTTTATTATTGGTTAAAAAACTGAAGGTTGTGAGAATATTTTGAAATCTCATTGAAAAGTCAAATATATTAATTATGATAATTATTAAAAAAAATATAAATCAAACAAAGTATATATAGATCAAATTAAACCGAACATTTGGGTGTTCCCTTGCTTACCAAAAACTTTAAATACACTGAAAACACTATTATATTTCAAAATATAGCCAACTTGTTCCAACAAAATACCGAAAAATAGGTTGGCTTATGTACTTTCCGACCAATTATTACTTGATAGCGCCGATAGATATATATATATGATTGTCCTTTTCTCTATTCCACTAAGAAGAGTACAATTTGGTGTTGATAACAAAATATTTAAATAATGCAACAAAATTGAAAGGACAAAACAATATGACAAACTTTCTTTTGGTTTTGCTTATTCCTTTTTAGCTTATTCGCTAGGTATATTGTCCACATGTGAGAATCACTTATTGTTATCTTTTTCTACTGCCAGATAAGGGACAGAGTTATCACAGATTCTCAAAAATGGATAAAGCCTCCGGAAAATCCTTTTCCTTTTTCTTAAGCAATGCCAATTTTTTGCCCCCAAGAATATGTAAAAGCATGATCAGTCAATCTCAATTTCCCTGTTAAAATCATAACAAACCAAATCAGTAGTTAGTAATTAGTTATAGATTTGGTATTTCCTCTCTTGTATATAAGCTACATATTTAGATAGCTTGATGTACATCCTTTTTGGTTTAGTAAATTCAACTTCTAATTTTCTCTCTCAAACTTGTCAATTTTTTTAATTCATCTTTTTTAACATGATGTCAAAATAATGATGTAAAATATGACTTAATTCTTTTGTTACATTGAGTTTTTATTTTTTTTTTCCCTCCTTTGTGCTTTATTTAGCACATATTTATTTTCACATTTGATTAGTAATGGATAGAAAACTTATCCAGTTTTTTTATAAAATAAAAAATATAATTATTATAGTAAAAATCAAACCTAAAATCTTATGTATATTATTCAACTTTTTTCTTTAACTTATTTATGTACATTAAAGAAAATGAATAAATTTTTCGGTTGACAATGAATTTTTTTTATTGTTATAATTTTTTCATATTTTTGTACTAGATTTTAGTGAATTCACCCCTCAACCCAACCAAATATGTTGTACGATTCTAATCCGATTTGTTAGGTGAAATTCTTACCTTTCTATTTGCATTTATTGGAATTAAAACCCTAGATCAAGAAACTCCAATCCTCCTTTTGGTTTGGTATGTTGAGTTTTCAAGCTTGAGTGTGGAGCTTTGATTTTGACAATTCATGTATAGATTTTTCTTTCAGTAAGTTAAAGGGCAACTATTATCATGGCATGAAAAATAATGATTTTGAATACTTTAGTCCAAATTGGTCCAAATCCCATTCCCCCTTCGTTAGAACGAGCTATATTAATTGAAACAATTGGATGTATGTCTGTCTGTCTTGTAGAAACATGCAATGTCCAAATAAGTGAGTTGGACAGCAATAGATTAGATTATGCCATTAATTACCATTAGCAGTATCATTATGACCAAGAAAAAGATGGTTTTGTAGTTGATCACACGCATTCGATTTTCTACTTTTGAATAGGGAAATAAAAGAAAATGGGGAATGTCATGCATGTGGCTGCGATTTCTGCTTTGTTAATAAGAGGACACATGTTGTGGCCATGTGCTCTGTCAATGTTATCTTTATATTTATATACACATATTATGTAGTGCCTCCCTCAGTACATACCTTTTTGTTACCAACAAACTATGTAATTTGCAATTTAAAATTGTGGAGACTAGTAGAATTTGAGGATTCAGATTTTCATGTAACTGCCATCTTAATAATTCCAATCAATAGAGAGATTAATTTTTATATATCGTGATTGTAAAAGTTTTATCTTATTAATAAATTAAAAATTATAATAAAGAATAAAATAACATATTCTTTTTACAAAAAGAAATTTTGATTTATATTCAAAACTTAAATTCAAAATTACTTATTCAAGTAGAAGAATTCTATACCAATTAACTCGCACATTTAGTTATATATAAATTATTTACTCATATTTAAATATAAGGAATGTTCATTGAATCAATTTAACAAATTAACCAACTTTAACTAATTAAATTATTATCACATCTTTTATAATTTAAATTAAACTAGTTAAATTTAATTTTATTGGCTCTGTTTTCGAGTTCATATTTTTAAAAATTAAACCAACCCACATATGGATTCTAAGATTTGAGAAACTTTGCTCTCCTTAATAAATATATTTTAATTGATATTCTAAGTTTAAGATATAATTAAATTTTTATGATAAATTTATGTGCTTTTATAGTATATCTATTAATTTTTCATATTTTTATTTAAAATTTTAAAATATATTAATTATCAATCCAATGATATGGACTTAATAATCTGCTTTTTTTATCAAGTTAATGTAGTTCAAGTTTGTTTAAAAAAGTAAATTAGAACTAGACTTAATTGCATTTTGGAGTTTTGTTCAGCTAGCATGGGATTGTGTAATTTTGATTTATTTTATTTTAATTTTACGAAATGAATTTTTACTTTTTTTTTTAATTTACAATCAAATTTTTTTAGTCTTATGTGACATATAAAATAAAAAAATTGATAAAATGAAAATTCACTATACACTCAAATATCAAGAGAAAAATCACATATTAAACTTTTTTTAATTATATTATATATAATTTAAATGTGTGTGAGTGATCAAAATTGAACAACATTTATTATTATTAAATAAATATTATAATATTATAAAATAGAATAAATAAAAATTTATATACTTCAATAATATATATCTTAATCATAACTTAATCACTCTATTTTAAATATTTTATTTGTTTTTATAAAAGTGTGTAGTCTTAATTTTTTTGTTGTTACATATTTTAGTGACTAAAATAAGATATTGATATTATTATGGATGTAATATTTTATTTTGTATTTAACTAAAAAAATTATATTTATCTCATATATTTCTAATAAGTCTTATTCTAATATATTTATATAATTTCCAATATATAAATATGTATATGCTTATTAAGTATATATGTATGTACATAAAACAGTATAATTTATACTGTTAATAAATTAATAAATATAAATTATTATATTAATATATTTTTACCCAAAAACAAATTAGTATTACTAATATACTTCTATATCTGCCATTTTAGTATGCAAAATGCATAAAATAATTTTTTATTTTATATAATTAAAATTTATAATAAATAAATACTTTTGAATATAAAAAATATTTTTTAAATTTATAATAAATAATTTATATTGTAATACAAAGTTATTTTAAATTATGAATAATCCCTTTTAAAAAAATAATGAAGTTTAATTTATAAATAAAGATGAAAATAATAGATTGAAAAGAAATGAGAAATTTAGAAAAAAATCTTAATAGATAGGAAAACAAAAGAGGGGTGGGAAGAGTAAGAACCAAAATCACAATCGATAATGATAAAATACCTTATTATCATTATCATGAATATGAATGGAAGAAAAAAAGTGGCGAATGAAAAGTGGAATCACTAGGAGTTTAGTCGTGGCAAGTTTTGAGAGTGGTCCACTTTACTTGAACATGCTTTCCGAAAAGACCTTTGCTTTTGTTTTCTTGAGTTAGATGAGCTTTTGCTTTTTTACTTTGTTGGTTTCAGCAATCAATTTTTTTGAGTTAGGTGCATGGCTTGGAAGTAATAAAAAGGAAATAGCATAATTTCCATAGATTATTATAAATTTATGATCGTCTCCAAAAATATATTCATGGGGGAAAACTCAATAATATACTAACTCTATAAGATTGATGAGAGTGAAAGAAATGACCCGAGATTCTCTAGTATATATATATATGCAATCACCAAAGGGTCTTTATAGAAAATGACATATATCAATTTCAAAGAGTCATTATCAAGAGTCCAGAGAATGAAGACAATTATAAGAGTAATAATAATAATATATCAACAATTTACTTAAAAATGAAATTGATAAACTTATTTATTTGGCGTATTCTTTGCAAATTGCCATAGCAACCAATATTCAAACTTTTGACCGATGAAGCAGGGGTATCCGACAAATCGACAGACGTTATTGCTGGAAGATGAATTTTACCAAGGAAATGATAAGATCGCTGTTTATTTATGTATGTACTAGTAATATGGTATTGTAGGTAAAATTGAATTAAAATTATAAATATTTAATTTTTAAGAATTTTTTATAAAAGAAATTTAATAAAATATATAATATAAAACTATATTTTCTATGAAAAAATATTTATCTAGATAAAAAATACAGATTATCTTTTTTAAAAAGTGTAAGATTATTATTAGTTTATAACACCTAGTTACTTTCAAATTTATATTTATGAATCACCAAATACTTGTATCCACCGACCCAAGATTATTTTAGTTTAGTTAATAATTTTGAGTTTGAATTGTAGATCCATTAAATACTTAGATAAAAACCCAAGACTATTTTAGTTTATTTAATAGTTTTGAATTTGAATTGTAGATACATTAAATACTTGGATAAGAAATTTGACTTAGGACCTGATGATTAGATACATTAAATTTTAGTGAAAAAGAAAAGCTATTTAATACATTTCCTTCTTTCAAAAAATGACGAATTCTTATTTGACCAAGCAGCAAGAATAGTCGCACACGGTATGCGCAAAAGTCAAACAATGATATTATTCAATTAAATCTCTGTACACGAGAATAGTACTGATTTTGTAAATATTCTTTTTCGTATTATCTATCTTTTCTCTTGATAAAATATTGAAAAAGAACAATTTGATACGAATTCCTTCTTATCATATACTCACTCAACAAACAAGATTTCAACACGTTGAAATGAAGGAATTGATCATCCTTTTTATTCCTTTATCTTTCTCATTTTGGAATTAGAAATTATTGGACAAAGTAACAAACTAAAAAAACTCTTACTATATACATTATTAAAAAATAAGAACAATGAACAGAAAGACAATAATTTTTCTCATATCATGGTGTGACTATTTTTTATTGGCATGGTATGACCATTTAATAGCTCAACTTGGTCCAAGTTGTAACTATGTACCTAAAAGAATCAATGAACTACTTGAGGAGGATATTAGATTTAAGTTGTTCATCTCCTAACTGAGGAAGGTGATGAAAATTATAGTGGAATTGTCCAAACATCACTCTCACTATAAATCAATTGCAATTTGCATAGTGGAAGGTCACCATTGAGTAGCCTTTCAAATCAAATACGTCAATGTGTTGATTTTCGAAGAAAGAAAGATAATGAAGAACCCAATAAAATGAAAATGATAGGAAACAAGATATATGATAATAAAAATGCTTTCTTGCTTCAAGCTTACGAGTTAAGGTAACAGATAGAACTTTGTTTTTGGTGAGCTTTTTCCCAAGTCCTACACGTGTAACGCTATCTGTTTTGATTCACTTTATTTTCATTTTTTAACCCTTTTGTGTGTGAATCCTTTTGCTTTACTCTGAATAAAACAGTTGTGTTGTCCGCACTTTATGTTTATGAAGAATGTTCATAGATCCAAAGGAATAAAAAACTAAATATGAAATATAAAACTTGTTCTCAGAGTGGAATTTAAAATCGAAAGCTCTTTATGAAGATGAAATGTCATTAAGCTAGAAAAGCACGTTTTGATAGATAGTAGCGTTTATTTCTTTTGCTCTTGAAGCCTTGTCCTATCATTCCGTAAAATTCGATTGTTCTAAATTTTCAACGGCTCAATTAAAAACTTTTAAACTGTAGAATATAATTTAGAATTGGCTGAATTATGTTTACTAACAGACTAATTAAAATTTTATAAAAAAAAGTTACAAGTAACTTTTCTATATTAAGTTTTTAAATAAAGAGACAGTACTTTAAGTACAAGATTAAAAAAATTATAAGTGTTTATAAAAACTTGCGTCTGCTACTCTCTTCAGACGAGTGAGAACTCAATAAGTAACTCTTCTGCAGTTAGATTAGATAAATTAGATTTCACTTGTCTCAATAAGTGACAAAATATGATGAATGGATTTTTTGGTTCGGTAATAAGTATACCTCCTTCTATATATATATTTATTATCAAAATACCCTGGTAAGAATAAACACAATAGACATTGCCCCTAATGTGAAATATAGAGAAACTGATGAACTCTTTAAACTAGTATTAAATAAGATACGTTAAGAACCTAAAATTTATGTTTTAATGTAGGGCAAGGTTTTATCGTCAGCCATCAAATGACAGGCTGCAAAGTAGTGTACTCACAATGTGCATGAAAAGAAAAAAAAGCATTTATGAGAAAAATAAATAAATAAAGGCGAGCGCATAAGGGAAGAATATTATGATATATTTTGATAAATTTTTTTATAAATTAAAATTAATTTATGTATAAATTAAAAATAATTTTTTGGAGAAGATAATGTGAGAGATTTTTGACAATTTACCTTATACATAAGTTAATTAATTTATAAAAAAAACTTATATTTTTAATTTTTTTTCATATAAGTACTTATGAAAAAATTTACTTTAACAAATCTCAATTAAGCTTAGTTGGTCAAAGGAAGTTTTTTTCTTTATTAGGAAAACAATTTCAAGAAATGACTCTTAAAAAATTTTAAAAATAATATATGTAAAAAATATTAACAGATAAGAAAGAAAAAAAGAAAATTTTGAAATGTAATAAATAATGTAATAGAAACACGTAACTATAAAAATTATTATATATGTATCACGTCTAAAAAAAAATATGCATTTTGATGTAGCATCCATAAGGGCTTTCATAAAATAAATCATAAGTACTAATAATACTTTCTCCAACACTCTTTTTTTAATATCCTCTCTAATATTAGTTAAAATTATTTTTAATACCGTCTTTAATATTAATTAAAATTTAAGTTTAATTATACATTTAATCCTCCAAATTCTAATTAATTAAATTGAATCCCCATGAAATGCTGAGAGGTCCAAGGGAGATTTGATGCAATAACCTTGAACCCCATAACACATTTGGAACCATGGTTGAATCACTAAATTAAACATAAATTTAATGTACACTTTGAAACTTATATTATATATATTATATAGAATTAATTATAATTATAATTATAGTTATAAATATAAATATAAATATATTTATATTTATATTTATATTTATATTTATATTTATATTTATACTTATACTTATTCTTATACTTATACTTATGTTTATGTTTATATTTATGTTTATATTTATGTTTATATTTATGTTTATATCTGTATTTAGCCATAGTCTTTTAAGTGTGGTGTGGAATTGAAGTATACAACATCAAATTTCTGTTGGACCACTTTTTTATTTGTTTTCTTGTTTTGAATCTACTGCATCATGTTGACATAAGCATTTTGTTTAAAAATTGACAAACTACTAACGAAAACCCAGTATTTGGGCTTCGATCTTGGATCTTGGAGCTACAGGGAGTTGTTGTGAAAATTTCTCAAAGATTAATTTCAAGATTTGATAGAAGACGAGTCTATTGGTGACTAATCAAAATAGAATAGTATTTTGAGGCCAATCGAATTAATAAAGATATGAAACTATTGTAAGTTATGTTGGCATTGGAAGGAGAAGTTCTCAAATGGTGGGTTTCTTGGAAGGAGAACAATCAAAATGCAACTTGATGGACTTTTCATAAGACAGTGTTCAAGAAATTCCAACCAAAAGTTTGGGTTTGTTTTCATGATTTAGAAACTAAGGAGCAAGAAAACAAATATGGAGATGAAGTTCAAGGGAAAAGTCAAGAACAAGTGGAGCAGAAAGCAAAATTTGATGTTGAAAGGCATGAAGAAAGCACAACAAAGATGAAGAATTCTTGGGAAAGCAAACATCCCAAGAGGGAGAAACCCAACAAGAATAGGAAGTAGAGAAACAAGATCTAGAAGAACAAAAGAAACATGATGAAAAGGGAAAATCGAGGGTAGAGAAGCAAGAAAACAACAACCACCAACATTCTAAATCAAGATAGAAGTGAAGATGAACATTAGAAAGTGGAAAACAAGAATCACTTTGGAGAAAAAGCAAACTTCAGCAAAACAAAACCAAAGAGGGATTATGATAGTAATCATCAATTGTTATATGTCATGGTGTAGTTAAGAGGACCATGGAGTCACATTCGAGTAGGAGAGGCATTGCCACCAAAACAATTGTTAAAAATAGAGCATTGAACAAGAATAGCAGCAAGACCCAAAAAAAAAAAATATATTTAAGCCTAAAATTTATTAAAAATATAAATTTGATGAGTCTCGATTCTAAATTAAGAAAGAGAATGGTATAATGAAAATAATAATGTGCGGATTTTGCAAAACTTTAAAAATTCTTTCTTGCATGCACATAAAGATGGAATATAAACCACCTCTTCTAAACAAAAGACAAGACCCACGACAAAAAGTGGGTTGAGTTTAGCCTTCAATGACTGAATTATAAGAACAATGGTACTAATTGGTGAGAGATAACAAAGGAGGCATGCACATATTTACGTGACAGAATTTGTAGGTTAAGACTAATATTTTCCAGGTAAAAATACTTCTCTATTAGCTCTACAGTGCAGCAAATATTGTAAATTTATGGCTTTAGTGACTAAGTTATGTTTAAAAAATGACAAGCTGCCAAGTCTTTGACTATAAGCAAATTCAATGCAGAAAAGAGATTTTGAATATTCACTATTGTGTTTACACACAAACTAGAGTCAAATGAAGAAGAGAAAAATTCTGAAATGTTTATTATCAATGTCCTAAAGCTTTTAATAAGCTGAATAGGTTGTTATTTTAATTGGCGTAACTCAAGTGATGAACTAAAAAATAGGTCCAACAAAAAAATTGACATTACAGAAAATACATGCATGTATGTTTTATTTAATTTTGATTACTTGCTGAAAATGTGATCCAATACATTCTGACCAGTAAACATAAACATTGCTTTTGTGGTCGTGCGAGGACTTTCTCATTCACGTCCAATAGAAGCTTTAGATAAAAGCCTCGTTTATGCACCAAAGGTTGCCGATTATAGGAAAGTGTAAGATGCACTCATAATTGGATAGAAATGGATGCAATAGCTAAGCATAAGTGAATATTATTTTAGAATTTTCCTATAAATTGAAACATATTCTAAATTTTTGTTTTTTCAAATCCGACTAATATTAAGATTTATTAGATGATATTTAAGTTGATTAATAATGTGACTAATAATAATGAACGTTAAACAACTAATACTTATTTATGTGGAAGAAATTGTGTACATAACTACAAGACTTGTAATATGATATGTTTATAATTAATAAATAGTGTGTCAAGATTCATTTGTCATCACTATATAGAATTGTTGTTTACGGTATAGTTTGTCAGATTAAAAATCTGGAATATAGAGCATGTAGTTAGGAGAAGAAAAAATTAGTTTCTCGGTTTTCTAAAATTGTGCAACCGATAGACAATCCATCAAATATTTGATCATCTTCTCAACAAGTAAGTAATCTATAATTGGTGTTCTAAGTTGATATGAAGTATATTATTTGTGGTATATATTTTCCTACGTATCAGAGTAAATTTTATATAATTTAAAACCTGATTATTTAGGATCTAATAATATTTTATTATTTTCGTTTTTTACTAAGTTTTAATTTTTCAAAGAATAGTTTTTAAAAATTAGAACTCCAAGCCATAAAGTTTTTATAGATGATGATGATACGAAATACGAATTTATTTATTTAACCTTTTCTGTTTACTATGAAGGAAGAGTTTTAAAATTTTGATAGTATTTGAATATATTCCTTTTAATTTTTATTTCCATTTAATTATTAACAATATGTTAATGTTATTGTTAATGGTTATATACATGGCACTAATATGTGTATCCGTGCATTGCGCGGCGATATAGATTAATCTATATTTTATAGTTGATGATAGTAAACACAATGCAATATAATAAAATACATCTAATTAAAAAACAAATATTTTATATAAATGTTACATTTATTTATTTATTTTCGTAGCCAAATCAATTCTCATATTATTCTTTGTTTTGCTTTTTAGTGAAAACACTGAACAAGTTTCAATGTCAGACATTTAGGAGGCGCCACCACGAGTGGATCAGTCATGAGCCGAGCTGAATCAGAAGTCATCACCAATGGTCGTGCATGTGACAATGTGAGACGAAATTTGTGGAGTATGGAACGAAACTGTGTCTGTGTATATGGAAGAGAATTTGGGTTTGGGTTTGTTGTCTTTGTATGTGTTTTTTAATTGCGTGCTATACATTCTCGTGTTCTTTGTGCCAAGGTGCAAATGGTTGGAATTATACTTCTTTCACCAATAAGGTGATGGTGGCCCTCTAGCTTTTGGAACCAACAAATGCTTATTTGAAATTTTGAAAGAAAAGGCATAAATATAATAATAATAATAGTGTGTATAACCGTGCTTCAACGATGATATGAATTAATATATTTTTTTATGGTGGATGATAGTCAACACATAATGTAATATTACATCTAAAACAAAACAAATATTTTATACAAATATTATTTATTTATTCTTAAATTAATTTTTTTATTATTCTCTATTTTGTTTTTTTAAGTGTCATTTATCTAATTGATAATTGAACCAGTCTTCCTGAAGAAAGACCGGGTTAGAACACTCGCTCTGATTGGATGTTCGAGGAACACCGTAGGGCCAGTTGCTACAAGGAACGAGAAGGAGAAAATTATATGCTCTCGCTCACGCAGCCACACCTGTGCCCTAGTAAAAGGCACTTGACAGAGCCACAATAGGCAAACAGCGTGCCCCCCAAGACAGACTCTGACACACGTCGTTTTGTTTGTCCCTAGCACATACTATCCTGAGGGTAGGGACGTTAGGAGACAGAGGAGCAGGGAGCCATAAAAGGGTCACGGGTAGGCAGAGTCAAGAGAGAGAAAAGGACAAGATGACATATGTGAAGGAATATATAAGCCCAAAAGAGAAGGTGGGAGGGTAAGTATCATTGTGTGCACCTTGTAACTGAGTGTTGTAAAAGTTAAAGTTACATACGTGAACAATAATGTAAACAAACTTCATGTTCCCATTGTATGAATTTGAAAAAAGTGCAGGTTAGTTTTCCAAAATAGTTAAAATATAAACAGATTTCATGTCAACGCGACATAAATTTAAAAATTTGTGAAGTTTATAATGCTATAATCATATCTGGATACCACACTAATCTCTCTTAATCATGTATTAATATTAATTCTAACTATTTTTCAATAATCATAACAGTCATTTTACTTTGATCCTCTAGATACACCAAATAGAATGATAATATCCTCTTTTAATTTCATTTCTCTTGAAAATTGCTTCCATCCAAAAATCAAATAACATTTTTTTTCTTGTTTGTCCCATGCACTTAAACCAACATGACTACTTTCTTCCTTCATCATCCATTGAGTACACCTTGTTTTTGTTCTGGAATGCATTTGAACAAAATTGAGCTTCCAAATGTCAACAAAAGAATAAGTAGTTGAATGTTTAGCATTTGGTTACTATTTATGATACAAATAATGAGTTAGTACTTACTAATGAAGAACATTTTGTTTGATAAGAAGACAATATACCTTTTCAAATAATTAAAAAAAACTACATTATATGCGACATGTTTATCTTCTAGCGGGTCAAGCATTGTAGGGACAATTGTTAAAGGTGATAGATTCAATAAAGATCAATGTCCTAAGAATTAGATTGAGTGAGCAAAAATGAAGGATATACTTTTTGGGAGTGCTTTGAGTAATCTCATGTGCACTAAGCCTCACATCGCTTTCTTAGTTAGGGTACACAGATGTGCAGCAAAAAGTATATGCTTGTATATATCAGAGTTGACAATTTGGAGATTGTTGGGGTACACATATTTCAATCTTGGTTGGTGCTTTGATGATAAGAAATTGACTTCTAGCTACATCTTTATGATTGTTATGGGTGCAAAATCCTAGAAAAGTAAGAAACAAACTATTATTACTTTTACTATGCAACCAAAGTTCATTGTTTGTTTTGTTGCATATACTCATGTCATTTAGTTGAAGAATCTTATGATAGTACTTCACATTATGGAGTCCACTACTAGGTCATTAAGAATTTTTTATGATAATAGTGTTGTAGTGTCTAATACAAAGAAAAATAAGACTTCTAGTGGTTCTAACCACTTAGAACTAAAATATCATACTATCATAGATATAATTGTAGAGTATGTTGACACAAATTTCATGTTGTTTTCAAATGACGTAAATATAGGCATTGTGAGTTACTCTAATGTGCTTGATCAATGAGAGTGAGTTATATGTTATCTTCCTCTATGTTGATAGATTATGTGATTTTGGACCTTTTAATGATATTTTCATTATTTGAGTTTTGTTATATACTTTGGTACAATGAATATGAAAATATTAAAAGTTGGTATCAATAAGATTGTTATAATAATGGACGATATTATGTTAAAGCTGAGGCATGATATTGAAGTGTGGTATCATAAGGATTATTGTGTCTGTTATTGTTGCCATTTTAAAACTAAGATATGTTAATCTCATTGTAAACAGTGTAATTTTTATAACTTCCAAGCGTGAAAGAAATTAAGAATTAACAAAAAAAATACATTAACCATGATTTCGTTGTCACACTTTCACAGGTCAATGATATTTATAGTTATAAAAGTATAAAAGATTTTGCATCAATAAATATTACAATTAATGTCATGATTTAATGTTTCATGACTTTTATTCAATATGTTATATTTTAAGATCATATATTTTGTAATTACAATGCTATTAGCTCAAGAATTATTTTTAAAAATATTTTTCAAAATTATAATTATACAATTTATTTATCTTAAAATAAAAAAATGTTAAAATTTTTCTATAAATTTATGAACTGTAATGAATCGTAACATTTTATTTTTCCAAAACTAATTAATATTATGATTCATTAAATCATACTTAACTCTAGTAATAATATGATTATGAGAGAGAAAAATAGAACTAACTATACACCAATATTTAAATAGTCAAGATTTAAAATAAGATAATTACTTAAAAAATTACATGAGTTATGATTTATGTAAAAAAAAAAAAAAAGTAATTACACGTTACGTTTCTATATTTCTAACTAGTCATATTTTTTCTTATGTTTTTACGAAATTGCTTTTCGTACCAACAACACTTACCTTAAATTAAATCACGATGTTTTATGACTTTTTTAAGTAATCGTTTGAACATATAATAATTTTTCATAAAAATTATTTTTATGACTTTTTTAAGTAATCGTTTGAAGATAAAATAATTTTCAATAATAATATTTCATATTTAAGTGTATGCTCCAGATTTACTCATCTTGTTATCATTTTTCTCACATGATAGGCATATGTATATTAATGTCTCGATCTTTGCTTCTAAATTTGAGCCTGAGCTTGCTCCATCTTTGACGTTGGTGTAGACAGAAAATGTCAAACTCGCCCTCAATCGACCTCCTTGTCATGCCATGCCATGCCATGCCATGCCTAGACATTACAATACTCATTCTATATACGTCAATTATGGCAGAGGTTCCAAACTCTTCTGAAGAGCAAATCATTTTTTCCCCTCTTTCTAATGACGATGGCAAAGACATAATTATGACACATTAGGAGAACTCAACTCTACGCCTGCATCACATTTCTTCGTTTAAGCTACACAGCAGTAAAACTCCTGCTCCTACATTACATCCGATTCTACACACTGCTGACTCAGCCTCAAAACGGACAATTTTGGAGAAAATAGCCTCTTTCTAAATAATAATTGCTTTAAAGTAAATAACTCTCTTGCACTGCAACCTGGACCAACAAGCAAGAAGATTGACTTTCGTGAGTACATCTACAAATTAGTGATCCCTGAGTCTGTGATGCTTGCTGCAATAAAATTGCCATTGAGAAATGCTGTCTTCACTACACGGATGACCTGAAGAGCAAGGAAAACAATATCATAAGTCATCTCTTACATATACCATTAACATTACGACCCAGTTTACCCAGATACAGTGACAAACTAGGCTGGCTTAATGGTGATTTTCTAATGTCATAAAAGGATCATTAATGAGCTCAGCATAAATAGCAGGCGTCTAACTTATACGTAATAGGCTTATTAGTGTAATTGTATATGTAGTAATTCGGGTAGTAATACAAACTGCAACATTTAAATCCACAATTACCATTGTGAAATTGCAGAAAGAATGATTTACCAGTTGCAACATGGCACTTAAAATGACTTAACCAAAGTAAAAAGGCCATAGACCGCACATAATTCAGTTAAATAATTGAAATAAAAGGAGCAACAAAATATAACAATTGCGGACAAGAATATTGTTTTCTAAGATTATAATTTAACTTGTACTAAAATCAGATATATAGTTTACCTGATATTCTGCTTCCTCGGTGCTTCACTAGCTGGTTGAATGCCATCATATCTGCTGGCATTGTCACTTTGTGCTCTCCCCGAGTCTTGGACCATGTTTTTAGACATTTTATACGTATAATGCCCTTTCAAATCGCTTTGAACTTCTGCCAATGGGTTCACAAAATATCCACCCTTACCATGCTGCACTCTATTGTTATTTGCAGTTAATATTTCTTTGTTTCCATCTTTATTGGTTGCATTATGCACAGCAATTGTTGATGCTATGCTTCCTCCTAAAGAGAACCTTGATGTGGAATACCGACCCTCTGTCTTCTTCCAGAATTTAGAACTCAAAAAGTCAGTACCAGGTAGCTTGCAACATGTGTCTTCTGTTGCATCATTATTGGAAATTCTGCCACTTGAAACTGCCAAATCATATGATATTTCATCTAGGGCCATCTCTAGGCCATGTACTCGTGACTCCAGAGAATTCATACCACTTTGGGAGCTTCCAATAAATCTCTATATTCAAATAACGATAAAAGCGTGAGCCAAAAATATATATTTATTATTTTGAAAGAAAAAAAATGTGAGTAGAGACGTCTATCAGATAAGCTTTTAAGTTTTAAGCAAGGCAATGGGGTATTACAATTTACTATACCTCTAAGGAAAGCTTAAACACAAGGGAGAAGGTATTTCAAATTTAAACGTGGTACAAGTGCAGGGGGAGGGAATTGAAATGGTGGGAGTGGACTACATGATAATTAAGATGACCAAAGTTAAAGACAGACAAAGTATAGGCTTTGCCCATTTGGGGGAGAACATTAGAGATGAGCTAGATGTTTCATTCCCAATACAGTCATAATCAAACTTAAAATAACCAAGCAATACCTTACATGTGTCATAAGGGAGGATGAAACTCAATAACAGTAAACCACAAAAAGGAATATTATCAATAGGACTAGTAGAATTTCAGCCAAACAAAGAAAGAGTTATTCGTTAAAAGGATGTGGTAATCTACTTGGTGCTTTCTGTTAATATATGCAGCTTGTTGATATTACAAATTTACTAGTCCAAGAAGGAAAATATTATCCTGAATCAGAAAGTAAAAAACACGAACAGTTTTATATATGCCAGAAAAAGAAAGGAATAGGAATATTCAATTTATCAAACATGACAGACTGTCAGGAAACAAGACAAATGAAGAATAATCAAAAGCTAAATATAAAAAGTCATATACACAGGAATAGCACTGGCCTAAATAAGTTAGATTTAATAGAGTAAAACGGTATATCAAGGCACAATAGTATACCTGAAGGAGGTCTAATAAATTTGATTGCTGGTTTTCAATTTGGATAAGTTGTTCACGGATCAAAGAAAAGTCCTCGACATCTTGTGGGCTCTCACAAATTTCATTTGCATTGTTGACTATAAAATCTGTGTCAAGATCATCATCATCATAACACGGAACTACACGAGATTTCGAACCACTGAATCTCCTAATTTTTTCATCAGACATCTTGCTAAAGAGAACACACTTTATCTCTGCCCTCGAATTTACCCCATTTTGATATGGGGTTGACTTAGAAACTTCAAAATCACACCTTTTAATATCATCTTCCCTAGACATGTTTGAGTGGGAGGACCTCGATAATGGAGTTTCAAGTTTCTCATCTGAGGATTTCTCATGATCTTGCTGATGCAAGGTCCCCAACCTCGGATTCTTCTCATTACTCTTAAGAAAACTCTCTCTTTTTATCGAGGACATGAACGAAACCGCAGACGGAGGGGACCTGCTGGCAGGGACTGTTTTTGAAGACTTAGAGCCAACACTGGGTGAACTTTTAGTGACATGCTGACCTTTACTGCCATCTGTGCCTGCGAGAACGCCAACATCATAAAGAATGATGATATTACTTTGGCAGCATTTATAAAAGATTCATTCCTTAACAATTGTTAGAATATAGAGAAAATATAAGAGATCACAATTTCATATTCTGAAATGAAACAAATTTTTTTGTCAATTTGGTGTTTTAATATGGTGGAAAAAAAAAATACGGGTATGTTTTATCCAGAAAATCCATCCCCAAAAGTTTCACCACCAACTTCAAGGGCATAGCAAACTAACTCAACTACAACAATTTTCATATCATTCACAATCTTAAAATCAATCAGCCAAACTGGAACTGAAGGAAACCCTGCTCATCACTATTTGGAAAGTAACTTTAGCAGTTAGATTGAATAAATTTTTTCATAAGCACAATAGAAAAAGAAAAGAAAAAGCTAAAATGAATTAAGATGGGTAAACTACTTCATATGCCCTTATAGGAAAGAAAAATGAAAAGGAAAAATAAAATAAGTTTCTTTATGAATTAAAATTAACTTATATATAAACTAATTTGTAGAAACTTTCTCATTTTTTAATAAACTAATATGATAGAGTTTCTACTTATTAACCTATGCATGAGCTAATTTTAGTTTATTGAGAAGTTTATTTCATTTTTTCTTTCTATTTTTTTCTCCTATGAGTTTATGGGAAAATTTATCCAAACAAGTCCTAAGTTTCCTTCACAAGCTAAAAATCAACTTCCTTACACTTAATTTTTACAAAAACTCTCTCATTAAACTATTTCAAAAGTTAAAAAGCATAAATTAATTTGAACTTACAATAAAAAAAACTCAATTAATTTTCCTTTAATTTGAAAACACAACTCAACGCAAAAAACAAGCCTTACCAACAGAAGCACATTCAGACTTAACGGAACCAGGAGCATCCTCGGTTACCTCCTTCCACATCTCCAAAGCACGATTCATAGTCTCCCGAACTACTTTGATCTGTAACAAACAACAGTACCATTCACTCCAATCATATCAACATTCAACAATTATTATTATTATTATTTTCATTTTTTTACTTCTTTTCAATTTCACTACCTTCACAAATTTATAATATAAATTATAATTATAATATGAGAAAGTTAAATTTAGTAATTTACCTTATCAAACCTCCGATTCTGCAACGTATCCAAACACAGAACCTTATGCTGCGACGCCAAATCTCTCTCCACCGAAGCCACCTTCGCCAGCGCCTCCGCCGAGGCCTTCCTCACCGTCCAATCCTCGCTTCCGAGGAACTCGACGAGGCATGGCACCAGCCAGTTCACCGCGCCACGGCTCGACGCGCCGCCGCCGCCGACCACGCTTCCGATCAGCACCAGCAGCGCCGCCCGCGCCCTGCACGCGTCACTCTTCACGAGCTTCCCGAGCCGCGGCAGCGCGCTCCGCCTGAGCGCCTCCGCATTGGGGTCCGGCGCCGCCTCGACCGCCGCCGCGAGGCACAACGCGACGCCGATCTGCGCGTTGGCGTCCTGCTCCTGCGCCAGCGCGTCCATGAGCGGGCGCAGGAACGCGGCGGAGAACGGCGGCCGCGTGATCCGCGAGGACATGGACGCGACGGCGTCCACGCAGGCGGATCGCACGGCAGAGTCGGAGTCGCGGAGGCGGCGGAGCACGGTGGCGACCATCTTCGGAAGGAATGGGGAAAGAGCGTCGCCGTGGAAGCGCGAGAGAAGGTTTAAGAGGTGAACGCATTGTTTGCGAACCGGTGATTTGGAAGAGGAATCGGTGTTGTGAATGCAGGAGAGGAAAGAGGAGAAGGAGTCGTGACTTAGGGTTCGCGCGATGGACTCGAGCTCCGCGGCGGCACCGGCGAGGGTGTCGCGGTCGGAGAGTTTGTTGAGGCACGTGATGACGCGCTGTCGGAGCTCTTGAGTCGACACGTTGCCGGCGAGTGGTGGCGGGCCGCTGAGCGAGTGGCGCCGGGAAGACATTGTGGCTTTCTTTTTTTGGCTCTCCGGCGCCGAGTTAGTGTCTCGGCATTCGAAAACCGGAAGGAACAGCGGAGGGGAGAGTGAGTAACTGGTAAGACGGTGCGTTGAGTGTGATTTTGGCGGCAGAGTTTGGAAGAGTTTTGAGAGTTGCGTAACGCAAGTTTTCGTTATCGTTGGGATTTTATATCAACTCAGTTCAGGCTGTGCGGTGCGCATGGATGCATGTGTGTTGGACTTGACTGGGGATAAATTTTTTATTTTTATTTTACTTTTTCCCTTGTGTGTGTTACAATAATTCTGTTGAATGTAACTAAGTAGGGAAATGGTAAATTAGTTTATTGGAATATAATGGGGATTTTCTACCTAATGTCTGATTAAAATATAAAATAAAATTTTAATTGTTAAAAAACTTATTAAATAGTTTCTATAATTTTAATGTATTAAATATTTTTTTTAGTTGTAATATGTTAAACTAGGATCGAATGTTAAACTTTAATTAAGTAATACAAATATCAAATTTCAAACCGCTTGTAACAACTTCATCGAAGATATTTAATATTAATTATATTTTTTATAAAAGAAAATACTAATTATACATGTTCAATCGAGAAAAGTGTTTTAATAAACATGATTTCTCAACTTAAAAAAACATGATTTCTCGATATATTTCGGGACAAATCACTCATTTTGAGTTGAATTTAAAAATAAAATGAGAATTCTTAAAATATAAATTAATTTTCTATCAATATAATTTAACAATATATCATAATATGAATTTTAAATGAACGATTTCTATTTTCATTTCAAAATATTTGTAGTCTAAGATAATTGCATATACTATAAAAAAAATATAATAATAATAATGTGACTTAAATATGTTTTTAATCCTTTTAAAATAAGTGGTTTTTTTATTTTAGTTCTTATAAAATTTTTTATTAATTTTTATTATTTAAAATTTGAATAATTATTTTTGGTCTTTACGGTTAGCTACTACGAAAGGTCAAATGACCATCACAGGTTACATATGTTAATATACTTATTATGTTAATTTATGACATTTTTAAAAAAAATTTAGATCCCTAAAATAAATGTTATTTATCTATCTTAAAATAAAATATTAACTAAAAATAGTTATTCCAAATATTAGAGAGATGAAAATCAAATAAAAATATTTTATAGGGACAAAAATCAAAATTTGCTAGTTTTATATAGACAAAAATAAGTTATTACAAATTTTAGAATGATGAAAATAAAAAATCAAAACTCATTTATTTTATCGGACTAAAAACATATTTAAGTCTAATAATATTATTAAATAATAAAATTATTTTCATAAATACTATTTTTATTTGATAAATATTAAATTATTTAAATTAATTTTAAAATATTAAATACCATTAAGATTCAAATTTAAAACTATTAATTAAATTACAACAATTGAATTGATCCTTCCACTCAACCCTCAAAATATTTATATCATATATCAATCTTTATATTAATAAAATAAAAAAATAAATTATACACTGACAATTAAAAATATTGTAATATTTTTATTCAATTACATTAACTTTATTGACTTTCATAATATATATATTAAAAGTAATACCAACCGTTATTTATAATTAGATCATAATAAAATTCTAATAAAATTAATTTTAAATAAAATAAAATTAATATATCATTCTTGTAAATTATTCATTCACTTGTAAAAAAAAATTCAATTATATTTTTTCATTTACCATACTCAAATCATATATCTTACTTGAGTCCGTTGATATCTTACGAGCATCACTTTAATTAGACAATACAATTGTATTTGGTAAAATAAAATCTTATTCAAATATTAATGATTAGATTCTATTAATAAATAAATATATTAATAAATAAGAATAAATTTTACAAGTTAATATAGCATTTATTTTATAAAAAGTTAAATGAAGTATATTAAAACTCATTAATTAAAGTAATGTTTTATAAAGGAGTGATAAAATATATTTTATTTTCATTTTGTTTTCACATTGTTTCTTATTTAACAATATTTTATATAAAAATGAAATAGAAATTAAAAACATAAAGAAAGAAATAAAATCTATTTTAATTGTTTCCTATACAATTTTTTAAAAACAAAAATAAAGTAAAATAAAAACAGAATACTTTTCTCAAACTAAATAATCTTTGTACTAATTTAATTGGCCTTTATTTAATTTCTTTTAACTTCCAAGTTTTCTATTTTCTTTATAATAAAAAGAATGGACGTGAAAAATATGCAGAATAAATTGATTATATAAATATTTACTTAACTACTATCCTATGTTTTGTTATTTTACCGTAAAATTAGTATAAAGTTATTATGAAATATAAAATAAAATTAAAATAATGGTTATATATTTATGCAATTATATTAAATATTTGATATTTGGTAGAAATATTTGGTTGTTTATTATAATTTTATTTGACTTAAATATAATTATTTATAAGAAAGAATATGTGTGATCTTTAGGAGAAAAATATAAAACAATATTTAAAATATTTATATATATCATTTTTAATTTAGTCCCTAAATTTTACTATATTAAAGAATGATATTGTAATATTAATAAATTCATATCCTTTGTTTTTTAAATTTGAAAACAAAGTCTAGAAATTTTTGTATGAAGGATGGTGATGCGTCCGAGTAGTGTATATCTACGTGTCTACTTCAATTTTTGCCTCACGGTCACTACTTAGGCCACGAAGACGTATAGCAATAAAATAAAAGTGGAATAATTAGCAGGAGGTCAAATGAACTTATAATGTGTTTAATCTTAACTTTGATAGTTAGTTCCCCAACACTAAGGTGAATTGATTATGCACCTCATAATTCATTTTATAATGAAATCCTAACAATAGTCAGCACATGATCAAACCACATGTAACGCAAGCCATTGCACAAGCATCTGTTGGTTCATGTGGAAGTTGAAATTAATCCACAGCAAAACAAAACACAAGATAAAAAATATTCATTCTTTTTTTATATAATAATAATGAAGGAAGTATCTTGCAAATCTAATTAAGGAGGACTAAATGTGGAGCATGTGAATGAGATAGGGAGGAACTATAGATTTACTTTGTTATCACACAGAGGCTAGCACACAGGATTTTCAACTTGTTGTATAGCTGTCACGTGACCCTTGAATATGGATATCCACTGAATCGTACCATATATTTATTTTTTTTCTTGTAAAAAGCAAAACATTTGGATTGGTTATGGAGGGGGAATGCACCTTTTTTCCAATTAGTAACACGTAACTTTGTTTCTGCTCCACAATTAGAGAAAAGTCTTTTTCTTTGTTTCTCTAATAGTAATCGAGATTCGTTATGCGTAATATTCACCAACCGAACCGTTATCTTTATATAAGCAAGGACCCAACCAAAGAATTGTGGTTCAGATGACCCAAAAATTATGCCACAGTTACGAAAGGTGAAAAAAAAACGAGTAAAAAATAGAAGGAAAAAAAAAACGAAAAAGGTGAAAAAGTGTTATTATTCTAACTACCATCCTAGCTACTTGCAATGGAAAAGACTAGAGAGATTTATCTGCCTCTCCGTGATTTAAGTTAAGAGGCAGTAATGATTTAAAGCATGAAGAGTGAGCAAAGATGATGTGTTGGTATCTACGAGAACCTACCAAGGGTGTCTCATTATTATACACAGAGGGGTACTTATCATATACCCCATAATTCATGGAATAAGAAAAGGACAAAGAATAAGTTGATGAATCCATGTGACCATTTCCATTTCATTTTCGTGACGAAGACTTGGCACTTCTTGGCCTTGTGCTGTAGTTATCACATTGCGGCCACCCTGTTTGGATAATTAAGCCAACCGTATATTAGAGAAGAATCTAGCTATCTCCATAGTTGTTTATTATCACCAATGTTGGTGTGTTTATTTTCTAGTTTGCATTGTTTGCTCTACAACTTCTAATTGTAACTTCTCCCCTCGTGGAATAAACTTTTTTTTAATTTCATTGGGGTTAAATTAAAAACTCGCTTTTGCATAGAGATTCAAGGGGGGAATAATAATGAAAGCTTTGAAGTATGAAATCTAGTGTGCCCCGTCATGAGTTTAAATCAAATTAAAGTACGGGATATTGTCGTACGAGGTCAAGGAATTCTCTTTAGACACTTGGAACAACTTTAAGAAACCCTTTAATACTAAGTTTAACTATTTAATTAAAGCTATTCCCATCAAGATACCCTCACTTAATTTTAATTATAGTCCATTCCTTTTTATCTTTTTTATTTATTTACTTTGAACTCAGGGAATCGATTGAAAAATTGGCATGGGCACTTACAAGGTAGCATGGTATTAACAATTGTATATTTCTTCGATTTCCACTCCACGAACGGTGGAAGCCCGTGGATTAAGCGATTGTTACCCAGGAAAAAAAACCTTAACGAAGAAGTCACTAGAGGATGATGGCAGTCATTGGTGAAAAGTAAATTAGTATGAAATATGAGTACGAGTTCAATGTTAGTGATTTGTATACATGAATACACGTGTGTGAATGTTCACTTCAAGCTTAAAGGATTTTGGAGTATTAAAAAAAATAAAAACTGGACTTTTATGGTTTTCTTTTTTTCATCAATATATGTAAGTTTATTCTTCCCCTCCCCCAAATTTATCTCCAGTGTCCTTTTTCTTTCCCCTTCAAATCAAAATTTGAAAGAAGCGATGAGAGATATATATATGTTAGATTATTGATTAATTTAATTAATCTATTTCATGGATTAATATTAATTAATTATTCAAAATTAAATTTTAATTATTAATATATTAATTATGACAAATAGTTATTGTTATAATATTTAATCAACTGGTGGACATTGTAATCAGTTTTTATCTTGAATAAAGTTGGACTATTCAATTATTCCCATGACATATCTCTACCCTTGTAGGATATTTATCTCTACCCTTATATGTTACTAATAAATCACAGTTAATTTACATTTTAAGGAATCAATCATGTAGAGAGTAGTATTTTCTCATTATCATTTTCAATGAAGTGCTTCAATCAAATCTATTGAAGAACAAGATGGTTAAATCCTTTACACTAGTCACATGAATTTTATTGTTTAATTCTCTTTCAGTATTGGTTGAATATGTCAAAATGATGAATCTAGCTACTTTATTCCTGTCTGTGTGAGACCAAAAAAATTTTCAATATATGGCTAGGAAGTATTCAAACTACTTTTCCCTAATTGCATCCTCGTTCGTGTAAAAATCCATCTGTTTGAGATGTAATAAAACTGAAAATATAAATAGATAGTTTAAATCACATGTCAATTTTTTATTGATAAGACAGAAAAATGAGAACATAAATTGGAGACAAATAATTCTAATCCCTTAAAATAGATTAAGACAAATTATATTTTATATATAATCGGTTATTTAAAATTGTGGTACCGCGGACATGTCACTCCATTGATAAGTGGATAAAGAAAATGTTCATTACTTGATTAAAGATACGTAAAACTATACAAATCCAATTGAGGCATGTAGATATATATTTTTTCCATCCCTAACAATGATAGATACGGAGAGGACAAGATGAGTGTTAATTTGAAGAGATGACAAAGATATGGGCAACAAGGGAAGGTGGATAAACAGTAAGTATGATGTAAGTTGTAGTATTTTGATGAGTGTGTTAATGAGGATCATTGTATTGGGTCAGGTCAATGTTGTTTGACGGAGAGGCAAGACCCCATCTACTGAACTTGTCTTAGATTGAGAAGGCCATTGAGTTCACATGGGGAAGGCCGAAAAAGTAGACCAAAACCATAGAACACTTTGCATATAACTGCGCTTGTTTCGTGAATCATGTGTGTTTTCCTTCTCAAGCGACACCCCCACATGCACCCTCTGCTTGGGAAAGAAGATAATTTAACACCGGCATGGGGTGATGTTCTATTATTTATTATTGCATTATTAATTGGGGAGAGAAATTTGGTGCAGAGGGAGCATCTCCCTGAAAACATTCCCTTGCTTTCACAATGCCCTTTTGCCACGTGACACTTGCCATGTGCCCAATCAAATTCTATTATGTCCTTTATTATCAACTACGCTATCTAAGTAAAATTGTACCACTACTAATGTAACTAGACACAATCATTGAATAAATGTGTGCGTTTCACGCTACTTTTTCAACGTCAAGAAATATCAAAATGAAACTTCAATAATTGTATAGTCACCACTATTGTTATGAAATCTGTTTGCTTCTGTATAAATCTTATTCCCCCCACGATCCAAAAACCTCTATATGGTCTACGGGTATCACAAATCGATTCCATATGATAAGAACATGGAGAAAAAATACAAAACATTAGGAAGTGGGGTTCGGGATGCTTAACTAGTCATGCAAGGTGGAGGCTACAGCTAAGCTTGTTCTCAACTAGAAAACGAGACTTTTGGTTGGTTTTTAATAAATTGAACAATTTTTTTTTTAAAAGTGGTCCTAAACATGAACTAAATTCCTCACTATGTTAAGAATCAATGTGAGTTTGTCCTTCTTTTGTTTCTAATAATCATCCACTGTGACTTTTTGGATAGTTATAAATTTAAATAATTGTGGAAGGAATATTATAATGGACAGAACTTATATTCACTGCCATAAATTTAGTTGGTATCGTTCTTAATTAGAATTATAGTATTAACTGAATAAATTGCATTGATATTTAATGAAACTTTTTGTAATATAAGTTATCAAGGTGCAAAAAATAAACTTCAATTCTAATAATAAGAGAAACTATCAATACATATCTAAGTTTTGTTCTATTATAATATAAGTTTAACTCTTATAAAATAAACGATTTACGATTTTGATCTTTCTAAAAAAATTATTTGTTTTTTATTTTTTAAAATTTAAAATTATTATTTTTATTCTGGTAAAATAAGTCAGTTTTAATTTTTCGTTTTTATAAAATGTTTTTTATTTTCTTTTTCTAAAATCTAAAATTATTATTATTTTTTGTCTCTAATATTTATTTCAAAATAGATAAATAACATTAATTTTAAAAAATAAAATTATTATATGATAATATAGTACTACAAATAATGATTAGATGATTACTTGATTTTGTGTTGAATACATAATATTAACAAGTGTTATATGAAAATAGAGATAAAAAATAATAATTTGTAATTTTGAAATTCAAAATAAATAAAAATTAAAAGGACTGAAATTAAAGTGTATTTAAGGCTAATTTAAGAAAAATACTGAAATTTGTGCATATCAGTTGCATCTTTGGATCTCAGTGGTGGTGGTCCTTGGTCTGCCATACTTAGGTGTTAGTTCTGTCCTTATTCTGTCAAGAAACATGGTACTGAATAATTAGTTACCATTTTATATATTACCTTATATTATATATCAGCTAACCTACATAATTCCACATGGAAGCTGCAGAACAAATCATAGGCTGGTTTTTGTCTTCGTCTTTAAGCTGGAAAAGTTTTTAAAATTCAAATTCAGTTTGAAAAAACCATTAAATATGATATGATAAGCAGTTTTATCTGTCATACTAATACTTGTAAAGCTGTATGTGAGTGAGAGGAAAACGAGCTAAAAAATAAAAATCATTTGCGATGCGATAGTCAGCAAAAAAAATACTTTATTATTGTTCTAATCATTAAAGAATATAATGATAATTAATCTAGATAAGAGACAACGAATTTTTTATGAAAAGATAAGATGGCGTATCATTTTATCATTCATATAGCTTGAAATTATTTGAAGGATTTAATTAGAATATATTTATAGTATTCATTATACTTTGTTCCAGATATTCAACAAAGACCCCTTTTCGTTCTTTTTTTTTTTCTGTTAGATGAATTAGAGATCAATGTCATGAGATCTTGCTACATAACCTGGGCTTTAGGTTTGGCTCGTTGAATTAATTGGACGGTTGTGTAGCTTCAAATATGAAACTTGAATTATGCATATTTATGACTTATGAGTCACGAATGATAAGTTTCATATGATAGGATAGGAATAACGTAATGTAGAATTTTTCTTCGGGAAGGGAGAATTGAAAGATTTTTCAAGTATGGTCAAATTTTAAAGGCATGTTTCAGAGTTGAATTTTAGAAAGAAATTAAAAAAAAAAAGAAAATAAGGGACGTTTCATTATTATTAGTGAAAAATTATTAAAAATCACAATTCAATAAATTTTAATCAACTGTGGATAGTATGTTAAAGAGTATACTACCTTTTTTTTGTAAATTAATAAAATTATATAATGTTCATAAAATTAAAAATTATTAAATTCGATAATGTTCATTAGAAATAAAAACTTTGTTCTCCCTCTCTTTTACTTCAAAGTTTAACTCCAAATTACCCTAAAGATAAAAAAAAATTGTCTTAGTTAAAGATAAAAAATACACTGAAATGCTTTAATTGAAAAGTTTTTATAGTAAAAATTAATGGTTTTTAAGTTTCGTAGTTAGGTATGTGCATGTAAACCTCTCTCAAATTTAGATTTAAAATTAATATAATTCAATTTTTCATTGTTTAATTAAATATTTCCCTAGAAATATACTTATTCAAGTACTTTTAAATCAAATTGATTAATAAGATTCCTAAAAAAATAAAATGAATTTAATTTCGTTTTAATATAATTTAAAATTTGGAATTAAAAATTTATAGGACAAATCAAGTTAATTCTTTTACCAATTTCAAACAAGGGAATATTGTTCCAAAAAATATTTATATTACTTTTTTGGTAAAATGTTAAAAAGACTTTATTCGTATGCGAAGGCCGAAGACTAACAAAGTCACAAAAAGTTGGACTTGAATATACCACCAAGCATAGTCAAGTATCAAACAATCATATTTTTGGTACATACAACGTGAAATGGTTTCTAATGTCATAAAAAAGGTTAAATTGTGTTACTTAAATATAATACTTGTATATATCAGAAGATAATTCAAAAGTTGAACTTTATAATAAAAAAAATGAAAATGTTATTAGAAAGTAGTTGTTTCTTTCATGATTAGAAAAAGTTAAGATTTTATTATGTGTGAACGTGTAATTGTTTTTGTAAATTACCATTATTAATTTCAGTAAGCAAAAAAATGTTTTGTAAACTCATGATTATATTCGATAAGAAGTATAATTCATAAAGTATAACATGGTTAGAAGAGAAGTCTTTCTTCATGGAAGATAACTAGTGAGATTTTTTATAAAAATTAATTATCTATAAAATTAGTAAATATTTTATACCTATAATATGATTATAGAATAGTATAACAAAATGTGTATAACATTCATAAAGCTCATTTTAGAGGTTGGTGTGACATTTACAAGGTAGATTTATTTTCAATTTTTAAGATATAGATTCAAATAGTTGTTTTTCTAAATATGGTAAGTTCATATATTAAATACATATTCAAAAGATGAGTTGAATATAATTTAATATAAAAGATAATTGTTTATCAGAAAAGTCAATTTATGAGCTTTCTGAATAAGCTTTTCATTGGGTAGTGAACTTTAGAAAGTTATTTATTGAGCTTTCCAAGTCAACTTTCTAATTGACTCAATAATTAGCCACTTCACTTAGTGAAGTGAATCATACACAAAGCAAATTGATTGCATATCAAAGTGTTTTATGCATAAAACATTTTAATAAGAAGATTATATCTAAAAAGGCTTAATGAATATTAGATATGTTGCAAACTTAAATAATATCATAAAGTGAACAAATGAACGAATCACAAAAATGTGTTTTGTGCAAGGATGTGACGGGAAATTTGAAGAAGTTAAGGTGAATAATTATTCACGTTTCCTTTATGACTATAAAAACCCATAGGACATCTATTATGTTTATTTTTTCTTAATTTATATATAATTGAATAAATTATATATCAAGAATATTCTAATTCAGACAATATATAAAAGTAGACATTATGAAGCTTAAATCTAAATCATATTTTTAATATATGATTTAACTTTACTATTAATTACTATTTAACAATTACAATAGTTAGTTTGTAGTTTTTGAATTATGAGAAATAAGACTGCCAAAATAATATATATATATATATATATATATATATATATATATATATATATATATATATATATATATATATATATATATATATATATATATATATAAATAAAATCAAGCAAGAACAACTTTTATTTTAAGAAATCTAAACATACAATAATGTATAAATAGTTAAAATTATTTAATAATTTATATTTATAATTCTCAATTTTTATAATTAAAAATTCTCATTTAATATATTTTTTATATAAACACTCGCAATGATACACAGCAACACATAGAGAGGGGGAGAGCGAGAAGGAAATCCACGCTAAGTTTTGTCTAACTTACTTTGTTCAACATTTCATTTTAGACGTTAAACTTTGTTAACCCAGCCACAGGTTCGAGAATTTTCATTACATAATTCAATTCTATAAATATTTATTAGAAATTATTCAATACTTCATTAATCAACTTTATTTTAACATTTGATATATTTTTTAAAATATAAATAAATATCAAATAAAAGATTATATACTTGTGTATATTTGATTTACCTAAAATTTAATCCGCATAATACTCAGGATCAGGGACTGACGGACTTAGAGAAGTGGGGCCTTGGCCTCTGACTTTTTCTATAATTAAAATTTCTAATCTGTTATATTCAATTTAATATTAGGTTAGTTAGGATAATTATTTATATTTGAATGTTTAATAAGGTAAGTAATGGCATTTAAGTTTTATTTATTTATTTTATATTTTTATAAAATATTTATTGTAAAAAGAATGGCAGTTTTTAAATAAATATTATCTCTTTATATCACTATTCTTTATATTTTTTTCTTGTTCTATTTTTGTTATTACTTTTTATGCCCTGTTTTTTTTTTCATCAATCTATAATGTTGTTCGATAAATCTTAAAAAAATAAATCTAATTTTATATGATAATATAGATTTTTGTTTTTACAACAATTTTTATTATTACTAAATAGAGGTAGCAAAATGATTCATGATAAATTGAATTATTGACTTATCGGATCAGACTAAGCTCTAAAAATTGATTAAAATAGAATTGAGTTATAATAATTCAACCTATTAAACACGTAGAGTTTGACTAAAAAAATTGATCTAAAATAAATCAAATTTATATGACTTGATATATTTTTTTAAAAACTTAAGTATTTTTAATTAAAAAAATTAAACTCAAATTAATCTAAATTAAACGAACAAAATACTAATTCATATGAAAATTGGGTTGTGCTAGAGTAGTTGATTTGTCAACTCTACCGCTAAACATTATTTTTCTTTTATTAACATTTTAAAACAAATTCTTTTTTTTAACTAGTATTGTTATGAAAGATAATATGATAAGAAATATAATTCATTTTAGTTTAATAACTTTTATAACATAATTAATAGCGCCTCTGGTAAAAACTTATAATTACCTATATATCAATTTTTATTATAAATTTATGATAATTAATTGAGTATTGGTAACATATAAAACTGATCATTAACATCTATGTCTAATTTATATTTTATATAAATATAATTTTTATTATATGTTATTGAATTGTTTAAAAAATACATAATTATAAATATTTTATGTAAAATGTAATACTTATATTTTATATATTTATTAAATTGGCCCCAGTATTTATTTTCCTGCCTCCGTCCCTGCTGAGGATGATGCACAAAAATAAGTAGCTAAAATTATTCGTAAAGTAAATCTTTTGCTTACGCCGCACAAACATTATTTTTATAATTTTATAACAACGAAACATATTTGGGGATAGGGACAGCGCAAGCATCTATACCATTCACCTTCGCTTTTGCGTACGAATCGAGAAAAACTTGAATCTAGTCAAAGTAGATTCATATCAAAATTAAGTCAGAGTTAGAAGGATCCTCATAAGTTTAAATTTCATTATCATACTAACTCACAATTTATTTTTAATTGGTTATTTAAACTGCTGCTAAATACTAATATTTTACACGGTGACTCAATATAGATTCAGGTTTTAAATGAATTTTAAGATTATTTTTTAATTAATTAAAACAATTTATTAATATTATAATAATTTATCTAAAACTTATTTTTTAAGTAAACGTCTCAATAAAGTAAAATAATTGATTCTATTTAACATTTTAAATTTGATAATAAAGTGAATCCATTTTAATTTTGTTGAAAATAATGTTCTATTGATTTTAATTATGAAAATATTTTAGCTAAACTATTTAACACTTACCGAAATTGTTACCATTGTCAAGTCTTCTTAAATATTTGGAAAATATGATGGGTGTACACTCACTCATATATTACTTGATGCCTGGAAATATAAAAAAATACATGAGAGAATCGTAAGTATAATAAATAATATGATGTGTTAAAAAATATAAAAAAAAATAAATATTAACGAAGTATTTGTAATAGAGAGAGGTATTCACCAATTATTGATCTAGATATTTAGATATGTTAAGCTAAGTATCATTTTTCTACTTATTTAATGTCATGTTTGTTTGATAATTTGAGAAAATGTAAAAGGAACACAAAGACAAAAGAGCAATTGGCAATATCCTAATTATCGATAAATAATCTCATGCGTCAATATCTAATTACTTTTAAAGAGCCCTCGAGATTAAGATAAATTTCCTTCAATTTTGTAATATTTAATGACTTTAATCTCTCAACATTAAATAACAAACCAAAAAATTGTTAACAATAAATAACAAGTAATAGATTGACCCTATTCTATCATTTAAAATGTTAAGTAAAAAATAATATGCACTTTAATTTAGATTCATAAAAAAGAAAGGTTAGCTAAAAAGATCAATAAGGTAGTTGTTAATTAGGAGATAAATTAATAAGAAAAAAAGACGTGTTTTGAAAAAAATACTTCTAATATTATTTATAAGTTAATTACTAACTTTTTAAAAAAAATTATAATAGCAAAATGTTAATAATAATAATAATTTTTAGGGTCTACACCAAGGATTTTAGTAGCTAGCCTCATGGTTAGGCCAACCCAGATATTTTGCTCAAATTGTGTTATTTAAAGATCATTTTTCTTATCAAAGGCAAATATCATTATTCTACTGATAAATATGTAAAAAAAATATGTTTTTGTAATAATGTGAATTGTTATTAAATTATTATTATGTCTATTTCTTTTCATTAGATCAACATTCGTATCTCACATTTCACACTCTTTATTGCATAATTTCTCAACAAACATTGGTGTTAACACGATGAAACAAAACATGTAGATTAGAATTTGGAAATTGATATAATGCTTGATCATTTTCTTTTTGTCCATGATTTGGTAATTTCTGTTCTCTTTTTAGTCAAATATAATTTGATAATTTCTGAAGTCCATCACTAGGATCTTAATAGGTAGAAAAAGACCATCACCAACTAACTATGGACTTTATATAGAAAGTAGAAAATGCTAGATACGTAGGATCACACTATCCATTTATTGCTGGACTGCCTTCAGTTAATCGACACCTTTGTTTGGGCCACAAAAAGACCCAACTTTGTCCAATCCAAATCAGTATGTCGATTTCGGTTAAGTTATAACTATATTTTAAGCAATTAGTTTTTAAGCAAGTATCTTAATAGTTAAGTATGATACTTTATCTTAAGAACTTCAAGGTTCATTTAAATTTGATTGAAGTGGAGTGGGGCGAATTCATGAGAGTTATTAATTTATGGCATGGTTACAAAATGTATATTCTAGTGAGAATTTTATGGTCAAATTGTCTCTCATCTAATTTTTCTTTAATTTTTTATTAGTTATCCTAATTTATATATTTATGGGTTTAATTATATTTTTTTTAAAATATGTTTTTAGTCTTAGTAAAATATGCGATTTTTTATTTTATTGTAATTTTTTTTATTAATGCTTATTTCTCTAAAATTTAAAATCATTATCTTTTATCTCTACTATTATGTGATATTTATTAATTATTTATACGTTCAACAGAAAGTAAGTAACAATTATAGATCACACTACTAGTATATGTAATATTATGTTATCATACTACTAGTATATGTAATATTATGTTATCACGTGATACATTGAAAAAAAAATAGATTTATAGAATAAATGTTATTTATATATTTTAAAATGAATGTTAGAGACTAAAAATAATAATTTTAAATTTTAGAAGAATGAAAATCAAATAAAAATATTTTGTAAAGACTAAAATCAATTTTTTCATTTTAGAAGGACAAAAGTCAGTAATTTCAAATTTTATAATAATAAAAATTAAATAAAAAATTTTACAGGACCAAAATAAAAACCCATTTATTTTACAAAAATTAAAAATATATTTAAGCTTATATTTTTAATCTTTCAAATTTAGATGGTATATAATTTTTGTGTTCCAAACTTTTTTCAAAAGTAATCAAATTCTTTTATTTTACAATTAAACAATTTTTTAATCATGCCAGTAGATAATCATTCCATAGTTGAGAAAAATTCATGACATGGCTCGTACTAATCCTAATTTATTATATTATATGACATGAACTTTTTATTTAAAACACTAATACATATAAAAAATAGATTAAAAATATTTTTTTAATTTATATATATATATATATATATATATATATATATATATATATATATATTAGTTTTGGTCCTTATACTTTTTAAAATTTAGTTCATAGTCTCTGTACTTAATTAATGTTTTGTTTCGGTCTTTCTCATTATTTTTGTTTCTAATGACACCAAGTTTTGGTTGATGTGGCTGTCGGTGCCTATATGACACTTACTTCACAGTTTACACTATGAGTGACTTATTGACATATCTTTATTGATTTATATCGGCTCCTTCCATACTCCCTATGGCTATTTGAAAATCCATGTGAACTCTAAAATTCATCTATGTATTTGACCTCAATTGTGGTTCAGTCATTCTCCATTATAGAAAATAAGATTTGTAATTCCAGGCAAAAACACAAATGAATATGAGTAGTAGCAGTCATGGATCCAAGAAGAAGTTTTAGGAGTATCCAAAATTTAGAGTTAAGTGTAATCAATTTTGCCGAGTAATGATTAAAAGTCTCACTTCCTGATTTATTATCTTATACACAACGAAGAAAATTTTGGTTGTTGTTAATACTTCCTATGTCATACAAGGCCAATAGAAAGAAATATTTAAGGGGAGTCTTTTTAAAGTTAATAAAAATATATTCTATTAAAATTATTAATTTTTATTTAAATATTATCTTTTAGAATTTTTGGATGCAAAATCATTTATTATATTATTGTAAAAATATTTCATTTAACATTTATTTTTTTCAATTAGTAGTAAAAGTTTAATAGTCATGTGTTTGTTTTTTCAATCACAAAATAATGTTAGTATATTTTTAAGTTATTTATTATAAAAGTCAAAAAATTTACTATACATAGTTATTTATTATTGAATAAATATATAATAAAATTTACATAATTAATGTATAATTTGTTTTCTTCAATAATAAAGTTAATTTATATAAATATTATTGAGATATTATTAGTCTTAAATAATATTATATTATTTAAATTTTAAAAATCTTCTCTCTACCCACAAAGCGATAATAAAAATCATTAATATTATTCTATAAATAATATAGACTTTTTTTTATATAGATTTAAGCAGTTCAATTGGTGTACATTTTTAAGTTGTATACATTCTTTTAATTGTTTTAGTTTTGTAAATAAATCTAATCCATCAATATCAGAATTATCATCATGTATTCATGACCGTTCAATACTAATTAAATAGAATGACGTATGAGATAGCTAAATAGGTGAGAATTGAATTATTTAAAAACCATCATGTACTTAATTAACATCAATGGCTAATAATTTTTTTAAGTGTGGAAGAATAAAAAAAAATCAAGGATCTTAAAAAAAACATGTTTATTATTGTGTTAGGCCAGGTGATAATAAAAGTTTTGTAAATATTGATAGTAAATAAGTTTCTTGCTGGTGAGAATAAAGTAAAGGATTGTGCCATCTTATGCTTGAGTTGAGTCTAATTAAGAACTTAGTTGAAGCTATATACGACAATAATTTATTTGTTGGGTCATCAAGATGTTATTGTGGTTGGTAATGATGTTCGTGTGATAAAAATGGAGGATGGAAAATGTGCTAGGTAGCATGATAAAGACCAAAACTAAAATGTAGTAAAACCAATTCCAAAATTAATGAAAGAAATGTGCAGTGAGAGTACATGGATCTTTCTAACAATTTTTTTGTATTAATATCGAAAATATAACAGTTAAAGAAGTTAGATGGAATAATATAGATAACAAAACTATTACGTGAAAAGGGATAATAATGAGTAGAAACCCTCCTCTAAAATAAACCTAATAGGAAATTAAAACTATTTTTCTTTGATATATTTTTTTACTTTTTATAATTTTATAATTTATTTTTTAGTTTTTGAAAGGCTAACCTGCCCATAAAATAAAACAAGATTACATTTTCTGGCTTATATATCAAAAGCAGACTCGTCCACCCGAAGAACTTATTTTTTACAGATTGACAGTATAATCAAACGGAACAGAATAAATTTGACTAATTTGACTAACTTGTTTTGTCTCCTGAGAGAAATAAATTGCAAATGGCGACTGAGATATTTTTTTATCCATAATAAATAAATACTTTAATTATAATTATAATTATCTATGGTGTTGTTTTATAATTCTTTTGTTTAAATAACATTTTTTAATTATTATTAGACAAATTCATATAAATCTTAATAGGTAAATAACGATATTTACATTATTTAATAAAATCTCATGATATTTATTTATTAAAAACATATATTAAAATGTGTTAGATATATATTTCTATCTGTCTTTATATATTATTTGATTTTAGGGTTTATCTATTTAATAATAAAATACATTAAATAATATATTTCTATAATTTTTTATCAAGGTTTTAGACAAGGATTAAATCATTAGATATTTTGATGAAAAACATTTCCAATGAATGTTTTTAGGGTAGCACTATACTGGATATAGAAAAAGAGTTAATTTTTTATTTATGAAAAATAAAATATTTATTATATCAAAGTCATAAAAATGGTTCAATATTTATTGTTTTAAAGATTTGAAAGGATTTGGAATAATTTTAAATTTTATTATAATATTTTCTTATCAACCTACTTCATCATATAAAAATAAAATATTATTTTTATATTTAAAATATTGAATGTATTGATTTTTATTTAATATTTATAATAAAATATTAAAAACATGTTGTAGAAGAATATAACTCTATTCAAGAATTTAATATATTATATATTATTTAACTTAGTGTTTTTATGATACTTATTAATAACATTCTTTAATACAAAACAAGTTCATTTAATTATATTCTTTCACTCCATTAATATATTCTTATTTCATTTAATAGATATATGGAAAAATGATTGAAAAATCAATGTTTTCTTAATATTTTAAAAAATGACTTAAAAAACCTCATCAATAAATATATAAGGATAATTATTAAAGAATAATTAATATGTTTGTTTCATAATAATAAATATTATTTTCTTTTACACTTTTGTAGGTTTGACTCTAAAAAAAATATGTTTATTTACTTAAACGAACCTAACCAAAAAAATTGGGGTTGATTGGTTAAAAAAAAGGTAAAACTTTAGTTTTTCTTGTTTAGTTAAATAATAAAACTTAATTGTTCTTAATTTTATAAAAAAATCTTTTAATTATTTTTAATTTTATTAATTTAGTATTTAATAAATATTTTAATACTGATTTACAAATGAAAGTATGTGTTCAACTCTATACTATGTAAAATTTAAACATTTTAGACTGTATAAATATGTTTACATATATATATATATATATAAAGTTACACCAGTAGTTGATATAAAAGAGATAATTTCTTTCTTTATTTTTTATTTTGTAATCTAACAACAAATTACTTATTAAAATTATAATCTAACAACAAATTACTTATTAAAATTATTAAATTAAAAAATAAAGAGTGATGATAAGAAATAATATTTTTAAAATTATTTTTAAATTTCATCTTCACTCATTCAAACACATATATATGCAAAAAAATTTATCTACTTTAAGAGTAATTTAAAAAAATTATTCTTCATCTTTATCTTTTAAATTTCTTTTAAATTAATAGTAAAAAAAAATAGGTTAATTGTTAAAACTTATGAATTAAAAGAAAGTAAAACATAATAATAATGGAGAATAACTTTTTTAAACTTACTCATAAAATAAGTAATCCTTCTTTCCCCTTCAACAAACTAGTTATTTATGAGTCATTAAATATCAAGTATCTAAAACTTGAATGTAACTCGTATCAATAATTGAATTCAATATTAAGTTTGAGTTTTTTATTCAATTAAATGAACAAACTTGAACCAACATTGAGAATCAAGTTTGAATAATTTATAAATAACTTTCTAAGATAAATTTTCTTGTTTAAAAAATATATTATATCAAATGAGATGGGTGGAAAGATAAAACTATTATATTTTATTGGTGTAACAAATAACTAATTACGTGATAATAAAATGTTATATTATTATGTTGTGTAATGTTTTGACCACCAAATATATTCTATTAGTTTTTTTAATCTCTGACTAAGATTAAATCAAAGTCTTGTTAATCAATATCCTGGTTGAGAAACATTAAATATCGATTAAAAATATAAAAAATATTAAATTAATGATAGCATTAAACATTCTAAAAATAATTTTTATTAGTATATTTTTATTTGTTCAATGACAAAATTACTCATAACAATATCCAACTTTCTAATTTCCCACTTTTACTTTTTAATCTATCTTGCTTGTTTTTTCTTTTTTAAGTTTCACTTTTAAATTTAATGAGAGATTAATTTTATCTCAAGAGCATTATCACCAACAAAAGGCATATGGGTTTTTTAAAGTCATGTCCACCAATTTATATAGTTGCATATAGTGGTAATTAATTAATAATAATGCCGAAAGGATATACATGCAACTTTTATTTAGTAAATAGAAGCTTTCTGAATCTTCTTTATTACACATTAGAAAAAATAAATCGAATTTGCATTTCCTTTTTTATATGGTCATTTTGCGGGAAAAATCAATTCAGTAATTTTCAGATGAAAACTTGGTTTTCCAAACTCTAGAGGTCAAAACAATTGTCCATAAGATTATATATAAAAAAATGCCAGTGGTTCATTTTTATTTATGCAAATTGCTACACCTACATAACAACGGAGGTGTTGGGGAGGCAAAAAGACAAAAAAGTAACTCAGCAAATTTTTCTATGGAGTAGATTAATCTTTAAAAATTATAGTAAATATATTTTAATTATTATAATTCAATTATCACTTATTTTAATATATAATAAATAAAATTTACAACAATTTTTTATTCTTTAGCAGGTGTCTTTAAGTTAACATTTACCTTTAAATTATCTTGCCCATCTAATATCCGATTTTTGTAAAATAAAATATTTCTGTTTTTTTTAATAATAATTTATTATTATCATTTTTTCTATCGTGAGAATAACAAATTAATATTATTTTATTTATTTTTTTTACACTTTCTTACCACTAACTGGAACAGCAAGAACTAAAAATATTATTGAATTTTATTTATATTAATTTACTATTTGACTATTATTATATTTAATATTTGTTATAAATAATTTTGTATTAGTTTTTATCGAAATCATTTATTATATATTTATTTTGTAATATAAATAATTTTCACTTTTTATAAAAAATAATTACAACCATAAAACTTACCTATGAAACTTGAGCCGTGGAAATTCACGAAATAAAATAATGGTTATTATGTAATTTAGGTGAAGAGTTTTGTTTTCTTGCCATATTATCAAAGCAGATATTTAGGAATTCAAATCTGATGTCATTTTTCCACGTTTCAAATCATGTCTCCCAGATAGTTATAGTTTGTACTATACACATGTACATGTCTCTGTTTTTTTTATAGAAAAAATTTAAACAATTTTGTGATTAATTGATTTCTAAAACATTAGCTGCCACTTGAACTAACTCTTAATGATATTAAAATTTTCTTTTGTGTTGCTATTTCCTAAATTAGTTAATCGCGTGTCGTTTTATTTATAGATTAACTAGTGGTGTAAAAGGATCGAAGAATTACTGTGTCATGAGATTCACTCCAAAAGATAAATATTCTTTAAAATGACGAAAAAAAAAAAAAAAGTTTTAAGTGCCCACTTATGTTCCCTTCTGAAAAAAGTATGTTATTTGAATTTTTTTTTTCTTACCTCCAACTTACCCTATGCATAAAAGAGATTCTAATTGTTTTCGAATCTGTCCAAGTCAATGAGGATGACGTTCCAAGACGTGCAGAAATGGTAAGGGTTAGCAAGAAAACCCCCGAGTGTGTTGCCTAATTTCAATAGTATTGAATGAATGCATATTATTAATAGTTGGTCATTAAAAATAATTGCATAATAAATTATTGGTCATTAAAAATAATTGTATAATAAATTATTGGTCATTAAAATTAACTATACAATAAATGAAGCATTGTTAGTGTCGGTTAAACAGTCGCGTGGCTTCACAATCATTAATAAAACATATAAATGAGCACTATTCCTAGATATGCCTTGTTCTTTGAAACAAAGCACCTCTTGCCTTCTTTAACAAGTGACTGGTTATAACCCTAAGATAGATATGTTCAAGCCTCAAGGAATCATAACATTTAAAGTGAACTATTTTTATAATAAACACTTTCCTTTATGTCATATTTAGGTGGGCCTTGACATAGGGTTCAATTGGGTTTGATACCATACCCATTTAATATTGAAGCTAAGTTAACAAAACTTTAGAATTGTCTTTAACATGCATCAGCCCAAGAAGCAGATATCAACTGAGGCTCGCCTTCAATGTGCCAATTGACCTTGAAAAGATACAAATAACTCATACCTCGACGCCATATATTCTACTTGCCACTCCAACTCCTTTAACGACCAAACACAATCCATATACCACAATTTACTACATGAAACTATTAAACTATAATTTAGTACCAAGATTTCACGTCATTAGTAAAATCAAAATATGCAAAAAATAAACAAATTCTCATTTAAGAAAAATCGGAAAAACACTATTTGAGTTTTACCCATTCTCTCACTATCTGTTAGACCTAATTTCATCATCATCAATCACTTAGAACGAATCTTGTAATACATTCTATTAACCAACAACTACTACTCACAATAAAAAACTCATACCAAACGAAAAAAAGAGATTAAAAAGAAAAAACCCCTAAAAGCCTTATCCCCAAATACCCAAAAGGCCACTGCATGATTTCCACATTTGTCTTGTTTAAATAGTATTACACCCTCGCAGTAGAATCTCTATTTGTCCTAATTTCATTTACAAAACTAACGTGCTTAGGGAAAAAACATTAACCGTTTATAAACGGTAGATTACACAACGGTGACTGGGAAACGAAGGTCAAATTTTACTACCGCCACGCCACCCTCATTTTCTCGTTCTTATATCACATTGTTAACTCTCTCCTTTCTCTCTTTTATTTTCTTCATTGTCTCTTCTTTCTCTCGTTCTGTTTGCCCAGAAAATCAAAGAGAAAAAAAAAAAAATCCTCTTTGAAATTCAAACCGAGAGAAGAAAGAAAGAAACTTCTCCATAGAAACCTTTGTGTTCTCTTCAGCACTTCAACGTTGACGCTTTCTGAAGAATCACAAAGGCTCGAGAAAAAAGCTTTGTTACACAAAGCATTTTCTCTATTTATCTATTTTCCCACCTCTTTCCATTTCGCAGTTGGGAGACTTGGCGATCACTCTGTAAATTTCTGCTTCCTTCTTTCTAATTCATCCTCACGTTGCTTTACATTGAAGTAATGCGAATTTTGCTTGCGATTCTCTTTCCGTTTCAGGATTTGACTCCTTCGAGGTGATCTCCTAGCGGAGGTAGGGGTTAGGATTCTTGCTTCGCGTTGATTCCTTGCGGTTAGATCTGAAGTGTGCTCGTTGCTCTTGTTCGAATGAGCAGGTTGAGGTTTGAGGTTAGAGGATTTTGAATTCTTTCCGAGTTTGGAAGCATGATTTGCTGTTGAAGACGGAGAGAGTGTTGTTTCTGTGCTTTATGTAGAGATGAAGAGGTCTAGAGATGAAGTTTTCACCAGTTGTTCTCAACTCAAACGGCCTGTGGTGTCTTCACGAGGAGAAGCGTAAGTTCGTGCGTTTTTGTTGTTTTGCTATCTTCAATTTCATTAGACTGTGCTCGTGTTTCGTTTTTGTTATTTTTTGTGCTTGATCGAGCGTTTTCATCCTCAATCGAGTGATGAGGCTTTTCAATTTTTCGCTTCCGTGGAATTTTGTGTTTTCGTGTCCTTGTGTGAAATCGAAGGAGTCTGGATAGTTGTTTTGCTTTGTAATCTATTTTTGTAGGTGTAGGCTTTAGTGAAGCGTCTAGTTTTTGTTTTGTTGGATTATGTGACCGTGTGAAATGAGATCGGATGAATCGTCCTCATCATGAGTTGATTTTTAGGTTTTATTTGTGCATTCAGTTATGATTCTAAATATTTTATGACATTTTTGGAATGAAGGTCTGGGCAACCGCAGATGACGAATGGAAGTTCTCAAAAACTGACAACTAATGATGCCCTGGCATATCTCAAGGCAGTAAAGGATATATTTCAAGATAAGAGGGACAAGTATGATGACTTTTTGGAGGTCATGAAGGATTTCAAGGCTCAAAGGTTTGATTATGTTGTGCTACATTCTCCCTGCACCGTGCCTCCCGCTGAATTATTTGTTCATTATTTATTTATTTTTGTATTATATTAAGAAAGGGGATCTTGGTTTTTGTTAGTGTAAATTGAGTTGTGTCTCCTTTTGGTGCATTTTAGAATTGATACTGCGGGTGTCATTGCAAGAGTGAAGGAACTATTTAAAGGCCATAGAGATCTTATATTGGGATTTAACACCTTCTTGCCTAAGGGTTATGAAATCACACTTCCATCGGAGGATGAACAACCTCCCCTGAAGAAACCTGTTGAATTTGAAGAAGCAATAAATTTTGTGAACAAGATAAAGGTAAGAGCATTGTTGAATCTGATAAGTTCTTTCTATGCAGATTTGTTTTCAACCTACAGATAGTTTTTCTTTTGATTTTGATGGATCCTTTTCATGCAGACTCGTTTTCAAGGTGATGATCATGTGTACAAATCATTTCTTGACATATTGAATATGTACAGAAAGGAAAACAAGTCTATTACTGAGGTCTACCATGAGGTCTGTGTTGTTTTTGCCTATGTTATTATCATGCCATAGTTGAACAAATATGTTATGTTATCTTTTTTCTTTTCTTTATCTCCTCTGCTAGTCTTGATATTTCTTTTGATGCTCATTCTAATCATATATTGGACTTCTTCAGGTTGCTGCTATTTTCCAGGACCACCCTGATCTTCTTGATGAGTTTACTCATTTTCTTCCAGACGCAACTGCAGCTGCCTCCAATTATGCTTCTGCTCGAAATTCTATGCTTCGTGATAGGAGCTCTGCAATGCCAACATTACGGCAAATGCATGTTGAAAAGGTTTATCTCCAATTCTTATATCTCCCTCTTTGTTGACGAAGGCATACCTAAGGAGCTGAGGTGAGGTGCCAAAAGGGGTCAGCACCTCTTGCTCATTGAAGTGCTGCCCCTTCAGTGAGGTGCTTGCCTCTAGCGCATTTATGGTTCCAGTGAGGCACACATTTAACATATTACTGATAACTGAAAATAAACCTAAAATGCCAGCCATCTAATTTGCTAACTAGGATGTTAAATTGGGTAAAATAGTTATGATGTTAAAAAATTAACAATTTTTGATGTTTGGGACTCTTCTCAGTTGACTAGGGTTTGTAAATTGAACATCTACATCATTTACTTTTTACTGAAAATGTTATGCCTAGTTGTCATTCCTTAATGACTTTTACGTTTTTGCCCCAAGACATAAAAACCCTGTAGAGTGTCAATGGCCCACCTTTTGCCTTTGACGACCTTGGTGGCTCTGTCCCTATGAGTTTTATAATTGCTCATCAAGCTAACTTTCTACTCATCTGCATGCCAGCGAGAAAGGACCATGGTTTCACACGGTGATCGTGACCCCAGTGTTGACCGTCCTGACCCCGATCATGACAGAGGTTTGTTAAGGGTAGAAAAGGAGCAGAGGAGACGTGTGGAGAAAGAAAGGGAACGTAGAGAAGATAGAGACAAGAAAGAACGTGAAAGGGATGATAGAGATTATGAGCATGATGGGGGTCGAGATAGGGAGCGATTCTCTCACAAACGGAACCGTAAGACTGAAGACTCTGGAGCTGAACCATTGCTTGATGCAGATGAAAATTTTGGTATGCGACCTATGTCATCCACTTGTGATGATAAAAATTCTCTGAAAAGTGAGTATGTCATCATTACTTTTGATCTTGAATCTACAAACTTATTTTTGTATATTTTTACCTTTCCTAACTAACCTATGATGTACAATACATTAACTATGGAACATATGCTTTGATGTTTACCCGGGAAAGAAATAAATGGAAAAAATACTAAAACATATCAACTTAAAATTTCATTAACAAGAATATGATTTCTTTTGGTGATAGAATTATCCATAATCAAGAAATGCTTTGAATGTTATATTTATTATCTAAGGCTATGTAATTGTTTTCCTTGTTTTGTGTACAAGGAGAAAACTAGTTTATTCCAAATTTGTTTTAGTGCTTTTAACTCCTCCCTTTCCTTCTGTGGTTTGTTATATATCTTAAATTTTGTCTTTCAGATATGTACAGTCAAGAGTTCGCTTTCTGCGAAAGAGTCAAAGAAAAGTTACGAAATCCTGATGACTACCAGGAATTTTTGAAGTGCTTACATATTTACAGCAGGGAAATAATTACCCGACAAGAGTTGCAGTCGCTGGTATGGTTTGCATATTAATTTTTATAAGATACTTCACTGATTTTGATGTTAGATTCTTCTGTCAAGATGGGTGACTTCAATTTCGTCAATCTATGTTGATTTGGCTGACACTGAACATTGGTTGACCTTAATTCCTTAAAAAAAAGTGATGGTAAACTATGAAAGGAAGACAAATTGGATTATATTTTTGTTGCATAAACTTGAGAATTTATTTGCACGAAAGGAGTTGTGTATTGTGAACTGTCAACTTGGTGACTAAAAAGTTGGGCCAGGCAAAATTTGGTTGGGGTCAGCATAGTTCTATGTGGCCTATGGGTGTGTGCGCTACCAGACAAATTTCAAGGAATAATAAAGTCCTGTGATGAGAATAGACATTCAATAAAAGGAATAATCAATTTCCATGCAATAAATTTAAGTACTATTAAGGCAATACATTGAAGGAAGACCATTTTGAATGGAATGTTGGAGTAGCTATTGAAGGAAAGGACTTCAATGGGTTTGGAGAAATTTGCAACAGTAATGAAAATTCAGAATGTTTATGCAAACTAGTATGCTTTGTATGCCCCATAGGCCATGTTCATTACACATTGCACCAAGTCAGTATCTTTCCAACCCATCCATAAACCTTATTGTCTTTCCAAATCTTATTAGAGTAAGAAAGGAAACCAGATCCAACCAGACCAGGCCTGAAACCTGATTGCATCTGCTGCCCAAATCACCCTGTGCACTATAGGAGACACATAAGAGGATGAGAGTGGCGTAGATCATGCATTAACCCAGATTTCAATCCTTTTAAGATATTCCTTCCAATTTGCATTTGTTTAGAGAGATGGCAGGTACCATTTTGCAAGTTTGCTTTCTGTTGTGGAGTATGAGGTCAAGTAGCTCCAGAAGGAGGCTGGAATGGATAAACACCTTCCACAAAAGACCAAGAAATCGGGGATTTCTGGATTTGGGATTGAGACTGCACCAAGGCTGTGAACATGTGTAATTGGGGGATGGGAATTGGGCCAAATGCCACACGTCCTGTCTTCTAATTGTAGTAGTAATGTGAAGCTTGGTCTGTCAGCCAAACATTCAAATCCTCTGGTCCACAATGTAGTCTAATATCATTTGTCTTGCTACATATGGGATGATCGGGCTTGAATTGGATCAGCATATGTTTGGGCCAGGTCAAATTTATTTTGAGCTGTAGATTATGACAGGGCCACAGCCTATTGTGAGACAACACTAACTGTTAGTTAGAGTTGCCAATGGCAATGACTACGTTGGAGGCAAATGCTCTAGAATAAATTATGGTTTATGTTATTTCTAAAGTGATCATTGGCTTTGTATGTAGTGTTTCAGTCTTTGACCATTATTCTCGACAGAGCTGGCAAACTGTTCCTTCTAAATCCCTCCACTTGTCTATGACACGTTTGTCTAGAAATATAACAAAAAGAATTTGAGACATTAAAGTAGATCTATTGTCAATGCTGCAGCTTACTTTAACTTCAATAATTTGCTAAACTTTGATTTTAAATGAATTTGCTGATGAAAAACTAAAAGCACTAGAACAGTTGATTGATATCTTTCTGGAAGGTCATTCCTCTTTCCTGAAAACTTGTATAAATAGAATGTGATGTTGAAAACTTGAAGATAACTGAATTTTCTCTGATCAATCTAAGGATCAGCTTGACCTGCTTTTACTGTATTTCATACTGTAATATATATTTTCCTTGAAGTATAGTCTTTTTATAAGTCATAGAATGCAATATGATAGACTCTTGGTCACTTATTCTTCCAGGTGGGCGATTTACTGGCAAAATATCCAGATCTTATGGAGGGATTTAATGAATTTTTGCTACAATCTGAAAAGAATGGTAACATTCAAACTAATTTATCACTTCCTATGATTTTAAATCTTCTTATTTTTAATCAGGTCTTATAATGCAGATGGTGGATTCCTTGCTGGTGTTATGAATAAAAGTATGTAAGATGTTTTACTGTTATCTTCTGATAGATGCTCCCCCTTTATTTTTATGTAATGTGATCTGGTTTTGTGTGAACATTTTCAGTTTTATTGTCTGATCCAAAAATTTGACTCTTTTGTGTTCATCAGAGTCCGTATGGAATGATGGACATGGACTGAAACAAATGAAGGTTGAAGACAGGGATAGAGATCGGGATCGAGATAGAGACCGTTATAGGGATGATGGGATGAAAGAAAGGGATCGTGAATTCCGTGAAAGGGACAAATCTACTGTGATTGCCAACAAGGATGTTTTAGGTCCTAAGTTGTCTCTATATCCCAGCAAGGATAAGTATTTATCAAAACCTATAAATGAGCTGGACCTTTCTAACTGTGACCAGTGCACTCCTAGTTACCGCCTCTTACCAAAAAATGTATGCTTATCTTATTTATGTGTTTGTATTTTATCTTTTTCTAATGGAACTCTGAGATTCTCTTGCTGATTTTGCTCTGCGTATGTATTATCTGTGCTTATGCAGTACCCAATACCTGTAGCTAGCCAGAAAACAGAACTTGGTGCAGAAGTGTTGAATGATCACTGGGTGTCTGTCACTTCAGGAAGTGAGGATTATTCCTTCAAACATATGCGCAAAAATCAGTATGAAGAGAGCTTGTTTAGATGCGAAGATGACAGGTCAGAGTTTGCCAGTGATGTTTAATACATTTTAAAATACCCGTTTTTTTGATTTATCACCACTATCATAGTTGCCAAATTGTTCTGGTTTTTGTTTTTGACATCACTGGGTTGATTAAGGCTTGATTTCTGTAAGTTGTCTATCACTGGCACTTGCTGATATTATGTTAACTGCATTGGTAGGTTTGAACTTGATATGTTGTTAGAGTCTGTAAATGTGACGACCAAACGGGTAGAAGAGCTGTTAGAGAAGATCAATAATAATATAATTAAAGGAGACAGCCCAATTCGTATTGAGGAGCACTTAACAGGTATAGTCTTTTCAATTGATCAGTGGAATTTCTGAAAGCAGATATGCAGTGCAAGATAATTTCTTGAAGTTGTCCATACTCTGATGTGATTTTCTCTGTATGTTGTTTTAGCTATAAATCTTAGGTGTATTGAACGATTATATGGTGACCATGGGCTTGATGTGATGGAAGTGTTAAGGAAGAATGCACCTCTAGCTCTGCCAGTGATATTAACACGCTTGAAGCAGAAACAGGAAGAGTGGGCAAGGTGCCGTGCTGATTTTAGTAAAGTTTGGGCTGAAATATATGCTAAGAACTATCACAAATCTCTTGATCATCGTAGTTTCTACTTTAAGCAACAGGATACGAAAAGCTTGAGCACCAAAGGTAATAGATAACTTCATTTCAATAGCGTTGAATTCTCAATGCTTTTAATGTTTGAGTAAGTATTCTTTTAAGGCTGCAAAAAATTTTATCATGTGAGATATCATCATCATTTTATTTATATACCTAAATTGGAGTTGTCAATTGCACGTTATAGTGCTGTTACATTGCGGCTGTGGGCCACTATGTTAAAGCCCATTGTGTTGGATCTTGTTGTCGCACCTGGACAGGCACAAATCACAGTCACGTTCACAGCTATTTGTGGCATTAGCAGGCCCAACTTTGATTAATGGTTGAAAAACCTATTTACCCTCACAATAATGCATCGTTTAAGGTTTAATTTGGGGGACAATTTTCTGTTTTCACTTCCCTTATTTGGGGTTCAAAATTGAAATCCTATTCTAAACAATTGTGTGCCCATGTGTCTTTGAATTGTGACCCACTATTCTCTGGTGCTATCTCTGGCCATTACTGATGTTTTCAGGCACATTCCTAGTATTTCCTGTAAAGTGCATTTGGCTTGATTTTTTTACTTATTTATATTGATCACAACACACCATTGTTTCTCTAAAGTGTACACACCATGCAAAACAAAATCAGTGGTATGGTATTATTTGAATACAGTGCAACTTTTGGCATATGTTGGTGATCATGATACAATAATTCTTTCCATTTTCCTGACTCCTTTCTTTTATAAAACTTTTTACAGCCTTGCTGGCAGAAATCAAAGAAATTAGTGAAAAGAAACGCAAAGAAGATGATGTTCTTCTTGCTATTGCTGCTGGAAATAGACGACCAATTCTTCCAAACTTGGAGTTTATGTTTTCTGATCCAGATATTCATGAAGATTTATATCAGCTCATTAAATATTCCTGTGGAGAAATTTGCACAACCGAACATGTGGATAAAGTTATGAAGGTTTGGACAACATTTTTAGAACCCATGTTTTGTGTTCCTTCTCGGCCCCAGGGTGCAGAGGATACAGAAGATGTTGTCAAGGCTAAGAATAATTATGTCAAAAATGGCACTGCAAGTGTTGCTGAAAGTGATTGTAGCCCTGTTGTTGGTGCTACCATAATGAATCCAAAGCATATAAATGTTTCTAGAATTGGGGATGAGTGTATGGCATTAGATCAATCAACTTCTAGTAAAGCATGGCAATCAAATGGTGATAGTGGGGTTAGAGAGGATAGGTATCTTGATGACTGTGCATTGCGTAAAACTGAAACTTTGGGCAGTAATACACAGCATGGTAAAATGAATAGTATTGCATTCACACCTGATGAACTGTCAGGATTTAATAATAAGCAAGACCAGTCCAGTGAACGGTTAGTGAATGCCAATGTCTCACCAGCATCTGGAGTGGAGCAAAGCAATGGAAGGACAAACTTAGATAATTTGTCAGGTTAGCAACTTACTTCAGCAATGATGGTACTTCTTGACGCTTACCCTACCATTTATTTAAAACTTTCATTAATTTCTCCTATTATCTTCAACTGTTACTTTCTGACAATGAATGGAACTGAGATATATTTTTTTGTTCAAGGACTCACTGCCACTCCAACTAGACCTGGTAATGTTTCTGTTGAAGGAGGACTTGATATACCATCATCAGAGGTACGGGTTAACTCTGTGCAGCTTATGTCAGTTCAATTTAAATTTTGCTTGTTCTAGATACATCTTGAGGATAAATTTTGATTTGCTGTCAATATGAAGCTTTTTTTTTTTTGCACTGTCAGTAAACCGGTTGATGCCATGCCACCTACTGAACTCCAACGATGCGGCACTTGTTTTCTGATATCATAGCTGTCTTTAGTTCTAAATAAAATGACACAACATGTGGTATAATGAAAAATATATCATGTGGATTTGAAAGGGTATATGGTAGCTTTTTATGGATCAAGTTCTGTTTTTTCTTGTGAGCATTCTATGATTTACAGTTCTCACTGTCCTTAACATCAAATGCCAATTGACATAGAAATCTGGAACCATTATATTGCAAACCAGATTTTTACTAAGAGAAATGCTAGCAAGGCTGAAATTTGTTGGGAATCACAAAATTGTGTGGGGTCTCACATCTTATTTAATTAACCTCACATGATTTTGTAGTTTTCAATAAATTTTAACCAATAAGTGTGTTAGAAGCAGTGTTTTAGAGAGAGTGTTGCTTGCACTCCTCTTTTACTAATAGGTGATGTTTTCTGTCCTTGAATTTGGTCAAGTTGATTGTGGTAAAAGTATGTTCATGATTAATGCCTCTTGTAACATGTATATGGCTAATGAATGATCTTTCTACAATGAATTGATCCTCATATTGTAATTACTAAGATTGAATGCTAAGCCATAAGTTGTTAGCTTTTCAAAACAGAGTATGAAGAACACCATTTCCTTTGTACTTATATGTTGTTTAAGGGACTATAAGTGATCACCATCCTTGTGAAGTTAATGGTTATCATTATTCTTCAAATATTTTCTGCATTCTAACCTAATCAAAATTGTTGACTAAATATTAATGTGCTTTTGTCCTTTTAAGGCTAGTAATTCTGGCATCATTACGTGTAATGAACTGAATTTTTGTTAAACCAGGCATCATTCCGAATAATATGGTGATTTTTTTTTTCTTCATTATGGCTTAGGGTGGTGATTCTACAAGACCAGGTACATCCACAAATGGGGCCATCACTGGAGGCACCAAAGTTCACCGATACCAAGAGGAATCAGTTCGACCCTTCAAAAGTGAAAGAGAAGAGGGTGAGTTATCTCCTAATGGAGACTTAGAAGAAGATAACTTTGCAGGTTATGGAGGTAATGGTTTGGATGCAGTGCATAAAGGAAAGGATGGTGGTGTGAGTCGGCAATACCAAAATAGACATGGGGAAGAAGTTTGTGGTGAAACCAGAGGAGAAAACGATGCTGATGCTGATGATGAAGGTGAAGAAAGCCCTCACAGGTCATCAGAGGACAGTGAAAATGCATCTGAAAATGTTGATGTTTCTGGAAGCGAGTCTGCTGATGGTGAGGAGTGTTCTCGAGAAGAGCACGAGGATGGGGAACATGATAACAAGGCTGAGAGTGAAGGTGAAGCTGAAGGAATAGCTGATGCCCATGATGTTGAAGGAGATGGAATGTCATTGCCATATTCTGAACGCTTTCTACTATCTGTGAAGCCTCTAGCAAAGCATGTTCCTCCAATGTTACATGAGATGGACAGGAATTCACGAGTTTTCTATGGAAATGATTCTTTTTATGTGCTGCTTAGACTTCATCAGGTACAAAAATATCTGTTTACACTAGTATACGTCCTCTCTCTGGTTTTATAACCTACCTACATTGATGATCTCTGCAATTTCAAATTGTACAAACACCAGGGTTAAATTTTATTTTAGCATTATTACTCTGTTATTCTATTGTTCACTAAAGAAAATAAGAATGATTTGTCAGAAATATAATGTCTAAATTACTCTTCTATCTTGGTTTTTGCTTCTCTGTTTTTTTTTTATTCCTTGCTACTGCTAAGTGATTGGGCATCTGTTACCAATAGATTCATCCCAAAAAGTTTGAGTCTGACCAGATGATTCCCTTAGGAGAGGGAGTTGTTTGTACTATTTGAAATTTTTAAGGCACTGAGGAACCTCATATGGAGGTTTTGAAAAGCTGGACGGGTATCCATGTTGGGTGTATAAATAAATGTATGGTTGTAGGCAAAATAGATATTTTAGAGTTTATTTTATATTCATTTTGTAATATTTCCTTTTATTAATCTGACAGACATTGTATGAGAGGATACAATCAGCAAAGATTAACTCATCATCTGCTGATAGGAAATGGAAGGCTTCAAGTGATACAATCTCCACTGAAAAATATGGCAGGTGATATGCCTAGGAAATGTTGCATTATATTATAATTTTGAAGATATATGTGAATATCTATGGAAGACTGAGGGGTCTCCTTTATGCTACAGGTTCATGAATGCCCTTTACAATTTGCTGGATGGTTCTTCTGATAATACAAAATTTGAGGATGATTGTCGAGCTATAATTGGAATTCAATCATATGTATTATTCACATTAGACAAGCTGATATATAAACTTGTTAAACAGGTCACATACATAAATTCCTTTCTGCCTTTTGTGCTGCATACCCTGCTATCTTTCCTACCCTTAAAATCTCTCTTATTTTATTTCAGCTTCAAGCTGTTGCCGCTGATGAGATGGACAATAAGCTTCTACAACTATATGCATATGAGAAATCAAGAAAACCGGGAAAATTTGTCGATATAGTTTATCATGAAAATTCTCGTGTTCTTCTCCATGATGAGAACATTTATCGTATTGAATATGTAAGCTTTTATTTTACTTTCTTGTGTACTTTAGGTCTGCTCCTGAATGAAGTTTTAAATAGTGTTTATAAGTTCTGTAACTTTAACCTTGTTTGTTCCATTGCAGTCACCTGGACTAATGGTACTGTCTCTTCAACTGATGGACTCTGGACATGATAAACCTGAAGTAACTGCTGTGTCAGTGGACCCTAATTTTTCAACCTATTTACACAGTGACTTCCTGTCTGTTGTCCCTGACAAAAAAGAGAAGTCAGGAATTTTCTTGAAGAGGTATTTGATTAGTCAAAAGAACTAATAGTACCATTGCATACTAATGTTTATTTTTATAAATTTATTTATTTTATTTTATTTTATTCATATTTTCAGGAATAAACGTAGATATGCAGGTAATGATGAATTTTCAAGCCAGGCTATGGAAGGAATGCAAATTATTAATGGTCTTGAGTGTAAGATAGCTTGCAGTTCATCTAAGGTATTTAATGTAATAAGATTTTATACTTATGCGTATTTTGTCATAATGTGTCATTCTTCCCGCAAGCCTAGTAATAGTTGATTTTGCTCATTTTGCCGATTCCTGCATTTGATTCGAGTATGATTACTGTTAGATTGTGTTTCTGAATTGCCAGCCTTACATTTTCTTCTTGGTACCTGTTGCATGTTGTTAGGTCTCATACGTTTTAGATACTGAAGACTTTTTGTTTCGGACGAGAAGGAAAAGAAGAATCTTGCGTCCGAAGAGTTCAAGCCATGAACAAGCACAGTCTTCAAACATTTGCTCAAGCAGATTACAACGATTCCGCAAGTTGTTTTCCTTTACATGAAAGTGTCCACTTTGAGCTGGTCATGGTATGCGAAATTCTTTATATTGCTAAATTTGTTATTTGGGCTTGACGTCATACTTCCACCAGAGATCAATTGTTATAAATAGTTTTCTCTTACTGCTACATCAATATTAAATAAAAATGTAGCTAAAAGTTTGTCCTTTGGTTTTCTCTAGTTATTATGAACTTCTAATAAACAAAATCTAATTAATAATTGTTGTTTGGTTGTCCTTTTCAGTAGTATTTCTTAAACCTCATTGGCAGAGGCGCCGGATGAAAACGGCATCCTACGAAGAAGTTGATCAAGGGATGTTTTTATGAAATTATTTTTGCACATTTTCTTTGAGCAACCTAATAAATCTTACAGAAGGGGTGGCGCGGCGTGCAGAGGAGATTGTTGTATACTGTAATTTCATGGCTAATGAGGGGTTACAATAATGTAAATAGAGGGAATTTGTGTTGTAACTAGAGGACTTTTTATTTCATTCATCCATATTTTTGTTATTTAGTTTTTATTTCCCCCTTTCACTTTAGCTGCTACAAATATTGAGGTTGTTGATTATGGGACATTCGGTGGCTGCAATTGGCCTGCCGTTTCAAATACTGAGTGTATACTGAGAGTCTGTCCACATCCTTTCTTTTTTAGTTTCCCTTTTCGTCGAATTTTAGCATGGAATGCTGTGAGCTCTGGTGTACATTGGACACAAACTAGAACAAGGGTCTTTTTGCTTGTCTTGAAAGCTACTTACTATAGGGAGGTGGATGGATTGAATTGGGCAACTTGACTAAAACAGTATTTTTTTAAAAATATTAAAAAAATAATTATAGTATATTTGGACATGTTGGTAGCTGATGGCAAGAGGACAAGGTACAGTAGCACTTCGAAAGGTGCTGAATCAGCGCTACTCTTACTAAAATGGAAAGAAATTATAGTAGTTATCATTTGTTAGAAGCGTGTGTGATGGTGCAAAACGAAATAAACACAAATGGACAATGAGTCCTAGAATCTAGGGGCTATTAAGACCAAAAGGATATCTTAAGTTGCAGGATGGATGTTGGGTCTAGCCAGATTTCTAGCATGGGCATATTAGAATAGATATGTGAAGGGGTAGGAAATAGGAATTTGAAGAAATCTTAGTATAGCAAATTTCTATCAATATATCAATTCTGACAAGTCATTTCTATTGTGAATAGAATTTAATTTCCATAGGGAGTACAATTTTTAAATTAATCATTATAAAATTTAACAAACTTTTGACATATATGATAATACTGGATTAAATGATAATAAAAAGATATTTATATTATCAGCACACTTTAATAAATTCTTATGAAAAATCAAATATAAACTAATGATAATAATTTAATTAATGTTAGCTTGCAGTTTGGACTATTACCTACATCCAGGTCTTAATGCTATGTAATTGTACATACCCCTTCATACATCAATTTTGAAAGGGAAAAAGATTCATAACAAGAATGTAGAGGTAAAAAGGAGTAGCAATTCAAACATTTTTTATTCCTTTAATTATTTTTTTTCGTATTTTAACATATATGTAGCTCTTGAGACTTCAGAATTTTTTAGTTTGGAGAAGTTTTCTGCAGAACCTAAGGTACAAAATCACATGCAAGGGATAATACATTCTAGGCAGCCCAGTAGCTCCATAACCTTTAAAAACAAAAATCCCTATAATATCACGGTAATCAAGTTCAAAGCTTGAAAAATCAAGCACTTCAGTTTTATTGACACGAGCTTACACAGAAATCACAAGGAAGGAGAAGTCAGAAGTATAAACAAGCTTGCTGCAGCAGGACTCAAGACTCCTACAACACTACAACAGTAAGTAAACACCTTGACTCCAACAACCCAGAAGGCGAACAACTAGTACTACTCAGTACTCACTTCAACAACAATTGAAAGCAACTACGAGGAGAATAAGATAACCAACTTCTATTCACGTAAATGATAGTTATTTATATCACTTAACTAACATGTTATATGTATAAAAAAAAAAAAGAAGGAGAATAAGATTTTGTAATTTAAGAATAAAAGAAATAAGCGAAATATTAATGAATTAGGCCTCATCCGATTTTAGATATTGCGGAAAGAATAGCAGCTAAAGCAAAACCCGTCCTCTCCCGCCATGGCCACGAACACTCAACTCATCCTCTCACTCCCACCACGTTACCATTCTTCTTTCACATTTCTTCCCGCGACAACTACCACTCTTCCATTCTCTCTCCTTCGCCATCGATCCCTTCCAATTCCCCTCAAATTCCAAACCTCCTTCTCTTTCAAGACCCCAACCTCAACCCTCCGCGCCTTCTCCGACGCCGAGGAAGACGAAGAAGAAGAAGAAGACGACGACGAAGAGGAAGATGAAGAAGAAGACGAAGACGAAGACGAAGACGACGACGTCGTTGCAGCCGACGAATACGACGACGTATCGGGCGACGTTTCCTACGAAGAGGCCGATGTGTTCTCTCGGCACGACGGATTCAAGTGGCAGAGAGTCGAGAAGCTCTGCAGCGAAGTTAGGGAGTTCGGTGCTGAAATCATCGACGTCGACGAGCTCGCCTCCGTTTACGATTTCCGCATCGACAAATTTCAGGTTCGTTCGGCGTTTGCTTCTCTTCGTTTCGAGAAACTTCCTCGGATTCGAAACGTGTGTTGTTGATTTTTCCTGCATTTGGTTGAGTTTCAGCGACAGGCGATACTGGCTTTTCTGAGAGGCTCGTCGGTGGTGGTTTCCGCTCCGACGAGCAGCGGGAAGACGCTGATTGCGGAAGCTGCGGCGGTGGCCACGGTGGCTCGGGGACGGCGGATTTTCTACACGACGCCGCTCAAGGCGTTGTCCAATCAGAAGTTTCGCGAATTCCGGTGTGTTATTATTAGAATATGAATTTGATTTGTTTTTGTTTTTGCGTTTTTGTGTGCGTGTGTGAGAGAGAGAGGGAGAGTTACTGGTACTGTTATTACTTGGAAGTTAAATAATTGCTGTTTTGTTGTGGATTTTCAGCGAGACTTTTGGCGACAATAATGTTGGCCTTCTTACGGGTGATTCTGCTGTGAACAAGGATGCTCAGGTTTTGATTATGACCACTGAGATATTACGCAACATGTTGTATCAGAGGTACATTGCATAAAAACACGGGGAAAGTAGCGATTCAGTACTCGAGTCTTTCCTATTGTGCTGTGTAAATGTGGGTTATGGTTTTGTATTGTGTTTCCAATTTCATTAATAGGTCTAGATTGAGTCTGGTAGTCAAGAACCAAGAAGTTGAGTTGCACATGATGTTAGAAACTATTGCCGGATATGTTGTCTTGAGCTAGGAGAAATTTAGGGTCGGTTTACTTTGAGAAAATGTTTTCTGATTTGATTTCATGTTTTTCATTTTTAATTATAACAGTCACCTTGTTTTTAATTTGTTTTCTGTTTTGAAGATAAAATCTTTGAAAATTGGAAATAAATTGAAAACAAAGTGACAATTTTGTAATTAAAAGTAAAAATAGAAAATCTTTTCTCAAAGAAAACATGGGCTCTTAGTATCCGGTTCCAGGGATTGTGTGGTGTTTGTTTTAACTTAAACTATCTTATTTTATTTCCAGGTGACATCCCTAAAGCCAGGAATGTTATTGCTGAGTAAATTCAAAAATATGTTTGGTTAGATTTTTTAATATTCCTAGGAATACTTTTCAAAATTCAAATGATAAGAAGAAAAAGTAACAGTTCTGTCCTTGGTCTGATAGTCTTGTTAAAGCTTTCTAATCGACTTTCTTTCTTTCTTGTACAGATCTTCCTTTCCTTCCTCGTCCAGTGACAGATTTGTGGAAATAGGATTAATAGTTGGCATAGAAAATAACTTCTCATTTGCAACATACCTCCCCTCATCATGGGAATAAAAAGTAAAACAAGATAATATCACTTTCCATGGAATCAACTATACCCAAGAATAATTTATTTAAAGCTTGTCACGAACATGAGAATCTAACATTTCTAAGTTCATATTCCTAGGAATGAATTTACAAACCTTGAAACAAACACACTCCTAATCTTGTGTTTAATAATTTGATTATGACAATGTTATCGTCATTGTTCCCACCTGAAGTTGAATTATTATCAAATTTATTATTTAATCCTATGTCCTCTATTTTGTTGTTGATACCTTCTCTAAAAGTTATGGCATGTGTAAAGTTTCTCTTCTGAATTATTATTGTCATTTGAATCAACGGTTGCAAATATGAATACTTATTAACTGCTGCTTTCCATGTAGCGTTGGTAATATTTCTTCTGGAAGTGGACTTGTAAATGTTGATGTTATTGTTTTGGATGAAGTTCATTATCTTAGTGACATATCTCGCGGTACAGTCTGGGAGGAGATTGTAAGCATGATTTATTGTCTTTGCATGTTACTTAGCTTGCTCGACTTCTCTTATTTTTTTATGCATATGGGGATAATTTCTGCAGGTTATTTATTGCCCAAAAGAAGTTCAACTTATTTGCCTGTCAGCAACTGTTGCAAATCCAGATGAGTTGGCTGGGTGGATTGGTCAGGTATTCAGATTGCTGGTGATGTCTACTAAAGTTGCAGAGTACACTGTGCTGGATTTCTGCTCCTGTAAAATGAACCAGCATTAAACTTCATTCATTATTCTAGTCCCCCTGCCCCCATGGAATTTATAGTATTTCTCATGTACAAGAAAAACAAATATAAAAGTAAAACAAGCAATAGATTCAAAGAGAAATCAGTTACACTTCATAATAGACAAATGAACTCCCCCTTAAAAACCATATCAGCTGAAACCTACAATGCAGCTAAAAATATCCATGTCCCACAATAACGGTGAAGGAAATGTTAATCTGCTGAAGCATCTAGATGCTGGATGGCTATTATATTTGATAAAATGCCAGGCTTCAAGCAGGCATTGAAAACTTGCTTAAATTTGTGAAGTATCAAGCACTTAATATCAGTTGCTGTATAAAGATTATGTCATCACTGAAAGTTTTTTCTCCTGTTATAAGGCATGAAAGATTTTCTCAATTTAATTGGAAACATCTAAAAATTTTGAATTATAGATTATTCATTTGAAAATTTTCCTAACTTCATATTGTTTCTAAGGAATTTTATACAGTTGATCATCTTGATGGACTTATGGACAGTTTGGGATATAAAACATTGTTTCAATGCTTGAAATTGCTAATGTTCTATCCATTTTTCAAGTACAGGAACCTGAATTCTCCAATCAATGTGATGCTTGGTATTTATTTGACTTTTATTTATCAAATTTTTTCCATACTATCTTTGGGAAGAAAGAACTAGACAATTAAGTTACATCATGTTATGTAAAATTACCTTCCTTGATAATGACTTCTCTGATTCTGGTTTCATTTTATGTGATTTAAGTGTACCACAAGTACTGGGTTCAGTATAATTGCATCTTCACTGGTCGATGGAAATGCGTCTAGAAAGGAATTCAAATAGCAAATTAAATATAGTTTTCTTTCATTTTATTTGGTCTTCTACCTAGGTTAATTCTCTTTGTAACCTCTGCAAAATGTTTTTGGCTTTCAGATTCATGGTGAAACAGAATTGGTAACATCATCAAAACGCCCAGTTCCATTGACTTGGCATTTCTCTCTGAAGAATTCCTTATTACCACTTCTTAACGAGAAAGGAACACACATGAACAGGTGCTATCTAGGATCCTTATTGCATTTATTCAGTTTAGTTGTTACGTGTTACATATATTCTATATCAGTAAAAGTCTTGTTTATTTGTGAAAACTGTCATACTTGTTTTCACTTCACACCGTGATAATTCATGATAATTGGAATTGCTAATGGTCTAATAGTCAAACTTGTTTGAAGGTGGTGTCTGGCAATATTTTCTGTCTTTTATTAGGTGTAGATGTGGTAGTGTTCGAATTGGACCTACTATTGGTTGGTACTGAGAAAACAATCTTAGCAGCAAAAACAATCGCATTTTGTTATTGATGATCATTAAGTTTGATAGCATCCTTACCCGGTGGACTTATTTTTTGTAATTTTTTATATTGAATTGTACCTGCTTAATAATCCCCTAACATATGGGAACCGTAAAGGGAAGAGGATATCTGGTTATGTGATGACACTAAATATTCGAAACTGAAATTTAGATAATTGAATTGTGGGTGCTAATCATGATATGTGAAAGGCTGCTGTTCAAAATGGGTAATTATTCTTTGGAACCCAAGCATATCCTTGTTCACAATGATACTAATAGTCAATAGATGGGGCTGATGGTTACCATTGTTAGTAATTGCAGCAATGGAGAATGGTGATAGGCTTGGATTAACATGGATTTGGCTGCTCTGAAAGGCAGGGTTATATTGCATAGTGTGCTTCAATAATAATTGCTGACAAAGATAACTGATTGGATTTTGGTCTATTAAGATAACGGATGATATCCATGAGATTATTTTCTTAAATGGTTACCAATGGATCCAATATAGGTTAGTGCTAGTGTTGTTAACTAGTGATTTGATCAAGCAATGTTGTGGGACTGTGGTAGTAATTTTGTAGCATCAATGTTGTTCTTATAGAATTGTGTCATACAACAACAATGTTTGTGGTGGTGGTGGCTACGTTGATAGCTTTGGTGGATAATTGATGCTGGTGGTGATGATGATATTGATTGTGATAGTATATATGTTCCTTGATCAATATGAGAATACTAATATAATGATAACTGCAAGATTTTCTATTGAATTGATGAATAGGTGTGTCATAGTGAATATACAAGTATGAAGCATCAAGTATTCTTTCCAAAGAAAATGTGACGATATCATTATTCTGATATAATATACATAGCAATAAATTACTATGGATTCTTTATTATTTAACAAATTTTAACCACTAAATAGTAAATACTGAATATTATCATTATTTTATTATTGAATTAAATAAAAATGGAAACTTAGTTTCTTCTTTTATTTAAAGCAGGAAGCTGTCACTCAATTATTTACAACTTCAAGCTGCAGGGGCTAAACTTCACAAGGATGATTGGTCTAGAAAAAGGAATTCTCGGAAACGAGGAACTCACTCAAGCTATGATGATAGTGATGATAGCATGTTTGAACAACGTTCTCTTTCAAAGAATAATATAAATGCAATTCGTCGTTCACAAGTAGGGCCTCTGAATCAATTCTCTATACTTTGTACTCTGATAATCATACTGGCCATCTGTTCCCTATCTTTCACAACTTAAAATCTTGATGTTGAAGTGGGGAGATTTTGGCTACTTTTTATATCCAATAATCAATTATGAATATTGAATATGCAATCTGGGATGTGACGTGATATGCAATTACACACTTGGGCTAAAACCACACTCATGTTTTTTGAAAAAAATAAAATGACTTATGGATCTTGTATTTATAATAATGGGCAAACATTCTTATGGAATATAATCTTAATCATTTTCAGGTTCCTCAAGTAATTGATACATTATGGCAACTTCAGTCCAGGGATATGCTGCCAGCTATTTGGTTTATTTTTAGTAGGAAGGGTTGTGATGTGGCTGTGCAATATCTTGAAAATTGCAAACTTTTAGACGAGTGTGAAACAAGTGAGGTTGAACTAGCCTTGAAGAGGTTCCGCAAGCAGTATCCTGATGCTGTCAGAGAATCAGCTGCGAGAGGACTTTTGCAAGGGGTTGCTGCCCATCATGCTGGATGTCTACCTTTGTGGAAGGCATTCATAGAAGAGTTGTTTCAAAGAGGACTTGTCAAGGTTGTTTTTGCTACAGAAACCCTGGCTGCTGGAATCAATATGCCTGCTAGAACAGCTGTTATTTCATCCCTCAGCAAAAGAGGTGATAGTGGACGTATCCCGTTAAGATCAAATGAACTGCTTCAGATGGCTGGGCGTGCTGGACGCAGAGGCATTGATGAAAGTGGTCATGTAGTCCTCATCCAAACACCTAATGAAGGTGCTGAAGAGGGCTGCAAAGTACTGTTTGCTGGACTAGAGCCTCTAGTGTCACAGTTTACTGCTTCATATGGAATGGTTTTGAATCTTCTTGCTGGTGTGAAAGCCATTCATAGGTCAAATGAATCAGATAACATGAAACCTTCCACAGGGAGAACTTTGGAAGAAGCTAGGAAATTAGTTGAGCAGAGTTTTGGAAATTATGTTAGTAGCAATGTAATGCTGGCTGCTAAAGAGGAAATTAATAAAATTGAGAAAGAAATTGAGTTGCTGATGTCAGAAATTACTGATGAAGCCATAGATAGAAAAAGCAGGAAGGCTTTATCACCACGACAATACAAGGAAATTGCAGAATTACAGGAAGATTTAAGGGCAGAAAAACGTGTTCGGTCTGAATTGCGGAAACAGATGGAAGCAAAGAGAATATCTGCCCTGAAACCTTTGTTGGAGGAGCCCGAAAGTGGACATTTACCATTTTTGTGCTTGCAGTATAGAGATGCTGAAGGAGTTGAACATTCAATTCCCGCTGTGTTTTTGGGGAAGGTTGACTCCCTTAATGCTTCAAAACTCAAAAATATGATTTCTTCTGTTGATTCTTTTGCATTGAATTTAGCAGACGCTGAGCCAAGTGTCACTGATTCTGAATTGAATGAAGATCTTGAACCATCATATCACGTGGCTCTTGGTTCAGATAACTCTTGGTATCTATTTACAGAAAAGTGGATTAAAACGGTATATGGAACAGGCTTTCCTAATGTTCCGTTGGCTCAAGGGGATGCTCGACCTCAAGAAATTATGAGTATTCTCCTTGATAAGGAGGACATGAAGTGGGATAAGCTTGCTCACTCCGAACATGGTGGTATATGGTTCATGGAAGGATCACTGGATACATGGTCGTGGAGCTTGAATGTTCCTGTTTTGAGTAGCCTGTCAGAAAATGATGAGCTACTACTACAGTCTCAAGACTACAAAGATGCCATTGAACGTTACAAGGAACAAAGGAATAAAGTTGCACGCTTGAAGAAAAAGATAGCTCGTAGTGAAGGCTATAAAGAATATTTTAAAATCATAGACGCAGTCAAGTTTACCGAGGAGAAAATCAAGCGCCTGAAGAATAGATCTAAACGTTTGATCAATCGGATAGAACAGATTGAACCCTCAGGTTGGAAGGAGTTTATGCAGGTTAGCAATGTCATACATGAAATCAGAGCTTTAGATATTAACACGCATGTCATATTTCCACTGGGCGAAACCGCTGGTGCAATTCGAGGAGAAAATGAGCTATGGCTTGCGATGGTTCTTCGCAGTAAAATTTTACTGGAACTAAAGCCTGCACAACTTGCAGCAGTGTGCGCAAGTTTGGTGTCCGAGGGTATCAAAATTCGACCCTGGAAAAATAACAGTTACATATATGAGCCTTCTGCAACTGTAACCAAATTCATAACGTTATTGGATGAGCAAAGAAACGCCCTGTTGGCAATGCAGGATAAACATGGGGTGGCAATCTCTTGTTGTTTGGATAGCCAGTTTTGTGGTATGGTTGAGGCCTGGGCTTCTGGGTTGACATGGAGAGAAATAATGATGGATTGTGCAATGGATGATGGCGATTTAGCTCGTCTCCTTCGACGGACCATTGATCTGTTAGTTCAGATTCCAAAACTGCCAGGTATTGATCCATTGTTACAGCGCAATGCAAAGGCCGCTTCTGATGTCATGGATCGGCCTCCTATAAGTGAACTTGTGGGGTAATCTCTCCTGCCTCTACAACTATCATTGTAGATTTTGAATGATTAATTTCCAACCATGCTTTTAAGATATTATTATTATCATCATTATTGTTATTAACAAAAATTTAGGAGAAAGGAAATTGCTCCATTCAAATGTAAATCAAACCCAAGCTAATTCTTATTGGCATGATAATATCATCGCTGTTGAAACATATCTGTCAATTTACAATTTTTAATAAATTAGATTTTGTAACCGTCAGGTATATATGTATTTTTTTTGTATAATATTAATTCTTTAAAATTTATCAATTATAACATTAAGTTATGATGTACTTGTATGCCATTTATATATTCTCTGTACTTGTAATGTAAATTATTTAATAAATTAAATCACATTTATCGGCCGTCGCAAAAGAATTCATAATAAGTATTTTTAAATTTATGTTAAATATATATATATAATAACAATAATAGTAAATTGATTGTAGATAAAATAATTAAATAAAAACTCAATTTATGTAAATAATTACTTCACATCAATTATACCACTAAAAGAATTCTTTTAAAGACTTAAAAAGACTTGTGATAATCTATACTCCTAATATTAGGTATTTAAGAAAATAAATTATGACTTACCTATTTTTATAGGATAATTAATTAATAACATTCTAAATTCGTCTAATTATATAACAATAAATTAGTAATTGAGATGTTCATTTTATGTTCTAAAGTTGTAATTTTTTTTTTTACATGTAACAATAAATGTAATAAGTTATATTAAAAGTTTTGCAAGTTAGGCCGTGTTTGAAAAATCATCGAGTTACATTCAACGTCGTGTGAGAATGATTCATATTAAACGTGCTTTGAGAAATAGGAATGTTGCAAAACAACCACACTCTTTTCTCCCTTGAAGCGAGATGCACGAGATGCAGAAGGAAGGAAAAAAAAAAAAAACCACCTGGGTCTCTGAAAATATTCTTTCTTTCTGTTTCGAAAAGAAAAGAAAATAAAGGTTTGAAGGAGTATAAATATAAAAATGCCTATATTTATTATATATATTTTTTATGATGAATATTTCTATCATTACATACTAGGGAAACAGAGAGATTTCGCGTCTCTCTATATTTTTTTAAAATGAAAATAAAATAAAATAAGAGTAATGAATAATTTTGAAAGTAATTAAAGAATAAAATAATTTTAACAAAATAATTCACAAAATCATTTTACTTTTATTCTTTCATTTTTTTTCTAAATTAAACGTACTCTTAAAATATTATTATTCAATATTTTTAGTGGTATATAATAAAGTTAGATTACAAGTATGGATGAGAATATAATTTCTCGACAATTTATGACATAATATTAAACTTAAGTTAGTCCTATTTATTATATAAGTTAAGATTAAAAAGACTTGAAAATTTACATTACAAGTTTTTCAAGTCTAATAATTTTTTATTTAAATAAATATACACAATAAAATATTATTGTTGTTATATAAACAATACAATATTATTATTATTATGAGAAAATAATGTCATCTTGTGAAATTTTTATGTTTTCAATTATAAATAATTATAAATAATAAATTTGTTGATTTTTATAATAATTATTTAAAAAATTATATTAATAAAAAAATTTAATGGGTTAATAATATAAATTTTTTAAAACTCTATTATTATTATATTACTTTTATTACGATGTTTTAATATTGCAATTTATTAGTTTATTTAAAACTCCAGGTTTATTATCCTATTTAACGTGGATATGTTAAATCATATAGGTAGTATTTGCATTTTATTTAACATTAACATTTTACAACTACTTTCTTAAAAAAATACAGGACCAAATACATTTATTAAAAATCTCAACAAAATAAATATATAAATCACTCTCCCATAATTTTATTTTTCTGTGAAAGAAAGTGGTAGAATGAAGAGCAACTACCCAACGATTAAACTCTAAATGCGAAGTAAATAGATAAGAGACGCATATTATATATTTATTAAATAAAATACGTGTACTTATCTGAAATATATTTGGCGTAAATTTTATTCAAATTGTAGGGCAGCGAATCGGATCGTAACACGCAAGATCAGTGTGATTGGTGAGAGCAGAAAATTCTCTCTCTCTCTCTCTCTCGAATCAATTAACTTACTAGTCTCCCACCCCCACACTACCCATATTTTTCAGCTTTCAGCTGTTACACCTAACCCTCTTCTTGTTCTTCTGTTCCTTGCTCTTTCCTCTTTCCACATTTCCATTTAATTTTAAAAAAAATAATTATATATACATATTTTTTTCTCTTGCGATAACAAATCGACATGGCTCTGTCACGTTTATCCGCCTCTTCCCCCCGCCGCGGCGGATCCGCACTCTTAAAACCCTTCGCCGCCGCCTTCTCCCGACCGATCTCCTCCGACAGCCCGCTCACCATCGAGACCTCCATCCCCTTCACCGCGCATAACTGCGACCCTCCCTCACGCGCCGTCACCACCTCCCCCTCGGAGCTCCTGACCTTCTTCCGCGACATGGCCCTGATGCGCCGCATGGAGATCGCGGCGGACTCCCTCTACAAAGCAAAACTCATCCGCGGCTTCTGCCACCTCTACGACGGGCAGGAGGCCGTGGCCGTGGGCATGGAGGCCGGAATCACAAAGAGGGACTGCATCATCACGGCGTACCGCGACCACTGCACGTTCCTGGGCCGCGGCGGAACGCTGCTGCAAGTGTTCTCGGAGTTAATGGGACGCAAGGACGGATGCTCGAAGGGGAAAGGGGGTTCGATGCATTTCTATAAGAAGGAGAATGGGTTCTACGGCGGGCACGGTATCGTTGGGGCGCAGGTGCCTTTAGGGTGTGGCTTGGCCTTTGCGCAGAAGTATTCCAAGGATGAGACTGTCACTTTTGCTTTGTATGGTGATGGGGCTGCCAATCAGGGCCAGCTCTTTGAGGCTCTTAATATTGCTGCGCTTTGGGATCTTCCCGCTATTTTGGTCTGCGAGAATAATCACTGTAAGGGCTTCCCTTCTTTTCTGTGTTCTTTTTTTCTTTTTTTCTTTTTTTTGTTTGACTTTTGGATTGGCGATTGCAGATGGGATGGGGACTGCGGAGTGGAGGGCTGCCAAGAGTCCTGCTTATTACAAGCGTGGGGATTATGTGCCTGGCTTGAAGGTCAGTTGTGTTTTTTTGTAGATTTTGATTGTTTAATGCCTTCTTTGATGCTGTCATTCTAATTGTCTATCTTTTCATGGGTGGATTTAATGTGTTTTTTTTACTGGGGTGCATGATTTCAGTGGGTCCTACATGAAATTTGCCTGGTAGTAGAAAGAGTCTGTGGCTATTGTTGCTCTTCTTAGTTGAGGAAAGCAGTGCATGTCTATATGTTGATGATGATGTATTCTGTAATACTATCATGGATGGAAGGGATGGAGGGATATGTATTAGTTTGTCTGGACTCTGGCTGATTGCTGAGGGAGTTTAGTTAAGTGTAATCATTCAGTGCTCTGATTGAAGGGTTTAGTGCATGTTTTGTTCAGCTTATTTTGGAGAGATGATTGCTTATTTTTGCCAGTTTTCTGAGTGAGTTTTTAAAAAGTAAGCAATTGTTTCTCCAAAATGCAATCCCAACCAAACATGCACTAATGACTGGATATTTTATGTTTATGGAAATGATGAATTTTGTTTTGTAAGGCATAATAATGATAATATGAGGAACGCTAGCAAGATTCTCTCAGACACTCTTTTTGAGACTCTTTACTATTGGCTGGAATTTATTGAAAATCATAAGTTTTGATAGGATTCACCAAAAAATCAGGAGACTCATTAAATGATTATGGGTCCTACCAAAATTTGTGATTTCTAATAAATTTTGGCCAATAGTAGAGTCTCAAAAAGAGTGTCACTACACTAGTATTCCTCATGATAGTATTATGAAGATTTATTACATGTACTGTTCTGGAAAAAGCTTTGTTCAGATGTGGTGTTGATAAATTTTGTATATTGTTTTTGTTTCAAGATTGTGCAATGTATCCTTTTTGCCTTGTTTAGAGGATATGAGTTCTTTGATAATTAGATAGGTGATGACTGTATTGTTTCTCTCTCTTTTTTGTTTATTTCAATCCTATTTAAGGCCACTGCTTTTTTTTTTTTTTATGTTTTTGTTTTTAAATTAGAATTCAAGTCTTGTCAGATCTCTTAAAGGGTCTGAAAGAGGTTTTGATTTCTGAGGGATGGACATGTTTCTTGCATTGAATGTTGATGCTTTGGTGGACTCTCCTTTCCTAGCCTCCTCCATGGATCTTATTCCTGTTTTCATTGTGATGTCTAAATATGTATACTATGTTGGTTATATGTTGTCTTTATTGGTTGGACTTTGCTACCATTCTTTAGGTGTGTATTTTATGGTGTGGGTATGCACTTGTATGCATGCCTATCTGCACATGTGTAAATGCTAAATAGGGTAATTAAGTTTACATAGTAGTCTTTTTATACATTCCTTTTGAATTTTTTAATGACTATTTGTACTTTGTACAGGTAGATGGCATGGATGTTCTTGCTGTTAAACAAGCTTGCAAATTTGCAAAGGAACATGCTTTGAAGAATGGGCCCCTTGTGAGTTAATTTATGTGCTGTTATGTATACTTGAATTTCTCTTCTTAAAATTAATTATTGGCAATTGGATGTTTTGAATTGGCCATTCATCTACTAAAACTTGACATTACTTTGTAGATTAGGAGGGATCAACTGTGGCAATTTTGTTGGTTATCAGATTAGTTTTAGCTTTGGGATAGGGTGCTATAATACTTGTTCATGTTCATTAATGTGCTAGTAATGAACCGAACTAGTTAGAACTAGTCAAATCAACAATGAAAATGCTATTAGCTATCTGACTCGGTTGAAAGTATAGATCTATCGATTAAGGCATACTTGGTGCATATAAGATGATTGTTTGGTCTTTCTTTCCCACAAGTCTTGCTTATAGATTAGATTGTTTTGGCATTCATGCATAGTGTTACTTTCCAATTGACATGGAGTTGGAGATAAAGTGAGTGCAGTTCATCCAATCTGGTCTTGTTAGGGATTGTTAATAGTTATAGTTTAGTAGTGTTTACATGAAAACAATGTTTTAAATCCTGGATAGTGGAGTGGCTGGCCCAAAAAACGCTAAAACGGGATAGTGCATAGCAGGATGGCTGCTATTTTGATTTTTTTAATATAATACACATATATATTCTATTACATATTATTATATATATATATATTTCTTATTATTATATTAATTCTATTTAACTATTATATTTTTCTATCTATATTCATTATGTTTATATATATACATTTATTTATTATTACATGTTGTATATGTCTCTATTGTAGAGTATTAATATAATATATAATTATGTATTAATGTTTTTCTATATTTTTTTAAATTCTTATTCTGAAATATTATAGAATATATCTTATACTTTTATAATGAAAGTATAATATATGATTATCAGACTGTTTTGGATGTAGAATGGCCCAATTTGAGGTCGAGAGTGAGTAACTTCTTTTGACTCTAGAAACAAAAAAACCCTGGCTGCCACCTCCTTGCAGTCTCAACCATCTTCTCTTCTTTGTCCACTGCTTCTGCAACCCTAGACAAGGGCAGAGGTTGCAGATCGGGGGGCCAAACAACTGCAGAACAGTGGCACATCGTAGAAGTTAATCCCATACAGCGGAATAGAGTGGCCAACCCCCGAACTAGGATAGCGGATAGCGGATATATATTATAAGCTCATAAACATAAACCAGAGAAGGAAAAGGAAAAGGGACAGACAAAAACAGAAAAAAAGAAACTAAAGGAAAAAAAGTTACTTGAGAGTTGGAGAAGACAAGTCGCCGAAGAAGAAGAAGAAAGCTAAAAACCGGACAAGAAGAAAGCGGAGAACAGAATAAAAAAAAAAACACCAGAGAGCAACCAGCTGAAAACATAGGAGGGGAAGAAGAAACCTGAAAACGCAAATATCGTGTCCCGCTTCACGCATCCGCAATCGCAGTTGCGACAGTTGTGATCCAGAACCGCACCGCCTCTCCATCTTCCCATCCTGCTCTGCCGTGATAGTGGCCGCTCCGGCCTCTATTGACTCCTTTGTGTCACACCACCAAAGATGGCTGGCCACACACGCTGCTGGAGATGGCCAGAAGAGATGCAACAAAGAGATGGGAGAGATGCGTGAGAGAGAAGCTTCAAATGATGGAGAAAGGCGATACATTTTCAGGAAAACAAGATAGCAGCACTATCCCAGCCACTATTTAGGCTGATACGGAGGCCCATAGTGGCCAGGGCCGCTCCGCTCTGCCATGGCGCTGTAACATGCGATTTTCATCCCTGCATGAAAATTTTTCCTTTATTGTTGAAATTTGATTCAAAATCTCAATACAGGGAAAGAAATCATTTCCACTATGGATTCTTCAGTTAATGGGTAATTCAGATCACAAATATAAAAAATGAAGACCAAAATCTGATCAATAGATAAAGAAAGAGAAAAATACAACTATTTGAACTTATTTAAATGTAACAAGGAAAAAAGAGAGATCAAGAGTGATGAAAAGAGTAAGTAAAGAATAAAGTAAGAGACAGAGAGATGAAAAGATAGAAACACTGAATTGTGATCAAGATGAAAGGAATTGAGGTGGTTAAAAGCTAGTGGTTGAAAACTTGCTTTGACCCATTGAATCCCCTTACTTATGTGGGATGTGTGAAGATTTTACTAGGCTCAACAACCAACTTCCAACCCTTATTACATTGTACAAATAAAAGCTATCTAATAATAACTTCTAGTGAGCATTCCTAATAACTTCCAGTAACCACCCTTGATAACTTCTAGTAGCCAGTGTTGATAATTTTCATGGTCTTGATTCTTCTTTTATCCTCAAATCTTGCTTTTCAATTGTATTCTTTCTGAAGATAAATTGTATGCCAACACTTGGTTGAAATAATTCTGATATTAACAAGTAGATAATTAAAATCACTTTCCTGATTTTTAGGACTTGACATTAAAGGTTTTTGGTTTTATTTTATGCCTGGTTTTTATCTCTATAATTTAATTTTATGGAATTGACATTTGATTATTTGCTTGAAAATTCTTTTTCCCAATCCCAATAATTCTCAAGAAATAGCAGGTAAATTAAAAGTTTGTATCCTTTGACAAATGATAATCTGAGTAAGAAGCCATCAAGCTGCAATAGGTTCTGGTCTCTGTTACTTAACTAATTAATTGCAGTTTGACCCTTCTTGGGAAGGAATTATTTTACTGGAAAGTAGTTGAATGCTAAGGGCCATTGATCAGAGGAATGTATTGGTTCACTTTTGGAATTTTTAAAAAAAAAATTATTTTATCATTTTTGTTTGCAATAAGTTGAGCATATGATTTATTATTTGATAGTTTACATTCTTAAAAATATGGTTTAGTTTTGGCATATATTGCTTCTACTTCCATCAGATACGGTATGTAAAAGGAGTTTATAATCCTTTGTAAAGGTGGATGCATGACTTGGTCCAATACCAATATCTCCCCCTTTTTCAAAATTATATAGTACAGCAACACGAATTGCATGGCTGAAATGATTGGTGTACTTTACAAGTAGTCTTAGCTTTCAGTTGTGTAGTTTTGATTAAATTATCAAACTTTATTCTCTGTTAGATTTTATTGATTTCTGTATTTTATTGATTTTTCTGTCCAGATTCTTGAAATGGACACTTACAGATACCATGGCCACTCAATGTCTGATCCTGGCAGCACATACCGCACACGTGATGAAATTTCTGGTGTGAGACAGGTTTGTCACACTAGTCCCCAGCATAGCATTTCTTATTACTTTAATAATTTTAGAAATTTGTTTTAATTATTTTTTCTTGGCTAATATGACTGTAGGAGCGTGATCCCATTGAGAGAGTAAGAAAGCTGTTATTGACTCACGATATTGCTGCTGAAAAGGAGCTAAAGGTAATTGTACGAAACTGGTGTTCATTCTTCATCCCTTGAATTGTGAAATATGATATTTTCAAAATAGGTTATGCAAACATACTATGTTTTATATCTTGATATCTGGAGCCAAATTCACTCTGGTTTTTCTCCTGAGGACAGTTCATTATAGAAATTTCTTTCTTTATTATTATGATGAAGGGCATCTGATTTATCTCAAGCTTTTATGAATCAGCTTAACAGGCATTTTACTTCTAAATATGTTGACTATAGTTAAGTGATTGTCATGGAATTAGAGTCTAAATAGGATAGGGTATCATATGTTAGAAAAGACTTTAAAAAATAGAAGATATATTATTAATTTTAAGCACACCAGTTACATAGGTTGAAATTCAATTTATAATAGAGTAATCCATAACCATTACATGTTTTTCAAACACACTAAATGAATATAATTAAAATAACTCTTTAAATATTTAATAGTTACATAAGAATAATGTTCCTGAATGCATAGTAACTCAACTTTTCATCTTTCAATCCTTCATTTTCTAATTATTATTTGTAACATCATATGGATCGGTAGTCCTTTGTTATGTATGGTAACTAATATTCTATTGAGTTTTATTACGTGTAAGATGAAATGGCCTATTTGTGGATTACAAACAACTCATGATTTTCTTCAAATTTTTGGTATATTATACAATTTTTTCTGGTTATTGGATTTTAGGAATAGTTTGAAGTTTGAGAAGTTTTGGGCTTATTATGCAAGTGTCTTGATGTGTGTATATATCTATTATGCTACAGTTGAATTTGATGCAATGCTAGTCAAAGGTGTTAATTTCATTTCCTTCTTGTAGGACATTGAAAAAGAAGCCAGAAAAGAAGTTGACGAAGCCATTGCTAAAGCAAAGGTGAAAAACATATCTTTTCTGTTTATCCTCTTAGCTGAGACTTTTTTTCTGTATACCTTGTATTTGTGCTTCCTGTATGACTGTATATCGTTACAATCTGAGTTTTGTGTTCATTTTTGTTTTCCAGGAGAGTCCAATGCCCGACCCATCTGATCTATTTACCAATGTCTATGTTAAAGGTTTAGGAGTTGAGGTATTGAATTCATCCAAACTATACAGGCTTCAGAATTTATAGGAGAATATGGATATATAGTTGAATAGTTTGATTCAATGTTTACACAGTTCAAATCTCAAATTGGGGTAAATGACACTATCATTGGTTAAGAATACATGAAAAAATACAACATTTATATTCAAGCAATTAATAATTGATAGCAGTGCATACCATACCATGTAACCCTCGGCACAATGGTGCCTATTTATTAGCATAACATTACTTAATAGATGGTTTGCTTAACACTTATGATTGGTGGTCTTCTTTATTGCAGTCATTTGGTGCTGATAGGAAAGAAGTGAGAGCTACTTTACCATAATTAAAGAACCCTGTCCTTTGAATATCTTACCATGGCGTGGTAGAAGAAAGAAAAGTAGTGAAGAATAAAAGGGGTTCTACAGCAGGTCATCTCTCCCCCTATTGTTTGAATTTTTGCCCTCGTCAATAGGAAATTTATTATTGGGTAGCAACGGGGCGGAGTTTATTATTTTTTTGCCATGTAATATTGGAGGAGCCAACAGCCAAAGCATCATTGTGTTGATGCAACCGGGTGTTCTGCAAATTTGAGGAATACATTGTGTTCTGCACTTTTGAAAACATACATATAGTTCAGAATAATTTAGACACCTCTCAATCATATTCAACCGTTCAAAATCATTTCTATTATATAACTCATCCCAAACAGGCAATTTATATTCACCTCTATTCAACACAAACAATGCAAACCGTAATATTTTACAATGAATTTGTTGCATACTAATTGACCGACCAGTTTTGTTATTTTTACAATATTTTCTTCTAATTTAAATTGTCTTTATATTTATTTATTAATCATCTATCTTATACTTCTATCACTTTTCATCTCTTTCTTGGTCATAAAAAAACTATTTTAAAGATATTGAGCAGGAATAGAATTTTCTCGACACGACATATAATATTTAGTCGTGTGCATTAGTCATCAATCGACAATTATTTTACACTACATAATGTTGCCATTCAATAAGAGATGCAAAATAAGGGATATATCGCACATCTACTTAATACCTAAGAGATCCAAAACGAGGGTCATTCCGTACATCTACTTATTTTATAATGCCTTTGTTATTTTTAAATTTTTACACAATATGTTTTGGAAGAATTGATGCTGTGATGTACCAATATTATAAAATAATTTTAAATTTTCGTTCAATTACAATGTGTTGTTAGTATAATTTTAAGGTAATTATTTTAAAAATTAATAAAATTATCCTATATAATGATTTGTAATTGAATAAATGTATATTGAATAATGATATTTTAAAAAATAATGTTAAAAAGAATGCATTGTGTGAATGATAAAATAAAATCATTTTTAAATTGTAAATGATAAAATTATTTATAAGTTCTGAAACTAAACTTAATTCTTGTCAATGAAGAATTAATATTTTATTTATGTTAAAATAATTTTTAATCACCACATAATGAATTTTAGAAACAATAAAATTTTAACAAATGCAGTTGAGTATTGTTAAAATGCATTTTATTACTGGCAACCGTGATTTAGCCTCGATCAAACAAGTTATTTTTTTTTAAAGGATGATACGTCATATGAAAGTTGTGACTTGAGAGTCTTAAACCCGTTTGGATTATTATTATTATTATTAAAAATGTACAAGTTTGAGTTTATTGAGTTTAGTTAGGTCTATTCCATCAAACCTCTAAGCGGAACCATTGAAACGAGTTTGAAAGATTGATGACACAAGTCAATTCAGTTGTTATGAAGGATAGGTTGTGCAGATTCATGCATTAAGCCTAGCCTCATAAACATTAAACTCCCATAGTAACGGGAGAGAAAAAGTAGATGAAGATCATTAATTAAAGAAAGAGAAATTTAATTCTTAAAACCAATAAGAGGAATTTTGGTTTAGCAAATATTTTAATATTAAGATAGTGACAAAAAATTGTCATGTTTAAATAATTTAACAGAAGAGAATAAAAATATTTTTGTGACATTATATTGTATAAATAAGTGAAAATAAAACATTAATTAAATTTTCGTAACATTAATTATAAATATAATCTTTTTAAGAAAGTTAAATAATAACAAAACATATTTTTAAAACAAAATCATGAGAATCTTATTAGAAAAAAATTATTATATTGATAATAAAAAAATTCTTATATTAAAGTGACCTTAATTTTAATGCGTCAAAAGGGACAAAGTAAAGTCAATAATGCATGCACTTTTTATATTTTACATTTTTTTACTTTATTAGAGTTGGTATACGGCACCTGAACCATTTGTCACTTGCCAAGTATAACCAGCAAATAGATTTGTTTCATTAAGACTAGCAAAACACATCAAATCACTTTATTCGCTCTAGAAAACTCAAAGCCCTCCAAAAATTTCCTAGTTAATGGAAAAACTAAAAAAAGTTGCGAATGCTTATGTATTGTTAAAGAAATAATAATATTTACACACAAATTCTTATAGTGTATTTAGTTTCACATTTTGAATGTGATTTTTAAGGTTTTAAATGTAATTTTAAGAAGTTGGTAGTTATATTTTTCATATCCTAAACATAATTTTTACTGCTCAACATATTTCTAAATACACTATTATAATAATTAGTACACAAAAGAAAGATAAAAAATATATATTTTAAGACAATTAATGGAATAAAGAGAAATAAATAATTATTATATAAATAGTAGTACTCTTGTCGAAGAGCTATATGTGCTACTCATAACATATAAAGTTATAAAACTTTAGGTATTGTATTTATAAAATTTTGTGATTATAGACTTAACATTATTTTTTTTACGCACCAACAAGAAACCCTAGTAAATTTAACGTGTACAATAGATGTCTCTGAGTTTATAATCAAAGAATAATTTCTTAAATTAAGAAATATATTTGGTAAAAAAAATTAGTCTTTTCAGAGAGAGTAGTTAAAGAAACTAACTTTATGAGATTTATTATATTTTTCACAAAAATTAAACTGAACGACTCAATTGAATCATTCGCATTCCCGATTCGAATGTCATCCTATTTAACTAATTACAATTTAATAGTAAATTTCATTAATTAAATTGTAATTCTGATATCTTGTCAATTATTCTCTACATTGTTGTTGCAAGAAAACAAACAATTCTTACTTGTTACCAACACTTTCGAATAAAGTGAAGTACACAACTACTTTTGTTCTTTTCCCTCCAAAACACGTTGATCAGCTTTTACTAAGAAACTTGAATGATATTCAAATGTAGCCACTTGCAATATTATGCACACTCCATCGCATAAGCAACGCACATTCTTTTTTTATTTATGAATTTTGAACATGTTAAGTACACAATTCAATATAACAGTTCTGTACATTTGTAATTCCTTAATAAAATATGAAGTATGTATACTTTAGAAACAGTATATTAATGTCAGACATATTCTGAATATCTAAAACAAATATTCTATATTGTAATACTATATTATCATGCATCAACAATCAACAAATTTTGCTTAATAGAAACATTAATAAACTGTTGGAATCACATGCAGAGAGGTGGCAAATGATGAATCCCGCTATATTTCACGGGTGAGTTGTAGCCGTCAGATGCATATTTTGATCAGTGATTGATGATTGCTGTACATTGCGCTCGAATCTTCTGATTATTTTACTGTCTGGGACCCACTTTCGCAGTGATATGGGCCACCGCTGAAGAAAGAAAGAAGGGGTCCATGTTCCATGATGCGTTTGCATAGGATTTTTTGCCACGTGGCAGAATCTTATGTCAATTCGGATAAGGACAAAACCACCGTAGATGACTCTGGACGCACCATTAACTATGTGTACCAACGCTCAGAGTATCCAATGCACTATCGAAGTTATTTATTTACACACGTTACGATTATACATTACACATAAAAATTCATAAAGTACTTTCTGGTTATTTGATTATAAATAATTTGATATTTATGATTAGATAATAGAAAATGATAAAATAATAAAAGTAATGAGACAATTATATGCGTTAAAGAGACATAATTTTTAAATAAATTATATAATATTTTTATGTTTATTTTTTAAAATATTATTTATTATATTATATAATTTTTTGTGTCTATTTTTTATTTTATAATTTTTTGAATAAATAACATTTCTCAAAGTTAAATACTTCAGAAGAAAATGACATGATTAAAAATATTTTACATTTTAAAAAAATACAAATCTTTTACTTGACGTGAGAGGGATAATGATAGGTTAAAGTGCAAGTATAGTAGTTTTTAAGACTCTTAGACAATTTTAGTATATTTTAAAACATCTATTTACGATATTTATATAAAAAATATTCATATTTTTTATAGTATTGTCAAATATCATCGAATATTTATATCTAGTTATATTTAGTACATGTCTAAAATTTAATAACCCATCATATTTCTTTTAAAAGCCAATAACTCATCATATGTATCAATATTGTAAATAAATAACATAGAAAATTTCATTTATTTAAATCTTAAAATTTCAACTCGACTTGATTTGATTTTAGAATAATTAAAATTTAATAAAATTTTCGGAAACAATATTTGAAAATTAAGCATAACTTGTCCTTTTCATTTTTCATATTGAATTTAGATTTTTAAATCTAAAAGGTATAATCAATGTAAAATTTTAAAAATAAAATATTAAAATAAACATTTCTTTGGATAAATGTTTAATTTATTCTTCTAAAAATGTATAATATGATATTAATATTTTATTTACCAAACACATTAAATTATTCTTTTAATATCTAAACACTACAAATTTAATCCTTTTAAATGTCAATATTTGTTATATACTAATTTAATATTTTAAATTAATATTAAAATATTACTTTGATCTACTGTAACCAAAAAAAAAATATTATTCTGATGTATTTTTAAATGAAATATAGGCGTAATAACATGTATACTTTAAACTATACAAAATGGAATATACATATTTATAGGTGTCTTTCTTTTATACACACCACCGTACGGAGGTGACTCTCATGTATTGGGCACGGAAAAAAGAAATTTACCTTTAAAAATTGAATAAAAAAAAAGTAAATCCCTCGTAACCTTCCCCTTAAAAATGTGAATTATGTTGTATTATTTATTACCTGGCATGTGAAGGCACACGTGCAGTTAAATTGGTCATAGTTTTCAACCCTTTTTATATAACAAGAGTGAGAGACAATTGGTTCTGTTTGGTGAAGAGAATCCATTTTCTTGAATTGAACTACAAGATCACCTTGTTCCAACTTTACAAGACCTTGCCTTATTTTATAAGGTACAATTCTGCGATTACCAAACAAGGCATTGAAAGAATAAACTTATCTTAATCAATAATCATTTGTCACATTATTTTACGTCAACTTGTTTGGCGTCCACATCTCAAACCCCACCCAATCCCAATTTACAATTTGTAATTAATCACCTCAATCTCTATTATATATAATAACATTTGCTTTTCCACTTTTGAACATAACATAAACTATATTTTGAATACAGAACGAGTATCATTAAAGAAATAGAATATGGTTGTACTTTCATTTTATCCTATTTTTAACATCAACTTGGGTGTGACTTGAAACTTTAAATTGTCACGGGCCAATTCAATGTTTGCGAGAGAGCTTGGATTCGCTTTATATCTTCCTATCCCAAACCTACCTTCCATGAGGACCTATTTCTAACTATTTAACAAATTTAATTAAAATGTTATGAATTTGAATTCTAATATTGAAAAGGACTTGGATAAAAAAAAAATACTACCTTACAAATACTTATATTAGTTAGCACAAATAGTAGTGACTTGATTTCTTAATCAATATATTATAGATTCAAATTCTAATTTTAAGTACGTAAAAAATTATATTAACAAGAAATTATCTTATTGCATGAAAAAAAAAACTACCTTAAAAACTTGATTATTTCATTTGTCAAACCGGCATATATTTTATTTTTAAAATGGATTTTATTAAATATATAAAAAATATGAAACTTTATTCATTATGCTGGATTCCAATTTACTTGCTCAACACCAGTTACAAGTATTTTCTTAATCTAATCGATTCAGTATTTTCTTTTTCACTTCAAGTTGGGTTTGTCGAACTTATCGATTTATTCGAACTTGCTTACAACTGCGGTCCTCCATTTAAAAAAGAAGCTTAAATACATTTTTATTCTTGAAAATATAACGTTTTCTAAAATTAGTTTATTTAATTTTAATCATTTTTTTTATTTTTATATATATAAAAACATATTTTAGTCTCTAATAATATATTAAAAAATATATTTTTTGTTAAGTGTAAAGACTAAAAACACATAACATTTAAATATGAATTAAAACAAAAAGTTGAATTTTCATGGATAATAATATATTTAAGAAAAAACTTGGTTTCAATTAATACAAGAAATAATTCAATTTAAATTATGATATGAACAATTGTCATACATGTTAATATGCTTCATCACTCATTGAGATACAACTTTAAAGGCATCGCAAATGAAGATGAAAATAGGAAGAAACTCATAATGCATTGGGAGAATGAGAGAGGTGAAAAAAGGATATAGTGATAGAATGCATGCATTATTGTGATCACTTACATGATTGCTTATATACAAAAGAATTATAGTTATGATTCAATGTAACTATGGTAACAAACTTTTAGTTACTCATAACGCAACCGTAACTAACTTAGTTGACTTAGTTATACAATTATCATCCCCCTAAACTCGTTTGAGGACCTAAGAACTTTGAGTTTGGAAGGATTTTTTTTTTTTACATGAACTCATTTGCAACTTATGGAGTAGCATGGATTTCATGAATTGAGGCCCGACCTATTACTATCTTTTCTCTTACAAAGAACATATCCTATTCAAAATGTTTGATGCAATTATGAAATAAAAGCTCAGTTGTGAGTTGCACAACATTAAGGTTATCATACAATTAAATTGTTAGAGTGGTGACAATTGTGACATGTAATTTTATAGGATGGGAGTTGGTAATGTGATCTTTACAAAAGTAGCATTTAAACATTTGTGTATACTTCGGTGCTAGACTTGTTGACCAATAGTTTCTTATTGGAGTAGTAGCTAACTAAATCTCAACTAAAATAAATTCAAAACGCAAATGTTGACCTTTTATTTTCTAAATCAGAGTACCCAGTCTAATTCATAGGATTCTAACAAATGAAATTTACACCAAGATTTTAAATGCAAACAGTGAAAGATTGTTTCACGTGTGTGCAAAGAGAGTTTTGGGTATAATTTGTACACAAGTTTATCATTGCTTTTATTTTAAATTCCACTACAAGAAAAAAAAAATTATTGACAATGATATTTGTTGTTGACAATTTTCAAATGTCAGATGGAAAAACAATTTTTACCAAAAAAAAATTTATCATCACAGATGGTTACAAAAATTATTATTACGAGAATATTTACAATAATATTGTTACTATTTATGTTTTAACAGCAATAATTATCTTTGTCGTTCTAATACTCATGTCACACGTAGTTTATCAATATTTATCAAATCTGTTCCTATTTAACCGAAGCACTATTGGATCAAATGACAAAGACATTGTTGAGAAAAAAATGGCTTTTTTTCAGATGATAGGATTGTTGCTACCTGTTCCAATAACAAATCATTAGTTTAACTCAATAACTAAAAAAATAGATAGACTTTTGCTTTCTCTGTGTCTCATGTCAATGGATCTTCTCAATTGAAAGATCCCCTGTATCGATAATACACATTCCAATTGACCTAACCTAATTCTAATTGTTTTGTTTTGAAGCAAAAAATCTACAGAGTGGTTTGTTCCATTCAGATGTTATAAATGATTTGTGATAGATATCACAAAGTTATTGTCATATCTTACATATTTCAGTTATCATTACTACAAATGATATTTTTCTTATTTATTAAAGTCATTACAATTTGATAATTTCTTCAACTTATATAATTATTGCAATAGTGTAATGGGCATACATTACTTTTCTCAACAACTTAGGATGTTACAAAAGATTTTATACAGATTTTATTTTATTTATTAAATATAAAAAATATTATATAATTTTAAAATTAGTATTAATCATGCAAATTAATTTAATTATGTAAATTAAACTATAATAAACTAAATTAAAACATAAATAAATAGAAATGAAAAAGGTCACGATACACTAATATTGTTAATATAAATAATATTAACAAAACATAAGCACAATTTATTTTACACATGTTGTCCACTTCTTTCCTTTTACATGTAAGGATCGATTAATCATATATGCAAGAATTTTTTTTTTTTATGGAAATTCCGAGTTTCTTCGAATCCGAAGTAATCGAACATTCAATCTTTTTCTGGTATTACAAATTTTCCAAGAACATGAGCTCTGCGTCGCAACACAAAGTTAGGGTTCAATAACATTGACACAGTAGAAATACCCAATCTGCTACTTAATTAATTAGGCTAACCCCACTTCCATGGAATCCAATATATAGAATTTATTTTGGTCTCCCACGATGAAGTAAAAGTTAGTATAGTCATAAAAATATTTGGAACAAAGACCAAATATAGATAAAGCAATATAAACAATATTATTCTAACAATGACTAGTTTCACCGCTATACTACAGCATCTCTTTATAGTCAAATCCTTCTTTTGATGGAAACATTTTACAACAAAACTTTACAAAAGTTTGAGTTTGTATTTAGAGCTTAATTATTATTCATTATCAACATAATAGTATTTTAGACAAACAACTAATTAAATATATGTATTTTTTACATACTTTACTAATTCATTGATAATCGTCTATACTACTAATGTGTGGAGAAAACCACCTATCTTACTATATCAGATAGTCTTATTCTTTAAACTTTATAAAAAATACACACTTTTTCTCTTTATAAATACTTACTTCAATGCTTCCTAATATAAACCATCTTTGTAACTAACACTCTAGGCTCAAAGTGTGTTTATACAATAATATTTTGAGGTCTACTATGTAGCTCGATGAAACTCTTTATAACATCTTTATTCCTTGTTCAAAAACAAGCTTACATCAAAATGAGGACTCAAAATGATAATGCAAGTTTGGAAAACCATTCTTGCGAAATTTCTTGGATATGAAATTCAATCAATATTACAAGTTTACTACATCTAAGTTTGCAATCTAATATTTATTTCATTTTCTTTGTTTTATGTATTGTCATTCTTTGCACGATCTTATGTTTTCTTTGTTATTTTATGAGCTTTATGTAAACATCGTACTTTTTAGATCTTAAGCGAAATCAACATCCCTCAATTTAAATAATTATTGCTAGTGCAAAACGAAGTTAATATCATGTTAGTTGAAAATTTTAGAATCGCTAAAGATGTTACAAAATTGATCGCAATTGCAAAAAAAAATTGTAGATTAAGATGATTATTGCCAGTGCAAAAGAGATAATGCATCTCCCCTTCGAATAGATAAGATGTTTACTCAAATATAATAAATTATTAATTTTTCATATATGAAATACTTATAAGAATGGTTGAAACTTACATATTTTCAAATTTTCAAAACAACATTGCATCCTATTTAGTTTTAAAAAATTGTTCAGGAAAAAACGATTATAATAATGATCAAATTCTTATGTATAGTACGATTAAGTAGAAAATATAAAAAGAAAATATCCTTTTTAAAACATTAAATTACTATGTTTACTACAATAATTATCAATTACATACTTTAAAAAATCACTTATTATGCAATTTTTTCTTAATTGTTAAACTTCACTCATTAATGAATAAATCTCATTACAATATATATATATATATATATATATATATATATATATATATATATATTACGAAGCTTTTTAAAAATTTCAAGTACAAAGTTGGTTAGGAAAAGGTAATATGTACCGAAATTATTAGAAAAATATTGGCGTCAAATTTTCAAAGTTTGAATCTAATTTATAGATTAAAAAAATAATAATAATAAAAGATGAAAAGTTGTTACTTAAAAATAAATTATAATATCTATATGCAGTTTTTTAAGTAAAAATCTTGTATACCATGACAGTTTTATATTAGAAGTTTATCAAGTATAACGTTAACAAAAACGTTTTGTCAAGAAAGGTTTTAACACAGTAAACTTGGTCATTTTTATTTTAGCTCATCTATGCAAGCATATTCATTATTTTCATTAAAAGTAAATTTATACACTTCTTCGTTATTTTCATTAAAAGTAAATTTATACACTTCTTCATTATTTTCTTATCTTTGTGCATCTGGTACTTTTTATTTGACAACCACGATGTTATCATTGAAGTGCATCGCAAGTTGACTCTATAACTTGCCAATCATAACATTATCCAAGAGATATGACGCAAGTCAAACTTACTACTTTGCAGCTATGACATCATCCTTTGAGGTACATCGCAAGTCGATCCTACAATTTGTCGGTCACAACATCATCCTTGAAATGCGTCACAAGTTGGCCCTACGACTTGCCAACTATGGCATCATCTTTGAGGTGTATAGCAAGTTGGCCCAATCACTTGGCAGTCACAATGTTATCCATGAGGTGTGTTGTAAGTCAATCCTATGACTTGGCGACCGCAACATCATCTTTTCAGGTGTGCTGCAAGTCAACCCTATGACTTGGCGACCACAACATCATCCATGAAGTGCATGGCAAGTCGACCTTACTACTTGATAGCCACAACATCATCCTTAAAGTGCATTGCAAGTTAGCCCTATGTCTTGGCAGCCACGATGTTACCCAAGAGTTACGTTGTAGACCAACCTTATTATTGGCAGCCATGATGTAGCCCAAGAGGTACACCATAGATCGACCTCACTACTTTGATAGTCACAACATTATTCAGGAGGTGCGTCGTAAACCTACCTTATTATTGGCAGTCACGACGTTACACAAGAGGTGCATCGTAGACCAACCTTATTATTAGCGTCCACAATGTTACCTAAGAAGTGAGATGTAGATCGACCTTATTATTTTGGCAGCCATGACGTTACTCAAGAGGTGCATCGTAGACCAACCTTATTACTTGTGCGTCACAACGTAGTCCGTGAAGTACATCGTAGGTTGACTTGCCTATAGATAGTCTCAACGTAACTCATAAGGCATGTCGTTGGTCAACCTAGCTACTTAGATAGTCCCGAGGTGGCTAATGAGGCATGTCACTGACTGACTTGCCCATAGGTGGTCTTAATGTAAACTAAGAAATACGTTACGGACCAACCTCATTACTAGACAATTTCTATGTAATCCAAGAAGGTATGACGAGAGTTGAACCTTATCACAACTTGACAACTTTGGTACAATCTAAGAATTGTATTATCATAATTTTAGGTCAAACAATATGTCAAATATATATTACTTATTTAATCTTTTAAGCTTTATTCGTCTCTTTAGCTCAAGACTAGAGGGCTATATACCTGCCAAACTTTTAATTGATTAGTTAAATATGAAATATAACCACCTTATTATTCCATAAGTAAATGACATATCTTACTAACTCAACTAATTGGTAACCACCTACTCCCACTGAGAATAGGCATAATGGAGAAAATTGTCTATCTCATTATATCACATAATCTTATTTTATAAACTATGTAAAAACACAAATTTTTTCCTCTCTAAACATACTTAATGTTTCCTAATATAAATCATCTTTTGTAAGGGACATTCCAGAAACAAAATAAAAAACCTAAAAAACAGTTCCGATTCTTCTCTGTTGTCATTTCCCACCCTCAACTACCACAAATTCCATTAACATCTCCTACCCTGACGTGGAACACGACCTCCTCCCTTTTAAACTGTACCTCAAAATTCCCATCTCCTTTATGAGTCACAATTTATACATCTTTTAGACACCTAAGAAGGAGGTTTGCAAGACTATTCTGTGCTTAAGAGTGGATTGTTAGCTAAGATTCATTCTATGGGTTCGATCACAGAGGAAATACAAATCTGTGTTAATTTAGATTTCTTAGCTAATAAAAGTGTCACTCCTTCTTCTGCAGGTCAAGCCGAGTTGACCAGGGTCAACAAAAGGAGCCTCAGTCGAGATGAAGTCATCCTGGCCAGTCCGACTCCATCTCGGCAGGAACAGAATCGTCTCGGCAACCCATGCCTTGCAGCTCAACAGCCCAGTAGAGATGCCCAGTTGTATTGACCTCATCACCTATCCAGCTCGGAGGCCATCTCAACGTCAGCTCAAATGTCATGTCACTCCTAGGAAATCTGCCATGTCACGTTAGAAGATCTGCATAGGGGTAGAATAGGATCTTTCACAATGTAATTCTGTTAGGATTCGATAGGATTAGCATATCACAGCTCGTGTATATATAGGAAGAGCTGTGCACTTTTTACACATTCTGTCTTTTGAATTCACAAAAATTCCATACTCACTGTACCCATTTTTCTCGCTCTCGCTCTCTCCGTTTTCATAGTGGTGCACGGTGCTCATTGGCGTTTCTCTCGATTGAGGAAGTGCAGGTCTGAGACTGGGAAGCCAAAGTCTGCCAGAGAGGACCGATCAGACTACTGACGCACTCTGGTGGAACTGATCCTCAGCGTTCAGATTAACGGAGGTGAACCACCACCATCAACCATGGCGATCGTCGTGGAAGATGGATTCATCTGAAGTCAGAACCACTGTATTTGTATTCTGTCTCTGTTAATCGATTTCATTCTGCATTTCATATCTCCTTTCTCCCCCCTCTTCTTTAATTCATGTTTGAATCGCGATTGCATTTGAATATGAACAATGTTAAGCTAAGCCGATTGGAACTGGTTTAACTAATTCAGTAGGTAATCAGTTAACGATAGTTAATCGAGAACCTAAAATTAGCTCTGCACTTAATCCCTACCAACTGATGAGGTAGCAATTGCGTAATTTCTCGGTATGGCAACGGACGAATGTTTAGCGATCGTCATAAGACTACCAAAGGCTGATATGGACTGAGAACTAGAGTGTGGAACCTGGACTGGACTTGAACTAATGGAACTGAACATGAACACAGTTTTATAATAATTAGTACAGTAGTATATGTTTACTACATTCATAGTCTTAGTCTATTTCTTACTTTACTTGCATTCCCAACCCCCCCTGTTTACTACTCTTTAGTCTGGAACAGAGATAGTTCATCTCTGTAGCGTCTGTTTGCACTCAACCGAGATTAAGCAGGATCGTCTCTGTTGAGGTCGACTCGGCTCAATTTCTGTTGAGAGCAACTCGACCATTGCCGAGATGAGTCAGTACTTTACATCTCAGATTCTACTCCACTTCACTTTACACCAAAGGGTACGAACATGCGGTTGTGATGGGAGCTTTTCCAAAATTTTCTTTTTATTTCTACATATTTATCTAAATAACACATTGTTTTTACTCTCTTTCTATTCTTCCTTTTTTTTTTATTCCTCTTTTCTATTTCACTCTGAATCTAAACAATTCATAAGTGCCAAGTTTGTAACAGTTTTTAATATTAAATGTGCTTTTATACTTTTTTTTCTTAACGATGTACACAAACCTTAATTTATTATATAAATATAAAATATTTTATCCAAAAATCAAAATTAAGTATAAAATATTCAATTTTTTTTGTTAGTTATTAAAAATGATATTTGTGTTCTATTCATGAACGAGATAATAATCCATTTAAAAATAAGAAATAACTAACAAATTTTGAATAAATTAATTTGACTTAGTTACATTTTCTATATTTAGGTATTATAGTGGTATGATTTTTGTCCCTCAATGAATTAAATTCTTCAAGTATATTAATCGTGTGATTTTGGTATTCAAATTCTAACTACATCAACTGTAATATTACAATTATGATATTTATAAGACTCAATTTACGCTATTAAAACTTTGAGATTAAAATCACATAAATATAACATTTGATAAAGTATAATTATTTATTCATGCTAAAACAATGAAGATTTTCTTTACTTAAGAAAATGAACACTTACATACCATAGAAATTTCCTAGCAAGAATAATATTGTAGACAAAAGGTAATTGTGATTCAAAAGGAATCCTTGTGGTGGTTTCCTTGCTTGTATGCTGAGTCCTCATTCATTCGAAGGACAGGATATTTGTATAAAATTTCCCTTCGTTGTTACATTTCACTGTGCACTTTGTTGTGCTTTAGAAGAAAAAGTGGAGAGCAACTACACATGCAATAGCCGTGGACTCGACATCATGTCAACCATTTTAGGGAGGAGAATATTTGCTCAGGTATGTTTGAAATTTGAGCAAATTACAAAGCAACGTCTAAAAAAGGAAGATAGGAGGAAATTTAATTAATAAATATTTATAAAAAGTACTTATAATAAAATTACTTATAATAAATAATATTTTATTAAATAAATTTAAGTCTAAATAGGAGTAAATATTTGTAAAAAATTGTAAGTATAAATATAGTGTGTGTGGTAAATATTTGTAAAAAAATTGAGTATAAATATGGTGTGTGGTAAATATTTGTAAAAGAACTGTAAGTATGTGTATGTGTTTTATTATTAATATCAATATATTATAATAGCATACCCATATTCAAATTAATGAAAATATAAATAATAGGATTAAGTATGGATATACAATGACCCAATAGATATAGATGTTAAAATTATGAGCTATGCGATCGAAGTATGAATTTGAGTATCAATATTTTCTCAAAAATATGAATTTAGCCATGGATATTGACATATTGTACTACCCAGTCTAAAATTTTCCCATTATTTTCCTAATCTAATCATAATAATTGGTTGTTAAAGAGATATGTATATAACGGCATAAAGACGTTGCACAAAGAAAAGAAAGGAGAAAGTAGCAAACCCTTACGGCAAAAACACGTCGATGAATTTTGATGCTCACTCAACCAAGTCTATGAATTTTGATACCCACTCAACTGGCTATATCCATGACTACGACTTTCATTTGAGTTGTCTATTAGCCATGTCCTGAGAATTTGGTCACGTATGAGGTAAGTATAGTGAAGAAGAATTTACCATAAATACTTAGCCACGGGGCTAGATACCGCAATACTTGGTAAACCCTTCATACCTACAAATGGAAATTAGGCTTCATTAGATTCTATTTTATTTAACTTTTTTCGAAGCTCGCAAATTCTTCACTCAGAAAGTTTCTTTCTTTACCCTATCTCCTTTATATGATCAAATAAACCAACCAGAAAACGCCCTTCAACAAGCTAGTATATGCAACCTCACCTTTTCATCTTCAATATTCTTATCGCTACATCCATAAATTTGATTAACGATAATGCGTACGAAAAATGATTTCCTGAAATTGTACGAACATTGTGATTTTGTCTTTTATCTCTCACTTTCTGTTTGAATCCCGTTTTTATCCAATCACCTCGTGCTTTTCGTTTTTCTCATTCATAAATGTCACATAGATTTGTCCTTTTCCTTAAAATAAAGGTTATACTAACAAAAATGTTTGTAACACTTACTCTTTTTTTTATTTTTAGGACATGACAAGTTTTGCATCAGGTTGGAAGAGGTACAAAGGGGAGAACGAAAGACGGAGAGATGAAAAATATCAAAAATATGTTTTCTTTCTTTATTTGTTTTTTCTGCAACATTATCTTTATTTACGTAAGACAATCATTTTGTTTTCTCTTCGATTTAAGAAAAATAAGGAGAGAAAAAAAATTATGTATTAACTTTTTTCATATTAAATTAATTACTTACAAAATCATACAAAGCCATGTAGTAGAACTGTGTACATTTTTTTGTTTTCTCTGACATTTTTGTGCAAAACCATGTAGTAGAACTGAGTACTGGACTTCCCAAAAGACTAAGGTAGGACATTAATTAATTTATAGGACAAGGGGAAGAAGTAGAATAAGAGAGAGAAAATGAAAATATAAGAATTAAATTTTTATGAGCTAGTAAATATAATCCGTATATATAATATATATGTAGATATTAGAGTTCCACCGTTGATATTTCGTGTCACGGTTTCAGGAAACAAGGTAAATAAAAGGTATTTTGCATGTGAAGCACGTATACAAGCCTTTTATTCATATTTTCGTGTAATATTATTTAACTTGTTGAGTAATATAAATTATTAAGTTATTGACAAGAAAGATTCAAAGTCTTAGAGATTAAGAAATCTCAAAAAGAATTTTTTTTTTTTTTTGCCTTGAAACAAGGCTAATGTAATCATGTTGAATTATTGATTAATTATTTCAAATATAAATTGTAGATAATTGATCAACAATCATAGTTTTTATTCAATGACCTAACACGTACTAGTTAGGTGTTGTTAAACATCAATGATTCAATTTATAATCCTAAAAGTATAACTTTCAATTTCAGAGAAATAATGGGAAGACCTTTTTTTTTATATGGAACACCCCAATTGAATAAGACTCGAAAACTCAACTTTTGTCTTGAAACTAAATATTTGAAGTCATAATTAAAATGGGATACGTAACACGTAGCGGTACGGAAAGGGACTAATAGAAATTAGAAAGAAACGTTGAGGGAAAAATAAAAATCTTAAATAGAATGAAATGGAAATATACCCAAAATGATAAGAAGAACAAAATGGATTGAGAACTAGCAATAGCATATTCCACGCAAATGAGCCACTCTAATATATTTTTTATTTATATTTATTAAAAATTACACAATGAGTATTACATTTTAAAAATAAAAGTATATATTAATAATGTAAAATAATTGTATATTATTTTTTAATATATATAAATTTTATAATAATAATTTTAAAATTACTTACCTTGTTGATGCATGGATGAAAGTGTAGTAGTTTGATTCCAGCGATTTGAACCTTAGAAAGTGGAGACGCACGTGATCACATGGGGGTTGAAGAAATTGGATGCTTGAGAGGGTTTGAAGAAGTGGGGTTGTGCCAGCTAAGCAATGTCTGCATTACCTTCATTTTAACTGTTTGCATTCCCATCGCGCTGGACGCAAAGAATATCACCTTTTATAAAATAATCATTCTAAATAATTTTACATATTTCTAAAACATTCTTAATAATTTCCCTACTTATTAAATAAATAAAATACTAAATATTATTTATGTCTATAACATATTAATTGGACGTGGCTTTCTTTATGTTAATGAGAAGCTTGTTTATGAGTAAAACTTTCGGTCATCTAAATATTTTAAAAAAAATTATATTCTCAAACAAAATTCATTTATTGTTAATTTAAATTCCTTGTTGATGAGAAGGTTTTTTATTTATATTTTTAATAATTTTCATTTACTTTTTATATTTCTATGTAAATTTAAAATAAATTTATTATAAATGTAGTTATTATTATCAATTGTTAATTTTGAACTATTATCTAATTTCTATAAATTTTTAATAATTTTAGCTATTAAAATTTATATTATTAATTATCCTTTTAATTTTTAAAGTTTTTGTTAATACTTTAGTTATCTTTTTATTTTTTTTATTTAAACAAAAAATTAAAATTTAGAAAGAACTGAATTGGGAGAATATTGCATTAAAATCTTTTTAAGTTTAGGAAAACATTCTGATTTATTTTTTAATAAAAAATATTTAAAATTATTATTAAGGAAAAAATTATGCACTAACCATATAATTTTTTTACATGTTTATTTAATAATAATTTATTATTAATTAATTATTTTTTGTAATAAATATTTTAAAAATCATATTTAACATGATATTTAATTGATTTATAGTATATAATTTTATATTTGTAATGTATAAATATTAAACTGAAAAAATTAAAAACCTCATTAAAATATTAGAATATTAAACTCTAAAAAAAATTATATACTAATAATATAAAAAGTTTTTATTCAGTTGATATATATACATATAATAGATTAACTTTTATAATAATTATCTAAAATTATATTTAACATAAGTTTTTAATTGATTGATGATGTAAATTTATTTTATATCAATAATGTATAGATATTAATGTAAAAAAATTAATATCTCATTAAAATATAGACTTATTATTAAAAACTTTAAAATGTATGTATTGTAATTATTATTATTATTATTATTTCTGTCTTACTGTGTTTGGATTTTCTTTTGATTTGCGAAATTATTATGTGACCTGTCACTGGTTTCTTTGACGTTGGTGGTGGAAGCCACGCCACTGAAAATGAAAATGCTGTATATAAAAAGTGTCTCTTACCCATCATCATCATCATCATCAAGATTCAATAATATCATTTCCTTTCTATTCTTCATTAGTGCTCTGCGGTTGTTGGGGTCTTTGTTCTTTATTTTTCTTTCTTTTAATTGTCAATCTTATTATGTTTAGGTGAGTCATTTTTTCTTTTGGAGTAAGTAGTGTTATTCTTTTACAAATCTTCCTCAAGAGCTTTTTACTATTTTATAAAAAATATTAATTCAAATGTAAATGCATTTAATATCTTAAAAATATAAATCACATTAATACTTTATAAAATTAGTTTTTTAATAAGAAGATATTATAAAAGAATTTTAAATTGTTCTTTTTCAAATAATGTTTTGATAAGCTTTACCGGTTGTAAAATGAGTCTCCATTTAAACTAATAAAAATGATTGGTAATAAATGTCTCAAAAATTTTCTTCATGTTCTTAATTTTCTATTGAAGAAATGTTAATAATTATTTTAAAATTCAATAATATTTTTAAAATGTCATTGTAATATGTATTAAAAACGAGCCTTCGGAAAAAAAAAAAGTATTCTTTCCACTAATCAGTATCTTAAAATGATTTTCTTAATGAATTATGATAAAAATTTCAATTTTTATTTTTAATACGATTTTTTGAGATTCCTACGATTAAACTAACCACTTACATTTGAAGTTCAGAATAAGCAAGCCTGTTATTTCTAATGAGTCTTGTTATAAAACAATACAATTTTTCTTAACGTTTTATAAAATATTAAATGAAAATATATATTTAATGTTTTAAATATATAAAATACATTTAATTGTATCATATAAAAAAAATTAGAAGACTAATTATACATATAAAATAATTTTTCACCGTCTATCTCATTACAATTTATTATAAATGATAGTTAGCTGATCTTTATAATAAATATTATAAAAATCATATTAATAATGAATTACAATTACATAAAATTATAAAACATATTACATTACCATTAAATATATATATATATATATATATATATTAATTTTATTAATTTTTTTTAGTATTTATGAATAGACTAATTTCTATCAATAAGCTCACCTAACAAACAATATTTTTCTTTCTTCTATATGATTTTTTTTTTCATTCTTAATATCAAAATTCTAAATCATAACCTACCACTTGGGGAAACAAGTACTAGGTGATTTATCCTTTATGATCGCTAGTTAAAAAATTACTTTATAACAGTAATAACTAAAAATGTATGAGAGCATTTTCCAGGGTTCATATTAATCATTATCATGGCCTGGTAGAATTGAAGAGAAGACTTTTGATTTTCCAATGAAATGAGCTCTTAAATATTCTGATGATAGAAACAGAGAGTTGCATGAGTTTTTTCTTTTGCATCGAAGTGGTCAAACATCATTTATGTTCATAAAAAGGCAATCCCCTCTGCACTCTGCACCCCCCATGAGGAGATGAAATTTCAATTTACTGAGGCGTTAATGAAACTTGGAATTCAAAAACAAATCTGATATGTAGCAACTGTGCATGCTCATAGCTAGCTGTCACACTACTGTTGTAGAAAAGGTAAATGAACTAAATGCTGTAATAAATACTAGAGTATATTAGTTAAAAAAGAAGTAAGAATTATTTATTGCAATATCAGAATATGAAATATACTTAATTTTTTTTACATAATTAGAAGTATTGAAAAGTGTATTAAATAATTAAATAAAAATTAATATACTTGTTTATTTTTAATGAAAAATACTGTAAAAGCAGATATTTTGGTTAAAAAAATCATATTTTACTTTCTAATAATTTTAAATATTATAAACAATATCTTATACTAATGGATGCTATCAGTATACATGATTAATATATTAAAATATTAACATATGTTCACATCGAAATGTTGAAGTGTAATTTTCTAGTAAATGCAACTATCATTATTACTAATTATTTAAATTATTCGTACTCTTTTTCTCTCATTTTCTTTGTAGTAGAAAAAAAAAAAATTCTATATGAAACAACTTTACCTGATAGGATGGATGTCTGACTTTTAATCTACTATATCCGTAGACGAGTTTTCAGACATACACTTCGTAATCATTATGTCTGTTAGGCCTCATCTCCTATAAACATTAAATACAATCGATGAAGAAAGAATTAATCGTCAAAAAAGTCTTTAAACTACCAATACAATATACAAACAGTTAATATAGTTAAAAATTTAAATCATCAAGATTTTTAAACAATTAATAAGAAATCAAAATGTTATTTTTTATGCACTAGCCTATATCGTAAATCGTAACAACACATGGTTACAAATTTTATTTGGCTGCAAGAGACATTCCATGCTTCTCCTCAAAGGTACGGAAAATAGGTTATCAAATTATTACACTATTATCTAAATACATTCAATTATATATATATATATAAGGTCACTTTTTAATATTTTAAAATTTATATTTATATTAATTTGTGATTAAATGATACTATAAAACTATTTATATTATAATAAAAAATTTAATAATAATATATTACAATTAAAAATAATTTTACACTATCATTTAATTATTATATAGTTTTTAAAATACTAAATTAACTTACAGTATATAATAAGTTATAATTAAATAATAAAAATTACTTTACAGTGCACTCCTATCACGTATTTTCTTTATAATAAAAGTATGTAAAAGATATAGCAGTAGAAAGATACCGAGCGTTAATTTCATCGGACACTTTTTGAGCTTACCATCTGTGTGAATAATTTTAGCATAGGGGGTTTATATTTGTTCAAGTACCAAAATCCGTATACATATTTGACATTTATTCATTGAATTCAATTCGTAAACTTTTACGACAGCAAAAGTGTTTGGCACTAAGCTATTTACTGCGTAATGCGTATCCACCTGTCCCTCACGGAGAGTTTTAGCCTTTCACCCCACGACCAACAGTACCCCCATCCTCTTTAAATATAGTTATTTTTACAAAATCAATATACAAAAAATATAAATATTGTCAAAATATATGAGTATTGATTAACGTAATTAATAGGGAGCGCGTAAGAGCGTTTTGGAAATGTGAATTACGTATCCACTTTAAATAAAAACACGTATTGGAATAATATTTTCCGAAATGATAGAAAAGGTAATAAAAAATACATGAATGAAACAGATGGCAAAAATAAAAGTATTACAAAAAAGAGAAAAGAAAACAAAATTCCTTGCTTAACAGCAGCTGCCAATGTGTTAAAACCAGACACGTCCCCTTCCTTTTGAGAGAGAAAGAAAAAGAAATAGAGCAAAGAGAGAGAAAGCACAATGAGAGAGAGAGAAACAGAGACAGTGATGAATGAATGAATGAATGAAATGAAATCTCGTATAAGTAGGTCATAGATTTCTCTTTCTCAGAACTCCAGCTCTCTCTCTCTCTCTCTCTCTCTGGAACTTACTTCCACCCTGGTTCCAGAGAAAACTCCAAAAGACCCAAACCCAAAACCGCGTTCTCTTTTAAGAGAAAGAAAAACGCAAGAACAAACAAGAAATGCCAGCATTTTTCTCATTCCCTTTCACTGCAATGTCATTCTAACACTACACAAGACAAAAGACCCTTTTATTTTCTTCCACCAAGAACCGATTTTGCCACCGACCCATTAACCCAATGCTTCCCCTCCGCTTAAGCGCGGTGGTTTCGTCCCTCATTCTGTGCTGCCTCCTCCCGCCGTTCTGCCTCGGAATCCGCTCGTTTCCGACCACCGCAGACGACGCGCTCTTCCACTACGCGGAGGCGCCGGAGTACCGAAACGGAGCGGGGTGCCCCGTTTCCTCCCCTCGCGACTCGCTCCTCCCGTCGTGCGACCCATCTCTGGTTCACATCGCCATGACCCTCGACTCCGGCTACCTCCGAGGGTCCATCGCCGCCGTGCACTCCGTCCTCCGCCACTCGTCCTGTCCGGAAAACGTCTTCTTCCACTTCGTGGCGGCGGAGTTCGACCCGGCAAGCCCCCGGGTACTGACCCGACTCGTGAGATCCATCTTCCCTTCATTAAACTTCAAAGTGTATATCTTCAGAGAAGACACAGTAATAAACCTCATCTCTTCCTCAATCCGGCAAGCCCTCGAAAACCCCTTAAATTACGCGCGCAACTACCTCGGCGACATGCTGGACCCCTGCGTCGACCGCGTGATATACCTTGACTCCGACGTCGTCGTCGTCGACGACGTACGCAAGCTCTGGCGCGTGCCACTCGCGGACGCGCGCGTGATCGGCGCGCCCGAGTATTGCCACGCGAACTTCACTAAATACTTCACGGACGAGTTCTGGAACGACCCTTTGCTGTCACGTGTGTTCTCTTCCAGAAAGCCTTGTTATTTCAACACGGGGGTGATGGTGATGGATTTGGTGCGGTGGAGGGAGGGGAACTATAGGAAGAGGATCGAGAACTGGATGGAACTGCAGAGAAAGAAGAGGATTTACGAGTTGGGTTCTTTGCCTCCTTTTTTGCTTGTCTTCGCGGGGAATGTTGAGGCCATTGATCATAGGTGGAACCAACACGGGCTCGGAGGGGATAACGTTAACGGGGTTTGTCGCTCGTTGCATCCTGGTCCTGTTAGTTTGTTGCATTGGAGTGGGAAAGGGAAGCCTTGGGTCAGGCTCGATGACAAGAAACCGTGTCCGATGGATAGTCTTTGGGAGCCTTATGATTTGTTCAAGCCCAAACAGGTGAAGGATAGGGTCAGGGATCAGAATTGGGGTTTCTCTTCTTCTATTTTGGTCGGGTATGCTCATGATTTGTTATGATGTTATCGTCGTCATTCTTTGCTTCATTTCTTGTTCAGAGATTCTTTCTTAGCAGTGTACAGATTGATTTCGAGGGGGTTCATTCTTTCTGTAGAATTTCTCTCTTTTTTAAGGCGTTTAAATTCTTGTGCTTTTTTACATGTGAAATTTCGATTCTTTTTCTTCTGGGGGGTTCCTTCTCTTGGAACGATTTTGGTGGGTGGTTCAGTTCTTTGTATGGGACCATTGATTGTATGTGCCAAACAAAGTGTACAATAACAGACAGTTGTTCATTGTTTTATTTGGATTCCGTTTCTATCATCTTTTGTTTCCTTTCCTACTTGTCACCATTACACACTCAATGATCAAGTTAAATTATTCTTTTGGCTTTGTGACATGTCTTTTTTTTAAGTTTTTTTAGTTCTTATACATACATTAAAATATTTAGACTTGAATTTAAGTTCAGCTTTTGTTTTGCGTATCCTCCTTATGGAAAAAAGGTTAAAAGGAAATTGGTAACTTAAGGTGCCTGTGATGGCACATTGACACTTGTCATGTTATGAGTGAGAATTGATCACGGAATCACTGTGGTTTAAGACTAAAGGGAGAGTTTGATGGCCACTGCAAGTGCTGGTAGGTTCCCTCACTCACGGTTGTTTCCTTTGCCTTGAGGAAACTGAAATGCCTAATCTTGGTGATCGCAATTTTCATTTATCAACAACTTTAGACCCCACACAACTCATGTTATTGGAAAGTTCTATGCGTAGGGTTAAATCATTTCAGTTTCACCTTGACTAGCAATTTTCTTCACAGGCGTCATGTCACGAAGTCTTATGAAGGCGTCGATGAGACTCCAAGAAGCCATTGGTAGTATTTTGTATAAGAATAAGAATAATAATACTGAATTATTGGTATCGGGGTATTCTAAATATTTTATGTGTGTCATTGTGAGGACTTGACTTAAGTGCCATGTGTCCTACATGAAGTCATGGCTTGCTATGCTGGTTTACCAAAGTTGACCACATGAGGTGTACCGTTATAATGTCTGTTTCAAATGAAATTTCGCGTTTGCTTACGAAATTAAACTACTGGGAAATTGGGACTATTGAAATTCCAGTTGCCAATTGCATTATTTGCAGAATGTCTTCAACGAAAATGAGTTGTATATTACAATGATTGGGGAACAAAAAGTAAAATATTTGTTGCAGTGGTATAAAAGAAACTTTTGCTGGACATATTTTCGAAGTTAGCACAGGACATTCACTTTTTTGAACCATATATTTCCTCTATTAAAATCTTAAAATATGATAATTTTTTATTTTATTCTTTTTGAGATAAAAATAAGAAAAATATCAAATTAAAAGCACTAGTTGCTACAAGAATATAATGTATTGGAGGAATAAACATTAAAATCCCGAGTACAAAACATGTTGCCAATTGCCAATTGCATTGTTTGCGTCATCATGTCTGCAGCAAAAATGACATCAAAAGAACAATGATGGAGGAACAGAAATTTAAAGTAATTATTGCAGTGGTATAAATGGGTAGAGTTTATAGACATTCAAATTCACTTTTTCATCGTCCTTACAGAAAAGTGCCAGCTATTTAAATTGTGTCACCAAATTAAAAATAGGAAAACAATCCAATCAAAGAGGGATAAGAAAAAGGACAAGCATACTTCACTCGACAATAATATTCAATACACAACTCAGATCAACCATCTGATTTCAATTTGATTATTAAACATGTAATGTAACATGACGGTTTGTGTGTCACTTTCTTTTCAAATTTAAATACGCAACCTGACATTTTAAATACGAGAATCTAACACCATGTTCCCACCTAGGATTCCAAACAAAATGCAATACCAAATTAAGTATATTGGTAAACAATAATTTGATCACCTCCATGAGCAGCATAATCAATTAATCATCCTGCAAGGTTAGCACGAATCATTTCCACTTCTCTGTTGGTAATTTGGAAAGCCTTCTTAAGAATTTCATCAGGAAGAGGAGGCTTGCTAGCAAATGTGGCAAGTGACGCAATTTGTGTGCCTGGGTTCTGGCTATTGAGACCAGACAGGGTCAGTGCTGGTTCCCTTGTGTCACGATTGAACAGGAAATGGATCAGGCCCTTTGGGAACACAAATGACTCACCGGGCTTCAAGTTTTGGGTAAAGACACGGTTATTTGTGTCGATAAAGCCCACAAGAAGCAGGCCCTTAAGGCAAGTGGTTACTTCTGAGGCCCGTGGGTGGGAGTGAGGTGGCACGATCCCGTTAGCTGCTATGTCAACCCGGGCCAGTACCAGGCCCAAGGTGTTAAGCCCAGGAAGATTAACAGTGTTGGTGGCTGTGACACTGAAGCCATTCTTGTTACTAGTGTTTCCATTCTTGGATAAAGCAGAAGTGACAAAATGGGATGAGGAAACTTGTTCTGGGTTGATGCAAGGGACACCGTTGATGAAGAATTCGTTTTTGTTATCTGCAACGCAGTAGTCTTGAATTGGGTCAGGGTCGGGTCTGGATTGGCCCAATAGAAGGGATAGGGTGAAGAAAAGTAATGGAAGACAGTGAAAATGGGTTCTCATTTTTGGCTATATATAATTTATCTGCCACCGTTGTTGTGGATTCTAGCAGCATAAGCCAAATTATATATATATATACATGTAGAAGAGAAAGATAGAGCAGGTGGTGGATGTTGATATTTGTTTAACTTTTGTGTGTATTGTGGAGTGGGCTGATTGAGTAGCTTAAGAGCATAGAGTGAGGAAGAGACAAGGTGACGCTTAAAGGAAATGTGATCGGGTCATAATAAGCCACACAAGGGGATGATGTCTATGTTTTATTCCACAGAAAATGATGTGATTATTGCTTTACATACTCATGTTCCCAGACCAACTCCAACGTTGTTAATTTCATTATTTATTTGGGCTTCGGCCCATTTTCGACTACCATTCTACAAGTGCAATACGGCATCGTTTCTTCTTCTTATCTGATTTTTGCTCCAATGTATGATATATATTTTAGGAGGAGGGTTAAGGGACCGAGTGGATAATAGTCTCCCAGTCACTCGTCTGTATTTTTATGGATATTTGTTAAATGAGTATTTATATATTTTATAAGCATATTTATGAATATTTGATATTTATTAAAATATAATTTTTTAAATAATAAATAATTTTAAATATATATCTATACTAAAAATAAATGATTTTAAAATATATTTATACTAAAAATAAATTAAAGTAGCTTATTTTATAAATAAAAGGATATTTAACCTCCTAAGTTAATAAGCAGTATTCATTAAGTTATCTACTTTCAATAGTGGCCTTATTTGCGAATATATGTGGATGAGTTTTTTTTTTCCATTTTTACTAACAACACATTCTTTAACATGTTGTTAATATATTTTCCACTGGTGATTAAAATTTACTACAAATTAAAAATTAAAAATTATTAAAATATAAAATATTTTGTAAATTTTAATAAATTAAAATCAATAAAAAAGAAAATATTAAAAGAGTGTACATGAGAATATTTTCCATTGATTTCTTATATTTTAGTTCAGCCAATTCAATCATGGTCCACATGTGGCCCAAATGACATTTATAATAAATTGAGACCCGTCACATGCAACGTTTCAACAGGCCGCGCAAGTGTTAAGTTTTTGTTAGTGTGGGCCTTCCTTCCTTGCCTTGCATTGCATTGCATGGTTGATTTGATCTAATCATCACCGCCTTGGGGTTATTGGGTCTCTTTCTTTGAACCATCTAGTATAGAGATATTCGTTAGTTTAATAATGAGAGGGAAATTTTCAAGTATGGTTGTGACTTGTGATCTTGTTTTATTATTCAATGCATGCTCACTTTGTTTTATAGAAGCTCTATAAGTTGAGACAGCTAATATCGTTTATCCGTATAATTATTTGCTAAAAAGGGTATACTATCTTTTTGTTCCTTTTTTTTCTATTGTACAAAGTTTTCTCTTAATCATTCTATGTCCTTTCCTTATGATCCCTGAAGTCTAATCTAAACTGATTCAATGGCCCTCACTGCAAAGCACTAGTACTTATTACCAATGAAAGTTAAATCTTCTTTTAGTAAATGCAATACAGAGTTGTGATCTAGAACCATGAAGTAACTTTGCACTTTGTTCTAATTCTTGCTTTTGGAGGGGGTATTGGATTGTTTATGATTGGGGTTTTTCCTCTTAAGAGTTTCCTCAAGTACCACAAGCAGACAAAGGGTGTCGTTACTGTAGAAATTTATGTAAAGGAAAAAAGAATGAGTATTCTCTCACTCCAAAATCCACATGCACATGTCCCTGCTATTCCCTTACTCATCATTTGCTGCAAATTATTTTAGTCTCATCTTTTTGTCCCATTGTGAGCATTCTTACTCCTGGTCTTTTCAGTGAGATATTCAGGAATGATTACTCCTCAATTGCTTGTTTACAGGCCATACTGTGCATAGCTTCTGTGTCTTTGGGGTAATTTGCTTCTAAGGGTGAATTTCTTGTAGATGCAACAGTGCTTGAAGATAAGGTAATAAACCCGTTTTTCATTAAGGTTCTTTCAGATTAGAAATAGATTTTTTTTCTTTTCTTTTACTACCATTATTGTTCCTTACAAATCTATCTTTCTCTCTGGTTAGATCACACCCCAATTTATGATGTGCTGTTTGTGAGTTGTCCTTGTGTTGTTGGTTGTCTTCAATTATGCACACAAGTTTTTGTTTTTTTCCCTGATATTGAAGCAGATGGGGGAGAGTGCTGCTTCCAATCCTGCTTTGCAAGTGTCTGTTTCGTTTGGTAGATTTGAGAGCGATTCCTTGTCTTGGGAGAGATGGTCCTCTTTCTCTCCAAACAAGTACTTAGAAGAGGTTGAGAAGTGTGCCACGCCTGGATCAGTGGCCCAGAAGAAAGCCTACTTTGAAGCCCATTACAAGAAGGTTGCTGCCCGGAAAGCCGAATTGCTGGCTCAGGAGAAGCAAAGGGAGGAAGATTCTTTCAGATCAGAAGATCAAAGTGGAATAGATCTGAGTGGTAACACTCATGCAGAACTTGATATATCCAACACTCAAGGTTCCAATGAAAAGGTTATGCATGAAACCAGTTCTGCTGGTGAGATCCAGAGGACACATGTTAATAATTCTGAGGAGGAAGTTGCAGTTTCAAGTGATTACCAAAGTTCATCAGTTGAGGTAGAGGACAAGGAACTGGAAAGTAGATCACATAGTTCCTACCAGATAGATGAACCTGAACCTGAAGATGTATGCATGAAACAAGAAGAAGAAAATCATAACATTGAAGCTGAAGATGTGAAGGAAATTTCACATGTTGTGTACAAGGAGACATTAAAGGCTACAGAAGTTGAGGCAAACAATGTGAAATTGGATCATCCAAAGGAATCTGAGGTTTGCTTTAATTCGTATATCCATGAAATTCATTTTCTTTCTTAAGGGTTAGCTATTTGGTTAGCCTGTTTTTTAATTTCTCAGCATTAGTTTGGACAGGTTAACTCTGTGAATAGGGGCAGCAATGCGACCAAGACTAAGAAGAAATCAAAGGTTCCTACTTCTAAGGCATCCCAAATTTCCACACCAAGAAGTTCAAAGCCTACATCAACTCCTACCAAAACAGTGTCACCTGCTTCTTCAACTAACAAGGGAAATTCTCCATCTTTATCTAGGAGAAAAATTACTTCTACTGGGGAGAGCAGAAAATTTGGTAACAAATCTTTGCACATGTCTCTGAGTATGGCTCCAAGTAATCCTGATCCAGCTCCTCACAGTCACACTACCACGAGGAAATCTTTAATTATGGAGAAAATGGGGGATAAGGACATAGTCAAACGAGCATTTAAGACATTCCAGAAGAGTTTCAACCAGCCAAAAACTTCTGGTGAAGACAAATCTTTGATAAAGAAACAGGTAACTATTTATTGTTGACAAATAATTTTTTATAAAGTATAAATGGTCATATTTACCTGTATAAAATCATATTGATTTTAAAATGTTTTTCTCTTTATTTCCTGGGCAGGTTCCTTCAAGGGGGACCGTGTCCAAGGTTCCAACATCTACAGCTTTGAGGAAAGAAAATGGACGGTAAATTTTTTAATCTGCACTAATAATGTGTTTTCATTTCCTTTATGTATTTTGCATAGTCCTTTTCTGTCTATCTCTTTCACCCTATTAATGCATCTCAACAAGATAGTGAATAAGGTTACGAGCTTAAGAGTATCATCTGATGAGATCATGTTTTTGTTTGTACTTGGTAGTATTCTAACCAAAGAAACTATCGATAAATGTAGAATAAATGAGAAAAAGTCAGAAGTTATTGTTATACAAAGTGATTAAAATATATTTATAATTTCTGATTTTGTCTAACAACATCTCTTGTAATTTTAATTGAAATTTCTCCTTTAGTTGAAATTTTCTGTCTGTGACCCTCTAGAAGTTATTTTTGTATAGGCCAACTAAGGTTGAAAATGTGGATAAAAGTGAAAAAGCTGAACGAACTACGTTGGGCCCAAAAAGTGACATTAGAGCAGAGAAAGGGAAAGAGGTAGGACTAGTTCTTGATGTTTGCCTATTATATTTCAACGCTTGTAAAAGGAGGAATTTTCATTAGATTATCAGCCTGTTTGGAATCACGTTTGGAATGTGAATTTTCACGTTAATTGAGAAGCAACTAGTTATAACTTCTACGTTTATAAACAAAATTGACGTGATTTTATCCTTTCTAACGGGTTTCCAAACACGCACTATGAAAGTACAGCTTATTTCTAGTTTTCAACTGACCAAATTATGCCTTTTCTCCTTCTGTTTCTTAATCAGTCTTCAAGAAAAATAGAGGGAAAATCTAATGCAAAAGAGATGGAAAGAATGCGTCTTCAATCAAAATTGAAGGTAAAGGCACTCTTCCATGTTCCAAAATGTTTCTCTAGAAATGACTAGCATTACCTACATTACATGCTTCCTATGGCTTCACTTAAGTGTGTCTGCATATATTTTTAGTGTATAAAAGATAATTGTTTAAAGATAGCATGCATAATGATACTAATCAGGAGAATGGATGATCTGGGGTTATTAGACAGACATTGCTATTTTCATCTATATAATAAGCATGAGAACAAAACTTTCATAAAGTTTTATAGGTGTTGTTTATGCTATTCTTCAATCAGAATTGTAATTTCACCTCAATTGTCTATATAATAAAGATTTGTATTAAAAGATTATGCAGCATACCAAAATGAAATTCTAATTCTTATTGGATAACAGTACAAACAATACCTAAAAAACTGAATATAAGTTTTGTCTAAGCATTAATGGCTTGTCTGAACTTTGTATGCCTCAACACAGGAGGAAAAAGAGGCAGGAATGAAAAAGCTAAAACATAATGTCAAAAGCACAGCCTTACCAGCTTTTTACCGTGGTCAAAAAGTAGTAAAAAGTCGTCCAGAGAAGGTATATGACACATTTGATCTGATATATGTACCCTACATAAATTGCAGTTAATGTTTGTCTGCTGACTGTTTCTTAATTCTTTTTCGTTTTGGGGTAACCACTGACGCTTTCTTTTCTTTATATTTATTGCTATAAAGTAATCTGAAAAACAGCTATTATTGATTGCTTTCTGGAGACACGTGTGCAAATGACAAAAATACTGAAACTTAACTTTTAATTGAAGTAAGCTAAAGCTTTTGTTCCTCAACTTATAACTTGAGGCTGGTGATTGTTGACAAAGTTAGGGAGATCTACGAGACATTTGTTTTCTGCCAAATGAGCAGAGTGATTGGTGGGTCATACTAGAGATAATAATAAAAGTTCTTGTTTACATTATACATTCTAACAACATTTCTAGGATTACAGTACCATTAAGAATGTAAGATATCAATGTTTTCTGGTATATCTTGTCAGTAATTAACTCTAGCATCAAGCCATATAAATAATGTCCTTAGGTTTCGTAAGTTCAACACACATACAAAATCTAGGCGTTGAAGTTGGCATCTTTTTTCTTTCCTTACAGATATTCATTAACAGTCCAGATTATATTCCATTAAATGAGTTGAGGCATGATTTGTATATTGTGTCATTTCTACTCATGCAGGGTGATGCTAAAACTTAGAACCCTCGGTGGCCCCCACAAGTGATAAAGGTAAAGAGAGAAGAAGGAGAAGAAGTGGTTAAATACACATGTTTAAGGGAAATGCTCATGGAAACAGTTGAATGCTATGAACATTATGAGGAGTCGGCATCATTTATTGATGATAATTTTCTTCATTGCACCCCTCCTAGGGAATATGTTGGTTAGAAAACAATGTTGTATATTATGTGATGTAAAATGTGCATATATATCTCTTGTAATTGGTTGCATCATTTTTCTTCCTCTCTACCCGTCCTATGGGTGATTGATATGGTTTTTGACATGTTGTAGACCATGTATGTATCTCTAAGAAGCTAAGGTGATATAAACCTTGTCGATCTATGAAGTTCAACTCGCCCTTCTCCCCCATTCACATGCAATGATGCAAGACTTTGTTACGTTGGGAAACATAATTGAAGAATTTTCAGAATCAAGAAACAAGACTAATTAAGAGGGTTACACAATGCAGATTAAGTTCAGTATCAAGTTAGACTATGTTCTCTGCAATATACACTAATAGGGAATAAATATTGCTGGCTATGCGCCCTATACGAGGAAGAACTCTTGTGCTAGCAACTTGGAAATTTGAACAACTGTACATATAGGCATAGGCTCTCCTATATAAACTTGTTTTTTGTAGTTAAGCTTTAGGAAAAACTTGTATTTACTGCGTATGGTTATGTAGTTGTCTAATACTTTTGGATGTACCCAAATGCATGTTATCAGGAAGGTACAGTTGTCACTGGAAAGTTAAAGCCATCCGACCCTTATAATAAAAAGGAAACTTGCTAAAAGAAACTTGCAGAAATAATTGGTCAATTTATGAATGTTTTCTGACGCAAACTGAGAGCCATGCAGCTAAGATAGAAACGTGAACCCTTCCGTACTTTTGTTCTCTGTAGAGACTTTTAAATATAAAAAAAAAATATTTTAAGAGATAAATACTTTTCATTGAGTTTATGGTTATTAAAAGAGATTAGTTACTGTTTTCGACTTTGATGATATGAGTTCAATGCTAAGCCAGCCACTTAGCGCCATATCTTATAAATAAAAGAAAATCCATTATTCGAACTTACAAATACAATAGAAAATGAGAAGAAACGCAGCAGGTTATGGACTTCTGCTTGATGACAAAAGAATCTGAGATCTATATATACACGAGCCTTAAAAATGCTCAAGAAGAATAGTTCTCTGTACAAGTAACACGTACATTTAGAGGTTAAAATTTGTAAAAATGATAACATTACAAGAATGGTTTTAGCTTCTGAATTTGCCAGACACAAACTGCCCCTGTCAACGCAAAAGCGCACACAGCTTTCACGATATTTCTAAACCTCCAATTGTTAGCACTTAGCAGAATTAGGTTGTATCCATCCAGGTTACTCTTAACTCTCTTCTGAGCCACCATAAATTGGGACCTATCTCATTCATACTTTGAACCAAACAACGTAAGTAATGCTATCATTTTGAACTTAACTTCTAGCACTTCATCTCCCTCATGTAAATGGTCAAATAGAAAAAGTTGAATGAGTTAGGCCAATCCAAGAAGTCCTGTATACTGGAACCTCTGCAGACTATTACAATTTTACCCCTTAATTTACCTTAGGTGTCTTCCTCTTCTGCATGTTACGAGCAATCTCAATACATGCTTGATCAACCATTCCTAGAAAATCCTTAACTATGGTAAATAGATAAAGAGGGTGTTCTGCACTCTCTTTTGAAGCTCCTCCTTGATAATAATCCGTTGTTCTTCTCACAAGCTGCATTACCCTTGTTTGCTCCTCCCTCACCAATCTCAGTTCCTCCTCAGCATTTTCAAGAAAATGGTTCATTTCTCTCACAAAGTTCCCTCCCTTGTCATTCCCACACTGGGAAACTAGTCTTCTAATCTCAAAAATCCTTGTTGAGAGTGCTGAGATTGAACCAACGAAACTGCTGTAATCTGTAACCGCAGCTTTCTTTACATTGGAAAACTCAGAACTGATCCCTCCCACAACTGGCAATCCTAAGGTTATGTATTCCCTTTGTCTTTGCTCATTTGAAGCACAAGAGTCCTGAGAGTCTCCACTGTTGTTGCTAATCCTACTATTACTACGACTGAAACTGTGATTGCGGTTAAGAACCGCACGTTTTCCTTCAGATCGAACTACTTCTTCAACCACAAAGTGAAGCAATGTGGTTTTTCCATCAGTGCTCTTGACATCAGAGAGCTTTCTAAGAGAAGCCAAGTTGAAAGCTTGAGCATTACCCCTATGAGTACCTGCATTCATGCGGTTTCCAGCCTTAAGCACTGCCTCAAGAAGCTTCACAAACATTCCTTGGTTTCGAAGCTCCTTGCACCCCAGCTCCAGGATCTGCAGAAACTCCTTGATTTCCACAATCTCGGAGTCATAATCCAACCTGAATTGCAAGGCATTCAAGCGTTTAAATGCTGAAGGAACAGCTTTGAGGATGTGATGTAAGAAAGACTCAGCTGCAGCAAGTTTTGAAGGGTCTCCTTCGTATGCAAGTATGAGTGACTCCTCTTCTTCTGTTGGTGATACTCTACCAAGCTTTTCAATGGTGTCTGTGTTAAGGCCTTGACCATCAACCAGTGCATCGATGATTTCTTTACGTGAGACTGCCAGAGACTTCAAAACAATGGCAATGTTTTGTGATTTTCTTGGGTCAAGAAGGAAGGCATTTGCTGATGGAGCCAAAGCTTCCCTGCTAGGACTCATTGAGTTATTTCCTTTTGGAGCATTGTCATTTGTGTTGGTGGCAACTAACCCGAAGAGAGCTTCCATAAGATCATCATCAACCCTGTGGTTTAAGATATCTTCAGGCAATGCTAAATGGAGGAATCAAAATTTAGTACTTGGAAAATTTAGTATATTAGGATTACCTGAAAGAACCACGGTCAATTTTGTCCCACACCATAGAGTGATCAAGGTTGGTGTTCACCTTATCCCAATGTAATGGCTTCAATTTTACCTCAGCTGAAGTGTTCCCTTGCTTACTTGTGGTACCTAGTGTTTTTTCAATAGGGGTAGGTGGTGGTTTTGATGATGACTTCAAACCACTTGCTTTTGGTGGAGGAGGAGGTGGTGCTGGACTCTTTCTAGGAGGAATTGGTGGAGGAGGTGGTGCTGCTACTGAGTTCTTTTTATTTGGGATTGGTGGAGGAGGTGCTGGTGGTGCTGGAGGTGCTGCTGAGTTCTTTTTATCTAGGATTGGTGGAGGAGGAGGAGGTGGTGGTGGTGGTGGTGGTGGTGGTGCTTGATTCTTTCCATCAGGTATTGTTGGTGGGGGAATTGGTGGTGCAGGACTTGTCATTTGTGGAATTGATGAGAAAAAAGTGGAGATTGGTTTTGGTGATGAAGGGGTAAAAGGTGGAGAAGATGTTTGAGAATGAGAGCCTCCAAGAGAGGGAGGAGGAGCAGGAGGTGGAATTCTCATGATTGTATATGACTCTTCTGGAAGAAATATATTCATGTGAGAAGTTGAAGATCTTCCACTAAGAAGAGGAATTTCTTGAATGGACTCAGATCTTTTCCCTTGATTCCCCTCATGATCATCTTCTTTTTTCTCTATGGGGCTATGCAAGACCCCCCTTTTGAAATCATTATCTGTTGAGTTTTTACCTTCAAGCTTTCTCCAATAAACCACATCCAAACCATCCTCATCAACAATCAATCCCTTCACGTTTACCTGGGGCACCACACGCCTATCCACAGAAGAAGCAGTGTTTGTTGTTACCTTCTTTCTCCTCCTTGCTCTGAACCTTTGCATCAAGAGGAAAAGCAAACCAGAAATAACTAGAGTACTTGCTGCAGTTGCAGCCACAGCTGTTGCTATCTTTCTGCTTGATGAAGAAGTTTCTGATGCAACCACTGGTCCTGGTGATGGTGGTGATGCTTGTGGCTTTGGTGGTGGCTCAAGAGGTTGAGTTGTGAAGGGTGGTTCTTGAGTTTGGATTGGATAAAAAGTTTCAATATTGGTCTGGCTATAGCAGGTTGGTATTACAAAACTTTGTAAAACAACAAGGCTCACAAGAAGAAGAAGCATCATGTTCAAAGCCATGAATGATGAGGAGCAAAGATTACAATTACAAAGAGGTTTAGACCACAAGGTAAGAGGTTGTACTTTTTCAGTCCGATGATCATTGCAAGTTTTGTCCTTCGTTATCTTGTGTTTTTGGTTTTGCTCGCTGAAAATTTCAATAGAAGTAAGCAGTTAAATATTACTAGTATTAGCCTACCCTGGTGTATTCTAATTTCACTTGGCTATGACCAACTCGACCCTTGTCTTTGTATTGAGTAAATTATGAAGTTCAGGGACGGTTGAGTCATTTAGTACATTCATTAAAGATTTGGTCATGCTTTTGAAATTCACAAGTGGAAACTGTTATACATAGTCAAACATACTTATTAAGGTACACAGGTTTGAAGAACTGAAATGGTACAATCACGTTTCAAAGGCTTTTTCAAATGTCATAAATTTGTCGTACAGCAATATAGAAAGTTTGACTTAGCTTTTATGTTCAAATGTGATCATGAAATACTAGCAGCCTTTCATAAACTAAAGATTTTGAAGGCTTAAAATAAGAAGAATTGGTACCAAATCCATTTTAGAACTTTTTAGATGAAGGATTGGTTGACTTATGAGGCTCACCGAACTCCGTTGACTTAATGGTCTTCCTAAGGCCAACTATTGAGCATTCAATATTGAAGAGTGTCCTACAATGTGGTGCAATGGTTGGACAATGTAAAATATGGTGGCATCCTTTGTGGTACCCCTCTTTTCTTTTATACATTAGACTAAATTATAATAGTTGATGGAATTAGAATTTATAACTACCAGGCAAATAATAAGATAAAAAATCAGAGTATACAATTTTTTTTTGAGAAGAATGTCAATAAACAAATGAACTGTATTACAATATATTTTAACGAAAAATGTACATGCATGAAATAATATAAACAACATTGTATTGAAAAAATAATGTAGAGAATAATGAGTTATATCAACAACAATAAAATTAAAATACAAATACACTGTTTTAAGTTTATGAAAAAAAAAAGGTAATGTATAAGAAATATGTAAAAGTTGTTAATATTTATTAGATAGAAAACTAAAAAAAATAATTAATTAAACATGTTATAAAAAAATAATCATAAATCAATTAGGAATATTATATTACAACACCATATTTTAAATATGTGTACATATTTGTAATAGTATCATAATATTCAAAATATGTTTAATATATTATTAAGTCGCTAAACTATTTTGGAATCTTTAGTTAGGTTCCTAAATTAAAAAAATTATAATTAACTCTTTGATTTTTTTACGATTTTTGTAAAAAATCTTAAAATTAGTAAAATCCATACAAATTATTTTGTTTTTAGTAATTTTAAGCCGCTATAAATTAGTTCTAAGAACTTAATTACGATGATAGAAGATCAATATTCAATTACAATTTTTTAATTTTTTTAATTTTTTAATTTAAGGAACTAACTAGAAATTCATAAATAATTTAAGGACCTATATTAAACTTTTAAAATATTACAATAGTCAAGGGTACACATTTTCTATGAAAGTTTAATTACTTTTCAATGACTGAAATCCATTACTATTAAGCAAATTAATGTTAAAAATATAATATATTAATTATAATAATGAAGATTTTTTAATGACCAATTAAACAATAAAATACAGATTAAAAAATCTGTCATTTGAAAAATGCATTAAAATAATTATTGAAAATAAAATGTATTAATTACACTAATAAATCTTTATCATTGACCAATTAAAAAATAAAAATGTAAATTAAGAAAAAAAATCTCATTTGAAAACACATTAAATAATTAAATGTTGAAAACAAAATGCATAAATTATACTTTCAATGATTCATTAAATAATACTACCTCTGTCACAATTTATTTTATGTCTGGCAAAGAAATCAAAGAATGTAATTAATATTTTAGATTTTATAAAATATTATTATGCAATTTTTAATATATTCTTTATTTTTATATTAATTAAATTTTCTCTCTTTGTACTTCTTTAAAAAAAAAACCTAATTCACAATAAATAAATGGTAAAAGATATAATAAAAAAAATAATGTTTCATTGCTACCATAAAATAGCAATCAAAATAGAGCAAATTTTTTTTTACTAAAAGATAAAAAAAGATAATGGGTCAGAAGTAGAGATGTCAAGGAGACGAGGTGGGTACATAGTAGACTTGTTAAGTAGATATTTATGAATTTTTTTTAATATTCACGGGTATTGGTGGATATTTTTTTAAAAGAATTATTTTATAAAATACTTTAATAATGAATTTTAGTTATTGTTGATAATTTTTTAAAATAGTTTAAAAACAAAAAAAAAACTAAAACTATTCAAATATTCTATGCAATTACTCTTTTAAATTTAAATAATAAAATACTTTAATCTTATAATTTCAAACAAAAATCAATAAACTATTATAATTTAATTTCATTCGTCCAAACAAAAATTAATAAAATACAATAACTCAATTTTATATTTCAAACAAAATTCAATAAACTAAAATTAGAAAAGAGATAATTGTGTCAAATAAGGATACTTTATTTATATATATATATAAAAGTAGTTAAATAATAATTTAACATCAACAGTTATTCACATGTATGGATACTATCACTTTCATTTCTACCCCCTTAACAAACAAGCAGGTAAAAAAATACCCTATGGAAATCCGCAAGGTTACCCATTTTTTACTCATTGCAAATTTTATCCTAAGACATATATGCCTGTACATACAATTTTTTTTGTCATCCTTATCCAAAAGAGTAAAATGTAGATTACAAAAATGTTCCTTATTTATGAATAGTGAACCAAAAGCAAAGTTAGGATTTTTTCTTCTGGATAAAAAATATATTTGTAGAAATCAAACTCCTATACAGAGGTTTACAACATTTAAGAATCACTCAACTAACTATTGGTTTTATAATAAATATTTATAAAAGAAATATTATTTTAATTATTTTTAAAAATAGAAATAGAAATAATGAAAATAAATTTATTTTTTGCATATGATATTGTATTAAAAAATTCATGTACTAAAAAAATTAAAATAAATAAAAATATTTTAAAAAAAATAAGAATATATCTCATTAATATTAGAAGTAAATTTAAATATATATATATATATATGATAAATTTAATAGTACTAACTATATTAACTAATTTTGTTAATCCCATTGAATTAGTTAATTGGGTATGATAAAAAAGACGGGAGAGGTATAATTTATTAAATAAATGAGAATAAAATAATTAAGAAAGAAAATTTTGTAATTTGGGGAAGTGTTTTTATTTTTAATTTTAATTATATTTTGACATTAATTATTTTCAAAATTAAAAATTCCTTTTATTTTACTTTTTGCATCTGATATTTATATTTAAAAATTAAATTTATAAATGTAATTAATTAATAAATGTAGAATTCAAACATTCTTTAATTATAAAAATATTATTTTCTCTTGACGTTAATTATTTTCAACATTAAAAACAAAAGCAGTAAAAATATTAAAATTGATAAATATGATAAATAATATATAATAACCAATATATAAATGCACATATTTCAAATACACAATGATAAAATCATTAAAATCCATTACAATTCCCCCTTCTTAATAGTAAAAAAGAGATTCTCTCTTGAGTAGTTCTTATAAGACTCAAATTTTAAATTTTATTTTGATTCTTTTTATAAACACTAAATAAAATATATTATGCATTAATTATTTTTTTATAAAAATATCTTTAAGTATGAGTTATTTTTTATATCAATAATATTAACTAAAATATATTAATGTTTTAGTCATTTTAGAAGTCTAATTTTATCTTGTATGAAAATATTTTAAAATTTTTACTTTGAATTTTCACCTCCACAATAAAAAAAATTTAGAAAATAAATATATTAATTGTGAGAGACTAAAAGAATTAAAAAAAAATAAAAATATTTATAAAAATAAATTCATGTCTCATTGATGTTAGGGATAATTTTGGAAAAACATATAAACTTGGGACAAATTTAATAATATTGTCTAAATAAACTAATTTCGCTAATCTTAGTAAATTAGTTCAATGGTTCTTGTAAGAAGGACAATATTTGATGTTTTAACCAAAAAAAAAAAATTATGCCTCATTTTATTGTCATTTTACAAATACATTTATATATTTTACAATACAAATGCAACATTAAATATATTTTCTATTATGTTCTTAATCATTTATTGTGGAGTGAGAAGATATAAAAAAGTATAAAGAAGAGAAAATCTAATTGATATGAAAATAAAGAGTATATTAAGAAATTGGATAATAATGTTTATGAAATCTAAAATATTAATAGCATTTCTAAAATCTTATGTTAGTTTGGACCAAGATATAATAAGATAGGAGAATTATCCTATAATGTCGTAATTAAATGTTTGTTGTATTAGTAGGATATGATAGTCATATCATATCTCTTATCCTTTAATTTAGTATATTTCTTATTTAAAGAAGAATCGGATGAGGAAGTATTAAGAAGAGATAAAGTTTTTTTTTTCTCTTACCATATATATAATATATAACATATAATATTATAAACAAACAATATAACATTATTATGTATAATATATATAAAATTAGTATAATATATAATAAGATAATATTTATAAAATGTATAAAAATATAGTAATATATATTAATTTATATAATATATTATATATAGTACTATAATATATACATACAAAATAAAAATATATAAAATATAATAATATATATTAATTTATATAATATATATTATATAACAATTTAACAATATCTATTATATTAAAATTTTATTTAGAATATCATATATATTTATAATATTTTTAATGTGTTAATATAAAGCATATTATTAATTATAATATTAAAAATTAAATATTTATCATACACATATTTTTCAACAAAACTATTTGAATAATAATTATAATTTTAAAAATCTTGTATATTTTTTATAATTTAAAAAAACAAGTGCATAAATAAAATGTTGTTTTTGAATAATTTAATTGAAATTAAAATTTTTATAATTTGAATAATTAACAATTAAATTAAAAGTTATCTTTTAGAAAAATATATGTAATTTGAGAAAATATTTTTTGACATTTAAGCATAATTTATATTCTATTTTATCATTACTTGGTGTGCACCAAACATTAGATACGATGAAAGTTTATCATATTTGTATCATATTGTGTTGTTATCTTATCCTATCATATTTGTATCATATTCTTATATCTTGTCTTATCATATCACTAAAGAGACCCTAAACATCAAACAATGCTCGAAGAAGAAAGTAAATTAAAATATACTTTTGTCTCATTTTGTTTTAAGATTTTGATACATAAATTAAAAAAATCAATTAATATCATAGATTTCATAAAATTATTATGTATTTTACTGATATATATTAATTAGTTCTCTCCCTCTACATTTTATTTATTTATTTTCACTATAAAATATATAGTTAAAGGTATAATAAGAAAAAATATTGAATGTATGTGTGAAGTGACCTTAGTTAGAGGATTTTTTTTTCATTTAAAATTAATTATTTTCAAATTTTAAAACAAAACATTGAAAACATAAAGTCTGTTTTTTTTCATCATTTTCTATTTTTATTTCTAAAAAAATAAAAAATAAGATTGAAAATGTTTTAGTTCAAATTTAGAAAACATTTTTAAATAAAATGACTAAAATTAGAAAACAAAAAATTGTTGTATTTCGTGTTTTCAATAAACATCGTGTGGCATTAAGCAGTAATAAAAAAACGTAGAGGGGTTAAAAAAATCTTCTACCACTTTTCTAAAACTATTTTAAGAAAATGAAAATTATAAACTTATACTAAACATGTTTTTTAATTCTAAAAAATTGAAAATGAAAACTATTTAAAAAATGGAAATAGAAAATTATTTTTTAAAACCAAACAATCCCTAATATTTTCTTTTATTACTTTTTGCATGTGATATTTTATTTAAAAAATAAAAATTATAATGTAATAAATGATTCCACGAATTCAACACTTGAAATTATATAAATATTATTTATTTTAACTTCAACTATTTGCATAATTAAAAGTATAAACAGTAAAAACAAAATATTATTTTTATTTTATATTTAAGTAGAATAGTCATTTACCGAATAATTTTATATTGACTCTCAATTATGAATCATTAGTAGTCCATCATAATTATTATAAAAACTTACCAAATACGTAAGTTTATAATTAAATAATAATATAAATTTATTTTACATGATTGGTGTATAATAACTTTCTCCTTATAATTTGTATTTGATATTTTTATTTTAAAAAAATTAAATTTATAAATATAATAAATAAATACACAAATTTAAATACTCAATAATGAAACATTTAAACTTTTTATCTTTCTCCCGATACTAATTAAAAATATTTTATAAAATATGCATTAAAATCTCCAATATATTAAATGTTATAATAACTAATAAAGGAGTGAGTGTGAATTTAGTTTTTGAAATTATAATTATGGATCAAATTAGTCTTTAAAATTAATAAAATGTTAAGATAATAATTGAAATAATACATTATCTATCAATTCAATGTTTAAAATTGTAATACACAATTAAATTGACCCTTTAAAAAAGTAAAATGACAAAATAACCCTTGAAATTGTAAATTAATAATTATTGAATTGGTGCCAAAAATTAAAAAGCTTAATTACCATTGTAGGACCCCAAATCGGTCCGACCCAACACCAACACAATTCAAATGAAAGATCTCAAGAGGGGCTTGCCAAGCCAAAGTAACCCAAATCAAGCCCAAGACACAAGAAGAGCCTCAGGCTATCCTTATCCAGATAAAGGAAGCCTAGTGTTGTTCCCACACCAAAATTGGGCTTAGTTAGCCAGACACAGCCCAATTAACCCAACGCGGTCCGAGAAGGACCCAGGAAACCGAGCTCAATGTTGACGAAGCCGACTAGGTCAGCAACGTCAGGCAAGAGCAGCCACCTCAGCAAGGAGACACCACCTCAGAAGCCTTAAGCCATCGGGTTCTTCAAGAGGAAGGAGAGCCCTTGATGGAGCCACGTCAAGGGGACAAGGATCCCACCTATCCCAACAGAATGAAGATCCTTTCCAATCACAGTAGAGGAAGACACTAGGTCAGCCACTACCCAAGGAATGCGCCACAAATCCAAGGAGGACATGCCACAACTAGGCACAAGATCCAACGAGCATCAACCCGGGGATCACCAAGGCTAACAAACTGAATCAGAAAGTGGGGATAACTCCACGTGGCAGGATCAAGTGCACTCTCATCATCTTCCAAATGCTATAAAAGGCCTCAGTGCAAAGAATTCGGGGCCAAGAATTCAGGAGAGAAGCACATAGAGCAAAATCGCTGGAGAATTGTTGAGCAGTTGGAGGTTGAAGAGGAGTATTACCGAGGAGTTCCTGTTGCGAACGAAGGTACCAGTAATACCTCTGGATTCCAGGTAAGCACCTCGCCCCTACTTTAATCATGCCATAGAAAGCTCCCCCGCATACTCACAATGACACTCCAGATGGCAAGCATATAGCCCGCCTTAGCCTGAAACCAAGTCCACGACACTCCAGATGGCAGGCATGTAGCCCGCCTCGGCTCAGAACCAGTTCGGCCTCGGTTCCCTCCTCCATAGCATTGCATAATGCACTTCATCTGACTCCGAGTCAGTTGTTGCATATCCGAATCAACTTAGCACACATACTCATATCAACGTCTAGTCTAGCCTCAAGCAAAGATGCCTAATGGATAGTCCGAACTTCGAATCTAAACTTGAAAGGGTTGAATGCCTAATGAAAAGTTCAGACCCCATCTCTTAGATTATGGCGGACACCTGATGGAAAGTCCGATCATACCAAAAACAAACACCAAACATCCCCAGTAAAGTTTGTTTACACCCCATTCGTCTCGAGGATGGACGCCTAATGGAAAGTCCAACTCTGCATTTCATCATGCATCCAGAACTACGTGAATTTTGAATCTTCTAAGCTAGGAGAGGTACGTAAAAGTAAGAGGCATAATCTTGTCAAGTTATGCACTTCAAACATTATAACTCTGTACATATGTATTCCATTGATCCAGGTTAGGCATTAGCAGTAAAAGTAAAGGTTATGTTACTTGTATTTCATGAGGTAACTACCAGATGGTAGGCGGATGGGATGATATGTTATTCCCATGCGTAACCGACTCCTTATCCAGACTCTGCATTCTGTAGATTTGTCTTATCTGCACCTAGTTTATGGTGTACCTTTAAACGTTAGTGACAACTCCAGTCCGAGTCAGATCATGTTTGGTCAATCCTCCTGGATTGCCCAAGTCGACACCGACTCGGTGAAGTTGACTCCCGCCTGGTGACGGATTCGACTTCCCTTCAAATTTGCAAGTCAAATTCTAATTTCATTTCCGTCCTTTTTTTTTAGTTTTCTAAACCGATCCAGTATGATTTAGGTCGAGTCAATATTTTTGTCGCATAACCTTCAAAATTTTGTATATCGTATTTTTCGTGCATTTTGACCCATTAAACAATGAAATATAGATTACACAAAAATCTGTCATTTGAAAAATGTATTAAATAATTATTGAAAATAAAATGTATTAACTACAATAAGAAACATATCTCATTGACCCATTAAACAATAAAATGTAGATTAAGGAAAAATAATCTCATTTGAAAACACATTAAATAACTAAATGTTGGAAACAAAATGTATAAATTACAATGTCAAATACCTTCAATTAAATAATATTACCCATTTTCACGTACGTGTAAGGTTTTGGCAAATGAATTAAGTAATATAATCATTATTTTATTATTTTTAAAATATTATGTTTTAATATATTTTCATATTAATTATATTTTTTTTATATTTTTCACACCACAATAAATGATAAAAGATATAATATAAAATTATAATTCACTAATATGGTAAATTAACAATCAAAATAGAATAGTTTTTTTTTCTAAAACGTCAAAAAAGAAATGTGACTAATGGAATAAAATGTTTTACAAAGCTGTTCCTCGTTTGTGAATAGCGCACCAAAAGCAAAGTTAGGGTTTTCTTTATAAAAAAAAAGGTTATAAAAATATTATTTTAATTATTTTCAAAATTAGAAACAAAAATAATAAAAAATTATTCTTTTTTATTTTATTTGTGTATACCATGTTTATATTTTAAAATTTTCATAAAGATAATAAATAACTGGATAATAATTAATAAATAAATGTGTGACTTCAAGATTTAAATTAATTTTTTTTTTATAAGAATCAATTTAAAATGTCTTGTATTTTATAATATATTAGTGTCTTGGGTTATTTGGGAGTATAACTTTATCTTGTATGAAAAATATTTTGAAAATTGTATCTTGATTCTACATATACATAATTAATAAAAAATAAAAATAATAAATATATTAATGATGAGAGAAATTAAGTCTATGGCAAAAACTAGCTGAAAAAACTAGTTGGAAATAGAAAAATTAGTTTATTACTCAAGTTGGTAGCTAGTATATGAAAATTGTTAAGTTAACTTATTGAAGTATAAGTATTTAATAAAATTATATGTTAAAATAGTTGATAAATATGAAATAAACATATTTTTATATATATTTCTAATTTTATTTTATGTTAATTGGTGTAGTGATCAAAACATCTCAAAGTATTTATACAAAAAAATATTGTACAAATAAATGTTGAAAAATAATATATTAAGTAACGTACATGATGTAATAGTTAAAATAAATAATATAATATATAAATATTAAAAATATAATAAAATAAAATAAATTAACATATAATCTATCAATATTAATATCTTGATATATAATACTAAAATAGTAAAATAAATATTATAAATAGTATAGAGGTTAAAATAAATAGTGTAACATAAAAAATATCTAAAAAATAAAATTAAACAAACTTATTATTTATCATTATCAATATATTATACAAAAAAGATTAAAAAAATAAAAAATATAATGTGATAAAAATAATAAAGACGTGAGTGGAAGAAGAAAAACAAAAAATATATATAATAAAATCATGTCTTACATTGACAAGGATAAAAAAAATTAATAAACATTTTAAGGATAAAAAAAGGAGAATAAATATAAAAAGTTAAAAGTTAGAAGGTGAGGTTTTAAAAATGTTTCTTAAAATAGCGTATAAAAAAAGTTACAAGGAATTGATCAACTATTGCATGATTAATCAACTAATTAGTGGCGATCGTATCTTAATTAGTTTGTGGAATTATAAGATAATTGGATTTAGGAAAATTGTATGACCAACCTATTTCTCTAAACTTCTGGTTCGAATAGTATTAGTCAATTTCTGTGTACCTAATGCTTGCTATGCGTTTTAACATGACTAAATAAGAATCATCACAAAGTAAAAAATATTAGGGATACTGGACCAAAGTTCTACGATAGAACTAAAAAGTAAAATCATTAACGCAAGAGGATATGATAAGAAAGTTGTATGAAAGTGGAGTTGATGGGAAAAAAATAAACGAAACTAAGACTTTTAATTTAAAAATATTAAATTCAATTGTTCTCATCTACGTTCTTTAATTCTTTGTTTCATGTGTTTGAGTTATTTTTTTCTACACAAACCCTTTCCAAAATTAATTTTCTAAATTACGCAAAAAAAAAAAAACTCTTGGAAACTTACACTCTAATTCCTTGACTATGATATTTAGACTTACATCCTTATTACTATTGCAATAAAGTATGCTTACCCTATGCATTTTCCAAATTGCATCACTATCATTATATTTTCTTCCTTTACTAAAAAAATGCTTGCTCATAATATATTAAAAATAAGATAAAATAAAATTTTATGTACCTTATTTATAAATATATTGATTAATTAAATTACGTACAGGAAATAATTTAATTATCTTAATTAATTTTTTTTTATTTTTTTAATTATCTTGATATATTTTTTATTAGTCATGTAAGTACTAAATTAACTAGAGTCAATGATCAAAACTAACAAAACACTGAAAAATGTCAATATTTAAAAATAAGAAAGTTTGCAAGGATTAAATGTAAACAAAATCATATTTACATGAACTTAAAACATATTTAAGATTAAATATTTATAAAAAGAATGAGAATATGTTTTTGTTAATATTAGGAGCAAATTTAAAATATATATATAAATTTAAGACAAATTTGATATTAATAATCATATTAACTAATTTTTTTAATATTATTTTTTTATCCATCATGTTAATACTAAACTAATTAGAGTTAGTGATAAGAACTAAAAAAAACACTAAACAAATATCAATATTTAAAAATAAAAAATTTGCAAGGACTAAATACGGACAAAATTATATTTACATGAACTTAAAACATATTCAAGACTAAATAGTTATAAAAAGAATAAAAATATGTCTTGTTAATATTAAGGGAAAATTTTAAAAATATATAAAATTAATATTAATAATCATATTAACTAATTTTCTTAATCCACTTGAATTAATAAATTATGTATTAGAAAAAGAACCGAAAAAGTATAATTTATTAAATAAACAAGAATAACATAATTAAGAAAGAAATGTTTGTAATTTGGGGGAAGTTTTTTATTTTTACTTTTAATTATAAAATATTATTTAATCTTGACTTTCATTATTTTGAAAATTTTTAAAATTACTGGTTTTTCTTTGCATCTGCTATTTTTATTGATAAAATTAAAATTCATAAATATAATAAATAAATGCAGAATTCAAACACTTTTAATTATAACAAAAATATTTTTTCTTGACTTTAATTATTTTAAAAATAAAAAATGCAAACAGTAAAAATGTATATATTTATATATTTATTTAAAAAACTAAAATCCATAAATATAATAAATAAATACACAAATTCAAACGCACAATAATAAAATCATTAAAATTCATAGATTCCCCATACTTAATAGTGAAAAAGTAAAAAAAAAATATTGTATAAAGTATGCATTAAGAACCTACTCTACATTAAATATCCTCATAATTAAACAATTTATTACTTTCTCCCTCCTATTTTATTTGACATTTTAGAAAAAAAAATTGTCTCATTTTGATTGTCCTTTTACTATATCTATATAATATTAAATATATTTTTCTTATTATATCTTTAACAATTTATTGTAGAATGAGAAGATATAAAAGGAGTATAAATAAGAGAAATTAAATCTAATTGATACATAGTACATTAAGAAATTAAATAATTTTATGAAATCTAAATTACAAAAATTAAATCTATTTTACTTTATGTATAACATAATTTATCTATAAAAAAAATCTCAAGCAATTATATGATTGTGTAACAAATGTGAATAATGTAAAATTACATAGTCAAAACGACATACTAAATGTTGAATTATAGAAAAACCTACGGTTGTATAATTTATAATTCTACGCTATCAAATCTTTATATTACCATACTATATATGTAATGTCGAATCTCATGTTGTACGATATACTAAACCAGATTTATTTTTTGCCCTTGAAATAAAAAAAAGGCTTTACCTCTAAGTTCCCCAAAAAAGGGTTTTATGCATGTCTCAGAATGTTTTATCAAAATTTGCTACCACACGTTGTTAAGGATTAATTATTTTAAATATTGTTCACAATTTTTTTTAATAATTTAAATTATTATGAGTAGGTTACGGAATGATTTATATTTCCAACATTTGATGTACATGAAATTCTCTTGGATTTAGAGCATAGGCAAAAAAAAAATACCCAAACCTTGTGCTAGAATTCAAATATGAAGAATGCACGGGACAAAATGATTGAATTTGGTACTGCATAATTGTTGAAGTTTTATTACTATGTCTAGGAACTCTATTACAAGTTTAGCATGTTATGTGAATGCTAAAATCCAGTTTATTACTTTAACTGATAAACTATTTTTTGTTCATTGTTATTTGAGAGTTATTATATTTTATTCATTATTCATTTTCGTTGTTAGAACCAAAATTTATTTGAAGTATAATAAAATAATTAAAGAAAGAAAAAAAGTATATTATCTAGAAGATGAGTCTTTAACGTAATAGTAAATTGTTATCTTATGATCCAGAGATTACAAATTCAAAATTTGAAAAACAGCTCACATATAGAGAATTAGAAACAAAACTGCTGATATCTATCTACCTTATTTGGATCAAATTTGGTGGGAGCCTAGTGATAGTCTTTTTTTAAAGCATATATAAGTTAAACAAATAAAATATTCCAACTATGTAATTTTTAGTTCAGTTAGATTAAGTTCGATTATAAAATACCACCTTTAGATTTTAAAAGTAACGTGTGATGATGATGTAAATTCGATATTCTACTTGGATATTCATTATTATTCTTTCTTTATTATACTCTTTATATACTATTTATATATGAGGATTACATTGGTCAAATTAATAAATCTAAAATTTAGGTATCTTCCAAGTCCTTCCACTCCCATATGCTTTTGTTTAACACCGCCAGTTTACTTGTTTATTTTAGCTGTCCTTTTCTGATAATTAACAAATTAGTTTAATCATTTTCACAAACAAATAAAATAGAAGAGTGATATTTATACAATAATATACATGTACAATAATTTATACAATAAAAAGATGAAAAAATTTATGATATAATCAATGATGAGATAAAAAAAACATAAAATATAATGTAGTATAAATTATTGTAAGTTTATCACATCTTATTAAAATATTTTTTATATATATAAATTAGAATAACTATTTTGAATGAATGAGAAAATTTTTTAATCGATATTATTTGATGAGAGTATTTTTAATTATTTTTCATTTAAAGATATATTTAGAAAAAATTTTAAATTTTTTATCTCTTTTAATATATTATTTTTAAATTAAATTTTGATGCTAAAAATAATATCGTATCATAGGATAAATTGTTTATTACAAATCAAAAATATAATTTATATTTAAAAATATTTATTTATTATATATTTTAGTTATATAAAATAAATATTTATTTTTGATTGGAATGGTATTTTTCAATTTTATACCTTCCAAGGATTGGGTGTTGCAAGACGACTTTATTTGTGTTTCTATTCCATCTGAAACTTGTACAGAGTTCATTGTTTGAATTCAAACCAGATAATATATAAGTTGAATTAACCGATACGTTGACATTATATTAATTTTAATATTATATATAATTAAATAGTAAAATATAAAAATATACCATTACAATTAAGGTATTTTTTATAATATATGTTTCAAGATAAATAATATTAATATAAACATAATATTATATTAGATAAAATATTATTCATTAAATTAAAAAAAATTGAGTTATTAATACATAATTATTAAAAAATTATATTTTTAAAAAAATATATCACATTTAAGAGAATCAAAGTATAACTCAAACTCGTAATAAAAATTTAATAGGCCTAATTTATTAAAATTTAACCTGTAAAAAATCATTTTAGACCGAAATAAGTTAATAGAATGAGACCAGCAACGAACAACTCTGTTCCAATTCACTTTTGTTAATTTGCTATCCACGTGTTTTTTTTAACATCCCACTTTATACTCTTCTATTTTATTTGTCATTAATATTTTTATAATCACTAAACCCTAACGTTTACCATATACATACATATATATTTAAATAAGGATAATGTTGATTATTTTTTACATGTGAAAATGTAAACACATTAAAATGTTTTATTTATAAATGACCCCAATTCTTCATTTGATAACATAATACTAGGAAAAGTAAATAAGTTTTTCAATGTTAGAATAGAAGTTAATTTCGGATTCACAACTAATTTTACAAGATTTATTATAAAATTTATTTCTTTCAGGTCATAATTTTTTAATTTTTTAATTTTTTTTGCTGAGGTTCAGATCATAAATTTTGGCAACTTGTATCATTTGACTTGTGAATGAAGCAGGACATTATTTAGGTTATATTTATTCTGGATGATGACTACCAAACCACCGAAAAGAGAAAAAGAAAATAATATAGCTGTCCCTCCACCGATCTTTTAGTTTTGCCTTGATTAGTTTACAACCAATATTTTATTTTTCTACAAATTGAGTCATAGGGTGAAAGCGTGGTACAATTATAACTAATGTATTGGGCCAGTTTTTTAAAAAGGTAATTTTATTCTGGATGATGACCCCAAAACTACCAAAAACAAAAATAATATATAAAGCTTTAATTTCGCTCAGCATCACTTTTTCTAGTTTTGCCTTTGCTAATTAATTTACAATGAATCGTTTACCTTTTAGCAAATTGAACCGCAGGGTGAAAGTGCCACTCAATTTCAATCAATGTTTCATATATAAGTGATCTTCTTTTTGTTATATTATATGTGAAATATCTAGTTGATTTTATCGATAATTAACCTATATCAACAAGTTGATGAATCTCAAAACCAAAAAATTATAAAGTTTAATTAATATTTTATAAAAAAATTATTATTCAAATAATAATTAAAAACTTCGATTTCATTCATGTTATTTAATTAAAAAAAACATCAATTTTGTTTTTATTATTTTGATATAGAAATTTAAAATTTTTTATTTATTTTTAATTAAAACTAATTTTACTCAGCAACTTAGTGATAGCAGGTTGAATATAAAAAACAAATGCGAAGAAAATGCAAGTCAAACCATATTGACCCAACTTTTACATTTTGGTTGTATTAAGTCCTAAATTTCATTTTGCTGAGTGTAGTGAAAACATAACAACTTCCATATAGATTCCAGTTTTTGTTAAATAAGGGGATAAGTGTGTTGAAATGTTATGAACATGATATAAGTTTGCGATGCGACCTAAAAGTTTTGACAAAATAATAGGAAAATTTAGTTACGCCTAACTAATTATCTTGTAGTCAGAAAATGGGTTTGGTACTTTAACACTCTGAAAGGAGTTCATGTTCAATTGTGCTTGTTTTTAGTTCATAATTTAAATGTGAAGTTAAGAGTTCTATTATGTAATCTATATGAAGCTAAATAGAGAGAGAGATTATGAGAAATACTGCATGGATTTTGAATATGAAAAATGTTAATGACTCTTTTCAATACATTTTTCAACTATATTTTATATTGTACAAATTTTATTTATCAAATATAAATTTATTGAATGAGATTTACATAAAACTAATCTAATAATAAATATTGTACTGTGTTGAAAACAATTCAACTATATAAGAATATGATATTAATACTTCCTCCAGTCCAAAATTCTAAACGGTGTAGACTTTTTTCTTTAATTTAAAATTATTGTCATTTTTAGAAATTTAAGGTCCAATGAAACCTATTTCAGTAATTTCTTCATTTGATAGTTACAAAGATAATTAATTTAAAATTCTTTTAATTCGTCAAATGAAATAAAAATAAATAAAGATGTTTTAATTAAAGTATGATAAAATTATACATTAGTTAATAATTCTTAATTTATGTGCTAAAAGACTATAGTTTTGAGAATTCGAAGGCAGGAATAATTGGGATTTCACTCATCTAAATTGGAGACATACAAATCATTGATTAGAATTAAAAAATTGCAATAAAATTAAATACATATATTAAAAGATTTCAAAGTTAATAAATAACTTTAAATTATTAACTATCAATACACTTCATCCTCTGGTATACAAGTTTTCTGAGTTGTGAGAAATCAAATCGAAATAATTGATAATACAATTGTTCGAAGTTGGTGACTGAAAGCTTTGGATCAAAACTTGCGTCGCTGCAACCCCACCAGCATCTTTGGGGTCACCAAGTTAATACAGCACTGACCAAAGTTTTATTAATGGAAAAAAGAAACGTGTAGATGGACTTAAGGGAAACTTTCATTAATATTTAGTTGGGTTTTCATTAAGCAAAAATAAGAATATTTATAAATATACATATATTCATTATGATATTGTTGTCTGAGTCCATTTTCCCCTTTATTTAATTTGTAATAAAGTTAGTGAATGAATGTGATTTAATAAAAGTTAATGGAGTGGTCTGTCTCGTAATTAGTGAGGTCCCACATAATCAACTTAGGTCAGCTAACTAATCATGAATATGAAGCGGTCAAATGAGGACACTCGGTTGGTGCCCAAAAATATTAAATACACAAAAACTCAGCTAGACATTGCGTGATTATCGTATATTCTTTAAAGTCATTTTATACTAATTAAAACCAAAAATAAAAATATTTTGTCTATATCAAAATTATTTCAAATGCCAATTATAAAACACATAACTTTTCTCATATTTCATGATTAATGATTGCAGAATCACGCAAATCTACAAAATAAATAAATAATACAGTTTAATTTTCATAAAATAAATATTTTTACATAATTAATTAATTAAAAATTATTTCATGTATTTTAAAAATAATCATCATAAAAATTATTAAACTTATTATATATAAGACTTAAATACATTTTAACATCCTCTAAATATGACTGTGGCAAATTTTAATTATTACTTATTTTTAAATTCTCAAGTTTTTCTAATATTATTTTTTTAATTTTTATTATTAATTCTAATTAGTTTAGTATTATATAATTCAAACCTTTAAATATTTAAAAAGTCCTTCAACCGCTGAAACAGTTCAAACTTAATTAGTATTTGACAGTCTTTATAAACTATAAATAGTTTTGAAAACGTTAAGCATTGACCGAGGGTATTATTGAGTTATATGAATAAAATATTGCTTCACAAAGTCATTATAGTCTATGTTGTTTATATAAAAAAGCAATGAAGTTGTAATGAATTCAAAATTTTGATGATATTCAATATATGACAAGCTTTGGTGCATTTTATCTCTAATAATTATATAAGTCGAGCAGAATTATTGTTGAATGGTGAGTGCATGTGGTGGAATTTCTTTATTAGGCAAGTGGCTCGTGACAATTCCCGTTTAAGCATCTAAATTTAGCCCAATTAGGTAACAAAAAATGCTTTTAGATATGAGTCAATATGTCACCCATAATGAACTTTTGTCTACAATGATAACAACAAATATCGTAAGGCCCAGATATGAGATATCGCATGGTGACAGAATCAAACAAAAGGAAGCAGATTTTACGTATCACAATTTTGCCAAACATGAGGGACATAATTAAAACCAAACTTTGCCCAATGATCATTTAAAGGGCACTGGATTATGGGGCCAACCGACAGATACAATATTGGTGGCTACTGGAAAGTTTGTCTCCATCTTTCTACTATTATGCCCTGCAATTTGGGTTTTATGGGCCCCCAATAAAACCATCCTTGCTTAATTAGATAGGCCCAACTTTTATGCATTGAATTACCTCACATGCACCTCCTTTGTTTTTTAATCTTTTCTAGATATTCGAATATCATTAAACATCTAACCAATTTAGATCATTAGATTATGATCATTATTATATTCAGAAAAAAAAAATATTATATGATGATTTTTAATAATAAAACTCTTTTCTAAGCTGTTAATGTAATTACATTTCCAGAAATTCGAATTTGAAACCTTTGACAAGACTTGAACGGTTCCCACCCATTGGTTTACTCATTCATTAGTTGTTTTTATCCTCTAATAAAACTATAAATTACACTTAATTGTATTTACAAGATTAAATATGTTTTGAATGTTCAAAGAAAAAACTCTTTGAAGCTGGCATAGAGTATCTTCAGAAGTATTTTATCCATTCAGTGGTGAATTTAGTTTGAGCAAATTCTTTACAACTACATCAAATGTAAGATGTGATTAGGGAAACATTGTTTCAGTGGAAGTAGAGAGGTTGATTTGTAGTCCAGCTACTCAGCTTGTTTTGGCCTTGGCACCCTCACCAAATGGTTGCTCACTCAACCCTTGATGTTTTTTTGACAAAATATTGAACCAACACTCCATTTTTGAGGTGTGCCATTGGAAAGAAGAGAGATATAAAAAATAAAAGTAGAGAGAGAAAGTGATAAACATGACAAATGATATAATAAAAAAAAATTAGAGGAAACGAGATGCAAGATAATAGTCATGTGTTTGGTTCTATATTTTTGTAAAGTGGATGTGAGATAAGTTAAAACTACTTAAAGTAGTTTTTATATCTTTTGTAATTTTTTACTTAAATATATATCATAGTGAGAATTTAAACAGGTAATTAGTGTATGTTTAGAGACATGTTAAAAACTAGGAATTCCAATACAACTAATAATTTATTTTATTGTTTTTTAGGTGATAATGTATTAAACTTCGATCTCATTTGAGAAACTAGACACACAAAACAAGAGTAAAATGATTTTTTTGTTTCTTTGAAACAAATGCTTTGGTAAACGTGATTCTCCAGCAAGTGAGAGAAATCCAAGACAAATAGGCTATGAGTAGTTGAGGTTTGCTTGCAGATATGCTTTACAACACAAAAGGGAAGGTGGTCAAGCTAGTAAAACTAACAAGTGTGCATGGGGTGCCACATTAGTTGAGTTACTTTTTTGTGTGAATAGTTGGAATTGATATAGTTTTGTTTTGGTGAGTATGGTCACATAGTGTAACCAAAAAATATGAAGCCTGTGCTAGTCAATGTTATGTTCCGTCCAAAAGGGGGCGAGCAGTGAAAAAAGATGAAAAGAGCCAAACCTGAACAGGGCACATGTGGATCACTATGGTCCAGTATCAACAACCAAATATTCTGGTTCCTCTTCCACATGACACAAGCAATGTTTTCTGATATTGCAGAAGGTTTATTGCAGCCAAACCTCCTCCATTAGAGACAATCAGACAAGTACAGCAGTTCCAAGACCCCACGGCACCTTCCCACCCTCTTCGTTAAGGGGACACTTCCAACATGTCCAATTCACATCCCCATTCTTTTTTTTTATTCTTTACACCAGACAAGATCTTGCAAACCTATATTCCATCTGTTTCAAATCATTTCCAATCCCCATCTCTCCACCTCTTCCTTCTACATTTAAATTCATTATCGAGTATATAAAGTCTTTTTATCATCATACACAACCCTTAATAACATTATTGACTTTATTGTACTTTCTTTGTAAACCATATATTATTTTATTTCGTATTTAACACGTTCACATAAAAGGCCATAATCTTTTTAATTCATTCTTACCCTTTCTCCGAAAGACAAAAATATTACAATAGTAATATATTTGAATAACTATTTTTTGGCACATAATATGCTTCAATAACTTTAACCCACCTTCGTACAAACAAACAAAATAAATTAGCAAAAGATAAGAGCAGGGCAATGCAACAAAAACCGTTGCAAACAACGGGCAATTGCAGTTCGAACCCCGAAAGATGAAAACAATAAGCAAAATAAGAAATGCAGCTGTAGATGATAAAACAGAGAGTCAATCGGCGCTGGTCATTTTAAGCCGTCTGATTGGAGAAGCAAGCACGCCGGGTGAAGACGTGGGAGAAGATGATGGTGATGGTGAAGAAACCGACGGCGATGATGAAAGTGTAGAAATGGACGGGGCTGATGATGACACGTCAGAGGTGTCTTCCTCTTCCAGCTTCCTTTTGTTGTTGATCTCCACACCCACACCCACACCACCACCTTCACCACTTCTTCCGTCTTGGCTTCCCAACCTAACCTCTCTCGTTGTCATGTAACCCTTTAACCGTTTCACGTCTGATAATTTCACTGGCTTCACTATGAAATCCTCTGCACCTTCCTCCAAGCATCTACGTATTTTCAAAAATTCCACATCGTTTCAATTTTCTAAATATTTACATAGTTGTCACAAGTTTTAATATATGCTCATTAACTTAGTATAAAAATATAAAAATGTAGCCATGTATGTAGCGTGGTAGAAATTAATAATGATAATACCTGTCTATGCGCGGCAAAATGTTTTCGGAAGACATGATCACTACCGGAATTTCTCTGAACATGGACGATTCCTGCGTCAAAATTAAAATTTATTAAGTTTCCACTTAACATTATATATCAATATCTCGGAAAAATGAAAGGTTTATGATTCGAATATTTAATCAACCTTAATTTTCTTGAGCAACTCGTAACCGGTCATTTCGGGCATGCAGTAGTCTGTGATAATTAAATCCACCTTCAAATTCGGCTAAGGAGGAAAAAAAAAAGAGCAGAAAATTAAGGTCTAGAAAATAAAATTCCATGAAAATGAAATGAAATTCCTTATGATACATACGACAAAACCATCAGATTCAGAGGTCCTTCTCTGCTCGTCCAGCCCCAGGAATTGCAGCGCTCTGATTCCACTATCCACAGCCGTAACTGTAATTTCGAATTTTCCCATCCAAACAAACAAAATCCTTAACCAAACAGCGATAAAAGAATAACAAAAAAAAAAAAAAAAAGAAAGAGTGTATTTTGTTTTGATAAAACAAGTAACAGTGATTACCTTTACACGCTGAGATTTTGAGCAAGCGTTCGATGACCTTTCGATCGATGAGGCTGTCATCGACGGCCAAGACATGAACCTCGTGGGAATTCTCCGGCGAGACATCGAAGGAAACGACGCCGTCTGTGTCCATAGAAAAGGGGAGAGGGAGTGGAAAGCGAAAGAGAAAGAAAGAGGATTCCTTAACGTGGTTGGGAAAATCTTAAATACGGTGTAATGTAGTAATGTGACATGTTATGTTGTTGCTCTATATCCACCTGTCACCGCTCTCTTTTTCAATAATAATAAAGTCTCTTTTGGAAAAATCAAATCTTAAAATCTTCTCCTTTTAATTTATGTTTTTGGAAGATGGCGCTGAGATTCTCAAATCCACTTTCCTGCGTGATCTCAAACACATTTTTTTCTGATCCCCTAAAAATAGTCTAATTCATAAAAATCTGACCATTATCATTTATTATTGATCTGAAAATTTTATTTATAAATAATTATAAAACATTTTCTAAATATTTGTTGATGGAAAAATGACACTTCCCCAGCACCAACATTATTTCGCGAGATTTTGGTCAATCTTCGGAATTTGTGAACGACGTCGCAGTGATTGGTGGGAGAGTGGGCAGGGTTGACCGGGGTCAATGTAGAACGAAACCGCGCCGTCAAATTCCCGTTCCGGTGTTACAATAAAGAACCGCTTTCACGGCGACGTTTTTCACCGTTCCTTGTTTGGTAATTCGTGAAAGGAAGGGCTCTGTAATTAATGCTACGAAGATTTTGTGCGTGTATTGTATCTTTCTTTTTTGTGGGGTTGTAATAATATTTACGGTTGTAGAGTATCTATGCTAATCTTGTTGGAAGCGATAATCATACACGTGCTGCCTCGTGTGGGTTATTTTATTTCAATATTTCTTTTGATTTTTATGTCCATGTCGATGTGCCTTTTTTGGCAAAAGGTTGCTGTTTGCAATGGACTAGTAGAAGATATGGTGGTGTTGGAAATTACTTTAAGGAAGTCAAATTTCATTGGGATTTGTATTGTATTTTGTTCCTACTCTTTGAATTTTAGTTTAAGCCTATGTTTATTGAGGTGATATTTTTAAGAGATTTCTTTAGGGGAATAATTGGTCAAGACTGGAAACAGTGCCAGCTCAAAATTATAAGAACAATTATATTTTATTCGTGCCAATAATTCATTTCATTTTAATATAATGTTGTAGCTTGATTAATTATTATCTCTAATTCAAAATCATAACATGGAAAGATCAGTGACTTGTACAGTTGTACGGTCGAAGGACATGGAGTGATTTTTAATTTTCATAAAGTCGAGAAAAATATCAAAGTTTAAGATAATGCAAATTTCGACTTTTCTAAATTAATTTAATTAATTCCAACTTGCTTGTGAATATCGATATAGTGTATGGCAATCAATTTGGATTCAGGTTTACGCTGAATTATTTCTTTAATAAAATAAATACTTCTTTATCCTATTTTATTGGTATTTTAGTAAAAAAATTATTCTATTTTAATTATTATTTAATAATATTAATTAAATATTAAGTATTTTAGTATTATATTCTCTACCATTATACTGTACAATGGTAAAAAAATACTAGAATATATTAAAAAATTACATATGTAGTTTTTATAAAATCTAAAATACTATGTATTAATTACATTTCTTAATTCCTATGCCATATATATGAATTTAATTTTTATGCACTTCCCATACAACAAGAAATTATAATATCAACAAATTAAAAATCATGGTTGGTATATTTTTTATAAATTATACATAATAATTTTTAATTAAATAACTGTGTAAAAAATATTTACTATGTCAATATATAAATTATTTTTTCAAATCTTAAATGTCAAACAAATTGAGACAAAAGAAATAAATTTCATTCATAATTTTATGATTTTTAATAAATTTTAATAAATAAAAAAAAGTTAGATAGTAGAATAATTTAAAATCTTCTAACAATATTCTTCTAATTTTTTTTTATATTGCTAATACGGTATTCATGCTAATGCACAAGTTATTACCTGTTTATTCTAATGCTATTTAATTATTATGTTTCTTTTAGGAAAATGCTAACTAGTGTACTTACAACACGTAAAACGTTTTTTTTTTTTTTTAATACAAAGTGTAACTATGCACTTTTTCATAATTTCTAATGTAACATTAATTCCTTAATCAGTATCATAAATGTATTAATTAGCAAGATTTTTTCAATAATGACAACCACCTTCTATTAAGTGAAGTTAGTTAGTAAAGCTAGTTAGTAAAGCATTTATATTATCTTTTCATTGACTTGAAAATAAAAAAAATATATAAAAGCCTAGGCAATGTTTACACAAGTACTAAAACATAAATATTTTAAACTTTATTTTAAAGAATAAACAAAATGGGCTAATTAATATATTGTAAAAAAACATAACAACAATGTTACACAATTGAATTAGATTATCTTACATAACATGTATAAAAAAATGAGACTCTTACTTACTATAGGTTTTAGAATACTTTAATGAAAACAATATGGTAATGTTTAAAGTTTTTTTTTTTCTTTATTATGTATTGAGATTTTTAATTTTTACTTACTTTAAATTTTAGAAAGTGTTATTTATAATTGATTGGGACTGAAACTGGTTCAGAAAAATATAATTTAACAATGAATAGAAATTAATGTTGAGATTTATTAATACTCACAACATATGATAATTGTAGGAAATAAAATTCTTACATCTTTAAAAGGTCATGTCGATTGAAGTAGAAAATAAACATTAAAGAAATATAAGTCAAATTTCTAATTCTGTTGTTGAACATGATATTTGGTTCGATATCATAATTTGTTAGATAAATTGTAATCTTAATAATTACATTAAAAAATGATTATCATAAGTTATTTTATAATTCATTTTACCTCATTTTCAAATACTATTATATATTTACTCGTTATAAAGGACCTCACAATTTTACTCTAGCTTATGAATGATTAGTTAGTGATGTTTGCGTGAGTTATTATTTAGTAAATAATATTTTTTGTAATTGTTACGAGAAAAAAAAAAGGTGTAAATACATGATTATTAATGATACAAGATATATGATTTGTTTATTTTTATTTTTCTCTCATGATCTCTTTATATTAGGTAGTTTTGTATAATTGATTTTTTTTATAATCACTTCAATTTTGCACGTTGTATATTTGCATAGATAAAATATACTTTTATTTACTTAAGTAAATTGTGATAACTTATTATAGGCAACACACATGTATATTTTGCATGGATAAAAAAGTTATTTTCTTAATGTAACAACCAACATAGAAAAGGAGCAATTTTAGTCGTTGGATGAATGAAACCATGATGATCATGCATGATGTTTCTCAATCAATTGGGTTAATTTGTGATTTTTTTCTTTTGTTGTGTGATAGTGTTTGTTACTTTTGTAAAAATGTCAATTTCAATAAGGTCACATCTTTCACACAGTTTAATGGTGTATGTTTCTCACAAATGCAAAGTTAATGGAAAAGGGAGAATAAAGAGAGAAATTATTTCACTAATATTTCAATACTTTTCATCCCAGTAATGTAACAATCATGTATGTGTTTAGTTTGGCTACCACTTCAACACATAACATGCTAATTAAACATTTCTAATAGGTAATATTAACCAACATAAAAATTAAATTGATGGACAATTTACAAGTTTAAAGATCATTTTACCAATTTGTTAATTTCATAGATCAATTTAACCAACTTTTCAAAGATTAAATTGATAATTTACTCTAATTTTATAATATCAATGGAAGAAATTTAAATATTAGTTAAAATAATTAAAAAATTATTGAATAATTAATAAGAACAAATTTAATTTTAATATTATATAAAAAATTACCAAATAAAATAGATATAGTCATAGAATTTTAAAAATAAAAAATAATTTATAATATAAAAAACACTCCAAAAAATATTGGATGAAATCTAGTAGTTACAAATAAAATTAGAATTAACAAGAACAGGAAGGAAACTCTCAATTAAAATTTTAATTTAAGGGTTATTATAATTGTATGTTTATTTTTTCTATTTCAATTTTATCATATTTTATTTTTAATTGCACAAATTATTATGTTTATTATTATTAATTTTAATTTCTTTTATTTCAATTCATCCCAAAATAAGACACAGCTCAAACATTTGGTAGTGGAGTATTAAATTAGAATGGTGATAGACTTTTTGGCAAATGATATAATTCAAAGGCAATGGGAGGTGAAATGAATGAGGTAGGGTTGGTGCATATTTATTCTTGGAGTTGTTTTTCCAAGATTGATTTTATTCATAAATTAATATCTCGTAGTCAGATCAAAACCACTGCTGCGAATCCGTCATTCAAGGGAAGGTGACAGTGAGGTGTCGATATTGCAACCTCCACGACGCGTAGAGGAGAATGTTTCATCACTCTCCTTCATTCATCACTTGTCTCTATTCTCATAGTCTTTTCTTAACTAATTATTTTAATTTAATAAATAATTTTAAATTTCACTTATCAAATATATTGTTGTTTAATTCTGACAGAATTTCTTTTCATCAAAAATATTTATACAAAGAAAAACTTTTGTCAACTTTTTTTGTTTTCCTTTTCTTCATCGACTTGGTTATTACTCGTATTTTGTTTTTTTAGTAATATGATATTGTCATGTCATAAAGAATTGCAATAAAATTCAATTAAAATGTAAAAAGTATAAATATTTTTACTAGTCATATTATTATGTTTGATAAATTTTTCATTTTTATAATAGTTATTTTCACATTACTATGCATCCTTTTAATTAGTTATATTATAAAATTATTTTATAATAATATGAAAATTAAACTCATTTATTATTATTTATGGAACATTCTTCACAAACTTTACTTTTATGTGTTTTTTCATATAATCTAATTATATTAATAAATAATATAATACGATTCAGATAGTTTTTTTGTTTAATATAAATTTACGAGAAGAAACTAAAATGCTAGAAGGATTAAATTCAACTTTTCTTTACAACATTTTTTCACCGAAAAAGAACTTGGCTTTATTTTCATGGATTTCATTATTTTCTCCCCTTTTGGATAAGGAGGAAATAAATTGATTAATTTGTCATGATGTTTTTATTCATTTTCATGTTTTAATATAATTACATAAAAAGAATATTACACATTATTTTTTCATTAGAGCTTTTGTTAAGATTCGTCTTTAAAAATTACTTAAAATATGTTAATACGTTGGGATAAACTTTTCTAGAATAATTAAATATAAATTTTCCATTATTTTGAAAATTTATGATGAATAATTTCTTAAAAATCTGGAAAAATAATTTTTTTATAATTTAAAATTATTTTCTTAATCTTAAGCAAAGGAGTAAATAATAACATTTTAATATAATCTTTTTCACAAAAGTTGCATAATTTAAAAAAGTTACATACGCATCTTCTCAAAAAGAAGATCATGGAGAAGATCATGGTTCCACCCGAGAATGACGGCTAATAATTCCTATGGAAGATAAATTTACCATTTGTATGAACTGCTGAAATAATAATAAATTTTAGTTTTGTTAATTCACGAATACAATTTCACTTTATCTTAAAAAAATTATCAAGAAAAGCAAAAATTATATAATAAACAATTGAAGTCCAGTAATCAAGATAAAAACCAATCATCGAATTGACCAATAAACTAGCACCGACTAAAATCCCGAGTTAGTTTATATGGCATTTTCTAGCATGTGATACCTAGCATTCGCCACTTTTTTAATTATCAAAGAGGTCAAAATACATTTGGAAAGAGATAACAAAATTGAAGAAATTGGCCCTATTCGAAACTATTGGTGATTACAAATCTACAATGAATTCAGCCCTATAGGTTCTTCAAACTTAGCAATCTCAACGGCCATATATCTAACCTTACACCGAAATTATTTAGATACTAGCTAGCTTAATGCACTGGACTAAGATCTCTCCTATGATAGACATTAGATTAGATCTAGATACAAATTAGAGAAAGCCTAATTGTGATTTCTTGGTATCCTCCAAATCCTAGCTACTTGGTTAACCTTTCAAAACAAGTTTTATACACATAACCCAAAAGAACTAAGATTGGTGCATAATGATCAAAATTTAATTTAAATTTAGGTCCACTTTGTTATTGGTCAAACAGAATCTCACACCCCCAAAAACATTATAGCCCCCTCTTTATATTTCCCTAGTTGTGGGCCAGTGAGTGCACACCGAAGAGTTGAATAGGTCAAGTTCATATGCTTTTGTCCCTTGGGAACTTAATTTTGTGAGAGGGTTTTGTTGGTGAATGCTTGAGGTTGGGGTTAATTGGCTAATAGGTATCATAGCTCATTGATTTGCTTATTATACTCATTCACTACATGGAATGCATATTATGCCCGACCAAGTGAACAAACTATTTGGATTAGATCCGATCAATATAATTCGAGGTTCAAATATTCAATAGAATCAAGGACTCTTATATAATAATAATAATAGTAATAATAATAACAAATAGTAGCTATACCTTTTGTAAAGGGGAAAAAAAGAACCCACCGAATAGTTGGTATTTTATTTGATCGCTCAAGATTTGGCATCTCTTTTTTACAATATTGAGTGTGATTTTGGGGTATCTTTTATATTTGCTTGTACTATAGCAATATCATAGGAACTTTGGATCTCACTTTACCAAACAGGTAATCAAAGCGAACGTCAAGCAGAATAAGAAAACAAAGAAAGAAAGTTGGTAGCATCCTTCATCTTTTCAAACATTAAAGAGATACGCGACATTGAAGGTGGAATTGAAGGATATGCTATAATATTATAGGAATACCAATGTTTACTAGGATTATGAATATAAATGGGTCGCCTAATGACCTTTCGAAATGGAATGGTTAAAGTGTTGTGTTTAATAAAGTTATGATATGATGGCCGGGAACTTGTTGAAAGTTGAAATAAAGCAGAAATTTGTGTACGTCAAATTTTTTCTGTTAAGGAAAAGAGATCAACCCTTTTTCGGTTTCGTTAAAACAGTAATTTTAAAAGAAAATTTTGGAATCACAAAAGAATGCTCGATTCGTTTTATAATTTATTTAGTCTTAAAAAGACAATTGAGTACGATAGATATGGTGAGAACAGAACAGAAAAAGGAAGTTAGAGAAAGAGAGCGATAAGATTATTTAAGGAATTTTATATGTTTTCTTTTCATTGATTTCTATATTTTTAAATGAATGAAATGCATATGAAAAAGAACCATTCTCCTTTTTTTTTTTATACTTTTGTTGATTAGCGAGTGAAATAAAAATATATATAAACGAAAAATAAAAAAATGAGAAAAAGTGAAATGACCGTAAACAATGAATGGAATATAATGAATATATCTTTTCATACTATCTCATATTTTTCTAATAAAATGTCATATTAAAAATTCCTATCATGTTGACAATTAAATCTACAATTATAACTATTCTATGTTTAAAACAAATCAGAGGAAAATAATCCATTCAATTAAAAACTCCAAACAAAAAAGCAATATTTTTGAAGTTGAACTAATCATTAATTTGTAGTTCGCTGTAATGTTATAGTTAAATTGTATTTAAATAGGAAATAATCAAGTATTTTTTAATATTATATGATATATAAAGTAAGACATTAGTATGAAATTATAAGGAATTAATTTTAACAATTAAATTAGCATAAAATGACATGTTTATGTCTTACAAGATAAAAACACAATAATAAGTGGTTAAACAATCATACAACTAATGTCACCTTGTCATACATCTAATGTCACCTTAAAGTCTCTCATTGAATTATAGTAAATAAATTATCCGAACATGTTACATATATATAAAAGTCAAGTGTACGTTGTCCTTGGTTTTATAAAGAAGAAAAAAAAAAGAAGAGTACGTCGTACTTGCAATTCCAGTGTGAAATAGTAAGTGACATTCAAACATACAGAGCTGACAACAAAAAGATAGAACAAAGTAAAATTATAGGATTAAATTGAAAAAAAAAAACTATATGGAGACTTTAAATAAACAGAAGATATGAAGTTATAAGTTTAGGTATAATTTGACTAAGAGAAATGCAACCAATTCATCCCTCAAACCCCCCATGGAAAAATTCAACTGCTCAATTTTTTTGACCCAAATACTCTTCAACGGTTAGTCCAGATGTCTTTGATCCTAGTTTGATTCGTAATATTGATCCTATGCCTAAATTTCAAACTGAGTCAACACGATCCAATTTAAATACTCTTAACCTTATTGTCCATCACAAGACCCAAGAACAAACCCTAACCTCTCTTGAATAAATTAAGAAACTACTTACAACTTTAGGTTTGTATTAGTTGAACAAGTAAATCTTGAGATAATCCAGAAGGTTAATAATGCCCTTGTTTAAGGACATTTACGATTTTACTAGAAAGTATTGCATGTTCTGTTTGGCCACTGTTTTGTCAATTGAGACAATTTTTCTTTCTCCTACGTTTTGCGCGTTGGGAAGTCAAATTTGGTACTGTTGTAGTGAGAAATAAAGGACATTTGATCAAGTTTCAAGGGGCTTTCATATCTGGATTTGTTTCTCTCTTTTCAGCGGAAACATGATATTATGTACCTTCTTTTGTTTAGGAAAATATGTTATCAATTAATTAATAAATATTTAGTCGATAATTAACTTAGAATTCATTTTTTAAAGCATGATAGACTTTTTAAAAATATTATTGTTATAAAAATATATTAACACTTGATTTTTGTATTAATCTTTAAATTCAAAAAATTATAAAATAAAAATTTAAAAAACTAAAATTATAGAGATATGTATCATTAATTCACATGAAAATATTTAATTTGTTAAAAAACAAATTTGAGATTTAAGGAGAAAATTTTAATGTAAACAAGAATTTTAAAATAATTAATTTGACATATATAAATAATTAAAATTTTAAAAATATTAACACAAAAATTTACTAATAAATAATTTAAAATTTTCTAAAAATATATGAACATTATTTTTATTGATGAAATTATTTATTTAAAAAATATAGTAAAAAATCTCATTATTAAAATTAAAATTCTATTTCATTATAAGTTTTACTATATATAAAAATAAAATAAAATAACTAGAATATGATTATCATTAATAAAATAATACATGTGATATTTTTAATGCCTTTATAATAAAAGGAAAACACGCTCACAAAGAGATTAATAGGGTTGATTATGATACTCTTAGTACATTAAAATAATTGACATAAGTGTTTCTGTTTTTTTTTTTTTTGGTCTCGGTGGATATAAGTTTCTAGAGAAATGTTGTACTATGTGATGAAGTTCTTTTTTGGGTGTAACTCTAAGATGAAGGCTTTCATTATCATCATAGAAATGAAAGTAATGGGCCGTGGTGGGCTGGTGAGGATTGGGCCGGGCTACCGCGCAGCACATAATAGTGTGTGGTGTGGTGGTCGGAGAGAGGAACGGGATGGAGTGCGCGGCGAAGGGGAGCGGAGCACGGTGCGGCGCCGCCGCCACAAGACTCTGCGCTCGCTGCGAAGCCGTTTCTTATTGCTCTCTCTCTCACCAGGTTTTGAATCAACTGCTTCTGCTTATGTATGGTATTAGGTTGTAATTTGCGTTATATATTCACACATAGCTTCATTGCTTCGCGTTTTATCCCTTAGATTGCACACTGGAGTCTTCACAAACACGAGTGTGATAGGTTGCAACAACAGATGAAGAGTGTCGAAGTCCTCAACGATTTTCCCTTCACTTTCTCTCGCGAAGCCACGTTTCAGGTGATCACTCATCTTCTTCCTTCTTAATATTCCTTTTCCGAACAATAGAAATTCGTTTTTATTTATTTATATTTTTACTTCTTATGGTTTAATCGATGCTCATGTAATTTCAACAGGTTTGTGTGAAGCAGGAAACTAGGTGTTCATTTTTTGAACAAAGAGGCCTTCATCAAGTGGGAATGTGGATGCATGAATGCAATTGTGGAGCATCATCTGCTTCATTTGATTGCTTAGGGTTTCCACTTATTTCCTTCATATTCTGAAACTTCTGTTAATTAAATTTCTATTCATATAATCATATCAGTGATGAGTTCTCCTGTTTGAGTTGAATAATAGTCCACTAAGTCCAGTAATTGAGCAATATATAATACATCTAATGATTATGTACAGTTACAATCTTTTCAGTTAGTTTATTAGTTTAGAGCAAACTTCAGGTTTAGAAATTTATTTTTGCAGGTTAAGCAGTAGTTGGGATCTCCCCAGTACTTTATGTCCATGTTGTGGTAACTTTGTATTTCTCAAGCTTCTTTTTCAACTTCCCTTTCCTCTTTTTGATTAGATTTAGAATTAAATGAAACATATAAATGGTCAGGGCCTAACACTCTGGTCTCAGAGCAGTTGCATGGTTGGAAAGACTACTATCAGTGGAGATGCATCCCTCTAGACTCGCCTGTTGCTTTGCTTCTTCAATGGGTATGATTGTAATTTTTTGTCACAATTATTAGCTCTAGGAAATTCTATATTTGTATTCTCATTTCAAGTTTTCAACTGTGTTTAGGAACATTAAATTTGTTATCTCATTTTGCTTGTAAGCCTCCGGAATCCAACTCACCTAAACTTTTTCAATAAAAAACAAAAAACAGTGATGATGTTTGCTGTTAAATTACAAGGAGGGGGTGGGGGCTTAGGCTTCTTTTCCCCAGACTTACCAAAGTAAAATCTGTGCTTTCTCCTGTAAAATCTCCAGGGGAATGAATGATTTTTCCCATTTGTCACTAAGATACAGAAGAAACTGCCCAAATTTACTGCCTGACACAAATTATAAGCATGGACCTGATGTTACAGATATTTTATCATTAATATATTTTTAATTATATAACTTTTTTAGAATTAAATGATTGCCTCTATTTCAGCCACTTACAATATATCATGCTGCTCGACTTGTTGGAATTACAGCCTTGAATCCTGAAATCAGTGATAAGTTGTACATACATTACCTTGGTATATCATCACCTATAAATTTTCTCTAAGCATTCTAATTTCAAATTTGAAGTATTTTTCACTAGCTCTCTTTTGTGCTATATGCTAGGAATGGGACCTGAATTGTGTATTTAGTCTCTAAAATACTTTAATCATTTTATACATATATCATATATGAATGTATCTGAGGGCCAAGGGATATTTATATTCAGTTAAACTTTCAAAAATGCTACTTGAAGATAAAGATGCTACCATGGTATTTGTTATTTTCACAGAAGCTACTAAAAGAAAAATATTCAACCATGGAAATTGTTACTCAAATGTAGTTTTTACATTGCTTTATTTTATTTAAACAAAAGACAAAAAAGGTTGCTTTACTTTTAAGAAAATTTCTCATTAGAAAAACTTGGGTTTACTGGGGGATTTACCTTGAAAATTGCATTTGCTTTAAGTTGAGATGATTGCACTTTCCCTCCATAAATACCCATATGCACATGATTTGTTGAAGTTAGAACTATCTAACATTTTTGACCTTGTAGAGTGTGTAGGTACAACACTAATATTTTATTGGTGACTTTGGGATAAATGCCCTCAGATTAGCTATTATAGATGTTTCCAAGATGTTATGTTTTCAATTGTACGAGAAATATCTTATTTCATGTTGCGGCTACATTAGTTCAAATAATCAAGTGTTATAACTATATTTTATTATGACCATATATGCTGCTTCTCCTTTATTAGACATAATGCATGTGTGATTTATATTTCCACTAAAAATGTAAAAGTGGTAGTAATGATTCATCAATCAACTAACCTAAAGCTCTGGCTATAAGCCTTTTTTTCTTTCATTTTTGATAAAATGAATTGTTCAGGTTTCTCATGCCTCAAGATTAGTTATGAAACTTCTTTTTCTCATCTTTATCAGTTTTTACATTTTACTGATCATAAATAAAATGTTTACTTTTGAAAAATATAAATGCTTTGTTTAAAAGGACTTGCATATGTATTTTCTTATTTCTTGGCATATAACTTTGGCTTCATGAAATTTTATATGGAAGGACCTGAGAAAGAGCTGCTACAACTTGCCGTGTTTGGAGAATTAATGGCACTCTTCCCTGGGGTACATATTCATATAGAACTTGTTGGACCTGCAATTCCTCCTCAAAGGTCTGATGCATTCTCATAAGTCATTGAATTATCATCTGATACTGGTCACTATTTGGTCTAATTATTTGTCCTTCCTGCCTCCCTAATAAACAGAGATGGTGAGAAGATTCACATTTCAAAGTATCCTTGTTGCTATGAACTCGAGTGTGAATGCAAAATAGCAAGTAAGAATACATTCTTAGGAACACAGTCTGGCATCACTTCAGCATTGACATTGCAGCTTTGGCAAGGATTCTATCATGACCGATATAGAGATATTGTTAAGGTATTGTGTTTCAACATCTGAAAGGAATCAATATACAGATTCAAATGTTGAGTACCTGTTCCTAGTATGTTGATGTCATTTAAAGTAATCTTGCTTAATTTAATTTTGTCTATCTAATCCTCCAAAATCCACAATTTACCTTAAAAACAATGTTCCACTTACAGGATTCCTTCCCTCACCTAGTAATTGCTCCAAATGGTGGTATTGCTGCTTATTCCAGTTGGTTACCAAGTATTGTACGTTTCCCACATTGTGCTTATCCTATATTTAGGTGTTAGTTTAATTATATACTGCCTTAAAATAATTTGAAAACAGTAAGACACGTTTACAGCATGTTTTCTTCATTTTCTTTGTTTCTTATAAAAAATTCAGGAGTTAATTGAAAAGATTGATGTCCCAGCTGTTTTTACTGATTATTGTGAGGAAGCTTGTCATCTTGCAGCTAGTTGCATTCAGACTGTATCTGAGCGTCCTCTTAAATTGCCTGTAAGCTTTTTATTTGTTCTCTGCTGTCTTGTCTTGAAAATTAATTCTTTGAAGTTGAAATAATCAGTTAGTCCTATAAGTGATCATTTAGGAATCAGTTCCTGTGTGAAAGAAACTCAAGTTTTAGTCTCTATACACCCTTATTAGTACAGTTTGATTTCTGTTGTTGCTGTGTTTCTAAAGTTTTAGTTCAGGAACGAATGTGTACTAATAAAGGGGTATAGACTATAGAGAGTAAAACTGAAGTTATTTTCATTCAAGAACTGATTTCTAAATAAGTGCCATCTTTAGGGAACAAATGATTATTTTAACTTTTTTATTTATTTATTTTAACTTCTTTAAGTCTTTTAATAATCCATTGCACTACTATGTAGGTTCAGTTAAATCCTTTTAGGCAGCCCATGGCCGTGGAAGACAGCGTGCTGTTGCTTCCCTGCTACTCGAATTGCTTTCTTTTTGGGATGTAAAGAATAATGCTCAGAATATCTTGAGCCACTGTATATTGGCCGGAACAACGAAGCTAGTTGTATCAAATGCATCATATAATTGCTTTATCAAATACGAGTAAAAGAAATGGTTGTTAAATAACAATTGCAAGTTTTGTAAATATATTTCACTGAACCAATAGAGATCCTTGTGTAGGGTCATTTGTGCAGAACGTGCTACAGCCGCTTCAGTCATTCTAAACACAGCTTTTATTGATAGTACACTACTTGGTTTGTGACAATGTCTTGGCTAGTATACTATGACAAACCGTCAGTAATTCTCACCTATATCAAATATAAGCAAAAAAGAAAAAAATAATATATGCTAATTTAAAAAGTTAATTATACATTATTTAATAATATTTTTTTATTTTTTAATTAAAACTTGTTATCAAGAATACAAGTATTTTTGAAAATTAATTGAGATTTGTTTATACTTAAAATTAACAAATATGAATTTTTTTATTTATATTTCAGACCAAAGAAAATATACTATATAAAAAAAAGGTCAAATGTGTAACAATATATATAAATATATTTTTCAGATTTAAGGTTAATAGGTTGAAATCACGGGTCAACGGGTCCTAAATTTTTTTTGGATCAGCTATAATTAGACCAAAAGTCAGTAGGAATCCGCACGAATTTTAAGTGGTGATTTTATTGGAAATAGTTTCATCCTCTTTCTTAAGTGAAAGACAATGCAATATTTTGATAGGCTATTTTTAAATTTGTGTGTATTTGCAATTGTATTTCTTGTACTAAATAGCATCCATTTTTTTTATAGGAAAATAATAATCAATACAAAAAGAAAAATACATATACGAATCTTGAGTGGCATGATTTTATTGAAAACGGTTTTCATCCTCTTTCTTAGGTGACTAATTATGTAATATTTTGATTAACTATTTTTAAATTTGTGTACATTTGTAATTGTATTTCTCGTACTTCTTTTTCATATCCAACCAATCATATTAGCCCATTCAACCTTGACCATTTTAATATTCCCATGTGTTAGCAACTTCCAAAGCATTTTTTTCCAATGAAGCGAGCTTCTTTAAATGTAGCAATTACATGAGGTGGTTGTAGGATACGTTAAGCATACTTCTTTCTTTAATGAAGCAAGATGGCTAAAATGAGAATGAGACGCTGACCGCTGGCTGCTAGATTCTTCCATTCAATATACTCCATATCACATATTTTTATGTTTTTAAAATATGGTCATACTATTATTATTTTCATTAGCAAACTACATAATTTAAATTTATAATTGCTATTTAAAGTCCATCTTGACGTGACGCAAAATATAAAATTAAAAGTTCCTCAAGCTCAAAGAAATGATTTGAGGAAGAGGGAAGTTTAAAGTAGTTTAAGTGTGTTTCTCATGAAGTGTTTGTTTTAAGAATAAAAATTGTTTATTAAAGACCTTGTAGTATATGATGAAATTATTAAAGTGATATTTTTTTTCTACACAAACGATTTTTTTAGATTACAATTAGAAATTATTATATTATTTTTGTTCTAACTTTTTCAATTATTTGCTAATTTAAATAAAAAATTAAATATTAAAATATTTATATATTTTTAATATAATACAAAAGTAAACATTTTAAAGAAAAAATGATATATATACACATTTTTTATACTGTTAATCAATAAAATATTATTATTATAATTTTGTTATTGATTTTAATAATTACTTTAAAATCTTTTCTACCACAATTTCTGATGGATTTCTATCTGTATATTACACTCTTATTGCAATATAATTTTCACAACTAATTTAATTACACAATAAATCAACGGGAAGGTCCTTAGTCTTTAGCCATACCCATCATTTTATGTACACTTGATTTCAAACATGTGCTGACATGTATTTTTGTGAGGATTTTTATTTATTATTTCTGACTAATTTATAACTTTTGTCTTTATCATTTAAATTGTTTTAATTATTTATTTTTTGAAAATTTTATTTTAAATATTTAACTTTTAAATTTAATTTAATATTATTAAAAAAAATCATTTTCATTCAAACATTAATTAAGTTAGGTAATTTTTACGTAAATAAATTTAATAAGAGAAGTTTCACTTGAATTAGTTGAATAATAGTTAAAAATCATATAAAAATAAAATAATTTTTTTAAAGATAAATAAAATCCTTAATATTTTTATCCACTTGCGTTTTTCTTTTTGTTGCATTTGTTTTAGGAAACAGTGAAAGCGTTATATTTTTGGAAATAAAATTTTAAAAATAATAATTTTTAAAAATATATTATTGTTGATTTTAGTAATATTATTTATTATGTAAAGAGTATTTTTAAAAAATATATAATAATTATAAGATAAAAAATAATTTTGGTGCATTTAGACGAGTGCGAATGTAACAGGTAGTAGTAGTACAACAGAGTAATGCAATGCATCACCCATTGAAAGAGGAAAGTTAACAAATGGCGATGGTTTCCATTCCATGTGAATAACGTTGAAGTTAATAGAGATATATATATCCGTGTGGGAACCGTATTGTATCCATCATCCAGTGCCTGCCACGTGTGTTTGTGAGTCCCCACCTGCACCGTAACCACCCAGAATAATTCCCCAACTACCACCACCACTCTCCGTCTCCGTCGTCGTCTCCATCATCGCTCCACAAAAATCCCCAACCTCGAATGGACCAAATCCCCTAAAATCCCACTCCGAATTCGAAATTCATGTCTCCCTCTCCTCTCATCGTGCTCTGGATTCTCTTTCTAGGGTTATCGAGTTCCAGCCACGCACTCAAGGTCCCCTTCAGAGTCAACGATGTTCTCCCCGTTCTCCCCCACGGAATCTCGTGGCCCGTGCTTAACAATTTCCACACCGCCGTCGATTTGCTCCCTTCCTTCGTTGGCTCCGTGACTCCCACCAACGGTTCCGTTCAGTGGACTGGTGCTTGCTTTTCTGACAATGAAGCTGCGCTCCAGTTCACCGGTCCCGCCGATTCCGCTTTGGCCGGTGCCGTGCTCTCTCTCAAGGTTTGGTTTATTCATGCTGTTTTTAGTTTGGTTCGATCGTTGTGTGTTGTCGTGATTGCAACTGATGGTTGAACTTGTCTGTGTTGATTGTGTTTTACTGTGTGGTGTTTGTGAATCGAGACTACGGTTTCATCATTACGTGTGGCGTGTTTTGTTGAAGATCGTGGAGCAGTGATATGGCCAAAATAGTATATACAAGTGGGGAAATTCTCACATCTTGAGTTAGTTTTTGGAGTTGATTTAAGCCAAAAATCAAATTCTAAAATGGTTACAAAGTTTATCATGTTGTTGAGCTTATAGAGTCAACCTTTATCGAAACTATCTACATATGTTCAGTCTTATAGACTTCACTCGAAATGTCTAGTTGTCGCGAGTGTATTCAAGATCTTAAATTGACTAGTGATATAAACAAAATAGTTTAAAACATATAAGTGATCTTAAAATAGTTTAAAATATATAAGTGATCTTAAAATGGTAACCGCCATCTCTAAACTAGCTTTTAGAGTTGAGTTAAATTCAAACTTAAATTCTTAGATGTTTGTTTGTTTGTCTACGAATGGAATATATGTCATTCTGGATCAGGATTGTTTTTTTTTTTTTTTAAAAAACTTGAAAACATTATTTTGTTCTGTTTTCATGGTGGACTCACCAACAGTATGATCCATGTTTGGTAAACGGATTTAGCTCTTCTGAAATGAGTAAGGGTAAAATGAGTAATCTTAGTGTGTTTGGATATTAGTTCAATTCAACTAACCTCACCTTCAACGTCAATCCAACACTCACACTGCTTTTACGTTTGTGTATTGGGAAGTGTAAAATCTCTGGTCGATGCCAAGCAAATGGGTTTCCAAACACATCATTAGTCATTGATGACAAAATCATTGGTTGATATTCCAACACATGCTTAATTTTTTATGTATGTGCATGTAGTATTGACAATTGATTTTTTCGTCAATGAGTGATATTGCTGATTTTACCCTCTAAAATAAATTGCTCATTTTAGAGGAGACAGATTGGTAGACAGGGTAGTAGTTAAGAATAGGATGGATTTGGATCCAATTATCAGTTGAGCAGCTATTACTTTGTGTTTGTGAGAATTCTTATTAGTGTAACTGCTGGTACCTGCATGACTTTTGTGTAACTGTAAATTTGGTGCAAAAGTTTGTTTTCTTTTCTCTTTCTGAGTTTGATACTTGATAGGTTGGTACTATCAGGTATTGGGTGCAACTCTTGGTTGGATTGGTTAGTGAGAAATTTAAGTATATGTCTTTTGTTGTCCTCTTTTCCACCCCCTTTATAATATGAATTATAATACTGGCCTTTTACAGACAGCAGCTGCACACAGCTGGGCCTGCATGGATCTGTATGTTTTTGCAACACCATATAGGATTACATGGGACTACTATTTCTCTGGAGGAGAACATACTTTGAAGTTTGATTCGTGGGAAGAGCCTGCAGAGTTGGAATATGTATTTTTCTTTTTGTAGTTTTCTGTTCTGTTTTAATCTTCTTTAATGTTGAATAACAACTTCAGTAAAGGTAATATTCTCACTAAATTATCAGGTAAAGCAGCATGGGGTTTCCGTGTTTCTCATGCCATCAGGGATGCTGGGAACGTTGCTTTCTCTAATTGATGTTTTGCCTCTATTCTCTAACACTGCATGGGGTCAGAATGCCAACTTAGATTTCCTAAAGAAACACATGGGAGCTACATTTGAGAAGCGCAGTCAGCCTTGGCGTGCAACTATTGATCCTGCAGATGTTCATTCTGGAGATTTTTTAGCTGTGTCAAAGATCCGAGGTAGGTGGGGAGGTTTTGAGACACTAGAAAAGTGGGTAACTGGTGCATTTGCTGGTCATACAGCAGTTTGCTTGAAGGATGAAATGGGCAATTTATGGGTTGGTGAATCTGGGCATGAAAATGAAAAGGTATAAATGTGGAAGATTTTACTATGACTGTGTATGACCCTAGTGAATAATGAATTTTGTAATTGATTTGTAGTTGCTGATGGCAGTGATTAAATTCTATTCTGTTTTTATTGATTATATTAACATAAACAGGATTGTGCTATCTTGATGGTATGTCTTTGTGCAGGGTGAAGAAATAATAGTGATAATTCCATGGCATGAATGGTGGACATTAGCTCTTAAAGATAATTCCAACCCACAGATAGCATTGCTTCCCCTGCATCCAGAGTTGCGTGCAAGATTCAACTCCACTGCAGCATGGGAGTATGCGCGGAGCATGTCTGGCAAGCCATATGGTTATCATAATATGATATTCAGTTGGATTGACACAGTAGCTGACAACTATCCTCCACCTCTTGATGCTCACTTGGTATTAATCTTTTTTTTATTTGTATAAGATTAACCTAAGTATGTGATTGGACCAGCATTCATATTTAGAATATACTGTATTACAAGGAGGCCACTGTATTATTTTACTAAGGGGGTAAGTGCCAACTGATTGCTAAGAAGCAGATTTGAATCTTGATTGGGTTTACTGTCTGTGGAAGAAAAAATTAGTACTTACTACTTAGGGCTTTCAGAAGCAACTTATTGTTAAGAGACACAGAATGGAAAGACGACCATGGGATGGAAGGAATATTTAGACTTAAAGGATTAGGTGATATTTTTCTTCCTGCTTTGGTGGTGATATATATTTTCTCTCTCTTTCTGTTACAAGAAAAGGTTTATGTGTTCTTCCCTACACTTCTGCAATGCTAAACTTTAACCTTCCTTTGTCCCTTGGTTCTCAAATAAAAAGGAAACATCTACTTTACAGTTTTTTCCTATTAATATTGTAGGTTCTGGTTCTAAGAGCAACAGAAGTCTTTTTCTGAATGACATGTTCTGTGCAGGTAATTTCTGTCATGTCTATGTGGACAAGAATGCAGCCAGCTTATGCTGCAAACATGTGGAATGAAGCACTGAATAAGCGGTTAGGGACTGAGGTATAACTAGATGTTAGTCTACAGTATAGATATGCTTTCATGGAAATATTGTCCTTTGATTTCTTTTACTTAATGTGGAATCTCACAGTCAAAACAAGAAGTGGACATCTCATGTATTCTTGAGATTTTTTAGGTTTCTAATGACCTCAAAGTGTTTCTGGTGCTATTCTGTACTTTTTAATATTGATGGCAAGACAAACTACAAAAGATTCAAGACAAATTCCATTTCACAATGCATAATTGGTCTATGGGGACTTTGTGAAAAGCTCGACTTTGTTTCAATATGGAAGTAGTTTTGTCAAATGTGAAATTCTTTCTACTTTGGTAGTTGGGCTTAAATTTTGAGTTGTACATTGATGATATATACAATATTCTAGCTTTTATACAATTTTCTTTAATGTTTTTTTTTATTGCTTTTACCAAGCACCAAATGCTTAATTAGTTCCTTATTACAGAATACAAATTTCATTGAATATATTTATCGGGCATATTTTGGTGTACCATGCACTTTTGATTATTTTATTGTTAATGAGATCTCATTTGTTTGTGCTTCAGGGTTTGGATTTGCATGACATTCTAGTTGAGACTGAGAAGCGTGGGATAGCTTTTGATCAATTACTTACCATTCCAGAACAAGATGAATGGGTATACAGTGATGGGAAATCAACAACATGTGTTGCCTTCATTCTTTCAATGTATAAAGAAGCTGGGATTTTGGGTCCCATTTCTAGCTCCATTCAAGTAACTGAATTCACTGTAAGCCAAGCTTCCTTTGTAATTAGATGAAAACCTGTGGTCATTATAATTGCCATTTCTTATGTTTCTATGTTGTTATCTGCAGATTCGTGACGCATACATGCTTAGGATTTTTGAGGATAACCAAACACGTCTACCAAGATGGTGCAACAATGAGAATGACCGGCTTCCATTCTGCCAGATTCTTGGTGAATATAAGATGGAATTACCTGGCTATAACACCTTGGATCCATATGCCAATATGAACGAGCAATGTCCTTCCCTTCCTCCAACTTATGATAGGCCCTTGAAATGTTAGATCATTTCCGTTTTCTGATTTGCCTGTTATCCATGACCTCAAGGCACCTAATAGTTCGCCATTGTGGAATTGTCTATAAACCGAGGGAGAAGTGCAGTAAGGAACTTCACCTTTACCTTTTCAAGTTGACTATGGGACATTTGTATATAAGAAATTTATATTGGTTGGTGGGTATGGTGTGATGTTGTAGACTTAAATTATCAACTGTGGGAGGATAATTACTTATGTTTCATGAACTACGTTGGTATGGTGTGATGTTGTAGACTTAAATTATCGACTGTGGGAGGATAATTACTTATGTTTCATGAACTACGTTCTACCATCCCATTGCAGGAAACATGTCAGTGAAGATTATTATGAACATTATGGCTTGAACTCTTGGTTAAGTTGGAATCGGAGACCTTTTTTCTTCGTCATTGTTTGGAAATATAATATGATTATCGCTTATGATTTGGTAAAAAGATAAAATAGCAAGATGTTTAGGAGATTCATGCCGCGTTGGTAGGATGATGTCTGGCTGATATCCAAAGCTTTGATATGTGGCTTGGAAGGCTTTGGATGAAGAAAGCACACAGTGCATATACTTTGAACATGATAGACAGGGGATGATGTATTTTAACGCATGCTGCTTTGTGATTTATGTTGTTCTTTGACCAGCTCACTCTCAGATCTCTGATTAGTTTGCTTCTGATCAGTTCATTCCATTTCCCGGCTAGTTCGCTTTGATTCATACTTTTTTTTTTACCAAGACACGATGCTTTCATCTATCCACTCTTTTCTAACACTACCTAAAGTGTCAAAGCTACTTATCAAAGTTACAATTTCTCGTCTTATCCAATTTAGATGTCTATAAGAAGCCATGCAGACGGCCAATATGGAGACAATAAGAATGAGTTTGCTTCGGGTAATAATTTCACTGAGAACTGAGTCAACAAACAACAAGAAACCATCTTTCATCTCCATTCTTTTCCCAAGTTCTTCAAGAAAACCATCACCTTCCTTACCAAAATCGATCACCACATTTTTCTTTCTAGGGATAATGATAAAGGATCTCTTTAAGTCACATGGACAAAGATACCAGGTCGATTCTAATACTCTATCATGAGCGTTCCATTCGTTCTCTCCAAGTTACAGGGTCCACCTCTCTAAAATGCTCACACCTCACTAAGCTTATGAACTCAAAAAATCTTATCTATTTACTATTAAATAAAACAATGACCTGACTTGGCACGTGCCAGTCTGTCATTGATTTAATTCTATTTTTTTTTGCTAAATTAACTGTTTTTTTTTCTGCTATTTTGATCATTAGTGAATCTCCAATATAGTATATGAAATTATAATGGTCCGTTAAATTAATTTATAAAATTAATAAAATAGTAAAATAGTTCATCAAATTATATATTATTATTTAATTTAGTCACTCAAATTGTAATAGACAACTAAATTGGTCTCTAAAATAAATAAAATATCAAAATGATTCTTGAAAATGTAATTATCTACTCATTTAATTCTTAAAATTGTAATGATCAATCAAATTGATTCTTAAAATTAAAAATGATTAATTACACATTTTGCTTTAAATCAAATCAATTAGTCTTTGAAATTTCTTTTTCTTATATAAAGTTTGTAAAATTATATAAGCTTAAGGAGTCAAAATGTGTAAAAAAGATATGGATAAAATTCGTAAAATTTTAAAAGTTACGAGGTAAAAAATATAATTGATCATTTTTAATTTTGTGGATTAATTTGATTGACCATTATATTTTTAAGAACTAAATTGATAGATAATTACATTTTCAAGGACCATTTTGACATTTTATTTATTTTAGGGACCAATTTGATCATTTATTATAATTTTAGGGACTAAATTGAATAGTAATATATAATTTAAGGGACTATTTTATTAATTTTAAAGATCAATTTAATAAAATCATTACAATTTGAGGGACTAAATTGGTTAGTCACTCTTATTCTTTCCTCATTTCTTTTTTGGTTTCAAAATTTTGTTCTCAGATGTCACGCTCGGCTACATAACAAGTCGATGACAATGTGAAAATAGTAAAAAAGAATGAATTTGTGTTTGTATCAATGTTTTTAAAACTAGACCGATTGTTGAATTGATTAAGACATTGGTTCAAAATTCTATGGTTTAATCATGGTTGAATTGGTATTAATAAAATAATAATAATAATAATAATAAAATAATATATAAAAAAATACTAAATAAATATAATATCTTAATTTAAAATTAAAAAATAAAAATATTTTTTTAAATTACCAATTCTAGATTGGTTTGGTTGGTTATTGACCAATTCTCCACATGACATCCATGTGCAATATCACCTGTAATGTGTACAGCAAACATGTCACGTTATCTGCCATGTAAGCAACAAACATGCCACATCAGCATGAAGATTAATTTTAACGAAGCAAACATGTCACGTTATCTGCCATGTAAGCAACAAACATGCCACATCAGCATGAAGATTAATTTTAACGAAGAGAAAATGATGGTGTGATTAACTTAATGGAGTTCAGTTTTCAAAATTATTATTTTTTTTCAATTCAATAATTAATGTGATAATACTTGTTAAATTCAAATTATAAAGTGACCCTTTACTCTAAACTAACTAATTTAAAAGATAAAAAACATATTTAAACTTAATATTAAAAACAAAATTGTTCCGGATCAATGCATGCTTGCGGGTCTAATATTAAATCAGGAAAAATAATGCTTCTTTCTTTATAGCAAATAAAGTTTTTAAATTGCTAGTTTGATCATTTGGCAGTAGCGAAATGTATCGCCATCGAACATTCTGATTCCTATTTCCTAATTGACGTAAGACATGATGCTTGTAGCCAAAGCCTAAAGAAAAACAACTTTGAAATTCTTGGCCACTTGAATCATCGACGACGTATTTGATTGTACTTAAATCCCAACGGCACCTGTAGCAATTGATAGCAATCACAATTTCCAATTTGTAGATTATAATAGCTTTTATAAAATGAATTTTAGACATTAAATTATTTGGTGAATAAAATCATTGTAAAATAAATATACTTTTGTTCTTACACGAATCTCTTTACTTTTCTTTTCGTTCTTGAGTTAGATTTCGATCCTTTTCCTTGTGCTGGACTCTTAATTGTTTTCCTCCTCTTCTACCAAACAGCGGTGAGGGAAGACAAAGAGTGATGACACACTTAAAACATACTTTAGTGGTTAAGTCATTTTTTTTTATTTTATTTTCTTTTTCTTACTTACCTTCTTATTTACCTCATTTTTCTCTATTTATGAGTATCCTTGATTATGCATATAACTCGGATATAATCAGTGTTTGACTACTGACTAGATATCTGAAATTACCTGGTTCAACTTTAATTTAAATAAAAAATATTTCTTAGGACAATTAATATTATTATTGTGTTTAAAATCAATTATTTTATAATCATTGGTAAGATGACATTGAAAAAAAATCTGCTTTATTTGTAAAATAAAAAAACTGAAACGAGTGTGATGTCTTGCATATAGTTCAATGACCTACTCAATTTCAAAATATTGCTATAATGTCAAAAGATCAGATTCTAAAACTACCTTCTAAACTAACATTGCCAAAGCGCACCTCACCACCTAAAAACTGACGTCAGAGATTGGTCTAGCGGGGCTGCCTCATCCATATTTGTTTTCTTAATTCGTTAGGTATTATGAAAATCAGGGTTAGGTTAACGGTAAGTAAGTGAGAACACAAACAAATTTTGAATGAGTTATATGTTGAACTTTTATAATTTTTTTTGCTCTAAATTTTAAATTTTAATAACTTTATATATTTTTGGGTCTACCTGATGTAAATTTATATATATATATTTTTTATTTTCTCATAGATAAAGTAAAATTTACTAATATTATTTTGATTCAAATTAAGCTGAATCTGAATTTTTTTAATAACATTTTACATTCAAATATTGTAGATGAAAAAATGTAATTAAGTAGAGATATCTCACTAAAAGTAACCGCTCAGGTTTTATGGTGAAAGTTAATAATAAGTAAAATCGAGAAATGTTTTAAATTGTACTTATAAGTAATAAAAAATATAATTAAATACTGGAAATTAATTTAAACGAACATGCATGAAATATTAAAACCAATTTTAAAATGAATGTGTTCGCCTAAATTTTCTAGAGACCAAACTATAAGTTAAATTAAATCATTGAAAAGATCATACATGAAGTATAAGTCAACTAACTACAACTAGATGATTATTAAATTAAATTACACTAGGTTTAACCTGAGTACTGAGTTAAATTACACCTGAATAAATTATAAATTTTCTTTTAATAAAGTTAGGTTAGTCGAATTTGCAAATCTATTTAAATTAACTTATTTAAAATTGAAAAGATTTGATTTTTTTAACTTTTAAAATAAACCAAATAAATAATATTTTTTTAAAAAATAATATGATGTTATCAAGTGAGAAAATAAGTCAGATCGATCGAATGAATTCATTTTTTATATAAATTAGGATTTCGTTCACCTAGTGACCCACAAAATCAATCCAATTTAGATTTATTTTTTTATTTAAAAATATCTAAATTTAAAAAAATATATAAAAAATAATATCAGGTTAAATAGACCCTTTTAGAATCTAACATAACCAGATGAGTCCAGGCTGGACCAAATTTTTTTACCAACTCTATAGAAGGCACAAAATTCTTCTAATTTCTTTCATCTCTATTTTCTATTTTCATTCTATTTTCTATTTTTTATTTTCTAATTTGTACTATTTTAGTACCTGTACTGGAAAAAAAGATAAAACAATGCTTCTTTGACATATCCAAATTCAAGGGAATGTATAAAAGTCAAACAATGCCGTCCTTATTTTCGTCATTCGATATAGAACACGAGACAACACATTGGACTTTGCATGTAAAAAACTATTCATCCCATTTATTTTATAATAACTATTTATCCCAAATTTCTTGTCTTCAACGAACAACACCAGGCCAACGACGACGTTTCCAATGGCGGCTTCTTCCAGGTGCTTACCATTCCGCGGTAATCATTCACACGACTCAGAACTTTTCAACAACAACTCTGGTCGGCGATTCCTTCAAGGTAACAAGTTTCACAATTTACATCAAACCATATATGTATGTAAATGTCTCCTTTCTTCCCAATCACCTCCTTCAATCTAATTTCTCATTAACAATAACCAAACAAAACAAGATGAGCACTCACGAACAACGTTATCTCCTCTTCGCTTTCACAACGTTAATAGTACTTTTCAGCACCACTTTACCGGTCTCGGCTCGTGTATTCCTCAACGCGTCCTCCATCCCTACGTGGTCCCACGCGCGAGGAAACGCGTGGGACGCGTATCTCAACTTCACCGGATGCCGCCCCGGGAAAACGTACAACGGTCTTTCAAATCTCAAAAACTACTTCCACTACTTCGGCTACATCCCCAACAAGCCACCCACGAACTTCACCGACGAATTCGACCACGAGTTCGAATCCGCCGTCAGGGCCTACCAGAAGAATTTCAACCTCAACATCACCGGCGAGCTCGACGACGCCACGCTGAATCAAATCGTCCTCCCGCGGTGCGGCGTCGCCGACATCATCAACGGCACCAGCACCATGAACTCCGGCAATTCAAACACCACAAATTCACCCAAGTTCCACACCGTGGCGCACTACTCGTTCTTCGACGGCGAGCCACGGTGGCCGGAGGGGACGACGGTGCTGACCTACGCGTTCGACCCGGACAACGGCCTCAGCGACGACGTAAAGAACGTGTTCGGAAACGCGTTCGCGCGCTGGTCCGAGGTGACGACAATCTCGTTCCGCGAAACGGCGTCGTACGGGACCGCGGACATTAAGATAGGGTTTTATAGTGGGGACCACGGGGACGGGGAACCGTTCGACGGCGTGTTGGGGACTCTAGCGCACGCGTTCTCGCCAACGAACGGGAGGTTCCACCTGGACCAGGCGGAGGACTGGGTGGCCACCGGCGACGTGACGCAGGCGCCGCTGTCGAACGCGGTGGACCTCGAGTCTGTGGCTGTGCACGAGATTGGACACTTGCTCGGGCTCGGACACTCGTCCGTGAAAGAGGCTATTATGTACCCTACGATTTCGGCGAAAACGAGGAAGGTGCAACTCGATAATGACGATATTCAAGGGATTCAGATTCTCTATGGTTCTAATCCTAACTTCACTGGCACTCTTTCCCCTTCGCGCGAGAACGATTCCAGCCACGGTGTTAGGCACGTGGGGTCCACTTGTGGAGTTCTCTTCTCCTCTCTCTTCTTCTTCTTCCTTCTATTTGGACTGCACGTGTGAATTTTTGTTAGGTAGTTTTGTACAGAAGAGTGCGCTTGGCATTTACGGATACGTGATAGGGTTTTGTACGATGATTGAATATTGCCATTCTTCATTCTTTTTCTCATAGTTTGTTAATGAAAATATATTTCTTTCTTGAAATAAAGAAAGTTTTCTTCGGCCATCTCCGTCTGAATAACAATTGATATGGTTTCGCTTGTTAGATTGCAAAAGCTGATTAGGTCGAGGAAGAATGAATAACGACGTATATGACGTAAGGCTTTGCTAAAAGTTACCAGAAAAATGGAAAATACATGTAGATATTTTAGTCCACGTGTCAAGCTTTTATAGGTGCTGTGTGAATTGAGGAACCATGTTAAAACAGGTTTTTTTTTTTTAGTTGGCGAGAACTATGCTTATTTGAAACAACTATTTGACCCTTAGTTTGTTATTGGGTGGTTATTTTAGCACAAGGGCTTCACACCGTTAGTAGGCTAACAAACAACTTATAACTGTAATTAACATTAATATAATAAAAAAAGTAAAAACAAGAGTGATGTGAGATAAAAATGGAATATGAAGTCACGTGTATGATCGAATTAGTAAAATTTTTTAAGTTGTTGGTTTGAAAAAAATATCTAAATTATAAAAAAAATAATAAATTAGGTGTAATAGTGATGCTTGCTTAAAATGTGTAGAAAATAAAAAAAATTTCTTCATTGTATATTATGTTCAATCTCCCTCCCTAATATTGACTAATAATATATTGACAAATATTATTATTTCTCACTCATATTTATATTTCAAAAACTAAAATCTACTCTAAATTTAATAAAATCAATTCTAAAGTATGTCATTTAATCATGATAAAAATTTAAGTTTCACTCTTTTTATCGTCCCTTCTTTTCAATTGAAAAAATAGAGTAAAATAATTTCACACATCATCCTCTCTTTTTTCTATAAAAAGATGAGACCACTCACTCATGGACATTGAGTAACCTCTCTTTTTCCTATAAAAAGATGAGACCACTCACTCATGGACATTGAGTAAGAGAACCATCCAAAATAACATAGGTCAAGTAGAAAAGTACAAGGTTTGTGATTATTTAATTTTGTTCTTTTTTAATAGAGGTTCCACTTGAGAAGCATGGAAAGCTTTTATGTATGGTTCCTGTTCTTGCACGAACTTGCTCTTTCTTGGTATCCTACCTCTTGGTTTGGCATATGCCTTCAGTCTTGTTAGTCCTCCACCACTCCTAAGCACATTCGGATCTATCGTTTTCCTCCTTTGAGTGAGAGATAGAGGAGGAGAATACTTGCAAATGCACTTTAATGCTCAAATTAGGGATCACTCTTCTATGTTTCTTTACTTATTTTCTAATCTGCCTACCTTGGTCACCTTCCTTCGATATATATGTTTGTTCCATCTTAACAAGTCTTCAAGTGTATCCCCTGAGTCGTGCCTTGACATTCACCCTAAACCCCTCCTTTGACATTCAAGTATCCTGCATGTGTGTTGATGATGTCTTGGTTATCAACGTTATATTGGGTTTATCTAGTATATATAGTTCCCAAAGAGAATAGTTTTCTCAAATGTAACCTTGATTCTTAATTTTAACTTGGAGGTATGTACAAGAAATAGTAACACCTTGTATGATATTGAATATTGACATTCTTCATTCTTTTTGTGATAGTTTGTTTAAGAGAGAATATTTCTTTTTTGAAATAAAGAAAGCTTTCTTAGGTCATCTCCATGAGATGGTACCTCTAGGTACATTGTTGAATGGATCATCAATTGCGATGACCACGTTGGGAGAAATTTGAGAAATTTGAAAAAAGAAATGAGTGATATTAGCTAAAGGAAAAAGAGGGATTGGTAATGGAAGCTAATTGCTTACTAGTGCGACCATAATCGCGATGGAGATGGTGAAAAATAGAAAAAGAAATTCAAGTTCCTTTCAAATAAAGAAAAATGAATTTGCAATGGAGTCGTCACCGATATTTTTAAGGAAAACGTTAGAAAACCTTGGGAAGGATAAGGTTGGTTTACAGAAACAAGTTTAAGGTTCGAGAGTCCGTTACGCGTAAGAAAGGTACTAGTACCTTACGACATCCGTCCTAAGACGGTTACCTTAATTAGATACGTGAAATTATTATGACTTCTAAATTGTTATTTTTACTTTTCAAACGCAAGTAAAAAAAAAACAGAGTTTCTATTTGGGAGAGAAAAAATATATTTTTTTTGGGTTTTGAACTTCACAAAAGTTACGTCTTGCTCCTACATATCTCCTAACGTAATGGAGAATTCGAAGTTTACGTAGTTTTGGAAAGCTTAGAAGAGATGAACTATCCATTGATGCCCAAAGAGGGGGTGCAGTAGAGTGGATTGTCCATGGACATCCAAGAAGTTGGAAGGATGGACTATTCATTAGCGTCCAAAGAGTTGGAAGTGACGTATGTTGTGAGAGGGTTTACCGATTAGGTGTAACTCAACAAAATTGGCTGATTTGGCTGACTAGGGAGTCATTTGGCCGAGGTGTCTTTTGGGTCGAGTTGAAGTCATCTAACCGAGTTGAAGTCATCTAACCGTGTTGAAGTCATACGGTCGAGAGATCGAGGGGTTTGGTCAAGAGGCTTGATCGAGAGGTTTGGTTGATAAGTCAAGAGGTTTGGCCGATAGGCCGAGAGGCTAGGAGGTTTTTCACCATGTGGAATTTTTATATTGGCGAATTTATTCTTTGATTGTAAGAAAAAACCAAAAGATAAAGGGTAATACTTGTTAGCGAATAAACTCTTTCATGCCTTGCAAACCCATCTCTCATTCTCCTTTCCGATATTTTCTCTTCTTTTCTTCGAACTTGCTTGAGCATCGTATCCTTCTTCTCTTCCTCTTGCGTTTCCCACTTTTAAAGTCTCCAATTCTAGAAAAAATTCAATAGAGTTCTCTTCCTCTTTTTTGTTCGCTTCGAATTATTGCCCACTTTTTATAGGCCAACTCCCTCCCCAACATCTTTTAGGGAGATCTCCTCCATTAATGGGGCTACCTTCCCCATGAATTTTATCTCTAACTTGATGCAAAGCTACCTCGCTCTTGCTTCTACACCTGATAAGCACAGTCGTAGTCGTAGATAGAGCAGAGGGCTGGAGGTGTCATTTCAAAATAATTGTCGGAAGAAAAGGCTGGAGGACTAGCAGTTATTGATGGGATTCGAGGTAGCTTAGTAGGGAGCTTATGGTTTTTTCCTTTCTTTATTCTTCTGGGACAAATTCACGTATCTACACTTACAATATCGATTGATTGTATCGCAAAAAGTTGATTAGGTTGAGGAAGAATGAATATCGACCCCTATGGCATAAGGTTTGTTAAAAGCTGTGAGAAAAAAAATGGAAAATACTATTTTAAACGTTTCAAGAGTTTTTTGATGGAGTACGAATTCGGACACCATGTTAAAACCTGTGATTTGAGTCCACAAAAACTATGCCATTTACATAGTTTATTAAGCACAAGGGCTTAACACCCTTAGTAGGCCCAACAAACAACTTTTAACGGTAATTAATGTTAATGTATTAAAAAAAGTAAAAACAAGAGTGCTGTGAGATTAAAAAAAAATGGAATATGGAGTCACTTGTGAGATCAAATTTAGAAAAAAAATTTAAGTTGTTAAGGTTGAAAAAATATTTAAATTATAAAAAATAAGAATAAGTAATGTGTAATAGTGAGATCTACTTAAAATGCGTAGAAAATAAAAAAAAGTTTTTTTCTTTGAAATAGGTAATGTTCAACATATTTCAATGCCTCTATAAGGATAAACATAGATTTGATTTTTTAAAATTCCAATCCATATATGAAATAATAGAATAGATTTATAATCCATATTCATATTTTAAAAAAATAATTTAATTTTTTTAAATCGGTTTAAAGCTGGTTTCAAAACCAATTTATGGTTTAAAACTATATCGATTTTAAAATCAGTTTTAAACCAAAATATCAATTTTAAACCAAAAAATCAATTTTAAAATTATTTTAAAACATAATCAATTTTAAACCAAAAGCAGTCCAAACCATTTATATTCGAATTGAATTTACAATTTATATTCATGTTTAAAAAAAGGTAGAATGAGTTTTTTAAAACTAATTTTAAAATCAGTTTAATTTTAAAATTGATTTTAAACCAAAAACCGATTTCCAGGCTTTCGGTTCAAATTAGTTTGATTTTAAACAAAAAAATTAGTTTAAAAATATATTTTGAACCCAAAAATTGATTTTAAAATGATTTAAAAAAAAAATCAATTTAAAAACATAATCGATATCAACCATAACTGCTCCAAACTGGATATGGTTGGAATTTTTTTTAAAAATTTAATCCAAGGACAAATAAAAATATGTTCATGTTGAGATTAAACCAAAAATATGTTCATTGAGACTAAGTCATAAATGTTTATTGATGAATCTCCAATTTTCAATTGTATATTTCAAGTAGTATTTTTATTTCTTTTTATTTCTTTTTTCTCTAAAAAATAGAAATTTAGGAAAATGATTTATAAACATATTTATAAAAAGAACATATTTTATTTAGCTTCAATAAGTCCACTATAACTAGTTATTTCAATTTTTTACTAGCAGTTTTAATTATAACCTCAATTCTATTTAGTAAAATATGACTTATTTGATTTGTAATTTTTTTGAAATGAATTAAAATTTTTTGAATAAGATCAAAGATACTATGATCATGACTAATGATATTGCTGCTTAATTAAGCTAAAGATACTCTAACTAATATAAGGGTTGGTGTTCTAGCCAAAAATACTAATAATAATTATAACTTATTTTCTATAATCAATTAGGAGCTATATATCTAACAATATCTACCCATTTAAAAAAATAATTAAATCATATAACTAAATTTAATTAACCACGAAACATAATTATAGTTAAATTTTCTATGGATTATTATTATCATCCCTTTTATTTACTTCTAAAAAAGCAAAACATAAAATCATTAATGATAAAAATTATATTAGTAGTTTTTTTTATTACAAATAGTTTAAATAAAAATGTTAATAATTAAATGCACTCAATTTTAAAAATTAAATAGTATTTTAAGAAATGATAAATAATTAATAATGTATTAAATAAATAAATTAATGTTATCATTTAAATAAAAATCATATATTAAAAGAAACGATAAAATTATCAAATAAATATACTTATTATTTTATTAACATATGTTTAAATAATGAATATATTGTTTTATTAACATATGTTTAAATAAAAAATGAATATATTAAATGTATAAGTAATTTATATTGTTAATATTTATTAAATTATGAAAAATAATTTATATTTAATAAATTTTACAAATAAAAAATATAATAATGTTTAATTATAAATTTAATTAAAAATTTTAATTAATGACTTATATTATATAAACCACTAATGATATCCATTACATTAGCCACAGTAAGAAAGCACAGATTTATTTATTTAATAGAATAAAAATTTAAATAATTGTTGAAAACCAGTGTAGCACCGATACAGCATTATCAAGTTTGAACCAGCTCATTGCAACACTATTTCAGTTCGTTTCAATTCATTCAACCTTTGGATTTGGACATGCCATGAAAAGCTATCGTAAAGCGGTGAAATCTGAAGAGTGAAGTCATGAACTAAAGATATTAATGAATTAAGATTTTTGGTTTCATTTCTAAGATTCATATAGGAAAGGGGAGCAGGGTCCGATTTGCGTAAGTTCACAAGATATGTTTGTGGATAAATTAGACTTTTATATGGATGGGAACAGAGAAGTTATGGATTGGTTTCTTTCAATTGGATTTTTTACACACCCAAACTGACTAATAATATTTGCAGAATCATCTCCCGTCACTCCTGTTAATATTTCAAAAACTAAAGCCTACTCCTAATTTAATGAAAATCAACCTTAAACTAAGTTATTTAATTGTGATAAAAATTAAAATCTCACTTTTTTCATCATCTTTTATCAACCTTAATGAAAAGTCACATTGGACAAGATAATCTCACATATTCTCATTGTTTTCTATATGAAGAAGAGACCATCAACGATACCAAGTAAGAGAGACATCTAAAAAACATACAAGCGTAATAGTAAAGTGTGAGATCGTGATAATTTAATTTTTGTTTTTATTTATTTTAGAACTTTGTTGGTTTGATTGACAAGTATATCAAATCATGCAAGTAGTTAATGATTGATAGAGTATTGACTTGCACAATACTAAATAATTCAACACTTTTACTAACTAAACTAATAAAATTTATAACATAAAATTTCATGACTTCAAACACAATTTAAATAAACAATTTAAAAGTAAATAATAGAAAACTATTTTTAAATTTTTTACAAACACTTGGTAAGTAAAAATAATTTTTGTAATAAAAATAAAAAATGTTGAGGTTTGACTTCACGAAACCATCATTTCATGCATCACAAGAGCTAAATATCTAATTTCATATAACAAATGTTAACATCAATCTACAATGTTAGTTAAACTCTAATTTCTTAGATGGTAAAAGTCTAAACAACTTAATCAACTTTTGATTCTTTAGTTGTTCAACCAAGTTGTTTGCATTAAGAAAAAAAAACTTTAGATGACTAATAAACTAAGATTCCTAAACATTAGATTTATTATGTATTTTGTTCCAATTCAAAGATAATAATGTATTTTATAATCATAAACCCACTAAAAAATAAGTTAAGGAGATAAACCTATAACAAACATTAAGATAGAAACAAACTACTAATATTGATATATAAAAACTGAATAAAAACTTAGAGTGAATTCATAAATACTTGGTTTGGTTACATATAATCCCAATAATAGAAAGTTTAACTACTCATAGACATATGTAAGCTAAAAATCTATGAAGAAATGGAAATAAATGAATAAGAAACTATTGGAGGAGCTCTCACCGTTTCCACATCTCTAGGAAGGCATCTTCAATGATTAGGTCAAGGTCCCCTCTCACATATCCTAAAAATTCCTTTTATTTGATTCTCATTATGTGTCCAATCACATTTTTCATGCAACGAGGATGTTCTCTCGTTAGGTGAATGTGCTATGAAACGAATCTAGAATATTTATTCATGATTCATTGGACGAGAATGCTAAGTCGTTGGACAAATAAAAAATGTACTATCTATTGCTCTTAGCTTGCTTAATGACTAAAATACTTGTTAAGTGAGATAATTGACAGAAAAACCTTTTTCTTGAAAGATCAATTCACTCAGCAAGACCTAAAATTCACTAGATGAAAGCAAGTGTTGTTAAGCTTGAAGAAAAGCATTTCAAAAGCCTCATAATTTCCTACAAAATTCGAATAAAAATTAATTTAAAATTCCAAAGGTTAATAAAACTATTCCAATGTTAAAGCTAAGATTATATAAAAATTAGATTAAACATAGTTCTAAATCTAAATAAAGAAGTGAAATATATATAATTGACATTATCAAACTTCCATTCGAGGAGTATGAAAAGTTTTTTACTATTTGATGTATGATTTCCCAACAAGAATAATCTTTTTAAATGTAACCTTTATTGTTTAACTTATTCGAAGATATGCCAAATGATAATATCTTATTGAATTAAAATATATTTTTAAAAATATTATTCTAAATAAAAATAATAAAAAATAATAAAAACAAAAGTTTTTTAATATAAATAAAATATTTTTTAATATAATTTTATTTTACACCTTAAATTAAAAAAAATCATCTTCTGACAGACATAGACATTAACAGATATAATAAGATGTAAACCCATTCTTTCTTATAACCAATTCTCGAATTCATATTCTAGTTTTACTCCTTATTTTTGAGTTCTTTTATTCGTTTTCTCTTAATAAACTATAATAACAAGTATATGCTTTTGTTATTTTTTTCACCTTTGGGTGACAATTGCAATTAGACCATGTTGACCCACACTATATATATATATAAATAAAAGCTTAACATCAGTGGCAAGAAAAATCACACATCAAAATTGGGCTTTGCTAAAGTGATTTTCAAAATAGACCAAGTTTGTTGTGTATGTTTGGATTAGCGTTAGAAGATGAAAAAAGGAACGTTGGGCACAACTTTTTTGACTGAACGGATAAGAGTATCTCTGTTCATTGGCTAGACATCCATTTATGTTGGGAGCAACTTTTTTACAAACACATCCATCCATAGTCAACTGCGTAAACATGCTCATGCCATCCATTCAACCTCTCACATCCTCCATCTTCTACGTCTTCTTGGGCTCTTTTACCTTAGACGAGTAATTTATTTAAAAAATATATAAAAAAATGAGTAAATTTTAAAAAATATCTAACTTAGAGTAAGCCATATTTTAGAAACACATTTCAAAGAGACAAAACGTATACACTTGTACGACTTTAAAATTTATTATTTAATTTTTTAATATAAGTTATAATAAATTTTACGAGTTGCGTATTTTTTTTAATGGAATTCATAATTAATATACAACTTTATTTATTTTTAATCAAAATATTAATTAAAATTTAAAATTTTATTTTTAATAAAAATCATGAAATCAAGCGCTACTATACTTTGTTGTATTTTGTTTTTTAATATAAAAGTCGTGAAATGTAATACGACTTCTATATATTTATTTTTTAGAAGTCGTATTAAGAGGGACAATTGTGGCTTTTTAAAATACAAATAGTATTTCAAATTTTGTTTCCAATTGTTTACATTTAGTTTAATTTTCTAAAAATTTTAAAAAATGAATTAATTTACCTATGTAAAATGAATTTAAAGACTAATAAAAATCAACAAATTTATAAATAAAATAATAAAAGATAATTTATAAATAAAATAAAATAATAAAATAAAAATTTTTAATTGAATAAAATAATAAAAAACTAAATTTATAAAATAAAAGCTCAATTTATAATACAAGTCGTATGTATTAAATTGAATTTTGGAAGCCACATGTATTTTCACGACTTTATTAAAATATAAATTTTTTAATTTTAAAAATAAAAAAGTTAAAGTCGTATATTAATTCTCGACTTCATAAAAAAATAGCAAATTTGTATTTGTTTTTATGACTTTTATGAAAAATAAATAAATTTTAAGATTGTGCAAAAATGTACGAATTTTCTTCTTGAAATTGTATTTCTGAAACATAAATTACTCTAATTTAAGCATCTTTTAAAATCTATTCATTTTAATAATTTAAAAAAAAATCCCTTCAAAGTAAAGAAAAAAATACATCTCCTTGGACCCATCCTTGACGTTCCCTCCAAGATTCGTAGACTTCATCTTCTAGAAGATGCTGTGGGCTTTTATAGTCATCGCATAGTTCTCTATTCTTTATGTAACAGAAAAAGACGAAGCAAACAAAACTTATGTATGTGTGGCTGCGGTTCAAGCTTCAACCCCACGAACTATTAATGGTTTGTCAAATTGAAAAATATTAGGAACATTTTTTTATTGGACGAAATTGATGTGACTTTTATTAAATATGTGATTTTCATTTTACATTTAACAGTTCTCATTGTCGGTTCATCTTTTTTTTTTTTTAATTTTAATGTTCAGTTTTTTTCATCAATAGATTTAAAGTTTTAATGGACGGGACACCTCGTAATACCTATCATTTTTAAGTTATATTTTGTTTCAAATTATTTATCATTTTAGATTATTAATGAAGAATTGATTATTTTCTTTATAGTTTTACCTTACCGATTTATTCTTATCTTTAATATGTTGAGCATTTTTTTCCTGAAATCTTTAATTAATTCAACTACTCTATATTGTACACTTTTTATTTCTTCTCTCATGTCACTTCTTGACCTATTGAATTTTTCCATTGCTTGCCGTCAATCCTAGTTGCATGGCCCCTGATTTTAAACAATTACGTTTTTGTTGCTCCAAGGGAAGTGAGGTAACAAAAGGATTAACAACTTATTTGACCTAATATTGCAATAGAAGCTAGAGCAAATATTCAAACTGAACACTAGAATAGTAGAGTATGAGTAAAATTGAACGTAAAATATGAAAGTTTAAATTGACTTCTATGATGCGTTAGTACAATAAGTTTTGGCTATATTTGAATTTGATTATTTTCCTATTTCCTGTGAAAAACTTTAAAAAAGATGGGGTTATATTTTTTTGAGTAATTTGAGTTTGTTTGAAAATACAAAATTATTAACACACAATTATTTTAAAATATAAATAAGTGGGTACTCTTAATTTTCATTGCATCTGATGCATATACACAAACAACTTTCATATGTCCAGCATAATTGTAATTTTCTACGATTTTTTAAATTTTAATATAATATATAAATATTAGGTTTTTTTTTCTTTACCGTTATTTTCTATTATAATTGAAAATATTATGGTTTGAGCTTGGTGAATTTGATTATTCGTCATTATTTATATTATTTTATGACTTAGATTTAATGGTGCAAATAACAATAACTCAGTTGATTTTAGAATAATGGTTTTAGGGTGAATGGACGTGATAGTAAAAAAATATTACTATATATTTGTAATATAAATAGTATGGTTTATCGCATAGCAACAAAATCTAATTTCAATATTCTGTAATATTATCATTGATTTAGAAGAAATTATTTGAGCTATTAATAAGACATATTTTGAAGAAATGTATGTGATCAAGCTATATAGTCAATGCAACGTCAAGAAAAAGCGAGTAAGCCGTAAAAAAAAGAAAAAAAAAGACAGACAGTGTGTGTTTGTTTTGTTGAATCACGCTTTTGAGTGTCCAATGGGTCGAGAATCCAGTGCTCCCGTAACATTCACCTTAAACATGTTAGAATTTTGTAATTTTTTTTATTTTTTTAACATTATATTTTAATATATAATTATATTAATTATTTATTTAAGATGATTATAATCTTAAAGTTATTCAATTTAACTAATAAGAATGAAATTCCTAAAAGAATTTGATATGAACTTAATGGATAATATTCAGGTTGGTCCATTAAAGAATAATGAAAATCCTATATATAAGTTAATACAGTATAAAATATTATAGTCTCCAATATACCAAATCAAAAGACATTCTCTCATCAAAAGAAAGAAACGAAGGTAAGGTGATTTGACTGAGAAAGACTACAAATCAATGACTCGTAATTATTGAAGAATTCGCTGCAATATCCTAACAATAACAAATGGTTCCAGGTATTTATACATCATTATTTATAACTTTGATGATTTAGTATAACATAATAAATAAGGAATATAAGAGTTGAAAAATATTTTCAACAAGTGATATCAAAACCATCGTTAATATTAGATCATTAAACTAAATAATAAATATGTAAATATTGATTAAAACAATTGGATTCTATAATAATTTACTAATATAATTTGAGTCGTAATATAGATATGATAGTAAATTGTACGATTTAGTAGTAAAATTTCATCCCATTAAGTAAATTATTGTTGCATGTATAATAAATCCAGTTTTACTAGATTTTGAAATGCCTGCAAAAGGATCTAGGAAAAAGTTGAGAAGAGTGTTGAAATATAGCATCATTCAATTAAAAAAAAAAAAAAAAATTGGCAGTTTCCGCATTCTGGAACATTTCCGCGGTTTTGGGGAGGTTCATTCCATAGGAGAGTATAGCTCCCCCATTAGACCCACTTAGTTTGTTTTTTTTTTTAATATTAAGGGTTTATTATTATTATTATTAAATCTGTTAGATTGTGATTTTATTATGAAAAATTATTATTAGGTGACTTTTTTTTTATAATATGCAGTTTTTATTTATTTATTTATTTATTTATTAATTATTATTATTATTATTATTATTATTATTATTATTATTATTATTATTATTATTATTATTATTATTGGTATATTGATAATAATAATAAGTAAATAAATTATGATATAAAAAACATATAGAATACTATATAATTTGATAAATTTTAGACCCTTCTAATTAATTTGGATTGTCTAGTAATTTTAATATTAAATCAATTGAAGCAATATATTGTCAAAACAATAGTTGATTTAATTTAAATTACATATATGTATATTAGTATGAAATTATTTATGCAAACTGTGATCGGCTCAAAGGAAGATACAGTTTAGCCAAATAATAACATACATGTGATAATAAATATGTGACAATTATAAAGTTTTATATTTCATGTGAATAATAGTCATTCCAAAGAAAGACTATTATTTGACAAAATTAATTATCAATATTTGATTATTGCGTTGAGAGTACCGCTTACAAATTAAGTTCTTTGTCCAAAAACTAAAAATTAATATTGTGCTAGGTATCTTGTGAAGGGTCCATTGTGTAGTTTATTTACACATGTCCTACTATATACTTTGTATGCCTTACATACCTTAAGTATCTAACCGCTAGGCGGTAAAATAAACTTACAATTTTGGGTTTTGCGCTTATGCGTGAAACTTGCATAAATTTAATACCTCCCATCTTGATTAAATTGTTTAGTAATTTTGGTTGGATTAATTGAAACAATAGGTTGCCAAAGTAATATTTGTTGTGTAGATTAATTTGATTGAATTTACATAGATATTGTGTGAGATTATTCATGTGAATTGTACTCAGCTCAAAGGAAGACGCAATTTGATCGAATAATTACATACTTGTGATGGTAAATGTGTGGTAATTATAAGGTTGTTTTTTTTTATGTGAACAATGGAGTGTCTAAAGACAATCATTGTTTGACAAGACTTATCACCAATATTTGATCCTTGCTTTGAGAGTACCACTTGCAATTAGTTTTTTCAATCCAAAGATTGAGGATTAATGGTACGCTAGGTATCTTGTTTGGGTCTTTAAATTTCTCATAACGATTAATTGTGCTTTATATATTCAATGTTCTCTTTTCCATTGTTGCTACTAGTATGATCAATGTATCTACTCAAATTAATAGTATCCCAATGTTGAATGGGACGAATTGCAAGGTCTGGAAGGAAGTTGTGAGATAGTCCTTGGCTGTATGAATTTGCATCTAGAACTTTGGGTAGAGGAACCAATTCCTACTATGGATAACCTTCAAGAGGTTAAAATTGAGAAATGGGAATGCTCCAACCGTATATGCCTTATGATCAAGAAGCGCTCGATTTTAGAAGCGTTTCAGGGCTTTATTTTTGAGAGTCAAAGGAAGAGAGAATATAAGAGAGAACATAATAGAGATGTCTAATCTTATAGTAAAGCTCAAGTCACTCAAGTTGGAGTTTGGTGAAGACTTGATCGTGCACTTGGTTTTGATCCTCACTTCCTACACATTTTGGTAATTCAAAGTGAGGTATAATACTTAAAAAGACAAGTGGTCCCTTAGTGAATTTATATCTCACTGTGTGCAAGAGGAAGAGAGGTTGCAGAGAGATAAGACTGAAAGTTTTCATTTTGCTTCAACCTCTCAGAATAAGAAAAGGAAAAGCATTAAGGGTGTTATGGAATGGTCTTCTCAATGAAAGAAAATTAGGTGCCGAAAGAGCTAAGGATGTCTTAGAACTAATACATACAGATTACGTTCATGGAATGAATAACAATACTTTTTTAGTTCAAAATTTAAGCTATATTTGATACATGAGAAGTCCTAATCACTGGATGTTTTCAAGTCTTTCAAAATTGAAGTTGAACTTCAACTTCAACTTGGAATGAAAATTAAAGCCATCAAATCTGATCGTGGTAGTTAATACTATGGTAGATATGATGGATCAAGAGAACAACGTCTAGGACTTTTTGCCCTTTTCTCAGAGAGTGTAGAATTTTTTCGCAATATACCATGTCAGGTAAACCTAGCATGAATGGTGTGACAAAACGACAAAACTAGACTCTTAAGGATATGATGAAAAGTATGATTAGTCATTCTTCTTTACCAAAGTCACTATGGGGAGAAGCTTTAAAGATCGCAATTTACATTCATAATAAGGTGCCAACTAAAGTAGTTAACAAAACCCCTTATGAACTTTGGATTGGAAGAAAAGCCAAGTATCAAACATTTACACATTTGGGGTTGTCTAGGTAAAGCATGACCTTATAGGTCGCATGAAAGAAAATTGGATTCAAGAATAGTTAACTATTATTTTGTTGGCTATGCTGAATGCTCTCGAGGCTATACATTTTATGATCCCATTTCAAGATCCTTTTTTGAAACGGGAAATGTGAGAATTCTTGGGGAAGTTGATTTTGAGAAGGAAGAGAACATAAGGAATGTAGTTTTTGAGGAAGAATCTGTTAATAACATTGGTCAAGTCCTTGTGCCTATTACTATTCAAGAAAAAACACGAGTAATAGGAGACAATATTCATACTAATATTCCTAACATTGTCCTAGAACAAGACTATGATGAGATTTTTCCTCAAACACCTATAAAGCAACCTCAACAATGTCAAGAAGTGTCATTAAGGAGATCCATCAGAGAGAGGAGACCCGCAATTTCAGATGACTACACTGTCTTTCTCCAAGAACATGAGGATGACATTGGTTTAACAAAAGATGACCCATTTAACTTCTATTAAGCTCTGCAAAGTTCTAACTCTTAAAAATAAATTGATGCCATGAAAAATGAGTTAAAGTTTATGCAAGACAATGACGTTTGGGATCTCATCGAATTACCGAAGGTATGAAACCTATTGGTTGCAAATTGATATTTAAAACCAAAAAGGATTCTAATGGTAATATTAAGAGACATACGACTCGTCTAGTTGCTAAAGGCTTTACTCAGAAGGAAGACATTGATTACAAAGAAAACTTTTCTTTAGTATCTTCAAAGGATTCTTTTAGAACCATAATGACACTAGTAGCTCATTTTGATTTAGGGTTGCATCAGATGGACGTTAAGACTGTATTTCTAAATGGTGACGTTGACGAAACAATTTATATGGTGAAACCTAAAAGCTTTGTTTCAAATGAATCTAAGGCTATGGTATGAAAACTAAAGAAATCCATCTACGATCTTAAATAGGCTTCCCGTTAACGGTATCACAAATTCCATCAAGTCATTACCTCATGGTTTCGAGACAAATGTAGTTGATGATTGTGTATATCACAAGTTCAATGGGAGTAAAAATATGTTCCTGGTATTATGTGTCGATGATATACTACTTGCTAATATTGATACATACTTGTTGCATGAAACCAAGACATTTCTAACAAAGAATTTCAAAATGAAAGATCTTGGGGAAGCTTCTTTTGTATTGGGCATTCAGATACTAAGAGATCATTCTCAAGGTATCTTAAGATTGTCACAAGAGAACTATATCAGCAAAAGTCTTAGACAAATTTGGCATGAAAGATAGTAAACTAGGAGATACTTTGTTAGGTAAAAGAGATAAATTTAGTCTCAAGTAGTGCCCCAACAATGACCTTGAAAGAAATGAGATGCAAAAGATTCCTTATGCCTCAGTAATGTGAAGTCTAATGTACGCTCAAGTTTGTACTCATTTCAACATTGCTTTTTGTGGTGGGAGTTTTGACAGGTATTTGAGTGATCCTGTAATGGAGCATTGGAAGGTAGTTAAAATGCGTGATGTGTTATTTAAAGAGAACAAAAGCATACATGCTTACTAATTAGAAGTGTGAAGGTTTGGAAATCATTAGGTACTCTAACTCCAATTTTGTTGGATATCAAGATAGCAAATTCTTCACGTGTGGATATATCTACATGTTGGTTGGAGGAGCTATCTCTTTAGAAGTCTATTAAACAAACTTATAGTTCCTTCAACCATAGTTATAGAGTTTGTGGCTTGCTTCGAGGCATTCAACCATGGCATATGACTACAAAACTTTGTCATTAGTTTATGGGTGGTCGATGACATTGAACGACCATTGAAAATCTACTATGACAATAATTTGGCAATCCTTTACTCCAACAACATAAGTTCTACAAAGTTGAAGTTTTTCAACAACAAATTTTTTGTTGTTAAAGAAAGAGCTCAAAATAAACAAATTTCTATAAAACATATAAGAACAAGTTTTGTCCTAGCTGATCCATTGACTAAAGGACTAATACCTAAGGTATTTTAATGAGCACACTGCTCATATAGGTGTTATCCTTAGGATACTTTAGTTTAGTGAGAGTCTGTATGTTTTATGTTTCAATTTTAATAATTTTGTTCTTCTTTATTTTTTACAGAAATAAAGTTGATGATTTATGTTTACATTTTGAACTCGTTTGTATTTTCTTGTATGTAATAATTATGTTACATTCAAAAAAGGAATGATCCCCACTAAAGATTGAAAATAAGGACCAATTGAAAATAGACATTGATATCACATTGCATGTAATTTCCATGTCACTCATCCATATTTGATCTATGTCATTAAGTATATTAATATGATGATCATCGTGATTTAATCACACTTAATAATTGTGATGAAAGTTGCAATGGTTAATATACAAGATGGACTAGATTGTATTAAGAGGAAGTCTAAAAATAAATAGCATATAGACGCGCTTAAAGAATTTTGTAATATAATTGTTTCAAGAAAATATGAAGTCTAAATGGGAGATTGTTAGAAATTTGTAATTTATTTTAATATTGTGGACATTATATTTTAATATACAATTTATCAACTATTTATTTAAAGTGATTATAATCCTAAAGTGATCCAACTTAAGTAATCAAAATGGACTTCTTAAAAGCACTCAATATGGGCTTAATGAATGGATACTCAGATTGGTTCGTTAAGAGATAATAAGAACCCTGTATATAGGCTAACACATCAGGAAAAATTATGGTCTCTAATACACCAAATCAAAAGACGTTATCTGTTCTCCCAATTAGAAGATGTTCTCCCAATTAGAAGAGAGAAATAAAAATCCTTAAATGAACTAAAATGATTTGGTTGAGAAAAATCACAAACTAATACTTGCAATTACTGAAGAATCCACTACAATCTCCTAATAATAACAAATAAATCTAAGTATTTATACATCATTCTTTATAACTTTGATGATATAGTATAACATAATAAATAAAAATCATTAGATTAGAAAAATATTTTTAACACCTGGTTATAACTGCAAATCAAACTCTGACAAATGACAGAGAGAAACACATGCATGCACACACATTAATATTGGCATTAAGCAATATAATTCAGCTTAAATTTTGGAAAACCGTGATAGTGACACGGGAAGGAGAGCAGAAAATCATGCATTTCTTTTTAACTTTTTTCCCTACAAATAGTTGAATTAAAATTTCTAGAGGAGGTCTAACTCGTGTAATTGATTATTTATTAAAAATGATGGTTGATTTTTAATAGTTATTCACTGTATTTTGAGAATTTTCTAACAAACAATTAGTCAACTTTAGTAGATATATATTTTATAACAAATTTAATTATTATATAGTTTTAGATGTGGGTTATACAATTACATACGACAATAATCATAATAATGACCGGAGAAATAATAAAGTTTTAGCAAAAAAATTTTAAATTAATTTTGGTCTTAGGATCTACAATTTTCCAACTTATATTGGTTTATTGAAAAATTATTAGCGTGTTGGGAAAGTTTCATAATGTCAAAGTTTATGAAAACTCAAATTTCACCATTTCGAGAAAAGGCAGAAATATAAAAAAGAAGGTTTATTTATTCAAATTCCAATAAAAGTTTCAAAAATACCATAATTTGAATATTGAAGTCGGTTCGAGTTATGCGAATGAAATGTTCAAGACTTTGAAGATTCAATTCGAAGTGGAAAGTGAGACCAAGAAATCAAGTATGAAGAAGTAAAAAAATATCTAGTGTTACGAAATAAGAAAATTCAAAGCATGTAAAGTTAGAAGAAAGTAATTGAAAATCATTATTGGAAAATTTTGATTTAACGATTGAAATTAACAATTAAAATAATTTGGTTTCTAAAAGTGATTGATTTTGTGATCAAATATTTGAAGTAAAAATATTTTGATTTTAGCCACCATTGCATCATTAATAAATAATCTATCCCCTATTTTATGACATGACAGAAAAAAAATATGGATATTAATTAGTCATTAATTTAGCAATCGTTTTAAATTTTGTCGTTAATTTTTATTATTATGTGGTTGTCACAACCTAAATTGTGACGTTTAGCTGAGTGAGCTTTCCTTACTTGTGGACCAATATCTCTGCTTGCCCTTCAATCTAGACTTGGAGTCCCTACTTCCTCTTTTCCTTGCAATCGTCAACTTTCCGTTCTTCTATTCTCCTGATTCTTTCTCTAATTTTTCATGTCCCAAACTCTTCGTGTTTGAGGCTTATATAGGGTTTTCAGTTGGCAGGGGGCAACCGCCTCTGGACCCGCGTAGTGGTGGTTGGGCTGGAAACCGAATATGTCTATCCACAATCACGGCTTCCGCGTGTGGTTAAGATTTGCCTTGATATTCGGGTGATTCAGTCCTCGGTCCACGTAACAGTTGAAGCGGACTCGATTTCCTCTTCTAATCTCGGTCTCGGGTTTGACTGGGTCTCGGGATGATTACTCGGTGGTCTCGGCCCAGTCTTGGGTGGACTCTTTGGTAGTCTCGACCCAGTCTTGGGTTGACTCCTTGGTAGTCTCTACCCAGTCTTGAGTTGACTCTTTAGTAATCTCAGTCCAGTCTTGGGTTGACTGGTTGAGCCGGAAAGTTTTGGGGTGTAACAGTGATATTAACATGGAATAATTATGACTGATTTAGTGACTATTTTTTTAAATATAAAAATAATAATCAAATTAGCAATGAATTTATCGATTAATTTTTAATTTTTATTTAAATATTCAAAAAATAAGTGACTGATTATTATTATTATTTAGAAAATTCGAAAAAGCAACTAATTTTTTATATATTTAAATTTTTTTAAAAATAACGACTAATTTAATTACTAATTATTATTTTAAAAAAATAAAATTAACGATCAATTTAGTCTTCGTTGCGACTATTCAGATGAGTAGTAACAATTTTGCGATTGATTTGAAGAAAAACAAACATCTTTAACAACTGTTTTAGTTTTAACAATAATAAAAGTACAAGTTACTTCATTATGAATTGATCACATTTTTTCGAAAGAAAATAATAGAAATTAATTTCGCAAATCAAGCACCAAATCAAATTTTGTTACTAAAAAAATATTGTGATTAATGTTTTTGCAATCAACAAGAATCAATCACTAAGTCACGAAATTTTAAAAGTAATTTTTAAGTTTAGTGATAATTTTGGTAATAGCTAAACTTAAAATTTTTTATAATAAATTTAAGAAGTATCACACGAATAAAGACAAGTGTTTATATTTTAATTATATATATTTAGAAATTAATATCAATTGATATTATATTTTTTAATTGTTAAAGGTTTCATTGTCAATACGCTGTAACATTTAATATGTCTCACATATAAATTCACCACAAAAAAAATTGTTTTAGCCTGTCCTATCTTAATATATAAATTTTCTAATTCAATTAAAAAACTAATTTAAAATATAAAAATAATTTGATATTTATATATTTTAATCATATAACTAATGAATACGGGAATTTTCTCAATAAAATAAGTGATTATTGGATGAAGGGTACGTGAACTAGAAATTTCCGTTGAGGCCTACGCCACTAAATTGTTGCCTTCATCGACTTTTCCCAATAGCCTCGATGTCTACTGAACACGACATGCATATATAGTTATAAATAAATAATTCTTAATTAAGTATTTTATTAGGGTTCCGTCATTTATATACAGAAATTTCTAAATATTTTTTTAAAAATAATTTAGAGATTTATTGAATGATTATAAAGACCTAATTAATCTTCTATCAATTAAATTAACCAATTCTCTCTCACATATATATATATATATATATATATATATATATATATATATATATATATATATATATATATATATATATATATATATATATATATATATATATATATATATATATATATATATATATATATAATTTATATTTTCATATGTACAAATATTCATGTAATATGCTAACTAATTTAAATGATATTATGACCTAATAAATTAACCCTAATCTTCATATCGAATATATATGATATTAGGCTATTATCATGTATTATATTCTCTGTATATAAAGGTTTGTGATAAGCGAAGAGTTTAAGCATCTAGTTCAATTTGAACAATTTTTAGGGTACAAATTAAATACAATATCATTATATTAATATTTCTTTTAACAAAATGATTATTACTACAACCTTACTCTATTTATTTACTTTTATATATAGACAAGATTGACTTGATTTTAAAGATAATATGTGAGACGTAGAAAAAAACTTAAAACAAATTGATACCGTAATTAGTGCTAAAGTGATGACATGTAGAGGGGTGGTGTTAAAAAGATGTTAGAAGTTGAAAACTTTAGAAATGAAAAAAATTATGTTAAGATGAAAATATCCATTATTTGGTGAGGCGATGGTTTACGGTAGATGCTACTATTTTTAGTGATAAATACTTTGTATTTATCTTATGGTTACTTAAAAAAAATAGTTAGGAGATTATTGTAAAGAGGGAATATTTTTGTTGTGATAATTATTTTATATAAAAATAAAAAAAGAAAATATATTAGGTATAGATAATGGTTTTGATAATTTCAACTTACTCTATTTATTGGTTTTTATTCTGAATTAATTTATTAACATGCTTTAACAAAATATTTTTAAGACACTAATTATTATTAACTAATTACGAAGTCAAAAGTGCTTATTATATATATATATATATATATATATATATATATATATATATATATATATATATATATATATATATATATATAAAATAGTTTTACAATTAAAAGAAAGATCGAGGAGCATAAAATTGTACGTCTAAATTCTATATATCTCTACTAGTGTTTTTACTTTGCCTTCAAAATTATCTACTTAACTCGATTTAATGTTTTATTTTAGTCTCAACTAATAAGTCGAAGGAGAAATATTATATTAACGTATTTCGTAGCAAGTTATTTTCAAAATGCTTTTTTTATATTATTATTATTATTATTATTATTATTATTATTATTATTTTGTGTCAGTATTTAAATCTCTCACCAGTTTACTACTATGCTCACTTTATTTTATTTATTAATTGAAACATAGTCTATTAAATAATATAAATCTCACATTTTTTTTAGTTGTAAACTTGAATAAGTACAGGTAAATTGTACATGCGTGAGTATTTTCAATTTTTACAAATAAAAAAAAGTTTTTCAAAGACACTATTCCTTATAAACACATGTGGGACTTGATCTAACTATTATTAAACTCAATTACTCATCTTCAAAATATTACAAAGGATGTTAACATTCTCAATTATATTTTCTTAACATTTTTTACTTTTATTAGTTAAAAAATATTAAAAATAAAAATAAATTAATTAAATAAAATAAGATTAAATTTTTTTATTATTTATTTTGATAAATTTTAATTAATGTTAATAAAAATATGTTAAAAAGAATAGGTTGATATTATAAAATAATTTTATATAATTATTTAATTACAATTTATTATTAATATAATTTTAAGGAAGTTAAGTAAAAAAATATTGATAATAATTTTTATAAATAATAATATATAATCTAAATTATAACTTTAATCCTTTATCTTATGATACAAATTTATTTTATTTATTTATATTAATTACTGGACTTGATAACAATGTTGTATTATCCAGTTAAAGATCCAGAAATTTCAAAATCGGTGGATAAATACTCATACATAAAAATTCGGAGAAATAATACTCATATGAATTAACTTATTTAATTTTACTGTTTTTTAAATTACAACAAGAATTTATATACAAGAAGGATCACTTACTTTAAAAGAAATTATAAGAACCTTTCATGTTTTTACAATTCCACAGATAAAATATGTCATTCATTAAAATAATTATATTTTAAAAAAATAAATGATGAAACCGAAGAATAATTTTCTTAGAGTAAGATGATCCTTTCTCTTTTATATATATATATATTAAAAATTAAAATAATTGTAGGAGAAACTTCCATTATAATTTTACTGAGCTTAAGAAAATTCATCATTGATTTTTTTTATACGTCAGAATTTAATACAATATTAAGAGATTTATAATACTTATATACTTTATTTAAATAATTAAATCGAACTTTGTTGATTTAGTATTATTTTGTAAAACATAAAATATATATAAAAAGTATAACTCGGTTATTATAAATTCCTCAATATTATATTTTATTTTTATGAATAAATAAAAATTAAAACATATATCATAACTAGAGAAATTAATTATGTTCAATCCACTAAAAGAAATAGAAATATACCTTTTCTCTATTACATTATTTTATTGTATATAATCAATTTGCTTATGGTTCACTCCTTTTTGTTCATTCTCCTGGTACTTCCTATGTTAATCTTAATTAATTATTTAATGTCTAATGTGAATATCTAATTTTATTCACCATTTATTTAATGAAAATTTTATCATTTTCCCTTTCATGGTAGTGTGGGGAAGAAGTGAACTATAAGGATACTAATAATTGAATTAAAGTATTTAATTTATACTAATTAATTGAATTCAAATATAAAATATATCTTATTTTAGAATTCTATTATATTCTAATAATGCAATGTAATCTATGTATAATATAGAAATAGAAAATACTCTTTAAATCAAATAAATATTGAAATTATTTCTATATCCGTATTTTGAGAAATTGATTCCCATTCCAACTGAATTCTTTTGAAAATTTCTATTTCAATGAACTGACTCTTACCCAGGTATATGAAAAATAATGAACTGCCTGAATCCCATTCCTACTTTTTTTTTTATCCCTTCTCTTATTTTTAATATGATACGGGGATTGTAAAAATAATCCGAAATCTAAAAAAAAGGAAAATTAATCGGGTTGAAGAAAAGATAGATGTCTACAGTGCAATATAAGTTCAGGCTGTCATATGATAAAATAAAAGGAATTGAGCAATCGCATTTTTGTTCATTCGAGATAGGATGTGAATCACCTCACACGAACCACAATCCGATTCGGTTGGAGATAATTGATCAAGATAGGTTTATTATTAAAATTAAATTTAGTGTATTTTAAGAATAAATTTGAATTATATTTCAATTTATCCTAATTTGATTTGATATTTTAAATTATTTTAAAAAATATAATTTTTTAATAATGATTTATTAATAATACTTTTTTTATTTAATAAATATCACTTTTTATAAAATGATATTATATAATAATATTATTTATTTTAAGTTATATATTATAAAATATACTTAATTTAAGTTTTATATTATTTTATTTTATAATTTAATTATATAATATTAAAATTGACACATTACATTAAAAAGTTAAATTCACTTAATTTTATATAATTGTCCCATATATTTTAGGTCTGAGTGTGAACCCAATTTAAATAAATGCTCTGATTAAATTTCAAATCGAATAAAGATAAAAATAAATTTATACCTATATATTGTTTATTCACCCCTAATTTTGAGATGCTTTGTTATTTTTTGAAGAAAATTTTCAACATACAACTTAGAAAGCAGAACAGCTACAAGCTTGCATTACTCATATAAGTATTTTTAGTTGCTATTCATGTTTTTTTTAATCACTTGCATATGCTACTTGCTTGTCATGATTTTTCCTGATTTCTTCCTGAGTTAGGCTCATTATTGTTTGGTATGTGAGATATATGTGCATTTGGATTCAGAACATCGGGCTATTACTGTATGAGGTTGTGTGAATCTTTTGTTTGTTTGTTTGAGTGTAGGAATTAACAAAAAAAAAAGGGAAATATAATAAAATATTAAGTAAAAAATTTGAATTGATATAATAAAGAATAATAAATAAAAGAAATCAAAATATTTAAAATGTGTATACATATCCAAATTTATACTATAAGAGTTCTATTCTTGGACTAATTCTAAAATAATCCATAATTTTTTTTTTGTAAAATAAAATATTTCACAAATTGATCGAGATAAAATAATAAGAATAATAATTTTAAGAAATGAAAATTTCAATACAAGATGATCAACTAGATTTGACATCTTTTTTATTTTAAAATTTTTTGAAAGATAAAAGTTGTGGCAACTTAATAAATTCAAAACTTTATTACTACTGTTACTGGAAAAAAAAAACTGTTATTACTAAGACTATTATTATGGCTAACAGATAATTTAGTTTCAGCAAAGCAATGAGAATCTCATTAACAAAGTTGACACTAATTTTTGGTAATGATCAGAAGAGATGGATAATTACATAAATCAACATTAATATCGACGACTAAAATAGGAAAAACACTGTCGTCACCGGTGGTGTTATTCAACTTTTTCTTAAACACAACATGTTCGGTGTTATTCAACTTTTTCTTAAACACAACATGTTTTTCTTTGTTTTCTCCCATCTGTCACCGCATAACCAAGGCCAAAACCAAAATCTAACCATCATCTCCATCTCCGTTGCCACCAAAACTCCCACCACCAACCGCAACCCCTATTGAGAATCCAAACCCCAAAAACTTTGATCTAAAAAAAATAGAACAGTAAGAAAAAGAAAAAAACAGCAAATGAAGAAAAAAAGAAAAATTAGAACCACCTCTGTTGCTGCTTTTGCCGTTGCCCGTCACCGCCAAAAAGGGTTGGGAAAAGGAAGGTCACATGAGTAAAAAGGTTTTCATGTGATGCCCTAGCCATCACTTAATAGAAATGATTTTAATGATGACCTCGTCCGGAAAAGAGATAAGGTAAAGCTGGAGGGTTTTTTAGTTTGGTGCTTAAATTACGAAGTGACATTCTCGTCATCACATACCAATTCAAAGATTACTTTTAAAAAATATATTTAACGTCGATTTATTATGATCGTAGCTTGCAATAGTACAGTGGTTGTCGCTAAACTTCTATCGCCATTAAGTTATTTTGTTGGTGGATTCAATTAGTACTGCATGTTAAGGCTATACATTCTTGTTTGCATGAATTTCAAGTTCACCTAAATTTGGCTTCCATCCTAAACTCATTTGTTATGTTTAATTCCATAATAAATATCTTTAGGTTGCAAAATAAATTATAAGGTTTCTATCTTATTCAAATAACTAATTCATGGACCCGTGTAATGACATGGGAAATAATTTTGTAGAATTGAAAATTATAATATATCACAAGTCATTGAGAAATGGATTGTTTTTATTGGTTTAATGGATAAAATGTGTACGTTTTCACATTTTTAAAATTCTGTTGTAGATAAAGAATGTTTACATAAAAACATAAAAAACAAAATATTTGTACTTTCAATTTTAGTCATATTATTTTATATGCATCTTACAACATGCAATATTTTATTATATAATTTATTTTTATATGATTGATGTGGTACATATTGTTGGTCAATTTCATATCCTACTAATAATTATATATAGAGAAATTATGTTGGCTTACTAAGCATACTCAAATATTTTTGCTAAAAATATTTTTTAAATTAAATATAAGATTAAAAGGTAAAATTAGTAGTTTAATATTTTACTTATTTTATTTAAGTCTAATTTTTCATAATTTTTATTTTATTTTATTTTATCTATTTTTCAATTAATTTAGTCTTTTTTTTTCAACTGTGACAATTTTTTTTACCGGGAGAAGTTGTTGTTTTTTAATATAACAAAAAAGACTAAACCTAAAAAAGGAAAGTTAAAGGATTAAATTATTAATTTTGTTAATTTAAAAACACATGGAAGTTGCTTTTATATTTCATTGAATTTTTTTTTTTGAAATGTGTAAAGTCTCTTTCAAATTTTTGAAAATCACTTTATTTACAAAATCTTGACTTCAACCTCACTATGCAAAGTATTATTTATTCTTTCTTAGTACAACATAATAGTGGAAAAAGAATTAAAATAAATGATTTTGCAAAGTAAAAAACTAAAATTAAAAATTTGATAAGTTAGAGATTGATATGAGTATAATTAGAATGATAAATGAGTAAAAGTTAAGTTGAAAATTTAAAATTTAAAATTTAATCTTAACCTATAAAAAATAGAGATGAGTTAAATTTGATTAATTTATTTAAATGAGTTTATTTTAAGTTTGAGTTTGGTTAAAATGTTTAAAATTTAGTTTTGGCTCATTTTATAGTTTAATTTTATTTATTTAAATAAATTTTTGTTTGTTAATTTAATATTTAACATACACTTTTGTATTAGAAGTAAAATGGTAATTGTAAGTACCCGTTTTTTTTCAAAAAAATAATAATAAAAAAAATAAAAAATAAAAAAAAGAGAAAAAAAAGGAAGGAAAAATAGAAAACAGAAACTTTCCTCTACTCCCTCAATGAATCTCCTTCCTCATGCAACCTTCCCCACCAACAACTCCAGCTGCAGCCTCATCAACAAGATATTAGGGAGAGAAGAGTAAAAAAGACTCACAAGTAAAGGCAGAACAAGGAAGAGATAGAGGAAATTGAGCGTGCTAAACAGTAACGGCGAAGAATATCTTGCTTTTTGTCCCCTCTGATTTCTGTCGCATGCCATGTTTCTTTTCCCTTCTCCCTATATAGTTGATGTGCTAATTTAGATGAGCTCCGTTGTCAATACGACTCTGGAGCAGGGAACCGTTCAGAGCTTTTGTTCGTTCGAGTTGTGTAGGTTTCCATTCCAACTATGGAACTACCCAAAGTAGTACGTCTTTGAACATGGAGATCTCAGCCACTACGTTTATTGACCTTGGGCCGGTGGCTGAGAGGCCGAGGTCAAATCCCCAATGGTGAAGATGGAATTGGAACTCGTAAATGGGGTTTCCTATGTTATGGTTTTTGTTTTTCTGGTTTTGTTTAATGATTCGTTTGCCACATTTTACCCCAGCAGAAATGCTATGGAAAGCTACTAATACAACCAAACTCGAAATGGAGTATTCTTTAGAACCGAATAGAAATTCCTTAACCATGGAAATGCCGATGGAACGCCTAGACGAGAGCTATGGAAATCATTCACCCCTTGAAAAGCTGTTGCTACTCCATTGGGAATAATAACTTAAGGGTGGTAGCAGAAAAGTGCAATCAAAAAGCATTTGATAACGTGCCCATGCATAGGAATTTGGTGGCCGGCAGTTCGAAGGGATGGCAGCTGTCAAAATTGAAGAATTGAATGGCTTGAATCCATTCCAAGAAGTCGCTAGCCGTATTGGTACATATATGTAAAAGGGTTGGAAAAAGCAAAGTAAAATTATAAAATAATGGAAGGGCCCCACGCGTGATTTCATGGATTGATAGCCACGGCCAAAGTACAAGTTAAATTGGATGACATTTAATATGCAATAAATGATTAACCCGTGCACGGGATGTTAGGGGGTTGGAATCAAATTGGCCAAAGTGAAAATCGAATTGCACGAGCAATATATAATTAGACCCTTCGTGTTTGTGCTACAGTAAATGATTAGTTCTATTTTGATTTGACTATCTCACGTGGATTAGCAGTGCAGGTCCAGGGTGGAGTCGACGTGCTCTTATGAGCTATGATTTTATTGCTGATATGGAGACTATTTTTAGCAAAATTTGGCAGAATCGACCGAGTGGAAAGACTTCCTCAAAGACTATTGGTCGCAATTAAAACCATGTTGCAAGTGTACCTCTAATGATCATGTTCATCAAGTGGAAAAGGTGTTGGAAGATTAGGAGACTTGAATTTTGCTACTTGCGGGTCATAGCATACAATGGATAGAGATGATATCTACAAGAGGGTTCAGATGGACCTGCTGTGACTCTTGAACGGCATGAAATTAAGAGGGGGCTTTTTGATTTGAAACTTAATGTCCTCGATAAGCACAAAAAGATTATATTGGTTAACGACATAGTAAGGATATGCATAATCGTTTTATTGTACATTATTCTTAATTATTTTTGGATGTCAAGACACCATCCATCATTTTTCTAATCATCTTCGAAGTCTTTTAGAATTACGTAAATTTTAAATTCTTCATTGTACTAAGAGATATGCAGGAGAAAGAGATAATTTTTGTCAAGTTCAAAAATTCAAAAAAATATATCTTTTCTTTTCTCATAAATTATATTTTTGTTTACAATTGAAAAGTAAAACTAATAATTTAGAAGTCATAATAATTTCCCATATCTAATTAAGGTAACTATCTTAGCATGTCATAGGATGTTAATACATTCCTAACGCGTAATGAATTATTGATTTTGAAATCTGTTTTCATAGACCAACTTTATCTTTTCCAAGATTTTTTTCCGACCTTAATAAATGTTGGTGGTGACTCTATTATAAATTTAATTTTCTTTCTCCAAAAGGAATTTGAAATTCTTTTTTTTATTTTTCGTTATCCTCGTTGCAATTACGGTTGCGACAGTAATAAAATTTAATTTCATATTCATAACAAAATACATAAAATTAGAGATAAAATATTTAATGGTGAAAATAGTGTGTTTTTTTTAAATGGTCATTATATTAATTTAAAACATGCTTATTAAAAATTAAAATTAGTTAAATATAATTATATATAATACTATAATGAATAAAATTATAAATTTTCAAATAAATATAATAAATATATTTATGAAATATTCTAGTAATATATATACCAATTATTTGTAAATTATTAATATTAAATTTGATATTTACTCATTAAAATTATTGAATCAAATTTAAAGTTTAAAATTATTTATTTAATTTTACAAACAAATTCAATCACACATTTAATAATCTAAAATCAAATAATTCATAGATATTTCAACTTGTTTATGATCATTAGTTTTAATTATATAATAATTTAAAGAAAAAGTTAAAAAAAATTAAAAACATCTCGTAGCCTTGATAAATCAACCATAGGACAAAAGTCACACTATAATTGACTATTATGGGTGAAGTGGGTATTGTGGTGGAACTACAAAAAATTTCATTTTTAGCGACCGAAATATTCCGTCGCTAAAGCTGGAAATTCGGTCACTAACGTAATATTTTAGTCGCAAAATGGTTTAGCGACGGAATTAGCAACCAATTGTTTTCCGTTGCGAAAAGCCTAGTCGCTAAACATTGCGACCGAAACACAATTGGTGGCTAACTATATTTAATATTCGGTCACTAAATTGGTGGCTATTTTATATTATTAAAATAATCCCGTGATTTTTTTTATTTAATTATTTATATATTAAAAAAATCGTCGCTAATTCGGTCAGTATTTTTATTTTTTTAAAAAAATAATTCAGTCACTAATTCGGTCGCTAAATTGGTCGCTATTTTTTTTTTAAATAATTAGATGGTGGTGGTAGATTGTTGGTGGTTAGGGAAGGGGGGAAAAAGAGAGGGAGAAGGGAGACGAAAGGGAGGGAAGGGATGAGAGAAAGGAATGGAAGGAAGGTGGTGGTGGTTGATTGTTGGCGGTTAGGGAAGGGGGGAGGGAGGAGGAATAAGAGTGGGAGAAAGAAGAGGAAAGGGAGGAAAGGGAGTAGTGGAAAGAAGGTGGTGGTGGTGGTTGTGTAAGAAGAGAGGTGGGTGGAGAATAGAGAAGAGTAGAATAAGGAAGGGATAGAAAGCAACGACGGTGGCGGCGACGGTGGTGGCGGTGGCGGCGGCGGAGAAGGAGAGGAGGGAGTAATGGAAAAAAGAGAGGGAAAAATAGGATGGAAATTTTTTTTCGAAATTTTAAAAATCGGCCGCTAAATCGGTGGCTAATTTTTTGTATTTTTTCGTTTAGTTTTCGGGCGTTAAATCGATCGTTAAATTTTTTTTTGTTTTTTTAATTTTACAAATTCCTTCGCTAATAATTGTTTTTTTTATTTTTAATCTTCAGTCGCTAATTTATTTTTTTAATTTTTAGAATTTCTGTCGCTAATAAATATTTACAATTTTTTTAGTTTCAGTCACTAAATCGGTGACTAATATATTTTAAATTTTAATTTTTTTAAAGTTTGGTCGCTAATTCCGTCGCTAATGCCGGGCTAATAATTTTTTTTATTTCTTTATGATTTTTAATTTCGGTCGCTATATCGATCGCTAATGTATTTTTCTTTTTTATTTTTCTGAAATGCGGTCGCTATTTCCGTCCTAATATATATATATACTTTTTTGTTTTTTTAATATTTTTTCGGTCGCTAAATTGGTCGCTAATTTTTCTTTTTTTAAAAAATCCTTTTCTGTCGCTAATTCCGTCTCTATTTAGCCATCGTGGAAATCAGTCGCTAGAAAACATTTTTCTTGCAGTGTGGGTGAAGTAGAATCCGTAGAGGGGTCTAGTATGGTTGAAGTGGAAATTAAAAGAGTTTCTAGGAGGATGGATAGCTGGGTATGGAGTCAAAGGGGGTGAAATCAAGCACTCCCATAAAGGAATAGAGTTGGATTTCGACCCTCGGACATAGGAAAACACCAACTCATGGAAAACAATATCTTAAGACAACAATTTCTTTGCTATAAACATCATAAGCAACATAGCCTTTGACACCAGGTTTGTAGCCTAGGAAGACACATTTTCTTGTCTTAGGGTTGAATTTAGTTCTATGTTAGACAAGTGAGGACACACATAATGCAAAGAACTAAATACCTGTATGTGAACTGTCCAAATTAGGAAGATCACCATGAAGGACTTGATAATGTGACTTCTCATTCAAAACCTTGGAAGGCAACTGATTAAGAAGAAACACTACACATTGAATGGCATAACTCCATATATACTTAAGCAATGTAGACTGCAGGATTAGTGCTCTAGCTATGTTTAATATAGATTGGTGCCTCCTCTCCACACTGCCATTTTGTTGGGGTGTTTCCACAACTAGTTTCATGCACAATGCCTTTACTACCATAGAATGATACTAGTTTAAATTCTAGCCCATTATCATTTCTAATAAGCTTAGCTGATTTGTTAAATTGATTTTCCACTGGTGCTACAAATCTTTGAACTTGAGTTTGACCTCATATTTTCCTTTTAGCATGATGATCCAAGTAAACCTGTTGTGATCATCTACTATCGTAATAAAGAACCTATGGTTATGCACCAAAGGGTTTGCATAAGGTCCCCTTACATCCATATGTAGAAGATCAAAAGGATGAACCACTATACTTGTATGGACTGTAAAAGAGAGATGTTTCTGCTTTGAAAAATGACAAATATTACAATGTTTTTATTCACATGAACTGATGGAAAATCTTTACACAGAGTATTCATTTGAGCTAGGGACACATGCCCAAGTTTAAAATACCATAAGACTGACTTTGCCACAATAGAATTCTCACAAACAACATTACTTAAATTGTGCTCAGGTTCTAAATTCAAGTAATACAAACCATGAAAAAGGTTACCTGAACCAATCATCCTTAGTGATCCATCTCGTATGAGACAAGATTCAGCAAAAAAAGTTACACTACAGTTGACTGTTTTGGTATGTCTTGAAATAAATATCAAATTAAAGAACATCTAGGAGAGTAAAAGAATATGCAACTTTAACTTCCTATCAAATTTAGCAGTAATAGAATTTCCATTCAGCAACCTCACACACAGAGGATTTATTTTGCCATATGATTCAAATAAATTTAAATTGAAAAAAATTTAAGGAGTGGCATATATGCTTCGGAGCACCCGTATCTGTTATATATATATATATAAATAAAAGTTCTCTTATTTTTTCTTACTTGGCAATGCCTTGTATATTCCGTTTCACCACCCATCTTAATTGTCCAATAGACTTTCCTAGCATCACATTGTTCTTCACAACCCATCCTCTATCTAATTGGGAGGTTTACTTTCAAAAGATTTAAGTTTATTGGATTACACAATATTTATTAAAATTATGCACCATAACTATTTTTTTCTTGCTGAATGAACTAATGAACAATGTAGAGCACTTGGTTAGCAGTTTTATAGAAATTAAGCCTTTAAAATAGGGAATCAGACCTATGGCTCTTTCATTATGCATTTGGCTAGTATCATTTGGAATATATACTAAATTAGATTCGAAATGCTTCTTACATTTTCCGTCAAGATGGCTCCAAAACATTACGCACAATCACATGAATAATCAAACAAATTAAAAATAGGAATCATCATTCCAAAACAATGTTAGTTTATTCGCTGTCATATAAATTTCATCAAATGAAACATTTCCACGTTAAAACGTTAAATCATTACAGAAAATTTTAAGTTTAGCAAGCAACAAAACAATTTCTAAACTTAAAAAATTGATCGCTATTTTTGGATTTCGGTAGTTAAAATGACTTAGCGACAAAATTAACGACCTATTTGTCATTGCTAAATTTGGAGGCCGAAAATGTTATCGCTATTTTATTTTTTTTATTAAAAAATACATTAATTGATGGCTAATTTTTTATTTTTAATTATTTATATAAAAAAAATTGGTCGCTAATTTTGAGTTTTTATTTTAAACAATTCGATGACTATGTTTGAATTTTTTTTATAAAAGTTGACTACTAAATCGGTCACTAAAACATGGTTTTTTAAACTAAATTGGGTGGCGGTCGGTTGGGTGGTGGTTAGAGGAGGGAGGAGGCCTATCGGAAGGAATAAGAGACAAGGGAGAAGAGAGGGAGGGAGAGGGAGGGAGAGGGAGGGAGAGGGAGGGAGGAGAAGGAATGGAAGGAGGAAAGAAAGGAGAGGAGGGAGGAGAAGGAGAAGAGGTGATGGTGGTGGTAGTGGTGGAGGAGAGGATAGTGGAGAATAGAAAGTAGAAGAGGGTGGAAGGAAGGGGAGGCAGTGACGAAGTGGATGGAGGGAGGAGAAGAGGCAGTGTGTGAAAGGTATAAGGAAGGGAAGGGAGGAGTGTTTAAATAAATGAAAGTGGGAAAAAAAGAGAAGGAAAAATTTTTGAAAATTTGAAAATTGGTCGCTAATATTTTCAATTTTAAATCAATAAATAATAATTCAGTTGCTAAATTGATCGCTATTTAATTATTTTAAATTTTTAAAAATAGATTCAGTCGCTAAATCGATCACTATTATATTTAATTATTTAAAAAAATAATTTTGATTACTAAATAGGTTGCTATTATGTAATACTGAAAGTATTAGCTATGGAATCCATTAGTCACTAAGATTAAAACAACTACTCTCACCGTATTTGATCGCAAAATCGATAGCTTTTAACGTCGAATTATTTTGGTCGCTAAATTATACTTTTTTAGTAGTAAATTACACACAACAAAATTATCATCTTACCCATACAAAGGGGAAAAGACAAAATAAGTTTCTCTAAATAAAAATTAATTTATATGTAAGTTAAAATTTAATTTTAAAAAATTAATATAATAAAATTATACAAATTAATATATGCATAAACTAATTTTAGTTTATAGAAAATTTTATTTTCTTTTTTCTTTTTTTTCTCTTTTAAATATTTATGAAAAAATTATTTAAACCAACATGAATTTAAGCACAAGATATGTACAAAGTTTCAATTCTTACAAATTACATCCCTGGCAGTAACATTGGGACGGAATGGAAGAGGGAGAATGGTTGTTTGTGATGTTTAACTCTCGAGGGTGGTGGCTTGGCATTCAGGTTCACGACGTACAGAGGTGCAGGATTGATGATTTTCGCTTTAGTGATTTTATTTTGTGGTGGTAAAAAATTGTAAAAGCATAGTTAAGTTTATATAAAACTTTGAATAATGCATGTTTTGGAAATTTAAACTCTCAAACAAAATATATTGATTAGAGTTACATTTATATTAGAGGGTAAAAGTTGAAAGGAACTCTCATTTTATAAAGATTTTATACCGTTAACAAGTCAACAAACAACTTTTAACTATAATTAACACTAATATAATAAAAAGAAGTAAAAACAAGAGGATTGTGAGATAAAAATGAAATATGAAGTCATGCGTGAGATTTAGTAAATTTTTTTTGTTGGATTAAAAAAAATTACTTAAATTATAAAAATAAGAATAAATTACGTGTAATAGTGATAATTACTTTAAATGTGTAGAAAATAAGTTTTTTTTTATTGTAGGTTATGTTTAATCTCCCTTTTTTTTATAATGACTAATAATATATTGACAAATATCATCATTTGACACTTATGTTTATATTTCAAAAACTAAAATTTACTCTTAATTTAATAAAAATCAACTCTAAAATATGTCATTTAATGCACTTTTTTTATTGTCCTCCTCTTTTCACTCGAAAAAGTCACATAGAGTAAGATAATTTCACATATCATCATCTCTTTTCCCTTTAAAATGATGAAACCACTCACTCATGGACATTGAGTTAGAGAAACATCCAAAAAAGCATGAGCCAATAAAAAAGTACAAGGCTTGTGATTATTTAATTTTCATTTTTTTTTTAGAGCTTCCACTCGAGAAGCATGTAAAGCTTTTGGTTGTTTTAGGTATGGTTCGTGTTTTTGCATGAACTTACTATTTCTTAGTATCCTACCTCTTCTTGGTTTGATGAATGCCTTCAATCTCGTTAGATATATGCTGTTCCTAAGCATGTTTTGATAAATCATTTTCCTCCTCTTCCAAGTGAGAGATGGAGAGTGAGGGTACTTGCTAATGCACTTTAATGCTCAAATTAAAGATCATCATTCTATGTTTCTTTATTTATTTTTTAATCTGCCTACCTTGGTCACCTTCCTTCGATATATATATATGTTTGTTCCATCTTAATGATCTTTTAAGTGTATCCCTTGAGTCGTATCTTAACATTCGCTTTGGAATTCATCCTATGACATTCAAGTATTTCGCATGTGTCTGTGATGTCTAGGTTATCAATGTTATCTTAGGTCTATCCATTACAGTTCTTAACAAAAATGATTTTTTCAAATGTAACATTGATTTTTAATTTAACTTGGAGGTACGTAAAAGAAATAATAATACCTTGTATGATGTACAGAGGTATAGGATTGATGATTTTCTTTTTAGTGATTTTATTTTGTAGTGGTAAAAAATTGTAAAAGTCCTGTTAATTTTATAAAACTTTGAATGCATGTTTTAGAAATTTAAACTCCCAAACAAAATTCAAGTCTTATATTGATTAGAGTTATATTCTTAATAAAGTATCAACGTAGAAAGCAACTCTCATTTTAGAAACTAATTTTGTAAGGTTAATTTAAGTCTAAACTCAAATTCTTTAATGGTATCAAAACTTATTTTAAATATGTTATCGGATCACCCACTTTATTGCTCACGTATCAAGTATTCCAATTATAATGAGTGTAAGCGGATGTATAGGAGAAAATGCAACTCACATTAGTTAGAGATAAAGCTTGTATCAAATATATAAGTGAAGAATAATTTTTATCATACATGCCAGTTTGAAAAGTTAAGTTAGACTTAAACTCATATTTTAAAATAAACTAAAAAATATTATTAAAAACTGAACTTTTAGTAAATGAAAAATATTTTTAAAATAAATTCACTAAATATAATAAAAATAAAAATTTATTTATATTTAAAACTAACTCTTATAATTTTTTTATTTATATTCAAAATAGAAGAAAAGAGATATTAACGGGATGTCCATGAGTAGTAGTCTATTCAGAGTAACTATCCATATTTGCATAGGTATCCATTAAGTAGTTATTTATGATTTTTTTAATATTTACAAATATTTGTGAATATTTATTAAAAATTAAAATATTTAAAAAATAATTTAACTATAACTTTTATTATCATAGTGGCTATTAAAAAAATAGTTTGAAAGTCAAAACTAAAATTATTTAAATATTCTACACCATTATTCTAATAAAATACTTTAATTTAAAAACTAAATTTAAATATTAAAATACTTGAATCTCATAAATCTAAACAAAAATTAAGAAATTAAAATTAGTTATTACATAAGCTCAAACAAGATATAACAATTCAATTTAGAAAATCTAAACAAATTAAATAGTTAAACAATAAAACTTAAATAATTTTATAATAACAAATATTTAGTAAATATCTACAAAATAATTACCTTAATGTCTGTTTGTATCTCAACTTATTAACGGTTAGGAATATATCTATTTAAATTATCAACAAATATTTATTTAAGTATCTATATTTTATTAGTCACAAATTTTTTCTACAAATATATAGGGATATGAGTATTTCCGTCTTCCCAAATAAGGACCCAGTAAACTCCAACGTGTCAACAAGTTGGAACATCGGAAACAGAAATTGCCAAATGAAATAGACTCACATTATCAATGAATAGACAACCGATATTAGAATGTCACAATTTTGTTAGACCCGACTTGTATCAAAGCATGCGAATGTTTGTTTCACGAAAAAACACAAGCGACTAAATGCCGACGATGGCAATGACTTTGGCGTTCAACGTCTTCTGGAAAAAGACAAAGCAAACACAACTTATTGTAAATTTCACTCTTATTTAATGTGATAGTTGCAGTTTTTGTTTTAGGGTTTAGGGTCTAAAATTGAGCTCTGAAGTAACATTCACGGTGAATGTGGTTGACACGGCAAATCAAATACAGTTAAATGATTGAGAGAGAGACATGCCTCCAGGCACGCGTTAATATTGTCAATAAGCAAGAAAATTCAGCTTAAATTGGGAAACGATAGGGCTAAATATTAAGGAGGGCAGAAAATCATGTCTTGTTTGACAACATCATGCACATTTATTTTCTCCTTTTGATTTTTTTTAAATAGTTAAATTAATTTTTTTTTATGAGGTCCTAACTCGTGTAATTGATTATTTATCCATGTCTGTGATTGTATGCTAAAATTGATTATTAGTTTTTTTTAATAGTTATTCACTTTATTTTGCATATTTTCTTACAAATAAACTTCTTTACCCTCATCCACTAATCCAGAATGACTACAAGTAGACAAAACTGCAGCAGTGAAAATGCCCTTGTCTCGAGTTTTATTTTCTATTTTTATTATTTTTAACTTCTTCCTTTGTGCTAATATTTCTTTTTTATTTACCTTTCCATTATTTTAAAAACATTATTTTCTGTAATGGAGTCAAAATTAAAAATTTAGTACAAATATAAATGTACCATTAAACATTAATTTTCATGTTAATTATATTTGATTACAAATTGATTAATATATTTAATATTTTGTTTTCTTAATTAGATTTATTTAACTAGCATTTGATTGGTAATTAACAAACGATATTAGAATATCACAATTTCGTGAGACCCAACTTGAACGCTTTGTTCCACAGAAAGCACAAACGACTGAATGCCGATGATAACAACGACATTGGCGTTTAACGTCTTTTGTAAAAAGATAAAGCAAACACAACTTATGTATGTGGCTGCAGTTCAGCTTCAAACCTATGAACTACTAGTGGTTTGTCAGATTGATAATCTCCTTTGTCTGATGAAATTGGCATATTTATTTGTTTATGTATATGCATAAGATGCAATGAAAATTATATTAAATCTAATATTTATATAATATATTAAATATTAAATGTTAAAAAAATAATAGAAAATTACAAAAAATTATGACTTGACATATGAAAGTTGTTTATGTATATGCATCAGATGCAATGAAAATTAAGAGTACTCACTTAAAATAATTGTGTTAATAATTTTGTATTTCCATATATACAAACTCAAATTATTTTTAAGGTTTTCACAAGAAATAGGAAAATAATTAAATTCAAATATAGCCAAAACTTATTGTATTAACGCATCTTAAAAATCAGTTTAAACTTTCATATTTGACGTTCTATTGTACTAATTGTCGACTAACACATACTCTACTCTTGTAGTGTTCAGTTTGAATACTTATTCTAGCTTCTATTGCAATATTAGGTTAAATAAGTTGTTGATCCTTTTGTTACCTCACTTGCATTGGAGAAGCAAAAACGTAATTATTTAAAATGAGGGTCCACGAAACTAGGATTGACATGTCAAGAAGTACATGAGAGAAGAAATAAAAAGTATACAATATAGTGTAGTTAAATTAATTAATGATTTTCAGGAAAAAAAATACTCAACATATTAAAGATAAGAATAAATCGGCGGTAAGGTAAATTTATAAAGAAAATAATCAATAATTCTTATTTAAGATTTTTTTTTATATTATTGCATATTAATCTTTTCAATATTTCTTATAATTAAAAATAAAATTGAAATTAAAAGATTTTTTTTTATATTATTGCATATTAATCTTTTCAATATTTCTTATAATTAAAAATAAAATTGAAATTAAAATAGATACCGTGTACAAGCCGGATAGAAAACTACTTACGAACATTCCACAAGTAATTAGATTGAGTCGCAACCCTCGTATCTTGGTCTATATATTATTCACCAGGTCTTAGTACTTAGAGTTAAGCTGTAGGGGACCAAAAAAAACACAGGCAATAAAATGAAAACATACCTTTATGCAATCCTATTATTTCTTCTCATTGTCGACCATTCTCTTTCAGCGACGGCGCGTTTACCTTATTCTTCCGTGGCCCGATCATTTGCCAAGATGCTGAGCAAGAACACAAAAAGGATAAAGTCCAAATGGAGGGATGATGACTTGAAGGATTTGTCTCCTCCGACAAACGTACCACTACCACCATCGATGCAAAACACCCCACAACCATACGCACCACCGATGAAAATCAACAACCTGTCTTACCTCAAAGACTACTTTTCTGACTTCGGCTACCTTCAGCCCTCTGAGTCTGGGCCATTCGACGATTATTTGGACCAGAAAACAATGTCAGCTCTTAAGACCTACCAGCAATATTTCAATCTGCCAGCTACTGGCTACCTAAACAACGAGACTATTGATCAAATATCGCTACTACGATGTGCTGTCCCCGACATGAATTTCAACTACGAGTTCACCGACAACGTGTCCTGGCCCAAAGCCAGGAACCAGTGGTTCCCCACGGGCAAGAATCTCACCTACGGTTTTCTTCCGGACAGCCAAATCCCGGCCAACATGACTGAGGTGCTCACAGATGCCTTCACACGGTGGGCGGAGGCCACGGGAGTTTTGAATCTCACAGAGACAATATACGATGACGCCGACATCAAGGTTGGGTTCTACATTTTCGATGATGGCGTTGACGACGCGGTGTTGGGCGGCAGCATTATAAGATTGGAACCTGATTCTAATATGAAGACAGGGGAGATACGTCTGGACGCTACTTTGTACTGGGCGCTGCCCATTGAAAACGACAGCCTGTCGTGGGAGGATGGAGTTTTGGACTTGGAGAGTGCGGCCATGCACCAGATAGGGCATCTACTCGGACTTGATCACTCTAACCACACTGACTCTGTTATGTACCCTTACATATTGCCATCACAGCAACGAAAGGTGCAGCTCTCCCAGTCTGATATGGACAACATTCACCAAGTCTATAGTCCTAACGGCTACTCTGCCCACACTGGCCCTTCGGGACTGATCTTATTTACCACTTTCTCTCTTGGATTTGCTTACTCGCTTCTTTTCTATTAGCTCTCGCTCTACCTCTAGCTTGCTTCTGGATTTATGTTTGAATGTGTTACCTTAGTAAAACCAGAATTTTGATGTGTACCAAATATGTTTCTATGTAATATTGTTTGGTGTTTGTGTAATAATATTGTTATTTCAATTCGTTTTAGTGGTGGGTTGTTTCCTACTTTTAGGCCTTTTGTATTTACAAAGAAAAAGTTGTTGAATGTTTTGTTTCTCACATGGTTTGTCTACAAATTAATAATGTATAAGATTTTACTTAACGTGTAACATTTAGTTAATCAATTAATAACTTATTGCTATGAATATATTATAGTAATTGATCATCAATCCGTTAGCAAAAGAGTATGCATTTTTGTCTAAATTTATATACCATTAAGCTAAGAAAATAAGTGTTAAAGAAATTTACATGCTGCAGGTGTTAATATTTATTACAAAATTAATCAACAGGCACGCACGACACGTAACTAGGCAGATAATTATGTTTTTGAAGTATGCAATCATTTGCTAAGTTTATTTCCTAAAATTAAAATGATAGATGCGACATTTTCTCTGTCGTCATATGCAATTCATGATTAAATTGGAGTGAGAAAACAATTCGTACCATGTATTAACATCATTTTATATTTTTTTATTTATAAATAAAAGATAGAGAGTTTACCTTGAAATATATATATTTTCTTTTAATATAATGAAAAAGTGTTGTATGAATAGTATACAAAGATAATGTGTAAATGACATTATCAAATTAGTTATAGAAATAGTTTTAATTATTTGAAGTTAACACAAATGCTGAGAGTTACATCAACATATTTCACATAAATAAAAGAGACGTGTTTTTTTTTTTATGTACTTTTTTTTAACAATTAAGAGAGAGAAAAGTGTGAGATAAAGCAAATAATTAACTAAACCGAGAAATAAAAGAGTTAAAAAATATTATAAAAATATAGAACTATTTTAAAAAAAAAATAAAAATAAAAAATAAATAAATAATAATAATAATAAGTTTAATCCTAATTTTAGTTTTTCACTACAAGATTTTTTTTTATTTTGTTACTAATTTTAGCTACCATTTAAATTAATAGTTAAATCTTAACTAATTAACTAGAATATTATTTTTTTCTAGCTAAATTTAAGTTATATTCATCTATACTTCTTATTATACGAATTAGTTAGAAAATAACTACAAATTTTAAAAATTTACTATAAATTAACTAAGATTATTTTCTTAGTTAATTTACTACTTATTTTATGCTACCACTAATATTATAATAATTTTGTAACTAATTATTTTTATTAGAAATTAGTTACAAAATAACTATTAATTTTAAAATTAGCTACAAAATTATTTTGTAGCAAATTTTAAATTTTCTAATAGTATATATAAGTTTCACATTTTTGTTATAATATTTTTGAAATAGTTAATGTAATATGATATATTTTGGATTTCTAAATTCTATTCGTGGGAATTGAATCTCTCCATTATCACAAAAGAGATAATTAAATAATTCAATTTCCATAATTGGAACTTAAATTAAAATAGTACTATTATAATAGTGTGAGATCCGTGCAATTAAAAATTTGGGAATGAAATCGGCTGCAAAACACAGTCTCTCAGCAGGATAAATGTTGGAAAGGCAAAACATATATAAAAACACTCCATTTGGATTCATTTCAAAATGCTTCTGGGCTGAGATTTATGCGAAGTTGACATTCCGATGTAATCTGTCTCGTAGATCCGCTAAACATGAATAATTAGTAAGTGGGTAAAAGTTCCACATTATAGTTTCTGGTCATATAGAAAATTTCTTTACCCTCATCCACTAATCCAGAATGGCTACAACAGCAGTGAAAATGCCCTCGTCTGGAGTTGCCTTTTTACCTAGCATTTCATCAAATGGCCTTTCTTCCCCTCCCATGAATTCCAAATCCTACAACCATAAGTCCAAGCAGTGAAAATGCCCTCGTCTCGAGTTTTATTTTCTTTTTTTATTATTTTTAACTTCTTCCTTTGAGCTAATATTTCTTTTTTATTTACCTTTCCATTATTTTAAAAACATTATTATCTGTAATGGAGTCAAAATTAAAAATTTAGTACAAATATAAATGTACCATTAACCATTAATTTTCATGTTAATTATATTTGATTACCAATTGATTGATATATTTAATATTTTGTTTTCTTAATTAGATTTATTTAACTAGGTTAATAGCATTTGATTGGTAATTAATTGATGCACTGAAAATATTTACTTTCCAAATTTATTTAACAAAACACATTAACTATTACTTCGTAATTTTTTTATTTCATGAAAACTATTTTGATTTAATTACTTTTGTAATTTAATTCAATCAAATATTTTTTTTTATCATTCTAGATGTTACTTTTTTCCTTCTTTTTCCTGTTTTTAAGTTTTATTTACTTTCCAACAAAAAAATATGCATAGAAAATTTGACAGATTAATTATACCATCAAATAACACTGGGATTTTTTATTTAAATATATATTTTTTAATTCATTTTTTTTTTCTGTTGGAATCCAATCATATGAAAACCTAATCCCTAAAAATTGTTTACACGATAATAAACACTATTAAAATTGTGAATAAATTAATAATGTGTTACATGTTATCATTTAAATTAATTCATAATTGCTTAAGAAAAACGCTCTGAAAAGATTAAGTTTTCAACAAACTTACTTAATTCCGTCCAATATGATACACATGATTTAAATAAATGTCCGAACACTATATTTTATAAGAGGATCTCTCTGTATACACATTTCTTTCTATCAACCTGGACGACATGCGCTTTTGCAAAACAATGACCAATATGCTTTAAAAAATTGGCTTAAGTGTTATATATCAACGTGTTAACCATCTACATTGCCAAATCTTTCCAAAAAGTCCTTTAAAAAGCATAAAGCTCATATTTATAAGTACAAGTACACTTATCCATCATGTTTCAAGAAGCAAGTCAACTTCTGATTTGATAAGTCTCATGTTTTGCACAAAAACAACAAAAGCATAAAAAATTTCTCTATGTCATGAAGGTTTATACTAACTTTTATGTAAAATGCTTTGAAATGATCCAATCTGCTTCCAATGTTTCTTTTTTTTTTTTTGTTTTTTTTAAGAAAGACATATCTCGTTCCTTAATGCATTCAAAACAAGAAGATTTGATCTCAACCGAAATAATTTTTCAAGGCTATAAAAAGAAGACCCTTTCAAAGACGGAAATATAAAAGACAGGTAACAAGAATGAGAAACAATAAAACAATGAACTTCAACATTTTGTTGGACAATATATTTTGAGCTTATATTTTTACACACTTAATTTCTTTTTACGAAGACTTACATTACTATACTTGATTTTATATCTTTGGATAGTGAAATTATTGCACAAAGAAAATCTTTTGTATGTGTTGTAGCCTTGTGTTAAAGTTGTGTTTGTGAAAGGTTGAAAAGATTTAATATTAAAAAATAATCGTGATTGTAATTTTTTGTAATATTACATTGTTGTAAGCCTAAAATGACAATAAAAAAAAAATACTTGCATTAGTTAATAAAAACTCTTTTGAGGAGACATAACTCTTGGTTGAACAGCTAACTAATATAAATTATTATATGCAATTCATCTCCTCCTCCTTATCCCATTATACTAAGTCAAGTAGATAAAGAGAATTTGTGAAAAAAAAAGTCTTATATAACGCATACACACAATTTAACTTCTCTTCTACTTTTTGTTATTTCATTTCTACCAAAATGCATAATGAATAAAATACTATTTAATTAATTGTGAAATATTTAAAATATTGAAACTATGAAATTCACTACAAGATCAAAATATTAAAAAGATGTGCATGTTACATATAACATCAAACTAAAATTAATCAAGTTTATGTTTATTTTGCTCTTTTTTTTTATATTCTTGATACCTCTTGTACATTTTTTTTATAATACATATATATTAAAGTTGCAACCTTTTCAAATTAATATATGTATATAATTATTTTAGAAATATAAATATATCTATTATATTTATATTAATTAAGGTAATTAGAAAATTTTTAATTCATAAATGTACATACGAAAGAAAATTAATTAAAATAAACTAAATTAATATACTATAAATTGTTTGTAAGCAAATTTTTTGTTTCAAAAAATTATTTTTTTTGTACATTTATAACTTTGTAATTATGTTTTAAATATTTTAAATAAAAATACCATTGTGTAGCACCCCTAAAATGTCCGGGCCGAAATGACGTCCCTGTCTTCCCCGAAACCCCAATTCTGGCATTTGGGCCATTAATTCCTGATCCAAAAGCTGAGACGGGTCCGTAGTCCACGTTTGACCTGGGTCTTCGTTTGATTCGATCTCCCCTTGGTAGTCTTCCTGATGGAGCCCGATGGGCGTCATGGGAAATCGAAAGATAGAGAATAATATGAGAGAGAATCTTGGGATTTGGTTGTTATCACGGCCTCTCCCGGACCCTATATAAAGCCAGTGAGAAGAATAGAAAAGGACATCAGAGAGCGAGAGAAGAGGCGGAGGAGTGACAGAGACCAGGAAGAAAGCGGCCAGACCAGAGAGCAACCACGACGCCCCGAGGGGGCGGAAGGAGGACCCCCAGGGGAGTAGAAGAAAAGATCAAGCATTGGTCAAAGGCGGGGAAGACACGTCCGCCACCTCAGAGCACCGGGTTAGTATTCTAATCCCCTCTTACATCGCCCCAAGTCGGGTTCCTACCACCCCTCTCAAACCAGGGTCCTCACCACAGGGCCAGTCCTCTCGCCGTGCAGAAGCACTTTGCCGGCGTGGCCTTAAAAGCGAACTCAGGCCCGGCCTTTCTCCAAGCCGACTCGGCCTTAGTCATGCGATGGTAAAGGCTTCGGACGGACCCTCACAAGCAAAGCCAAGCCGACACGGTTTCGGCTGACCCCATCATGAACCACCATGCCTAATCCGACTCGGCTCCGGTAACCGAGACGAGACAGAAGAGGCCATACCCACAAAATCACCTCCCACTAAAAAGGAGAAACCAGCCAAATTTCCCCCGGCCAGGAACTACGTGGACTTTGAATCCTCCCAGCCAGAAGTGCGTGAGGCTGGGGCACACCCCTATCAAGTCAAACCTTAAAAACCCAAAAAATCCAAAATGCCAAACACCGTCCCTCCTCCCATATAGCTAGCCTAAGGTAACTATCAAGTGATAGGCATCTTTGGCCCCCACGCCTTAGCGTGTAACCAACTCGAACCCACATGTCGATTCGAGACCGGCCTTGCCAAAGGTTTCTGGCGTTCCCTAAACCAAAACGCCGGTGGCGACTCCTACATGGCCGACTCGGTTTCGGCCGACTCCGCCCAACGTCACAATTTAGGTTGTGACGGATGGCGACTAATGAGGGACCTATGCCGAGGTGAGCCTTGATAGGTTAGCGTGAAGGAGAGACCAGATGAGTCCAGCAGACCAGTTTTCCCTTTCTTTTTTGTATTTTAGCTTATTTCATGCATGCTTGTTTTATTCTTTCCTATTATTGTCATCATAATCTTTGTGGGGTTCACGGGGAGAGCACCAATGAGGTGTGAATGTGAGGGGCCTTATTCCCCAGGCCTGTGAGTTAAGGGAGAGGAATGTGTAGTGGTCTCCATACTAGAGGCGTCTCAGTACTGGGGATCACGATGGTTCCACTTGGGGCTGATCGTCCTAGGGGGGTAATCATGTTCTGGGATGTCTATCCTGTCCATGGTACCGCTCCCCAGGGAAGGTCTATAGACCCAAGAGCCTGTTGGTGAGAATGATTAGAAAAGCCCCAGAGAGAAGGGGGGAACATAGCCTATCCAACCATATGCCTGATTAAGGGACATCTAAGCAAAACCGAATTGGAATCGGCTAGTACAAACCGAGATGGAATCGGCCAAAAAAAAAACCCTTATACCAACCCAGCATGCATACATGCATCTCATACACCACATAAAAAGAAAAAAACAAAATCATGCATCATGATACATTGATCACGGAAATTTCAGATAATGGAAGTAGGGTCACAATATTGGGCTAGATCACCTCAACCCGTCCAGGCTAAAGCGCCGAATGTCCAGACCCTTCGCCCCAGGGGCCGAGAGAGGCCCATGGCGAAGGCGCTTCGAGAAGCTTCATGGCAATCTTGAGCCTCTTGGAGGTTGAAACTTCGGCCAGCCGCATTGGAAGCCCTCGTCAAGATCTTCGACTCACCAATCTGGGTGCTTCACTTTGAGAGACTTCCAAATAGCGCCAACCTTGGAGAGTATGAGCGATTGATGGGATTACCCCTCGTCGAATCCCCACTTCTACTTCCATCAAGACCAACGCCCCTTCTTGGACCACTATCGCCAAACTATTAAGAGTCTAGGACACGGAAGTTGCTAAGTGGAAAAGGAACCGCAACGGTATAGAAGGAATACCCGGGGTATACGTAGAGGAAAGACTGCTCCATTTCAGGAAGAACAGGATTGGGACGCCATGATAGACGTCTTTGGGCTTACTCCTCTACGGGATGGTGCTAGCGGGCCCCTACATCGAAGATTACGCCGACCTCGCAGACCATAGAGGCATTCTTGGCTAAGAAGGACAGAGGAAAACCCCACCATGGCTCTCTAGCCAACACCTACTACACACTTAGTCATTGCAAGGCGGAAAACGGCGAACCTTAGATGCTGCACCCCTTTACCTCTGGGCTGTGCCCCATCTCTTCAATGCAAGACCAAGACTGTTTGCCCAGAGAAGACTTCAAATGGGCTGCATAAAGAAAATGACCAAAGAGCGTGGGTAAGGCAACTAGGAGAGGCCACCGAAAGGACAATTCGTTGGTACCATGCGGAGCGAAAAAGACAGGAAATGATCACTACTGTGGGGATTATCCTAACGTCCCCTCCCGGGACTCGGGGGCTATCAACTATAACCCAGAGCTAACCGCCCGACAGGCCGGGTTCCCCATGGTCTCGAGCCCACATCAGAAGCTCGCTCCCTACGGATAGAAAGTGCCCAGGCCCGAGGCGAGCATCCGTAAAAATCCGACGGGTTTGGGCCAGCGTCGTCGGACAAGGAGCAACGTGGCGAACCGGGAGTTGTGGGACCTCACCCGAGTACTGGCCTGGCTCGAGCAAGCGTGTCCACCTTGTAGGACTGCCTTGGGGAAGTATCCTACGCCGGGACCAAGCAACCGGGGCTTATTTGGAGATCTGGGGAGACTCCCAAGTCAAGGCACTCCAAGGCACCCTAGAGCAAATGAAGAGCCAATTGGGGAACGCTGAAAAGAAAATTGGAAACACTCTAGAAGAGGCAGAAGACAGAACGACCTACGGAAGCAATGAACTTAGTAGAAAGCTCGGGCAGAAAAAGGAGGGCCGTCTGAAAGTAGGCCAATGTCTAAAGGCCGTTGATCGGGAAGCGCATTCGGTAAAGAAGAACGCGACCAACTAATGGCGAAAAGAACGATCGAGAAAGTAGCCATCTCAAGGCTAGGAAGCCAAGAGAGAAGAAGCGCGAGGCCCGGGAAAGGACACACTAACTCGAGGAGGAACTTAAAACAGCCCAACTATCGAAGGAACACCTACAAAACCAAAGCGATCGGATTGTTAGCCTTGGTCGAGGGCGAGGAAAGATCGAACTAAAAGTCTCAACTCGGGGCTGAAAAGATCCTAGAAAGTTGGAAACAGAGGTGTCAAGATATCGCGGACTAAGTTGAAATACAAGTGCGAGCCAAAAGGCAGCGCAAGGTTGGAAGGACGGATATGTCAAACTAGCATGGCTCGCCAACCGGGCACTGATGAGCATTCCCAAAGACTTCGGCGCGGCAGAAGGCATGATGGATCCCACCAAGACGCCAAGAAGAGGTCAAAAGTTCTTAGAACATTGTAGGGCAATGTATGATATGGTGAAGGAGCTATCCGCCCCACCATAGGAAAACATCTTGTATTCTCTTCCAATAAATATTATTTTGAATTTCCGTGACTCAATGTTATCATCGCATTTGCATCATTCATCATTCATATAGTATAGCTAAATACATATTCCCCAAGCATGAAAGCAAAAAAATAATAAACAAAAGGCATAAACTAATCAAAAAAAACATATACCAGGAAAGAGAAATCATTGCGCCCAGGTACCACGCGATCCAAGACTAAAAACATGGAACAAGCCATGGAGGAATTGGAACAACTGAACGCCAGAGATAAAGGCGGAAATGAGGACTGGAAATGGGGCAGATGAAGGAACAAATTAACAAAATGTTCGAGATCATCACTCAAACGCAGCCCAACCCAACATGTGGCGATCACCCGGGGAGGCGGCTCCTAGCACCGCCACATCGAGGGGACACCTACGCATCCCCCGGGATTCACCCCCCGGCATGGAATGCCCTCCCGAAAACCCACCAGCTCCCCAAGAGCAGCCCGGAGAACACCTCGGGACTAGGTAGGGGGCAAGGATCGGGGATCCGGGCCTTTCCAGATCCCAGAGCCCTTGTCTATCTATCCCCCCTTTCGAATGCTGGTCGTACACGGACTGTCCGGAACCAACCATCCAAAGGGGCGACAAGATCAAGCGCTTTCGAAGAGCGCATGCGAGCCATTGAAGGAACGATAGCCCGCGGCATTGGACGCTGCCAATCTATGTTTGGTTCGGGCAGCCGAGTTACTGCCGATTTCAAGGTTCCCAAGTTGAAAAAATACAAAGGAAGTTCTTGCCCGTGTACATCTAGGCATGTCTTGCCCGAAAGATGGCACACCCAACAAGACAAGATCTGATGCACTTTGCTTCGGGATGCCTTTCAGGGGGGGCAGCATTGCGGTGGTACGTTGGTCTAGACAATGGGCACATAAAAACTTGGAGAGACCTCGCGGACGCCTTCCTACGGCAATATAAGTACAATGAGGATATGGCCCCAGACCGCTCTCGCCTGCAAAACTTATCCAAGGCCGACGCGGAGGGCTTCAAAGATTACGCGCAGAGATGGCGGGAGTTAGCTGCCCAGGTCCAGCCACCTCTCTCAGAAAGGGAAATGGCTTCCATGTTCATCGACACCCTCCCCTCGCCCTTCTACGACAAGGTCGAGGGAGGCGTAACTTCAACCGGTGACCTAGTCATCATAGGAGAAAAGGGATAGAAGCTAGGCATTAAGCGGGAAGATTCACGCAAGGCCAGGAAGCGCAAGCCGTCAAGAAAGTAGAGAAAAAGGGGAGATCTGACGTTTAACAACTGGATCCCACAGAGCGAAGAGTAAGCTCATCCCGAGCGGCCTGGGGATAGTCTCTCTTTACTCCCGACCGTCACACAATTCCCAGGGCATAAAGCATCTACACAGAGGCCCAAACCCCTGTGAATTTTGACAAAGAAGAGTCTTCCTCCCGTCCCGATGCCTTACGCTACCTCTTCCTCTCTACTCAGGAAAGGCATGATGGCGGTTATGCCATTCAAGCCCAGAGCCTCCTACCCCACCGTCTTACGACCCAGTCAAGTCACGACTATCGCTCGGGGAGTGGGGCATTCTTGAAAGGTCTTTGGAGTTTCAAACATAAAGTCAGGGACTGATAGAGGCAGGGTGGCTTGGGTTTGAAGGAACAAGCCAAACATTGGTACCAACCCTCTCCCCGCCCACGAAGAAACAGGCTATTAATGCGCTAGGATCACAACATCAACACTTGAGGCGGAAGAGGAAGTAATTGCCGTCATAGGTCGGCAAAGACCGCCCTTTCAACCACTAATCATCAATGCGACCCGTCCGTCCCACGCCTTGATCATCACGGCCCCACCTAGGCCCGCCTTCAAGGATAATCACGGCGGTCCCCATGGCATTACGACCCGGTGCACCGAGGAAATTAGAGAGCAAACCCAGGACCTCCCAGCCCAGGGAGGTCACTAATCATCGGAACCGGGGAATGACACGTGGCGGAAGGATCTACACCGGCCAACCTCGGAGGAAAGGACCTAAGGGGAGTCCGAAAGGGGCACACTAAAAGAAGGAGGCCGAAGAATTCCTCAAACTCATTCGCTCTGGTGAGTATGGTGTTGGACCATCTGAACAAGACTTCGACACGCATCTCGCTTACGTCACCACTGCTTTGAATTCGGAAAACCACCATGACCTCTTCTTTGAAAGTCCTAAAAAAAGCCCCGTAGCCCCGGACATCACCGGAAAGATTGGGGGGCATTATTGGCAGTCTCACTAGCTCAGGGACGGTTGACCTTCTCGGACGAGGAGATCCTTAGCCGAAGGAGGCAACATAACTTGACCCTTCATATTTTTGTCAAATCGGGACCTACATGATTACCAGTACTACTAATCGATAATGGCTCTTCCCTCAGCGTCTTGCCAAAGGCCACTGAACATGTTTCCTGGGTTTTACCAGCGTCTGTGCAACCGGCGAGCCCGGTGATAGTGAGGGCATTCGGACGGTTCAAGAAAGGGCGTCATGGGGAAATCACTCTCCCCCACGTTGGCCTACCCTGTTCCACATCCTCTTCCAAGTCATGGATATTCGCCTTGTCGTACAGCTGCCTTTTAGGAAGGCCTTGGATCCAGCAGTGCGGGGCTGTGCCCTCCTCCCCTTCACGGAAGGTTAAATTTGTCGGAGACCAACGGTTGTCGGCGTAATGGGGAACAAGAATTGATGATTAGCACCCCCTTTGATGGATACCTCGAGGGAAAGAGGAGGCCCCGGAAACCTCCTTCCAAGCACTCGAGATCGCTGCAGCCGGAAGTGGCCCAAGTCATGAGAAAACATGGCGTTCAGCGTCATGATCAAAAGGGGTACCAACTTTGGCAAAGGGCTCTGGTCCTCTTCTAGAAGGAATCCGGCGCCAATTGAAATCGGGGAAAATAAGGGGAAAGCTGGACTCGGGTACCAAGCCGGCCCGACCAGGCAAAGAGCACGCCTAACCGGGCGGCATGGGGCCAACATTTCGTTCGTGAAAATGCGGCAATGGTAGGTAGTGGGCCCAAGTCAGCCCGGGAGTCTACGTTTCGAGGGACAGCTAGCTAATTGGACAACGGAGCCACTTCGATGGGCAATTTCTCTTTACAATGTAATTCCTTTTTGTAAGCTCGCTTTCGAGGCGATTTCGAATTAATAAAACTTAAGCATTTCATCCATTTCAGTCACTTTCTTGCCTTTTCTTTCTTTTCCTTTCGCGTTCTTCATTTCGCTAAAAAAAGCAGGGAGGAAACTCCTTTAAAAAACACCACTAATAACGAACCTGTCCGTAAACAGCGACGTCACGACTGCGTATGCGAGGACCCTAGTCCTATTGAGGAGCCGTAGGTGAGGAAGGACGAGAAACTGAAGCCCGGCCGAGGTAGAAAGGCGTATAGAATCGAAAGACCAAAGTTTCAACCCCAGCCGGGGAGTTAGAAAGCGTGAACCTAGGGACGAGAGATAAGAAAGAAGTGAGAATAGGAGGTCGGATGTCACAAGAATCGAGAAAGGCCCTCATGTAGAACTCTTACAAGAGTTCTCGGACATATTAGTGGTCATACCGAGACATGCCAGGGCCTCGAGCCATGCAGCATAGTGGAACATAGACTCCCCATGCTCCCAAAAGCAACCCCGATTCGCCAACAGTTTGCGAAGAATGAAACCCGAGCGTAGAGCCTTTTAAAAATCAAGGAAGAAGTAGAAAAAGCAGTGGGGCGGGGTTCCTGGCCAGTATCTAACTATCCCCAATGGGTGGCAAAACATCGTGCCGTGCACCAAAAAAAGGACGGAAAAACGCACGCGTGTGCCGACTATAGGGATCTAAACCGGGCCGACCCAAGGATAATTTTCCTTTACCCACATCGACATGCTCGTAGACAATACGGCATGTCCGGGCCGCTTGCTCCTTCATGGATGGTTTCTCGGGGTACAATCAAATTCTAATGGCGAAGGAAGATCAGGAGAAGACGACCTTCGTCACCTTATGAGAACGTTTTTTGCTACAAGGTAATGCCATTTGGCATTTCAAAAAATGTCTGACAACCTACGAAAGAGCAATGGTAACCTGTTCACGACATGATGCCTGGAAATCGAGGTATATGTCGACGACATGATTGCAAAATCAAAAACTCGGGCAGCACATCAAGACCATGAAAATTATTCGGTGAGACTTCGAAATACGAACTAAGACTTAACCGGCAAATGCCTTGAATAACGTCGGAAAATTGTTGGGCTTTTGTGGTAGCGAGGGGTATCGAAATGGACCCCAGATAAGGCAAAGCTGTCAGGGAAATGCCCCTCCCACAATGATTGAAGTCCACTTCTTGGGACGAATAAACTTCATAGCCAGATTCATTTCCCAATTAACGGCAACATGCACCCCATATTCAAACTCCGCTAAAGCGGCATAAGTTGAATGGGATGCGGAATGTCAGAAGCCTTTGAGAAAATCAAGCGCGACTTAGAATGTCCGCGATCCATCCCCGCCGCCCGAAAAAACCTCGATCTTGTACCTTTACGATTGCTCGGCGAGTCCATGGGTTGCATGCTAGGACAAACAAGATGATTTTGGGAAAGAACGAGCTGATCTACTACCTCGTGAAAAGGTTCATGAGATTGCGAGAGAGAAGATACCCTGCCTGGAACGAACACGTTGCGCTTTGTCTGGCCGCCAAGAGGCTTGACCATACATGTTGTCCCTCGGCCCGGCTAGTAGCCAAAGACTGACCCCATCAAATATATCCTGGAAAAGCCTCAACTTACAGGGCGCGATAAAGACGTTGGCAAATGGCTATCCGAGTTTGACATCGCTTATGTGAGCCGTCACTGTAAAGCGGAGCGCCCTAGCGGATCATCCGGCCTAATCACCCACCGGCGGATCCACAACCCCTGCTCACGAATTTAAAGCGAACACATCATGGCAGCAGGAGATGAGTCCCGACCGAAGAACGAATGGACGATGTGGTTCGGGCTTCTAACGATTGGGAAATGGATGGCGTGGTCTTCAGCCTCTCCAACCGGCCATTACTTCCCTTTCGCCGCCAACCCGGGTTGGATTGTACAAACAACATGGCGTAGTACGAAGCCTGCACTATGGGACTCGCCATGGCCCAGAACACCAGGTCAAGAGACTCCGGTCTACTCTGAGTCCTCCCCCCGGTGATCTATGCCCGTGGAGAATGGGAAACACGGGACAGCAAACTCATCACTACCCACGCTACGAGGAAATGTATGAAGCTCGACACCGTCACATTCCACCACGTACACGCGAAGAAAATCAAATGGCAGATGCTTTGTGACCTGCTTGCCAGCCATGGTACGAGCAAATGACGGGCGAGATGACCATACATGTCCCAAGCTCCCTCGCACGCCTATTGCCACCACCCGGCCTCGGAGCACCTAAAAGCGGACCCCGGAACCCCGTGCCTCGACATAAAAGGTACTTGGAAAAGGGGGAATACCGGGAAGGGCATGGAAAATAGGACGCGTTGAGGAAGGCTGGTGACGGTACCTCTTTTTAAGCGTCTTATACAAAAAGACGAACGCAGACATGACACTTCGCGTCGTATTAGATCGCCTCGAGGCGAGCGGATAATAGAAGAGGTCCACGAAGAAACCTTGGCACCCATGCAAGTGGCCATACCAGCTCCTCAAATACTTTCCGAGCGGTGATGCCCCGGACTAAGTTGAATCGGTCACCAACACGCCCAAGAGTGTTTGAAATGCCGGCGCCCACGCCGATCAGATCAAATATCGCTCTTCCTCCCTACATAGTCCGGCTGCACCATGGCCGTTTCTATATGGGGCATAGATGTGATCCGGGCCATCGAGCCCAAGGCTTCAACGAACATAAGTTCGTAAATGCCATCGATTACTTCACCAAATGGGTAGCAGCAGCGTCGTATTCGGTACCGCAACGTAGGCGTAGTGGTCAAATTCCTCAAAGGACATCATTTTGCCGTTACGGGATCGCATCCCGTCATAGATACTTGGCCAATCGAACAACAAGATGAACATTTTAAGCAATTCAGATCCGTCATCACAATTCCACTCCCTATCGCCCCGGATGAAGCTAGAGCGGTGAGGATCCAACAAAAACATCAAGAAAAAATAATACGGGAAAATGGCGAACCTACAAAGATTGGCATGAAATGTTACCCCTATGCACTACGGATATAGGACCTCAGACTGAACCTCCACGGAGACAACACCTTATTCCCTGGTCTACATATGAAGTTAGTCCTCCCAATAGAGATTGAAATACCCTCTTTAAGGGTCCTACAAGCAGAATTAGAAACGGCTGAATGGATCCAAAGGCGCCACGATCAGCTAAACCTGATCGAGGAAAAACGCCGGCCCCATGCCACGGTCCAGCTCTATCAAAGTAGGGGTTAAAAGTGCCTTTGACAAAAAAGTGAAACCTCGGATGTTCAGACGGGGGACATGGTCTCAAAAGGTACTACCAACGCCATAACCGGGAGGAAAGTGGGCACCCAACTCTGAAGGGCCATATGTGGTAAAGCACGCTTTTCGGGTGGGGCGCTACTCCTAATGGACGCTGAAGGCGCGACCTCAAACACCGTCAATCAACTCGGACTCGGTCAAGTTCTTCCTTGAAACCTCGTCTAAGCAGTAGTGGAAAGTTGTCTACATCCAACCGGAACCAAAATAGGATTAGGAAACCAAAGTACAAGGCTACCTCGTTGATCTATCAAACAACCCATCCCGCGCAAGAATCAGAAAAACCATGTTTTCACTTTGTAAAAGCACCCATTATCAATAAAGCCTAGTTTCATTTTTCATCTCCTTTGTTTTTTTACATGCTAAGTCTTATTAATTCAACAAAAAAGAATCTACATTGTTAAAAGAATAATTCATGAATCAAAGTACTGCGAGTCAATTCACGGACCCTCAAGATCATTGATGGCTCAATAGCGCGGCGATACCCTGGTCGAGGTGGCCAAACGCAGTAAAAAAAAATAATAATAAAAAAAAATAGAAACAAAAAAAAAAAAAACAACAACAACAGAAAATAATAACACTAAGTGCGCATTCCTAGGAAATAGGAGAAATTCTGCATTCTAAGTTTGCCCTAAGATGATTCCATCTTGGTTTGGCCAAGTCAATTAATTAGGCATTCCCATAAAAATAAAAATAAAAATAATAAAAAAAAAAGACCCAAAAAACAAGAGAGATAATAAGTAAATTCTCATTTCATAAATAATAAATTGTTTATACACAATCATCGGGGAGGGGAGTCGAGGAGGGAAACAAGCTTCCCATCCTTAATTTCCAAATCGGCTGAGTAAGGACTCAGGTCGAAATCCGGCGCCAGAAGTGCTATCTGCTGAAGGGCTTTCCCAAAGCCCGCCTCATGTTGATCAACAAGGGCGTTCTCCAAGCGCTCCACCCTGCCAGCAAGGCGCTGCCTCTCCTTTGTAAAAGCAGCAACCTCAGCCTCCAAAGCAGCAGCCTTGACCCCTGCAGCCTTCGGCGTGGTTCCCAACTTGGCTTTCGTCTCCTTGTCGGCCGCCACGATCGCCTCGCCAAACTTAGCCTGGGCGAGAGCACCATCAAGTCCTTGGATAGGGCCTCGTAGTTTCTTGGGCGCGGCCAAAAGCAGCCTTGACTGGTGACTTCAATCTTCGGTTAGGCGGCCGACCTCATCTCAGTCACCTTTTGCGTCAGAATTTGGCGGCCGGCTTCAGGCTGGTTGCCGCCCCCAAGGATGCTGCCTCCGATTTGGACTTTGCCAGGTCAGCCCATAATCCCTCTCGGTCAGCCCCGACTTGCCGCTTCAGCCCTTTCCCTCTGACTTCAACCTTTCAAATCACAGTTGGCCTTGGTCACCTTGTCAAACTCCTTCTTATTAAAGGCCTCCCTCAGCACAACCTGCTCAGCCTTCTTCACCAGGCCCCTTGACACCTCTAAAGAAGCCAACGACCTGAGATGATAGGCTTCCAGCATATCAAACGTTCCGTCCACCCCAGCAGCGACCAAGAGCCTGCGGTCATATTGGGGAATTGAGCTTGGGGGGAACCACCCTCGGAGATCCACGTTCGCCCCCCACAGAGATTTTACATTATCTGGGGCCTTGAAACAGGACATCCCTCCCGGAGGCAGCTCAGGACCCGCAGTAATGGTAACCCTGCTCCTCTCCGTCAGGCTGGTCGGAGATGGACTAGGAGGCACGACGCTCTTCCCCTTTTTTCTCGATGCCTCCTCGGCAGCAGCGGTTTCAGCCCTCCTCTTGGCAGCTCTAGTCATCACCTCCGATGAAGGAAGCCCCGCTTCGGCTGGGGCCGGTTCTTCAAGGGCCTGTACCTCCGTTGCTGGCACCTCGGCAGCAACTGAAGTCGGGGCCACCTCTGCAGCTGGAGCCGACTCTGCTTCGGCCGGTCGCACCTCGGCCCTGGCTGCTGAGGCCGACTCCGTACCGGCGGCCGCTTGCACTCCGGCCTTAGGTGCCGATGTCTCCCCGGCTGGTGGCGTCGCCGACTTCTTCACGGAATCGGCCAATCTAGCCCGCTTCACCTTCTTAATCAAGGCCGCCATATCAACCCCTTCATCTTCGATCATTCCTGCCAACACAAAGACAGAGATATCAAACACATATATTAAAGGCCAAAGGAAAAACAGGACTTACTTCTTAAGTGAGAAACAGGCTTCCGCCCAAGGGCCAAGGCGACGATCTCCTTGCAGTTCATCCCGCGGGGCAGCTCGTCCAACAATTGTAGAATCACTTTCTCCTCGCGAGAAAGTTGACTCTTATGCGTTCCTGAGGCCTTTAAAGGCAGCCTCCAGTACAAGGGCATGGGCTGACCATCTGAACACAAAGCCCCTCGGCCAGGCCCTAATCCGCACGAACCCATCCTTGAAGCCTTTATAGGGCCGTGTGCGCTGTAGAACAGACTGGTGTTGGGAAGAGGCGCCAAGGAGACCCAACCCACCTTCTTCCCTACGGATGGTGTAATGACTTAGAAACACAGGAGGCGGAGGGGTTATGGTCCGCACCGCACACACCACCTTGAGCGCTGAAGAGCTGCCCGCCCGTTGGGATGAAGGCTGCGAAGAGCCACCCCATCATCCTTAGTACATCGCTGTAAAAAGCGGTCAGGAAACACCACCCCCAAATCCGGGAGGGCCGGTTTAGGTACATGTAAACGAAATCGCCCTCCCCTCTCTCTACGCGTGGCAAACCCGCTCCAGGAGAAGAAACAGTGGGCCATTTCGGTTGAGGCGTGAGGCCCATAGACCCAGTCTCCTTTGACTGCCAAAGTCCTCACTTTCGCAGGCGTCATCTTCGAACCATGCGAAAGGACATCCTCCTGCACCCACTCAAAATGCTCCTCCCCCGACGGAACAGGAGCATTAGAACCGTCCCCCACTTGGCCTGCCACAGCCACAGGCACAGCAGCTATGGCCTCAAGACTAGGAACCGAAGAAAAAGAAGAAGATGATGAAGAGGGAGCTTTTACAACACCTGACATTTCTGGATGTGGAAGTCGGAAAAAGAGCTGCGATTTGAAGGAGAAGGAACTCGGAGATCAGGAAAGCTCCAACGAATTGAACAAAGGAGTGCCAACGGGTAGCTAAACTCCTATTTATAGGAGCCAAAAACCACCTAGGAGCCACGGCGGCGCACCATTAAGCAGTAGCGACTCCCCAAGCAGCGCCAATCATCACCCCAGGAATTAATGCGTCCCAAGGCAAGCGACCCATCAATGCGCCCAGAAGCGAAAAAGGCACCATCAATCGCCTCCCGAAATGAAAAAAGACAAGCCGGAGGAGCGCGTGCCCTCAGACGCGACCTCACGAGTTTCAAAAAGGAAAAAATAATAATAAATAAATCAAAAAAAAATAATAACAAAAAAAAAAAAAAAAAAAAAGAAGAAAAAAAAAATAATAATAAATAAAGAAAACAAAAATATAAATTCAGTCAAATTCAAACCAATATAGACGACATTCAATCGTCTCGGCCAACATCAAAGCCGGCTTCAGTACTTGATCAAATCAACTTCGGCCAATGCCACGCCGTCTGAGGCAGCGATCAATCTGACTCGGCGATGCCAAGCCGACTTCGGGCGGCACCCAATTCATCTCGACCAACCGCCGTCAGCCAAGCCAAGCCGACATTCAATCCGTCTCGGCCGAAGCGTCAAGACGACTCGGCCAGCATTCCATCAAACCTAGGCGCTAAAGGAAAGCCCTGGCAAGTCATCCTCGAACCAAACAGCTTAATGATAGGCGCCTTCAAACTTGGGCACCCAATGGAAAGCCCAGCGGTCAACCAAGTCAAAAGCAAGTTAGCAACATCATCAAACCTGGCGCCAAGCGGAAAGTCTAGCGATTACTCGAAAACAAAATGGCCATTTTCAAACCAGGCGAGCACCTAAAGGAAAGCTCGAGGCCAATCAAGTTAGGGCAATTCAACGGCACCATCAAACCCTGGCGCCAAGCGGAAAGCCTTGGGATCCTTCAGCAACCATTCTGATGGCTTCTTCAAATGTGGGCACCAGCGGAAAGCCCAGCGGCCACTTTACTCAAAAGCGGTTCACTACTTGCGGCCTAATCACGAGACCACCCCGTGGTCGGTTCCCCGGGAAGGCTCGAGTCTTTATCGCATTCATTATCACAAACCCAATACTGAATGCAAATAAAGAGAACAAGCTGTAGCACCCTAAAATGTCAGGGCGAAATGGCGTCCTGTCTTCCCCACGGCCGGCCCAATTCACGGCATTTGGGCCATTAAAGCCGCGATCGAAAAAGCGAGGCGGGTCGAGTCCACGTTTGACCCGGTCTTCGTTTGACTTCAGTCTCCCTTTGGCGAGTCTTCACACCCCGATGGGCCCCAGGCGTCATGGGGCTGAAAGATAGAGAATAATATCTGAGAGAATCTTGGGATTTGGTTGTTATAAACCGGCCCTCAGGACCCTATATAAAGCCAGGCGAGAGAATAGAAAAGGACATCAAGAGGCGAGGCAGAGGGCAGAGAGACTAGACCCGGGAAGCGGCCAGGAGCCAAGAGCGGCAGCAGGGGCAGAAGGAGGACTGAGGGTAGGTAGAGAAAGATCAAGCATTGGTCAAAAGGAAGACACGTCGCGCCACCTCAGAGCACGGGTTAGTATTCTAATCCCCAACACATCAGCCCAAGTCAGGTTCCTACCACCTCTCAAACCTTGGGTCCTCGCCCTACGGGCGAGTCCCTCTCATCTCTAGAAGCACCTGTAGCGTGGCCTTAAGCGAACTCAGGCCGGCACCTAAAGCCAGGCTTCGGCCTTAGTCATGCACGATGGCCGGGCTCGGACCCTCACAGCAAAGCCAAGCCGACACGGTTTCGGCTGACCCCCGTCATGAACCACCATACCTAATCCGACTCGGCTGGTGAGCAAGGCAGGCAGACCGGGCCATACCCCCTAAAATCACCTCCCCTTTAAAAGGAGAAACCGGCGAAATTTCCCGAGCCCGAACTACGTGGACTTTGAATCCTCTAGAGCAGAATGCGTAGGCCAGGGGCACACCCTATCAAGTCAAACCTTAAAAAACCCAAAAATCCAAAATGCCAAACACCGTCCCTCCTCCCGTATAGCTAGCCCGAGGTAACTATCAAGTGATAGGCATGTTGGGGCCCCACGCCCTTAGCGTGTAACCAACTCCCAGAACCCACATGTCGATTCGAGACCAGCCTTGCCAAAAGGTTTCTGGCGTTCCCTAAACCAAAAACGGGTGGCGACTCCACATGGCCGACTCGGTTTGGTAGGCTCACCAATGTCACAATTTAGGGTTGTGACACATTGTATGTTTATATTTTATCTTTATCAAATTATGCACAAATTTCTTCTCCAAAGAGAAATATTAAACTTTTAAATATATATATATATATATATATATATATATATGACAGTTTAGCTAATTTAGTGGGCTGAAAGTTTTCCTAATTTAGTAAGTTGAAAATCAGCTTGTTATCTTGTGATTAAATGATATTTATATGAAAACTCTCAAAAAGAGGAGACACAATTTTGAGTCTAATTCTTTTTAAATTTGACACCACTACCAACATTGCCTCTACCGTTTTGTTGCCTCCACCAACTACTAATGGTAGGGGGCAACGACGATGGTGGAAGTAACGATGATGATGTGACAACAACAGTAGGGGCATTGGTGATGATGGCGGTGACAGTCATAGTGACGACGACAATATTGGTGGTAGAAGTGGTGACGATAGTGGGAACAATAATTGTTGTGGTGGTAGAGGTAAGGATGATACAACATTGATGACAATATTTATAATTAAATTTTAATTTTAGTAATTTATTATTTTTAACCATGATCTAATGTCCATTATTATTTATTCTCATGCTCTCGAATAAACAAATTTTTTCAGTATAAATGTCCACAAAATATATATATATATATATACCAGCATGTAACATTCAAATTTTAGAAATTTCATGAAACAAAAAGTTATATGATCGACTCAAGTATACATATCTATGTTTACTTCATTTTTTATTTTCATTATTTCTTTCTAAAATAGTTTATTATTAACATATTATTTTATTTCTTTTATTTGATTTTAATGAAGGGTTAAATATAAGCAAATATCACTTAGCAACGCTACATGCATTCATTATTTTCTGCCAAAATGTCCCCGAAATTTTTATTTTATTTTTCAGTAATAATAATACATAGTTTTAGTAATTAAAGAAATTGAAATAAACATATCTTCTGATTAAACCAATCAACTAAATTATTAAAGTTTATATAAATTTGATTTGATACAGTATAGTGTCCAATTTATTTTAAAGTTGTGTTGTTTTAATTTCTTATATATATATATTTTTTATACTTTAGCAAGTGAAATAAGATATTATTAGTGGCATAAAATATTGTTTTTATATTTTACTAAAAAATACTAATATAAATATACTTATATAATTAATTTCCTGCAATAATTTTTTAATTTAATATTAAATAAGTTATATAATAATAAAACTAAACAGAAATTTCTAGTGACTAAATTATGATTTTATTATTTATGTAATAATTTTTTAGTATAATACAAAAAAATTAAAAAGGTTATTTTAACTTTAACTAAAATATTGAAATAGAAAATAAATTTTCAAGATATTATTCAAAAGGTTTTTTAATTTTAATTTTATAGAAAAATACAATATTAAATAAATATTACCAAAAAAGAATATTATATAAATAATAATATCTTATTTCAATAACTAAAGTATTGAAAAAAAAAAGTAAAGCAACACGATTTTATAAAAAAAAATTATAACAGGAGTTAATAAGTGTTATAATTAAAAAGTATAAATTATTATTTATTTAGTTTTATAATATTATTTATTTAATTACCAGTAGAAAATATCTGCACATTTTTTGTTCTTTTCACTTTTAAGTCATCTGTAATGTATTTTTTATACATATATAAGTTAATTAAGCAATCTAATACTTCTTATGCAGGTGTTAAAATATTGAGTAGTTGGTTCAAAATCTTATCTTAAACAATTTTTTTTTTTCAATTTCTACACCTAATTTATTAGCATCGTCAATTTTAAAAGTATGAATATTTTATTTGAGGAATTAAATTTATGAGATTATAATCACACATATGATAAACTACAGGGATAAAAAGCACAATTAAGAAAAAAATTCAATTAACTTTCTCTGTTTAACATTTTTTTAATTTCTTTAGTTATTACTCCATTTTTTTTTTTCAATAAGTATTAAATATAATGAAATATCTACAAAATGGGTTGCCATCAGCTACCTACAAGAACCTGATTAAAAGTTCTTAAATAAGTTAGGAATTCATTGAATAATTAAACTAGTAACCTGATTTCTTAACTATTTAAATTCTTTTAATTAACTTCCTGTACTTAACAAAAAAAAATAATTTATATTGTTATTACTCAAATTTCTTCAATAAGTATTATATATAATACATTATTTACATATCACCATTAAAATAATCCTCTATCAATTCAAAATTAATTTTTAAATCTTTTTCATAATTAAAATTTCAAATGCTTGTATTTTTAATTTTAATTATATTTTTATTATGAAAAAAACAATCTTCTACCAATTAAATTAACCTTTTTTTCTTATTGATTTTAATTTATACTTCATATTTACAAATATTCATATAATATACCGATTAATTTAAATTATACTATGGCGACATATGAAATATATATGATGTTAGGCTATTATATAACTTTTTAGATTATATGGACTAGCTGCATATGAAATCATATATACTTGCAATGAGAGAAAAGTGTTGCGTGTCTAATTCAATTTGACATTTTTTGGGGTACAGAATTTGACAAATTTTAATACAATATCACTATACTAATATTTTTAACAATATGGTTGTAATATAAACGACCTTACTCTATTTAATTTTATTATAATCTCAACTAGGAATTAGGAAGTATTGACCTGCTTTTAAAACATGTTAGACTAATAATAGTTCGAACTCATATAACCTGCCTAAATTGATACTGTAAAATAAGTACTAAACTAATGATAGTGAGTAAGTTCTTGCACGGAGAACTGTATACACATATCTGACAGGAGAAATAGATGAATGAGAAGACATATAAATGAAACGGTGGTCATCTACCCTGCACTGAAATTGTGTGGATTAGCTGAAACAAAATTTATCATCAATTGAAATCTTGAAACAGTTTAGGGGTAAAAGATTAATATTTTTTAATGAGTTTATTAAAAAAATAAAAGTTGCGATTTCTTTTTAGATTTTGAAGTTGTTTGGTTTCTACTTTTATTTTATTATAAGTATGACAATATAGATGCATGAACAACTTCTTTAGTTTAATAAGTTTGCTGGAGAGATCTGCGCTAGACAGAGAATTAATGGTAATTGCATCTCACCGTTTTGGTTTAATCAATGGGCATCTAAAGGGTAGAAATGGAATACACTTATAATTTTGGCATGATATTTGGATTGACAGTGTAGCTTGAATGATTTTTTTTCTTCCTTGTACCAAGTCTCACTTGATAGCAACGATTATGTGGTTGAAATGAGAGAATGATAAGATAATAATTTTGGATATAGAGATCGGAGAAGGGGTCTTTTCGAAAAGAAGGGTCGTTAGTAGATTTAGTAAATGTTTTTATTTTTTTTTTTCTGTGTAGAGGTGTGCTATATCAATGGGTTTATAGTTAAATAAATAACTTATACTTTTTGTAGTCTCAGGTCAAATTAGGAAGTTCTCACTCTTACTATGTTTTTTTTAAAGTGAAATTTTGTTCAACATTCGAAGTATTTGTGTTATCTTGACAGTTTAGATAGGTTATATACTCTAGTTAATTTTTGTAAAATATGAGTCACACGAAGGGCGATTTAGAGATAATTGCGCGTGTAAAAATGGAAATGGATGGGCACGGGAATTTGTATTGGATTGGAAATGACAGTGGATTGGTCGCAGTTTGAAAGGATGTTGAACTCATCTGTTCTCTGGAAATTCGACATATTGAGCCAGCATCAGCTTGACAAACTCGAAGAGAGTTAATTAAAATCGATCTGGCTCGAGTTGGAATTACCACCAGTGTTAATGGTACGCTAGAAACCGGGAGTGGATAAGGCACGATTTCGGGATAAAGAATCCGGGTAAGGAGTCAGTTACAAATGGGAGTGACGCATCATCCCATCTGCCTACCATCTGGTAGTTACTCCATGAACAACATGCTACATAACTTTTACTGTTTTGATGGACGATACAGGGGAAGGATTACAGTGTGTGGGATGTTTAACTTGACAAGAGTAGGCTTCTTGCTCCTACGTACCTCCCAATTGGGAGGAGTCAAAGTTATGTTTAACTTGACAAGAGTAGGCCTCTTGCTCCTATAGTGTGTGGGATTACAGTGACGCATCATCCCATCTGCCTACCATCTGGTAGTTACTCCATGAACAACATGCTACATAACCTTTACTGTTTTGATGGACGATACAGGGGAAGGATTACAGTGTGTGGGATGTTTAACTTGACAAGAGTAGGCCTCTTGCTCCTACGTACCTCCCAATTGGGAGGAGTCAAAGTTAACGTAATCTAAGTACAGGAGGTGAGCGGCGGAGTTGGACTTTCTCATAGGCGTCCCTCATGGTCTGGAACACGGGAGCTGAACTTTCCGTTTAGGCGCTCAGCTCTCACGGTTTGAGTTTGAAATCAGGACTATCAACTAGGCATCCTGCCTCGGTGTTGGATTGAGTGTTTGTGCATATGCATGCTAGGTTAATTCGGTGACTCGGAGTTAGATAGAATGCACTGAGTGAGACTGAGACTGACTCAATTTTTGGTTTAGGCGAGCTGTGAGGCTACCATCTGAAGTGTACTAGACTCGGATTAGCCCTGAGAGGGGTTATGTGCCCGTAATTGGAAGTGTTTGGGTTGTGTAGACTCAGGGATGTAGGGATTAAGCTTGACAGGAGGGCAAACCGAGACCAACTCAGATCCAATCAGTGGCGAACTACATGTTCGCCATCTGAAGTATGCCTAGGGAGGTTGCCTATGGCTTGAATGGAATCTTGGCTAATTGACTTACCTAGTATCCATAGAGTTGGTTGATGCTTTCACTCGCATTTGGTCCTTTCGTCACTTCAGGTCGTAGTTCACACAACATTTCTCCAACGATTCCGCTCTCTTTCCTCCATTCTTCAAATTTTGGCCCCGAGCTCCTTGCGTTGAGGCATTTTATAGCTTCTGGGCGGGGAATGAAGGCGTGCCTAACCTCGCCACATGGACTTACCCCCCACCTTTTGATCCAGATCGTTAGCTTTGACAATTCCCAAATTGATGCTCGTTGGTTCCCGCACTTGATCGTGGCACGTTTTCCCTAGATTCGCAGCGCCTTTTGCAGGTAGTGGCTGACCTAGCGTGTTCCTTTGCTGTGATTGATGAGGATCTTGCTTTACTAAAGATGGTGGAGCCTCTACTTTGCTGATGTGCCTTTATCAACAACCTTCCCCTCTTTTGTGAGGATCCTATGGCTTGAAACACTTTGAACTTGGTGAAGTTGTGTCTTCTTGCTAACGTAGCTGATTTCCTCTGATTCTGCTGAGGTGGGTGATTTCGTCAGTACTGAGTTGGAACCTAAATACCTAGTTGTCGCAACCTGAAGTCACGACGGATGACCGACTTCTTTGCATATCTCAGCCGAGTGCCTCTCGGCTATCTGGAGTCGCCACCTAAGTTTTTCTGGAACCTAGGAAAACCTAAGGAAAGGCGGGTCTGTCGTCAGAGTTATGGGTTCGGGAGTTGGTTACATGCAAGAGGGGATGCTGGGGCCCCCAAGCATGTCTATCACTCGATAGTTACCCTTGGTTAGTTGTATGGGAGAGAGATGGTATTTGTATATGGGTGGTGTTCTTGAGTTCTTACGTTTTTAGGCTGGCGGTTGTAGGGTGTGGGGTCATTGACTTGATAGAGGTATGCCTCAGGCCCACGTGCCCGGCTTCCAGAGGGTTCAAAGTCTACGTAGTTCGGCTTTTAGATGGGTAAGGGTTAGGTTGAATTGGATCTCGTCATAATTGCCGAGTCGTGTCTTGCGGTCTAGGGATTCAGGTCGAGACGTACTCGGCCTTAGATGGGGGATTAGGTTCTATTCCGGGTCGGTGTATGTCGGGCTAGGTGGGATTCAGGGGAGGATCTTGCTTGGTGATACAAATTTATGTTAAATTAATTAAGAGAAGAAAGGGGAGTTAACCAACCTGGACGTCGAAAGGAGTGAACGAGTCTTGATCGGTCTAGACTTGGGTGAAGGGGAGTCGACCAATCTGGACGTCGGAGTAAGTGGGCGGCGTGGATCAGCCTAGACTTAGGGGCGCTTCCTCCTATCTTTAGCGATCGTCAGTTTTTTCTTCCTTTCTTTGCCTTTCTTGCCTTTCTTGCCTTTCTTTCTTTCTTGTGATTTTTTCCTCCTTTTCTCATTCGCGGTGAGGTCTTATATAGGCTACTGAAATGGGCTTGGATCTCTCTCCTGATGAGAGAATATTTTATTATATTTTATTTTGAATTTTGAATGTTTAATGATTTATCCCCGATTCTTGGGAAGAGAGGATATTTTATTTTGAATTTTGAAAAGCCGACAGATTTATCTCGAATATTTTATTATTTTATATTTTAATTTTGAATATTTAACAGATTTATCCCCGATTCTTGGGAAGAGAGGATATTTTATTTTGAATTTTGAAAAAGACGAGTTTTTATCTCGAATATTTTATTATTTTATATTTGAATTTTGAATATTTAACAGGTTTATCCCCTGTTTGTTGATAACGTATAAAATCTTCAAGATTTTATTTGTTATTAGTTAAGGGAACACCAGCTTGTGGTTGTTGGTTGATAACATATAAAATCTCCAAGATTTTATTGTTATCGGTTAAGGGAAAGTCAACTCTGGTTGTTTGGGCCGGACAGTTTTGGGGTATGACACTAGTTCAAGCCACTTTGAACCTTTGGTCATTTGGGCTACATTTGGACTTTCTTTTTGTATTTGTCGTTGAGAAGGATTGGACACTAGCCTTCTTAGGTCTCTTCCGGGTTACGAGTCGGATTGAGTGTGACGCTGGGCTAGCCCACACTGGACTGGAGTTAGGTGTGTTATGGGCTGCCTCGGGTCCCTTCTATGAACAAGGCCGAGTCAGCTTCTTTTCCTGATGGGTCCCTTCCTGATCCTTTAGGAGTTAGATCCTTCTATTCTTAGAATTTTTCATGGACCTGTTTATTGGACTGGACGGATTCAGGTGCCTACAATGAGTATTGTCTCAAATGAATGAAATATTCTATGAGTTGTTTTTTTTTTTTTGAAAAAAATAATAATGTGATAACTAATATTTATAACGTAACTTATGTATGACTTTGATTATATATTTCAAGAGTTTTGCCTAATGATATTTTGGCTCAACATATTTGATTCAGTTTTCTTTTAAGAAGAAATTTTTTTTATCCTATTTGTCATCTTTCTTGGATATGTTATGGTATGATCTAGCTACTTGAATCTTTAGTAACAATATTATTTTTCAAAGTATTCCTTTGATTTCAATAGTATCATCAACATGATAAAAGTTGTATCAGCACATAGTTTAAGGTAAAAATGAGTAGCATTCGATCCTATTTTTTTTATTGATGGATTGATCTTGTAGTTTAACTTTATTTATCATTTTGATTTGGTCTTTATTTAGGTTAGATTATACTTTGTACTATACTTCTTAATAAAATTTTACTTAAAAGAACTTAATACAAAGTCAAAACTCCTTATTTAATATTATATGTATACTGACGTAAATTTTATCTAACAATAAAAAATATATTATAAAAAAAAAGTTTATATTAGCACTGTATTACCAATATTTTCTGACTTTTTTTAAAAAATATTCTTTTTTATAGGTTTTACAATTTTTACACGTCTAAATTCTATCTGTATATTGATGTTTCGGAATTAGCAACTTAACTCGATTTAATGGTATTTTAATCTCAACTAAAATAAGTTGAATGCGAAATATTATTAACATATTCTGTAGCACGTTGTTTCCAAAATGATTTGATAATTAATTGAAACATACAGAGTTGTTAAATAATATAAATCTCACATTCTATTTCACGAGTCTTAAACTCACACAAACTTTATTTAATAATAATAAAAAAAGTGTTTTACATACACTATCCCTAACATTCCACAAGTTAGATTGACTCTATAAAAAAATGGGAGACTTTGTCTAACTAATCGTGAACTCACTTACTCAGTCCCTTCCAGCGGGGAAGTCGCAATCCTCGTTTTGGTCTATATATTATTCCTCTGCTCTTATACGTAGACTCAAGCTCTCGGTGACACAAAAAGTAGGCATTAGGATGAAAACATACCTTTCTGCATTCTTATTATTTCTTCTCCTCGTCGACCAATCCCTTCCGGCCACGGCTGGTATCCCTTGGGGTTCCGTTGCCAGAGGAATATCCAAGGGGTGGAAGAGGGCCAATAAAGCGCACAAGGTGGTCGATTGGATAGATAACTTGAAGAATATCACACAAAATTTCTCTCTCCCACAACCAAACGCACCACTGAAGAAAATCAAAGGCCTGTCCCACTTCAAAGACTATTTTTTTAACTATGGCTACCTGCAATCTTCTGGGCCATTCAATGATTATTTAGACCAGGAAACAATATCAGCTATCACGACCTACCAGAACTATTTCAATCTGCCAGCTACCGGCGACCTAAACAACGACACTATTCACCAAATCTCGCTACTACGTTGCGCTGTTCCCGACATGAATTTCACGTACAACTTCACCGACAACGCGTCGTGGCCCAAAGCCGGGAACCACCCGGTGGTTCCCCAAGGGCAAGAACCTCACCTACGGTTTTCTTCCGGCGAGCAAAATCCCAGCCAACGCGACCAAGGTGTTCAGAGATTCCTTCACTCGTTGGACTCAGGCCACAGGGGTTTTGAATCTCACGGAGACAAAATTATACGATGACGCAGACATCAAGGTTGGGTTCTACAATTTCACTTTCTTAGACATTGACGTGGAGGTGTTGGGCGCCAGCATTATAACATTGCAACCCGATTCTAATGTCACGACAGGGTATATACTTCTTGACGGTACCAAGTTCTGGTTGCTGCCCAGTGAAAACGACAGCCTGTCGTGGGAGGATGGAGTTTTGGACTTGGAGAGTGCGGCCATGCACCAGATAGGGCATCTACTCGGACTTGATCACTCTAACCACAAGGACTCTGTTATGTACCCTTACGTATTGCCATCACAGCAACGAAAGGTTCAGCTCTCCGTTTCTGATAGGGACAATATTCAGAAACAGTATGCTAGCGGTAACTCTGGCCACGGTGGCAGTTGGGGAGTGCTATTATTTAGCACTTTATCTCTTGGATTTGCTCATGTGCTTCTTTCCTATTAGGTCTTCTACGTCTCGCCCTAGCTTGGTTGTGGATTTATGTTCAATGTGTTGTATGTGGTCTCCGTTAAAAATAATAATAAAAAATAAAGGATTGTAAAATAAAAAGTTGTGAATGACTATTAAGGGACATTTACTTTATATTAAGGGACAGAGACATTATTATTTTATAACTACTGTTTATGAATATTTACTGTTTATAAATTGTTCTATTATTAATAGAGTATCAACCTATGTAACTGAATTACTTTATTTTTTAATGTCTCTTCTAGTTTTTTCTAACAAAGTGGTATATGAGTTGAGATAAACACTTAGTGAGCTGAGAGATGACAAGTAATAATTTGAACTTGTTTCAATTCCCTTGATTTACTAATGGAAATTATGACAATTAGTGTTGTTGCATGAAAGCTTTGGTAGGTTCCCAAGATGTTTGGGAGGTTGCGGAAAAAGGTTATACCCTCCTTGAAGATGTGATTATTTTATCACAATATGAAAATGAGATTTTAGTGAAGACAAATAAGAATGATCAATAAGCACTAACCTTCATCTATCAAAATTTAGATGAAGCTATATTTGAGATGGTGTCTAATGTATCCACATCTAAAGCAGCTTGGAAGATTTTGAAAACTTCTCTTAAAGGTATTGACAAGGTGAAAAAGGTGTACCTACAAATTCTATGAGGAGAGTTTGAATCCTTGCATATGAAGGAGTCTGAATCAATTTCAGATTTTGACAATAGAGTGACGATAATAGTGAAGCGTTACATAGAGAATATGGAAGATATTTATGTGATAGAAAAGATTCTTCATTCTTTAACCATAAAATTTGATTTTGTGGTTTGTGAAATTAAAGAGTCAAAGGATTTAGAATCGATTATAGTAGACCAATTGATGAATTCACTTCAAGCATATGAAGAAAGGTTCAAGAGAAGACATGAGGAACCTTGAAGCAAGTCCTAAATGGCAAAACTTCTTTGAAAAAAAATGGAGGAGAAATATATCAAAGAGGACATGGACATGGACGTGAGCGTAGCCAAGAAAGAGGAGGAAGAGGTGGAAGAGCATTTCCTGACATTTTCCATCATAAAAATACTGGTGATGACTCAGTAATTCTTGTTCTTTCTTCGGAAAATACTCAAAAATCAAACTTTTTATTTTTCGCTGACTCTGCATCACAAATTAGTTCACGACACACACACACACACACACATATATATATATATATAAAGAGAGGCAGTCCAAAGGTCCCATAAGAAGCAATTAGACACATGACTGCCCGGGGCATAAATACCTACATGCGATAGTTGGCCAATCACTACCCAAGGCGTAAAGAGTCAGCCAACGATTGATTGAGTCACAAAACTCCCATAAGAGGTAGTCGTACATTGTGAAAATAAAGTAAGCAAGAAAGAAAAGCACAAGAAATACTCAAGACAAAGCATATAACAAGTGCAATTAAGGCATTCAAGATAAAACATGAGATATACAAATTAAAGCAAAGGCAATTGAGAGGTAACACTCTTATCATTCATTAAAAATACCAGGATAAAAACTACAAGCAAAATGTTACAATGAAAGATGATGAAGAAAATAAAAGTAAAAATCTTGATGGTCAAGTGGAAGGAGTTAGGGAGTTGGGATCCACTAGTCGATTGTCAACAACATCCTTGTACATGTCCATATCCCAAAGATTCAGCAATAAAGGCAATTTCTTTTTCCTCTATACACTCCTTCAAAGTCAAGTGCTTAGTTGCGTTGTGCACAACACCACCTATCTCTTCCTCTTTCTTTTTCAAAGCTTCTTCTAGCTGTTGGATCTCATTGTAAGCCTTCTTCCTAGTATCAATCAATTTCTTTCCCTAACTACTTAACTCGTTAAACTTGGATTCATCAATTCTAGCAACCACCATAGAATAACTAGAATACACTTTAAGGACATTGAATACACCACCTATTCCCAAAGTTTTGACTTTTCCAACATTAAAAGAAGCAAAATGACAACCAATCATTTAGGGCAGAGGGAAATTTGCGATTCTAGATTAACACAGTGTTAAGAGAGCCGTCAAAAATGGTTTTCCAATTAAAAAGCAAGGGGACCTCAAATGATGAAAGGGTAGTCTATTCAACACGTTTCCTATTCCTTGAAGCACAAACTCGGTCACTAGCTGATGCCTCCTCAACAACACGAGCGGTAGTAATCTCTTGTCCTTCAATAACAACAATCGAACTAGGGTCAGCCTCCTGGGTGATGGCTGGAGGAGCAACAACTACCCGAAGACGGCTCATGGTGGTCTCTGGCCTTGAAGAATGAGCAATACTAGAACTCGCTTGTTTTTGTTTCCTTAAAGTCTTACGAGTAGCAGCATCAAGACCTACAAACAAAGAAAGGAAAGACTAGATGAATATGATCACAAAAAAAGCAACGAATAAAGGTTATGAAAGGAACTTTACTCGTCTTCAGGAGAACATTACAAGAGGACATGGGGCTTATCAATAAGATCGATCAGAATCTTTTGTTCCCATGGCTCCAAGTATGACCTCTCTATATAGATAAAAATAGTAGGTGCTTTAGTCTAGAAAATGGGAAATTGAGGTTCCCCTTCTCGGTCGAGGACAAAGTTCTGACCATCCCCATAATAGTAAACACAGAAGAAACTATCTTTAAAGAATTTTCAACTCTCACTAAAGGGTTTAAGCAAGAGGCGATGTGGCCGACTATTTAGGAATAACCAACCCACTTTGTCGAAACCCCAAACCTTAAAAAACCAAAAGAACACATTGAAGAAGGATGACTGACCCATCTCGCAACACAAAATTTCTAGGGAATGTATCACAGGTAGAGAGTCCTCACAAACACACTCGTCGGACCGACATGGGAGTAGCCAGAATGACCAAGGCCTCTAAAGGTAGGCATCGTGTATAAGTCCATCAAGGGAACCAGCCTCGTTGTATATAGTGGATACCTCCTCAACCTTGCCATCTACCCAAGGGTAGGACAGAGGATCATTCAAATCGCGTCTAGCCCCTCCTATGAGCTTCCAACGTCCTCTTCCTCGCACTACTAGACGCGAAGAAGATCATCTAGCTCAAGCACACCTGAAGGGCTCCCTTCCTCAATGGGGGAACCAGAGACAGTCAAGGGGTCCTTTGTTAAGGATGTACAAGAACTTTCCATAGGGACGCTTCCTATGACAAAGGAGGGTCGAAGGTCATAATAGAACCACACTGCTTTCACAAAGGATTCAAATAAGCCCACCTTAAAAATCCAGGATAAAAGGACTACAAAAAGAGGAAGGATGATGGAGCCTCACCTTTTGATGTGCCAATTTTTGCAATCGATGAAAAGATCGATGGAACAATTGAGAATGGAGGACGTGGAACACCAGAGATAAGTTCTAAGGTAGTGAAAACGAGAGGAAAATCCAAGCGATTCGATAATGAGGAAATGAAGGATGTCAAAAGTCCACTTCTAAAAAATAAGTAGTTGGAAATGGAGAGTTGTGATTAACATAACCAAATGTTAAAAGATAATGACCTTTTTTTCAAAACAATCACACTAGACAAATCGAATAGTCGTGGTACAGTTAACAAACCAATTGCATTTACTGTCATTTAATTATCCACCATGCTTCACTCCCCTTACTCCCATGAAATATCAAAAGCTATGACCTTGATATCATTATAGGGACAAGTCCCTACGTGCCTTGTGCACCAAAAAAAGTCATGTTACCCGCCAATAAAGGTCCCTATTTTAAGTTGTGCACATCATCACTCACCATAGCAGCAAAAATACCATTCGTACCACTTAATACTTGGGAGGTTGTGTTTCGGTCGTCCAATGGTCTCACGACCATTCTAATCCACCAAAAAAACCCTCTTAAGGCAACCAACCTCTAGATCACCCTTCATTGCACTTGGTCCTTGGAAGTTGTGTACTAGTCGGCCTATGGTCCTCTTGGTCATTCTATCCCACCAAGTCAACCCTCTTAAACCAACCAACATAATACAACGACATTTAATAATAGCAAAAAGTATTGTCTGATTGTCACAACCTAAATTGTGACTATTTGGGTGGAGTCGTAAACAAACCGTCGACCCATTAGGTAAAATTCCACCGGGCGTTTTGGTTTGGGGTGAACGCCAGGAAACCTATTGGAAAGGCTGGTCTCGAATCAGACATATGGGTTCGGGAGTTGGTTACACGCTAAGGGCGTAGGGGCCCCCAGCATGCCTATCACTTGATAGTTACCTCAGGCTAGCTATATGGGAAGAGGGATGGTGTTTGGCATTTGGATTTTTGGGTTTTTTAAGGTTTGACTTGATAGGGGTGTGCCCCCAAGGCCTCATGCCTTCGGCTACAGAGGATTCAAAGTCACGTAGTTCTGGTTGGGAGAGGTTTGACCTGGTTTCTCCTTTTAGTGGGAGGTGAGTCTAAGGGGATAAGGGATGACTTGTTCGTCTCGGCCCATTTGGAACCAAGTCGGATTAGGCATGATGGCTTGTAGTGGGGATCAGGCCGACTCGTGTCGGCTCGACCCTACCATGTCGACGGCCACCTGCCATCTCGGCCATACGGTGTGGCGAGGCAGAGTCGGCTTGGAGAAGACTGGGTCAAGGTGCAGCTTAAGGCTACGTCGGTCCGCGTTCCAGGCGACGAGATGGACTCGGCCCAGGTAGGTGAGGACTCGGGTTTGAGAGGGGTGGTAGGGAACCTGACTTAGACTAATGTAAGAGGGGGATTAGAATACTAACCTGGTGCTCGGAGATGACGGACGTGTCTTCCCTGTCTTTGTCCAATGCTTGATCTTTCTTCTCTGCCGGCCCTTGGGGTCCTCCTTCCGTTTCTGGCGCGTCGTCGTCAGCTCTCTTGGTTGGTCGCCCTCCTTTTTTAGTCTCTGCCAGTATCCTCTGCCTCTTCTCTCTCTCTCTGTTGATGTCCCTTTCTCTTCTCTGCCTGGGCTTTATATAGAGTGCAGGAGGCATAACTTCTTAGAATCCCAAGATTTTCTCGGATATTATTCTCTCTCTTTCGTTTTTCTCCCATGGCGCTGGGGCCATTTGGGATGTGTGGAGACTTCGGTCAAGCGGAGACCGAGTCAAGCGGAGCCGAGTCAGCGTGGACTGCAGGCGCGTCTCGGCTTGGGCCCGTCTTAGGAATGGCCCAAATGCCAGAAATTGGGCGAGCAGGGGGGGACACATCCAGCCCGGACAATTTAGGGGTACTATAGTTGCCCCCTCTTTATTTGCATTCAGTATTGGGTTTGTGATAATGAATGCGGATAAAGACTTCTGAGCCTTCTTTGGGGAGCCGTGACAGGCGGTCCTAGGACCCAGGCTGCGAGTAGTGAACTGTTCTGGAGGTAAGTGGGCTGTTGGGCTTTCCATTGGGTGCCCATATTTGAAGAAGCCGTCGGGATGGTTGCTTCAGTGGTCACTAGGCTTTCCACTTGGCGCTTTAGGCTTGATGGTCTTTGTTGAATTATCCTAAGCTGGATTGGCCCTTGAGCTTTCCTTTAGGCGCTCGGGTTTTAAAATGGCCATTGGGGTACTTGTTTTTGAGTGATCGCTAGACTTTCCGCTTGGCGCCCTAGGTTTGATGATGTTCTTGACTTGCTTTTGACTTGGTTGACCATTGGGCTTTCCACTTTAGGTGCCCAAGTTTGAGGGTCATTGGGTCTGTTTGTGTCGAGGGATGACTTGCTAGGCTTTCCTTTAGGCGCCTAGGTTTGATGGTATTTTCGATCCCACCTTGCTTGGAGGGGTGAATCATCTATTGGAACTTGGTATGATATTGGGTAGGATGGTTTGATGGAATGCTGGCCGAGTCGCCTTGACGCCGGCCGAGATGGATTGAATGCTGTCCGAGCCGGCTTGACGTTGGCGAGATGGATTGAATCTTTGTCCCGAGTCGGCTTGTCATTGGCCGAGATGGATTGAATGTTGTCCGAATCGGCTTGACGTTGGCCGAGATGGATTGAGTGCTGTCTGAGTCGGCTTGTCATTGGCGAGATGGATTGAATGCTGTCCGAATCGGCGAGCGTTGGCGAGATGGATTGAATGCTATCCGAATCCGGCTTGACGTTGGTCGAGAGGATTGAATCTTTGTCCGAACCGGCTTGACGTTGGAGAAGGATTGACTGAATTTATTAATATATTTTTGTTTTCTTCATTTATTATTTTTTTCTATTTTCGTATTATATATATATATTTCTATTTTCTTTATTTTTCATTTTTTTTTATTTGAACGTCGGAGGTCGCGCCGAGGCACGCGCCCTCGGCTTGTCTTTTTTCATTTCGGGAGGCGATTGATGGTGCCTTTTTCGTTCTCGGGCGCATTAACACGCCCTTTCGTTTCTTGGGCGCCATAATTACAGGCCTGATGATTGCGCCGTCTTGGGGGGTTGCGCCTGTTTAATGGCGCGTCGTTGCTTGTCCCTAGGTGGCTTTTGGCTCCTATAAATAGGCGTTTGGCTGCCCGTTGGGACTCGTTTGTTCATTTCGTTGGAGCTTTCCTATTCTCTGATCTTCCAATTTCTTCTCCTCAGAGTGCAACTCCTTTTTTCAACTTCAATATCCAGAAATGTCAGGTACTGCTGGGCTCCCTTCGTCTTCTTCTTTTACTTCAACTTCGGCCAGATACCATAGCTCTTATTACTGTGGTATGTGGCAGCTAAGTGGGGGCTGGTCCTAATGCTCCTACTCCGCTCTGAGGAGGAGCATTTTGAGTGGGTCTGTGAGACGCCCTTTCGCATAGTTGAAGATGACTCCCGCGGAAGTGAGGACTTTGGGCTGTCAAAGGAGATTGGATGCAATGGGCCTCATTTCCTCAATGGGAAATGACCCCATTCTCCCTCGGGCCAGTGCGCCACGTATGCGAGAGAGGGAGAGGGCGTTCATTATACATATGCAGGCCGTCTCTCCAAGACTTGAGGTGACCTTCCTACGGACCGCTTTCTGAGGTGTTGATTTGGTGGGCGTGGCTCCTTGTGACTTCATCCCAATGGTGGGCGCTCTTCAAGCTTTCAAAGGTGGTGTCTTGTCTCCCCCCCCCGACTCCTTGACCCAGGTGTTCTAAGCCATTACACCATCCGAGTGGGGAAGAGGTGGGTTGGGTTTCCTTGGCACCCCTCCCCAACACTAGTCTATTTCACTGCACACAAGCGCCCTACAAGGGCTTCAAGGATCGCTTTTTGAAGATAAGTGGCCCTACTGAGGGTCCTTGTGCACAGATGGGCAGCCAATGCCACTGCATCGAGGCTGCCTTTGAAGGCCTCGAGGGGGCCTTAAGAGCCCGACTTTCTCGTGAGGAGAAAGCGACTCTCCAACCTGTTGGACGAGTTGCCCTGGGGATGAATTGCAAGGAGATTGCGGGCTCGCCCTCGGGAAGAAGCCTCATTTCCCATTTGAAAAGTGAGTCTTGTTTTTTCTTGTTTAGGCATAGAAGAGTATCTAATGTCTTTATTATTTTTTTTGACAGGGGATGATTGAAGATGAGGGATCAACATGGCCGCCTAATCAAGAAGGTGAAATTGGCCCAAACGGGCGAGTCCTAATGAAGATCGGCGAATGCGGCCAGCCAAAGCAGTCGGCACCCATGGCCAGAAGTGCAAAACACTTCAACAGCCTGGCTCCCTGTCGAGACGTCGATTACTGCCGAGGGGAATTGACACGGTGGCCGTGGACATTAGGGCTCCTTTGTGGTTGCCCACTTGGAGCCAACGGTCTTTTAAGGCATGCACCTTTCAGGCAAGCGAGGCCCTTGCTTCGGATGGAACCACGGGGGCCAAGAGGAAAGCTGAAGCCCTCGCTGCTGAAGAAGCTGCTAGGAAGAAGCGGAAGTCGTGCTCTAGTTCGTCTCCCATCAACCCTTGAGGAGAGGGGGTTACCATTATCATGGGACTGAAATTGCCTTGGGCCGGGCCCCTGTTCAAGGCCCCCGATAATGTAAGATCTTTGTGGGGAGCGAACGTGGACTCCTCCTCGAGGTAGTTCCCCAAGCTCAATTCAATATGACTGAGGCTCTTGGTCTTTGCGGGGGTGGGACGAGACGCTTGATACTGGAAGCCTATCATCTCAGTCGTTGGCTTCTTTAAGAGGTGTCAAGGGGCCCGTGAAGAAGGCGTAGCAAATTGTCCAAGGAGGCTCTGAATAAAAGAAATTTGAAAAGGTGGCTAAAGCCAACCGGACCCGAGGTTGAAGGTTGAAGGCGTATGCAGCCAAGCCGGTGGATGACCGAGAAGGTTTGTGGGCTGACTTGGCGAAGTCTAAGTGGAGGCGTCATCCATGGGGGCAAAGGCGGGCAATAAGCCGAGGTTGGCCTAACCACCGGAAGATGACAGAGGGGCAGAGGCCATGGCTGGAAGATTGGAAGCGGCCCGGTGGCAGCGTTAGCACTTGCACCTGGCAGTCAGAGACCTTGTCTAAGGATCTGGACGCAGCCCGCTCCCGAGCGGCTTCGGCGGAGGCGGTCGTGGTGGCTGACAAGGAGACCAAGGCCAAGCTGGGGACTGCACTGAAGGCCGCGGGGGTCAAGGCTACTGCTCTGGAGGCCGAGGTTGCCGCCTCAGCAAAGGAAAAGCAGCGCCTTGCTAGCAGAGTGGAGCGCTTGGAAGGTGCTATCGTAGCCCAACACGAGGCGGGCTTCGAGAAAGCCCTTCAGCAGATAGCCCTTTTGGCCCCGGACTTCGACTTGAGCCCATTTTCCATCACTTTAGAAATCAAGGATGGGAAGCTTGTTTCCCTCCTTGACTCCCCTCCCCAATGATTATGTATAAACAATTTATTATTATTATGGAATGAGAATTTATTATCTCTTTTGTTTTTTTGTTTATTTTTTTTTTTTTTTATTTCGAAAAATTTTTTTTTTATGGGAATACCCAATTAATTGGCTTGGCCAAACCGAGATGGAATCAACCTAGGGCAAACTTAGAATGCAGAATTTCTCCTATTTCTAGAATGCGCGCTTAGTGTCATTATTACCCCCATTGTTGTTTTTTTTTTTTTTTTCGATCGCGGCCACCCCTTCGACCAGATATCGCCGCATTTATTGAGCCATCGGTGATCACGAGGTCCGTGAACGGAGACAGTGCCTTTGATTCGCGAACTATTCTTTAGCGATGTAAATTCTTTTGTTGAATTAATGAAGCTTAGCATGTAAAACAAAGGAGATAAAAAATGAAACGAGGCTTTATTGACTATGTGTGATTTACAAAGTGAAAACATGGTTTTGGCGATTCTGCGCGGGATGGGTTGTTTGATGGGATCAACGAGGTAGCCTCGCGCTTGGTTTCCCTAATCCTATTTTGGTTCCGGTTGGACGCGACGACTTTCCACCGGCAGCTTAGGCGAGATTTCAAGGGAAGAACTTCTTGGAGTCCGAAGTTGATTGAGGTGTTTGAGGTCGCGCCCTTGTCGATTAGAGTAGCGCCCCACCCGAGAAAGCGTGCTTTACCATTTGGCCCTTTCGTAGTTGGGTGCCCACTTTCCTCCGGGGTTGGGGCGTTTAGTACCTACATTTTGAGGACCATGTCCCCATGCGGAACATCCGAGGTTTCACTTTTTGTCAAAGGCACTTTTAACCCTGCCTGACAGAGCTGCCCGTGGCATAGGGCCGTGAGCGTTTTTCCCGATCAAGTTTACCGATGGCACCTTCGGGATCCATTCAGGCGTCTTCTAACTCTTCGGCCAGGACCCTTAAAGAGGGTATTTCAATCTATTGGGAGGACCGCTTTTACCATAGACCAAGGAATAAGGTGTTGCTCGGTGGAGGTTCGCATGTAAGTCCTATATCCGTGTAGTGCGTAGGTAACATTTCATGCCAATCTTTGAAGGTTCTACCGCCATTTTTCGATATTTTCTTGATATTTTTGTTGGCCTCTACCGCTCCGTTCATCCGGGGACGGTAGGGAGTAGAATTGTGATGCCGGATTTGGAATTGTTCACACAGCCTCGTCATCATCTTGTTGTTCGATTGGTGTCGATTATCCGTAATGACGTGGGATGGGATACCAGAAGCTGCAGATGATGTCCCTTTTGGTGAATTTTACCACTACGCTATGTGTTACTACCGACACGACGCTTGCCTCTACCCATTTGGTGAAGTAGTCGATGGCCACTAATATGAATCTATGCCCCGTTAGAAGCCTTGGGCTCGATGGGCCCGATCACATCTATGCCCACATGGAAAATCCGCCATGGCAGCGGCCAAGCTGTGTAGGGAAGAGAAGGAGCGACATTGATACGTCCGGCGTGGACCTCGGCATTTCAAACACCTTTGGACATGTTGGTGACAGTCTGATTCAACTTAGTCGGTAATACCCTCTTGTGAGTATCTTGCAAGCCCGGTATAATTTGTTTGCATGCCGAAGGTCCCTTGGACCTCTTCTATTATCCGATTGACCTCGGTGATCACGCGATCGCGGAAGTGTCATGTCTGCGCTCTTTTTGTATAGCACGTTTCAGCTCAAGAGGTAGGCGGCTGCGGCCTTCTCAATGTCCTTTGCTATTTTCTCGCGCCTTTCCGGGTATTCCCCTTTTCAAAGTACCTTTTTATGTCGAGGTACAGGGTTCTGGGTCCGTTTTAGCGCCCGAGACCCTGTGTGGTGGCAATAGGCTGTGCGAGGGAGTTGCCGACATGTATGGTCATCTCCCGCCCGTCATTTACTCGCACTCATGGCCGATTGTGGTCGCCAAGGCATCCGCCATTTGATTTTCTTTCGCGGCACGCCAGCGGAATGCGACTGTCGGCTTCGGCTATCTCCCTCACGTAGTCGTGGTATCGATGAGTTTGCTGTCCCGCGTTTCCCATTCTCCGCGGAGCTGATAGGATCATCAAGGCTAAGTCTCCGTAGACCCGGAGTTTCTTGACCTGGTGTTCCAGTGCTATGGCGTAGTCCCATGGTGCAAAGCCAGATTTCGCCATGTTGTTTGTACAATCGAACCCTGTGTCATGCAAGCAAAGGGAAGTAGTGTCGGGTTGGAGAGGCCAAGACCACGCCAATCCCATTCCCCAATACGTTAGACGCCTGGCCGAACCACATCGCCCATTCGCTCTTTCGTCAGACTCGCCTCCCGTTACCATGATGCCTGCTTGGAATTCATGAGCCAGGGCCGGGATTCATGCAGTGGGTGATAGGCCAGGGTGATCTGCTAGGGCGCATCCCTTTTACAACAAGTGGCGGCTCACATAAGCGATGTCGAACTCTCGGATGGAAAGCCATTTGCCAGCGTGCTATGCGTCCTAGGTTAGTCTGCCCGGGCTTTTTCCAAGATGTGGCTTGATTTGATGGGTCGCGTTTGGCTACTAGCCGGGATCGAAATTGGGACAACATGTATGGTCGGTTTTGGCGGCCCAAAAACGACCGCAGCAGGTTCGCTCGAGGGCCGAGTATCTTCTCTCTCGCAACTGTGAACCTTTTGGCCGAGGTAGTGATCGCTGCTCTTCCTCAGCTCATCTGTCAAGCCCTAGCATGCAACCCATGGACTCGTCGAGCACCGTGAAGGTACAGATCGAGGTTTTCCAGGGCGGCGGGATGAGGACCGGCGACATTCCAAGTACCGCTTGATCTTCTCAAAGGCTTTCGACATTCCCGCATCCATCTCGAACTTATGTCGATTTCCGAAGGAGTTTGACACGGGGTTGCATGTTGTCAGTTAATGGGAAATAAATCGCTATGAAATTTATTCGCCCTGTGAAGCCCCGGACTTGAGTCTGTTGTAGGAGGGGGCATTTCCGACAACTTTTGCCTTATTCGGGTCCATTTCGATACCTTTTCGCTAACTACAAAGCCCAAAGTAATTTTCCCGATGTTACTCAGGGGTGCATTTGTCAGGGTTAAGTCTTAACTGTGCTAGCGGTCTATCGAATAATCTTCAGGTCTTTGATGTGTGTTCGAGTTTTTGATTTTGCAATCATGTCGCCGACATATACCTCGATTTCCCTATGCATCATGTCGTGGAACAGGTTACCATCGCTCTTTTTCGTAGGTTGCCCAAGGCATTTTTGAGGCCAAATGGCATTACCTCAGAGCAAACGTTCCCATAAGGTGACGGGCGTCTTCCGATCTTTTCCTTAAGCTATTAGAATTTGATTATACCCCGAGAAACCGCCCATGAAGGAGAAGAAGGCATGACATGCCGTATTGTCTCTGACAGCATGTGGGGTAAGGGTAAGGAAAATTATCCTGGGGGCCGCTTTTAGATCCCTATAGTCGACAACGCGTACTTTAGTCCTTTTGCATGGGTACGATGTTTGCCACCCATTGGGGATAGTTAGATCTGACCGGGAAACCCACTGGCCCCACCGCTTTTCACCTTCTCCTTGATTTTTAAAGGCCACGTGGGTTTCATTCTTCGCAAATGTTGGGCGGGGGGCCTTTGGGGCATGGGGAGTCTGTGAACCCACTATGTCGGTGTCGAGGCCCTGGCGTGTCTCGGTATGACACGCAAAATATGTCTAGAGAACTCTTGTAAGAGTTCTATGAGGGCCTCTTTTCGATTCTTGTGACATCGACTTCCTATTCGTGACTTCTTTCTTATTCCTCTGTCGCCTAGGTTCACGCTTTCTAATTCCACGCCAAGGGGTTGGAACTTTGGTCTTTCCAGTTCTATCTGCCTTTCTACCTCGGCCAAAGCCTCAGTTTACCAACGTCTTCCTCTCCTACCAGGTTCCTCAATAGGAGTAGGTCCTCAGACACGTAGTATATTGTTGGGGCAGTTCGTTATTGGTGGTGTTTTTTAAGGGTTTCCTCCGCTTTTTTTAGTGAAATTTAAGTGTAAAAGAACGCGAAAGAAAAGAAAGTGGTGAAATGATGAAAAAATGCATGCCTAAGTTTTATTAATTCAAAAGTCGCCCGAAAGTTACAAAATAATTACATTTAAAGAGAAATTCGTCCCCGAAGTGGCTCTGGCTGTCCAATTAGCTAGCCGTCCCCCGAAAACGTCCCAGGACTGACCTTTTGGACCCGCTGCCTATCATTGCCACATTTTCACGAAACTAGAGGGCCCCACGCTGCCCGGTTGGACGTGTTCTTTTTGGAGTTGCCGGGCTTGGTACCCGAGTCCGCTCTCCCTTTATTTTCTGGATTTCAATTGGCGCTGAGTTCCCTCCAGAAGAGGACCGAGCCTTTGCCAGGTTGGTACCCTTCTTTGATCATGACGCTAAACGCCATGTTTTCTGGGCCAGGGGACTTTCCGGGCTTGCAAATGTATCTCGAAAGTGCTTGGAAGGAAGTTCCGGGGCCTCTCCTCTCCCTCGAGGTATCTATCAAAGTGGGGGTGCTAATCATCAATTCTGATTCCCCATTACGCTGACCAACCGTTGGTCTGGCGATGAATTTAACCTCTCGATGAAGGGAGGAAGGCACAGCCCCGCACCGCTGGATCCAAGGCCTTCCTGGGAGGCCTTAAAGGTGATGCAGGCAGAATATCCATGACTTGGAAGAGGCGTGGAACATGGAAGGGCCGATGGACGGGAGAGTGATTTCTCCCATGACGTCCCTTCTTGAACCGTCAATCTCACTATTAGTGGGCTTGCCTTCGGTTGCATATGGGTGGTACCTATTTTGTCGAGTGGCCTTCGGGCGGGGCGTTGAGGAAGAGCCATTATCGATTAGTACTTTGGTGATCATGTAGGTCCCGCGTTTTGACTGACAATATGAAGGGGCTGGTTATCTTTGCCTCCCTTCGGCCGGATCTCTCGTCCGAAGGTCAACCATGTCCGAGGCTAGTGAGACTCCGCCAATGCCCCAAATCTTTCCATGGTGATGTCCGGTTACGTGGGCTTCTTTTAGGACTTTCAAAGCAAGAGGTCGGTGGCCTGACCAAAGAAAGGTGACCAGGCGAGATGCGTCGCAGGTCTTGTTCAGATGGTCCAACGGTCGTACTCGGCATGGCGGATGAGTTGGAGGAATTCTTCGGCCTCCTTTTCTTTAGGTGCCCCTTCGGACTCCCCTAGGGTCTTTTCCTCGAGGTTAGCCGGCAGATAGATTCTTCGCTACGTGTCCCAGGGAATATTAGTAACTTTCGCCATTTAGAGATCTTGGGTTTTTGCTTTCTAGGGTTCCTCGGCGCGGGAATGCCATGGGACAGACGTGATTATCTCAGAAGCGTGCCCAGCGGGCCGTAATGATCGTGGGCGGGGCGGACCGTCAGACGGATGATTAGTGGTTGGAAAGGAGCGGTCTTTTGGGCCTACAACGGCGACATCCTTACACTTCTGAAAGGTTTGTTGCGGACTTAGCAAGGCGTTGATGGTACGTCGCCGTGGGCGGGGAGAGGGTTGGTACTAATATTGGGCTTATTCCCCTTCAAACCGAAGCCACCTCGCCTCTATCGGATCCTCGGACCTTATGCTTGAAACTCAGATCTTCTTCGATTGGAATGCCCCTTGCGGCTCCCGAGTGATAATGACTTTGCACCGGGGTCGTAAGCCAGGGGGTAGGGAGGTTCTTAGCCGGTTTGAATGGCATAACCGCTTATCATGCCTTTCGGAGTAGAGGGGAAGAGGTAGAGTAAGGCATCGGGATGGGGAGGAAGACTCTCCTTTGTCGAGACCCACTTGGGGTTTTGGGTCTCTGTGTGCTGCCCCAGCTTGGGGTGTGAGTCGATTAAAGAGACTTATCCCTTTGCTCGACGAGCTTACTTCCGGCGCTTGTGGCGGTGGGATCCCGTTGTTACGGCATTCGTATCTCCCTCCCTTTTCATTTCTTGATGAAGCTCAAGGCTTCTCCCTGGGTCTTGCGTGAACCTTCCCCGCTTGATGCCTAGGCTTCTATTCTTTTCTCCTATGACGACTAGGTCGGCAAAGTTGGAAACTACGCCCTACGAGCCTTGTCGTAGAAGCGGCGAGGAGGTGTCGATGAACATGGAAGCCATTTCCCTTTAAGAGGGGTGGTCGGACCCTGGCAAATGGTCCCGCCATTTCCTCATGAATCTTGAAGCCCTCCGCATCGGCCTTGACAAGTTTCAGGCGCAGAGCGGTCTCAGCAATATATCCTCATCAGACTTGTATCGGCCGGAGAAGGCGCCCGCGAGGTCCCCTCCAGTCTTTATGTGTTCATTGTCTGCACTCGACGTACCATCGCACGCAAATGAAGGCTGTCCCGAAAGCGCATCGTGATTTTGTCTTGTCGCGTAAATATCTTTCGGACAAGACATTACGGCTAGATGTACACGTGGGCAAGAACTTCCTTTTGTTTCAAACTGGGAACCTTGAACGGGCGGGTAATTACGTCGGAACCAAACATAGATTGGCAAATAATGCCATGGCTAATGGTTCCTTCAATGGCTCGCATGCGCTCTTTCGAAAGTGCGTTGATCTTGTCGCCACTGGGATGGTTGGTTCCGGATCTGCCAGGTGCTTGTGGCCGTATTGAGGAGGGGTGATAGTAGATTGTGGCTCCCTGGCTGGAAAAGGCCCTTGATCCCGATCTGCCCCCGGCCTAGTCCCGAGGTTCCCTACTGGTTGCTCTTGGGGAGCCATGGTTTTTTCGGTAGTGGCATTCCATGCCGGGGTGTGAACCGGGGGGTGCATAGTGTTCCCGATGTGGGTGCAGAGCCGCCTGGGGTGACCGGGCCATGATTTGGATCAATGATTTCGTTGATGATCTCAACATCTTATTAATTTGTTTCTTCATCGCCTCTATTTCCATTCTCATTTCGCCTTATCTCTGCTGCTCGCTTGTTCCAATTCCTCCATTGCTTGTTCCATGTTTTTAGTCCCGGATCGTGTGTGGTACCTAAGCAAATAATTTTTTCCTGGTATATATATATTTTTATTAGTTTATGTCTTTTTCTTTTTTTTTTTTTTTTTTCATGACAGGGACATGTATCTATATGGATGATGAATGATGCAAATGCAATGATAACATTGAGTCAATTTTAAATGAAATAATGTTTATTGGAAGCGGAATGAGTTTATATAAGATGTTTTCCTATGGGCGGGGCTGATACCTTCACTATGTCATACACGCTCTACAGTGTTCTAAGAATTCTTTGATCTCTTAAGCGCCTTAGTGGGATCCATCATGCCACGCTCTGGAGTTTTTCTGAATGCTTATCGTTCGGTTGGCGAGCCATGCTAGTTTGACATATCTCGTCTTCCAACTTGTTGCTTTACCGTAGCGGCTCGCACTTGTATTTCAGCCTTCGTCCGCGATATCTTGACTTTTCTGCTTCCAACTTTCTAGGATCTTTTCAGCTCCTCGAGTTGAGACTTTGCTTGCCGATCTTTCTCGGGCCTCGAATTAAGGCTAACAATCCGGACGCCTTTGGTTTTGTAGGTGTTCCTTCGATGGTTGGGGTCTTTAAGTTTCTCCCGAGTAAGGGTGTCCTTTCCTGGGTGGCCTCGCGTTCTTCTTCTCTCTCTTGGCTTCCTAAATTGGGATGGCTACGGCTTTCTCCGATCGTTCTTTTTTGGGCCATTGGTTGGCCGCTCTTTTACTCGAATAAACTTCGATCAACGGCACTTTAGACTGCCTATTTTCGAGGAATGACCTCGCTACCGCCCGACTTTCTACTAAATTCATCGCTCACCGTTCTGTCGGGCCTATTCTGTAGCTGTTTCCAATTTTCTTTCAACGTTCCCATTACGTCTTCATTTGCTCAGTGGTGCCTTGGAGTGCCTTGACTTGGAGTGTCTCCAGATCTCGTAAGCTTCGTCTTGGTCCTGGCGTAGGATACTTCCCAAGCGATCCACAGGAGTGGACACCGCCGAGCCAGCTCAGTACTCGGGTGAGGTCCCACAACTCCTGGTTCGCCACGTTGTTCCTTGTCCGACGACGCCGGCCCAAGCCCGGCCGGATTTTTCTCGATGCTCGCCTTTATGGGCTCGTGCACTTTCTATCCGAGAGGGAGTGAGAACTTCCCGACGTGGGCTCGAGACTACTGGGAACCCGCCTGCCTGGGCGGTTAGCTCAGGGGTTATAGTTGATAGCCCCTCGAGTCCCGAGGAGGGGAACATTAGATAATCCCCACGCCTAGTGATCATTTCCCTCGCCTTTCGCTCCGCATGGTACCAACGAATGGTCCTTTCTGGGGCCTCTCCTAGTTGCCTTACCCACGCTTCTTTGGTCATTTTCTTTATGCAGACTCCATTTGAAGTCTTCTACTGGGCAAACAGTCTTGGTCTTGCATTGGAAGAGATGGGCGCAAACCGGAGGTACAAAGCAGGGGGTGCAAAGATCTAAGGTTCACTGCTTTTCCGCCCACCGCAATGGCTAAGTGTGTAGTAGGTGCTGGCTAGGAGAGCCATGGTGGGGTTTTTCCTACGTCCTTCTTAGCCAAGAATGCCTCTTATGGTCATGAGGTCGACGTAATCTTAGATGTAGGAAATAGCACCACCCCCCGTAGAGGAGTAAGCCCAAAGACGCTCTATCATGGCGTCCCCAATCCTCGTTCTTCCTGAAACGGAGCAGATCTTTCTCTACGTACACCACAGGTATTTCCTTCTATACCGCTTCTTGGGTTCCTTTTCCACTTAGCAACTTAGTGTCAGGGGTACTCTTAATAGTTTGGCGATAGTGGTCAAGAAGGGCGTTGGCCTTGATGGAAGTAGAGTGGGGATTCGACATTTAGGTAATCCCATCAATCGTTCATACTCCTCCAAGGTTGGTGCCATTTAAAGTCTCGAAAGTGAAGCAATCGTATTGGGAGTCGGACCGACGAGGCTTCCAATGCGCCGGCTGAAGTTTCAACCTCCAAAGAGGCTTTTAAGGTGCCATGAAGCTTCTCAAGCGTCTTTACCATGGGCCTCTCGGCCCGGTACTTGCCCCAAAGGGCGAAGGGTGCAGACATTCGGGCGCTTAGCCCTGGGACGGGTTGAGGTGATCCCCAGCTCCAATATTGTGACCTACTTCCATTATCCGAAATTTAGTGATCAATGTATCAAGATGCATGATTTTGTTTTTTTCTCTCTTTTCTTTTTATGTGGTGTATGAGATGCATGTATGCATCTTTGGGTTGGTATAAGGGTTTTTTTTTCGGGTGATTCCATCTTGGGTTTGTACTAATGATTCCATTCTAAGCCATTGGTTGTTCCTTAATCAGCGTATGGTTGATGGGCTATGTTCCCCCCTTCTCTGGGGCTTTCTAATCATCCTCACCAACAGGGCTCTTGGAGCCTATAGACTTTCCCCGGGGAGCGGTACCATGGACGGGATAGCTATCCGAACATGATTACCCCCTAGGACGGTCACCAAGTGGAACTATCGTGATCCCCTAGCTTTGAGACGCCTCAGTATGGAGACCACTACACATTCCTCTCTCCTTAACTCACAGTGCCCGGGAATAAAAGGCCCTCACATTCACTACCTCATCGTGCTCGCCCTCGCTGAACCCCTACAAAGATTATGATGACATAATCGAAAAAGAATAAAACAATCATGCATGAAATAAAAATACAAAAAGGGAAAACCTGGTCACTGGTCTCATCTCGTCTCTCTCACGCTAACCTATCAAGGCTCAACTCTCAAGAGAAAATCCCCGAGTGAGTCGCCATCCGTCACAACCTAAATTGTGACACTGAGTGGAGTCTGAAAACCGAGTCTGGCCAGTAGGAGTCGCCACCTGCTTGGTTTGGGGTGAACGCCGTGAAACCTATTGGAAAGGCTGGTCTCGAATCGACATATGGGTTCGTGGAGTTGGTTACTCGCTAGGCGTAGAGGCTCTTCAACACGCCTATCACTGATAGCACTCTGCACAAATTTATACGAAGAGGATGGTGTTTGGCATTTGATTTTGGGTTTTTAAGGTTTGACTGATAGGGGCATGTGCTTCTGAAGCCTCATGCATTCTGCTCAGAGGATTCAAAAGTTCACTGTAGCTCATTTGAGGTTTGACTCGCTTTCTCCTTTTTAGTGAGAGCGAGTCTAAGTGGGATAAGTGGATGACTTGTCTGGCCTCGGGCTACTGAACCAAGCCTGGACAGGCATGATGACTGATGGGATCAGGCCGACTCGTGTCGGCTCGGCCCGCCATGTCGACTACCGCCATCTCCATCCCGCGGGCATGCCAGACACAGCTCGCTGAGAAGATTCGGGTCAAGGTCGCTTAAGGCTACGTCGGCCCACGTCTAGAGCGACGAGATGGACTACTGCAGTGTAGCTGAGGACTCGGCTCTGAGAGGGTAGGTAACCCGACTTTACTAATGAATAAGAGGGATTAGAATCATCTTCGGAGATGATCTGACGTTCTTCCTCGTCTTTGTCCCAATGCTTGATCTTTCTCTGCCTGGCCCTTCCTTCCGATTCTCGGGCGTCGCCGTCACTCTCTCGGTTGGTCGCCCTCCTTTTTTGGGTCTCCTTGGGTATCGCTGATCTGTTGATGTCCTTTCTCTTCTGCTGAGAGTGAAGGTCTGCAGGAGGCTGCATAACAATAGAATCCCAAGATTTTCCAGATTATTATTCTCTCTTTTCAGTTCATGGCCTTGCATTTAGGATGTCATGGATCAGCTTTGCATCGAATAAATCCGAGATCGAACAAGATGCCCGTCTTGGGAATAGGCCTGAAAATCTTGAAGTGAACTACCAAACTTTAAAGGAAAGAGGCTGGAGACCTTTATCATATGGGGCAAATGACAATTTATGATACTACACCGATAAAGAAAAAAATCATGATACATGATATCTAACTTCATAGATAATCACTTGATGTATTAGAGGTGATTAAATTGACTTAAACAAAGAACACATGTGGATAAATTGACTTAAACAAAGAAGACATTCCAAGAGATAGGTGTCTAATTTAACAATCGTTCCTAAAAAAGATTGAGTGAAGGTAGATAAAAAAATATAAAAAGAGAAATTCAAAGATAAAACAGACAAACCATAAACGAGAAAAAAACAAAAGCAGCAAAAATATATGTGATCCATCGGGTTTCCCTAAGGTTGAACAAATGATTGGTGTCTCACGTTTTTATTTAATCACCGGGCATCAAAAGGTTACAATGGAAACATGTTTTATTTTGACATGACATTTGGATTGACAATGGTAGCTTGACGATAGGGAATGCTTTACGTGGTTGAAATGAGGGAACGATAAGATAATAATTTTGCATGTGGAAATCGGAGAAGCTGCATCTTTTCTCGGAAAGAAGGACGTTAATATATCTAGTAAATGTTTTAGATTTATTTTTGTGTGTACAGGTGTGCTATATCAATGGGTGAACAAGGATTTTTCGCTTCTTTTATAGTTAATAAATAACATATATTTTTTTTAGTCTCAGTTTATCTATCCGTACATTGGTGTTTTACTTTTGGTTTCCAAATTAGTAACTTAACTCGATTTAATGATATTCCAAATTAAAATAAGTTGAATGAGAAATATTATTAATATAAACCTCAGATTCTATATCACGAGTCTTAAACTCACAAACTTTATTTAATGATATAAAGTGTTTTACATACACTATCCCTAACATTCCACAAGTGATTGATTCTATATATAAAAATATGTGGGAGACTTGGTCTAACTAATCTTGTACTATTCACTCAGTCCATTCCAGCGTGGAAGTCGCAATCGTCGTCTTGGTCTATATATGATTCCTCTGCTCTTGTATGTAAACTCAAGCCTTGGGGCCAAAAAGTAGGCATTAGGATGAAAACATACCTTTCTGCATTTTATTATTCCTTCTCCTCGTCAACCAATCCCTTCCGGCCACGGCTGATTTGCGTTCCATCATCAAAGGTATCAACTTTCGTTCCTCAAAATATCGAGAAGGGGCTGGAGGCTGATAGATGAACAGCCTGTACGAATGGTTCAATTTATTGAAGAATAACACAAAATTCCTCTCCCCCACAACCAAAACGCACCAATAACTTGATTAATGTCGCACTAGATTTTCTCCCCCACAACCAAACGCACCACCAACGAAAAGAAAGGCCTGTCCCACGTCAAAGACTACTTTTAACTATGGCTACCTTCAATCTTCTGGGCCATTCGATGATTATTTTGACCAGAAAACAATATCAGCTATCAAGACCTACCAGAAATATTTCAATCTGACAGCTACCAATGGGCATCCTAGACAACCACACTATTCACCAAATCTCACCATGATGTGCTGTTCCCGACATGAATTTCAGCTACAACTTCACCGACAACGCGTCGTGGCTCCAAAGCCGAACCGGTGGTTCTCAAGGGCAAGAACCTCACACTACGGTTTTCTTCCGGCGAGCGAAATCCCAGCCAACGCGACCAAGGTGTTGAGAAAATCCTTCACGCGCTGACGCAGGTACACAGGGGTTTTGAATTCAGCGAGACAACCTATGATAAAGCGGACATCAAGGTTGGGTTCTACAATTTCACTCTCTTAGACATTGACGTGGAGGTGTTGGGCGCCAGCATTATAACATTGCAACCCGATTCTAATGACACGACAGGGTATATACTTCTGACGGTACCAAGTTCTGGTTGCTGCCCAGTGAAAACCACAGCCTGTCGTGGAGGATGAACTTTGGACTTGGAGAGTGCGGCCATGCACCAGATAGGGCATCTACTCGGACTTGATCACTCTAACCACACTGACTTCTGTTATGTACCCTTACGTATTGCCATCACAGCAACGAAAGGTTCAGCTCTCCGTTTGGATAAGGACAATATTCGGAAACAGTATACTAGCGTCAACTCTGGCCACGGTGGCCGTTGGGGTGAGTGTTATTTACCATTTTGTCCTTGGATTTGCTCATGTGCTTCTTCCTATTAGATCTTCTACGTCTCGCCCTAGCTTGGTTGTGATTTATGTTCAATGTGTTCCCCACCCCTGGTCTCATGTTGTCTTTCGTGTGGTTGTTTCATTGCCCTTTAGGCCTCCTCTGTATCGAAATAAAACACTGTTGAATGTTAAGTCTTTACATCCTCTGTCTTTTGAAATAATAATATACAACATTTTTATTTGGCATGCAATATTTACAATGAATTAATTAATAACTTGTTGCTATAATTAGATTATAGTAATTGATTATTAATCCGTTATACGATGCATTAGTGTTGTCTAAATTTAATAATTGGTAAAATATGTTTTGTCAAACTTAATTTATGTTCAACACAATCTTCACAGCTCGATATTTAACTTACACCATAATATAGTGGGTAATTAATGATTAGATTCAGAATAAATTTTAATATTATTTTAAAATTAAAATTTCAGTTTAACTTAAATTTATAACATTAATTTATAAGATGAAAATTATATTTTATTTATATATTTTATTTAAGTTATCTCAATTTTCAATATGAGATTTTCTAATTCCATCTCACAATTAAACTAAATATTTTAAATATAAAATTTGTCTAATAAATATTTATGAGTAATTTAATAATAACTTAATAGCAAGTCACTTATAAATTAAATAATCATTAATATTAAAAATTTAAAATTTATTATAAATTTGGATTAATTTTAAAATCAATAGTAATTAATTTCTAGTAAAAATGATTAGCTACAAAATTATTATAATATTGAATAGTAGCATAAATAAGAAAACAAATTAGTCAAGAAAATAATCTTAGTTAATTTGTAGTAATTGTTTAATTTGTATTATTTTCTAATTAATATGTAGTAATAAGAAATATAAATGAATATAACTTAAATTTAATTAGAAAAATAATATTCTAGTTAATTAATAATTAATTGTTAGATTTAACTACTAATTTAAATAATAACTAAAATTAGTAGTAAAAATAAAAATCTTATAATGATTAAATAAATTTTATATGATATTAAATGTAAGTTTGTATAGAAAATAATATTTCCATTTAATTCAATTTTTTCCTAATAAGTTAGACATCATTATGTTGTTTAACGTCTTTAAGACTACAAAATAATGTATGATATAAACCAGATTTAGTAGTTTTTAGATATATGTAATTTAGATTAACTACTAGCCCCATGACGTAAAAGAATTAATTGAGTGAGAAAAAATCTCACCATATATTTTAAATCACTTTATATTTTTATTTAAAAAATACTAATAACACATTTTTTATAATATTATTTAATTAATTAAAATTTATTAAAAATTATAAATTATATATAAGGAAATTTTTATTAATGATTTTATGATTTCTAATAAATTATTATAAGTATAAAGTTATTTGGCTCATCTTTTGTTTATAAATAAAAAATAGTTTAATTTTGATTTTTGTTTCTAAGCTTAAATATGAGGAGGAAGGATCGAGTTAAATGTGCAAAGGCGATATTCATGGGCATCACCCTGATTACCCCAATTATTCCATGCGGAGCCTAAAAATAAATTATTATCATTAGCTCAATTCTTCCATAGAACACAGTCACGCTCATTACAGATTCTGTGGAGGCATTAAAGATCAATGTGATTAATAATATTCTGGGTTTATACTATTTATGCAACACCTTCTGTTACTCCTTAAATATTTTTATAATCATTTTTATAAATTTTAGTCCGTGTTTTTCTCGATTTATGCACTCTGTTTCCGCATCTCTTTCATCCAACACGGCCAATATTGATCCACGTCCTCTATTTCATGTGACCCTTGTTTCGCATGTCAGAAAGAGGGCCTTGATTTTAAAACATGTCAGACAGTAAGAGTTCGACTTCGATATTGTGTGGAGAGCGCAACGCTATTGGCATTTGTCTTCGGAAAAATGTGGTTGAAAATATTTTTGAAATTTTGAAGGATGTAGTATTATTAAAATAATCATTAGCTGTTTTATCAATAAAAAATTATTAGTTGCTTTTATCTGATTCAAAATTATGTGGTTGATAAGTGGTCTACTTTTTGAAAATTTGGAAGACAAATTGTTAAAAAAATCATTAGCTGCTTTATAATAAAAAAATTATTAGTTACTTTTATCTTATTCGAATAATGTGGTTGATAATTGGGTATATTTTTGAAATTTTTGGAAGGATGTAGCATTATTAAAAAATCATTAGCTTATTTTTATCTTATTCACAATAATGTGGGTTGATACTGGGTATTTTTTATTTTGAAAGGCTGTAGGATTGTTAAAAATAAATCATTAGTTGTTTATCAATAAAAAATAAATATATTAGATATGAGTTATAAGGAATACTTCCTACAGGACTTCAAGCAATACATAGGATTTAATTCACAGACCATTTAAAGAAAAAGAAGAAAAAGAAAACCATTCACTGGCTATGAAATGAGGAATATTCTGGGCACCATGTGCTTTGACGTGCTTACATGTTAACTGGTCAATCGAAATTACAAAATTTATAAAAACCAAATTATTGGCCTATAACAAGTGGGTGGCCAACATCAAACTAGTGACTGTTTCTATCCTTTATCCTCAATCTCCATGTTCATTCTAATTTTAGCATGATCATGTATCCATATTTCTAAACTAGAAAAAATTATTCGGCTTGTACTAGGGCCATTTTTTTTTTTTACCGACCTTGACATAAAAAGGTACTTTTTCTAAGGAGGGTAGGATTTATGAAGATAGTTAATTGCCATCTGAACACGTGATTTTGTTTTCATTCTTTTTATCCCACCATCTTAAAATACTTTATGATTGTATTTATTGATCCTACTTTGGATTTGAATTTCTTTTTAGCATTACAAGATTACGAGGGATCTTGTGACTTCATTATAATTTTTCTAATAATGTAATTGTGTATATTTGTCTTATTATACTTAATTTTGAATTTGGGAATTGACAATTTTGAATGTATATGAATTAATTAATTGACTAATTGGTAACCATCAATTGCGACATCCCCTAATGCTCTGTTCAGTTGATATTGTTTTATATATATATCCATTGAAGCTCAAATAAAAGAAAAAGAAAAGTAGCAAAATATATAGGGAAGTTGTCCAGACAAAAATATAAAGCTTGTAGTTTGAGTATAACTATACGCCTATACTTGGAATCATCACGTCTGCCATTTAACTTGATATAATTTGAGAGAATGCGACTTTATCAATCCAGAAAAGTATGCGTTTGCTCAGAAATAGCATATTTAGTATATGGTTAAACACATATAACTTTTAATCATATTTGATATTATAAAATATAAAAATATATTATATATTAGTTTTTGTAACATTTTAACAAATATTATCTTAATAATGTTATAAATATCATTAATAATATTTTATATCTAATCAATATTATTAAATATATAAAAATATTACTATATTGGTAATAATTTTAATAAATATTACTAAAAATTAGTTATAAATTATGAACTTTGTGCTAATAGATCAATTAATCGCGTGGTTGAATATTCGCTTTAGGAAACGGTGATGTGTCTATATTAATAAGTATTGCCTGCTTTTTAAAAACATGTCAGACTAATAAGAGTTCGAACTCAGACATAATCTACCCAAATTGATATTGTAAAATAAGCACCAAAGTAACGATAGTAAGTTCTTGTGGAGGATTGTATCACATATATGACATGAAAAATAGATGAAAGAGAAAGCATAGAAATGAAATGGTCGTCATCCCTCCTTGCACTGAAATTGTGTGGGATTAGCTGAAACAAAATTTCTCATCAATTGAAATCTTGACAGTTTAGTTTAGAGGTAAAAGATTTGAAATTTTTAACTAGTTTATTATAAAAGTAGCTATAGATTTTGAAGTTGTTTGGTTTCTACTTTTATTTTATTATAAGTATGATTATAAAGATGCATGAATAACTTCTTTAGTTTTTAGTAAGTTTGTTGGAGAGATATGTGCTGAACTGAGTGATTAATGTTATATGATCGTCAAAGGTTTTTCTTTGGTTAATCTATCAAGATAATCTATTCAAGGGAACTAACTGAAGTATCCGTCATTTTATTTTTGTAATCGAGGATTATGTATCGTCTGAAATACGATTCTTTAATCATTCTAACCCATTGAATCAATCTTTTCAGTCTTATCTTGGAATACAACAATGAGATATCTGAATACTAGATAAAACTAAGTAGAGAAATTTTCTTAAGATATTGCTTAGAGGGATTTGTCCTAATCCATGTATTGAACACTCCATTCCAAATTTAAGAAATTCATCTACATCCTAATTGCAAACGATTCCGATCACTCAAGGCCTAAACCCTTCATCACATCCAAGTCTTACCAACCACCTCTAATCGACATTCCCTCGACCCTCTAAGCTCAACTCCTCGTCGACACTTACCGACACTATTGCCCCGTCTCATTCCTGGGCTAACATCTTCCCTTTTCGACACTTAAAGCACTCCCTTACGGACGATCTGCATCTACTTTTCCCATATAATCCTTTTAAGCCTTAGCTAGAATTACGAAATTTTGAATTCTCTATCGTATCGAAGATACATAGCAAGCAAAGAAGCGCTCTTGTCAAATTTATAAAACTCAAAAACACCATTCATCTTTTCTCTTGTAAATACTCACTTCTTCCTACATTTGAAAGGTGACTTTGGTATGAAGTCATTTCATATTTCTTGCAATTAGTTACGTAACTGCCTTAAGATAGACGCGATGATACATTAAAGCTTTTCCTCACGTAGAACCGACTCCGCCAATCCGAGTGCCCTACTTCAAGACATCAGCTTCATATCCAACCATGCCAAGCAATTTCTAGTGCGCTTCCTTAAAAATATCTATGACGAATCTAGTTTCCAATAGTGCTTCCTTTTCTATTGTGAACGCGACTCGAAACTTTCTATTCATCGCCAACCTCAAGCTGCAGCTGCAGGCTGCAACACACAAAGTTAAACAAGAGATACAGCATGAGGATCTAAAGGAAAGAGGGACAACGAGGAAATGAAGGGATGTCGAAAGTTCCACTTTTATAAGTAGCTTGAAAATGGAGGTCAGTGATTAACGTATCTCAAAATGCGTTAAAAGATAGCAACCTCTTTTTCAAACAATCAAATGGAGCAAAATGAATGGGCCGTGGTAACAAGCATGCTAAGTGCATTTATCATTATTTACATGATCCACTACTTGTTGTTCTTTACTCCCATGAATTATCAATATCAAAGCTATAACCTCGAGATCACATATGTGGGATAAGTCCCCACGTGCCTCACGCAACAAAAGCCGCGTCGGCCTCCAATAAAGTGTCCCTATTTGAAGTCACTCACCTTAACAGCAAAAACTCTATTCATTTCCTCACTTAATGTTTGAAGGTCAAGGTACTACTGCCCAAAGGCCTCACGACCATTCTAACCCACCAAGACAATCCTCTTAAGGCAACCAACCCTAGATACCCTTGATTCAACTTGGTCCTAGGGGTTGTTTATTGGTCGTCTATGATCCTCTTGGTCATTCTAACCCATCAAGTCAACTATCTAAAGCAACCAACATAGTATTGCTGACATTTCATGCTAACAAGAGGTATCGCCTAACAAGGAAATAAATCATGATAAATTGGAAGTAAAAGAAATTGTGTATTGATTGAATTAAATTATACAATTTGATCTTTTTATAAGTGTGAATGTCAACTACCTAAAGATAAACTAATAATGTGATTAAAGATAACTAGATAATATGTCCAATGAGATATTTAAATATTTGTAAATCGCTTAATCTAATAGTATTTGGGTATATGTAATATTTTAATAAGTTATATTATATCTTATCGATATTTATAATATCTATAACACTTTACCATGTTGTTAAACTAATATCAATCATTCCTAACTGATCAGTTCTGAAGTCTATTTATGGTTCTTTGAGTAAAACATTCACTTGGTAGTTCTCAGGAATACGCTGATTATGTTCTACTGTTTAACTTTTTAATGAAGTGTCTTTCATCTCAATGTGTTTTTTCATTTCGTGTTGGATTGATTAGGGATACTTATAGTTGAGTTATTGTCAAAAATAATTTTATAGGTTTCATATTTTACTTTGAGGTCATCAAAATAATCTTCATCTACAATTTTCACATATATCTTGCTACGTGTTTGAATTTCGTTTGCATTGATCGAGAACTATATTTTGCTTTTCGCTTCCAAGTTAGATTTCTAGAAACACATACACATCCCGAGGTGGATCTTCTATCCACAACCTATCCTGCATAGTCTTTCAGATATTTTTGGTTTTTTTCTAACAATAGTTATTTTTGACTGTTTAAATATTGTATGATCCTTTCTTAATCGGGCTGGTGCCTTTTAGGTCTGCATAAATTGGTTTACAACACTAACAACATGGGGACTGCGAGAGAGGATGGGAGATTTCACTAATTGATATCGGAGTTTTCTATGATTGACTTTCCTCACACCCAATATGGTTTTCTTCAATAGGCACCCTTGAGATCTTTCATCCTAATTTTCCTATTTCTTTGAGGAGATCAAGTAGATCTCTTTGTGAAATAAAGATACCTTGTTTGGAATATGCAACCTCATAAGGAAGTATTTTAACTCCTTCATTTCAAATTGTGTCGCCCGCTCAGATTTAGTTTTTCAATCTACGTCATCTACCTAGGAGAAGTCAGTTTACTCATTAGGAGAATGTTTTATAAAGAGAGTATGATCACCTCGACACTGTAGCTGTCCTAGGGATATCATGACTCGAAAAATCTTCAAACCATGCCGTGGAGACTATTTAAGTCCATACAATGCCTTTTGAGTCTCGTACTTGTTCTTCTTACTGGGAGAATAGAATCCTGAGGGAATCTCCATAGTAGACCTTCTTCTACACTCTTCATGAAGGAAGGCATATTTAATATCAAAGCTGTTGCAAGTTCAGCCCAAAGTGGGTGACTAGGAAATAATAACTCTTATTGATTCATCTTTGCTCTGAGGAAAATGTTTCCTCATAATTTATTCCATAGAGTGCAATGTATATCTTTTAGCAATCAATCTTGCTTTTGTGTATTTCGCTCAAAGAGGTCTCATCAGATTCGCTTCACGAGTGTATATCCATCTGACCTCATTTCTTTTGTCTTTGGATCTATGAACAATCTCCCCAGTTGAGTTTTTCTCACGCCTCATCTCTTCTTTCGTTACTTGAACAATTCTCATCTTTCAAGGCTTTCCTATCTGATGTAGGTTTTGATTGCATCAATGGCAACAATAAAACTTTGATGTTATAGAGATGGTCGAGCCTGTGCGAATTGAAATATGATACTTTGACCGTGATCGTTCCTCCTCAAAGAAATAAGCATGTCATTAGTAACATCCTCAATGGAGTTATCATGAATACTTTACCTGCGGCAGACAATTGGACTTGCTCCTCAATTGAGGTTATCGGGGATACACATCCAAACTCGGACATTTGGACCTTTGGGAATGAGTGAGTTTCTAGACTTCTGAACTTGAACATCTTGAGAAGGAAAAGGTAATGACTCGATGACAAGCTCGACTTCAGATAACCTCCCTGAAAGTGGAGGACTATCAAAGAATGATTGTGTTTCCGCTGAAAAGTAACATCCATTTCGACGAGTTAACTAACGACTTGGCGACGATAACATACTGAACCCTTTTTGTATTCGGTAAATATACCAGTAGAAACACATTTGCATGCCTTTTTGGATCTAACTTCCTATGATGTGAGTTTCAGGAAGGTGGACAAAGGCGACACACCCAAAGACACGACTTGCAGCTTTTAAGACTAGTGAGCAAGAAGGAAAGAAGGATAACATATGTTTAATTGGACTAGTATCATTTTAGACTCAGTGGCAACATGTCAAGCGGTGATGAGATAAGCGGCAGTCAGGACTAATTTCTCCCCAGTATACATTATTAGGAACAAATATTTGGAAGGGGAGGACCCTAGCGACTTCGAGTGAGGTGAAGATTTTCCTTTTCGCAACCCCAGTTTTGTCGAGTATTAATACACGCCGGGCTCACGAACCACACCATTATCTTTAAGAAACCTGGAGAATTCAAGATTTACAAATTTGGTACCATTGTCTGACCGTAGTCTTTAATGTACTTATTAAATTGATTTTTGACAAGATGAAAAAATTAACAACATTTAAAACCTATATTTATGTTTCCATGTTAAATATCCACGCCACACAAAAGACAATCATCAATAAACGACAACTACTGGCCTCGACATGTAGCGCCATAATACGTAACTGAACGAAGTACACTGAT